>CAVLGL010000083.1:26860625-28121250 GCA_963668995.1 Parnassius mnemosyne
AAAACCTCATCCCAATTTGGAGTCACTCAAGACATCCTTGATTAAGGCAGCCACCGATATTGACATGGACCTCGTTCGTGCTGCGATAGACGACTGGCTGTGCAGATTGAAGGCCTGTATTCAAAATCACGGAGGTCATTTTGAATAAACTTTAGTGTCATAAGAATCTATGTTTTGTTAAGTTCATTTTGGTATATAAATGGTTACATAATGAATAAACTTGTTTCAATTATTTTATATTAAACATGTGACAGAATTTATGACCTGACTAGGTATAATTGTGTGTTCTTTTGAAAATCATGTTGTAAAATAAAATAGAATAAAATTGGATTAAATTAGAATACTAATTAATATTCTACATTTATAAAAAGTGCTGAATAAGTTACTAATAGACAAATGTTATTATAAAATTGATAAGTTCTTGAATGACAAATTTGACTAATTACTTTTATTGACTATTATTATTGACTTTTATTATTTTTGTTATTGTCATCAATTTAATTTTATAAATGTAGAATTTTAATTAGTATTCCAATTTAATTCATTTTTATTAATAACTTATGAACATTACCCTAAGTCGGCTGTCACCTCATCAACTTCGAATTTTTCTAGTCGTCATCACACAGCGAATCTTACTATACTAACCGACAAAATATTTACTTGTTGATTCTTATATTTATTTTTGTATAATCATTCAGTATTTTTTTTAAAACGTACTAGGATTTTTTCCTGTGTCAAGAAGGGTTTACTTTTGTACATTTTTATACATTTCTCAAGAACCCAGACCCGCAACAATCGTTTGTAGGCCATACAAATATTTGATACGTGTTATGTCATACGTTTATAACGCCAACAAACGCTTCACAAACGTGGTAGAGCCATGCTACAGCTGTATTAAGTAGTATGGTTATAGCGTGAATGGGTCGGCCCGACCGGGGAAGGACCACACTCTCACGGAATACCAGCGTAAAATAGCCGCTCAACACTGCTGTGTATCGTATGCTGAGTGTAGAGAACCGTCACTGGAAACGAGGCATTCCATCTTAGTCCTCACAGGTGATCTGCATTTAAATTCGTAATTGAGGATAGATGTAGATGTCTATGGGCCACAGTAACCACTTACAATTAGATGGACTGTGTGTTCGTTTATGACTGTAGGATAAGGGTGACCCTTATCCTATAAAAACAAAATTGTTTTTTTTATAGAATAGGGTCAAACGAGCATGCGGCTCACCTGATGGTAAGTGACTACCGCTGCCCATGAACAACCGCAACATCAGGGGAATTGCAGATGCGTTGCCGGCCTTTTAGAAAGGTGTAAGATCATTTCTTGAAGGTTCCTAAGTCGTATCGGTCCGGAAAAATCGCTGGTGGTAATCGATTCCACAAGGAAGTTGTGCAAGGAAGAAAACTTCTTCCAAATCGCACAGTGGTGGACCGCCAATCATCCAGATAGTATGGATGGTATCGCGAGTTTTGTCGCGATGTGCGATGGTGAAATTTGGCGGCTGGAATTAGTCCGAACAATTCCTCAGAGCACTCCCCGTGATAGATGCGATAAAATACGCAAAGAGATGCAACATCTCTACGCAGTGCCAGTGTATCGAGCCGATCAGAAAGAACTCGGTCGTCGACGATTCGAACCGCTCTGCGCTGGATGCGGTCAAGTGGAAGGAGCTGGCACTGGGGTGCTCCGGTCCAGAGATGAGAACAGTATTCCATGTGAGGCCGAACTTGCGCTTTGTAAAGTTGCAAGCGATGTGCCGACATGAAATACTATCTTGCTCTGCTGAGCACGCCAAGCTTTTTAGAGGCCAATTTGGCCTTACCTTCCAAGTGACCACGAAACTGCACACTATTCGATATGTCGACACCAAGGATTCTGATGCTAGCTGAGGCAGCAAGGGGAGTCTTGAAACTGAGGAGATACGGCAAAGGGGTTCTTTTTAGCGGTAAACGCGCAAACTTGTGTCTTCTGGGTATTGAACTGGACTAGATTTAGTTGCCCCCAATCCGAGACTTTGTTCAGCAAAGACTGTATAGATAGTATTCGCGTAAATATAAGAAATCATTAAAGGGAACCTGTGTTTATCAGTGGACTTTAATTCTCTGTGTTAGTTTTATCCTTAAATCCATATAAATCTTGTCATTGTTATTATTAACGATTGCAAATAATCTTAAAGAAAAGAAAAAACATATAGGCGTAATCTTTATTTAAAGAAAAATAACAACAACACACAATTACAAATTAGATATAATTATTTATAGGATTCGGAACTTACGTAACCTAAATGAAATTGCCATTAAATGCATTTTCGAAGACATATACTCGTATTATATTTTAAATAAAAGTATAAAAACTGAAACGCATGGCACAATTAAAACTAGGGAAAGGTAAGACCTCATTAAAAACCGTGTAGCGTAGCGCCATGACAAACCGGTCTAAATGTGAGCATTTCTAGTTAGTCTATGGTAATATATTGCCCAGCGCTGTATTTGTATGGGAGACACCCTGATATGTCACACGCATCGCAGCACGCTATCCACTGAGGCTTTAGCCATATTGTAACATTTTTTGTTTCGACAAATTTAATCTTATAATATGTGCGTGAAATAATGACTCAATATTAATTTCAAAGTGTTTGAGGATAGAAATAACACGTACTTTATTTTTGAATTATTTGCTTAGCACTGGAATCTGAAATCAGTATGATAATGAGAGGTTTTTTAAATTGCATTAATTCTATATGTTCCATTCCATCCAGTCTTATTTTGGACCCAAACTACTATTTTGTTATAGTCTATGAAAGCAAAACACAAAAGATATTTCAAAGGTGGGATCATTTATTAAGTATTATAAAAATATATAAATGCAGTTATAAAGAAAAGAAAAATGTAATAAAAAGCTTGAATTCGGCATAATGTATAAATAATATAATTATGTTGCATATTATATATATGCATTTATGCATATTTATTCTTATAAGTAATAAAAAACGTAAATGTAGAGGTGTGCCTTCATTGAATTTTCATTTGTAGGCCGCGATTTATTTCTATAAATATTTGTTATAAAGAAAATTATACATTAATAGTAAATAATTATGAATAAAAATGTAAAATAATAATTATTATAGATAGTAAATCTTAGTTAATTTCAGTTTCACCCGTCCATTGACGGCTCTGACCCTGTTGTGGTTGCTCTTGATAAGGTTGATAAGAGTAATTTGGTTGTACATTTTCGGTTTCTACCAACTTGACCGGTTCTGTCGGTTCTGGACTATCTTCTGTGGTGTCGTCCTTCTTGTAAGGAATGCTTTCATCGTCCGAGTTCACCTTAAATGACTCATCTGGATCGATCGATCTAGTTCTGGAAAAATATGGAAACTTCAACTACAGTATGGATTGAATACTAAAAATATCAAAAACAATATTTAAGTACTGGGATTGTCTTTATCATATAATAATCATCATCACCTTACTCAGAAAGCACGGCGGAAAGTCTCAACGGAAATGCACACTCTATTCTCTCACTCTCATAGTCCGATGGGACGGCAAGCCGACACGACCGCATAGCGATCAGGCGCAGGACTCACGGCTTTACATACCTTCCGAGACGCGGGGTGAAACACCGCCAACTGAGAATTTCTTGACAGAAAAGCCAATAACTTATTTTGGACTGACCCAGGATTCGAACCCAGGACCCTGTGATCAGCAAACGCGTTTACGATCACTAGACTAAAGAGGCAGTCTAATCGCAAATCGCAGTGTAGGAATATAATTATAATGGATATTATCATTTGCGAATTTTACCGTGACTCTAATTGTTAAAGTGAGCTTCTTATTTCTTGATAGTAAGCAAAAATATTCAATTAGAGTTTTATGTGATTTGATAAAATAACTAATTGTTATCTTACTTTACGTTTAAGTAGTCATTTTCCTCTTTTTCTTCTTCCTTTCTTCTCTTAAGGATGCGCCAGCCCACGCAGACGAGCAAAATAACTATCGGTAATATGACCGCACTAATAATACCCCAGGTTGCTCCGAGAGTTCGCGAAGAATACTCTTGTCTGCCTGTATGTGAAGAAAATTTATTAGGATTAATCATAAATGAAAAAAGAATCACTTTTATCTAACTATGGACCAAGCACCTACTACGTGGGTCTTTGTTTAGAATTCCACTTTTTTATAGGTTAAGGGTGACAAACGAGCACACAGTCCACCTGTTGGTAAGTGGTTGCTGTGGCCCATAGACATCTACATCTATCCTCGATTACGAATCAAAATGCAGATGCGTTGTCACCCGTGACGACTAGGATGGAATGCCTCGTTTCCAGTAAAAAGGATCTTCGGTTCTCTACACTTAAAGAAACACAGTAGCGCTAAGCTGCTATTTTACGCTACTATTCTGTGGAGCGCGATCCTTCCCCGGTCGAGCCGAACCATTCGTGCCACAACTATAATATAGCTGCAATACCAGTAATATTACTGCAGCATGACTCTACCACGTAAAGCAAATATTTGTGCAGAAACTCAAATTGATGGTTTTACATCTGTTTATATTATATGTTTATATAATATATACAGTATTAGTAGTACATAAGGTGGTTCATTGTTACGTAAAAGAGCGCCTCTCGCCATCAAACGTAAAAGTTTGACGAGTTTAGAATTAAGTAACACCACTGTATCATAAATTCATTAATAAATAAATTTAAAAAAAAATGACGTACCTAAGCCCTTTAATGTACGAAGGGAAAATTGGAATCATAGTATTGAGGGAAGTAAATCGTAGGCAAAAGCTCCGTGCATTGACTCTTACACACACGAGCGCGCTCTGTTGTTCCCCATAAATCACATTCAATTTCGGATATTTTCAAATAAATGTAGAAACTTTATTTACGTGTATTTTTAAAAACTGCAAAAAGTGTATATATCAGGATTTATATTTTGAACTTAATTATTAAATTTGTCTAGTCTTTGAAATGGGTCCTTTACGACCGACAACAAGTTTAAAGTTTCTTCTTAGAATTGATAAATTGTTTAGGTTAAAATTTTAGATGCCGGATGTTATGGGTTATGTAAGTTTTCACTAACGAAGAAGAGATACGCAAGGCCGCCCAAGATCATGTTTTTTTTAAAATTAAGTGTGACAAACGAGCACACAGTCCACCAGATGGTAAGGGGATGCTGTGGCCCATCGACATGTACATTTATCCTCATTTAAGAATTAAAATGCAGATGCGTTGACACCCCCGAAGACTGAGATGGAATGCCTCGTTTCCAGTAAAAAGGGTCTAAATGTGCATCACCAGAGGATTTGCAGGTGTATAGCCTTCCTTTTAAAAAGGAGTAAGTTCGGAAAAACCGCTGGTGACAGTAAATTTTACGATGTGGTTGTGCGTAGCAGAATAATGCCAACGTAAAACGCTCTGCGGTGGACTGTTAATCACTGAGATGATATACATGGATTTTTTTCAATATTAATGCCCTAAGAATTGTCGGGATTGGGCGACCAACAGAAGACAATTTGTACAATCTGGAGATAGAGAGTATTATTACCGGTGACTGAGTATAGACTCTGCGATCATGTTCATGCATTATCACGCTCCGCTTGCCTTTCTGAATAACTTATACCATCTCGAACATTTTTAAAAGGTGGGATAGCTGTGTGATTAATATGGTTGATAATGTGATGTGTGATAAATTTTATTACATCATCTCTTATTCCATTCTTATTCCATATTCTTTGACAAATCCTTGTAGTAGGTATATTCTAAGATTTTTAATTAAACTTGTAATTTTTCCTAGTAATTTTTTTTGTAAGAATGTTTAGCGTTAGTAATTTAATTAAGGATTTTATAGCCCTTAATTATATATTCTATTGTATATTACCGATATTGTTGAATAAAACTTCCCGATTTTAACAATATTCTTTAAAATTGCGTTATTTTGCATGTGAAATAAACACTTTTTTTTTTTAATTTACTAACCATCATCTGTATTTCGAGACGTAAACGTAGGAGATAATATTAACTGATAAATGATAATATCTATAAAGATTATAATCTACCTTAACAGTTTATCTTTGACAAATAAGATTTTGTTACTCACCTGTTGGATGCAGTGACCTGAATTTTTCATGTGTACAGTCCGATAAGAAAGCAAGCGATAACATCGATTTAGGTTAGGGTAAAAAAATAGAAACAAACCACGATAGAGAAAATTTCTATTCCACGGAAACTTTTCAACATTATGACTTGCTTTCTTATGCTTTAAAAATCTAATGACGATGAAACAATATGGAAGTTATTCTACCGTACTTCGGAACAGAAATTTCCTCTCACTGTGATTATTTAAAGTGTGTATAATTTTATTTATAATCAATTTACAACTAGTATAAGAACAGACTTTAATGAAACAACATTAACATCAATAGCAAACATCACAAACACATCTCTCTAGAATTAAAATCTATTCTGTGCATAATTATTTTCTCGACAAACTTAATATCAAGTATATAAACAAAAGCTTAAACTTTAGATTGTCAAGGTTGAGGGCAGTACTTGTGAATGAAAATTTTGACTTCAGTGGGATATTTCAAATTCTAAATGTATTAAGAGAGTTGATGATTAAAATCACACCATAGTCGATCGGCTACTAAAAGTCGGTACTTCTGCAACTGGTGGATCAATAAGAGTCTCTACTGATTTGCCCTTTTTAGGAGGCATAGTGAATGTTTTTATTTCAGTGGGTGGTGCACTTTTTGGATCTTCTGGTAATCCAGGGTTGTTATAAGTATTCCGCGGGCTAATGTCTGAAGTGGGACTGATCGGTGGTGAGTAAATTTCCGAATAAGTGGGTGAGTAATAAGACGAAATAGGGCTGTATTGGCCCTCGTATTTTGGAGCGTAAGGATCCTCGGAACCATCTTTGGTGGAATAACCAGAATCACTGGGAAGAGGGTGGCGTCCCGTTTGTCGGGGCTTGCTCACGTATTCTATGTCTTTAGCTGGACGTGTTAGTGTCGAGTCACGATTGGATTCAGAGTCTGAGGGAGATGTTATTGAAAGCAAGTCTTCCTCGGATAAATCCCAAGGTTTTTCTGGGAACTCAACATCAGGTGCGTTAGGTAAAGGCTCGTTGGTTCGGTAGGTTTTGTCGTATGCGCGACGTTTTTTGGATGATGAGGATTTGTCCGATTTTCCGGATTCACTTTTATTAGAATCTGTATAGCCTAAACCTGAGCTTTCCCCATCAGTTGGTGGAGGTGGCGCGGATCTGGCAACGTTTGCCTCAATCGGCGTTTCCTCGGTAGGAGTGGCAGGTAATTTAGGTTTCTCGTCGGAGTATTGACTACGCAAAGTGGACGATTTCATCGTATCTGTGATATTTCCCATTGAAGATGATCTTAGATTTAGTCGAGAGGCGGATTTCGATCGTGGAATGTTCTCGAAGCGGAATCCTTCTTTGCCTTCGGATCTCGGTTTGTAGCAACACCAAAACCAGATCAGACAAATTAGGAGGCCTAATGGTACAATAACTGCCACGATGATGCCCCAAGTCAAGAATAGAGCGCGTTGTGAGTACTCTTGGTTACCTGAATGAAGAATATTTATTGTTATTTGACAATGCCGTGAACCTATTGTGAGTAAAATGAAACCCTCTCAAAAGTCTCAAAATGTATTTCTTAAGTTATTATTTTAGTAGATTATGAAATCAAACAACCATTATTATTACTCTGTGAAAATTAAAAACAGATGTTCATCAAAACACAAATTCGACTTCAAAATTTTCATTAAAATGATGTGATGTCGTTTGTGATATATCATGTCAGGAATTGAAATCTCCAATCGTCGTTCACTACTTTAGTGAAAAAATAAAAAATGATCTGTATATACGCGATATAAAGCTCACATTTCAGTGTGTTGCTTTGAGTCGAGTTGGTGTTGCATCGTTACACAGTTTGATGGATTTTAATTGCGATTATTTACAAGCTAGTTTGTATCTGTACGTAGAATTTGTCTAATTTAAAACTACACACACCTTCTACCAACCACCAACTACATATATACCTTTTATCATTTGAAATATAGTAAAAATGCTAAATTCTACTAAAATACAATAAAAGAGTGCGATTTCTATTTTATGATACTTATTACGTATAAAATCTAAAAAAGTTTTAAATTAGACCATCTCTACCATATTACAGATGTGGCCAATTTCGTTTTATTGTAGTTAACCTTTTGAGCTTTTGACACTGTACCGGAATCCTAAAAACTATAGTATAGTTATATGCATTATTGTTACTGCTACGGCCTCATCTCATTTCACTAGAGATTTATATTAAGATAAGTTACGTTCAGTTTGTTAAAATGCAAGCAATTTGAAATAAAGTGCAGATAATGTAAGAAAAGGGGCATCATTTGATGAAATCGTTTAAGGAACAATTAAGGGAGTGAATGAAAATGTGAATAAAAAAAAACAATATATTGGTGACTTACGGAGGCACTCTGTGTATCCATAATCAGGCAGATTCCATCGTCCATTGTCTTCACACACGCGTCGCTTGTCACCGATCAGGATGAAGTCTTGGTTACATTCGAAGTTGACCTAGAGTTATATGAAATATGTAAAATTGTCATGATTAAGTTTTGAAATAATTAATGGTCCTAATAGACCAGAGAGATACATCTTCCTCATCAGACCAAAAACAGTCTACTGCTGGATGTAGACCGCTTCTATAGAAGGGTGATTTGATGTAATATCCATCATGGTTGAAAGGCGGCTTGCTTAGTTCTGTCGAGGTCACATTGGACACGAGCTTGTTAAGATGTTGGGAAATAGAATTACTGATTATATTCAATATTGCTTTCCGTCTACTGGGTCTAATACCGGTGGATTAGAAGGTCAAAAATTTCTATGGGAGAATGCATTTATTCATAACAGCCTATCAAAAGTCCACTGCTGAACATAAATTGCCTCGTAGGGGGAATTTGCTACAGCTCCCACACTTGGTAGGCAGTTTTTTTAAAATTATTTTCAGTTGTTATCAGCAATATGATGCTGCGCTCCTGTTTCAGTTTCCCTCTGTCGCTTCTTACGACACCCATAGGATGAAATGGGGTATTGGATATTCATACGAGGCCACTACCTACGCGGCAAACTACATATTACCGTTATTATATCCGTTCCTGAACATAGACCTCATCCATAGATTGCCTCAAAGGGGGATATTTGCCATAGTGCCACGCTTGATATGCTGGTTGATAACCGCAGTTATTTATTTTTAGTTTAAAGCGTCTTCCTAATGACTTAGGAAGACGCTGCTGCCCGTCTCTAATCCTATGGTAGGTTTTCCTCTGTCACCTCTTACGACACCCATGGAATGATATGGGGTAGTGGAAATTCGTCGCCAATACACGACAAACTAAAAATTATTAGGTATTATTATTTTTCTTAATCAGCCAGTTAAAGTCAACTGTTTGTCTTAAGCCTCTCTCGTTGTAAGAACACAAATATTTGCGTATATTGCCTACCTACTTATTACAATTTTAAACTTTCGTCATCATCATTACATCCTTTCGCAAGTCCACTGAACTTAGGCCTTTCCAAGGAATGCCGCAAGGCACGATCATAGACACATGCATCCGTCGACTTTCTACATCTCTTACCAATTCGTCACTCCATCTAGTGGTGAACCACTCTACACTTCGTTTACGGGTTCCGTTTCTTCCCCATCGGTTGTCGTTATTTTAAACTTTAAAATGATGCCGAGTAACGTTTATTAATTCAAGCCTTAATGTCTTTTGATAATATAGCTTATAATAAAACTATAATATAATAGATAATAATAAATAAATGTGTTTCTTGTGGCATGCAAATTATATAAATAAATAAATTAAACGTATTTTCGTACTTACTCTAGTTCCAGGTGTGAAGAAGAAGTTGCTCTTTCTCCCAAACCGAGGAGTTTCCAAAATTCCACAGCTGATGACGCGTCGGGCGTTTTGCTCTTTAATATTAGTCTTAAAAGAAACAAAATTTACGTTAAATGTTTTAAAGTAATAAAAAATAAAGTATGTATAATATATTTTTAATTTTAATTTAATTCAGTCAGCAACGACTTTTATTGTTGACGTAACGTGAAAATTTTTATCTATCTACGTGACAATCGTGTTGCAACTGCGCGTTTTCACAGCACAATATCCTAACCTATGGTGTGGAAGACCTTGGCTTATGCATTATAATTATAAGAACAATGGAAAGATGACAAGACAGATCCAAACGGATGCAGCGTGCGGCTTCTGATTAAAGTTTATAATATTTACTATTAGAATATGAAACCTAATGATTTTTAGAATATCCTTAAAAATATTTAAA
The DNA here is from genome assembly GCA_963668995.1 of Parnassius mnemosyne. Lineage (NCBI taxonomy): Eukaryota > Metazoa > Arthropoda > Insecta > Lepidoptera > Papilionidae > Parnassius > Parnassius mnemosyne. Next base: position 26,871,003 of record CAVLGL010000083.1, read on the forward strand.
TTTAGCTTTGACTTTGAAAAGGCTTAATCAAGTGGTCATAGTAACTGGATCCCCTTCCGATCCCGCCAGACAAGCAATTTGCCGACTTTTGGTGCAAGAAGGCAAATCGATGATTTGTGGGTTGACTTTATACAACTGTTAATGCTAATAGAAAACTATAAAAACGTTAAGCTATCCCTTTTTAACCAACTTCAAAAAAGGAGGTTTTTTGTATGTAGATTCCACAATATTAAGAACATATAAGAACCTCTGTTAAATAGAACAATATTGATGACTATATTTTTATAAAATAGGCACCACTTCAAAGGTGGTATTCTACAAAGGGGCCATTTGAATTTGTATAGAAAATTCCTAAGAATAGAAAAATAGAGAATGAAGTTTTAAGTTTCACTATTTAGCAAATATTCCAGTCAAATAAAACTACTTGTATGGATTTTATCGCGTTTAATTTACTTATTTTTAATTCCCGACGTTTCGGGTGCTTAACGTAACGATGTAAACATTGTAGTAGAATACGAATTAGTGATATTTCTTAGTCTACTTACAAGGTTAAAAAATTATGCTCTTAAGGTGAAGTAAAAACTTTTAATTTTTTTATGTACACTTTATATTAGTACCGAATTAGAAGCTACCATGTGGAAACTCATATAATAAAAAAATTCTTTCAATTTTTATAGTATAGGCGTGACAAACTAGCACACAGTCCATCTAATTGTTAGTGAATGCTGTATCCCAAAGACATCTACGTTTATCCTCGTTTAAGAATCAAAATGCAGATGCGTTATCACCCCTGACAACTATGGTAGAATGTTTCTCGTTTCCATTAAAAAGGGTCTCCGGTTCTCTACATTACATCCACATACGAAACACAGTAGCATTATGCTGTTATTTTACGGTCGTATTCTGTGAGAGCGTGGGCATACTCCAGCCGAGCCGACCTATTTATGCTACAACCATAACGTACGAGTAGCTGCAGCGTGGCTCTATCACGTATGAAATTGTAGATAGTGTGTGCGGTCCTTATATATCAATTGGATTTTCGTAGATTTCAGTGTAGCCAACTAAAAATCCCAATTAGTTTAAACACTGCTAAGAAATATAATAAAAAATTAAGCTACAAAATTTTGAGGAGTTATCACATTATATGAATAAAGATTAAAATTTAAAGCGTAAATAAAATTCATTAAAATATTGTTACCCTAAAATTAAGTTTTTTTTTGTTAAATAAAGTTTTTAAAATTACAGTTTATAAGTATATCTGATCTTAACCTTGACCTAAACAATGCTGCAGGTGACAATGACCGAAACAACATAATCGACCGAAACAACATAATCTTCCATTAGTCACTGCATTGTAATACGTACAAAAAGACATGAATGTGGGAACCCTCTGCATTGCTATAAGTAATATTAGAAAATGTTTTAAATATTCTGTGATGTCATAAGTAGCTAAGTAAATACTTATACCGTGTATGTTATCGTTTTTTAAAATTTAATTATATTTAAATTAACTTTAAAGGCTTTAACGCTAAAGATTTAAAATGCTTTGATTGAGATTTAAACTTTACTTAGGTAGTTAAATTAATAAGACATTAATTTTGACGAATTTTATTTTTGTGCTGGATGAAGTTATAATTCTTGACAATTAAGGTAATAGAGTCAGCATTAAATTCTACTACTAAATAGCATTTATGAAATGAAAATAAATAAATATATTTTTAAGCTCAAATTAATCATGTTTTTTAATTACAATTTTTAATTAATTTTAAACAATACTTTAAAGTTATAGCCATTTCCCGATTTTAATAAATTTACCAAAATGTTTGGCAAAAAATATTAGCAATGATATAATATCAGTAATATCAACTATCATATACACTAAAGTTGAACTATTTTTCTACCGTGTTCTCATAATAAACAAAAAAATTATAATTTAGACATGAAAAATTGCAACAGTTAATTTAACTTTCTGGTGATATAGAATAATCACGAGAATTGTCGACATTCTTTTCTCATTCCCACACTATTACATCTGTATTCATGTATTATGGTAATATATTATGTAAGTATTTGAATCCAATGGGGCATAGAATTAGTTAGGATCGAGTTTAACGAAATTTATGTCACATTAGCGACCCGCCTCGACTTTAAATTTTACTATATATATATATATATATAATTGTCGACATTCTTTTCTCATTCCCACACTATTACATCTGTATTCATGTATTATGGTAATATATTATGTAAGTATTTGAATCCAATGGGGCATACAATTAGTTAGGATCGAGTTTAACGAAATTAATGTCACATTAGCGACCCGTCCCGACTTTAAATTTTACTAAATATATATATTTTAATGTCTTATGTCACTTCCACAGCTAAGTCGAATCTAGCGATACCCCATTTTGTTATAAAGTACGGCCGCTGAGTTATTACCGATTTGACAGATTATTCTTAAATTAATCGATATAACCTTGCACGAGCGACACATTTGCCGAATGATTTAGAATACCTCTTTAATATAAAACTTTATGTCAAAATGTCAGAATCAAGTAATTTTCCAATAAACTCTATTTCAAAACTTAAAATAGTTTGTAAATAATATGAAAACATTTATTTTTTGTTCTTTGGCGCGCTTGTACAAAGTTACATCGTGCGTCTAGATTTCATAGTGATGTACTTGATAGTATTCGGTCCGAATTCATTGGAATAGATATGATATTTATTTTATTTGGATATTTTTATTTTACTTATTCCTTCGAGCAACTAGACTATAATGCTACCATTTTTTTTGCGTCTCCTAGTGCAATACTGTGTTGCCAGTATCTCTATGATTTTTAAGATTTATGTGTGATCCAAAGACAGAAATACTGTTTTCTATGATTTAAAAATAAATACAATTAAAATGATTATGTATAATTTTTAACATTCATAATATATAAAACAACATTTAATAAATATAATTTTCTCCCTCAATTAAGCAATGTTATAGGTGTATTTTTTTAAGTAATTGGCGATACTATTCTGGCAACACCCTTACCACCGCTATTTTAATCTGTTTAGTCGTCTTCCGTACTCTCGTGCGCACAAACTACGTTCTTTTGTGTAACCGTTGTTTTTTGACTCGGCTTTCTCCTGTTTATCGTTGCGCTTTATTGAACTAATTTTGTTTGTGTTTGGTAATTTATAATAATGGACAACGCTTCATATCACTCGAAACAAGTGAATAAAGCGCCTACTCAGGCCGACAAGAAAGCTGATCTCGTAGCATGGCTACACCAAAATGGAATTGAAACTACTGCCGAAATGCTAAAGTCTGACTTAGTAAAGTTGGTACGCGAAAATAAAACATCAAGAGTCCGTTATGAAGTAGATGAGATAGCTCTAGCACATGGACATCGGGTACTTCGAATTCCGCCTTATCACTGCCAGTACAATGCCATTGAGCTAATATGGGCACAAATCAAAGGTATTTTTTTTTATCGCATAAGTTATAAATATGAATAATTTGTACTATTATAACATCCAATATTCAGCATATAAGTAAAAAGATACATAACTAAGAAATAAATATCTCATGTCCCTTACATGTAGGTAATTGTGTAACATTTCGTTTATTTAATGTAATAAATTAACGTTATTTAATGTTTACATTACAGGTTACGCAGCTCGTAATAATACGACTCCGCCATTCAGTACTAATAAAATGATGGGTATATTAAAAGATGCTTGCAGCAAAATAACGAAAGAAGATTGGGTCAAGGTCGTCGAAAAGACTCGAAAACTAATAACAGAAGATTATGAACGCGATATAAGAGTGGACACCATTATAGAGAATGAAATTTTCATACAAGTGACTGATAGCGATGACAGCTCTGGCGAATCTGGTTCAGAGTCTGAATAATTGTTTTAATAAATGATAGGTAGTCATTTATTAAAACATCTTGTACCTACTCTATTCTTTAAAATGTGTAACAGTGTTTACAAATTTGTTTTATTTTGATATGTCCTCGACCAATTATCTACGCCCATCAAGGATACTCCACCTAATAAAGAACCTGTGTCTTTAACTATTATTGTTTTGATTTTATTTAATTACACACTATACTAGAATATTTAAAAACAAACTGTTCCCAAATGATATTAGGGTTACTGGTTCAGTCACTTCACTAGTATTGTCAATTCGTCATGTGTCAAATCGGTAATAACTCAGCGGCCGGACTATAATATCCATCAAGCCGTTTAGACTACAGAGCATGCCGAAGAAATCAACATACATACATACACTCGAAAAATCATTACATTCCTTCTGGGGCAGTCGGATAAGAATGAAGTAGTTTTAAGGTTTTAGGACACTGAAAACAGCTAATGAGTTGTATACTGTCGTACTGCATAGAAAAGAAAGATAAGCCCGACGATATGACGCTTGTAATTTAATTAATTCAAACATAAAACAATTAATTACACTTTTTAAATAAAATAAGGTTGACCAACGAGCATAGTTAATGTTGTAATTGATAAGCGGATGCTGTGGCCCATAGACATCTACATCTATCCTCAATTAAAAATCAAAATGCAGATGCGTTGTCACCTCTGAGGACTGAGATGGAATGCTTTGTTTTCAGTAAAAGGGTCCGGTTCTCTACACTTATCATATGAAACACAGCAAAATTAAGCTGTTATTTTACGCTGGTATTCTATGAGACAGTGGTCCCCCGGTTGAGCCGACCTATTCGTGTTCGTGCTGCAACCACAATATAGCTGCAGCTCTACTACGTAAGAATTTTATAGGCTGTAATGGATGGATAATGGAGAAAAAGAACATTGAGAAGAACATACCCTCTGTATATCACGAGAGATTTTTTCTTTATCAGTCCGTAAAATATAATATAAAATAGTCTACTGCTTAACATGGACCTCACCCATTTTAGAAAGGTGTTGGTATAATCATTACGATTGGCAGGCGGATTCGCTAAATCACTCAGTATTTGATTTTTTACATCTTTAAACCTGTTGGCGGACTGAGTATTTACATCTGTCACATGAGATGGCATCTATAGCTGGTCATGAGGTCTTCTTGGTCTTTCCTATAGTCATCTCTTATGATAAACGTGGAACGTGATGAGATAAAGGATTCTCTTGTACCTTCAGCAAGAATTATTTTAAAATTAGAATAAAAAAGTGGTCAGACTCCTCTGCCTAAAAGTTCGTCTGGCTATGTATGCTGTGATTTGAAGAGTGACAAGAGTGAGCTAGTATAATTATAGGCTGTGAGGCTTTTCATCTTAGCCCTTAGTGGTGACAACGTATCTGTAGACTTCTAGGCTCAGAAGGGCTAGAACCCAGATCAAAAATAAAAAAGTTGCCTTCTTTGTTTGAGGTTGGCTGCAGATGGATGACTAACATTGACCGTGTAGTGGCGGTGCAAGAATATCCACGACCCCAAATCATTCCTTGTTTTTTTTTTTATAGGATAATGGTGACTAGGTGAGTGTTGTAAGAGGCGATAAAGGGAAACAAACCACAGGGGATGGGCCTTCCTAATAACAACTTAAAAAAAGAAGAAAAACCTGCGACTACTAACCCGCCTGTCAAGATAAGAAAAAGTGCGAGGGAAATGGATATTATTCCATCTCGCTTCCTTACAGCCGCCAAAGCTGTCTACACTACGTCAGAAGGGTTGTGACGGAAAAATCTTACACTTTTCTCGCCTAGCCCCCATCCGCCAAATTCGTACCGTCTGATAAGGAACTTCGTTCCATAAGTATACTTACAAGAGAAGCCAGGTAATTCTTCGTGAACTCCGCCATATCTCTATTTAGTGTCATACCGTAGTCGTATCGACACTGATATGAATCCTGGCAAATTTCTATGGCTCGGGTCACGTCGAATGATCTGTTCGCTGACAAGAAGTCCGCCGGCTCTCGTATGAAGTTCGGAATAAATTGGTTGTCATTGTAGTACGCCGCCGTTCGACCGTATTCCCTTACGAACATCGCCACGCCTATATCTCTTTGCTCCCTGTCAGTCAGTTGCCCTAGAAGAAAAAATAGCATTATATTTTTTGTTGGCTCCAAGTACATCCTATTTTCTGTGATGCTAGAGTGCTGTAATCCAGTTGGCTTTTGCAGTTTCATCGGACTCAGGGCTCATTTTCACGTCAGAATTGTCTCTAAAAGCTTTTACAAAAATTTACTTCGCAATTATTTTTATACAGAATCTGTATAAAAGGCACTTGTTTTGGCTTGCCGCTCACTTAGCGGTTAGCCACCGTAGTCTATATCGCTTGAGGATGCCTCGTGTAGAGGCGAAACACGTGTCGTATTATCGTCAGTGGTGTGTCTTGCCTAGTGTAGTGGTGTTGGGAGTAGCGGTGCTGGGATTAGTGGTGACGGGGTTAGTGCACGCAATTGAGGGAGGGCGGGAGGTGCTCTTCGTACTAGGTAAGACACATCATTTTATTTTATAACGCGTTTATTTATAACGATATTTGCGAAATAAATTTTTGTAAAAGCTTTTATATAATGGATTTCCGCAAAGTAACGCCTGATTCTATTAATTATAGAATTGTCTCTTCTTTTGGCACAACACCGCTATGATAAACTATTCGTTCGACAACTTATGACGTCTTGAAATGGATAAAATAACCAGTAGTTTGATTCACTCATCATCATCATCATTACAACTCTTCACAAGTCCACTGTTAAACATAGGCCTTCCCCAAAGAATGCCACAAAGCACAGTCCTGAGCCACCTCAATACGTCGACCGGCATACGTCGACTTCCTGCATGTCTTACCAGGTCGTCCTAGCTTCCACATCGGTTGTCGGTTCTTTGAGCTATATGGCCGGCCTATTGCCACTTCAGCTTACCAATCCATTGGGCTCACTTTGATTCACTCATTGCTTATGAAGCTTAGAACTTTTTATACAATTTCTTTACTGTATAAATTACATTTTCCAACGATCTAAGAAAAGCAACATGTTTTTTAAATTTAGAAACATTGATGTGGTTATATTATCATACTAGCTGATCCTCGCGACTTCGCCCGCGTGTTATTTGGGATTTTAGTTTTTTTGCGCGGAACCCCAATTCTTTTTCTAAAATAAAATTAGCCTAAGTTACTCCCCATGACATCAGCTGTCTGTCAGTGAAAGTCCCGTAAAAATCGGTCCAGCCGTTTCAGAGATTAGCCGGAACAAACAGACAGACAGACAGACAGACAGACTGACAGACAGACAAAAATTTTAAAAATTGTGTTTTTGTTATAAGTATCGTATATACTTTCATATGCATTTAGTAAAAAGCCGTAATTTTGACATTACAAACAGACACTTCAATTTTATTTATTTGTATAGATGATTCTATTTAATCTTTCTTCGAGTTATCGTAAGTAGCTGATGAATTTTGGCTTTGTATGAAGATAATGCGGAATCACAATTTTTATGATCTACAATGTTTTAGATTTGTATGTTTTCCCAAGTGCAATTAATATCTGTGAACACTTCCAAAATGCAGAAGTAACTTTAAAAAAAAACTAAATAAAAAGAAAAAAAGAAAGCCGTAATTCGGAATCTCACACGTAATAGTGCTACAATGATCTTTTGAATTATGATGTTCCATGTTAAGCTTCTTAACTTCTTCTTAACATATAAATAAAATTAGAGTGTTTGTTTGTAATGTCAATATAATAGCTTTGTACTAAATTTATATGAAAGTAAATACGGTACTTATAACTAAAATACAATTTTTTAAATTTTTATCTGTCTGTTTGTTCCGGCTAATCTCCGAAACGGCTGGACCGATTGTGACGGGACTTTCACTGGCAGATAGCTAATATTATAAGGAGTAACTTAAGCTACTTTTATTTTAGAAAAGAAATTAGGAATACGCGCAAAAAAATCCCATAAAATCTAATTGTAATAAAATCCACGCGGGCGGAGTCGCGCGGTTTTTATCACCCCATAAACGTTCACTGCTAGACATGGGCCTCATGATGAAATGTTCTGGGGTTTTCCTTGATTGTCACGCTTGTTAAGTGGAATAACAATAACTGTACCAGACGTCACATACCTTTGATATTGTTCCCCGTCGCCGGTATTTCACGCATGGCATTAAGAGATGGTAAATTTTGCATCTATCGATCACCATCATTTTTTATTGAATATGAATCACAAACGAGCACGCAGTTTACCTTATAGTGAATGGATGCTGTGGGCCATAACCATCTACATCTAAACTCGATTCAAAATCAAAATGCAGATGCGTTGTCGCCCCTGAGGACTAAGATGGAATGCCTCGTATTCAATAATAAGGGTCTATGGTTCTCTACATTAACCATACGAAACACAGAAGTATTAAGCTGCTCTTTTACGCTGGTATCTTGCGAGAGCGTGGTCCTTCCCCGTTCGAGCCGACCCATTCGTGCTAGAACCATTATATAGCTGCCGCATGTCGCATATCTCTACTGGAGTTTTTATTTCAGCTTAGACTAACCCAAAAAAAAAGGCGTGGAAACTTACAATACTGCGCAAAATCTCTATGAGCTGACTGGAAGTTATTGACGTCGATATTAGCGAGTGTTCCATCTGGACGCATGAAGTCATCATTCATGTCTAAAGACCAGTTGCCGAACAAGCCTCGAGTTTGATTCTGTAAATTTAATAAAGTAATTTCAGTATAATAACAAATCCACTACCGAACATAACACGGTACTGAACCGACGTCACAGCGACAAATGCAGGTAGCATTTGTCGATGTGACGTCGGCACGACCAAAATCTTCCTTCTTCATTGCATGGCGGTTCTTCGAGCTTTATGGTCGGCTCATTTCTATTTTCGATTACTAATCCGTTGGGTTATAGCGATTAGTTTGGTTGGGATATTGGGCGAGTAGATGTGTCGTAATTTCGCAAACGGTAATTAGTTCTTAGTGCTAAATTTTTACAGCAATTCTGCCGCGATTCGATTTGCCAAAGATGTAGTATCTTTGGAAAATCGAATATACGTTTGTATTCTCCATCGAATTTGATACCATATCCTGTGCAGTTCAGTAAATTGAAAACATCTTAAACTCTTGTCCTTATATTAAAAAATTAAGGAGAAAGATATAAGGACAAGAGTTTAAGATGTTTTCAATTTACTGAACTGCACAGGATATGGTATCAAATTCGATGGTGAATACAAACGTATATTCTATCTTTTTCTATCTTTCTCCTTAATTTTTTAATAACAATTACATAAACTCATGATACTATTGTTAGCCTTAGTTTCAATAGGCGATTTTTTTTCATAGCAGCCTATAAAGTCCACAGAACATAGGCCTCCCCATAGATTTCCTCATTGGGAGTATTTAGCCATATTTGTCACTCTTAGCAACCTTTATTATTTTGAGTTGTCGTCAGGAAAATACTGAGTTGTTTTCAGCAAAATACTGAACAGAAGATGCTGTCACAGTTTCCCTCTGTCGCCTCTTACGAAACCCGCGAGACGATTTGGGCTATTTGATGAATTTATGAGTGAGTTAATATTACTTGTAGGTACCACTGTGATGAGGCGAAACCCCTGGTTTTTATTCTACGTGTAAGGAAGAAGCTGGATCGAACTATATTATTTACCATGTAGCTCCAAGGAAGGTACACTCTCGCCGTCATAAAACCTTTGTTTTCTACTACTTCTATACCGGCGCCCGATGAAAACATTATAACGATTTCCGATTGATTCAGAATGTACATTGGCTGGTAAACAGTAACACCTGTAGAAAAAAAATCATTAAATTGTGTATTGTAGTTACGTAAATGGTGCTGCTTAAATTCGACCAGGGAGTGAATGATGTATGTGACGAGGATGTCGAAAACCAGATTTTTTTATTGTATAGGGTGACAAACCAGCATACACTCGGTATGCTCACCACTGGTACGTGGTTGCTGTGGCCCATATACATCTACATCTTATCACGTTTGCGAATCAAAATGCAGATGCGTTGTCACACGTAAGGGCTAAGATGGAATGCCTCGTTTCCAGTAAAAAGGGTCTCCGGTTCTCTACACCCGCCATACGAAACACAGCAGCTTTAAGTTGCTATTTTACGCTGGTATTCTGTGAGAGCGTGGTCCTTCCCCGGTCGAGCCGACCCATTCGTGCTTCAACTATACTATTAATATAGTTGCAGCATGGCTCTACCACGTATAGGAGATTATTGAAATGAGGTTTTATTAGGTGATAAGGTTTCTGTTCTACCTAGGTTTCCGTCTGAATAGATAACAATGTAACACCCCTTTTAGGCGACCAAGGAGTAGTATTTGTACCGCTGTTACAGTCATGGTCATAGGTATGGAGAGCCAGTATTACAATTACAGACTTTGAGGCATAGCATCTATGACGAGGACATTCTCAGAGGTAAAACGCATCTGTAGCCTTTTTGTTGGTTGCAGGTGTTGGCTGCAGTGGCACTTACCATCGGATGGGCTGTTAGTTCGTTTGTCACTTCAATTTTATAAAAAAGGCTGTTTAGATTTACTCTCAATAATTTAAAATTAAAAATTTTGTACAGCCGACTTCAATATAAGTTATTATGAATTACTCAAAAATTATTGGTCAGACCTTGATCAAATTTATATAGGACCACACGAGAAGTACCAGTTTTCAAACAAAAAGAATCATCGAAATCGGTTCACCCACATAAAAATAATACAGTCGAATTGAGTACGTGTCCTTTTTGGAAGTCGGCGGAAAAGGTAGAAAATTTCAAAGATCTATCATAGATCTATAATCATGATTTTTAATGGGAATCGATCTAAATGTAAAGGACAATGTCTAAACTCGCCTAAGAACCAACAGATATTTGACAATTACAAAAATTCTTATCTTTATTTATGTATTAGATAACATTCATTAGATAGTAACGGACACTTCTGAATTGTGAAATCAAAATAAAAAGGACTTTTTCGATTTTGAAATTTGTACCTAGTTTTTAATACTAATGTACTTACTTTAATTTAATGTACTAATGTACGTTTATGGCCTCCTGTGATTTGGCCAATCACACAATACCTTCACTCACATATTTCAAAAGTTGTCATAAACTCAAATATATTATGAAAACGTTTATATTTTAAAATATAAATGAGATTAATATATGCCACAAGGAACTGGAGTACAGTGAAATCATCTATTTTCATTTAAAATAATAATACTATTTTACTCTACTTGGCAAATCAGCATTGTGCCACGCAAAAATTACGCATAAATAACGTTGACAATTTAATGACAACGCGTCAAAACTAAAAATAAATAGACGTCAGGTGTGCGACTGTTTTGGTTTCATTTGAAAAAAAAAAAAAACAAAAAATACATTTCCGCAAATGTTTTCGGAATCTAAGTGCACTGTGCAGTTGGTTTGTTATGCGATAAGTTTTTATAAATTACGACTCGGCTTGAAGAACGGATATCGATACTTTTCTTTAGCGACTTACCTGGCTTGAATCACGGACTTTAACCAAATGAGACTGTATAAGTTGTATTTATTTGGTATGAATAAAATAAATACCTAAACCCAATCTGAGTTTTATTTACCGTATAAATGCTAGGCTAAGACTGAACTGCTTACATTAGCAATAACATAGTAATGTTTCATAAAAATAAAACATAACCTCAAAATATCTACGATAACTGCTAATATCTAAGTTTTCAGAAGTGTCCGTCAGGAGTTATTGTTCTTACATACAATTATGTGTAATTTCGAACTTAAAAAGGTATTTTCTTTCACTGTTGGTTCTTAGGCGAACATTGTATGGACGCAGAACAATGTCCTTTAGCATTATTGTTGTGGAATACAATATCATTTACGTCTTACATTTTAAATGATCACTTTGTAGATATTGATTTTCATCTAATTTATACAGGTGCATGTCGTTGCATGGTAAAAATATCACCATCATAATTATTAGATTGTAAATCTATACAAATAAATAAAATTGAAGTGTCTGTTTGTAATATCAAAATTACAGTATTTTACTATAAGCATATGAAAGTAAATACGGTACTTATAACTAAAAACAATTTTAAAATTTTTGTCTGTCTGTCTGTCTGTTTGTTCCGGCTAATCTCCGAAACGGCTGAACCGATTTTAACGGGACTTTCACTGGTAGGTTTTATTTTATATATTTTTATTTTATTTTAGAAAACTAATTAGGTTTCCGCGCAAAAACACAATAACCCTAACACGCGGGCGGAGTCGCGGGGAACAGCTAGTAGTTCACTACCTTACATGGGCTCCTGCCTTTATCTGGCTGGGCTCGTGGATTGGTGATCGCTGTATAGTCTCGTATATTTAACTTGTACTACAATACAAAAGTATTTATTTATTACTAGCTGTTACCCACAACTTCGCCTGCGTCTTGTTTGGAATTTTAATTATTTTGCGCGGAATCCTAATTATTTTTATAAAATAAAAGTAGCCTAAATGACTCCTTGTGACATCAGCTATCTGCCAGTGGAAATCCCGTCAAAATCGGTCCAGCCGTTTCGGAGATTAGCCGGAACAAACAGGCAGACAGACAGACAGACAGAAACTTTAAAAATTGTATTTTTATTATTAGTACTGTATATACTTTCATCTGCATTTAGTAAAAAGTTGTAATTTTGACATAACAAACAGACGCTTCAGTTTGATTTATTTGTATAGATATTTATTGTGCCTGGTCTGTACACCATTAAATTTCACATTTAATTTTCAGGCATCTCCCATAGATTGCCTCACCGGGAGGATTGGTAACCGCAGTTTTTTATTATTTTGAGTTGTCACCATCAGAAATATGCTGCTGTACATCTTCTATGTTAATATCTCTCTGTCGCCTCTTACGACACTCTCGGAAAGAAATGTTTACCTATAACATATTATATGAAATCATAAATTCTATATAATTTAACTTGAGTAAGCTTAGCTTCTGTTTGCAAAAATTATTTGGAAAATTTGACTAAAATTGCCACCGTACAAAAGAACTGTATTATTGGAACGAAGTTCCTTATCGGACGGTACGGATTTGGCGGATGGGAGCTAGGCGAGAAAAAGTGTAAGAATTTTTTCGTCACTACCCCTTGTGTTATAGTGTATTTTATTTTAAATGACGCCTCATTTAATAGACGTTAGTAATACATTTATTTGTATTTGTTAATCAATAATAAAATACGTTTATCAATAATAAAGAACTTCGTTCCAACCGAGTGTTCCACGACACTCACGCATGTTTTTTTTTAACTAGATTTTCATTGCATAACAACCACTTTAAGTATTGTCAGAGAAATTTACCCGCCTGCTCTTTCTATTACCCTATTACTATTTTGTATATTTTTGTGGATATTATATAATGTTTTATTTTGTTAAACGTTTATAGTTTCTAGTGATAAAAATAAAATAGTGTTATATAAAATTATCTCTTTCCGATTAGATACGATTTAGAGTATTTTTGTAATTTCTTATCTACTTATAGGATTCCCGCACTCCGCGATGAGTACGTATGATGCGATCTGCTACGCAGTCGGTTAGTGGCTTAAGCGAACACTTAGAAAATTTTTGAAGTTATACTTCTTTTGGTGCGTTTGAGAAAAATGATGAGAGTGAATTCTTTACGATGCGCGCGAACACCGACACCAAAAACGACACCATGAAGTTGTTACGATGCGCGCGCACACTGACACCTAAAAGCGACAACTTCAGTTGGGAATTGTCTCGTTGACTGTCAAGTTTTCGTGAGAACTGAATACTATATTCAAGGTAGTTATTCAAATATATAGGTTTAGGTTTAGGTTTAAAGAATTTATTCTCACAAAAAGATTACAAAATCCACTTACATGAGAACAATAATATAAACTTAATCTAGGTAACGGTCACCATCTTCACAGTTCCATCGTGACATTCTCCGAAATTACAAGTCAGCAGCTTTCAAGAATGTAGTTGTGCAATTGAATCTTGAAATTGTTAAAGGAATCTATATTTTTAATATGAGAAAGTAGGCTGTTATAAAAGTGTGCTCCCTCAAAGGTAATATTTTTTCCCCTAATTTGGTACGTGTCTTTGGCAATACGAGCAAGCTAGGTCGACGAAGACTGCGTTTGGATATTTGTGACTTTTTGGTAGAGGACAAACTAGTTTGGATGTTTTTACTCATGATCTTCCTAATTAGAATGCAAGTGCTATATGAATAAAGTTGTCGAATGTTCATAATTTTTGTGTCATCAAAAATTTTACGAGTCGATGTTAAGTATGGGTAGGAGAAAAGTATTTTTATTACTTTATTTTGAGCTCTTTGTAGTTTCTGCAATTTTGTTTTGGCGGCACTGCCCAATATTTCTATTAAATATAATATATGAGATTTGATAAGTGAATTGTAGATATTGAAACGTAGTTTCCTAGGTATACATTGATTTATCTTGCGGAGTGAACCTGTTAGCGACGATAATTTGCTTTTTATATATTCTATCTGTTTGTTCCATGTTAAATTACTATCCATTCTCAGACCAAGATATTTTTCACAAGTTTTTTGTTCGAGTGGAATATTGTCAATTGTTAAAGGAGCATGCGAGGGAATTATTTTATTTTTCGACTTGTAGATAATATAGCGTGTTTTTGAGATGTTAATTGTTAACAGGTTGGACTGAAACCATTCAAATAATATGTTAAGGTCTTCTAGAGCTTTTGAGATGATTTCGTCCATATTAGTACCGAAATAGAATAGGCATGTATCGTCCGCGTACAAAGTTAAATGGCCGTGTAGTCTTAAATCCGTTATATTGCTAACATAGATAAGGAAAAGAAGCGGCCCCAATACGGACCCTTGTGGGACACCATATGTAATGGGTTGGGTATTGCTTTGGTTATTATCTATTTTGACCATCTGTAATCTATTTGCTAGGTACGACTCAAACATTTTAAGGGCACTACCTTTGATACCAATGTCCTCTAACTTTTTTAAAAGTAACTGGTGACTTACGGTATCAAAGGCTTTTTTCAGGTCAATGTAAATGCCTAGAACAATCCTTTTTCTATCCAGGTTTTCTTTTATTTTTGTTGTTAAATCTACTATTGCCGCAGTTGTATTGCTTTTTGACCGAAAACCGTACTGACATGGAGATAAAAAATATGTGAATCTATAAAACGTGTTTTATATTTGTTATAACTTCTTACGTGCGTACATAACACACACATGTTTTTTAATGCAAATTCTTTACAAACGCTTAGTTTTGTAAGTACCAGTATAAGAGAAGCAAAATACTTACCGGGGAAATACTGCACTCTAAGAGATGGACGGTCAAAATAGACTCGTTTATTGTCAGCGAATACATCCAGTCTGTACCTCCATTGGGCATGCTGAGGCCGGAGTCGAACCTGTTCAAACATAGGTAAAATAAAATGAGATCATTAAACATTCCTTATCAGAAAACGTTGAAACTTTAAATATAAATGTTAGAAACGAAAATAGCACAATTCAAACAAGGAAAAAAAACATAAGAAAAAAAATATAATATAAAAAACGATAACAAATTGGGCGAAAGAAAGAATCTCAGTTTAGGCTGCTCAATGACAGATAAGCAGCGCTAAATTTAAACAACTAAATCGTCACAGCCTACTAAAGTCGACTGCTGAAAATAGGTTGCCCATAGAATGCCTTATGGGGGGATATTTGCCATAGTTGCCACGCTTGGCAAGCGGGTGGGCGACCGTAGTTTTTTTATTTACGTCGTTATTAGGAGAAGACTGCTGCCGATCTCCTGATTTGTTTCCCTCTGTTGCTTCTTACGACACCTACGGGATGATATGGGGTAGTGGATGTTCTTACACCGCCACTACACGGTAAACCACTGGGTCAAATTAATTAAAGAAGTTGAAGAGAGTACGCTATTATACTCCAATGTGTATAAGCCTATCCCTTATTGGCTTTAGATCTAACGTCTAATCACAAATAATGACTTACCTCAATCGGAACGGAATTGTTGGACGCGGCAACTACTGATGTTAAGTGAGTGGCATTGACCGGACCGTAAATGTTTCTGGGCACTTGTTCGAACCGTCCTTGTACATCGAGCTTCAAATGCGGGTGATCCACTCGCACAAGGACGTATTCACCTGTGTTGGATATTACATCAGACTTTTTTTTTGTGGAATAGGGGTGACAAACGAGCACATAGTCCCTTGATGTTCTGTGAATGCTGTGGTCTATAGACATCTAAATTTAAATTCGATTAAGAATCATAATGATGATGCGTTGTCACCCCTGAGGACTAAGATGGAATGCCTTGATTCCAGTAAAAAGTGGTTCTGATTTTCTACACTCACCGTACGAAACACAGCAGCAAGCCTGAGCTTAAGCTGCTATTTTACGCTGGTATTCTTTGGGAGCGTGGTCCTAGTCCTAGTCTAATATTATCGAAGTTGCCTTTATACGTGGTAGAGCCATCCTGCAGCCTGTTATGGCTACTATGCAATACGAATGGGTTCGCTCCAACGGGAAAGGACCACGCTCGCATAGAATACAAGCATAGGTCTGTTGTGTTTCGAATGGTGAGTAACAGAAGTCCTTTTTCAGTAGTGTATGATTGATTTTAGTCCTCAAGGATAATAACTCTTCTGCATTATGATTCTTAATTAAGAATAGATGAAAGTGTGTCTATTGGCCATAGCACAGTATAAACTGTGTGCTCGTTTGTCACCTTTACTCCTATAAAAATGCCTATAAACATAGTTCTTTTGCATCAAATGTGCATATTTTTTTGTTTTAAATCATCATATTCGTCATCAGTACTCTTTGAATGAAACTTCCTTAAATAAAAGTTATTGATCAATAGCACTAGTTTTTCAGACAGATGTGTGTTCACAATACAAAAGACTTGCATATTCAGTGCCGCGTGATATCACCGGTCTTAGTATTTAGGTATGGAATATTTGGGATGGTTATCTGAGGAAGGCTTCGAGTTTCTCACTTTATCGTAGTAGCTTGATGACGTTAGCCATGATGAATCAATCCGTTATCGTTACAGCCTATAAAAGTCCATTGCTGAACATAGGCCTCCCCCATACATTGCCTCATAGGGGGATGTTATAGTTGCCACGATTGGCAAACGGGTTAGCAACCGTAGTTTTTTTTTTTATAAGATAAGGGTGACAAACGAGCACACAGTCCACCAGGTAAGTGGTTGCTGCGACCCATAGAAATCTACATCTATCCTCTATTACAATCAAAATGCAGATGCGTTGTCACCCGTGAGGATTAAGATGGAATGCCTCAAATCCAGTAAAAAGGGTCTTTAATTTTTAAAAAGTTTTTCATTTTTAGTTGTTATTAGGAAGACGCTGCTGCCCGTCTCCGGATTTGTTTCCTTCTGTCGCCTCTTTTGACACCCACGGCATGATACGGGGTATTGGATATTCTTTACACCGTTACTGCAGGTTAGTAGTAATTAATTATCAATCACAGTCATAAAATTGTAAACTTTATAGTATACAGTAAAAGAATATTGTGTTCTACCTTTGCCGTTAAAAGTATATTGCAGGTCATCAAAGGTTATAATGTGTGGATCACCAAATATACCCGCTACTCCTGGAGATTGATAAGCGACACAATCTTGGGAGGGGCGACGTTCGAATCTGTAAGAAAGTTTTCACATCTATGTATGCTATTTTTCACTCATTATTGCCAAGACTTTTTATTTCCAACTGTTACCGCTTAACAACTGCTGGCCGAGCAGAAAATGCACAGTAAAAATAAATATAAAACAGAAGAAAAACAAACGGACGACAGACGATATCGGCTGCGTTCATACTTTTAATATTTAAATGTCGTTATTAAATAATACAAACTCAACACTCATATCAAATTTAAAGTTTATTGAAGCCCTAGAACTAACTATTAGAACCGGTTTCACACAATAATTAAAACTCATTGGGTATGACTTACCTGAAGGTCTCACAACCTACGGCTTGTTCTTCTTGCCACATGCAGCATTGATAGAAAGGTATCATGTCGTGGAACCAATGGGATAAAGATGGTACCTGAAAAAAATTGCATTTAAATCAATGACTTCGTAATATGATTGAATTTTGTTACAAACACCAATAAACAAAGATTAAAGGGCAAACCTTGTTGGCTTCATTGTAAGGTGTAAATCCGAAGTCATGTGATCGTTGTGGACGCGAACCCCACATTTGGTCGTATGTCAACATAAGGAAACCATTCTTATCATAACAACACTCTTGACCTGAACCTTCCGAACTGAAATAAAAATGACAAAGAAAAGTTACGAGAGATGTTAGTTTTAAAATTAGCAACAGGAAGAGCCTTGTTTGAGCCTTCGCTGGACGCTTTCTTTATATAAAATTGAAGTTGTTACTTCAATTTTATACAAACTTATCGTCCACTAGACGATAAAAGGTCACTGCAGTCCATGGACACCTGCAGTCAACTTCAAGGATATATTAGCACAAAACCTCTAATTATACTGGCTCTCTGTACCATTCAGACCGGAACGTAGCATATTTGGCGGCAGAAATAGGCTAGAGTAGGAACTGGACTAGGCTAGACGCAGATGGTCTTCTAGGCAGAAAAGCAGTGCCACCATCTAGTATGAAATCCTTAGCCTGCGTTTCCACCAGAGATGTGAGAGGTAGCTCGACGGTGCGAGGAGGTGTAGCGAAGCTGTGGATCAGTGTGAGCGTTTCTACCAGAAATGTGCTAGGCCGCTGAGCGGTGTGAGGATGCGAAGCGTGGCTATGAAACGGTGCGCAGATGAGCGGTGCGAGGATGTGTAGCGGGCTAAAAATATAATTATATCTATGGCTGTTGTGAAAAAAAAGTACAAAAGGTTCAATTTTACAAAGAGATATTATTATAAACAGGAATGATTTAAATCATTTTCAAATTGAATGTAGTTCGTTTTGTTTAACCTCGCAACACATCCCTCGCACACATCCCTCGCAACACATCCCTCGCACAGATCCTGTCCTTGTTTTGTATGTACAAAAACCTCGCTCCGCAGAGACGTTTTCACTAGAGCTGCGCTGAGCGGGCTAGGTAAATGAAGTGATTCTATTGGTTCTTAACAAACACATCCCTCGTTACGCATCCTCGCACATCTCTGGTGCTGCTGCACAAGCTGTGCCACTTCTTTTGGGTTAACAGAATTTTTACTTCTGCTCTGATTATGCTCGGGGTTTCTTTGGGTGATAGATTTAAAAACGAGGATATCTGCAATAGAACCAAATTAACCGACATATTCCAACGGATTAATAACTTGAAGTGGCAATGGGCCGGCCATATTGCTCGAATAACCGACAACCGATGGGGAAGAAAGGTTTTTGAGTGGCAGCCTCGTACCGGCAGGGGAAGTGTAGGGCATCCCCCACTAGAAGGAGTGACGATCTGGTAAGACATGCAGGAACTCAATGTATGCAGGTTGCTCGGGACCGTGCTTTTTGGCGTTCCTTGAGGAGGCCTATGTTCAGCAGTGGACTTGTGAAGGGCTGTAATGATGATGATGATTTATCTTCCACTTCTTCTTCACCAACCCGTAAACTATTGCTGGACTAGGGACTCTTCCGTTGTAGGAGGAATAACAGCATGCGTATTTCACAGTACGCGAGCAACAACGGTTCAATCCTAGCCGCAAATCTCGGTAAAAATTCTCAAAAAGTTCATCGACTTTCTCCTTCGTCGTACTATCTTGTTAGATTAGAATATACCAATTTCTAAAGGGTAAGTGAAAACATTTGTTCAGATGTTAAGTAACAAAATCTGAAGTGAGATCCTTTACACGTGTCATTGAGTTGAGACTGCGCTTAGGTAAACGCAAAGTGGGTTAAAGATCTGCGCAAGGCAACTGGATGTGGAAAGCCGAAGATCGTTTGAAGTGGCACGCTTGCAAGAGGTCTATTCATAGCAGTAGACTGCTGAAAGCAGATGACTCAGTCACCTGGCATGCTAAAGACACGACTCAAAAACATTAAATTAGCTTTTTTGACTATCATTAATTATAACCAGAATCTTACCTGGGAGCACCACTTCTGACACAATGAACTCCTCCCCAGTGATATCTACACGTTGGATTTGTATCCTTGTCACAAGCCAAGTCAGGCATAAATCGTCCCTTGTCTAAAAGGGCATGTTCAAGTGTGCAAGGACAGATCCAGACTTGTGAAGCGAAGTTCTTGAGGAAACGATCCGTTCGGAGCCAGTTGTTGCACATGGACTGAGGCCAACGTTGACCGTGCAGTCTTTCCCATTGTTTGTCAAAGTACCAACCGAGAGGTATGGGTCGACTCCATAGAATTCTGAAAACAGATTTTATCACAGGATAACGTAATTAGCAATTGGATTAAAAAAACCGTGGCTCATTTGAGCGAACTGAAATTGTATAATATTGCGAATTATGCGACTGCGGTCTATCACCTTTTTAACGCAGATTATGCCAAAGTAACCTAGATACTCATAATTTATAATACTTATTTTAAGTATTATTTGTGTATAAGTAGTATCCGTATATACAATAACATTCAGTCATGAGGACATTATTATCATTACAATATATTACTCGTTCGAGAATAATACTTTTAACTTAATAAAATAATAACTATAAAGTAGAAAAATCAACTATATCAGCCTTAATCATACACGTTGATTATCGTTTTCTTAAATTAAGTATTAATTATCTTTATACATGTCTCTTTCTTTCGTCATTTAGTGTAAAGAGAGAGAGAGAGAGAGAGAGAGAGAGAGAAACTTTAAGCATTATAATTATTAAATCGATGTCGGTTTTGTAAGTAAGGTCATTTGTATCTAAAATTTTAAGTGGCAGATACATAATGGTTTAGAGTAAGGACTGTGAAACTAAAAGGTCGTGGGTACAAATACGCCTTTCGTGACTGTGTCGAGAACTACTCCTAAAGTGACAAATAGTATTAATATGCTATTAATACTACTACGTATTAGTAATTAATACTAATAAAATTATTCTATTCTATTCTATTCTATGTACCTTTCTATTTAACGGAATATTTTAATGTAATTTTCACCAACTTGTAGATGGCCGACAGGCCGATTGACTTGAGAATTTGCTCTCGTATCAAGGACCGATGACAATACAATAATTTAATAATATTATCCTAGTATACTGATCAGAATCACCAGCATAAAATAAAATAATTATAGGATCATCAAAGCTTATTTTCAATGCGTGTTGTTTAAGTTTTTTTAAACTCTTATATAATTTTATTTATTAAATATATGTGTGTGTGTGTGTGTGTATGATACTTACGGTGAAACAGTAACTCCCTTAAAAGTTTCCGGTGTGGTCAAGTTAATTTGAATGAATCCGAACT
Organism: Parnassius mnemosyne; assembly: GCA_963668995.1. Taxonomy (NCBI): domain Eukaryota; kingdom Metazoa; phylum Arthropoda; class Insecta; order Lepidoptera; family Papilionidae; genus Parnassius; species Parnassius mnemosyne. The sequence goes on from CAVLGL010000083.1 coordinate 26,892,372, forward strand.
GCATATCATTGTGCATAATATTCTCTCGGTTTCGGAAATTCTCTGGGTTTATTATGTATTCGCCGGTGTTGGCAACACCGGTCTCTATCATGTCAATATATTCAAGTTGCGGCCTGATTGTGATCTCTTTATAGCCCCAGAGACTGATCTGTAGCTGGACGTTGAGATTAGTGGTCAAGTTGAAACGATCCCAAGTCATTCTTACTTCGCGAGGGCTGCGTTCGTGTATTGAATTGTCGGGAAAGAATATTCTCTCAGTAGCTGTTGCGGGTGTTTCTGTAAAGATGAATTCAACTCTCTTGAAATTAATTTTTTCATAGAACAAGGGTTTAAAAGACGCACAGAGTCCACTAGATCTGGTAAGTGGATACTGAGGCCTATAGATATCTACATCTATCCTTGATTAAGAATCAAAATGCCGAAGTGTTTTCACCCGTGAAGACTAAGATGGCATGCCACGTTTCCAGTAAATAGGGTTTCGTGGGAGTTGGTCATTCCGTCGAACCGACTCATTCGTGCTACAACCATAATATAGCTGCAGCATGCCTCTACCATGTATAAAATCATGACAACCCCTCACCAAAAGTCCACTGCTAAAATAAACTTACCTACAAAGAATTTTCCTTTCCATTTATACGGTTCGTTATTGATAGCAATTTCAAATCTAGCATAACCGTTGTGCCAGAACCGAGGCTGCACACAGATAGCCCTGTTGACGTCGACCACAGCTCCAACGACGGACTCAGTGTCAAAACGGCATGTGATCCTGTCATTAGGGTTGAAACAAGGGCCAGTGATGTTGACGATTGTGCCACCGAGCATATTGCCGCTCTCCGGTGCGAACATGAGCGGAAGATTAGAACCATCTGAAATTTAAAAATAGCAATGCTCCTATTTACGTTGCTAAAATTACAAATACTATAAATCACAAAACAAATATGTCACAAAACACTATACAAATAAATAAAATTGAAGTGTCTGTTTGTAATGTTAAAATAACAGCTTTTACTAAATGCACATGAATGTATATACGGTACTTGTAACAAAAACACAATTTTTTAAATTTTTGTCTGTCTGTCTGTCGGTCTTTCTGTCTGTCTGTTTGTTCCGGCTAATCTCCGAAACGTCTACTCCGATTTCAACGGGACTTTCACTGGTAGATAGCTGATGTTCTAAGGAGTAGCTTAGGCTATTTATATTTGAGAAAAAGAATTAGGGTTCTGAGCAATATAATTAAAACCCTAAATTACACGCGGACGAAGTCGTGGGGCACAGCTAGTTTAAACATAATGGCTGAGGTCAAGAATAAGATTGTACCCGAAATTAACTATAAATGGATTCCTAAGCAGTTAATCCCTAAGTAAAGTCAAGTTACAGCCTATGTACGTCTCACTGCTGAGCACAGGCCCCCTCTCACTTCTGAGAGGGATTTAGGTTTCCTTGCCCTAATCCGTAAGTAGCAAGACCATATTTTATCTTACATAACTATAATGGTTGCTGTTATTAATCAAATTGATGCAGTTGCTTCTTGTTGCACAATTTTTTTTATAGTTTCATGAATTAGAGAATAATAAAAAGGACTAACTGCACCGATACCCTTGCATCCTATCAAAAGTCCACTGCTGATCAAAGACTTCTCCCATATACCATTTCCTCATAGGACGCATATTTGCAACAAATGCCATGCTTGGCAGGCCGGTTGGCAGCTTTTTATTTCTTAGTTATTAAGTAATGACATAGCTGCTCATCTCCTGGTTTGTTTCCCTCTGTTGCCTCTTACGAACTTACAGGAGGATATAGGGTAGAAGATATTCTTACACCACCACAAACCGGTGAAAAAACAAAAAACAAGAAAGAAAGGATTTATCAACAGCCAGGAAATCCAATAACTAAGTTGTAAAACTTCGCTCAACAACTTCTACATTTAGTGTAGAGTATACACTATAATCTATCTTCAACTTATCCTAATTTGGAAGATTTATTTTTTCAACCTTGCCGAAACGGAAAATTCCATATATGACTTTTCTTCAAACATCTTAGGAGTTTCTACACAATAACTTTAGCGTTTTAGTCATTTCATTTAAAAACCACCAATACGAAAACTAATCGCAGTGTTGCAAGACGTTTTCATACAAACGAGGCTACGCTCGGCTACTTGTGTTAATTGTCCAACATATATTTAAATAACAATGCGATGTTAACTAACAAAGTATGATTTACCGTTTCGTTTAATAAATGCCTTTTTACATTTAATAATTTAATAAATTATCTTTAACATTACACATTATTTATTAAATTTATTACATGATTTATAAAACTAACCAATGTCCTTGTTGCACGTTCCCATAAGTATTTTTTCGTCTATCCTGAATATGTGCCTTCCAGGGAAACCGTTAGCCCATCCCCTTCCAGTAAGATCCCTGAGTACGGAAGCCTGGGAGTACGGCTTGTATTCGTAGCTTTGTGTACCGTTTCCAGCGTTGAAACCAATCTAAAAGAAAATAGAGAAGTCAATTCATGACTATTATAGACAGATGTAAATAGAATAGAATATATTAGAATTTGGTTGTACAAAACTGTGTCCCATAATAGATATCCCATTATTAAAATACAATTTTAATAACAAGATAGTGCTTGGTGTTTAATAGGTATCAAATTATTCTTTAAATTATTAAATATTTTATTACAATAAATATTTTTGACTAACTTTTATTTTTTATATTATCCTCTCAGTGACTAGGTAAATAAGTTCTCAAGTTACTGTTTGTTCATATTTTCGAATGAAGTGATTCATATAATGCTGATCCAACTTCACTTGGGGAAGTTCGTTTGATCATATACTAATTATTTTATTTGGAAAATTTGGAATATATTTACTGAGGAAGTGTTTTACTAAGTAGTAGCACCTCTTTGCCTAGGGGTCTGTCTGGGTTTCGATTTACAGTAGTATTAACCATAGATTGCCTCATAGGTTGGATAAATCCATAGTTATACGCTTGGCAGACTGACCTTGAATAACTTACGACACAGACACGAGATTTTATGAAACTTTTGAGACAACTTTTAGAACGTCAAAATTAAAGTATATACGCAAATTCAGCTTATTATCTCTCATTCCGCGGTTGACACCCTTTTTATGCTAAAGTGTCTGGACTACAAGTGTTTCTAGGTCACACAATTTTTTTGGTGCGGGAATCGAAACCGTATCTGTATTTGTATTGCATGCGGTAACTCTCGGTCTATCTTTAACTTTTTGATTGTCAATTATAAGGGCTATAATTTTTTTAGATTTCATATTATAGGAACACTTACATATGCAGGCACTCCGCCTTCTCCTGTCGTAGTATCGCCACCAGCCTCAGTGTGAGAACTCCAGTTGATCTCGAGATAGTTGAAAATCGCGTAAGTGAATACTTCGTCAGTCGCCAGCACCATTTGGAAGGTGTTTGTCTGAAAAATGTTACATTGTGATATAATGTGATAAAAAAAATGGTTGACTACGTCTCATACTCTAGTTATATCTTCATTGTTTTTCGAAAAGTTAACGACTGCTAATGGTTATCATGCAGCCTCTCATAACAAAGAAATGCAATTTATTATTTACATTAGATATTATTCTAGTATATTAGGCTGGATGGTTAGGAAAACAAGTTTCCTGAGTGATAGCTTCGTACATGAAAGTGCAGTGCAGTGCGTCCTCCACTAAAAACGATGAAAATGTATGCAGATAGGTAAAAGCCGTGCCTTTTCTGTTGGTTCCAGGCAATACATACTAGGAAAGGCTTGGCCAGTGGATTTGAAATGCTTTTGAAGAATATATTTATATTAATATACATAAATATTATAAACAAATCATAATTAATATATTTTTTAGTTAGTTTGTAATATTGTATGAATAAAAACTCAATATGATAGCAGCTGTGCTAAAGCTCATATTTAGTCAGCTAAGGAAACTTGAATTTTTACCAGTTACTATAATATCAGGATCAAACAATAGAATGACGAGAATAAATACAATTATAATTTGTTTAGATTTTGTTTCTGAAAATTTACAATAATATTTTTTAATTATCAATTTAATTACAGTTTAATAAAGTTAGTGTTACTATTTAATGTTCTATGAAATTTAGATAATTTTAGCTTTTTTTCGTATTTCAAATCTATATTAAATAAAAATTAACATGATAACGACTGGACCGATTTTAATGAATTTTGTTGTGTCTGTTTAATTGTAAATTTAAACCATCCAGGGACTCGATAGTTTAAATTTACTATTGGATCCGATAGATGGCGCTGTTATCGAGATCCAGAAATTACCCGTGCGAAGCTGGGGCGGATCGCTAGTTTGCAATAAGTTAATAGGTGATTTCAAATTTACAATAAAAGAAAGTCCTATCTCTTGATCTGCGATGTAAAACTGCTGTGTGCGTAAAGAAACTAAAAATATACGTACATTACACAATTATTATGGTAATTGCACATGCACATAAAATTGTTGGAATGAATTCTGCTGAGCCATTCGATCGGGAAAATGGAAATGCACAAATAAAACACGTTAATTATATATTTTTATAGATAGTTATATTTAGGTACCTATCTACATCTATTATTCCATTATATTATACATATATAGGTACACTGATTCATTCACTAATAACGGATTACAATGTTATTTATGCAATTGGTGTATCTCGAAAACTGGACCGGAATTGCAAAATATTTTAGTTTTTCCTTGATTTATATACTAAACAATAATTGTATTCCAAATTTGAAGCTTTTATGTCTGCTAGTAAGTGAGTGAGTGACAAAATTAAGAAACTTTGACTAGATATAATTTTTAAACTACTGGTTCAAATTTAATTAAATTTGAAACATACCGAGTTTACGCAATGCCTACTTGGTTACTGTTCAGGCTTCTTGTTGTATCCACAACGAAGTTATAAGATTTCGAAAATGGCCTGAACTGCTTCGAGAAAAGGATGGTACGGCCGTGCCGCTTTTTTGCTGGACTTGGCGGGGGCACTACCGTGCCCCCAGATTTAAAATTCCATAAACAAAAATTTGCAAAAGAATAATTGATAAATGTAAAAAATATAACTGATCATAGGTCTAAATAACAGTGAAATGCTTAAAAACAAAATACATACCACATATAGGGAGTTGTCTATACCACCGGCGAAAGACATATTCTTCCATGTAATGGTGACGGCGTGCTTGGGAAAGAACGTTTCAGAACCAATGACACCTTCGCGGATGTCCCAGGTGAGGCGCTCTCGCATTTCCACTCCCAGTTGATCTGTTCGGGTCTGTTAAAAACAATATTGTTACCTACAAATCGGAAAACCTGCACATTTTTTACATAATTTTTTTCGGATTTTAGTAAGCTGAAGTGGTAATCGTATGGTCATGTAGCTCGAAGAACAGACAAACGATGAGGGAGGAAGGTTCTCGAGTGGCAACCTCGTACCAGTAAGCAAAGTGTAGGGCAGTCCCCCACTAGATGGAGTGACGACCTGGTAAGCTGTGCAGGAAGTCGATGGATGTAGGTATCTCAGGACCGTGCTAAGTGGTGTTCCTTGCCGGGAGACCTATGTGCAGCAGTGGACATGTGAATGCTGTAATGATGATGATGATAATGATATTTTTTTTTGAGAACGTTACCTCTCAAATGCTAAGGTATTAGGAATATTTTCTAATTCACGGATGCGAAGAAATTGCATCACCGAACCATCAAATTAAAAGAATTTGTTAAAGTTACCATTACAGCATATTAAAAGTCCACTGAACATAGATCTCCCTCAATTTGGGATTTGGATTGTCTCATAGTGGGTATATTTGCCAAAGTTACCACACTTAACAGGCGTGTTTTTTACGGAGTGCTTTTTAGCAACCGCAGTTATTTAGTTGTTATTAGGAAGACACTGCTGCCTATCTCTTGGTTTCTTCCTCTTCTATTACTTCTCACGACATAGTAGGTCATAGGTCATACATAGAAATGTTATAGCCGTATGGTAAAATATCTTTAAAAATTTATTTCAAAAGTGACATTAATCTTTATATACAAAAATTACGTGTCACGTTGTTTGTCTGCGATGGACTCCTAAACTACTGAACTGATTTCAATGAAATTTTGCACACTGTGTGCATTTTGGTCCAACTTGAGAGATTTTATACCGATAAATGACCCTCAAAATTTTTTATTGCGAATTTAAGGATTTTTATAGGAAGGGTCGTTGGAAAGGGCAGAACAACGTTTGCCTGGCGAGCTAGTAATTACTAAGTCTCGAGTCGTTGGCACGTTGGAGCTATAAAAATTATTTCTGAAGCTTTAAAAGAAACTAAACGTGCTCTTTGGTGTTCTTAGTGGTCTTCTTATCTAACTAATTTTCAATATCTAATCTCTTAACATCTTAGCTTCATTTTGGAACGAAGTTCCTTATCAGATGGTACGAATCTGGCGGATGGGAGCTAGGCGAGAAAAAGTGTAAGATTTTTCCGTCACGACTACTTCTGATGCAGTGTAGACGGCCTTGGCGGCTATAAGAAAGCGAGATGGAATAATATACATTTCCCTCGCACTTTTTCTTATCTTGCCATGAAATAAATATTATTTTATTTTAAATGACGCTTCATCTTAATAGACGCTAGTAATTCATTTATTTGTGTTTGTTTATCATTATTATCAATAGTAATATACTACAATTCCATTCGAATGTTCCAAGACACTCACGCATGTTTTTTCTTATTTAAATAATTTTGTATTATATACTTGTAAATCCCTGTCCATTCTAAAATATACTCCCGGTCGCCTTTGGTCAGGATCTTCGGGTCGTTGATTTCCGATGCGGCATTTGCTGAAGAAGATACCGATGAAAGACGGGTCGTTGACGCTGGGCCAGTCTCGAACCGGGAAGGAAAGTGGATACGTATAGTGGTCTGGCGGGTCGCTGAAGTAAATGTAGCCGTTCATGGATAACTGTAATGATTAAAATTTAGATAATTTAGATTGAACTTTACGTGAAATCAGATTAGTCACAAATATTTTTATCAAATACTGGCTGCTACTGACAAATTGATTGTGGTCAAGCACTGGCTTATAATAAGTAAAAAAATACTCATATTGAATGACATTTCATTTATATTAGAAATATGGCTATAATTTACAACTTTTTAATTTAAAGTAAATATTGGCATTCGATTTGTAAATAGTCCATTATTGGGCACAAGGCTTCGTCCATGTTGCAAATTGATGATTACGCACGCTTTGGATGTGGGCGCGCGCACGCGCCCGTGTGCGCATATGTGTGTATGTGTGTGTGTGAGTGCGTGCATGTGTTTATGGTGTGTGTAAATGGAAACTGTGTCTGTCCTGAAAATGGCGCGGAAAGTATAATGAGAATTGCTTAATTCAGCTTACCCTGGTATAATTAAATCTGAAGCCGAAGAACGGTAGTTGAAAATTAAAATTCTTGTGGATCTGCGGTGTTGACGTGTGTATATCTCGCTGATAGTCACCAATGTTCTCATTACCTCCTTGATCATAGAACCAGTATAAAAAGTTTGAGCGAATCTGCTTTAGCCTTTGTTGAGTGATGACGTAAGGCTGACCATTGTTCTGGTATGTCGTCGACGGTAGAACTCGTCCATCGATGTGAGCTAAAAAAGGATTTATTTATTTATAAAAGCTTAAATTGTAATGGATGTAACACAAATCATTGTATTTTTAAGTTTTTTTCTATGTGGTGGTAGAGTCACGCTGCTTTTAATTATATAAAGTTGAAGGGACGCAGACCACCTGGCGGTAAGTGTATGCTGACCTGGCTAATATTCGGAATGGCTGAACCGATTGTCATGTAACTCTATCAAGAGATAGAACAGTGGCAGAATTGCTCGCGGTTATATTTAGGAATTGTTTTGTAAACTCGAAAAGTGATACAATAAATTAAAAATAATATCTAAACTAAACTTTTATTTGATTACAGTTTTACACAAAAGCCTTCATTCACTTTATTTTTTGTCTCTTAAAGTTTTGATACAAAATAAATGTGTAACATTTTTTTTTACTTCAAAACCATTCTATATCGAAACTTTTAGCGTTAAAATATACATATAGATGTACCATTTGTATTTTAAACATTTTCCACATCGCACATAGTTTTCGAGATAATAGCAAAAAAAAATCAGCTTAGTCATTATACGATATTTGAACTACTTGCCCAAATACCAATATTAGATCTCTATAAGTGGTCTTAAGTGCACATCTGTGTAGATTTTTCGGACGTAGTCGCGATTAAAAGCTTGTATATAATAAAGTACGTTATGAATTTAATTTTTTTAATAGTAGATGGCCATTTAGCGGGGAAACGCAGCCAGCGTTCTTGGCACGATACCGCGGGGAGTAGGACTATAATTATGATAATTAAGTTTCTAGTTTTAGTTTCTTTTTATTATTATAGTTTTTAATATTGTATATAACTATATATTTTACATGTAATTTTATAGAAGATTAATAATAGTATATTGTCATATGAACAGTTTAATATTATTGTTTGCATGCTACTATTGTTAGTGAAACAATATGACTGCACTAGCCTAATTATAACATCTCGATTGATTCTGATCCAAGTACGGTTAAATGGCAACACAAATCATTAATCTTTATTTGCATGACTGAATCATCTACAGAAAATGTAGTATGTGTAGTCCTTCCATAATCGAGTCGACCTTTACGTGCTGCAGCAAAACACGCTGCAGCCTGGCCACACATAAAAGTTACTAATTATGAAGAGAGAAGAAAGAATTAAAAATAAATAACACTGTTCATTATCCATCGTAAACAAATTTGACGGTGGAAGATCCATAATATCACCGGTATCAGAAACTCCGCAACAGTTAACACAATTCCAAAACGAAATCTATATTATCTTTTAGAAAAGTTGTTTTGTCTAGAATTCGAAACGAGGCTTTTATAGCGATGAATAAAAACTTCAAGGCAATAGTGAATAGGTTTTGTTTAAGCTGTGTCAGTGCGCTTTACTATTTTCGGCTGTAGCACTACTTACCAACAGGTAAGATGGTGGTCAAACACTGGCTTAGAATGGTAAAAACAGGACTTTCTGAGGCGCAGGAATGACTTCCTGACTCCAGCCTGATACTGAGAATTCCTTTACAGAAAAACTCAATAACAGATTTTGGCCTAACCCGGAGATCATGATCAGCAGTCCCGCTTATGACCACTAGACCATCATACCATAATCTACCGGCATTTGTTTTATAGAATAAGGGTGAGTAACGAGCACACAGTCCACCTGATGGCATGTGGATGCTGTGGCCTATAGACATTTACATCTATGCTCAACTAAGAATCAAAATGCAGATGCGTTGCCAACCCTAAGGACTAAGATGGAATACCTCGTTTCCAGTAAAAAGAGTCTCCAGTTCACCATACGAAACGCTGCAGCACTGAGCTGCTATTCTACGCTAGTATTCTGTGAAGGCGTGGTCCTTCCCCGGTGGAGCCGACTCACGTAATTTGTAAATACGTAATTTCACGTAATTTCTATCACGTAAATTGTAAAGTATGTGATGGTAGTTCATAGGGTTTGTCTTTAATTTATTTTACATAATACAGTTAGATGAATTGTATGAATTAAACTGAATAACTTTTCAAAATCGTGGCATACGTAAAGCTTTTGAACGAAATAATTCCGCAACCGTACCTCTTGTGGCGAGAAGGCTAGATTATTTCTCGCTTGGAGGTTATTCACGTCATCATCATTGTACTTATAAACGTTATCATTTCATCAACGCGATCCAACCTGCGGGTACATTGCGTATTACAATACGAGATTGCCACCAAAAAGACAGCCATTTGAGACTTTTTTCTAATAGGACGAACTTTTTTCTGTCGGACAGACATATATCCAATTGACCATTGACAAATAAAGAATTTTCATTCGCTTAAGTTTTCATAAACATCCCCTACTACCTTATCTTCTGATACAATATAATAATGGTAGGTACTCGACAATTTTTACGCCAGTTTCACATTACAATTATGTTTTTCGTGGGGATATCTTTCGCTGAGGGGTAACAAAAAAGTTATGCTGAACTAACGGCTAAAACACCACAGTCGTCACCATCAGCGTATACGAGTGGAAACGGGATCTCCGATCGGAACGTAACCGGGGCCCTCCGTCGCTTAGCTATACTATTAGCACGTTCCAGGGGCAGTACTTGCTGTTCCTAGTACCCTAGCAGTGCAAACATGATGTCTCTAGACCATTTCCGAGTCATCATCCTCCTCGGGGTTTATATTGGGAGTTCGGGATCCCGCTCCAAACGTTTGCAATCCCAGAGGCCCCGTTTCTGATAGAGGAACACCGTTATCAAGAGGTTTAATAGATTCGAGTGCATCACCTGGCTCACTGCCACCGCTCTGACAGAGAATGCTGGTTCAATGTACGACCGAATCCGCATCCTCCGTCAAATCGTAACTAACCTTAGACAAAAACTAGCTGATACCCGCGCCTTCGTCCGCGTTGCTTGATATATCTAGAATATACACATCACTTAATAAAAATCGTTGTTTCTTAAAGCTTTAATAACTTTATATTAAATGAAGGTATCGCAATAGTTTTTTTTTTAGATAATGGTCAAGCGTCTAAAAACTTAGAAAACCTAATTGAAATCTATCCAGTAGTTTTTCCGTGATGCGCTCTCAACTGCAAGCTTCTATCATTTTGTTTATACTCGTATAGATTAATTCTGTTTAGGAATCGAACCTTTAACTTAAAAAAAATATTTATGCTTTTATAACAATTGACTACCCTTACATGTTGAACCTAATAAGATAGACATTCTTTTCCATGCTCAACTAAACCTAACGTTACTTATATGCATATAAATATAGCCAGGAAACCGTTTGATGTTGGTGTAAGATAATCCACTTTCTCATTTTGTATCGTACAAGATGCAAAAAAATCGATATGGGGGCGTAATAGATGCCGCGTAAAACTCTTTTAATTATCACCCATCCTTCCATTACAGCCTATAAAAGTCCGCTGTTGAACATGGGTTTGCCCCAAAGAATGCCACAAAACACGGTCCTGAGCCACCTGCATTCATCGACTTCCTGCATGCCTTACCAGGTTGTCACTCCATCTAGTAAGGGGACGCCGGTACGAGGCCGCCACTCGAGAACCTTTTTTCCCCATCGGTTGTCGGTTCTTCGAGCTAAATGGCCGGCCCATTGCCACTTCAGCTTCACTGCCGATAGCCCTCTCCATAGTTCGTTTTTTATAGTATACATTTCCTCATAGAAGGGACAACCGTAGCTTTTTACTTGGAGTTTTTATCAGGAAGATACGCTGCTGCCCATCTCCCGTTTTAGTTTCAATATGGGGTATGCCGCCTGCAGGGTGTGGCATTAATTGCCACTAGGATATAATCCTCTCCACAACGGGAGACGCCCATTGTCAGCTATGTACTTTAACCGGTGATAAAGATTTCTTTTGAATAAAACTACTTTTATGGGAATAACGTATTATTTTAAAAAAGGAAAAAGGAATATAGGCGCACATTGGCCAGCGGTCATTAGACCACGCGATTGAAAATTTAAAAGTAAATTACTTTAATAAAATGTATAGTTAGCACTGCTATATCATATTTCTCTATCTTTAGTGTAAATGACAAGCTTACACTTTCATACAATATCACCGTTGAGCTCTGATAAATAACTGCGAGCTATCAATAACTTTATCAGTTTTATATCGTTCAGGCGTGAAGTATTCCTAGTATAAATGATGTCAGTACAACGCCCAATGTTTTCTTTGTTTCACCATCTTTATATTGTTATATACAATATTCAATACTATACATAATAAAATAAAAAAATATATATATTAATCAACGCGGTATAGTGCCAAGAACGCTGTCTGCGTTTCCTCGCTGAATGGTTATACTCCTTTGAGCGAGAAAATAACCAGCACTCTTATCATTAGCAAGTCGTGGGTACAGTTCTTTTAGGAACTTTACTGCATGTGTACTCCACGGACCGATATTCTCTACAGCAAATGACATTTATTTTGTTTCATTTTTGGAACGAAGTTCCTTACGGACGGTACGAATTTGGCGGAGGGGAGCTAGGCGAGAAAAAGTGTAAGATTTTTCCGTCACGACCCTTTCTGATGGAGTGAAGACGGTCTTGGTGGCTATAAGGAAGCGAGATGGAATAATATCCATCTCCCTCGCACTTCTTCTTATCTTGTTATTTTTTTATAGGACTGAGTGACAAACGAGCACACAGTCCACCTGATGGTAAGTGGTTGCTGTGACCCATAGACATCTCCATCTATTCTCGTCTGCGAATCAAAATGCAGATGCGTTGTCACCCGTGAGGACTAAGATGGAATGCCTCTTTTCCAGTAAAAAGGGTCTTCGATTCTCTACACTCACCATACGAAACACCGCTGGTATTCTGTGAGAGTGTGGTCCTTCCCCGGTCGAGCCGACCCAGTCGTGCTACAACTATACTACTTATATAGCTGCAGCATGGCTCTACCACGTATATCTTATTATGAAAGAAATATTTTATTTTAAATGACGCCTCATTTTAATAGACGCTAGTAATTCATTTATTTGTATTTGTTAATCAACAATATAATACTTTTATCAGTAATAATATGCTACGAAAGGAACTTCGTTCCAACCGAGTGTTCCACGACACTCACGCATGTTTTTTAAGCGAAAACAAAAACACGGCCAGCGAGGTGTTAGGCTGATCGTTGTTGTTAGCTTTATGATATTTTTTTATTGTTATGTAAAATTCTTATAAATAAAGTACGATTGTAACATTTAATATAAAAATATAAAAAAGTCATAAAAACCATCCACATGTGACACATATTACAGATTACTTTCTTTCTCTTCTATATAAAAACATTAGCACTTTTTCTGTTTAAATTCCCAAAACCATTTTTATCATTTCTTTTTGGTAAATTTATTTTGAGTTTGACCCGCTAGCATAGGTACTTTTAATTTTGTAAATGGCTCTATAGAAAATCGAGTCTGATACTCATGGCTTACCGTTACCGTTAAAGTCTATTAAGGTCCGCTGCTGAGTAAAATTTGACCTTTAAGCAAAGTTTGTATAAAAAGGGTTATTATAATATTAAGGATTTTATGGATGAATCCATCCCCTAGGAATGAAGTGATCGCTACCAAGCTATTTCTAATTTGTTTTGTGTGGTTAATGGTGTAACATACAAGAAGGCTATTGAGGACTCCGGGTTCTTTTGCGAGTATTTGTCCTCCTGAATCCTGATTATATTCACACACTGCAGACTTCCCGGATATATGTTCCTTTGCGTGAGTTTTTATGGATCTTTATGTTTGTCCTATGTAAGAGAGAAGATCATTCACAATCAAGATTGATTGTACACTCCTGCATCTTTGTAGAGGAATATTAGACGCATGGTAAAAAGTTAAAAACCGAATCTAGGAACTAAATAGAATAAAACCATTTCTACATAATTTACTAGCGTCTGAAGTCGGTGATTTAATTTTTGGAGAAAGAAAGAATAAAATAACGTTTTCGAAAAGTTTTTAAATAATTTTATGAAAACATTTTTTGTTCTTTTTATTTTATTGAAGTCGGTTTTTACTTTTTCTTTAAGTTCTCTAACTCAAGATAAAAGTTACAACATCGAATGAATAGTTGCTTAAAAATGTCTATGATTCACAATGAGGGAGGGCATCCACGACTCTTTCTTCCACCAGGGCAGTGTCACTTAAAAATGAGGTAGGTATAATATTTGACGCATTTCATAGCGGGAAAATTAATTTGTTCAGAAAATGTAAAGGTCAATGTTTCTTCCTGCACTATTTATATTAATAAGATTAAAAATAATTAAACCAAACCGCAGATATTCATAAAAGTAGAAAAATGAAAAAGAAGTTAAACATGTGCAAAAAATTAAAGAACAAACCACTGAGGCATTGTTTTGTGTATTAATATAATACTCTAGAAAAACTAACTTCTCAATTAAATGATATTGTGTAACAAAAAAAACTTTACCTCACTATCAACTAGCGACATTTGGTTTTTTTTATAGGATAGGGCGACAAACGAGCACATAGTCCACCTGATGGTGAGTGGTTACTGTGACCCATCAGACATCTACATCTATCCTCAATAAAGACTCAAGATGCAGATGCGTTGTCGCCCGTGAGGACTAAGAGGGAATGCCTCTTTGCCAGTAAAAAGGGTCTCCGGTTCTCTACACTCACCATACGAAACACAACAGCGTTAAGCTGCTATTTTACGCTGGTTTTCTGTGAGAGCGTGGTCCTTCCCCGGTCGAGCCGACCCATTCGTGCTACAACTATACTACTAATATAGCTGCAGCATGGCTCTACCACGTAAAATGGTGAGCAGAAAATTAGTATCCTTGGCTAAAACATCGCGTCACATACTTGCAAATAAATTCATTTGAATTGAGAACGTCCTAATTTTTTTAAGTCGGCTAATAAATGACAAAAATCCTTAAGGAATTTACATTTTTAAAAACGATGTAATGCCTATTTAAATAGAGGAATTTTCAATAAAACTGTAGAATTAGATTTTTCAAAGAGCATAGTTTATTTGAACGTATTCTTTTTTATTGTAATTAATTATTTAAACAAAAAAACCGGTTAATTGCGAGTCGGACTCGCGCATGAAGGGCTCCATACCATCACACACGTTTCTAGAAGGGGCGGCCCCATTCATTTAAAATTTATTTTTATTTTTTTTATTTATTGTTATAGCGGCAACAGAAATATACATTCTGTGAAAATTTCAACTATCTACCTATTTCGGATTATGAGATACAGCCCGCTGACTGACTGACGGAGGGACGAACAGCGGAGGCTTAGTAATAGGGTCACGTTGGTTACCCCTTGGGTACGGAACATACGTAACGTAAAAATTGGGCTACCTTTTTATTTTTACTAGTTAATGTAATTAATAATCGAGAGTATAGTACATTCTTTCACGATTAAAATATGTCTGATGTTTATTGTATTTTTTTTTGTGAATAAACTGCGATGAATTTTCAATAATGTGGAGATTGATCACCAAAAAGCGACCAATTTGGTTTTTGTAAATGTGATACATTAAGCCAAAAAAACAAAGAGTCGCCTATTTTCTACATGAATTTAATAATTTCAGGTTATTACTTCGAATGGTAAATTATGCGACTTAAATCTTAGGAATTTGCGTGAAAACGTCAAAAAGCTCTTAAGGCCGTTGAACCTTGCAACATACTTATTCACAATTTTACGAAGCATTGACCCAAAAACGCTGTGTTGTTACTGCGATGAAATCATTCTAATTTTAACTATATTATAAATTTTCAGGACGTGTACACACGCACTGTTTATCTGTAAAAGATATGCCCTTATCGTACCTAATTGGTTACACTGAAGTTTGCCGTGTAAACCTACCAGGTACGAATGCGAACCTTTTTGAATCGTATTTTAGACACAATAGAGATTTTTTAATTAATTGGGTTATAAACATAGGCGAGGCCCTTATCGTAGTGTCATTGCTAAAATGCGATAAGATTAGTGGACGCCATTACTCGTAACATTTTGTTATAAACCAAATTGCAGCACCCAATAAAATAAAAAAGAGAGAGGGAGAGAGCTAACGAAATATTTCTATAATATATAGAATGTGCTCACACGTGGTAGAGCGATGCTGCAGCTATATTAGTAGTATAGTTGTAGCACGAATGGGTCGGCTCGACCGGAGATGAACTACGCTCTCACAGAATACCAGCGTAAAATAGCAGCTTAACACTGCTGTGTTTCGTATGGTGAGTGTAGAGAACCGGAGATCCTTTTTACTGGAAAGGAGGCATATCCATCTTTGTCCTCACGGGTAACAACGCATCTGCATTTTGATTCTTTATTGAGAATAGATGTAGATGTCTATGGGCCACAGAAACTATATACTGTCAGGTGGACTGTGTGCTCGTTTGTCACCTTTCCTATAAAAATAATAAATTCCTGTCCAACCGATTTTGATGAAATTTTTTGTGTGTGTTTGGGATGGCTGGATGGAGAGGCCCTGGATGATCTAAACGATTCACAATTGGAACCGGTAGGTGGCGATGTTGTCGAGATCCAGGAATCACCCGTACGAAGCCGGGGTGGAACACTAGGGCGATACAAATTGCGAAGAGCTCATAATCAAATATGAAAAAACATTTATTTTAAAACTTTACTGGGCACAGATATATTCTAAAGAAACAAAAATATAAGCATTGTTGATTAAAGTAAAGAACTGGTAATAGATAAAAATAAATCCTATTGGTGTAAATAATATGTCACGCTATTTTGTTGCGTCCAGTGCGTGTCGTAAGAGGTGAGTCAAGGAAGCATCAAAAAGTGTTATGACTACCTATAGTTTATGGTATTGTTACGAGATTGGAGTTCTCTCTGAATCTTCATGAATGAATAACAAGGAATTCTCAGCAGCAGGCTATAGTCACGAAGTTGGCAGTATTTCACTCCCGCGCCGCGGATAGTTCTGGGCCTGATCTCTCTCCGGTCGTACCTGATTACTATCCCATCAATCCATCACAGTAAGGGAATAAGGAGTGTAACTGTATTTGCGTACACATTCGTGCACTATAATCCTGAAGCCGTGAACGAAATTTGGTCTGGGGTAATTATGGTATGATCTACTTATTGATGAAGAGCATCTTCAAAAGCGCGGGATGTTAAAAAATCTCCCTTCACTGGAAGAGGCCTATGACGAGCTGGGGAGTGCTGATATGCAGGAGAGATTTATTTTATAAAACACCTATTGTAGCCTTCAGATCCTATATCAAAACTTCTTAATAAACAAAATAATTTATTTCCCCCCACTAGATGAAGTACGACGACGATAAGACATACAAGAAGTCGATGAATGCAAGTGGGTTCAGGACCGTGCTTTGTAGCATTCCTTTGGGGAGGCCTATGTTCAGCAGTGGACTTGTGAAAGGCTTTAATGGTGATGATGATAATTAGTAATCATAATTTTTGAAAACCTAATTATTTCGGAAATGCTAAATAACATTTACCTAAACATAAACTGTTATCATGAACAGGATGTGCTTATGTGTAAAATAGGTTAGTTATTATTATTATATGTAATCACTCAATGAATGTAGACGATGTATATGTACATAGAGATTGAGTCATCTTATCTGACTCATTTTCATGATGAATATAAGACATTATCAGATAAATGTAATGAGGATGTTGTAATTATTTGCTTACTGAAGTTTAATTATTTTTTGTATCCAGCAAATTGTGATGGTGTGTCGTGTTGTCTGCATCACGACGAGGAATTGAATAAATTGGAAAATATCAAGTATTTCAGGGTAACCATATTTGCGTTGATTTTTTTTTAATCAGCCAGTCCACTGCTATACTTAGGCCTCTTTTATATTGACGATCATATAACCAATTTTTGGTAAGATACTTCCCGTTACCGGGAATTTTACATCTGACATATATACAATAAGATGATTACTATACCACTCATTTAAAGCCTACACCATCTCTTTTCATTTCCCTGTCACTTACAGGGACACTGGACAAGATGAAGGGTTAAATTCTATTACACCACCTGCACACGGCGAATATATTATTTGTGTAAGACGTACATATTAGTATCAAAATCAAATCTAGAGGATTCAATATTGATAGAAATTACTTTTTTGTAACTCTGACCTTACTTCATGCCGATCTCTTTTTAATAAACTCATTTTATTACATACGAAATATTTGTGTTTATACAATTGCGAAAGTGTTTGTTACTACACCAGGGATTAATAATTTTTTAAAAGAATAAATTTGGTGTTTTAAAGCCTATCGTTATCTTTAATATAATTGTCATTACTTACCATACTCAGTGTTAGTTGTGGCGGTTGTACTGGGATTAAACACCTGCCTCTCATTTTGCACATCGTTTGAATTAAATTCGACAGCTGTCAAATCAGAAACAGCACCATTAATAGTGTCATCCAACATTTGGTACTTTCCATTTCTCACTTGTATAGTTTCTGTGTCTGATATCACTTCAATAGGGAGTGACTCCGCTGGTTCTTCTTCGTTTATTTTTTCTACATTATTGTTTTCATCTCCAATTTTTGTACTGTCATCATCACTAACAGTTCTCTCTTCATTAATTACATCACCCTGTCCAATAACACTAGCACTTACAGCTAAAAGAACAATTAAAGCTAATTTAATTTTAACACCCATTGTTTTACTGCACTATCCTGATTTTAATCACATTATTTGGGGTCACTAGTTTCGGTTATCTCATTGATTATTTTTTATACAGCGACAGGTGCCTCACTATTGTAGCCAGCGACTGAAGAGTTGGTACATTGTGTGCCCGATGATATGGTGTTATCTTCTGTAAACATGATAAGATAGCAAATAGGAACGTTAGGTGTGCCAAATTCTTTGTCATAATCCACGCAGCCCTGCGTTATTAGGGCTCTATATTTACTTTAATCAAACACACTTTCGGTTATTCGTTTTATCTCAGAATCAAGTTTTAGACCTCCTATTATTTATTTCTGGTAAAAGTAAAAAATTACTTTTTAGAAAATCTATATTGAACAAAAAATTATTATTTTCTATGGTATTAAAATAGTTCATCTTAATTCTTAACCCCTACTTGTTCATTAACAAACACCTAAAATAAGATATTTGTTAGTGACAAAATGGACTTTTACATTTGTTTCTTTGATTTTACATTGGTTAGGTTGTAATCACATTGGTCTTGTTAATTGATCGTTGTATAATATTATTGTTATGAAATACTTTATACATCTCGCTTTTTCTACAAATATAAATATAACTGCAATCTTTGACTGCAAGTATAAATATAACTGCAACTGTCTTCTTTGAAATTGACTGAGATTTACGAGATTGTTTTAAATAAAATAAGTATGTGAAACGAACACACAGCACAGTCCACAATTGTAAGTGGATGCTATGACCAGTAGATATCATCTACATTTATCCTTGATTACGGATCAAAATACAGATTTTTTGTCACCCCTGAGGACTAAATGCTTCTCAAAGGTATAAGTCATCATCCATCGTGGTGGCAGAAATGTATAGGGTTAATTTATTATTTCTTATAAATTATTTATTATAAATTAAATGTATAAGGATAAATACTTCGATTAAATGAATATATTATTTTTTAGATAAAAAAGAATGTTTTAAATTTAATTTTTTCAGAACGTTACTTAATAATCTATAGTGAAGGTCATAGTTATGGCAAATAGCCTTAAGCAGCTAGCTGTATAGCTCTCTCTCCAGCGCTTTGTGATATTCAAGAAAGGTTTGGAATTAGACTATAAAATAAGATGTATTGTTTCTAGGCATACTGAAATATTATAGGACTAATAAAAATATCCTTATAATTAGCCCATTAAAGTCCACTGCTGGACGTAGGTCTCCCTACCACTGAAGAGAAATTTTGCCATAATCACATTGACCAACTTCTCATACCTGCACAGCTGTTCCACATCCAGTTTGCGTGTTTTCGTATCTGTCGTGGAGGAGATGATTTTAGCGCCATCTATCGGAAGTCACGAGATCGTTCTGTGAGTACTCACAGTCACTTCTTTTCACGTCTCATCATATGTGGTGATGGGTTTTCTTATGCTACATCGATTAAAACAATTTAATATAAAACAATGTAGGTAATGTTGTAATAAAATCGACTGGTAGGCTGTGATTGTAGGTTTGTCAATTCAATTTTGTAAATAAACAAGCTGTTCCCCGCGACTTCACACGCGTATAATTTAGGGTTTTAATTATTAAATACCTAATTCGTTTTCTAAAATATAAGTAGCCTAAGTTACTCCTTAGGTTCAGCCGTTTCGGAGATTAGTCGGAACAAACAGACAGACAGACAAAAATGTTTAAAATTGTGTTTATGTTATAAGTACCGTAGACACTTTCATATGCATTTAGTAAACAACTGTTATTTCGACATTACAAACAGACACTTCAATTTTAGTTATGTATTTGTATGTATAGATTAAAAATGCAGCAACGTTTAGCTTTTCAGATTATACATAATATAATGATAATGCAATCAAAAGTACACTGAAACTCCGATTAACCGGACCTTAACTAAGCGGATTCACGAAAATCCGGTAGTCAACTGCCAATTTTTTCTTCTCCAAATATCTTCTACTTCTTTAAATATAAGGAAACTCTTTTTAATTTCAAAAATGAATAAGAAGAACATTGTTACATGTCTGTGGATGTGCCTGGAATTAGATCGAAAGGAAATTTTAAAACAAACCTTTGAACAAAATACTACTCAAACCAAATCAAGCAAATTCCACAAACGTTTTTGGTGATTCTCCTACAGACTATTTTGCCTATGAGCCAAACAAAGACGTGTTAAAAAATATAGACAAGTTATACACTAACATTATTGTATTCTAAAGTGGCGCAGGTAGTACTATATCTACGTACAGTTATTTATTATGACACGTTGCGTTAACAAAAAGAGACAAATGATACGCCATAGCTATCGTTAGAAAAAGATGAATATACATCATTAGTTGCGTATTGATTGCTGCTGAGCGTTCATTGGTGCGAGCGCGTGACATACCGATATGGAAATGAACGCACTAGCGTCAAAGTTTACACTAGCGGTTAGTGTTGGAATAATAAAACTAATTATGAACAAAACATCTATATTCAAAATATTAATGAGACGTTTTTCTTGTCTGTTGCTGTGTAATTTGTGCACCACCTAAAAACACAGGAAGGCATTTTTACCACGAATAACTAGAAGATTTACGCGCTGTAGTGAAGGTATAGCCGCGAAGTGAGAGCGTGCCTGACTGAATGCGAGTCGGGCAATTACCTGACTTTTATATTGCCATTTTAGAGCGAGTATGACGTATCTCTACTTTAAAAACATTTTAGGAGCCAAATAAGAAAATCGATGGTGGGCAGTCCACTACCGTGCGTTTTACGAAGAATTATCTGCGACGCACGATCACTCTTAGGCCCGTTACATACATACGGAATTCCGCATCCATATTCCGATTTGGAATTCCGAACGCAGAAAATGCATATAAAATCAAGGACCTGTCACACACGTATGGTAGTTTTCTGTTCAAAATTTTGCGGGCAAAACGGAATTCCGTATGTATGTGGCTGGCCTTAATGTTGCCGTCGATTGTCCGGACAGATACAGGATATTTAGGGATACTCAAAAAAAAGTCTACTCCTTTTTCAAGATTGGCAATGCAACCGCAACTCCTCTGGTGTTCTTATATTCTAGAGTTAAAAAGTAATTTAAAAGTATACCAGTAATTTGGTGATAAAAATATGATAGAGTAGCTCAATAGTGGCTGTGATGATCCAGATTTTTAGATTAAAATGTCAAATTACTCATAACAGACCAGCATACAATAATATACAGTTAAATGAAGTGGAAATATTATTATTTACTGCAACTCTTTTTAGACAATGTACTATAGACAAGTTCTTCACACCCTGAACAAAATAATTCATAACTATCTAGTTTATCGTAGATAAGAATTTACTTCATGACACCTTGGCTTTATTAATCGTACTTATTTATCAAGGTTTTTAATATAGCGGTATTATGAAACTTATTGCTTTTGTTTTTAAGAATATATTTGCTTGTAGGAAGCGTGAGTTACTAGAGTGACTAATATGTATGATATGCCTTGTTTTCTAGTTATAGAATGTACTTCCCGTTCGGAAGTAATTTGAGACATTAGTCATTATTCACATTATTAGAAATATTCTATCAAAGTTTGTCACAAATAATATTTAATTTTCCAACCACGTATACTTTTTATAACTTTTTTTACAACTATTATTATTTTTATAAGGATTTGTTTTGAGAATATCATCAAAGTTCAAGGGCATAAAAACGTTAAATATACTGTATTGTACATTTGTCCGAAGTTATCTAGACAAAAAATGAGATTGAGGCAAGAGAAAGGTCACGTCTAAAGAAATCAACGCTCCGTCCTCATCGTGCTCTAATCCAAAGCCCCGAAAATGTTCAGCTCGCGTTACAAAATCATTTTCACTTCCTAGAAGACTGCAATGTAGTGGACGTTATAAATGACAAGCTCGTGGAAACTGTCCATGCGGTCTGAGCTGAGATCTACAAGACCCGCCGCATAAGAACACAAAAACTCCCCGATCACACTCTTAATCTAATGGCTGTTAGACGGGAAATGAAGCTGCAGCTTTCAGCAGATATGACAGCATACAGGTAACTGAACAGACAGACGTCCAAATACAACAAAATACATGCGGCGGAACTTACGCAACTTCAATACAGCTCGTATTGAAGAAGCGATCGAGCGGAACCAAGGCTTGAATGTACTTGCCATAGATCTGTTTGCCAGAAAAAAGCCACTGTCGAAGCTGAAAACCGAATATTGTAGGATCGTTTTCGGTACACCTGAAATTCGGAGTGAGATTGAGAGGTTCTACGGGCAGCCGTACACGTCATCGTTGGAGCCACACTCAAGTGTGAGTAAAGATCCAAGAGCAAGTCTTATCCGACAATATTCCGATGATATCCTGGACGTCAGTATGAGCGAGTTTAGAATGGCTCTCCATCACCTTAAAAACGACCCTGGGCGAGGATGGAATTACAGCGGAGCTTCTGAAAGTGGGTGGAAAACCGGTACTTGAAGTCCTTCAGAAGTTCTTTGATTCCGTCCTCCATGGTGGCATTACACCGGAGGCGTGGAGCAGAAGTGCGGTGGTCTTGTTCTTCAAGAGCAAGACCACTGCACTTGTTGACACTCCTCTTTTGTAGAACTACGGATCGATTTCCCTTCTGAGCCGCGTCAGCTGTTTTACAAATCTTCTTGCACGCAGAATCGACGACTGCCAACCTCCCGAACAAGCCGATTTTCAAAAAGGTTTTAGTACCACAGACCACATACATACCCTTCGACAAATTGTATAGAAGATCGAAGAGTACAATCTCACATTTTGCCTTGGGTATGTGGACTACGCGAGATAGCCTTTGATTCCGTCGAAATTTGGGCGGTGCTACAGTCCCTTCAGCGGTGCCAAGTTGACTGTCGGTATATCGAAGTGTTATCCTATCTTTTGCCTAGGAACACCGCGTAATGTTGGTTTTTGTCGTTTTTATTATTTGCTTTATTGAACTTTTAAGTGTTCTGCGTTTTATACGTTTTTATTAGGATCTACGAAATCACTATACCAATGTTCATCAAAATCGGTTCAGCTATTTTAGCGTGGTTCACATTCAATTATACTTGCAGAATCTAAAAATTCTATTATCCTTCAAAAAAAAGAAGAAACTATCATCCCATAGCACACAGTAACCATGTATTTTTCCAGGACAACAAGTATTCTGTTCATTTGTTATTCCAAGACCTTAATACTTAATATACCTCGTTGTCAATTAGACATACCTCAAAACCTTAAAACGAAATTGTACAACCATTGCGTGTTGCATTACAGCCTTTCATAAATCCACTGCTGAACATATGCCTCCCCCAAGGAATGCCACAAAGCACGGTCCTGAGCCACCTGCATCCATCGACTTCCTGCATGTCTTACCAGGTCGTCACTCCGTCTATTGGGGGTCGCCCTACACATCGCCTACCGGTACGAGGCTGCCACTCGAGAACTTTCTTCCCCATCGGTTGTCGGTTGTTCGAGCTATATGGCCGGCCCACTGCCACTTCAGCTTACTAATCCGTTGGGCTATGTCGGTTACTCTGGTTCTACTGCGGATATCCTCATTTCTCAGTTTATCACGCAGAGAAACCCCGAGCATAGTCCTCTCCATAGCTCGCTGAGCGACCTTGAGCTTCCCATACGGCCAGCAATGAAGGACCACGTCCCAGATCCGTAAGTCATCACTCGCAACACGCACTGGTTGTACAATTTCGTTTTCAGCTTTTGAGGTATACCTGACGAGAAGATGTGTCGTAGTTTCCCGAACGCTGCCCAGCCGAGTTGAATCCGTCGATTGACCTCTTGGTCGAAGTTGGACTTACCTAGTAGGACTATTTGTCCCAGGTAAACATACTCGTCAATAACTTCGAGCTTAATGCTCCCAACAACATATTATACGTGGTAGAGCCATGCTGCAGCTATATTATGGTTGTAGCACGAATGGGTCGGCTCGACCGGAGAAGGACCACGCTCTCACAGAATACCAGCGTCAAATAGCAGCTTCATACTGCTGTGTTTCGTATGGTGAGTGTAGAGAACCGGAGACCCTTTTTACTGGAAAAGAGGCATTCTATCTTAGTCCTCACGGGTGACAACGCATCTGCATTTTGATTCGCAAACGAGGATAAATGTAGATGTCTATGGGCCACAGTAACCACTTACCATCAGGTGGACTGTGTGCTCGTTTGTCACCCTATCCTTTAAAAAAAACTACCGGCTTTGGTGTGGCATGGACGTTAAACATGATTTTTGTTTTCTCCATGTTCATCTTAAGACCTATCCGTTGGGAGACACTATTGAGGTCATTGAGCATAGTGCTTAAGTCCTCCAGCGATTCTGCCATAAGGACTATATTGTCGGCAAATCAAAGGTGTGTGATGTACTCGCCATTGACGTTAATACCGCATCCTTTCCAGTCTAGTAACTTGAAAACGTCTTCCAATGCAGCGGTGAAGAGTTTCGGGGATATGACGTCACCCTGTCTTACACCTCTCTGCAGTTGGATAGGTTTCGTACTCTGATTCTGTACTTGGATCGCCATCGTAGCTCTACTGTACAAACACTTCGGCACTTCGATATACCGACAGTCAACTTGGCACCGCTGAAGGGACTGCAGCACCGCCCAAATTTCGACGGCATCAAAGGCTTTCTCATAGTCCACATACGCAAGGCAAAGTGGCAGATTATACTCCTCTCTCTTTTGTACAATCTGCCGCAGGGTATGTATGTGGTCTATGGTACTAAAGCCTTTTCGGAAACCGGCTTGTTCGGGAGGCTGTAAGTCGTCAAGTCTGCGTGCGAGACGATTCGTAATGACTCTCGAAAACAGCACGTAGACGCGGCTCAGAATGGAAATCGGTCTGTAGTTCTTCAAGAAAGCGTTGTCGCTTTTCTTGAAGAACAAGACCACCGCACTTGTGACGTGATTGTTAAATGGAATGGAATCTGACACTCCAGGGTGATGAAGCATCATCAAGTATTATTCTTAATTTTGTTTTTGAATGGGTTTATGTACCATTGAAAGTGATTGGATATGTTTGCACAATAAGCAGCTACAGTCGCCAACGTCCATAACACGTTGAATACACCGCACCGGTTCTCGTCCGATCACCGAAGTTAAGCAACGTCGGGAGCGGTCAGTACTTGGATGGGTGACCGCCTGGGAATACCGCGTTATGTTGGATTTTTACCGTTGCCGTCTTTATTTGTTTTATTTAACATTTAATAATTTCGTATTTTATATGATTTTTAGGACCTAGGAAATCACTTTATCAATTTTCACAAAAATCCGTTCAGTTATTATAGCTTGAACCGGGAATTATACTTGCAGAATCTAAAAGTTCTATCATCCCACAAAAAAGCTATCATCCCATAGGCCACAGTAGTCATGCATTTTTCCAGGACAACAAGTATCCTATTCATTAGTTATTCCAAGAACTTAATACTTATTATCATCAAAATCCGTTTAGAGTTACGCTTCACATCTATCTCTTTAGACTTATACCGTTCCTTTATTCGCGATAAAAAGCCGGTGTATTCAACGTGCTATGAACGTTGGCGAGAGACTCATGTAATGCACATAAATAGTATTTGCTTTTTCAAATCGTAGACAAAAAACTTCATCATTTATCTAGGTGCAATACGGATAATTCCAAAATAGATACTCTAAATAGGTTCTAACCGAAAGAGTTAGGTACTCTTGCCGGTTAGTCAAGTACTGGACTCGTACCTTCGTATGTTTCCAAATTGTGAATGGCCGTTTCTGAAATAAAGATTAGCTAATTAACCTACCTAAATCTAAATTAATGAACGCCCAAGTTCAAGTCGGACTCGCGCATGAAGGAAGGGTTCCGTACCATCCTAATACACGTTTCTACTTTCTAGTACGGGACTTCTTTTAATTTTTATTTATTAAAATTTTTATTATTTGTTGTTATAGCGGAAACAGAAATCCTACTACGGATCTATTACGGATCATGAGATACAGCCCGCTGACAGACAGACGGACAGACGGACAGCGGAGGCTTAGTAATAGGGTCCCGTTGGTTACCCTTTCGGTACGGAACCCTAAAAACTGTCTTTAAATTTATCCATTGAATTACGCATAAAACATCTATTCCTCTATCATACAATTTTTATAATAATAAATAAATAATTATAAACGGTCATTTTGCAATAACCGGCCAAATTTCCAGAGAAGGTCCAGAATAAGTAATATAGGCAAATAGTGAAGAAAAATTATTCCAAAAACAGTACCTATAAAAGGTTCAAGCTTAACCCTGACAAACCTCGTAAACTGAAAACATAATTAAAATCAAGTACTCGACGTCTACTTTATTATACTAGACCAAATTGTCATATTTGCATTTGGTTATACGCAATTTTTAGTGAAATTTATTTTTATCGTAATTAATACAAAACGCAATTCCGACATACAAAAACAGTGTAAAAGGTACAAGTGTAACCCTGACAAGCCACACAACTAAACATAATTAAAGTCAATAACATAAACATAATCAATAACCAATGTGTGAATAAGTCCTCGTCGCCAAATATTGTGTATTTATGGGGAAGTTTTTCCATAAGCCTACAATATAGCTTACATTCTCTATAATAATATAAATAAAACACGTGTTGTAGATTTATATATATTTGAGTAACTACCTTCAACATCATCATTACAGCCCTTCACAAGTCCACTGCTGAACATAGGCCTCTCCCAAGGAATGCCACAAAGCACGGTCTTGAGCTACCTGCATCCATCGACTTCCTGCATGTCTTACCAGGTCGTCACTCCATCTAGTGAGGGGGGCGCCCTACACTTCGTCCGCCGGTACGAGGTCGCCACTCGAGAACCTTATCCCATCTTTCCCCATCGATTGTCAGTTCTTCGAGCTATATGGCCGGCCCATTGCCACTTCAGCTTACTAATCCGTTGGGCTGCGTCGGTCACTCTAGTTCTACTGCGGATATCCTAATTTCTAAGTTTATCACGCAGAGAAACTCCGAGCATAGCCCTCTCCATAGCTCACTGAGCAACCTCGAGCTTCCTCATCCGGCCAGAAGTGAAGGACCACGCCTCATAGTCCACATACGCCAGACATAGTGGCAAATTGTACGCCTCGAACTTCTGTACAATTTGCCGAAGGGTATGTATGTGGTCTATAGTGCTAAAGGCTTTTCGGAAACAGGCTTGTTTGGGAAGCTGGAAGTCGTCGAGTCTGCATGCGAGATGATTCTTAATGACTTTCGAAAACAGCACGTAGACGCGGCTCAGAAGGGAAATCGGTCTGTAGTTCTTCAAGAGAGCGTTGTCGCCTTTCTTGAAGAACAAGTGCACCGCACTTCTGCTCCACGCCTCCGGTGTAGTGCCACCATGGAGGACGGAGTTAAAGAGCTTCTGAAGGACTTCAAGTATCAGTTTTCCACCCTCTTGTAGAAGCTCCGCTGTAGTTCCATCCTCGCCCATGGATTTGCCGTTTTTAAGGTGCATGAGAGCCATTCTAATCTCGCTCAGACTGACGTTCAAAATATCATCGGATTAGTGTCGGATAAGACTTGCAAAACTATCAATGCAAAACTTCAATGCAAAACTAGGCACAAGAGAGAACGGTGAGCTGAAAGTAGGGAAATTTGGAATAGGGCAACGGAACCCAAGGGGCCAGCAGCTGGCCGACTTCATGGAGAAAGAGGGACTCTTTATGATGAACTCTTTCTTCCAGAAGCGGCCCCACAGGAAGTGGACCTGGTCGAGCCCCGACGGTTCGACAGAAAATGAGATTGACTTCATTATGACGACCAGACGACAACTGTTCAGTGATGTCTCCGTGATCGCGAGGGTGAAAACTGGTAGCGATCACCGAATGGTTAGAGGCACACTGAACCTAAACGTTAAGTTGGAGAGGTCTCGTCTAATGAAGTCAACGCTCCGTCCCCCTCGTGCTCTGTTCCAAAGTCCCGAAACCTTTCAGCTGGAGTTACAAAACCGTTTTCAGTGCCTAGAAGACTGCAATGAAGTGGACGATATGAATGATAAGCTCGTGGAAACTGTCCATGCGGTCGGAGCTAAGTTCTGCAAGACCCGCCGCAGAAGAACACAAAAACTCTCCGATCACACTCTTAATCTCATGGCTGTTAGACGGGAGATGAAGCTACATTCTTCAACAGACTTGACAGCATACAGGCATCTGAACAGACAGATCTCCAAATGCATGCGGCGGGACTTACGCAACTTCAATACAGCTCGTATTAAAGAAGCGATCGAGCGGAACCAAGACTCCAAAGTCTTTGCCAGAGATCTGTCTGCCAGAAAGAGCCACCTGTCAAAGCTGAAGACAGAATGTGGCAGCATCGTTTCCGGGACACCTGAGATTTTGAGTGAGATTGAGAGGTTCTATGGGCAGCTGTACACGTCATCGTTGGAGCCACACGCAAGTGTGAGTAACGATCCAAGAGCGAGTCTCATCCAACACTATTCCGAAGATATCCCGAACGTCAGTCTGAGCGAGATTAGAATGGCTCTCCAGTACCTTAAAAACGGTAAGGCCCCAGGCGAGGATGGAATTACAGCGGAGCTTCTGAAAGCGGGTGGAAGACCGGTACTTGAAGTCCTTCAGAAGCTCTTTAATTTCGTCCTCCATGGTGGCATTACACCGGAGGCGTGGAGCAGAAGTGCGGTGGTCTTGTTCTTCAAGAAAGGTGACAACGCTCTCTTGAAGAACTACAGACCGATTTCCCTTCTGAGCCGCGTCTACGTGCTGTTTTCGAGAGTCATTACGAATCGTCTCGCACGCAGACTTGACGACTTCCAGCCTCCCGAACAAGCCGGTTTCCGAAAGGGCTTTAGCACCATAGACCACATACATACCCTTCGGCAAATTGTACAGAAGTCCGAAGAGTACAATTTGCCACTATGTCTGGCGTATGTGGACTATGAGAAAGCCTTTGATTCCGTCGAAATTTGGGCGGTGCTGCAGTCCCTTCAGCGGTGCCAAGTGGACTGTCGGTATATCGAAGTGTTGAAGTGCTTGTACAGTAGGGCTACGATGGCTATCCGAGTACAGAACCAGAGTACGAAACCTATCCAATTGCAGAGAGGTGTAAGACAGGGTGACGTCATATCCCCGAAACTCTTCACCGCTGCATTGGAAGACGTTTTCAAGCTTCTGGACTGGAAAGGATACGGTATCAACATCAATGGCGAGTACATCACTCACCTTCGATTTGCCGACGATATAGTCCTTAATATGGCAGAATCGCTGGAGGACCTAAGCACTATGCTCAATGACCTCGATAGTGTTTCCCAACGGATAGGTCTTAAGATGAACATGGACAAAACAAAGATCATGTTCAATGTCCATGTCACACCTATGCCGGTAGTTGTTGGGAGCACTAAGCTCGAAGTTGTTGACGAGTATGTTTACCTGGGACAAATAGTCCGACTAGGTAAGTCCAACTTCGACCGAGAGGTCAATCGACGGATTCAACTTGGCTGGGCAGCGTTCGGGAAGCTACGACACATCTTCTCGTCAGACATACCTCAAAACCTGAAAACGAAATTGTACAACCAGTGCGTGTTGCTAGTGATGACTTATGGAACTGAGACGTGGTCCTTCACTGCTGGCCGTATGAGGAAGCTCAAGGTCGCTCAGCGAGCTATGGAGAGGGCTATCCTCGGAGTTTCTCTGCGTGATAAACTTAGGAATGAGGATATCCGCAGTAGAACCAGAGTAACCGACATAGCCCAACGGATTAGTAAGCTCAAGTGGCAGTGGGCCGGCCATATAGCTCGAAGAACCGACAACCGATGGGGAAGAAAGGTTCTCGAGTGGCAGCCTCGTACCGGTAGGCGAAGTGTAGGGCGTCCCCCCACGAGATGGAGTGACGACCTGGTAAGACATGCAGGAAGTCGATGGATGCAGGTGGCTCAGGACCGTGCTTTGTGGCATTCTTTGGGGGAGGCCTATGTTCAGCAGTGGACTTGTGAAGGGCTGTAATGATGATGATGATGAAGACTTGCGCTTAGAAAGTTACTCACACTTGTGTGCAGCTCCAACGATCATGTGTATAGCTGCCCATAGAACCTCTCAATCTCACTTAAAATCTCAGGTGTCGCGGAAACGACGCTGCCACACTCGGTCTTCAGTTTTGACAGTTGGCCTTTTCTGGCAGACAGATCTCTAGCAAAAACTTTGGAGCCCTGGTTCCGCTCGATCGCTTCTTCAATAAGAGCAGTATTAAAGTTGCCGCCGCATGTATTTGGAGATCTGTCTGTTCAGTTGCCTGTATGCTGTCAAATCTACTGAAGACTGCGGAAGACACTGAAAACGGTTTTGTAGCTCGAGCTGAAAGGTTTCGGGGCTTTGGATTAGAGCACGAGGGGGACGGAGAGTTAACTTCATTAGACGTGACCTCTCCAACTTAACGTTTAGGTTCAGTGTGCCTCTAACCATTCGGTGATCGCTGCCGGTTTTCAATTTCGCGATCAATGATACATCACTGAACAGTTGTCGTCTGGTTGTCATAATGAAGTCAATCTCATTTTTTGTTGAACCGTCGAGGCTCGACTAGGTCCACTTCCTGTAAGACCGCTTCTCGAAGAAAGAGTTCATCATAAAGAGTCCCTCTTTCTCCATGAAGTCGGTCAGCTGCTGGCCCCTTGGGTTTCGTGGCCCTATTCCAAATTTCCCTACCTTCAGCTCACCGTTCTCTCTTGTGCCTAGTTCTGCGTTGAATCTCCCATTAATACCGTATAGTGGGTTTTGGAGGAATGCATGGCTCTATATATATCGTCATACATTTCCTCCACTTCCTCA
Organism: Parnassius mnemosyne; assembly: GCA_963668995.1. Taxonomy (NCBI): domain Eukaryota; kingdom Metazoa; phylum Arthropoda; class Insecta; order Lepidoptera; family Papilionidae; genus Parnassius; species Parnassius mnemosyne. The sequence continues at coordinate 26,923,484 of CAVLGL010000083.1, forward strand.
TCGGGATGTGCCGAGGTTGGTGCGTAAACCTGTATGACCTTCAGCGAATACCATTTGGTGATTCTGAGTATAAGGTATGCAACCCTCGTCGACACACTCTCAATCTTTACAACGTTGTTAACGAGATACTTGTGGATAATAAATCCGACACCTCCTTAGGACTGAAGGTCGCCCTCCCGGTAATAGAACAAGTTGCCGGATTCGAGTGGATTACCATGTCCTCGTCCTCTCTTCGGATCTTAGATAATTCTATAATATTCCTGCGCAACTTGTCTATCTCTTCTTCCAGCTCCAGGATCTTATCGTCAGTCCTCAGGGTGCGTGCGTTGTATGTTGCCAGGTCGAGTCGTCGTAGGTGGCAACCGAACCTCCACCGGAGATTCTTAGCACCCCCTGCCCCGCCGTTACCCATGGTCGCGGGGGCTGAGGGCCGTCCGTTTATAAATTTCGTCGTGGGGAGTATATTGCCATAGTTGCCACGATTTGCGAGCGGGTTAGCAACCGCAGTTTTTTCGTTGTTGTTTTGCTGTTATCAGAATGATGCTGCTGCCCATCTTCTGCCTTAGTTTCCCTCTGTCGCCTCTTACGACATCCACGGGAAGAGATGGGGTAGTGGGTATTCTTACCCGCCACTACACGGTGATATATATAACTACCTTAAATATAGTTATTAGTTCCCACGAAAACTTGAGAGACAATTAACCACTGAAGTTTTCGCTTTCAAGTGTCAGTGTGCGCGCGCTTCGTAACAACTTCATGGTATCGTTTTAGGTGTCTTTTTACCTTTTTAATAAAAAATGCGTGGTAATGCTTTATTTTAACTGATTTTACTGCGCACGTACGCATTCGTAAGGGTCGATCGATAGACAAGAACGTTGTTGCCCATAAATCACATTCAATTTGGGATAATTTCAAATAAAAGTAGAAGCCTTATTTACTCGTATTTTCAAAAACTGTAAAAACGGTATATCATTATTTATATATTTGAACTTAAGTTTAAAATTTGGCTACTCTTTGAAAAATAACCATGTATAATTATTTATTTATTATTATAAAAACTGCGTGACAGTTAATTATCAGTTTGACACACAACGCATCCAGTATTTAATTATATTATGTTACCGTCACAGCGGTGACATTCTCTGTACGTGAAAGTTGAAGCGCCGGTGACATTAGGCCGGAGCGTGTAACGCTAGGGTTGATACCGAACCGAAATGGAATATTATAGCACAGTATAATAAACATACAGTAGGACGACGCCTTTGATCTCGTGGTAAATGCCGACAACGTCTAGACAGCGTATGGAGGTTAGGGTTGTCACAAATTAACAACTTTTACTAATTTAATTATTTATTTTAGATCTACATCGCCATCAACAGTATGATTACCAATATACAAAATAAGTAACAATTTGTTCTTAGATTTTTTCTGAAAGTACTCAAAACGTTAATTGCACGCCTCACAACGTGAGGGAGTGCTCTACTCTCGATATGTGGCCATACCTCAATTTCGCTACATAAAATCGTTCTTATACTCTTAGCTAGACATCAAATCCATATTATTATTAACGTACACACGTGGTAGAGCCATCCTGCAACTATAATAGTAGTATAGTTGTAGCACGAATGGGTCTGCTCGACCGGGGAAGGACCACGCTCTCACAGAATACCAGCGTAAAACAGCAGCTTAATGCTGCTGTGTTTCATATGGTGAGTGTAGAGAACCGGCGACCCTTTTTACTGAAAAAGAGGCATTCCATCTTAGTCCTCACGAGTGACAACGCATCTGCATTTTGATTCACAAACGAGGATAAATGTAGATGTCTATGGGCCACAGCAACCACTTGCCGTTAGGTGGACTGCGCGCTCGTTTGTCACCCTATTCTATAAAAAAAACGTAACAATGACTACAGACATTGAATTATTAGATTGTTTTATAATTGATTATTTAGGCTTTAGAAAGTTCTTCCAACTAAATCAGGTCTTCCAATAACTTTCATCCATAATTTGCATCTGAAATTTTTAAATACAATACTTATTAATAAATTTTCATTATTATCACCCCCAGAAACCTTAAAATTGACACCCATATTGTATTATTAAAAAAATCCAACATCTTGGATATGAAAATTGATGCCGTTTTCGTAATTGGCACCCCAAGAAACCTCGAAATGGACGTCCATAACATTAAAAAAATTATATCCACCATTTTGAATTTGAAAATGAATACCATTTTCGTAATCAGCCCCCCCAAGAAACATCGAAATTGATACCCATATCATATTATTAAAAAAATGTCCGCCATTTGGGATATGAAAATGGATGCCGTTTTCGTAATCATCACCCCAATAAACCTTGAAATTGACATCCATATCATACATATATTAAAAAATTACCGCCATCTTGGATTTAAAAATAAATGTTATTTTCGTAATTAGCACCCCGACAAACCTAAAACTTGACTCCTAAATCTTAATATTTTATAAAAAAACTTCGAAAAACCGAAGACTAGGCACTATAGTATGGTCTAAAACCTTAGCCTGTCCGACCACACGATTTAGATGAAGAAAAAAATCAAACTTCGAAACAGTAATGCCCAGTGACTAGTACCTACTTTTTACGTCCGCCAGTTTTTTTACGTTGGCAATTTGACATGACATGACAAAATATACATAATGTAAAAAATAATAAAAATATTTATTTACCTTTCTTCCGTGTGCGGGATTTGGTGAAATCGCAGATCTTTATTTATGCGAGATGACGACTTGCAATCTCTCACAGCACACGTCGTATGAAGCATTTTAATTATAAGTATCAACACTAAATTTAAAAATTATTAAAGCAAACGCGCGTTAACCCTAGAAGTCGTGTCCCGAGCTACTAATACGATTGGCATAAGCAACTCGGGCTCGACCTTCCCGCGTCTCACCCCTCACACCCCGCACGATTGCCCTGTCTAAACGTCTTCGTCGGACGACTGTATGGATTTATAGACTGTGATTATAGTCTATAAACTTGTGCCAAAGAAGATACATAGTAGGTATATGTTATATAATGTAAGCTTATGTATTTAGATAGTGAAAGATACGATCAATTTTAAATCAACTTTTATTAAATATCTTTACAGATGATAAAATTAAAATTTCCGATAAAACAAAATATGCACGACAGTTAATGGCAATCTTAAATAATAATTAATCAACACTTAGTATTTCAGTATGCAATAATCAGTATTACCTACTACACTTAAAAAATTACGTACTCTTATATATTTTTGGCTTTTTATAATAATAATAATAATAATAATAAAACCATTTAATCAACTCAACAAACAACACTGGCAAAAAATAAACAATCAACATGTACATATGTAGAAAACAGCAAGTATAATTAATATTAGCGAAAAATAAAAAAAAAAAATAACAGAAGAAAAACTATAACATTCAACAATAAATAAAAACAATGTACAGGAAATGTGAGCGTTGCAATGCTGAGTCGATAGGGTCAGCTGCTCAGCATAAGCTGACACCCCTATTGGGATGACCAGCGCTGGTATTCTGCAGAAACCCGTGTGTGTGTTAACTGTTTTTCAATGACTTTTATAATTTTTATTATTATTACCAACTATTGAAAAAATTCGTAGCCGTATGTATAATTTTTTAGAAAATCCATAGGGAAGCATAGATAGATAGATAACACTTAATGTTACGCCAAAAAATAACATAAATATTAACAAAAAATGAGAAAAATAAATGTGGTACAATGGGTGGTCTTATCGCTAAGAGCGGTCTCTTCCTGACAAACTTTGGATGGACAGGATTGCAAGAAAACAATAAAAACGTGTGTGGTTTGTAAGTATATATATATATATATATATATATATATATATATATATATATATATATATATGTATTTATTTTATCTATGTACTTATATACCATTCTGTATTTCTATTTTATGGCTGTAATAAAAATAATGTTATTTTTGTCGACAAACTAAAAAGACGGCCCGTTCCACGCCCCGCGCGCTTCTCAAGGCCCGCACACATCTAGACACCCACACATAGCCGCAAGTGATTTTACGTGCACGCATGCTTAAGTGTCGTTTCTTTTCGCGTAGTGTATATATTCTTTGTTACCGTTGCGGTACCCTGTTGGAGAAGTCACTTTCAAATTAAGAATCTGAAACTCAAGAATGATTGAACATTATGAAGTAGTATTTCTAATTTGATATTAGAATGTGGTTTACACATAGATATATATGTACTACGTACTAGATTTCGCACTCTGAACATACACTATGTTCAACTGCACTGTACTGCAATCCGTACAGTGTGTCATTTAGTGTGGTTTCAATATACATGCAGTGTGGAGCGGCGCTAATAATACAAGATTTCAAATTAAAGTTTAAGTTAAAAACTGACCGCCTGCGCAGCAACGCGCTTAAATCAACTGCGCGTGCACGACTCTACTATCTCCCGCGCATGCATGAAGATATAGAGTAGTGCACATTTAGGTTTTTCTAGTACGTAGTACATATAACTCAATTCGTTTTCATAATATTATTTATGTAATATTACGAGCTTGGGGTTCGACACAATTAAAATCTGCCGATTGAATTACCAAAATTGACACTTTAATTACAGAACACTAATTACAACTTTGAAACACGTTAATAATAAAACACAATTGTACTACTGATCACTTTAGTTCGCATTTATTTCGCTTGTATCGCCAAATCAATACTTACTCGGTCATGGTCTATACCGGCCTTATATAGGGCCTCAGATAGTTTCCAGAACCTTCTACTGTAGAAACGTCTAGTATGTTCGAGTACATATCGGTCCCGAAATTTCTAGAAGAATCTTGACTCTCCTAGTTTTGCTACTTGATACTAGAGGCCGCTAGTGGTAACTGATGTTGCCATGTACAAGACATTAATAGTGGCGCGCAACACTGCCCTCTCCTAAGACATGCTCGTCCTGAGCATTATTGGCCCCATAATAACGCGCCAGTCGATCCACATAGAAAATCTTAGGAGTACCTCTTCTAACATCAGTCAGCACCCGCCAGTTTCCCTGCTGCTGCTGGGCGGTGCTGTTAGCCACACTACCCTCTCAAGATCGATCACCTTCCCATTCTACAGTTCGCTTAGGGCAGCTGGATCGAAGATGGTCCCTTTCCCCACAGACGTAGCACCTATGGCTGTATCCTTTATTGCGTTCGCGAACTGTAGCTGCTGCAACCTCCCTGACGTGATGGGTACGATGATCCTGCCGCACGGCTTCCACCTTCAGTGCATGGGCCAACGCGTCCTTAAGCGTCTCGTAGTGCCCGAGCCTCACAGCAGCTCTAACCTCAAGGTCGAAGATGCCGTCGATGAATGTCTGCACCAGGTTCCCTACAATGAGCGCAGGTACAAACTGGTATGCTTTCCGAACCAGCTCCTCCACTTCAAGGGCCCACTGCTGCATGTTTTCGTTGCTGCGTTGCATGCGATCTTTGAGCTGCGCACGAAATACGTATTCCTGGTGAGCATCACTATATCTCTCCTCCAATGCCTCAAGGAGCTGCTCGTAAGTCACTTCCTTACCGAGAGCTTCCTGAACAGTTAAGGCCTGGTCGCGCAGGCCTAGGGTGAGAGCAGTCATGGCCTGACGTTTATTCCAACCGTTATCCTTCATGACAGCCTCAAACTGGATTTTGTAGGACGACCAGGAAGAAGTCCCGTCGAACGGTGGCACTTTGAATCCACGTAGCGAAGGTGTTGTAGCTACCACGGGAGCTGTAGTTCCATCCCCAAGTTTGAGGTCGTCTAGCAGTTTCTATACGTCAGCCATCACGTTGTCAACCCGATTGTTTACTTGGTTGCTTCGGGTTTCAGCTTCCGACAGGCGATTTTCATGTTGAGCAACCCTATCTTTCACCTCCCTTATCTCTTTCCCGAAGGTAGCGTGAAGGTCCTTCATGAGGAGCATCTGCTCTTCCATACCGCGCTGCAGCTGCTCTTCCAACGGACGGGCCTGTTCCTCCAGTCCGCGCTGCAGCTGCTCTTTCAACCGCCGCGCCTGTTCCTCCTGTCCGCGCTGAAGCTTCTCTTTCAACCGACGGACCTGTTCCTCCTGTTGGTGAGTGTGCTCCTGCAGCATCATCATCAGAGCACCTAAGGTGCTGCTGATACAGGAGCTGCTGACGGGCCGGCCTCCGTGGTCAGCAGCTGGCCCTCCGACGTTTGCGGCGTTACATTACCAAATCGTATCTGTTCCGTCTCCAGCTGGCGTTGATGGATACCCTCCATGTCGTCCTTTGGTAAAATTGGCATGATTTGATCCCACTTCTGACACCAATTTTTACGAGCTTGGGGTTCGAGACAATTAAAAACTGTCGATTGAATTACCAAAATTGACACTTTAATTACAGAACACTAATTACAACTTTGAAACACACTAATATTAAAACACAATTGTACTACTGATCACTTTAGTTCGCACTTATTTCGCTTCGAAGTATTCTCTTGTATCGCCAAATCAATACTTACTCGGTCGTGGTCTATACCGGCCGTATATAGGGCCTCAGGTAGTTTCTAGAACCTTCTACTGTAGAAACATGTAGTATGTTCGAGTACATATAGGTCCCGAAATTTCTAGAAGAATCTTGATTCACCTAGTTCTGCTACTCGATACTAGAGGGCGCTAGTGGTAACTAGTGTTGCCATGTACAAGACATTAATAGTGGCGCGCAACAATAATATACCACCGATAGCGATTAGGATATCTCCGCACATTAAGCTGCATCAGTCACCAACGTCAGTACTTGGATGGGTGACCGCCTAGGGCCAACGCGTGATGTTGGCTTTTTGCCGTTGTTATTATTTGTTTATATGACATTTAAGTGTTCCGTATTTTATATGTTTTCTTAGGACCTAGGAAATCACTTTACAAATTTTCATCATAAAAATCTGTTTATCTATTTTAGCATGAACCGGGAATTATACTTGAAGAATCTAAAAATTCTATCATCCCACAGAAAAGCTATCACAGCCAACAGTGACCGAGAATTTTTCCAGGACAACAAGTATACCGAGTTTGTTATTCCAAGATCTTTTTACTTCATCATCATCATCATTATTACAGCCCTTCACAAGTCCACTGCTGAACATAGGCCTCCCCCAAAGAATGCCACAAAGCACGGTCCTGAAGCCACCTGCATCCATCGACTTCCTGCATGTCTTACCAGGTCGTCACTCCATCTCGTGGGGGGACGCCCTACACTTCGCCTACCGGTACGAGGCTGCCACTCGAGAACCTTTCTTCCCCATCGGTTGTAGGTTCTTCGAGCTATATGGCCGGCCCATTGCCACTTCAGCTTACTAATCCGTTGGGCTATGTCGGTTACTCTGGTTCTACTGCGGATATCCTCATTCCTAAGTTTATCACGCAGAGAAACTCCGAGCATAGCCCTCTCCATAGCTCGCTGAGCGACCTTGAGCTTCCTCATCCGGCCAGCAGTGAAGGACCACGTCTCAGTTCCGTATGTCATCACTGGCAACACGCACTGGGTGTACAGTCTCGTTTTCAAGGTTTGAGGTATACCTGACGAGAAGATGTGCCGTAATTTCCCGAACGCTGCCCAACCGAGTTGAATCCGTCGATTGACCTCTCGGTCGAAGTTGGATTTACCTAGTCGGACTATTTGTCCCAGGTACACATACTCGTCAACAACTTCGAGCTTAGTGTTCCCAACAACTACCGGCATAGGTGTGACATGAACATTAAACATAATCTTAGTTTTGTCCATGTTCATCTTAAGATCTATCCGTTGGGAAACACTATCGAGGTCATTGAGCATAGTGCTTAGGTCCTCCAGCGATTCTGCCATAAGGACTATATCGTCGGCAAAATGAAGGTGAGTGATGTACTCGCCATTGATGTTGATACCGTATCCTTTCCAGTCCAGAAGCTTGAAAACGTCTTCCAATGCAGCGGTGAAGAGTTTCGGGGATATGACGTCACCCTGTCTTACACCTCTCTGCAATTGGATAGGTTTCATACTCTGGTTCTGTACTCGGATAGCCATCGTAGCCCTACTGTACAAGCACTTCAACACTTCGATATACCGACAGTCAACTTGGCATACCCTTACATACCCTTCGGCAAATTGTGTCCACCCATGTGGTCTATGGTGCTAAAGCCCTTTCGGAAACCAGCTTGTTCGGGAGGCTGGAAGTCGTCAAGTCTGCGCGCGAGACGATTCGTAATGACTCTCGAAAACAGCACGTAGACGCGGCTCAGAAGGGAAATCGGTCTGTAGTTCTTCAAGAGAGCGTTGTCACCTTTCTTGAAGAACAAGACCACCGCACTTCTGCTCCACGCCTCCGGTGTAATGCCACCATGGAGGACGGAATTAAAGAGCTTCTGAAGGACTTCAAGTACCGGTTTTCCACCCGCTTTCAGAAGCTCCGCTGTAATTCCATCCTCGCCTGTGGCCTTACCGTTTTTAAGGTGCTGGAGAGCCATTCTAATCTCGCTCAGACTGACGTCCGGGATATCTTCGGAATAGTGTCGGATGAGACTCGCTCTTGGATCGTTACTCACACTTGCGTGTGGCTCCAACGATGACGTGTACAGCTGCCCATAGAACCTCTCAATCTCACTCAAGATCTCAGGTGTCCCGGAAACGATGCTGCCACATTCTGTCTTCAGCTTTGACAGTTGGCTCTTTCTGGCAGACAGATCTCTGGCAAAGACTTTGGAGCCTTGGTTCCGCTCGATCGCTTCTTCAATACGAGCTGTATTGAAGTTGCGTAAGTCCCGCCGCATGCATTTGGAGATCTGTCTGTTCAGATGCCTGTATGCTGTCAAGTCTGTTGAAGAATGTAGCTTCATCTCCCGCCTAACAGCCATGAGATTAAGAGTGTGATCGGAGAGTTTTTGTGTTCTTTTGCGGCGGGTCTTGCAGAACTTAGCTCCGACCGCATGGACATTTTCCACGAGCTTGTCATTCATATCGTCCACTTCATTGCAGTCTTCTAGGCACTGAAAACGATTTTGTAACTCGAGCTGAAAGGTTTCGGGACTTTGGATTAGAGCACGAGGGGGACGGAGCGTTGACTTCATTAGACGAGACCTCTCCAACTTAACGTTTAGGTTCAGTGTGCCTCTAACCATTCGGTGATCGCTACCAGTTTTCACCCTCGCGATCACGGAGACATCACTGAACAGTTGTCGTCTGGTCGTCATAATGAAGTCAATCTCATTTTTTGTCGAACCGTCGGGGCTCGACCAGGTCCACTTCCTGTGAGGCCGCTTCTGGAAGAAAGAGTTCATCATAAAGAGTCCCTCTTTCTCCATGAAGTCGGCCAGCTGCTGGCCCCTTGGGTTCCGTTGCCCTATTCCAAATTGCCCTACTTTCAGCTCACCGTTCTCTCTTGTGCCTAGTTTTGCATTAAAGTCTCCCATTAACACCGTATATTGATTTTTGGAGGAAGGCATGGTTCTAGAGATATCCTCATACATTTCCTCCACCTCCTCAACGGGGTGTGTCGAGGTTGGTGCGTAAACCTGTATGACCTTCAGCGAATACCGTTTGGTGATTCTGAGTATAAGGTACGCAACCCTCGTCGACACACTCCCGATCTTCACAACGTTGTTAACGAGAGACTTGTGGACGATAAATCCGACACCTCCTTGGGACAGATGGTCGCCCTCCCGGTGATAGAGCAAGTTGCCGGATTCGAGGATTACCGTGTCCTCCCCCTCTCTTTGGACTTCGGATAATTCTCGTCAGTCCTCAGGGTGCGTGCGTTGTACGTTGCCAGGTCGAGTCGTCTAAGGTGGCAACCGAACCTCCACCGGAGATTCTTAGCACCCCCTGCCCCGCCGTTACCATGGTCGCCACCGTAGCCAGGAATAGCGGGGCCGCCGGGGACTGGGGGCCGTTTCTTTGTTACTGTCATTCATAGGGGGGTATTTGCCATAGTTGCCACGCTTGGCGAGCGGGTTGGCAACCGCAGTTTTTTTTTATTGTTAGTTTGTTGTTGTCAAGAAGATGCTGCTGCCCATCTCCTGCCTGTTTCCCTTTGTCGCCTTTTACGACACCCACGGGAGGATATGGGGTAGTGGATATTCTTGACCGCCACTACACGGCGCTTTCTTTTTACTTAACATCATCAAAATTCGTTCAAAATTACGATTCATTATTTACCGTTTCTTTTTTTTAGCTATAATAAGTGGGCTTTGTCAATCTTCGACTCATAAATTATCTCTATACAAAGAATCATGCCTATCCGTTGCTCTGTGACTACACAAAGGAAAGAATATCTATACGCAACCCTTGCTTCTTCTGTTCGACGTGAATTTTAAATGAAGCAGAAGCGGACACTCAAGGATAATGGAGCAACATTTTTTTATAGGATAGCATGACAAACGAGCACACAACTTACCATCAGATGGACTGATGGTAAGTGGTTGCTGTGAACCATAGACATCTACGTCTATCCTCAATAAAGAATCAAAATGCTGTCACCCGTGAGGACTTAGATGGTATGCCCTTTTTCCATTAAAAAGGGGTCTCCGGTCCTCTACACTCACCATACGAACTACAGCAGTATTAGGCTGCTATTTAACGCTGGTATTCTGTGAGAGCGTGGTCCTTCACCGGTCGAGCCGACCCATTCGTGTTACAACTATACTACTAATATAGCTGCAGCATGGCTCTACCACATAAAGTATTTCTAATTTGATTTCAGAATGTGGTTTATATTTCTACCAAAAGCGATTAGGATATGTGAACGCAATAAGCAGTTTCAGTCGCCAATGTCCAAACTACGTCGAATAAACTGGTTCTCGTCGTATCACCGAAGTCAAGCAACGTCGGGCGCGGTCAGTACTTGGATGGGTGACTGCCTGGGAACACCGCGTGACGTTTGTTTTTGCTGTACCTATTGATGATTGAACCTGAGCGTGATGTTCTACCGATTGTAATTTATATTAGCTCAACAAGCTATTACGTTTTTGATAAGTAATCTCATCTCTACACTGGGATTTCTCCTGTATCGTGTAGGCATTTTACATAATATATAATAATAATAAAATTTTCTCCAGACCGAATTTCGGTCACGGCGGCCAGTCTCAACGGAGACTAGGCATCTGCGCAGGACAGGATTATAGTGCCCAAGTGTATGCGCAAGCACAGGTGCACTCTCTATTCCCTCACTCTCATAGTCCGATGGGACGGTAACCCGACACGACCGGAGAGAGATCAGGCGCAGGACCAACCGCTTTACGTGCTTTCCGAGGCACGGGGATGAGACACCGCCAACTTCCTGACTCCGGGCAGCTACTGAGAATTTCTTGACGGAAAAACTCAATAACTGATTTTTTTGGCTCGACCCGGGATTCGAACCCGGGATCTCTAGACCAGCAGTCGCACTACTACAACCACTAGACCAACGAGGCAGTTACACAATATATAAATTGTACACGAAAGTATATCTAGACTCGGAATAATTATTCGTAGGTCATACAAAAATAAATGTTCCGTGCGGGTTTCTAACCCGCAGCCCACAAAGCAATAGTCAACCGCTTAGACCATCTTAGACACACTGCGCTACTGTGCCGTCATTGATTAATGATTAGTAATGAAAATTATTTCCTTGCTAAAATACTCCTTATTTCATATGTTAATACCACCATTAAGTTTTCCCACATCGACTTAGAAAGAAAGAAGGTGCTCTAAATGAATAGACCGGTAATAATTAATTGTTCGAAGGATTTAAAGTTTTTGGAATCCATAAAACATTTTTTGTCTAGTTGTATAGCATTAGTTCTCGAATCTCTGACATGTCTCTACGGACTCTATGTGGTAGAGCCACGATATATATTACGGCTGCACCACGAATGGGCGCCTAACTGGAGAAGAACTGCACGCGTACAGAATACGAATAATGCTGATGTGTTTATAGATGTATAATATATAATATGCACAATATTATGTGCATAATGAGTAAGAAGAACCGGAGACCATTTCTATTATTAAAAATGAAATGAATTAATAATGAAAGCTTAGTGTATGGAATTGAAAAATAAACGAATATTATGCTCACGAACAATAAGTAATTACGTTTACCAATGCTTGTACCATCACACTGAAGTTAAGCGATGTCGGGCTTACCATTACTTCGATGGGTGACCGCCCGGAAACACCACGTGATGGTGGTTTCCTGCCGTTTTCAATATTGAATTTATTTTAGTTTTTAATATAATCGTCTGATTTGGACATATACATACGCACATCTGACAATCAAGCATGAAGGAGTATCACCAAACAGCATTCCTAGTTGGATTTTAAATTGTGGTTTATATATTATATAACGCCGACTAAGATATATTACCGACATTATCTACTTAAAATAAGTACCTACCATTGTCAACGTCCATACCACGTTGAATACACCGGTTCTCGTCCGATCACCGAAGTTAAGCAACGTCGGGCGCGGTCAGTACTTGGATGGGTGACCGCCTGGGAACACCGCGTGATGTTGGCTTTTTACAGTTTTATTATTTCTTTTTTTGCCTGTTCGATATCGCAATCAATTTTTAACAAATTTCCGGATGAGGTCTCACTTTTTTAAACCAACAAAAGGTATCATTTTTATTGTCCTGGCCTCATACAGTTTTCCAACCCCATACAAATAAAACGAAAAACGTGGGACAGTGTACAGTCACAAGAAAAAGCCTTACAATATAACTTATTGTTATAATATTAAATGTAGAGTTAATGCAAAAGGAATTAGAATATAATTTATTTATCCAGTTAACTATTCACTTAAATTAAATAATCAGTTATGGGAAGGACATGATTCCCCTAAATCCAGCTATTTTACACTACTAGGTTAGCAGCAGAGATTATCTACGCATTATCGATAGTAGAAGTATGAAGATAAACAAGTAAGAACATTTACACAATGTATTTATTGGGTCATAAACAATGAATACATCAGGAGGTTAATTGTTAAAAATAATAAAAGTGTGAGAGTGGCTGCTTAACTTGCTCTACTGCTTGTCATCAGTAAAAAAGCTGCACCTCCTGACCATACCGTAGGTATTATGTGTACTCAAACGTGGTAGAGCCACGCTGCAGCTATATTATGATTATAGCACGAACGGGGTAGGATCACGCTCTCACAGAATGATAGGCTCTCAAGGGTGACAACGCATCTGCATTTTAATTCTTAGTCGAGGATAAATGTAGATGTCTATGGGCCACAACATTCACTTACCATCAGGTGGACTGTGTGCTTATTTGTCACCCATATTCTACAAAAAATACCGTCATATAAATCCGTCACAATCACAGTACAAAAGTGTAACGTGAGGGACATAATTACATGATAACACCAAAGAATACAAACCATGTTGGTTAAACATAAAAATTATTAAAACAGATTACAATATTTTATTAACATTTAAAGGATATAGTATAATAGCAAAATAAATAGGATACTTAGTTCAATCCTTACAGTTACAGTACTGGAGATTACGACAGAATGACTACTTACTGTATTACATAATATTATGTATACCACAGACTATTTATACTGATTGTTGATGGAGGATAGTCAAGTTCACTTGTTTACAAATCAACTAACTGATCTATATACCACAGCGAACTTTTATACAATTCTAATGATTTCAAACATTAACCCAAGATTGAACATTATTATTCTAAATAATAATATAAATATTACATCATATTGTTTACATACATTAATCGCCGGAAGCTGACAAACGGACGGCGTCAGTTATTATTATTTAACTGTCATATATTTATTCTTTTCAAATTATTTTATTAATTCAATAAATTTCACTAACTATTTAGGTAATTCAGTATTAAATTACACAACAATAACGTAACAATAACGTCTTAATTGATAAACATATTACACGCACAAAAATTTCAATGGTCAACAGCCCCTAAACTAGGATATTATACCTGTATAATACCGTTATAATATCATTATTAGGTTAAATTATTCGATGAGATAGTATACCAGCCTTTGAGTCGAAAAATTCTAATAAGATCATCGGTTAGATTGTATAAATATACATTCAAGGCGGTATTCTTATAAATAATCATTTTGGCGGCATTAACTCCTTCAATGCTATGTCTTTGGACTTTAGCAAACAAAGAACTTTTAATATTTGTATTCTACTACAAAACTGAATAAATGTATCTCCATGTTTAATTTTTAGACATTCTCTGAACAAGGGTCGCCGAAACGTTAGGTCAAAATTTCTTTCAAATCCTGCCACGTACTTAAATTAGAGTTATCACTAAGTAGAGTGGCAACTCTACCACTAACCTTACTACATACTTATAGCATGGAATCTATATACATTTTGAATCGTAGTATTGTCGCCTCCTGAATTAAATAAAATGTATTCACATTTTGAAATAAATAGAGTAATTTTACATCTCGTAATCATCTAGGAAATGAATCTAAAAGGTGTGCTGGAATAACAGTTACTGTCATTTTCTTCTTACTTAATCTAACACAAATTACTCGTATTAACAAGAATATTATCAGCCTAATTTTGTGGCAATTTTAAATGAATGTGCAAACAATAAAGGTTCCTTTTTTTGCACCCAAAGCAAGGCTACTCTCCGGAAGCGGGGGAGGGAGGTGGTGAATGCTCATGGCATAACACGCGAGTGAGACTATGTGAGACTCACTTTGAAGAAGTACCTACCTACTAAGCACCACCTGTGAGACTGGATTTGGGCCTGTACGGCCTTTATGCCGAATTGGAAGTGACCCCCTTTAAGGAAAAGGGGGCGCAGAAAAAGGTTCCCTGTAGACCATTGTTATTGCTTACACGTGTTTACCAAATGGCTTCAAATGTAAACAATAGACTAAGGTCTAAGTACAGTAATTTATTTGTATCATTAGCTTTTAGCCTTTGTTAATGGATACTATTATTCATGGTGTTGAGAGCGATAATATAGACGAAGAGATAAATGACGAGCCACAAGATCCACCTACGATTATATCTATCAGCGAAGCAAGAAAAGCTGTAAACACTATACGATCTTCTGTAGAGCAAAGCAGTAACACAGAGGATGATATTATCCCTTCTTTATTTAATATTGAAAATAAAATCTTTATAGAAAGTGTAAATAATTTGAAACAAAGAAAATTACCGTTTTTTATGTAGAATAAAATAAACATGAATAAATGTATCTTTAAACCTAAAGTACGTATGTACATATATATTAATTAACATTTAAAAGTTTCATTTGCATTTAACCTAGCTCGTCATCTATCTATGTCACAGATTACTGTATACCAGATCTATGTATATAATTCTTAAACAAAGCACATAAACGAACACCTGTAAGTACAAAGATAAACCAATGAAAAACTCCTTAACTTAAACCCTTTGTAAGTAACCTCAATAACTCAAATTATTTAACGTTTCCCTTGGTTTTTATCTTATTGAGATTTTACTGTTGTTGTAGTAAATATCTGGAAAGTAATTATTTAACTTTTTAGATATTTATGGCTGTGAATATTCACATGAAATTAAAATTGTAGAACATTGGAGATCTAGTCTAGGACAAATAATTAATAATCTTTTAGTCTATTTTGAAAATGTGGCACCTTATCGCGAAGTAACTTTAAAATCGATTTCAGTATCAAAAATCAGACAGTCAAACAAATAAACAAATAAGTGAAACGGCAAAAAACCAACACACGAGGTCACCCATCCAAGTACTGCTCGATGGTCGATATCGACGACGTAATAAACTCGCACTCATGAACTGTGATTCCGATTATTGCCACTAGTTGGCGCTGATTTTATTCCATACAAATTGTAGTTAACTTTCTCGCTATCGAGCGCGTAAAAAAACTCGCACTAGGCACACAGACCGCTCCCGACGTTGGTGATCGGACGAGAACCGGTGTATTCAACGTGGTATGGGCGTTAGCTATTAATGTGTATTATTGTACAGACATATCCCAAACGTTTAATTTTACATGAATAATATATAAACCACATTCTGAAACCAAATTAAAAACTCTATGGTCCTCAAATGTCAGACATAGCTCCATTTAAAAGTAACTTTGTCAAAAGTCATTTTGATTTTACGTGGACTTGCTGCGTTTGAATCCCGAATCGGATCGGAATCGGATTCCGATTCCGAAATGCAATTTAGAATCGGAATTCCACCAACCTTACTTGTTCGGTTAAAGCAAAACTATTTAGGGTACTTTGAAATTATCACTATTGCAAGTAATATGATGGTAAATTTTTACTATCTGCAAATATTAAAATTAAAAAAGCAAATATGCACCACTTAGTTATATCACCTCAATCCGTCACTGGCTCAATATTCCAAACAGCCACATCAGCATATGCATAACAAGTCAAGTTATATAAATAAGATTTTAAGTAAGACAAACAACTCCACCATCCGGTGGCGATATGATAATTGTTGAGACTTATTTATTTACATAAATTTAAGTCATTCTGTAACTAACCATATTGAAAAGAACATTAAATCATTTTTAAATTGTGTTTTTAAAAACACTGTCGATGTTCGTCACATTTTAAAGGCCCAGCTGGCAGGTATATATTCCGCTGTTGTGCGTTAGCTTTTTTGTTAAATCTATTTTAGTGTCCGAAGGGAGTTATCACAAAATTGGTTTAAGCGCCAGTATAGCAGGTCAGGCTCGGATATCCTGGAATCAAACAAATAACTCCCGCGACGCGCGCGCCATCTGCAAATGCATATGACCAAACCAATCGACTACGCGCGCTGGACAATCGACAGTATCGAAGTTTTCAGAAACACCTAGACCTAGAGGACATAGGATTGAACATACCGTAAGTAAAACTTTTTACTTCCTGTTTAAATTTAACTCATTCTTATTCGCATTTTACGAACTAAAATAGTTGGGCCACATTATTTGCATTTATCTGATGTTGTTGCCACAAAATAGGCTGATAATATTCTTGTTAATAATTTGTGTTAGATTGAGTAAGATAGTTGAAATAAAAATGACAGTAATTGTTATTCTAGCACACATTTTAGATTTGATTCCTAGATACGACGGAGATGAAAAATACTCAATTTATTTTATTTCAAAATGTGAATACGTTTTATTCAATTCAGGGCGCGATAATACTCCGATTACAGAGTACCTTTATATATACTGAAACACCGATTCACAATGTATATAGATAGATTCTATGCTATAAGTATGTAGTAAGGTTAGTGGTAGAGCTGCCAATCTACTTAGTGATAATTCTAGTTTAAGTACGTAGGAGGATTTGAAAGAAATTTTGACCCATAATTTCAGCGCCCCTTGTTCAGAAAATCTCTAAAAATTAAACATGGAGAGGCATTTATTCAAGTTTTGTAGTTGTTACGGCCTACGGCTGCTCCCCTAAAGTTCGAATCCTCCGGGGCTCATCAGCGTAGTTTCAACGAACAGACGTAGGTCGGGCCTCAATATGGCTGCGTGGAATTTCTCTAGTTACACTAAACAATATGAGGGAAAGCTAGAAACACATAGTACTTACCATTATCCGGAGCTAACTTCGCACCTTGGCTTGGGCAGGCCGTGAGTGTGTGTAATAGTGGATGGCAAGTAGTGTACAGTGAGATGTGAAGGTGTGGGGCCTTGGCAAGCATAGGCGACCAGCAGTGGCCGAGTTCCAGGCTGCTCCAAAATGCTGCACCGCTTCAGACTGCTTCGGCGCTGGACCACTTCTTCGTTCGTCACGATGACAGTCCATTAACTCTATCGTACTATTAACTAACTTACAGAAGCCACTAACTCTCGTTTGTTATAAAGCCTAACACACAAAACTAACAGGGAGTGTCCGGATCAAAGGTCACTACCTCTTCGCGTAGCAACAGTTATTTCTAGACTATCAAAGGCCGCACTAGCTAATATTGTCGAATGCACTTATACAGACTCTGAGTCGGACCCAATAAGTCCCGGGAAAGGCTATCCAACAAGGAATGCGCGTTATAAATCCTAGACAGGATATTTACTAGACGCCCTAACTATTCCGCGGTTCCCGCACAAAAATTGACAGCGTGCAGACATTAGCACAGCTAGCAGACGACTCATTCGCCTTTACGCGTTCTCAACCCACCGCTCGGCCGACGTCAAAACCGGTATGGCACCGAGGCGCGCGCCCTCTCGCATTAGTTACTGAAATTAGCGTTTGGCGCGAACAAACCCCCGTCCCGGACATAAGGACCTATGTCCGCGAGCAAACCGACAAGCGGGACAGGGTCGCGACGGCACGTTGCAAGACCGAATCTACACCAAAACTAGGCCACCTTAGGCACCCCATCAGATCTTGCAACCCAAACCAACGCCTCAAAATTACAGCCCCAACGTGGGCAAGCCGGAGGGTTGAACTAGTTGCCCTTCCTGGACATCGCAGCCCATAAATAAGTCCTATTGTTCGCGCTAAACGCTAATTTCAAGAACGAACGCGAGAGGGCGCGCGGCTCAGTGTCATACCGGTTTGACATTCGGTCGTGCGAAAAACGCCCAAGGGCAGTCAGTCGTCCTTAGGCAGTGCTCACGATTGGCACGCTGTCATTTTGTCGGGAACTCGGAATAATTCGGCGCGGCCAGTAAATATACGGTCTACCATTGTGACGCGCATTCCTGCTGGAGAGCTTCCCAGGGACTCATTGTGTTTGACTCAGAATCTGCATAAGTGCATTAAGCAATATTAGCTAGTGCGGCCTCTGATATTCTAGAACTAACTGTTGCGACGCGAAACGGTAGTGACCTTTAATCCGTAAACTCCGTGTGCGTTTTGTGCGTTAACCTTATAACCCGCGATAGTTAGTGGCTTCTGTAAGTTAGTAAATCGTACGATAGAGTTAATTGACTGTCATCGTGACGAACGTAGAAAGTGACTGTGGTCCGGCGCCGAAGCAGTCTGAAACAGTGTGGCAGCATTTTGGAGCAGCCTGAAACTCGGCAGCGGCTGGTCGCCTATGCTTGACAAGGCCCCACACATTCACCCCTCTCTGTACACTACTCTCCATCCACTATTACACACACTCACGGCCTGCCCAAGCCTTGGTGCGAAGTTAGCTTCGGATAATGGTAAGTACTATGTCCTTCTAACGTCCTCCCATCTGGTTTATTGTAATTAGGAATTTCCACGTGGCCATATTCTGGCCCCGTCCCTCTGCTGCTCGTCGATGGGATTACTCATAGGCCCTAATCCCGTCAGCCTTGGTTGGGGCAGCTAGGGGCGTGTACAAACTGGTAGCAGAGCGTGGTTCCGGGTTCGATTCCCGGTCGATCCCGACCATAGTGTTTGATAAACATTAAACAATTCTGGTGGCAGGGAGCGTTGGTTTGATTGGTTTAATTTGTATCTACAATCACGCCCGTCCATAATACATAAAAATATTTTTTTTGTACGTAATAATAAAATTATTTTCCTTTGTTGCTTTGTTGCTTGCCTTTTTTTTGGTTAGTGGGTAATTTGAAAAACCGCGCCCTAGGTTGCGCACGCGGGAGTTTTTCTAGAGATATACGTCATGTAGGTAGACGGTTATTTTTACGTAATCGGTTAATTATCGCTGTCTGATAGTTGTAGTGGAATACTTATTGAAGGGTCGATTTCCGAGCTAGGCATTTTTTGTTGATCGACCGTGATGTGTATCTTCGTTTGTATTGTAATTTGTATTTGAACTAAAGAGTAGTAATTGTATTTGCGCAATTTGAATTTAACTTCATTTGATCGCACCAGTATTTGTTATTTGTTAATTTGATTTGTGTCTTTTCTTTTGTGCTAACTTGTATTTGGTTGATACGTAGTAATTCGTATTTGTGTAATTTCTATTCAACGCGATTTGATAGGAACTGCATTTATTAACTGTTAATTTTTGTTGTATTTTTTATTTGTTATCTTTGTAATTTGTGCTCGAGCCGCGTCGTAATTTGTATTTAGTAGTGATGTCATCGCCCAAGCTACTCATCCGTTGTCTGCGGACTGAGTTACGCTGGGCCACAAGCGCCCATGCTTTGATATGTATATGTATATTATTACGGATCGCCGTAACGCCGTTCGAAAAATGAGTGAAACACGTTGGTCTTGCTTACTACTGGAGGCAAGCGGCGGTGAGGAGGAACTTTTTCTTTTCTTGCTGTTGTTTTCTTTACTGTAGCTGGAGAGCGACTGCCGACCGTTCCGACCGGCCCGTCTTTTATACGATTCGGCCATTGCTGGCCAGCGGACCCTTGCCTCACCCCCGAGCCTTTCGTTATTTGGCAAATTTCTTATAAACTAATGTACAAACTTAAATATATTACATTTTTACAATTGCTTATTTAACTAATACTTATATAATAACTTTTCTACATAATAAAGGTTAAAACGTTATTATTCCAGCAATTTTGAGCTGAGGACCCTGCCCCCCGCCTTAGTACTATAAATATAAAACGTCGTGGCGCGGCGCGCGTAGCCTCATTCGCTCCGCGGCCGCGTCACGGTCACGGCAGCTAGGGGCGTGTACACCTATTCTGGACAGAAGTCCGACGACCTCTTTCAAACACCTATCTGTACCCCTACGATTAGTTCCGCAATCTGGGCGGATCAGGTCTGCAAACAGCGAAGCGACATGAAGCGGCCCAGAGCGGCCTCCTAAGCCTCAGTGCAGAGAGCACCCACAAATTCCACATGAACGTCGTCTGTGGAGAGCCGAACGAAACGCACAGATAGTCCCTAGTATGAACTTTCAACAAGTAGGCCTAGCCAGGCCACCCACCATATTATCATTTACTAAAATAGTGCGGCAGCTGATTTAAATCTGATAATCTCCAAACTAGCTAGCCTGTTAGACAAGCAGTCCTATGCTCATATTTCAACTAATTTTTTTAAAATTTAAATCAAAGCATCAATGTTCAACTACAGAATCAATTCAACCAAACTAATCACCGATGCACATAGGTCAACTTGACAAATTAAACAAACAATAAACGCAAGAGACAGCCCTATTTCTCATTTACGTAACTTAGACAGTGCCAACAAAATGTAAACCAAAGGAGAATTGACTTTTATTTACCTGGCACAAATAGGGTTATCTAATTTCAGCCTTCTTTTTCACAAAGCAAATGATTAAACACTATCACAAATACATAATTTTCCAAATAGCGCGACATTCAATTTCAAATGAATTAAAATTTTCTTTTCAGCAACCAGGCGCAACAATCAAATGCAGTGATTAAATATATTTACAAAACATATGCAGCAGCATTTAAAGGAGTAGCTTAAATTAAATTATTTTAATCACAACCGCTACAAATATGGAAATTTCGCGGAAAACCCAAAAGCATTTTTAATTTTAATTTAAAGAATTTTAACGAAGTGCTCGACCAAACCAAATCTAATACCCCTTGACAGCGTGATTCAACGCTCCAAGGGGGCCCTAATCTTCCCACCACCAAGTGGAGGTCACACGGCGTGAACCCGAGACCAATAGAGCGCAACCACTAACAGTCGCCATTCGGGTTGTACGCCTTCACTGAGGCCGTGGGCAACAGAACATTTTGACAAGTGGACTGTTGACGGCTTAAGGTTCAGTGGAGGCGGCCGTCGTGGGAGCTAAGGCGGCAGCTAGCCAGGGCCGCCTCCATCAAATAGGGAACAGTGGTACACCAGTCGCGGCCACTCAGCTAACGGGAGTGAGAAGGGTCTAGCGGACCGATGAGTGGCCGTGAAGTTCCTCTCCACACGCTGAGGGGGGGTGATGACACCCCCGCCCCTGGGGGAATTAACCCCTGACGGGTCGGGGGAGGCACCCTTTTCGAACCTAGGGCCCTGGTGCTGGTAGGCGGGCGCCGAGAGTCGCCCGTCAGAGGGCGTGGCTGAGCGCCCCCGCCCGTGGGGGTCGAGGGCCTGGCAGAGCCCCGAGAGGAGACGCCGTTCGCACCCAGGCACAAAACTGCATGGTGCTTGCCCTGGCAATGCAGACAGGGCCGCCGATGCGGACAGTCTCGCTGGAGGTGCCCTCCCAAACATGAGCAGCACCAGCGGCGCTCCTTGGCGATAGTTCGCCTCGCCGGAACCGGCTTACCTAATAATTTCGGGCACAACGTTACCCGGTGATCAGATGCTCGACAATAGAAGCAGGGGGAGGGGTTGACGACGACTTGCCTGGCGGATTCAGCCTCTCACTGGACACGGCTCGTTAGCCGTCAACGGTGCCCGCCGCGTTCTCTATCTCCCGGCACTGCTCCTCCAAAAACCGCAGCAGGTCATAGAAGGGCGGAATATAGGAGGCCTCGTCCCCGCCGTACCTCTCCTAAAAATGGATTCGAAGGTCGAGAGGTAGACGGGACAGCACGATGCGGAGCAACAAAAAAGCCCATTCGCCCACTGGTAAATCCAGCCGCCTCAACGTATTACAGGCCACCAAGACTGGATCCAACAGATCCGTACGTAGTCTGGCCCGGTCACTAAGCAGCGGGAGGCTTAGAAGCTGCTTAACATGTTCGTCCGCAATTCGCCGGACGTTGGCATATCTTCTGGCTAGGAGGTCCCGATCAGTCTGGTAGGCGTCGTCCGACAATCTCAAGTGGCCGACGACGCCCAGGGCCTCCCCCTCCAGTGAGGCCAGGAGGTACGCCATCTTTTGGCTCGGGGTCATGTCACTCCAGGCGTCCACTATGCTGTCGAAAAGACCAACGAAGGTCAGCCATTCGGAAAGGACCCCGGAGAACTTTGGCAGGTCCAGAGTTGGGAGTCGTCCCAACAGCTCCGGCTGAAGCTGCTTCCGAGAGGACTCGGGCAGGCCACTTTTCCGAGCTTCACGCGCCTTCTCGGCATACCTGCCTTCAGCCTCGATCAACTCGTCCGTGAGCGAAAAGAACTGCTCATAGTCCGCGAAGCAGGAGTCCAGGACTCCCTTCTCCACATCCGAATCCTCGAGCTCAGCGTAAGCCTCCTCCACTGCGGCCCTTCGTACATCAACCTGCTCGAACCGCTTCATCAAGTTATGAACCCTATACGGTCGACCTATCAAAGCATGGGCGCTTGTGGCCCAGCGTAACTCAGTCCGCAGGCAACGGATTAGTAGCTTGAGCGATGATATCACTACTAAATATAAATTACGACGCGGCTCGAGCACAAATTACAAAGATAACAAATAAAAAATACAACAAAAAATTAACAGTTAATAAATGCAGTTCCTATCAAATCGCGTTGAATAGAAATTACACAAATAAGAATTACTACGTATCAACCAAATACAAGTTAGCACAAAAGAAAAGACACAAATCAAACCAACAAATAACAAATACTGGTGCGATCAAATCAAGTTAAATTCAAATGGCGCAAATACAAATTACTACTCTTTAGTTCAAATACAAATTACAATACAAACGAAGATACACATCACGGTCGATCAACAAAAAATGCCTAGCTCGGAAATCGACCCTTCGATAAGTAATCCACTACAACTATCCGACAACGATAATTAACCGATTACGTAAAAATAACCATCTACCTACATGACGTATATCTCTAGAAAAACTCCCGCTTGCGCAACCTAGGGCGCGGCTTTTCAATCTACCCACTAACCAAAAAAAAGGCAAGCAACAAAGCAACAAAGGAAAATAATTTTATAGTTACATACAAAAAAAAAATTTACGTATTACGGACGGGCGTGATTGTAGACACAAAATTAACCCAATCAAACCAACGCTCCCTGCCACCAGAATTGCTTAATTTTTATCAAACACTATGGTCGGGATCGACCGGGTAATCGAACCCGGAACCACGCTCTGCTACCAGTTTGTTACGGCCTACGGCTGCTCCCCTAAAGTTCGAATCCTTCGGGGCTCATCAGCGTAGTTTCAACGAACAGACGTAGGTCGGGCCTCAATATGGCTGAGTGGAATTTCTCTAGTTACACTAAACAATATGAGGGAAAGCTAGAAACACATAGTACTTACCATTATCCGGAGCTAACTTCGCACCATGGCTTGGGCAGGCCGTGAGTGTGTGTAATAGTGGATGGCAAGTAGTGTACAGTGAGGTGTGAAGGTGTGGGGCCTTGGCAAGCATAGGCGACCAGCAGTGGCGAGTTCCAGGCTGCTCCAAAATGCTGCACCGCTTCAGACTGCTTCGGCGCCGGACCACTTCTTCGTTCGTCACGATGACAGTCCATTAACTCTATCGTACTATTAACTAACTTACAGAAGCCACTAACTCTCGTTTGTTATAAAGCCTAACACACAAAACTAACAGGGAGTGTCCGGATCAAAGGTCACTACTTCGCGTAGCAACAGTTATTTCTAGACTATCAAAGGCCGCACTAGCTAATATTGTCGAATGCACTTATACAGACTCTGAGTCGGACCCAATAAGTCCCGGGAAAGGCTATCCAACAAGGAATGCGCGTTATAAATCATAGACAGGATATTTACTAGACGCCCTAACTATTCCGCGGTTCCCGCACAAAAATTGACAGTGTGCAGACATTTGCACAGCTAGCAGACGACTCATTCGCCTTTACGCGTTCTCAACCCACCGCTCGGCCGACGTCAAAACCGGTATGGCACCGAGGCGCGCGCCCTCTCGCGTTAGTTACTGAAATTAGCGTTTGGCGCGAACAGTAGTAGAATACAAAATATTAAAAGTTCTTTGTTTGCCAAAGTCCAAAGACATTGCGACGATCGAATTGTTCGAATCAAAGGCTGTTCTACTTTGGAGATCGCTTTAAGTATAGTCACGAAGGAAATTAAATTCTTAGCACAGTACAACGCCAAAAAAATAAGCCAAACCAGTTCAGCAATTAACTCTTCAAAGTTTGGTGAGACCAGATACATTAGCAAATTCAAATCTGACACCAAACAATAATAGTAATAATAAGTAGTCGTTTTGTAGTCGTTTCTGCGAACGGGTTAATCCCAGTCAGCCTCTCGCGTCATCTGAGGCGACTGGGACTCCGTGACGGACCGCTCCAAGCTCAAATGAAGAAGGCGGTGCTCCTCGATACCGCCCGCATCGTCCGCCGGTTACTTTCCCTTCCCCCTAACCCTCGGCCGTTTGTTCTCCCCTGCCGAGGGCTTTCATCTGGTTGGGTTTTTATTTATTTATGTATTTTTATGTATTTATTTTTTTTAATTGATATTTATGAATGTTTATCATTTTAATTTACAACTATATATTTATACAGCACAACCAGATGAGAAAACTTTATAGCTACCCCAGAATAATAATAATAATAACGCATTCTGGCGCGGCTTGCGGTCAGAGCTCGTAAACCACAGCGAGGGCCCTTAGACAGAAGTTATGGCGAGTCAGTGTGCGAATGTTACGCTAATGGACCCCGTCTTCATAACACCGGATTACGTAGCTGAGGCGGTCCGTAGGGCCCAGAACTGGAAAAGTCCGGGAATCGACGGTCTGCATCACTACTGGCTGAAGGGGTTCGTGGTGTGTCACGCTGTGCTCGCCCGACAGTTTCAAGAGACTCTCGAACAAAAGTCACTCTCGAGCCTCTTCAATACTGGAATCACTCATTCGGTACCTAAAGACCGGGATTCCACAGACCCGAGCAAATACCGCCCCATAACGTATCTATCTACCATATACAAGACTCTAACATAAATTTTGAGCGCGTGAATCACTCGTTACCTGAACTCAAATCAGGTGATGTCGCAAGCTCAAAATGGATGTCGGGGAGGTGGTCGTGGAACCAAGGAACCACTCCTCATTGACGCGGTCATTGGCAAAGTGGTTAAACGCAACCGTCGGAACTTTTCCACCACCTGGATAGACTACAAAAAGGTGCCTCATACATGGTGTTCGCGCAAAACACTTTCAAGGATTGACGCGAGAGGGCGCTCGGCGCGGTGCATTCATACCGGTTTGACTTTCGGTCGTGCGAAAAACGCCCAAGGGCAGTCAGTCGTCTTTAATCGGTGCTGACGTGAGCACGCGGTCCATTCTGTTAGGGAACTCGGAATAATTAGGTGCGTCCCGTAAATATACGGTCTAGGATTTGTGACGCGCATTCCTACTGGAGAGCTTCCCGGGACTTATTGTGTCTGACTCAAAACCTGCATAAGTGCATTAGTCAATATTAGCTAGTGCGGCCTCTGATATTCTAGAAATAACTGTTGCAACGCGAAACGGTAGTGACCTTTAATAAACTGTTAACTCCGTGTGCGTTTTGTGTGTTAACCTTATAACCAGCGATAGTTAGTGGCTTCTGTAAGTTAGTAAATCGTACGATAGAGTTAATTGACTGTCAACGTGACGAAAGAAGAAAGTGACTGTGGACAACCTCGAAAGGCCCCCTCAAGTTGGAGCGATGTCGACGCTCGGGCTGCTGCCGACGGCCAAGGTCTAGGTTCAATCACCATCAGTCACACCCAGATACACACCACATCACCATTCTTTCCCTTGCACTACACAACCACATGCGACCTGACCGACTCCGGAGGGACCAGTCGCCTTGGATAGGTAAGTAAGCTTCATCCAAATTCCTTCCGGTCGACTGGCCGTAGTATAACGCTCCCCCATATATTTTAATGTAATTAGGAATTTCCACGTGGCCACATTGAGGCCCGACCTACGTTTGCTCGGGAGTCTTCTGCTCATGGGCCCCAGAGGATTGGATCCTTTAAGGGAGCAACCGTAGGCCGTAACAAACTGGTAGCAGATCGTGGTTCCGGGTTCGATTCCCCGGTCGATCCCGACCATAGTGTTTGATAAACATTAAACAATTCTGGTGGCAGGGAGGGTTGGTTTGATTGGTTTAATTTGTATTTACAATCACGCCCGTCCGTAATAAGTAAAAATATTTTTTTGTACGTAATAATAGAATTATTTCCCTTTGTTCTTTGTTGCTTGCCTTTTTTTGGTTAGTGGGTTGATTTGAAAAATCCGCGCCCTAGGTTGCGCAAGCGGGAGTTTTCTAGAGATATACGTCATGTAGGTAGATGGTTATTTTTACGTAATCGGTTAATTATCGTTGTCGGATAGTTGTAGTGGATTACTTATCGAAGGGTCGATTTCCGAGCTAGGCATTTTTTGTTGATCGACCGTAATGTGTTTTATTTATACTGTAATGTCTTCGTTTATACTGTAAGTTGTATTTGAACTAAAGAGTAGTAATGGTATTTGCGCCATTTGAATTTAACTTGATTTGATCGCACTAGTATTTGTTATTTGTTAATTTGATTTGTGTCTTTTCTTTTGTGCTAACTTGTATTTGGTTGATACGTAGTAATTCGTATTTGTGTAATTTCTATTCAACGCGATTTGATAGGAACTGCATTTATTAACTGTTGATTTTTGTTGTATTTTTTGTTTGTTATCTTTGTAATCTGTGCTCAAGCCGCGTCGTAATTTGTATTTGGTAGTGATGACATCGCCCAAGCTACTGATCCGTTGTTTGCGGACTGAGCTACGCTGGGCCACAAGTGCCCATGCTTTGATAGGTCGACCGGATAGGGTCCATAACTTAATGATGTGGTTCGAGCAGGTGGATGCTCGTAGGGCCGCAGTGGAGGAGGCTTGCGCTGAGCTCGAGGATTCGGATGTGGAGAAGGGAGTCCTGGACTCCTGCTTCGCGGACTATGAGCAGTTCTTGTGGCTCACGGACGAGTTGATCGAGGCTGAAGGCAGGTATGCCGAGGAGGCGCGTGAAGCTCGGATGAGTGACCTGTCCGAGTCCTCTCTGAAGCAGCTTCAGCCGGAGTTGTTGGGACGACTTCCAACTCTAGACCTGCCAAAGTTCTCCGGGGTCCTTTCCGAATGGCTGACCTTCGTTGGTCTTTTCGACAGCCTAGTGGACGCCCGGAGTGACTTGACCCCGAGCCAAAAGATGGTGTACCTCCTGGCCTCACTGGAGGGGGAGGCCCTGGGCGTCGTCGGCCACTTGAGATTGTCGGACGACGCCTACCAGACTGCTCGGGACCTTCTAGCCAGAAGATACGCCAACGTCCGGCGAATTGCGGATGAACATGTTAAGCAGCTTCTAAGCCTCCCGCTGCTTAGTGACCGGGTCAGACTGCGTCCGGACCTGTTGGATCCAGTCTTGGTGGCCTGTAATACGTTGAGGCGGCTGGGTTTACCAGTGGGCGAATGGGCTTTTTTGTTGCTCCGCATCGTGCTGTCCCGTCTACCTCTCGACCTTCGAATCCATTTTGAGGAGAGGTACGGCGGGGACGAGGCCTCCTATCTTCCGCCCTTCTATGACCTGCTGAGGTTTTTGGAGGAGCAGTGCCGGCAGATAGAGAACGCGGCGGGCACCGTTGACGACTTACGAGCCGTGCCCAGTGAGAGGCTGAATCCTCCAGGCAAGTCGTCGTCAACCCCCCCCTGCTCCTATTGTCGAGCATCTGATCACCGGGTAACGTCGTGCCCGAAATTATTAGGTAAGCCGGTTCCAGCGAGGCGAACTATCGCCAAGGAGCGCCGCTGGTGCTGCTCATATTTGGGAGGACACCTCCAGCGAGACTGTCCGCATCGGCGGCCCTGTCTTCATTGCCAGGGCAATCACCATGCAGTTTTGTGCCTGGGTGCGAACGGCGTCTCCTCTCGGGGCTCTGCCAGGCCCTCGACCCCCACGGGCAGGGGCGCTCAGCCACGCCCTCTGCCGGGCGACTCTCGGCGCCCGCCGGCCAGCCACCAGGCCCCTAAGTTTGAAAGGGGTCCCTCCACCGACCATTCGGGGGGTTATTCCCTTAGGGGCGGGGGTGTCATCACCCCTCCTCAGCTTGTGGAGAGGAACTTTACGGCCACTCATCGGTCCGCTGGACCCTTCTCACTCCCGTTAGCTGAGTGGCCGCGACTGGTGTACCACTGTTCCCCATTTGATGGAGGCGGCCCTGGCTAGCTGCCGCCTTAGCTCCCACCACGGCCACCTCCACTGAGCCTTAAGCCGTCAACAGTCCACTTGTCAAAATGTTCTGTTGCCGACGGCCTCAGTGAAGGCGTACAACCCGAGTGGCGACTGTTAGCGATCTCGGGTTCACGCCATTTGGCCTCCCCTTGGTGGTGGGAAGATTAGGGCCCCTCTAGAGCGTTGAATCACGCTGTCAAAGGGTATTAGATTTGGTTTGGTCGAGTACTTAGTCAAAAAATACTTGAATTAAAATTAAAAAATGCTTTGGGCTTTCCGCGAAATTTTCCTATTTGTAGCGGTTTAAATTAAAAGAATTGAATTTAATCTACTCCTTTAAATGCTACTGCATGTGTTTTGTACATATATTTAATCACTGTATTTGATTGTTGCGTCTGTTTGCTGAAAGGAAATTGAATGGCGCGCTATTTGAAAAATTATGTAACATATACATAGATAGTGTTTAATCATTTTGCTTTGCGAAGAAGTAGGGCTGTACCTTACGTTATTGTTTTGTTTAATTTGCCAGTTGACCTATGCGCATCGGTGATTAATTTGGTTGAATTAATTCTGTAGTTGAACATTGATGCTTTTGGAAAATTAGTTGAAATATGAGCATAGGACTACTTGCCTAACAGGCTAGCTAGTTTTGGAGATTATCAGATTGAAATCAGCTGCCGCACTACTTTAGTAAATGATAATATGGTGGGTGGCCTGGCTAGGCCTACTTGTTGAAAATTCATACTAGGGACTATCTGTGCGTTTCGTTCGGCTCTCCACAGACGACGTTCATGTGGAATTTGTGGGTGCTCTCTGCACTGAAGCTTAGGAGGCCGCTCGGGGCCGCTTCGTGTCGCGTCGCTGTTTGCAGACCTGATCCGGTCGGATTGCGGAACTAATCGTAGGGGCACAGATAGGTTTTGAAAGAGGTCGTCGGACTTCTGTCCAGTACAGGACTTGTTAAAGTGCTGCGATGCCCAGGAGGGGCATCCAGTGGAGGCTGACCCTCCGACTTGCCACATTAGGACTATTTTTTGAGGCGCTGGTTAGGGTTGCAAGATCTGATGGGGTGCCTAAGGTGGCCTAGTTTGGTTGTAGATTCGGTCTTGGAACTTGCCTTCGCGACCTTGTCCCGCTGACCGGTTTGCTCGCGGACCTAAATCCTTATGTCCGGGACGGGGGTTTGTTCGCGCAAAACACTTTCAAGGATTGACGCGAGAGGGCGCTCGGCGCGGTGCATTCATACCGGTTTGACTTTCGGTCGTGCGAAAAACGCCCAAGGGCAGTCAGTCGTCTTTAATCGGTGCTGACGTGAGCACGCGGTCCATTCTGTTAGGGAACTCGGAATAATTAGGTGCGTCCCGTAAATATACGGTCTAGGATTTGTGACGCGCATTCCTACTGGAGAGCTTCCCGGGACTTATTGTGTCTGACTCAAAACCTGCATAAGTGCATTAGTCAATATTAGCTAGTGCGGCCTCTGATATTCTAGAAATAACTGTTGCAACGCGAAACGGTAGTGACCTTTAATAAACTGTTAACTCCGTGTGCGTTTTGTGTGTTAACCTTATAACCAGCGATAGTTAGTGGCTTCTGTAAGTTAGTAAATCGTACGATAGAGTTAATTGACTGTCAACGTGACGAAAGAAGAAAGTGACTGTGGACAACCTCGAAAGGCCCCCTCAAGTTGGAGCGATGTCGACGCTCGGGCTGCTGCCGACGGCCAAGGTCTAGGTTCAATCACCATCAGTCACACCCAGATACACACCACATCACCATTCTTTCCCTTGCACTACACAACCACATGCGACCTGACCGACTCCGGAGGGACCAGTCGCCTTGGATAGGTAAGTAAGCTTCATCCAAATTCCTTCCGGTCGACTGGCCGTAGTATAACGCTCCCCCATATATTTTAATGTAATTAGGAATTTCCACGTGGCCACATTGAGGCCCGACCTACGTTTGCTCGGGAGTCTTCTGCTCATGGGCCCCAGAGGATTGGATCCTTTAAGGGAGCAACCGTAGGCCGTAACACATGGCTTGAGAGGGTCCTCGAGCTGTAAAAGGTTGACTGTACAGTTTGAGGCTTCCTCGGGCAATGTATGGGGCAGTGGAGTACGATCCTTTGTCATCTAAGCGGATGACAGCTGCGGAGAGCCACATAAGGATAAAAACGGGTATATTCCAGGGTGATTGTTTGAGTCCAATCTGGTTCTGCCTCTCTCTTATCCCTCTCAGTACCTTACGAGTGATTTCTGGATCTCAACAACAGCGCAACCTACCAGGTCCAATTGTTAATGTAAACCATCCAGGGACTCACTGAAATACACACAAAAAATTTCATCATAATCAGTCGAGCCATTAGTCTTGCTAAAAGTTAGACTAACGGACAGCAATTGATTTTTATACATAGAGATTATTGGTAAACATAGGGCTTGCCAAACATGCGTTAGCAGGTGCCATCTTTGAAAGAGTTGGCCGTACTTAAGACG
The DNA here is from genome assembly GCA_963668995.1 of Parnassius mnemosyne. NCBI lineage: Eukaryota > Metazoa > Arthropoda > Insecta > Lepidoptera > Papilionidae > Parnassius > Parnassius mnemosyne. The sequence continues at coordinate 26,954,885 of CAVLGL010000083.1, forward strand.
CAGGGTAAGCGGGTTATTGAGCGTCGAGTTGGTGAGATCCTCCGAAAAATCTAATATGTCTTTTTGGTTTGCTTTGGGTCTGTGATTTCAAAGTTTTTTAAATAGATTTTCTGCCATATGTTAGTCACATGAGCCATGTGTGTCTATCTTTCGAGTTCACTTGTTTTGGGGATGGGATCTGGTTTTCGGGGCTTTGGATTAGAGCACAAATGGGACGGAGCATTGTGTTATTAGATGTGACCTCTGCGTAGATAGGACTAAAAGTTAATATTCAAAAACTGAAGGTAGCCGGGCTAAGTATGACATCGGTACGTCAAGCACCTCAGAACTAATTACAAAATTTATTTTAAAAACTGCTTGGAAGCCACCACCTCATTCCCAGGGGTTATTATCAACCATGTATTCATTTATACTATAATAACCCTTTTTATACAGTTTAATAAAACATTTAAACTTGGTAATAGAGAGAACCTGTACACTTTCCGGGACCTTGTAATAGCGTATACATTGCCCCAAGAATGAATTACTGACTCTGTGGAGTCGAGAAACTGTCATCACTAGCTTGTGTTTGTTCCTAGTGTTTACAGAATGTATATCACTTTTTTTACTAAAACTATGTTTGTTTTTGTGAACATACATTAAATTTTCGTAAATATACTGAGAGGCCAAAGTTAATATATTTATTTCTTTAAATTTATCTCTAAGAGACTCTCTCGGTTTTAGATTGTAAATAGCTCTAATGGCCCTCTTCTGTAAAACAAAAATAGTTTCTGAATCAGCCACATCTCCCCATAGCAAAATCCCATAAGGCATTATGCTATGGATATAACTAAAATAAACTAATCTAGCTGTCTCAACACTAGTGAGACCTCTAATCTCTTTTACAGCATAGGCTGCAGAACTTAGTCTGCTTACTAATTTGGATATATGGGGGCCCCACTGAAGCTATGCGTCGAGAGTGATGCCAAGAAAAACAGTGGATACAACAGGGCTCAATTCCTCCCCATTTAAAAACACATTGGTTTCAGATTTTTACAATCGTTGTTGTAAATTTAACACAATTAGTTTTATTTCCGTTCAAATGCAGATTATTAACGTTAAACCAATGCACTAATTTTGATATAGCATTATTCACTTCGTCACATTTAAATGATTGACGTTTAAGTTTAAAAATTAAGGAAGTATCATCATCAAATAATACTATAGCATGACTATCGCCTACAAGGTGAGGTAAGTCATTAATATACACCAGAAACAGAAATGGGCCGTGAATCAAGCCCTGAGGGACACCCATTAGTACAGGTGACTCGGAAGAACTTTTACCATAGATAATAACCTTCTGCTTTCTATTACTTAAATATGAAATAATAAGTTTAACCGCTGTGTTCTTGACACCATAGTACTGTAGCTTCCTGATTAATGTCTCATGGTGAACACAGTCAAAGGCCTTGGAAAGATCACAAAATATACCCAAAGCATCCTCTGAATTCTCCCAAGCACAAAAAATATGTTTAATAAGCTCAACTCCAGCGTCAGTTGTCGAGCGACCCCTTGTAAAACCAAATTGATTTTTATGTAGCAATTTATTAATAATAAAGAAACTTAACATCTGATCTAAAATAATTTTTTTTTAAATTTTACTTAATGTTGGTAGTACAGAAATTGGTCTAAAATTGGCGGGGTCTAATGTACTACCAGATTTAAATATAGATATGACTTTACTATATTTCATTAAATCAGGAAACACACCAGATTCGACGCTAATATTAAATATAGTGGCTAGATAAGGTGCTATTATATCTATTATAGATAAAATAATTTTAACGAAAATCCCTCATAAGTCTGCCGTTTTCTTAACATCAATAGTTTTAAAATATTTAACGATATCTTTTGGCAGTACTCTATGGAATTTAAAAGTATTTGAACAAGCCTTTGCATTTTGTTTGAGCAATGACTCGGCGACATTAGGAGAAGAATTTAATGATATTGTTGTCAAAAAAGGAACGTCAGTAAAATGTTTCTCAAAGGCCAAATTCTTGACCAGATCGCGTAAAATTATTGTTAATATTCAATTGAAAATCCGAGTTACGCGGTTTGACCTTGCCCGTTTCACTATTTATTATTCTCCAGGTCATTTTAATTTTGTCGGATGCAGTTTTAATTTTGTTGCTTAAATGTAAAGCCTTAGCAGTGGAGCACACTTTTTTAAATATTTTAGAATATGTTTTTACATAATCTCTAAATATAACACTACTATTATATGATCTTTCATCATAAAGCTCGTATAACCTTCGCCTACTTTTATAAATTCCTACTGTCGCCCATTCATTAAATAATTTGTGACTGTTAAAAGCGAAAGTTTTAGAAGTAAATATTCTACTAAATTCACAACTTATAATTTTAAATAATGTAGCATACAAATAATTAGCACTATTTTTAAGCGAAAGTGATGGAAGTCTTTTTATTATATTACTTCTAAACCTCTCCAAGCGATGTTCATTTATTGGAACAAACACCACTTTCTTATTTTTCAGTTTATTGTGTATGTAAAGTAGTGATACGAACTGTCCACAGTGATCTGAACTTAAATTTTGAATAGTTGATTTATGCAAGGGCTTAACATCTGTAAGAATGTTATCTATACAGGTCGCACTAGGCCCAGCAGTACGTGTTGGTTCTAAGAATAAATTTAGAAGATCATATGATTTAAACAACGAGCTAAACTTAATACTAATGGAAGAAGTTTTAAGGAGATTGATGTTAAAGTCTCCACATATTACAACAGACTTGTTCTGTTTACTAAGTTTGAGTAAAACTTCTTCCACAATCCTTTCAAAATGGTCATAAGTAGCACATGGGGGTCTGTAAACACTTACAACAATGAGGTGCTCAAGCTCGACACAAGCCATTTCTACAGTTCGTTCAACAGAGAGGCTCACAATATCCTTACGTTCTTTAAATAATAATGACTTATCTGCTAATATTAAGGAGCCACCACGTAAACTTTTTTCTCTATTGAAGGAACTGACCACCTGGTGATTTCTGAAATTAAACATGAAATTATAATCTTTTAGCCAATGTTTAGTTATACAAAGGATGTGTATATTGTTACTATTTAAAAACAATTCAACTTCCAATTCTTTGCCCAACATGCCTTGTATATTTTGATGCACCAGGTGTAAACAATTTTTATTACTTATTTGTGGGCTGTATTCAAAATTTATTAAACTCTTATTATTGCTAGAGATTGCCTCTATTGTCACATTCACTAATTTAAATTAGTTGGAACTGATTCCAAATTAAATGTCAAATGATTATGCTCAATAAAAGCAGTCTTGGTAGCCAAAAACTTGGCTGAGTTAAAAAGTAAATAATATGATAGCACATTTGCTATCAGTCTTAAATTATATTTGGACAGGTAATACCTATCTTTTTTCCAAAACTTTTTTATTAAATTATTTATGTCAATTACATGAAATTTATGATTATTATCATTACAATTATATGTCAAATTTAAATTATTATTACATATAAAATGTAATTGGAAAAATCAACACAAACAAATCAAATTAAAACATAAATACTTCTAATTAACATAATAAATAAATTAAAGGGAAACAAAATTATACAAAATTATACGGTATGTAAAGTTTAATTTAAGTAAAAAATACTAGCTAAATCGCCGCCGTCTGTTGGTAGTGTGCCCAAAAGACTAGCTGAGTTGCCTCGCAGTATTGCGAGGCTGATCCGCTGACCAAATATCTACCAGCTTTGGATTTTTAAACCTAATCTCAGGCTAATATAAAGAGAGAAAGTAGTCCTATCCAAGAGTGTTCCGATATTTGACGAGGGCAGTGCATTTAACCAGTAGCCCGACTCCTTCTCCTCAGATGCTAGGAGACGAGCTCGCTCTGTAGGGTTTCCGCAGTTTCCTAAAAGATTTTTTTAACCTGGATACTGAGTGGCTTATCCCAAAGCCTCTGCGAAGTTGAGTTTGTCGGAAAAACCTGGTCCGGCTCTGTCTTAATGCTCCAGGCTTCCTTGGCCTCAGCCAAGCAGGAGTCCTCTACATCACCGAGTGATGGGTTAATAATTGTTCCAATGAGGTCTGACGTGCTATGAACTAAAGACAAGAAAGCTGGAAGTGCTACGCTGGAAACTCTTCGGATGCCTAGACCACCAAATCTAACGGGAAGTGTGGCCTTTTCATTTAATGGACAATTTAGTATTTCAATCATAGTTTTTCTAATCATATCATCGAGACGATTTAAAAATGGGACATGCATCCAAAGAGTTGAACACCGCAGCACATACGTAAAATTTGGCACAAAAAGATAAAATTTTAGTATGTGTGGGCTAATTTCTTTCAGACGACTGGATGACTCCTCAAATTTTAAAATCTTTTCACTGACAAAACATTGAAAGGACTCATCCAGAAAAGGAGCACCTAGAAGGCGAAGCGATTTGCTGTTAATTATCTTTATATTTGGGGCTAAGGAGTTAAATTTGTTAACAATTTGATCTTTTTCGGACAATGGTAAATTCTTACTAATAAAAAGTTCGCACTTTGAAAAATTCAATTTGAGGCCAATAGAACTGAAAGAAGAAATAAGACTGGTTAAATCATCAAGCACTGAGTTCGCTTCGCCTCCTAGTGTCCAATCATCTAAATACCAGACATAGAATTTTGACTTGAGACCGGAAATAAATGAATGTATTGCTAAACTAAAAATTGCCGGACCAAGTGGGTCACCCTGCTGGCATCCGACAGATGATAAAATTTGGTGTTCTTTGTACATGAGTGTAGATGGTGTACTACCTAGTCAGGTCATAAGTATTGTCACACAGTAAAAACTTTTCTTTTAGAATGCTGGCCACAAAAAAGTTTATTGAATTCGAATTTCGAATTGTTCATGAAAATAAAACTGTATACTTTTTAGAATTTTACTCATTTTTAAATATGGAGTGGACGCTTAAAGAAGACCGTGTTGCAGTTATTGCGTTGCATCGTTGCGGTTACGCGCCAATTCAAATTTGTGACATACTGAAAAATTTGAATATAACCAAAAGATTCGTTTATCGTACCATCAAACGATACAATGAAGACTCTAGTGTAGATGACAGGTCAAGAAGTGGTCGCCCTCGGTCTGTTAGGACTCCAGCAGTGATAAAAGCTGTGAAGGCGCGAATTCAAAGAAATCCCAAACGTAAGCAGAAACTGTTGGCCCTTCAGATGGGGTTAAGCAGAACCACGGTTAAAAGGGTGTTAAATGAAGACTTATGGCTTCGGGCATATCGAAGAAAAACAGGACATCGTTAGAATGCTCGTCTAATGGACTTGAGATTGAAGAGATGCCACGCTTTGTTGGAGCGGTACGCGGGAAAAAATATCGGGAAATTCTTTTTGCGTATGAAAAAATTTTTACCGTAGAAGAGAGGTACAACAAACAAAATGATAAGGTGTACGCACACAGTAGTGAAGAAGCGAGCAACCGTATTCCGCGTGTCCAACGAGGTCATTTTCCATCTTCGCTCATGGTATGGTTGGGAGTTTCTTATTGGGGCTTAACAGAGGTACATTTTTGTGAGAAAGGTGTAAAAACGAATGCAGTTGTGTATCAAAATACAGTCCTGACGAACCTTGTGGAACCTGTTTCTCATACCATGTTCAATAACAGGCACTGGGTATTCCAACAAGATTCGGCGCCAGCTCATAGAGCGAAGAGCACACAAGACTGGCTGGCGCCGCGTGAAATCGACTTCATCCGGCACTAAGACTGGCCCTCCTCCAGTCCAGATTTGAATCCGTTAGATTACAAGATATGGCAACACTTGGAGGAAAAGGCGTGCTCAAAGCCTCATCCCAATTTGGAGTCACTCAAGACATCCTTGATTTAAGGCAGCCGCCGATATTGACATGGACCTCGTTCGTGCTGCGATAGACGACTGGCCGCGCAGATTGAAGGCCTGTATTCAAAATCACGGAGGTCATTTTGAATAAACTTTAGTGTCATAAGAATCTATGTTTTGTAAAGTTCATTTTGGTATATAAATGGTTACATAATGAATAAACTTGTTTCAATTATTTTATATTAAACATGTGACAGAATTTATGACCTGACTAGGTATAACATTGCCAGAGGTAATGGTAAATGGATGGGATATTTTCTTTTACCTGTGTCAACAGAGTGCCTCTGTCTACTGAGTTAAATGCATTTTCAACATCCATCTTTAGTAGCACCTCACCGCCGCCGTGTTTCAGAAAGGTGCGCGCTGCATGTACAGCCCCTTCGCATCCGCCTTTAATCCCGAAACCTAGCTGCACAGGCTGGAATATGGCCGCGAGGTCTGCCTGGATATATTTGCAGCAAACCTTTGAAACAATACGGCGAATTGTGTTACCAACTGCTATAGGCCGAATACTCCCATCCTTTTTTTTTAAGAGCGCACAGGTTTGCCCCATAAAGTATCTGCGTTATATTTGGGCAAACTTTTCCGGAAAGCATTAAATTAACAAGTTGAGTCAATACATTTAGAAGGTCTCGGCCAGTGTTTCCCCTAGCACCTGATAGAAGATCTTTTAAATGTTGAGGTGAAAGACCATCGAGACCACTGGCCGATCCATTACTAAAGGAACTGATTGCAGCCTGTACCTTCTCAGCAGTGGCTTCCAGTGTACGCTCAGAAGAATCAGGAGCATCTGGTAAATTTAAGGCAGCCGATGGGAGTGGATGTTTAGCCCTCAGGGAATACAAAGTTTCCGGAGTGTCAGGGGCTAACGCATCACTTGAGAAAAGAAGGCGAGCGGCACCTCTCAAATCGCCATCATTCAATTTTGATTCAGTTTTTTTAATTATATTGTAACTAATTTTATCTTTAAATTCATCATGTGGATTAGTTTTCTCGAGCGAGTTTAGCGAGCTAAAATAATTATCTTTTATTCTTTGTGTGAGAGAGATGCCATTGCCTACGTCATCTTTAGCAACGTGCAGTGTACGATATGAAAACGTAAGTAATTTTTCCAGCTTTCTGAATCATTTTTATTTATTATGTATTTGATACAAGATGATAATGTTTGATGCTACAGTGTTTCTTGCACCCCTTGGTACTCGTATTCTTTTTATAATTGGACAATTGAACTTTAAATAACTTAATTTTGAGGAAATGTTTTCGTTTGATGGGGACTCTGTTTGTGGGAGGCAATCTTGAACTTGTAATGGCTTGTGCGTTCTGGTTTTGTGAATATTTAAGCCTCTTTGCCCTTTGAAAAAGCGTGGTTGTGAACAGTCTGTACACTGCACGTGGTCTTATGATGCGGTCGCCGCTGACCGCTGTTTATTACATATTAAATTATGCATTTGTATATTTAAATTATGTCTTAAATTAGGAAAATTCCTGTGGCAATCCCTGTATACTCGTATAAGGCAGTGTGAACAAGACAATTTTGTGTACATTTAAGTTATTAAGTTGTTCAATATAATATATTGAACAACTTAACAACAACAAACTTAACTTAAAAACAACAAACAGTTATTAATATATTATATTAATAACTGTTTGTTGTTTACACTGCCTCTTCTACTAACAAAAATTATTATTGTACTATTTGGGCAAAATTTAGTAACAATAATTTTATTTAGGATGTCACTAAAAGATGCTCCAGGCATGCAGCAATTTGTAACTTGTTGTCCCTTTAAAGAGTTATTTAAAGTTATGCCTAGATGTTTTCCCATGTCATCGCTATAAACAATTATATTATTTTTAGTAATATTTGAGTTGTTTATTATTTCAATATCCTCTGCTATGTCACTGTCATAGAGTTTTGGTGGTGGTATAATATTATCAGCACACACTGACTCTGAAGAATCCGGCAAATATAAGAAATCATTAGATGTGACTTCTCCAACTTAACATCAAGGTTCAATGTACTTCTTACCACTCGGTGAGCGCTACCAGTTTTGACCCTCGCAATCACTGAGACATCACTGAACAGTTGCCGTCTGATCGTCATAATAAAGTCAACCTTATTTTTTGTAGAACCGCGGGGCTTGACCAAGTCCACTTTCGGGGAGCCGCTTCTGGAAAAAGACGTGAAGAATTTGTTGTCTCCCGTCCAGCTGATTTCTGCAAGAAGGGCATCAATAAACTGCCCCTGATTCTGTATTGCACAGACAAAACCCTCGATTTCCCCGAAGAGGTCACCAAAATGTAGCCAGTGGAGGGAGGCAACTGTCTACGAAAGGCTCATGTAGAGCCTTGTAGAACGTCTCGTGGAGCTCCTTCTCCTTCCATACGGTATTCCGGTCGGAAATGCTCGGTACTGCCGGGTCTTGCCATTGATCGTTGGCTAAGGATCTGAGGTGCTTGACGTACCGATTTCATAGTCAGCCCGGCTAATTTCAGTTTTTGAATATTAACTTTTAGTCCTATCTACGCAGAGATCACATCTAATAACACAATGCTCCGTCCCATTCGTGCTCTAATCCAAAGCCCCTAAAACCAGATCCCATCCCCAAAACAATGCAGTGAACTCGAAAGATAGACACACATGGCTCATGTGACTAACATATGGCAGAAAATCAATTTAAAAAACTTTGAAATCACAGACCCAAAGCAAACCAAAAAGACATATTAGATTTCTCGGAGTATCTCACCAACTCGACGCTCAATAACCCGCTTACCCTGCGTCTTACGTACGGCCAACTCTTTCAAAGATGGCACCTGCTAACGCATTTTTGGCAAACCCTATGTTTACCGCTAATCTCTATGTATAAAAATCAATTGCTGTCCGTTAGTCTTGCTAAAACTCTAAAATGGCTCGATTGATTTTGATGAAATTTTCCGTGTGTATTTCAGTGAGTCCCTGGATGGTTTACATTAACGATTGGACCCGGTAGATGACGGAGTTATCGACATCCAGAAATCACACGTGCGAAGCCGGGCGGATCGCTAGTTATATAATATTATTAATTCATTCATCATATTAGCAAGCTTAAGTTTTCAAAGCGCCTGCTACAATTACAATGCAATAATGTTTTGATGTAAATATCGTAATGACGTTATCCGCAGTAGAATGAGGGTTAATAGTCTTCAGCTCACAAGATGTCGCTAGTTTACACTGAGGTAAAGTTTATGTTAAATACAATGTAATTTAATTGGGAAGATGCGTTTTAAATAAAAGTTTATCAACTTCTAGAGTATTATATTAATGCATATTATAATAATGCTATAGTGGTTTGCTCTTTAATTTTTTGCACATTTTTAACTTTTCTCCCGCCTTCGCTGGCGCCGCCGCCCCCGTGCTGTTGTGTTAGCGGTCCACGCTCATCGTCCCCGTACGGTGGGTACCCTCCCGCCTTCGCTAGCGCTGCTACCGCCGTGCGGTTGTGTTAGTTAGTTGAGGAATCATAATAATATTTTTTTTTGAAATCCTGCAATGCAAAAAGTTAAAGAATTTCAAAAACATTCTTAGTGTACTCATTTACCAGAATTCTTTCTTTTTCTCACGTTTTTATTAACTTGCTTTGGTGTATATCTGCATATAACTGTTCGGGTCGAATTTTTTAATTTGTTTTTAAACTAATTTCCTGATGAGGTATATAAACTTAAATTTTTGAACATAACTCAGAATTGGATGACAATGTAAGAATAAGAAAACGAAACTACTGGTTATATTAAAAAATGCATAATTTTTAAAAATTTCAATCAATCAATATACTCTTTATTGTACACCAATACACATTAGAACCAAACAAAATGAAATATAATACAACAGATAGTACAACAGGTGGTCTTATCCTTCCGGAAGCGATTTCTTCCAGACAACCTTTTTGCGTAAAGAACTGTTGCTCACAACGAATTGCGAATAGGGAAAGTGTACATAAATTAGGCAATTAAGTAAAAGAAAAAACACAAGATGATGACAGTTGAGGATAGGTAGGAAAAATACAATTAAGGACGGGAATTATGATGGGAAATATTAAAGCTCCAAGTAATAAGCTTTGAGTAGTATTTTGAAGGAAAAAAGGGACTGAGCACGTCGAATATATAAAAGCAAGGAGTTTCACAAGCGTACAGCTGTAACTGAGAATGACTTATAGAAAATGAAGGATGGAAGATGCTGGAACACGAAGCGAAAGATTGTTAGTGGAACGTAGATGACAATCGTGAGAGGAGGAGATGAATTCAAAGCGGTTCTTCGGGATTTTATTTTTAATATGAGACAGGGCAAATGAGCATACGGCTCACCTGATGTGACTACTGCTGCCTATGAACAACTGCAACACCTGGGGAATTGCAGATGCGATGCCGGCCTTTTAAAAAATAGTAGGCTATTTTCTTGGTCGCTAGGTCCCTAAGGTCCCTAAGACGTATCGGTCCGGAAAAATTGTAAAAATGGTGGCATTCGATTCCACAAGGAAGTTGTAGCATGTAACTTGGAGTGGATGAGTTGAACAGTATGCAGTTTAAAGCAGAAGGATGTGAGTATTCCAGCGAAGGCGAATCGACACCCACTTGAGACGATTACGAAATCCTGATGAATTTTTAAAAATTATCTTGTTTACTTTGAATATAATCTATGTACGTAGTTGTTTTGAAACAGATAACGTCGTTTTGAAATGTGGCCGGTGATTTATTATCAGTAACTGCTTAACGTTAACAATTAATTATGTGAAAGTATTGTAAACACTTACGACTTTACCTACAAACAGAATATGAAGAAAATATATAAATACTAGAAATAAAAAAAGAAGAAAATTTGTTTATTAAAAGTAGCACCAACCAACATGTTACACAAATCAGAATTATACGAATTAATACTAATCTATACATATTATACTCTTTCTTTGTAGGATGGTACGTATGACAGTTTGACAAGTCATTTGAACGTAATTTGCGTGCGTTTGCAAGATACGACAAAATTTTTAACTATTAGAAAAAAAACACTGAATTTGCTTTTATTAATTTTCTCTATTCTGTTATGACTTTTTATATATATTGACTTCAAAAATCTCACCTAATGTAGTTTTTTAACTAAAAAGAGATAATTTATTTCAATTGCGTGTGAGTTACGTACTATACTTACTAGCGGTAATCTTTTTTAATTACCTCATAAGATTTATTACTTTTTTCAGAATAACATTAAAATGAGTCATTCAAAAAATTCAGAGTCTGCATCGATAACTAATCATTCAACAAGTTCTGATTTGCATATTTAGTTTTTTCTGGTTGGACGATCAATCATTCGTTCATTAGCTCAGTCCCAAAAATAATAAGAAAGCACATTGCGCATTGTGACAAAAAGGCAGTATGGTATAACCATAGACTTAGAATATAATGGCGTGAATGGGTGTAACTGGTATAACTCATGGCGTCTTAAATTGTTACAAAAAACCTGTTTTTAAATTTTTATTTTATTAGATTTGTAAACCAAAATCTCGATATTTGACCTGACACTGGACCTGGCAACACTAATTTATATGTGTGTATATATATATATATATATATGTATATAAGAGATTTCCACTTATGTACCGACTCATCACAATATCTCTGGAACCATAAGGCCTAGGGACTTGTAATTTGGTAGGACAATTCTTTTTGCCGAGGAGAGGTCAGCTAACGGCTAACTTGCAGCGTTAATTAAGAAAATCACATTTTCAAACTATAGCTCAAAAAAATTGGCTGAAATTTTTTTTTGCCATGTTAAAAATTACCAAGAACGGATTTTATGAAATCCCACCCACAAAGGTCAGTTAAAAGTTAAAGGGCGTTAAAAATAAAAAAATAAATTTACTTTTAATGTCGCTTCCAGCCTCTGTACGCTTTGATGTTTTAAACGACGAAACAGATTTTCATGGTGTTTCATCAATAGACAGAATATTGAAGAGAAAAGTATAAATGTATAATCATATATATAACTCTTCTGTTTGTGTGTATGTAACTGAAATCCACCTAAAACGGCTGGACCGATTTTGATAAAATTTTGTGTGTGTGATTAAGTTGATTCGACTGTTTAGATTCGCGATAGACTCGGTAAGTTGCGCTGTTGACAAAATCCAGAAATCACGCGAGCGAAGCCGGGGTGTATCGCTAGTACACATATATATCGAAAGGCGCTAGCACGCGTACCTTGAAAAACTGCAGGTGTAATCAACACCGTACTGGTAATCACTGGTGATGGCACTTATTTTATTTGTTTTAATGTCAAGATAAATGTTGCAATTATCATAAAAGAGAAGATAATTACATGTATGGTATACCTCAAAACTTAAGACGAGAGTTTACAACCAGTGCGTGTTGCCAGTGATGGCCTATGGCTCGGAGACGTGGTCCTTCACTGTTGGCCGTATTATAAGCTCAAGATCGCTCAGCGAGCTATGGAGAGGGCTATGCTCAGGGTTACTGTGCGTGATAAACTTAGAAATGAGAATATCCGCAGGAGAACCAGAGTAACTGACATAGCCCAACGGATTAGTAAGCTGAAGTGGCAATGGGCTGGCAATATAGCTCGAAGAAACCGACAACCGATGGGGAAAAAAGCTTCTCGAGTGGTAGCCTCGTTTCGGTAGGCGAAGTGTAGGGCGACCCCCCACTTGGTGGGGTGACGACGGGGCTATGTTCAGCAGTGGACTTGTGAAGGGCTGTAATGATTATGATGATGATGAGAAGATGATTTTTATTTTCAAATTAATACATAGTAATATGTTTTAAACAATAATTAATTTTATTATTTAATACATAGTAAACTGTTTTAATTTGTTTTTATCGATAAATCTTGCTTTGCTTTATGTATCGTCAATCGCTTTCTTTTAAATCGATTTAACATTGTTCCATCTCTATACACGCTAAACTGTAACCTGTCACCAGTTGTCACCCGCACCATGCTATAACGCAAAAATGTATAATAAAATTTTAAATGGTAGTCCCATGGAGGTAAAGCCTATTTAATAAAAAAAAATAATCATAAAAATTGGTTCACAACTGGTAAAGATGTCTTACAAATAAAAATACAGTCAAAAAGCCTCCTCTTTTTTTTGCATTCACCTACAAAAACTACATTTTCAGATACTGCCAATCAACCTGGATCGCAAATAGGTATGTATTTTTTTTAAATACAAAAGTATGCATTTAAACTTTGTAAGTTTTAACTCTTGTCCTTTTTAACTACGATCTATTTTTATATTGCTGTATTTATTATCGTATTTATCATCGTTGTTTTAGATAATACTCAAGTAATACCAGCAATGGCTACATTGTTAAGTGCAGAAGTACCTATACGTTACCAATTTTACAAATTATCAGTATTAACAAGAGATTTTCTTGACACTATTTCTGTTTAAAGTACAAAGCTTTTGACACTTGTGTCTGATATAATCTGTAAGTACGGAGTCATCGATGTATGCAGTATTAATATTTTGTCCCTCAGGTCTCGCTCTCGCATACTGCGTGAGATATGCAACGTTCGGAAATTAGGAATAAATTATTTATTTTAAATAAGAAGGCCCACATCACTCATTTCAAAGGTGAAAATAATTGTTTTAATATAGAAAGAAATATTTTCAAGCGTCTATATTTTCGACAGCTATAAGCATTAGCTCACCATTACTGTTAAAACGCGGGAGTGAGGCCATTTTTTTATTATTTTTCTGTATAATAGGTAAGAGAATTCGTCACCCCGTTTCATGCTATGGTTGTCGTAAGAGGGAACTATGAGAAGTTCCTCGATAGATGGAGGTATATTCGTAAATACCAGATGTAAAACAAAACATCCATACGGCGGAGGAAATACGGAGCAGCGGCAATGCTACGAGACATCTGATATGCGCCTGCCAAACATGGCAATAACTCATTCCAATCAGTAGCATCATTATTTGATGTAGAATAATATAATATAATAATAATAATAATTGATTACACTCAGTTTGACAAATTACACTTATGTTTTTTATATAGAATAAGGGTGACAAACGAGCACTCAGTCCATCTGAAAGTAAATTCTGTGGCCCATAGACATCTACATTTATCCGCAATTAAGAATCAAAATGCAGATGCGTTGTCACTCCTGAGGACTGAGATGGAATGCCTTGTTTCCAGTAAAAAGGGTCTCCGGTTCTCTACACTTACCATACGTAACACAGCAGCGTTAAGCTGCTATTTTACGCTGCTGTTCTGTGAGAGCGTGGTCCTACCCCGGTTGAGCTAATCCATTCATGCTTCAACCATAATGTAGATGCAGCATGACTTTACCACGTAGTAAAATCATGCTGCATATTATATCTATTTTAAATTAATAATTTGGCAAATCTCTTTTATTCTCTAAATGTATTTATAAATTAAATATTTTTATTTATACAGTGACGAATATATTAGAGTGCAGTTTCTGAACGCATCGCACGATGATAAATTTACCACAGTCTGCATACCAACGTATAAATTGCCCCGCTGCACTTCACAACCCGAACCAATAAGTCGTGAGCGGTCAGACGTGCAACACTTCCAAGCGAGTTTCATATTTTTTGTAAATTCCAATTAATCACAATGCCTTGCGGAGGTTGCGGTGACAGTAAGTTTTATTCTAACTATAAAGTTTTATCCTAACTATATCTAATTTGGCGTGAATATTTGTAATACTTCCAACCGAAATACTTAAATAGAGAATTATTAAAAGAATTTTAATTGATAAAAGGATTAAAATGCAGATTAATATGAACACAGATATGAAATTAAACAAATCGCACTTGGATTTATAGAGTGAGTCTACAAGTTATAAGTCTATAGCTGTCTAAATTTTGTACGATTTCTGATTTGATTTCCGTCAAAAAAAAATCGCGAATTGTCTGGGATAAAGTTTTCAAAGTACACACAGGATCTAGTATCCGATGGTGAGCCAAAACGATAAAATCTGAAGGCTCCAACACTCAAATCAGAAAATGATTCTTTTTTATTCTCCATTATTGATTTTGCAGGGATTCAAATCTGAGACCTACTTCTGTTATTACGTTCCCTTAGTGAGTCACACTTAAACTCATTTTTTGCATTTATTTCCTCCTTTTCTCAACTTATAAGTTTTTAAATTTAATTTTTTTTTTGGTAAGCTATTAACACATATCTAATATTCCCGTTAATTATTTCAACTAAGCTAAATTGTTGTGGTAAGAGTATACCATGATCATGAAAGAAGTGAAATGGCCTATTCGTAAACAGGACCTTTTAGTTTGACAGTCTAAAGTGTACCTATAGTTAGTTAATGGTACACATTAACTTACTATAAGGACACTTTGTACGTAATTAGTTAATATAATTTAAGAATAGTGAAACTGTAAATAAAATATAATATTTTATTATTAACTTAACTGCATTAAAGTTATAACACATTTAATTTTCATGTAATATGTAACTAACAATTTTTACGAATTTCCCTTATTTTAAATCGTATATTTGGCAATACTGTCTTGCATTTTATCGGACTATATTTCACGTTAAAATTGTTTCAAAAGTAAAAGTTCTCTTCAGGGGCAGGCATACATCTATTAACTTTGGTAAACGGTAACATTTCAGTAACTGCTTTAGGTTTTCTATAGTTGTTTTCTGTATATGGTTATTTCGTGATCTATTGTACGCCACGAGTTTGTAGTGACATTTCTTAAACCTTTACGAAATTGGGGGTCATACATATGCTTAGCGAAAGAAGCTTTAGATTATTTTGGTACTTTGTCTTTTAATGTGTTCTAGAATAAGTACTGAAAACTCGAGTCTATCACTCGAGTAGGTATGTATTCTAAAAGACGCCCTTGAGACAACAGTGGAGCAATTGATCAATTATAAGTATTTTATTTTTCTGTCGCTAGCGCTATCACATAGTTTGCGCAATGGTTAGTGATACGTAAACAATGTTCTATTAAAATATTGATCTTTACTCCATATAAAAAAGTCCACGATACCATATGCCTATTTCTTATGACAAAAGCCACAACAAGATATTTTGTGACAAAAAAATATTAGTGTTATTATTAGGTATGGCATATTAATCCTTACGAACGTAAGTTACTTCATCATCAAGACAATTTTATGAAAATAAACTTTGTTCTTTATGACATGTTATTTGGACTTATGGATAGTTTAAGAGATAATAAAAAATTAAAATAATTCTACACAGCTAGGTGCGCGAGCATAACGGTAACCGCCCTATGAGAACCGAGAGAAACCAGCAGTGAACGCCTGTATAGTAAAGGTGTCGGCATGTCAGGTCGCAAGCCTCGGACGCATAGAATATTATATCTGAATTGCCATACGTGCCTTTTTGGACACATTCTGACTTCCCACAATAGAGTGTAGAGCCCCATTCACTCTATTTCCTGCGTTCACTCGTCGTTCTATATCCTTATCATATCTACCAGCCCTGCTAAATACACATCCCAAATACACAAACTCATCTACTTGCTCGACCAACTCTCCTTCTATTCTTATTTCACATATCGTTTTACTTTCTTCTCTTTCAAAAACCATAAATTTTTAAAATAATTTTGTGAAATTAGGACAGTAGTTGATAATAAGACCAATAAAAATCGAAACATTCCTACCGACCGATCAGGCCGTTTAGGGCACAGTATGGAATTGTCTTTTTGTTCCAACCACCACGCAGCAAACAGGAAATGGGTCCTTGTTTTTATATTATATACCCTGCCCCTAAATTATACAAGGGCTAATTTTAGTTTGTGGATAGAATAGAATAGAATAGAATAGAATGATTTTTATTCAATATGGATTATTACATAATACATATTGAAAGTCATTATTTTATTTATCACTGGTTCGGAAAATACCTCTGTCCTGGGAAGAACCAGCAAGAAACCCAGCGGGACTTTTTTTTAAACATAATTTCACTTAACAATAATTTTGTTTATGCAATTTTAAATGAATTTTCATAGAACCAGCATGGTGGCGATCACCTTATTCCCACGGGTTATTTTCATTTATGTATTCCTTGATATTATAATAACCCTTTTTGTACAGTTTTTCTTTAATAAAACTTTTAAACTTGTTTATTGACAAACTTTGAACATGTTCTGGGATTCTGTTGTAAAAGCGTATACATTGCCCCATAAATGAATTACTAATTCTGTGGAGTCTAGTAATAGATACTTTAACGAATCATAAACGAAACAAGATTTTTATTATAGTATATAAAACCGTGTTTGTTTCGATGACGTTCGTTTCATTCCTTCGTTAAGCTCCTTCATAAGACAGTAATTAGAATAGAATAGAGTAGAATAAACTTTTAATCAATATAGATTACATGTAATTCTTATTGAGTCATTTTTTTACTTTACCTTTGGTTCGGAAAATACCTATATCCTGGGAAGAACAACCAAGAAACCCAGCGGGGTTTTTTTTTAAATTTTATCCCTAACGTTTGTTTATAATTTAGTATACACTACGTTCAGTCTGTAGGTAGTACTACTCTATGTTTCACACGGTCGCTTAATGTTTGCTTTCAAACAATTGGTCTGATATCGTGTTTTGGCAACATTGCCTACTAACAAAAACGTGAAGCCTTGAAACAGTAATAATTCACCAATTATTGGTATAATTTTCTTCATAGAATGAAATAAGCAATGAATAAAAAGTTTAAATATCATCTGGATGAATATTTTTTAATGATAACTACTTCTAAAAATCTATCTACTCAATTACGTCCTGTTATGAATAAAGCCGCCTACATATCTATATTATTTTAAGACATTTTACATACATAAATTGCAAACGAATATACATGCAGAACCGAAACAATTATTATTTATAGGACATACTTATTCCGTTTTCGAACACGGCCGCACAGCGTCTCAACTAAGTCACTACGCAACCGAGCCATCATAATGTGTATGATAAAGTTATAGAAATTAAAATAATAAAATAAAATAATTTATCGGCAACGAACTATAAAGCTGAGAGTTTCTTATGTATTGGATTATTGCGGAGTCTGGACCCGGGACTTCTTTCATTTCTGGAGTTTTTTGAATTAGAGAAGAGTATCTACGCCGCACTGTTCCAATGCGTGTAGGTGGAATTCATATTACTTTGAAACATTTCTAAGACATACTTCCTCACAGCCTTTTCCTTCACCGAGCATTTGGTAAATCAGCACTTAAAATTGCAAATAACAATACCATTCATGCTAATGGGGACATAACTCGGTTTATTTGCGTACTATGACATTTAACATAAACGGCTTATACACATCGTAGCTTCTTATAGATTTTACGTCTCGTATTTTTGAGATATTCTTGAATTTCTGGCTTGCACACGTATAGCCAAAACCGTAGAGCAGTGGTAGTTCAGATGCTAAGCGCTCGCTGTAAATTTCACAGTACAACGAGCAACCCTGGTTCGATCCCACTGACACCAATATAATTGTTATTGCAGTTTTAATTGCAAATTTTTTATTAGTTCGTTCATACAAACATCGTGTATGATGGAAGGAAGAGAAGAAAGAGGGACCTTAAAGAAATAAAAAATGTTCAGAAATAGGCGGAGGCCTGTGCGCAACAGTGGAATGTATATACTAGTAGGCTGTATACTTACTTTTACTTCACTTATTGTTGAAACGTGAACCTGTAACAGATATAATATAACAAAATTATAATAAAAACTATATTATGGTCGTAGCACGACACGAACGTGTCGACTCAACTGGGGAAGAACCACGCTCTCACAGAATACCAGCTTAATACTGCTGTATTTAGTATGGTGTAGAGAAACGGAGACCCTTATTACCGGATGTGAGGCAATTCATTTAAGTCCTCAGGGATGACAACGTATCTGCATTTGGACCCTTAATCGAGGATAGATGTAGATGTCTATGGGTCACAGCATCCACTTACCATAAGGTAGTGGGCTGTCTGCTCGCTTAATACCATTATTTAAAAAAAAAGTTAACGTAAAAGACGTAAAATTTCTATAATGTTTTTCCTTTTAATTTTTTATATCTTAGTTTCCAGAGGCGACAACGCATCTGTAGCCTTTTTGTTTAAAGTTGATCTCAGGTGGCCATTGGCTGCAGTGGCCAATTGCCGTAAGTTGCACTGCGGTAGGTGAAGTTCGTTTTACACACAAGATAAAAAAATACAATACAATTATAGTATTTATTTTTATATTTGTTTACGTATTTTGTAGTAGAAATTGATTAATAAATTGAACTTGAAACAATGGTTTATAATATTATATTTACTAGCTCCTTCATAACGGTGACTTTGTTTCATGTTACTCGTATATTACGTTTTATATTACTTTTATCTTGTTGTTGTAGATTATTTTGTAACAGTTCGGTTTGTCTACATAGTACAGTTTGTCGTTGTCTTGTCCAAGTTATGATGCAATAAACACAAGTATAAACAGTTTCTAGGTTATTCCTATCAGTTGTTG
Source organism: Parnassius mnemosyne (assembly GCA_963668995.1). Taxonomy (NCBI): domain Eukaryota; kingdom Metazoa; phylum Arthropoda; class Insecta; order Lepidoptera; family Papilionidae; genus Parnassius; species Parnassius mnemosyne. The sequence continues at coordinate 26,974,310 of CAVLGL010000083.1, forward strand.
ATAGTGTGTACTCTAGAATAGGTATGTTATTTATGCATTATAGATATTTAAAGAATAACTTTCTAAATCCAGTCATCGTAAATCAGAGAAATTGTATTTCATATATACAAAAGTCTTACAAGTAACATCTACGTTACCCTATTTTTTTAGATAATCCTCTATGCATTATTTTTTATATATGTTATTTAAATATGACTTAATTAACCAACTTTAAAAAGGAAGAGGTTCTCAATTCGAGTGTATGGTTCTTTTTGTTTGTATGCTACACGATATCTTGGCTGATTGTGAACCAATTTTCATGATTATTTTTTATTAAATAGGTTATAATGCGATAGTGGTCCTTGAATAATTGGAGAAAGAATTCCAACCCTAATAGTGACTAATAAATAATTTATTTTTTAGCAATTTGAAGTCGGTTTTTACTTTTTGTTAAAAGTTATAATTATTATTACTGGTATTGCTACACAATTTCAATAAAACGTTTCGTTTTGACAAGTCTTCTTGTTAAAAATTGTTCCAAATAATATGAGTCTACTTTATTATTTACTTGATTAATATATTTTTATAGAAGTGAGAGGGTGATATACGATCACGCAGCCCACGGGATGGTAGTTGGATACTGTGGCCCATAGACACCTATATCTATTCTTAATTAGGAATCAAAATACTGGTCCGTTGCCACTCCTGGGGACTAAGATAGAATACTTCGTTATCAGTGAAAAGGGGCTCCGGTTCCCGACACTCCCCAATTCACCATACAAATGACAACTACTACTAGATTTTGGTTGGAGCACGATTCTATCCCTATCGAGGCGACCCATCGACATAATATACCGTAGCGTGGCCATACCATGTAGTCACAAGCATTTGATGACTGAGCTCCTTAGATGTGTTTGCACTGTTCCTGTCGAGTTCTGGGCTTTTTTTTGAATTCTAACAAAATGTAAGCAATGTACAAAATATTTTGTATATTGATATATTTTCTTTCAAATTGTATTCAGCCTTTTTTATACTAACAAAATACCTCGTTGAATAAACTATCACAAAACTATAAAATCTTTCTGAAGTTTCCTTGACACATTCTCCTTATACGACCATCTAAAGCTATAGCTATCGTTTGATGGCCGTGTAAGGAGAATAAAACACCACATTTTCTCCCTTGGGTTACGTAAGAGAGGACTATGGGAAACTCTAGAAAGATCTTATAGCTTTCAAAAAATGGTGTGAACCGGCGACGGAGAGTAGCGATAAGGTGCAAGAAGTGTGGTGCTGCAATTTTCTACCTGCCCAGGCAAATCGTTCTTACAACGGATTCTTCCTACAACGCAATAGGCTCCATATCCAGCAAACTTTTACAGCTTGATAAAAATGAAAAATAAATCAAGCAGATAATATTATGTTGTTATATTATATTTATTTATTTTTAATTTTCCTTTCAGACTGCAAATGCACTGCCAGCCAGTGTGGCCAATCTTGCAAGTGCGATGACTCCTGCTCGTGCAACTGCAAACGTACCACTAAAGGGGCCACCGGTGCTGAAACTACCAAAAAGTAGTGCTCCGGAGTCCGGAGTCTAATTCATTTATTTGTATTAAAAAAAATGTGTTTTCCTTTTTTTTTGTTTCGCAATTATAATATAGAATTATATGATTCGGTATTTGTCAATTTCCATCATATTATTAAAGATTTTATTGTCAACTTTGTAAGTGATCAAAATTAAATACATTTATTATATTATGATCATTTTTAAAAGAATGTCATACTTAAGTTTATTTCATGATATATTTTATAACCTAAATTGTTTAAACTAAGTATTATTATGAGTTACTTGGTTACGAAGTAACGAATGACTGATTTTGCATTTCATAATCTTTCGGAACATTTCCAGAAACTTACTGCGTGGTATTAAATTGACTTTTACAATCGTCGTCAATGTTTATCGAATGTGTACTTTGTTCTGAACAATAAAACTGTATTCTTAATGCGTGTTCATTTATTTCGCCATTGTTTGTTTGAACATTAATAAATAGTTGATTGGATTCGATTCAGTCTTCGTTTTCGATTACTTCGATTGTTCGATTACTTCGATTGTTCGATTACTTCATGCATGTGCCTGTAAACAAGAAATAATTAACTTCCATTTGGGTAATTGTATAATTAGGCTCATTAATACCGATGTCCTTGAAGGATTTTTATAAAATATTAATCTTAATGAACGAATTTTTTTTTAATGAAACTGAAGCGACAAACCAACTTAGAGTATACCTGATGGTAAGTGGCTACTATAATATTTACATTATCCTTCCCGATAGAATGTCTCATCCGGTGTAATCTCATTTACATAGTTGCTACACTTGGTAGACGGGTTGTTAACCATAGTTTTCTTTTTATTATTATTGAGTTTTTTTTTTATAAGGAAGACGCTGATGTTCACATCCTGTTTCAGCTCATCTCTGTAAGAAGCATCTTACGACACCCACATAAGATTTATTATGGTGTAACAGATTTTAATATGTCGCAGTTACATGACAGTGTGAATTATTTCGGATAATCCTCCAAAAGTATCTATTAAGTTAGGCACAACATAGAAGAGCTTATTAAATAAATTAAAAAAAAAAACATTTCAAAGTAAATATAGTCCCCCCAAGGCGACGCACACCAGCTCGTCCCCGTTGGTGTGGAATGCAGCGCGCAAAGCGGCGATGGGGACCGCCACCTGTCACGCACAGCCCGACACGGCGGAAGGTGGAGGACAGAGTGCAGAGTTGGCACGTGGAATGTTAGATGAGGCATGAGAGATAAGACGAATGAGTTGATCGAAATAATGAAAGAAAGAGAATTAGATGCCGTGTGTATGTCGGAGACCAAACGAAAGGGCAGTGGTACTGAAGAGCTCCCTGGCGAAGCGTTAGCTCTATGGTCAGGAGTCCCGGAGAGCGAGAACGCCTGCCAGGGAGTGGGGGTGCTGCTGTCTTCTCGGTTGGTCGATGTTATGACTGAATATAAGGTTGTGAACTCAAGACTTCTCTGGGTTCGCTATAAATTGGGACTGACGAAGTTATTCCTTTTGGCTGTTTATGCGCCGGTAGCTTCGTCGTCCAGGGCTGAGCTGGAGGAGTTTTGGGAGAATGTAAGAGAAGTTCTAGATTTGGCTAGGGGAAACGAAAGAATTGTTGTATGTGGTGATTTGAATGGATGGGTTGGTACCGCTCGACCAGGGTACGAGTCGGTACTTGGAAAGTTTGGCGATAAAAGGGTTAATGATGCTGGCAAGCTTATACTGGCGGTATATAAGGAAAAGGGTCTTCTTGTGACAAACACTATGATCACAAGGAAATCCATATGTATACTAGAGAACGAAAGAATGAGAGAAGTATGATCGATTTGTTCCTGGTGGATGACCGACTGCGAAAACAGGTGATGGATACGCGAGTGTTCAGGGGTGCTGACCTGGGAACGGATCACTATCTAGTGATTACTAGATTTAGGGGTCTGTTCGCGGGTTGGCGCTACCGGACGGCAGTAACAGAACCACAGTGGGTCTGTTGCATCCGAAGCTGGAAGCTTCAGGAAGCGGATACTAGGGACAAATATCATGCGAGGGTAGCCGAAAAGCTTGACACCATCGATGGCAGAAAAGAATGTGTAGAAAGAACATGGCAGAACCTTAGGGATGGAATGGTAAGTGCAGCGGAAGAAGTGTGTGGAACAATAAAAAGAGGCAGTAGTAAAAGAAGAGATGCATGGTGGAATTATGAAGTGAAAGAAGCTGTAAAAAGAAGAAGAAGAAAGCATGGTTAGACTACTTGGCCTCTAGTAATGATAAGAATATGAGAGAGAAGATGAAAGAAAGATATAGGCTGCAGAAAGTTCACACGAAAGCATTGATTAAGGAAGTGCGTGAAAGGTGTAGAATGGAAGCGGACGAAAGGTTGTCGCACAACTTTAAGGAGAACTCCAAACTCTTCTGGAAAGAGGTTGGAAGGACCCGAAGTGGTGTGACGGCCTTAAGAATGAACAAAGTGCTTTCGAGAACTAATGACGTCCTCTCAGAAAAATCGGACGTCATGCAGCGATGGAGCGAATTTTATAGAGAAATGTATGCGTGTGATGATCTTAGTGAGGGATCCGGGGATGACGCCGTGACTGGTACGCCAGACCCGGACCTCGATGACACTGAGGTCATCAGTATGAAAGAGATTGAACGTGCGATTCGAAGTTTAAAATGTGGTAATGCTGCGGGACTAGACAGAGTTACTGCTGAAATGGTCAAGTATGGTGGGCCTCGCGTCTGGGACAGCTTTCATCTGCTGTGCAATTTGTGCTGGCGGACGGGGGATGTCCCGGATGATTGGCGATCCGCAGTCATTGTGCCTTTATATAAAGGTAAAGGTAGACATTTTGACTGCGGGTGCTATCGGGCGATCAGCTTGACCAGTTTAGCAAGTAAAGTTTACTCAAAGGTTTTGACACGTAGGACGCAAGAGAAATCGGAAAGATTTCTATGGGAGGCACAATGCGTATTTAGACCTGGAAGAGGATGCACGGATCAGATGTTTTCTCTCCGCATGATCACGGAAAAGCTTCTGGCTGCTAACCAGAAGATTTTCTGTGCTTTTGTGGATCTTGAGAAAGCATTTGATAAGGTTGTAAGGAAGAAAATGTGGGAACTGTTGCCGGGGTATGGTGTGGATGGTCGATTGCTAAGGGCTGTGCAGTCTCTTTACTGTGACTGTAAAGCCTGTGTGTGGGTAGGGCATGACCTGTCACCAATGTTTAGCGTCCAAACGGGCGTAAAACAGGGTTGTGTCATGTCTTCCTGGCTGTTCATACTGTATCTCGACAGCTGTTTACAGAAGCTGAAAGATAGCTGTTTGGGTGTGAAATTGGGTGACATAAACGTAAATTGTCTGCTGTATGCTGATGATGCAGTGCTTATTGCACCATCAGAGGCAGAACTGCAGGCATTAGTCACGTGTATGAAAGAGGAATGTGAAATTAAAGGTCTCCGTTTGAATGCTAATAAAACTAAGGTTCTGGTATTTGAAAGGCACGAAGAGAGAACGAAGTGTGAAATATGGGTAAATCAGGAATGTCTAGAACAGGTAAATGAAATTGTATACTTGGGAAGTGCTTTTAGCCGGGATGGAAGATGTGATTTAGATGTGGACAGGCGTGTCGCTGTCGGGAGCAAAGTCAATGATGCCCTGACTGCGTTAGTCAAAAGGCAAGGCGTAGTGAAGAGTGCACGCCTTGCAATACATAACGCAGTGTTGGTACCGACTTTGTTATATGGCAGCGAAACCTGGGTATGCCAGAAGAAGCATAAAAGCAAGTTGAATGTAGTGGAGATGCGATCTCTTCGTAAAATGTGCGGCGTTACCATGGCCGACCGAAAGCGAAACGAAGAGATTCGCAATATGGCAGGTGTGAAAGATGACCTTATCACAAAAATTGATAAGGGCGTGCTTCGGTGGTTTGGGCACGTTGAGCGAATGAGTGAAGACCGGTGAAGAAAATATATAGCGCGAAAGTTAATATTAAAAGGTGTCGAGAAGGCCAAATTGCTCGAAGAGGGGAGGGTCAACAGTACTCGGATACCTAGACGTGCATGTATGAAGAAGATAATGAATCTGAAAGAAGCGAAAGAGGTATGTAAGGATCGTGACACTTGGCGATCTGTTTTCTCTGGCTACCCCGTCAGGGATTGTGCGTGAAGATAAGTTAAGTTAAGTTAAAGTAATTATCCTACCGAGTTCGAATAGGTGTTAAGTAATCGAATCTGATATTCGGATTTTTTATTCTGTTATACCTCTTACATGTATATAAACATGTTTTAATTTTCTTATAGTTACATGACATTCAAATAAATACAATATTAAAAAACCATTATTTAAAAAAAACTAAAACTAAACATATTCCCTTTTTAAAATGTAACACCTCTTACATTCAGCCGTCCTAAGCATAGGAATCTTTGGACTAAGTCTAAATCCACTAAAGTTAATTACTTTTTCCATCTTTACACCCTGTAAAGATGCTCATGATGTTCTCACGGTGCGTTTCTAAGAAAAAAAAATTTACGGCCGGCATTGATTAATGCAATTCAAGTTATACAATTTAAAACTGGTTGGAAACACATAAAAGACGATAAGTTTTAGTATGGTTTTAGTTAAATGTGTTGCTTTTTTACGTTAGCAGCGGTTGATTTGAATACGTCGCGCAGTTGACTAAAATCTTACAAAGATATTATAATTATTTTTGTAGTGTCGTCATCTAGATGATATCTGTATATGTGATATGTAATAGCGAAATAACTGCTTTAAATTGTGCTGAAGTGGTCACTTGGAAGCCAATAAGACATGAATAACCATTTTTAGTTTTTTTTTGTGTCTGTCTGTCTGTCTGTCTGTACGGGCTAATCTATGGAACGACGGAACTGATTGTAATGAAACTTCAGAAAATAATAGAGAGCAATGCCATAAGTGATCTAGTCTATACTTTCTCTAATTTTTTTTGTTGAGAAACCTATAATTGATAAAATAAATGGTATTTGATAATCTTAAATCCAAATAACCCCACGTTAATAGACCATACCCAGGAGAAGCCAGGGTGGGTCGCTAGTATTATCTATAGAAATAAATAAAATTGAAATGTCTGTTTGTAATGTCAAAATAACAGCTTTTACTAAATGCATATGAAAGTATATACGATACCTTATAACAAAAACACAATTTTTAAAATTTTTGTCTGTTTGTTTGTTGCGGCTAATCTCCGAAACGGCTGGACCGAATTCGACGGGACTTTCACTGGCAGATAGCTTATGTTATAAGGTATTACCTTATAACATAAGCTTAACATTAGCCGGAACAAACAGACGGACAAAATTTTAAAATTGTGTTTTTGTTATAATCATACCTTACATAAGTAGCCTAAGGGCTACTTATATTTTAGAAACAGAATTAGGGTTCCGCGCAACGTAATTAAAACCCTAAATTATACGCGTGCGAAGTCGCGGGGAACAGCTAGTATAATACATTAAATACACATAAATAGTTAAAACGGTACGCTAGCAATCCGGGTTTGATCTCCGCCGGCACCAATGAAATTGTTAATTGCGGTTTTAAGTGCTGGTTTATGACGTGCTTCCATGAATTCTTTTTCTTTATTGAAAGAAAACATCCATCCATGCTCCCTCACAGAAATAAGAATCCAATGCCTTGTAGTTAAATGTATATATATTTTACTTTATATTACAAAATATAAAAATTGAATAATATGATTGACGATAAATGAGGATATCCGCAGTTGAACCAGAGTAACCGACATAGTCCAACAAGTTTTCATTTCATTCATTAGTAAGCTGAGGTTACAGTGGGTATTATAGCTCGAAGAATCGACAACCTAAGGGGAAGAAAGGTTCTTGAGTGCCAGTATTGTAGACGCAAGTGTAGAGCCTGGTAAAAATTTTTTTTATATGATAAGGGTGACAAACGAGCACACAGTCCACCTGATGGTAAGTGGTTGCTGCGGCCCATAGACATCTACATCTATCCTCTATTACAAATCAAAATGTAGATACGTTGTCACCCGTGAGTACTAAGATGGAATGCCTCATTTGCTGTAAAAATGGCCTCCGGCCACCTGCACTCACCAAGCGAAACGCAGAGGTAAACTTCTACTTCACGCTGGTTTTCTGTGAGGTCGTGGTACCACCCCGGTTCGAGCCGGCCCATCCGTGCGACAGCAAAAGCTGCCGGGTGGCTCTACCACTATTAGACATACTGGAATTCGATGGATGCAGGTGGTTCGGACCGTGCTTTGTGGCATTACTTAGCTTACTTAGTCATATGTTCAGCAATGGACCTGTGAAGAGCAGTAATGGAGATGATGAATGATGAAAAATTGAATGTAATAGGAATTTTAAAACCGGTACATACTAGACATCACCGTACTTACCAATACCAGCGTAATAGCAGCTTAACGCTGCTGTGTTTCGTATGGTGAGTGTAGAGAAACGGAGATCCTTTTTACTAGATACGAGGCATTCCATTTTAGTCCTCAGGGGTGAGAACGCACCTGCATTTTGATTCTTAATCGAGGATAAATGTTGATGTATATGAGACACAGTATCCACTTACCATCAGGTGGACTGTGTGCTCGATTGTCACCCTTATTCTATAATATATATATATATATATATATATATATATATATATATATATATATATATATATAAATACATATTATATACACGGTTTAGTGGCGGCGAAAAAGAGTTGACTACCACATATCATCGCGAGGGTGTCGTAAGAAGCGATGGAAACTGAAACAAAGGCAGAGTTCTTAAACTCAAAATATTAAAAAAAAACTGCAGTTGCCTACCCGTCAGCCAAGTATTGTAGCTATAGTAAATACTTTTATGAGGTAATCTATAGGATAGCCTTTATTTAGAAGTGAACATTTAATTGGCAGTAATTATGATAATAATGAAGACAAATACGTAATTTTTTTGTGTTGGTCAGATGTACACGTTCAATCTATATTTATAAAATATCTCCACTTCATCATCATCATTACAGCTCATCACTAGTCCAAAATTTAACATAGGCCATACGTACTGGACAAATTCCTATTGCAGGGTAACGTTTCTTTTTTTTAGATCACCAATAATTGGACAATATTTTTGGATATGCCTACATATTTAACAATTGGAAAACTACCATCAAGGTCAATGCTCTGACAATCACACCCCGATACGCAGTCCACGTTCCATGAGGTCCCTGGGTATAAATCTGAAACGAAATAATTATGTTTTTTTTTTAATCTAAAGTAACGGTTGTTAGACATGTAATGTCTTTGTCATTGAGTTATATGTACTACGTACTAGAGAAGCCATTCCGAACATTGACTATGTTCAAGTGAACTGTAGTGCAATCCATACAAACTAAATATTGCGTAAATTGAAGATTTGTGAATTCCATAAAATAATTATTATTACATTTTATTTAGAAATATGTTCGTTTAGATTAAATTAAGATATTTTATATTAAATTCTTATATATATAATATGTTAATATCTTATTTTATATCAAATTACAGTCTTCGCTCATGTGCGACTACTACTCTCGCGCATGCGCGAAGACATAGAGTAGGACACAATTTTTGTTTGGAATGGCTTCTCTAGTACGTAGTACATATAACTCAATGGTCTTTGTATATTGTTCACTATTCTGCTGTTAGATCACTGGCAGACCGTGAAACAAGTCAAATAATACTCGAAATCTCGTAAGTAAACGTGTTTAAATGAAATTTAAATTTTAACCCTTTCGCTGTCCCTTGCACTACATATATATATATATATATATATTGTCTTACTATTGTGTCTGAAAACCGGACAGTGAAAGTGTTAAGCCTATCTGTCCGAGAAATTTAAAGTTATTTTGCGGAACTTTTAAAAACTTCAAAAACGTTTTTTTTTTCTTTAATGTTGGTCCGCAGTGTTACGTATAGTATATATATTCAAATTATTCAGTTGCTTACAGTGGCTTCTAATCTTTAGTATCTTGTGATGCTGTTGTGTTGAGCATACTATTTTACCAAAGTAAGTAATTTTTATGGAAACGTTACAATCGAGCACACAGTTCACCTCTATCCTCGATTAAGAAGAAAATTAAATATGCGTTGTGATCATGATGTTACCAGTAAAAATATCTTCGGTTCTCTACACTCACCATACCAACCACAGCAACATCAAGCTGCTATTTTATGCCAGAATTATGTAAAAGCGTGGTTCTTCCCGGTCGAGTCAGCCCATTCGTGCTGCAACCACAATGGACCTGCAGCAAGGCTCAACCACCTATAAAACTACTACTATTACCACACTACTACTACACATAATATTAAATCACTCATACGGGTACACATTGAAAAGCATAATACTTACATTTACGTCCGTCGCATACTTTCATTTTAAATTTAAATTAAATAACTGATAAATGACAATCACCATTCAAAGATATGTTGAAAAATATTTATTTATTGAATTACTTATCACTCGCAAAGTTGTTGATCGACTGGAAGTCTGCAAAATACTATGCAACGGTGCATATCCGCGCACAGTTACCTTAAAAAATTATGTTAGGTAAAAACTATTGGTGACATAGTTAGGAGCAAAAACTATTGTGGTTTTGTAAATAAAGAAGGACCATTGGACGCTGTTATGCAAAAGCGATCCACAAGTTTCAGTGATACATATATCATATTATTATCTAACCTGATAAAGAAATACACTAGAAAATTCTTTAATACAGTCACCAAAGTACAGAAAGAAAGAAAGAAGATTACAAATGCAGAAAATAATGGCTCGGCAGCACAGTGGCTTATCGTTGCGGGCCATGAGCCATGAGTTCGACTGCCGCACAGAATAAGTGTGTATTTAATTGTATGGGTCTCGTTTTTTACATCGCAATAATTATACGTAGGTATATGAAAGACTCTTTAGGAGATAAAAATGTTTAAAAAAACTCAAAAAGAAACTACTTTAAAAATGGGCATTTTAAATTGCATACGATTTCTTTCAACCAATCTGCATAGACAGATTGGAACATAACAGAAATCCTATGTACGTGGTAGATCCACGCTGCAACTATATTATGGTTGCAGCATGAATGGGTCGGTTCGACCGGGATGGGACCACGCTCTAAAAAAATACCAACATAAAATAGCAGCTTAGTGCTGCTGTGTTTCATATGGTGAGTGTAGATAACCGAAGATTCTTTTAACTGGAAACAAGACATTCCATCTTAGTCCTCAGGGATGACAGCACATCTGCATTTTGATTCTTAAGCAAAGAGAAATATAGATGTCTATGGGTGGTGTATCCACTTACCATCAAGTGGACTGTGTGCTCGTCGTTCGTTCTATAAAAAAAATCCAAGTGGATCGGTTACTCGGCTATGCTAAAAGACTAAACAGAAACAAAACGCATCTGTTTGTTGATATAACAAAAAATCAACAGTACAATACATGGGCGAAATGACATTGAAAACTACTGAATAAGCAAAAACTACCTTCAGTTACCAATCCCACACGATCATTTGCAAGAAAAACTCATTGTAATCAAAAAAAGCTTTCGACCTTTTACACCTCGCCCTTGAGTTATGACCTTTTGTAATTGTTCGATATATAATCACAGGCTTATTGCATTTGCGACACAGTTGTTAGAGGGTTCCCATTTGTACAGTCTTCCTTAGTTTAAAGTAATTTGCTACATTAGGCAAAATGCCAGCACCTTGTGAGCCTTGCAAAGGTAAATATTTCTTAGTTCCTTTTTTATCTTTTTTATCAGCCCGAAAAAGTCTCGATAGATCTCTAGGTCCCGTTGTAGGGATCGTAACGCTAAATACTTGGGACTCACAGTTGGATTGACCTTAACCCTTTCCTACAGGTCCCGTCCCGTAATAATAGTACATGTCCCGTATAGTACACATAGGTCATAGCTATTGTCTTTTTTTTATAGAATAAGGGTGACAAACGAGCACACAGTCCACCTCATGGTAAGTGATTACTGTGGCCCATAGACATCTTCATCTATCTTCGTTTGCGAATTAAAATGCAAATGCGTTTTCAGCCGTGAGGACTAAGATAGAATGCCTCTTTTCCAGTAGAATGGGTCTCCGGTTCTCCACACTCACCATACGAAACACAGCAGCATTAAGCTGCTATTTTACGCTGGTATTCTGTGAGAGCGTGGTCCTTCCCCGGTCGAGCGGACCCATTCGTGCTACAACTATACTATTGATATAGCTGCAGCATGGCTCTACCACGTATAAAATGTCTTACTATTGTGTCTGAAAACCAGACAGTGAAAGTGTTAATTGTCACGCTTGGTTGACGGATTGAAGATCACAGTACCAGACGTCTTGCAACTTTGGTGTTGCCCGTCACCGCTCTGAGTATTTTATCCATCGTAAGCCATAAGATATTTTTTATTTTATATTATTCCACCATATATTGGCAGCCATCAGATTTTTTGGCATTTCGCAAAGTCATCTGTTACTACACCCACGGGATGAAAAGGAGTAAGTTATTTTATTACACCGCCACCAACCGGTATTTTCATATCGCCTGCTTCTCTGTTATACCGTAAGCAAGCCTTTAGTAATAGTAACTTAACTTTTTTTTTAAAAACATTAGACTAAAATTTACTCCTGTATCGCGGTGGCAATTTACATACATAAACTGCAGAAAGGCAAACATCCCGACCCGTAATAATTATTTGTAGACCACCATACAAATACTTGTTCCGTGCAGCCTTCGAACCCACGGTCCTTTCCTGCCGCAACTTTATTGTAAATTACTGTGTCACGGAGCCGTCATATTGGTTTATGAACTTAATTGAATTTTAAATAAAAAATTTCGTTTTTCAGACATAGTCTGTTTTCTACAATTACACAACAAATAACTATTGCACTTAAAATTAACAATTTGTATGAACTTAACTTACGTTTTATTGAGTAACTATAATGAGGTAGCAAATTCAATTATGTTACACAAAATTGTCTATCGTATCGTTTATATAAATTGTCCGTGTAGTGGCGTTAGAAAGCGTGCGTGGGTTAGAATATCCACTACCTCATATCATCCCGTGGGTGTCCTGAGGCGATATGAGGGAAATTGAAACAAGAGATGGGGATTAGCATTTTCCTGAAAACAACTTAAATGATAAAAGCTGTGGTAACATTCCCCCTATGAGGCACTCTATGGAGAATGCTATGTTCGGCAGTAGACAATTGAAAGAAATATTTTTAACACCTAACTGATTTGTTTAGATACCTGTAAAGACGAGGCGGCCTGCAATGATGATTGTACTTGCGAAGCCAACTGCAGAGACTGTTCTTCAAAAGGTATTTGTCCCATTTTTTTTTAAAGAAAAGCTTTTGGAACACAGAACACAGAAGTAACACATCAAAATAAAGGAAATGTTAGACATAATTGGATTAAGAACGGAAAACTTCCAAACACATGCAATATCCAACATGATATATTGTTAAGTTACCTGATTTAAGCATTTATTGCTTATAAGGTTAATAATTTTTTTTATAGAATAAATATGACTAGCGAGCACACAGTCCACCTTATGGTAAGTGGATGCTGTGGCCCATAGACATTTACATCAGTTTAACAATCAAAGTGTAGATACGTTGTCACCCATGAGGACTAAGATGGAATACCTCGTATCCAGTAAAAAGGGTCCCCGGTTCTCTACACTTACCGTACGAAACACAGCAGTATTGAGCTGCTATTTTACGCTGGTATTCTGTGAGAGCGTGGTCGTTCCCCGATCGAGCCGACCCATTCGTGCTACACCTATACCAGTAATATTGCTGCAGCATGGCTCTACCACGTAAATATTAAAACATGATATTTTTATTTTTATTTTCAGAGGATTGCTGTTGAACACTTTGCCGATTGAATTTAACCGCATAAGTCCAAAGAAGATGATTTTAAATTATATTAATTTTTCTTAAGCATAATAAATTAGTGGTACCCCGATTTACGTGTTTAATTATTTTCCAACGCCTGCTTGACTCGCGTGGGTTTTTAGTAAAATTATTTTAATCCCTTACTTACATAACATTAAAATATACAATATTTATCACCATAATAACCTAAATTAATACTAAAACTAAAAACGCAAATTACTACTTCACTGTTTTAATCCTCGCTGAATGGCTGTTTTACCTATATTTTACCTATATTACACGGTTGTGGCCACATTATACGCCTGTTAAAAAAAATACTTTTATTAAAAGTAAAATCCGATTTAAAGAACTAAAAAAGAATAAAATATCTTTTATAGCATAGCGTGACAAACGAGCACACAGTCCACCTAATGTTAAGTGGATGCTGTGGCCCATAGACATCTATATTTATCCTCGAATAAGAATCAAAATGCAGATGCGTTGTCACTCCTGAGCACTAAGATGGAATGCCTCGTTTCCAGTAAAAACGGTCTCCGGTTCTCTATAAATAAATTTCACATTCTGAAATCTGTGTTAAGACATAATATAGAATAAAAGGTCAGACTTAAGAATGCGAAATTATTTTACTATTATTAGATGTATGAAGCCGGCTTTTACTTTTTATTAAAAGTTAATTTATTTACCCTGTTGAGCGGGCTAAAGTATACTCGTATATCATATTCTTATCCCCTCCCTTATCATCTTATTCCCTTATGGAGACATAGGTTCAGTAATGGACATTTTTATAGAATAAGTGTGACAAACGAGCACTCAGTCCACCCGATGTTACGTGGAGGCTATGGCCCATAGTCGTGCATATTTATCCTACATTAAGAATCAAAATGCAGATGCGTTGTCACCCCTGAGGACGGAGGTGGAATGTCTCGTTTCCAGTAAAAAGGGTCTCCGGTTCTCTACACTCACCATACGAAAATCAGCAGCATTAAGCTGCTATTTTACGCTAGTATTCTATAGACTTGTAAAGGGCTGTTATGATGTTGATGATTTTAAATTAATAAAAACTCATTAGACGATGTAAATATTGATGTATCTCAACCGGTGTAATGGTTTACAACTAAAAATTTGTCTTTGAATGCCAATAAAACGAAATATATTACATTTTCTTTACCAAATGTAATGCTAGTTACTCATATTGCGTTGAATGGTAAAATACTTCAGTTAGTAGACTCAACAGTCTTTCTTTATTATTAATATGATATGACAATTGACTCTCAATTACAATGGACACCTCATATTAAGGCCTCGTCAAGAAGACTGAGTTCCGCTGCGTATGCACTAAAATAGACGTCCTATGCTACGAAGGCAACACTGAAAGTTTTTAGGACTGGCCTTTTGTAAACGATATTATAAAAAAATAAGTTCAAATTTTGATAATGGAACTCTTTGCCAATATTATTGTGTATATATTTTATTAATTTGTCATTTGTTTACGATTTGGCGACAAATTGAAAATTCTGTGTCAAGTCAGCATGAATTTAACGCGAGAAAATTTTCGTACAATCATTTTTTATGACTATCGATGTCATTTAAGTCAACAAGAAAGTTATGATAGACTTCGATTGGCCTTTCACGATGAAGCCCCATCTCGTGCCACTTTTTACAACTGGTTTAATGAGTTTAAACGTGGTCGCACAAATCTCACCGATGATCTGCGTGAGGGACGGCCTTCTACGGTGACGACTGAAGATAACATCAGTGTTGTGCGGCGTATGGTAGAGACTGATAAAAGAGTGACTTATCTGCAGATTCTGACAAGCTTAGGCATCGGTATGAGTTAAGTGCAGAAAATCCTCAATGAACATTTAGCGGTCAGGAAACTTTGTGCCCGGTGGATATCTCATAATTTGACAGAGGCCCAAAAACTCCGTCGTGGAGATTGGTGTCATGAAATGGTTCAAAAATTTAACGGAGTTAACTCAAATGCTGTGTTCGACATACTTACAGGTGACGAAAGCTGGATTTATTATTATGATTCTGAAACTAAGAGACAGTCTGCTGTCTGGGTGTTTCCTTCCGAGGAGTTGCCAACTAAAGTGAAGAGAGGTCGAAGCCTGGGGAAGAAGATGTTGGCCTCGTTCTTCGGAAGGACAGGTCATTGCGCAACAGTTGTTTTAGAGCATCGAAAAACAGTTACTGCAGAGTGGTACACTAATAATTTTTTGCCACTTGTCTTGGAGAAAGTTCGGGAGAAACGACCTCGCAGTAGAATCGTCCTTCACCACGACAACGCCTTGTCGCATTCCGCCAAGCTAATAATCGACTACTTGGCGACGTCAGACGTGGAATTACTGGATAAACCACCCTATAACCCGACCTCGTACCTTGCGATTTTTATTTATTTCCGAAAATTAAAGAAAAACTTCGAGGAAAACGTTTTATGTACGCCGAGGAAACAGTGGTTGGGTTTCAAAATGCCTTCGAAAAGGCCCTAAGGACAAGTGGGCAAAGTGCTTTTCTCAGTGGTTCCATCGGATGCAGCGATGTATTGATGTAAATGGACACTATTTTCAAAAGATATAATAAAACTAATAACTTGCTAGTTTGTTCAGTTTTTGATTTTCTGAGAACTTCCAGTGTGACCCTCGTATACATCCTTATGTACAGCAATATTGGTTTATTTTAGCTATTACTACAGTGTTATGTCTTATGGATTATTATTGTGGAGATCAGCCACTGATATTGAAAATATATTTATTTTACAGAAAAAAGCTGCACAATATAAAAACAACGATCTCACTCAGAGACCTTTTTAATGCAACTTCAATCGAGCATACGAGTACAATACTGCTGGTACATAAGGCCCACAGCCGCAAACTGCCATCTCGATGTGTCATAGGAAGGCTTGTTGCTGAGCTCGATTTGGTTGACAATATTGTCAGTCTCTAGCAAGGGCCCAGAGTAGATAGTTCTCTGTATAATAAAAGATTAATTATGGAAAATGGTTCCTGCGCACGCAATAGTGACTTTTTTTATAGAATAAGAGTGACAATAGAGTACACAATCCACCTGATAATAAGCGGATGCTGTGGCCCATAGACTTTTCTTCTTTACTTTCTTGTAGAAGATACTTTTATACGTGATAGAGTCATGATACAGCGATATTAAATGTATAGTTGTAGCAGGAATAGGTTAGCTCGACCGGGGAAGGACCACGCTCTCACAGAATACCAGCGTAAAATAGCAGCTGAATGCTACTATGTTTCGTACGGTGGGTGTAGAGAACTGGAGACTCTTTTTACAGGAAAAGAGGCATACCATCAGATGCGTTGTCAGCCATGAGCATGACTACCTTACGACTGGCAACGCATCTGCATTTTGATTTGCAAATTAGGATAGATAGATTTTTTTACGTGGTAGTGCCATGCTGCAGCTATATAAGTAGTATAGTTTTAACACGAATGGGTCGGCTCGACCGGGGAAGGACCACGCTCTCACAGAATACCAGCGTAAAATAGCAGCTTAACGCTGCTGTGTTTCGTATGGTGAGTGTAGAGAACCGGAGACCCTTTTTACTGGACAAGAGGCATTCCATCTTAGTCCTCACGGGTGACAACGCATCTGCATTTTGACTCTTTATTGAGTTTACATGTAGACATCAATGGGTCACAGTAACCACTTACCATCAGGTGGACTGTGTGCTCGTTTGTCACCCTATTCTATAAAAAAAGGGGCAACTAGGGGCGTGTACAAATATATTTGTATTTTTTTTATAGGATAGGGTGACAAACGAGCACACAGTCCACCTGATGGTAAGTGGTTGCTGTGACCCATAGACATTTACATTTATCCTCGATTATGAAGGACTTCGATCCACCACGAAAAAGATAGTGAGCCAATGCATACAGTGTCGCGTTAGAAAAGCGCAACCATCAGCGCCAGCCATCGGTGATCATCCCAGCACACGTCTCGCTCATCGCCAGAGACCGATCACCTTCACCGGTCTGGGCTACTTTAAGCCTCCGGAAATCCAAAACTGGCGGGAGGCTCACGGACGAGGCCCCAATCTCCAGGTGGGCGATCCAGTCCTCATAGCTGACGACCAGTTGCCTCGTAACACCTGGCCACGAGGAAGGGTGGAAGCTGTATACCCCGGTGCGGACGGACAGATCCGCACTGTGGAGGTACGCACCACAAACGGCCTAATTAAAAGGTCAACCAGGAAACTCGTGCCGCTGCCGAAGTAAAAGCAACGTCGCTCACCGGAATGGATGCAGCGCCGCTGTGAGAAGATCGTCGCGACGCTGCACGGCGGGGGAGATGTTTGCGACGACCAAATAGCGTTTAAGAAACAAAGTGATGAAAGAATATTGTTTTTATATTAAAAGTGAAATTACCAACAAAATCGAGTGAATAGTGTGTTACTAATATAGTTTCACAGCATGTTTATAACTCTAATATATTTGTATAGAATGTCGTTTCGATAATAATTAAGATAAACAACTTTTATTGTATAAAGAAAAATTTACCAATCAGAGCGCGTCGTATCGTAGAACTTTCTAGAAGTTGTTAATTAACTGCGTAATAGTTGATACCGAAAATGATGGGAATGATTTTATGTTCTAAAAGAGTTATAAATATGTCATTGAATTAGCATAAGGATTATAGATTAAGGGAGTGAAGTAGGCCATACTTGCTTGTTTCGTGCGCGATTCTAACCCACGGCCCTCGGCGCCTTAAGTCAATGATAAGCCCCTGCGCCATGGAGCCGTTCATTAATTGCATTGTCAAATTTTAATAAACGACTACGGATTCTTAATAGAATCAGGCGTTACTTTGCGGAAGGAATATTTTGTATAATTAAACGCATTTGCTAGTTATAGAAAAATTAAAGAATTAATGTACCCAAATATTATGAAAATTTGGGACATTTCGTTTAATAACTTTTTTAAATGTTAATGTATTTGAGTAACCTTTATGATATACCAATAAAGGACTAAAATGCCGATTTGATGATGTATAGCATGTTAGTGTAGGATTTAGTCTTGTATAGAAATTATGGCAATTGTATAGTGAAAATATTATGCAATAAAGAGGCAAAACGGACAATGGCAAGCGGCTCACTATAAAGTATAGCCGAAGTCTACCTTAGGGGCTCCGGACCCAGTAACGTTGTAGTATGAAAAACTACCAGTGAGAAGCAGCAGTATCCGGTAGTAGCTGAAGTGACTAGTAGCAGTATATAGTGAATAGTAAAAGTGTTAGCTAGCCGAAAAAAGTGGTAACTGAAATTCGCAGTTACATATAATGAAAGTGTTAACTAGCCGAAAAAAGTGATAACTGATATTCACAGTTACATATAGTGAAAGTGATAGCTAATCGCAGAAAGTGATAACTGATATCCGCAGTTACACAACTGATAAAATTAGCTAGTTTAGTTGATAATAGCCACTAATTAGTAGTGTTAAGAAAACCAGCTACTACTAATAGATATTTTGATACTACCGAACAATTTAAATAAATCTTTGAAATATATAGTGACCAACCGATAGTGAACAACCGTAGTTGAACAACCGTATTCAACAACCATGGTCAGTAAACAATAGTTATAAAATTTCGCGACTAATCGATCAGTCGAACCGCTGGCCACTACCTTGCCATTTGTATTTATAGATCGTGCATTTTAATTTTGAACCTCAGTCCACAGTATCCCAGCAGCATCCACAAAGACGGCAGTAGAAGTATCCTCCGGAACCTATAGGTGTAGGACGTGAGCGACTCGCGGAGTATCTTCGACAACATTTACTTCGGAGAGTTTCGCCCGTCCGGCACACAACGCATCTGCATTTTTATTCACAAACAATATATTAAAATATTCAATAGCGTCACAAATCAAGTAGATCAATAATTTAGACAATCGTAGTCAGAGAGCAAGTGCTTGGCGGATCAAATTGGACCAATTGTGTCATAGTTGAAAAACAGGCTTCTGTGTCAACGATTTATTATCAGCGATATAAACTATAATATTTTCACTTTTTTATTTAGGAGATTTAATGTTAACAGATATCAGTCCATGAAACATACTGACATCTTATGGATACATGTAAACCGTAAAGTAGTGAAATAATTTGGCTAATAAATCTCTCCATCCAATTACAATGTGCTCCATCCAATTATAATATGGGTGTCTTCAAGGGAAGAGTAAATAGGCTAAGTCAGCACTTTACAATATTCGGCTACATCATATACGTGGTAAAGCCATGCTGCAGCTATATTAATAGTATAATTGTAGCACGAATTGTAGCTCGACCGGGGAAGGACCACGTTCTCACAGAATACCAGCGTAAAATAGCAGCTTAATGCTGCTGTGTTTTATATGGTGAGTCTAGAGAACCGGAAACTTTTTTACTGGAAAAGTGGCATTCTATCTTAGTTCTTACAGATGACAACGCATCTGCATTTTAATTCGCAAACGAAGATAGATCTAGATGTCTATGGGCCACAGCAACCACTTACCATCGGGTGGAGTGTGTGGTCGCTTGTCATCCTTATTCTATAAAAAAATCACCAGCTAGCATCAGGTTGGATTATACCTAGTCAAACTATGGATATCAATAGTTAAAATAGTCCATTCAAGTAGAAGTATTATTACATGCATTATTAATCCTCAGATGTGACAATGCATTTTGCTTGGTGTTGGCTGCAAATTACTATTGGCTACAATAAAGTGAATTGCAAATTTTTGTTACTGACGCTTAAATAAAAAATCTAAAGAATTAACTTTAAAATAAAAATAAAACACAAAAATATCAACAAAACATTTATATAAAGCAAAAGAACAGAACAATAGTTGCAAGGAAAACAATAGTAAAGGAGACTGATAAGTAAGTTTCAAGGATGCTGCTGATGCGAGAAAAGAGTGAGGTTCGACGGCGGCCGCGAATACGCTGTAACCGCTCCATGTTGAAGATGAAGATTAACAGCAACCGCCTGTACATAAATTATTGGTTAATAACATTCTCCTAATCTCCTCCAGACCGAATTTCGATCACGGCGGCCAGTCTCAACGGAGACTAGCCATCGGCGCAGGACAGGATTATAGTGCTCAAGTGTATACGCAAGCACAGGTACACTCTCTATTCCCTCGCTCTCATAGTCAAAATACTCAATACTTGTTTCCTTTTCGGCCCGATCCGGGATTCAAACCCGGGATATCATGATCAGCAGTCGCACTACCACAACCACTAGACCAACAAACAGTCAAGTCAAGTCTGGTGTAATAAGATCCATCACAGTCCATCACACCAACCACTTCATACCGAGTGTGTCGTGTGGGGCTCGATTAAAGAAATGCCTGGCAAATCTCAGGTGTTAGATAGATGATCATTAGAACATTGTATAATCATTTAAAAATTACAGCCTATAATATACGTATGTCCCAGTGCTAGGCACATGTCTTCTCTCATTTCTAAGAGAGCTATGGAGCAACCAGCTACGTTACTCTAACGCGTGTTGGTGGACATGTGCTTGTTGATTTTTAATTCCTCAGCCATGCAGGTTTCCTCAGAATGTTTTCATTCATCGCCGAGTCCGTGGTTAATCAGCACTTGAAATTGTATCTAACAATTCCACTAGCGCCGGTGGGTATCGAACCTGAGTTACTTGCATAATGCAAGCGACTTTGCCCCTGAGTTTACAGGGCTGGCGTATTTATATCGATAATATACAGAAAATTTTCTCTTCACTGAGACTCGACTATCGGAGAGGATTATGTATTCAGCTACTAGCTGTTCCTCGCGACTTCGCTCGCGTATAATTGAGGGTTCTTTTTTTTTGCGTGGAACCCTAATTATTTATCTTCTACAAATAAAGTAGCCTAAGTTACTCCTTATAACATCAGCTATCTGCCCGTGAAACATTTACAACCATTACTAGAACACTCGCTAAAGCAAACTTTTCCCGCTGATATATCTTCTTAATAATGAGATCATGTATTTAGTTGCTTTTGACTATAATTTTACATTGTTGTTTTTTAGTATTAAATACCAATATTTTAGGTTGTTTACCTTTAGAAGAGCAATCGTTGCAGCCTTTATCCTTGCAAGTACAGTTGTCTTTGCAGGATCCGTCTTTGCAAGTATCTAGTAAAATAAAGTTGGTTTTATTTTAACTTTATTTAAAATTTATTAATAATTATTACAAATAATAAAATTAAAATATTTTACAAACGTGGTAGAGCTAAGCTGGAATTATATTATGGCTGAAGCAAAAATGGGTCGGTTCGAATAGGGTAGGACCACGCTCTCACAGACTAGAAATAAACTTTTGAACTAACGTGTCCTCGGAGGTGATGATGAGATGATAAGTTATCTTACCAAAAATTTCATAATAACCTGATCATTATTGAAATTTATCTAAGAAATCTTTATGAACGAAATTCGATGAACTTTTAAGGATTATCGAGATATCTATTATTATGTGACAATAATATTGAAAAACAATTAGAAAAAACATGGATTGACGACCGGGTAAACCATGGAAAAAGTTGATGGGTCAAAACCTCACCAACCACCACCAAAAATGCACTAATATTGGCTTCAAAACTCAGTATAATGTAACAAGTAAGCTGCGTTAACCATAATGAAAAAAAAATTTGTAAAATAGAAATACCTTTGCAGGGTTCACAAGGAGAAGGCATGGTTGCTGTTGTTAGCTGGATCAATCTCAAACTATGCTACCAGTAATCGATCGTCACGTTTTATACTGCAGATAACTTGCAAAAACTAGTTATCTAGAACAAGGCTATTAAAAAAAACACACAATCATAACTTGGATTTAAACAGTACAATAGATACGTATGAAAAACTGTTTCATATTTCATAGAAACAAAGATACAAGGTTTCATTCGCAAGTAAATATGTCTCAAAACACCGTGTACCTAGTGGCGGCGTAAGAAAATCCACATCATCATATCATTCATTTCGTAGGTTTCCTAAGAGTGAAAGGAAGCAGGAGATGGGCAGCAACATCTTCCTGATAACAAGTAAAATAATAACAACTACGGTTGCCAACCCGCTTACCAAGCGTTGCAACTACGACAAATATCCTTCAAATACAGGTTCACCAAAAAGTCGTGCATCAAACGCAACTAGGGGTTTGATAGGGTCATCAGCTGCAGTAAATTGTACTACGGGAGGTCCTTAAGGTCAACCCCTGCAGATTTATAATTTATTTTGGGTTTTTATGAGAAAATTGACTTTTTTACTAGTTCTTATTAAAATTCGAAAAATCTACATTCTGTATCTTTTTTATAATTTTCCCTAGATTGGTACTGCTGAGTCCTTGCGTTAGACATACTATTTATTGTTGTTTATTGGGCGTGTTAAAGAAATTATTAAGTTTTACGATTTTTTTTCTCAAATCATACCTTTTTATTTACTTTGGACCCCCACTGTGGAAAAAAATACTCTATCGAAAAGTGACCCTGTATTACAAGTTTTGGCGCATTTAATAGGGATTCTAAAAAAAGTTAAGGGAAATTAATCTAAGGGAAAATAAATTAAGGTTTTGAAAAGCTTTTTCGAGAACTTTGCTTATATTATTTTATATTTTCAAAGTATTCGTTTTTTTTTGAAGTATGGTTTTCCATCTCATTAATTTCTAGGATTTTTCATGCTTTAGTTGTCCGACTTTAACCACATTATTAACTGAAAGAATATAGAGCAGAATAATTTAAGCTATACATAGCCGATTTCAAGAGAAAAAAAAAACAACCGAGGGAAATTAAACAGAAGAAGAGTAGCAGCATCTTCATGTTACTAACTTAAAATAAAAAAATCCGGTTGGCAAGACGGTTGTCAAACGTGGCAATATTCTAGTACTGTTAACTTAGTTTTTGAGAAATATTTTACTGATATTCCGATCTTAACCACTAACTCACTGAATTCTTCTCCTGCCGTCGCCAAATCATTACTTAAACAAAATGTAAATGCGTGTACAGAGAATTTTACATTTCTTAAAGTATCATCAAAAGATATTGTAAAATATTTTAAAACTATTGATATTTAGAAAACTGCGGATCTGTATGGGATTTCCGTTAAAGTTATTGCGTCTATAATAGATACAATCGCGCTTCATCTAGCTATTATTTTTAATACTAGTATCGAATCTGGTATGTTTCATGGAAACATACCAGATTCGATATTTAATGAAGCATAGTAAAGTAATACCTTTATTTAATACCTTTATCTGGTAGTACATTAGACCCCGCCAATTTAAGACCTATTTCTGTACTACCACCACTTAGTAAGATTTTTGAAAAAATTATTCTTGATAAAAATGTAATTTTTTTTTAATATAAATAATTTACTTCATAAAAATCAATTTGGTTCCACAAGGGGTCACCCGACTACTGAAGCCGGTATTGAACTGATTAAATATATCTTTATTGCATGGGAGAATTCACAGGATGCTTTGGGTATATTCTGTGACCTATCCAAGGCTTTCGATTGTGTTCACCATGAAACATTATTCAGGAAACTTCAACACTACGGTGTAAGAAGTGATGCTCTTAAATTAATTATTTCATATTTAAGCAACAGAATGCAAAAAGTTGCTATTAACAGTATGAACTTTTCCTGGCCTATAGTACAAATGGGCGTACCTCAAGGCCCAATTCTCAGCCCCTTTCTGTTTCTTGTATATATGAATGACTTACCTTACGTAGTAGGGGATAACCATGATATAGTATTATTTGCTGATGACACTTCTTTAATTTTCAAATTAAGACGACAATTACTAAGATATGACGAAGTAAATAATGCTATATCTAAATTAGTAAATTGGATCAATGTTAATAATTTGCATTTAAATGGCACTAAAACGAAAAGTATGAAATTTATGACTCCAAATGTCAAACAATTAAACACTAATGTAATTTTAAATGGGGGAGAAACTGAGTCTTGTAGATACCACTATTTTTCTTGGAATCACACTAGACGCGAAGCTTCAATGGAACCCCATATATCAAAACTAGCAAGCAGACTTAGTTCTGCAGCATATGTTGTAAAAATGATTAGAAATCTTACCAGTGTTGAAACAGCTAGAGTAGTTTACTTTAGCTATTTCCATAGCATAATGTCGTGTGTTATTTTGCTATGGGGACACGCAGCTGACGCTGAAATTATATTTGTTTTACAGAAGTGGGCCATAAGAGCAATTTATGATTTAAACCCTAAAGAGTCACTGCGACAAAAATTTAAGAAAATCAATATATTAACTTTGGCCTCTCAATACATTTATGAAAATGTTATATACGTACACAAAAATAAAAGTAGTTTTACAATAATAAGTGATATTCATTCTGTAAATACTAGGAACAGACACAAGCTAGTAGTACCAGTTTCTCGACCACATCGAGTCAATAATTCATTCTTGGGGCGATGTATACGCTTTTACAAAAAAATTCCAGAAAATATACAAAATTTGACTTGTTCAAAGTTCAAAAACTTTATTAAACTAAGTTTGTATAAAAGGAATTATTTATAATTTATAATTAAGGAATAATTTATATTAAGGAACTTGTGGATGATAATAACCCCTGGAAATGAGGTGATCGCTACCAAGCTATTTCTCATTTTTGGTTTGTTAATTGTGTAACGTACATGATTGTAAGCTGTTATTTAAAAAAAAGTCCCGCTGCGTTTCTTGCTGGTTCTTCCCAGGACAGAGGTTTTTTTCAAACTAGTGATAGTTAAACAAAAGAATAACTTTCAATAAGTATTAATAATAATCTATATTGAATAAAAAAGTTTCTGTTATTTTTTATTAAGGGTTTTAAAGTGAGAGAGCCACGCTGCTGTTATATTATTGCAACACGAAAGGGCCATGCTCTCACAGAATAACGGCTTAATGGTGCTTTGTTTATTGTGGTGAATGTGGAGAACCAGGAAACCTTACTCGTAATGAGGCATTCCATCTTAGTACTTAGGGGTGCACGCATTTACATTTTGATTATTATTCGAGTACAGATGTAGGTCTATTGGCCATAGAATCCATTTACCATCAGACTGTGTGCTCATTTTTTATCTTTTTTCTATACTAAACAGATGGAGTCTATAATAGACTATACTCTATAATATCTTCTAATTTCTTATACGCCGTGTACATGGAAATAGAGCCTAAACTGTAATGGATAACGGTATTGCCATTTGATTAGTGTTCCAAGAGACTCGAGTCTTTTAGCTGTTATTTTATGGCTCGTCTCGTTTATAAAAGCTAAGGAAGCTCTATAGAGAAGTTTTAGGGTTTGGTTCTGTTTTTGAGCCTTGGCTCTCGAAACTTGATTTTTATTTCAGGCTATTTTAATAAAAAGTTCAAACGCGCTTTATGTGTGATTGAGTTTGAATTTGTAAGTTTCATTAACTGTTATATCCGAACATATAATATGAGTATATTTAATTTGTTAAAATACGAATCGTTAATTAAATTAATTTGAAACATTCATCTTCCGCGGTGCCATAAATCTTCGGTGCGCTAGGGACAGACGGGCGCGTGCGGTGCGTCACTTATCGCTAACTGCTTAGGTAGTTTATTAATAAGTGCGAGTAATTTAATAATAACTCGTCGTATTTTAATATGCTTCTCGTTCAGTCATTTCACATTTGGACTTAACATTTTTTTTCTTATCGATCTAACATAAGTTCAGATGGACGTATCCAGTAATTACAACGCATCTTTTTTTATAGGATAAGGGTGACAAACGAGCACACAGTCCACCTGATGGTAAGTGGTTGCTGTGGCCCATAGACATCTACATCTATCTTCGATTACGAATCATAATGCAGATGCGTTGTCACCCGTGAGGACCAAGATGGAATGTCTCGTTTCCAGTAAAAATGGTCTCCTATTCTCTACACACACCATACGAAACAAGTTACGCTATTTTACGCTGGTATTCTGTGAGAGCGTGGTCTTTCCACGGTCGAGCCGACCCTTTCGTGCTACAACATTAATATAGCTGCAGCAGGGCTCTACCACGTACATCTGATGGTATGCCTCTTTTCCAGTAAAAAGGGTCTGCATTTCTCTACACTCACCATACGAAACACAGTAGCATTAAGCTGCTATTTTACGATGGTATTCTGTGAGGGCGTGGTCAAGCTGACCCATTTCTGCTACAACTATACAATTAATATAGCGGCAGCATGGCTCTACCATATTTAATAGTGTGGCCTTGTATAAGTTTTTTACCTGCAATAATGCTTTTAAAAGCCAATTTTGAAAAAAATATGTAATCCGCTTTATGACGTGGACCAGCTACCGTTAATTGCCAACATATCATTTATCTCCATAACCTACTTGCATTGGTACATATGTTAATCATTCTGTACTATTTCCCTTTTATTTGTTTTAATCATATATACACACGTGCCCACAGACTAAGTTTCTGCCTTAACCCATTCTCACTTTATTTTTATTTTTTTTGGAATTTTTCTCAAAGTTTCCAACACCCACTCCACCTACCTATACGCGGCACCGTTGATCTACTTATCATTAAAAAGAATCGGAAATCCAGTCTAATATAGCATCATTTGGGGCATTTCAACTATTCTAATATTCAATAGCGACACAAATCAAATAGACTAATAATTAAGGCAATCGCAGTAAGAGAGCAAGTGCTTGGCGGACTAAATTGTACCAATTGTGTCATAGTTGAAAAAACAGGCATGCTATGTCAACGACATATAATAAAAATATTATCAGTGATATAAACTATACTATTTTCACTTTTATCATTTAGTAGAAAGTAAGGTGTGCCAGAAGAAGCACGAGAGTAAAATAAATGCTGTAGAAATGCGGTCATTAAGGAGTATGTTAGGGCTGAATTTGAATTAACAGAGTGAGAAATAGAAGAGTGTGGTTTGCAAGATGATCTTGTGACTAGCATTAAGAAAGGAATGCTTCGGTGGTTTCGTCATGTTGAAAGAATGAAAGAGGAAAGAGTGATAAAGCAAATTTATGTTGCAGAGGTGAACGGCAGAGTTGGGAAGGGACGCCCTAAGCGAAAGTTTATTAACCAAATTGGCGATATATTGAAAATGGGCCAAATTAAGAGAACCCTTAACCGACGAGCGTGTATACGTAGATATATGGATGTGGAGGAGGCGAGAGAGGTGTGTCAGGATCGTGTCAAATGGAAGTCCATAGTCTCTGCCTACCCCTCTGGGTGACGGGCGTGAGTGTTTATGTATATATATATATGTGTATGAGATTTTATCTGAACATGTATATATCAGTCCATGAAACATACTGACATCTTATGCATACATGTAATCCGTAAAGGAGTGAAATAATTTGGCAGCACCTGCCTCTCCATCCAATTAGAATGTGGGTGTCTTCAAGGGAAGAGTAAATAAACTATGTCAGTGATCTCTTACATTGGACAAACAAAAAGATCTATAAAAACCCGCGTGAAAGTACATATAGCTGACTTGAAGTACCGACGTTACGGGAAGTCTGCAGTGTGTGAACATGTTTAAGATTGTCCCCGCCATTTCATTAGATTTGATAGACCACAAATCCTCGCAAAAGAACACCAATTTCTACCAAGGATGATTCGCCAGACTACAGACAGAGACTAATTTCAATAGAGAAGATGGATGGGTGCTGCCATCTGCTTGGGATCCTATAATTAATAAAATTAAATCCAACTCAAAGCATACCACTGCAATACTTCAATATACTATAAGCTCATTCTGCGTAGATCGGACCAAAAGTTAATATTAAAAACTGAAGGTAGCCGGGCTAACTATGACATCGGGACGTCAAACACCCTAGTCCCCCCCCCGTGACCATGGGTCCTGTAAAGCAGCCGAAACGTCGGGAATTAAATAGTTAAACGCGATAAAATCCGTAAAAAATAGTTTCATTTAATATGTCAGCACTTTACCATATTCGGTTACAAAACCAGCTATCTGGTCGAACTCTGGATATCAATAGTTAAAGTAGTCCATTCACGTAGAAGTATTATTACAGGCATTCTTAATCCTCAGATGTGACAATACATTTTGCATGGAGTTGGCTGCAAATTACTGGTGGCTACAATTAAGTGAACTGCAAGTTTTTGTTACTAACGCTTAAATAAAAAAAATCTAAAGAATTAACTTTAAAATAAAAATAAAACACAAAAATATCAACAAAACATTTATATGAAGCAAAAGAACAGAACAATAGTTGCAAGGAAAACAATAGTAAAGGAGACTGATAAGTAAGTTTCAAGGATGCTGCTGATGCGGGAAAAGAGTGAGGTTCGGCGGCGTCCGCGAGTACGCCGTAACTGCTCCATGTAGAAGATGAACATTAACAGCAACCGCCTGTACATAAGTCATTGGTTAATAATATTCTCATAATCTTCCCCAGACCGAATTTCGGTCACGGCAGCCAGCCTCAACGGTGACTAGACATCGGCGCAGGACAGGATTATAGTGCTTAAATGTATACGCAAGCACAGGTGCACTCTCTATTCCCTCACTCTCATAGTCCGATGGGACGGTAACCCGACACGACCGGAGAGAGATCAGGCGCAGGACCCACGGCTTTACGTGTTTTCCCAGGCACGGGGGTGAGACACCATCAACTGCCTGACACCGGGCAGCTACTGAGAATTTCTTCATGGTAAAACTCAATAACTGTTTCCTTTTCGACCCGTCTTGGGATTCGAACTCAGGACATCATGATCAGCAGTCGCAATACCACAACCACTAGACCAACAAACAGTCAAGTCAAGTCTGGTGTAATAAGATCCATCACAGTCCATCACACCAACCACTTCATACCGAGTGTGTCGTGAGGGGCTCAATTAAAGAAATGCCTGACAGATCTCAGGTGTTAGATAGATGATCATTAGATCACAGGTTGATCATTTAAAAACTACAGCCTAACTATATGTATGTCCCTCTGCTAGGCACTTGTTTTCCCTCATTTCTAAGAGAGCTATGGAGCAACCAACTACGTTACTCTAACGCATGTTGGTGGACATGTGCTTGTTCATTTTTAA
The DNA here is from genome assembly GCA_963668995.1 of Parnassius mnemosyne. Taxonomy (NCBI): domain Eukaryota; kingdom Metazoa; phylum Arthropoda; class Insecta; order Lepidoptera; family Papilionidae; genus Parnassius; species Parnassius mnemosyne. The sequence continues at coordinate 27,003,848 of CAVLGL010000083.1, forward strand.
TTCCTCAGCCATTAATTTTTCCTCAGAATGCTTCCTTCACCGACGAGTCCATGGTTAATCAGTACTTAAGATTGTATGGGGATCGAACCCGAGTTACTCGCATAATGGAAGCGACTTAGCCCCTGAGTTTAAACGGCTGTCGTATTTATATCGGATGTAATATACAGAAATCTTTAGCATCAAAATCGACAGACAAACATTTTAAACATTGTTGTTTTGTTATAAGTACCGTATATACTTTCATATGCATTTAGTAAAAATCTGTTATTTTGACGTTACAAACAGATACTTCAATTTTATTTATTTGTGTAGATGGACTGTTAAAGGGGCTCATGAAGAAAAGGCGGCTTAATAGATTTTGGCACGCCTGAGATTCTAAACTACACTGCGGCTTCAACGTTTCGCACTCTAAATACTAAATACGTATACTAACTTGTATTTATTATTAAAATAAGAGAAAGACTACCGTGTAGTGGCGGTGTAGGAACATCTACAACCCTATATCATCCCGTGGGTGTCGTAAGAGGCGACAGAGGGAAATTAATCAGGAGATGGGCAGCAGCGTCTTCCTTATAACGATTAAAAATAAAAAAAAAACATGCAGCTGTTGCCAACCCGCTTACCAAGCGTGGCAACTATGGAAACATCTTAATAGAACTTTAATGGCCTGTAGCGGTAACGATAAGAGACTGATAAATTTAAAACATGATGATGAGAGATTTTTGGTACAAGCAAGGATTCATCTGCATTGAAAGCAGCGGAAAAAAAGGAATGTCAGAGAAAACAAACACATTTTGAGGACATGTGAAGTCCGTCGCTAACGATTACTAGAACACTCGCTAAAGCAAACTTTTCCCGCTGATATACCTTCTTAATAATGAGATCATGTATTTAGTTGCTTATGACTATAATATTACTTTGTTGTTTTTTAGTATTAAGTACCAATATTTTAGATTGTTTACCTTTAGAAGAGCAATCGTTGCAGCCTTTATCCTTGCAAGTACAGTTGTCTTTGCAGGATCCGTCTTTGCACGTATCTAGTAAAATAAAATTGGTTTTAGTTTAACTTTATTTAAAACTAATTAATGATTATTACAAATAATAAATTAAAATATTTTACAAACGTGGTAGAGCTAAGCTGGAATTATATTATAGCTGAGGCAAAAATGGATCGTTTCGACCAGGGTAGGACCACGCTCTCACAGACTATTGTGCGAATCGTATAGTGAGTTCAGATATCCGGATGTCCTTTTTACCTAACTAGGCATTCCAATTTAGTCCTCAAGGGTGACGCATCTGTCGTGCTTGAAACGCGAAATAAATTTTTGTATCAACGTGTCCTCAGAGGTGATGAGACGTTTCGAGCTTTTCTGTTAGGTGACGATTAGAACATGCCGTGAATGACACGAAGTGATAAATTTTCTCACACGTGTAGAATGACGTCATCATAAACGTCAAGATGCACCCGCTAATTAATGGTAAATCAATTAGTGGTAGGTATCTTTTCTCCTGTTTTATTATAATATGTGGAAAAACACGAGTTACTTTTGCGTAAGTCTGAAAATGTGGTTAAATGAAAACTTATTTTTTCGTCCTTTTGTCGGTGGGTATGTGTGCTACAGCCATTGAGTTATATGTACTACGTACTAGAGAAGCCATTCCGAACATTGACTATGTTCAACTGAACTGTAGTGCAATCCGTACAAACTAAATATTGCGTAAATTGAATAATTATGAATTCCATAAGATAATTATTATTACATTTTATTTAGAAATATGTTTGTTTAGATTAAATTAAGATATTTTATATTAAATTAAAGTCTTCGCGCATACGCTACTACTACTCCCGCGCATGCGCGAAGATATAGAGTAGGACACAATTTTTGTTTGGAATGGCTTCTCTAGTACGTAGTACATATAACTCAATGGCTACAACGATTAACAATTTAACAGAAGCAATTTATCATCTAAGCTATCTTACCAAAACTTTATAATATCCTGAGTCCTAAGAAATTTTATGAACGAAATTCAATGAACTTTTAAGGATAATCAATTAGTTATTATCAAGGAAGATGGAACAACGACCGGGTAAGGCATGCAGAAAGTTGATGGGTCAAAACCTCACCCACCACCTCCAAAAATGCACCAAAACTCAGTATAATGTGACAATAAGCTATATTAACCAAAGTGCAATAAAAAGTTTGTAAAATTGAAATACCTTTGCAGGGTTCACAAGGAGAAGGCATGGTTGCTGTTGTTAGCTGGATCTATCTCAAACTATGCTGCCAGTAATCGATCGTCATGTTTTATACTGCAGATAACTTGCAAAAACTGAACGTTATCTAGAACAAGGCTATTAAAAAAACCTCACGATCATAACTTGGATTCTAACAGTACAATAGATAAGTATGAAAAACTGTTTCATAAATAGAAACAAAAATACAAAGTTTCATTCGCAAGTAAATATGTCTCAAAACACCGTGTACCTAGTGGCGGCGTTAGAAAATCCACATCATCATATCATTCATTTCGTAAGTTTCCTAAGAGAGAAATGAAGCAGGAGATGGGCAGCACCATCTTCCTGATAACAACTAGAAATAATAAAAACCATGGTTGCCAACCCACTTACCAAGCCTGGCAACTACGACAAATTAATATCCCTCAGATACATATACTCGTAAATATGAATCATGATCCCCCTAATGTATAGGGTAATATATGGGGGAGGTCTATGTTCAAAATTGGGCTTTTAATAGGCCGTAAAAATATGGATACTAATGATGTTTCAAATTATAATTATGTTGAAAAATTAATTAAGTTTTGGAAAAACTTTTTTCGAGAACTTGACATATTTTATTATTTTCTAAGTTTTCGTTTTTTTTAAGCATGCAGTGTTTTCTACCTCATTAATTTTTAGGATTGTCCATGCTTTAGTTGTCCGCTATTTTGTGTCGAGTTTTCACCACAGTATTAACTGAAAGAACATAGAGCAGAATAATTTAGAACACATAGCCAATTTTCAAGAAAAAAAAACCGAGAGAAATGAAACAGAAGAAGAGTAGCAGCATCTTAAGTGTTTGAAACTTAAAATACAAAAAAAATCCGGTTGCCAACACGCTTGCCAAACGTGGCAATATTCTGATACTGTCAACTAAGCGTTTTAAAGTGAGAGAGTCACGCTGCAGCTGTATTATGCGGCCAGTGGCGTAGCTATGTAACCAAGGGCCCCGGGGCAAAAATGAAATTGGGGCCCCATTTAAACTAAACTAAATAATTTAAAGGTGCAAATCTACTTCATCATCAGCTCCTTTTCACCCACTGTAGGGCATAATAAAGCAAAGCTACTTACAACTAAGTATTATGTGTAACGCATAAACAATGACGAAGTAGATTACAGTTAGGTTATATATGCAGACAACATAACAGTGGAAGAGCCACACGGCAGCTTTTGCTGTCGCACGGTTGGGTCAGACTAAATGGAGTGACGACCTGGTAAGATATGATATGAGGAGCTGTAATGAATGGGTGGACCGGCTCGAATCGAGGAGGCCCATGAGCTTACAGATAACCAGCGTGAAGTAGAAGCCTTCTACCCCCTAACATGGTAGTGTAATTAAATAAGAAACTATTTCAGGAGGGTACCAGCACCCCTGGTATTGGAGAATCCCTGACTGAGCATCCACGTCCAAGCTACCCTACTCTTCCTTAGGTGCTCAGGCTGCCTCGCGTGTCCTGGGGACGGGGGGAGGGGGCAAAATTCTGCTCAAGGTGACCTCTGGTGAATTTCTACCACATCAGGGGAATTCATTCAAACTTTAACGAAGTCCACTAGGTACCATCTGAAGACGGCGAAGCTAACCTTGCTCTTTCTAACCGAGGCGCAGGTGTCCTTCCCGGTCGATACTTCTCGCCTATCCGGGGTCCAAATTATAAAACCTTTGTGCCTCGGGCTAGAGTTTACGTATATGTCAAAAAGGACTTCTGTTCTCGACGCCTCGGCAGTCTTGAAGTTTAGCGACGACCATCCTCGCATGCGGGTGCCTCTATAGGTAATGCCGACACAGACCAACTCATCGACTACGTCCAAATCGCTGCAGACTCCGTGCTACAACAAGTCCTGTCTGCAGAGATCATAACCCTTGGTGATTTTAACAGCCACCACGCTCTCTCGTTTAACCTATCATGCGAAAAGATCTGTTTATGACTTAGCCTTGGCATATGGTCCGACACAAATGATTACTTCACCTACGCGGATTCTAGATGTGGAGGATCGTGCAACTTCCCTGTTGGACCTTCTGCTGCCCTCTCATTCGAACGGATATCTGATCTCCGTCCACGACCCTCTTGACTCATTACACCATTGTCTGATCCGGACTATGGTGCCACTCACACTTCCAACCCGGTTGCGTTCTGCAGTTCGCCGCCATGTTTGGCACTATAAGTCGGCCGATTGGGACAGGATGCGGTCTTTTTTGCATCCTTCGCTTGAGGACAGGGGCGGGTATGCTTCTCGCCGGTGATCCCAACGTGCTTCTGTCGCTGATGTGGTACTTCAGGGGATGGGACTCTTTATTCTATCATGTGTTGCGCCTGGTTTGGTCGCTCCTGTAAAATTTCATTGCTTTATAATAGGAGTGCTTCACCAGCGCTGTTAAAAAGAAGTATAATTTTGCCTTGATGTAGGTACGATATGGTTTACACAGCGCTCGATGCACATAGCACTACTCTCCCTAGACTTCAAGTCTAGTGGGCCTGATGAGTTCCTCCCATTGTGCTGAAGACGTGTGCTCCCTAGTTGGCACCAGTCGTAACATGTCTTTTCTAAAACTCTTTCTCTGCTAGCTCATCAAAGTTGAGGATCACCAACAGAAAAGTGACCGCCAGTACGATTTCCGTCGGGGTTGGTCAGTTGGTGATCTTTTGGTTTACCTGACTCATAAATCGGCAAAGGCAGCGAGGGAGACCCTGGCCGTTAGTTTGGACATAGCGAAGGCCTTCGATCGGGTTTGGCACAAAGCGCTTCATTCGAAGCTTTGCAGATTGGAGCAACAAAGTCGTAGTAGAAGGTGCATGCTCCATTTACAAGCCTATTTATGCTGGTGTTCCACATAGCTATATGCTATCATCTATGCGGTTTCTTCTACTTGTCAATAATAAGTTGCAAACCAGTAACGTGCACTGGTGATGCTTTATACACCGGCTGTGCCTATATTTCTCGGGAAAACGTCACCGAGGTCCGGAACAAACTTGTGTCTGAAGTATATTCTTTGCCGGATAAGGTCTCGGATTAGAGCAACTAAATCTAATTAAGTTTAAAGCCCAGAAGGCACAAGTTTGCGCGTTAACCACGAAAAAGAACCCCTTTTTCGTTACTCCTCAATTTCAGGGCACTCCCCTTGTTACCGCAGCCAGTATCGGAATTTTCAGCGTTGACATATCGAATAACGTGCAGTTTCGTGGTCACTTGGAAGGGAAGACTGAATTGTCCTCTAAAAAGCTTGGCGTGCTCAACAGAAAGGGACAGTATTTTATGCCTTTTATGCCGGCACACTGCTTTCAACTTTACAAGGGACAGGTTCGGCCTAACATGGAATACTGTTCTCATCCCTAGGCCGGGGCTCCCTAGTACCAGCTCCTTCCACTTGACCGCATTCAGCGCTGAGAGGTTCCAATCATCGACGACCAAGTTCTCTCCGATCGATTCGATTCGCATTCGACACACTACGAAGAGATACTGAATCCTTTTTGCCTTTTCTATCGGTTTACCACGGGGAGTATTCAGAGGAATTGTTCGGATTAATTCCAGCCACAAAATGTCATCAACGCATTTCACAAATTCACGTCATTGGGTTGTTTGGCGGTCCACTACTGTCGAACCGATACGACTTAGAGAGCTTCAAGAAACGAGCTTACTCCTTTTTTATAAGTCGGCAACACGCCTGCAATTACCCTGGGGTGCTATTTGCTAATAGGCGGTGGTCGACACTTGCCATCAGGTGAATCCCATTCTCGTTTGTCCCCCTCTTCTATATAAAAAATACAATAAGACGAAGTAGACAATTATCTTTAACAATGTTCTATTTATGTTCTGGAAGTGGGAGTAATTTTTGTAATTTCAATTCGAGCCGTTCGCGGTCAGGAGCCAAAAAGTTAAAACTCGAAAATTCTTTATACAGTTAGGATGGTACATAATTTTTCGAATTTCGTTCTTGGAGGCCGAGGGGCCCCTTTAGCTTGGGGGCCCCGGGGCACTGCCCCGCCTAGCCCCTGGGTAGCTACGCCACTATATGCGGCACGGATTAATCGGCTCGACCGGGAAAGGCCCATGCTCTCACGGAATAGCGACTTAATGCTGCTTTGTTTCTTGTGGTGAGTATGGAGAACCAGAGAATCTTCTTACTTGTAATGCGGCATTCCATCTTAGCCCTTAGAGGTGACAACGCATTTACATTTTGATTCTTAATCGAGTACAGATCTGGGAGTACAGATCCCAATACCTATACTGTTTTCCAGAATGTGCCTTTACATTACATTGATCATCTTCAGCTGTTGAGCCAATGTGGCATTGGAATGAGGGCATCCGCGACTTTTTCTACCACCACGGCGGCACCACTAGAAAGTGAGGTATATTATTTGACAGATTTCATAGTGGGGAATTTAATTTGTTCGGAAAATGTAAAGATTATTGTTTCTTTCTGTACTATTATACATATATATGTATATAAATAAACCAAACCCCTGATATTCAAAAAAGTAAAAAAATTAAAAAATAAAGTTAAAAAAGTGCAAAAATATTAAAGAGTAAACCACTGACGCATTGCTTTGTGTATTAATTCAGTACTCTAGAAACCGATAAACTTTTATTAAAAATTACTCAATTAAATTACACTGTGTAACAAAAAACTCTACCTTAGTATCAACTAGCGACATCTGGTGAGTAGAAAATTATTAGCCCTCATTAATGCAGCCACACGTTAATGTAGGTCTATTGGCCATAGAATCCATTTACCATCAGGCGGACGACTGTGTGCTCATTTTTTTGTCTTTATTCTATAGTAAACAGATAGAGTCTATAGACACCAGACTCTATAATATCTTCATATTTCTTATACGCCGTGTACACGGAAATAGAGCCTAAACTGTAATGGATAACGGTATTGCCATTTGATTAGTGTTCCAAGAGACTCGAGTCTTTTAGCTGTTATTTTATGGCTCGTCTCGTTTTTAAAAGCTAAGAAATCTCAAAGCCTATAGTGTAGCTTTCGAGTTTGGTTCTGTTTTTGAGCCTTGGCTCTCGAAACTTGATTTTTATTTCAGGCTATTTTCATAAAAAGTTCAAACGCGCTTAGCCCTTTATGTGTGATTGAGTTTGAATTTGAAAGTTTGATTAACTGTTATATCCGAACATATAATATGAGTACATTTAATTTGTTAAAATACGAATCGTTAATTAAATTAATTTGAAACATTCTTCTTCCGCGGTGCCATAAATCTTCGGTGCGCTAGGGACAGACGCGCGCGTGCGGTGCGTCACTTATCGATAACTGCTTAGGTAGTTTATTAATAAGTGCGAGTAATTTAATAATAACTCGTCAAGGATAATTTAATAATTAGTAATTACGTTTAGAGGGTATAAATAACTGTTTTAATATGCTTCTCATCCAGTCATTTGACATTTGGACGTTGCTGATTATTGATTTAACATAAGTTAAAATGGACGCTTATTTGGAAAGCAATATTAAATGTGGTGGAAAAAATATTCAACAAAATAATTAATTCAAATATTTGAACGGAAGTTAAAGAAGATCTCGAAAAATTGAAGAGTATTAATTTCTTACGAAATTATTGAATAGTTATTTTTTTATTTTGCATTCTTTATTTTTTCATAATAGACACATCGACGCGACAGTTATACATGAGTCATGTATAACTGTCGCGTCGATGTGTCTATATGTGATGTGGCATAGCAAGACATGGTCATGTAACATGACCATGTCTTGCTATGCCCGCCATAAAGCCCATAAGTGCGACAGAGAGCGCAACAGACGGCGCGGCGTCTTGTTTCCCCATTTTATTGCACCGCGGGCAATGAGCAGTACTTAACATTAGTATAGCATAGCAGCATAATTTTCATGTGTTAGAATCTATCTACCTCATACATATAAATAAATAAGGATGTGTCATAAAAAGTTAAAACTTGACTTAAAGGAGATAATGTATGTATTAACCTGAACTATGATTCAAGTAACAAAAAGGGTTTCAATTTTTAAATAAGACTATATACTGAAGGCGGCTATAAACTTTTAAAATTACCAATTCGTAAGCTAGCATGTAATAATTCTTAAAGTCTTTCTTTTTGGAATACGTCCATTGATAGATAAACAGGAACAATACATACTTACATTTGCAACTACGAACGTGCGTGGCACTTATGGACCATTGCTGCAAATTGTCATATAGCAGATTTATTGATTGAATGGCGAGTTAATACGTTTATTACTGACCTCGATTTGGTTATAGATATTGTCAGTCCCAAGCACGTGCGCAGATTAGATAGTTCTCTGATTTGTACAAGATTCATTTGAGAAAATGATTCATGCGCACGCACTAGGAACTAACGAGAGTAAAGGTGACGATCGAGCACACAGTCCACATGATGGTAAGTGGATGCTGTGGCCTATAGACATGTATATTTCTCTTCGATTAAGAATCAAAATGCAGATACGTTGTCACCCCAGAGGGCTAAGATGGAAAGCTTCTTTTTCAGTTAAAAGGGTCTCCGGTTCTCTACATTCACCATACGAAACACAGCAGTGTTACAGTCGTTTACAGTAAAAAGGGTCACTAGTTGTCTACATTGACCATTAGGAACACTTTACGCTTACGAAGTTGCTACTTTACGCTGGATTTCTGCGACAGCTTGGTTTCACCCCGGTTGAACAGACCCATTCGTGCAAGAACCATAATATTGCCGCAGCGTGGCTCTACCTCGTAATAATTTCATCAATTCTTCTTTTCAAACTTCATTTCTCTCCCATCCTTCCATCATCCACTAACCAGATGCTGCTCTAGATTAATTAATATTACCACACCCGGCATTCATACGAACGAACGAGCAATCGAGTGAAATTATTTGCTTTTCCATTCGAATAAAACGTAGGTATCCTTTACGGAATGAGTAAGCAACCTTTTTTTAAGTATACCAATACGTACTATCTATACGTAAACAAGAAAACTGGTTTATAGTGATTACCGTTTACTTTACAGCACTTACATCACCCTACAGATTGCCTCATAGGGGGGATATTTGCCATAGTTACCACGCTTGGCAAGCGGGTAGGCAACCGCAGTTTTTTTAATTTTATTAATTATTGCATGTCGCCTTCCAATCTCCTGATTTGTTTTACATGTCACCTCTTACAACACCCGCGGGATGATATGGGGTAGTGGATATTCTTACACTACCATTACACAGTAATAAATGTTTTTATAGTAATAAAAAAATTGTTTTGGCACTCCAACCGACTAGCAAAAAATAAAACAGTCTTTAAATCGGAAAGTTTCCGCACGAGCTCCTCTGATGATCTTTGCAGAAAGCCTGGCGATGTTTATTTCCTTACTTTTTATGGTGACGCAAATCAATGACGAAAACCTTGCTGTTGCATAACGGTTTATATTTATAACGATAAAAATTATTTAATTTTCATCACTCGCATCCGGGATAGCAGTAGTATTGCAGCTATGGCCACAATCTGTGAAACTATTGAAGGTAAGCACTGTAATAATGTTGTTTGATAATAATAATAGTTTATACTAGTACATACATGAGGGAAAGTCTTTCGATATTTTTTTATAAGATAAAGTGACAAACGAGCACACAGTCCACCTGATGGTAAGTGGTTGCTGTGGCCCATAGACATCTACATTTATCCTCGTTTGCGAATCAAAATGCAGATGCATTGTCACCCGTGAGGACTAAAATGGAATGCCTCTTTTCCAGTAAAAAGGATCTCTGGTTCTCTACACTTACCATACGAAACACAGCAGTGTTAAGCTGCTATTTTACGCTGGTATTCTGTGAGGGCGTGATCCTTCCCCGGTCGAGCCGACCCATTCGTGCTACAACTATACTACTAATAGAGCTGCAGCAGTGCTCTACCACGTATATACCCGATATCATTGTGAAGCTCAATTTTAATTTAAATATTCAACAAATTTCGTTATTAATATACCTAATATATGTATGTCCTCTAATGTATTTATCATTTACAATGTCAACGACATTTATTGTTTGTGTTTTATGTGTATACTTATAAAATTGTAAAACATGTTGATATAAGCCGTTGTTGTTGCAAACAAAGTATATAGTCGTAAATGGATAGACCGCTAATTAGAAGTTGTCCATGGCATGTTATTTAGATGGATATTTGCAACAATGTACAACACAATATGGATATAAGATTTAAAACAATAGGAATCTCTAATAGTACTTATTGGAAAAATTTATGATACAATGTAAATGAGTATTGGTGTATATACGCCTGTCAAAATTATTGCAGCAAATGTCAGTAAGAGAGTAATAATGCGACAATAGTCCGTCTAGCCAGTGAAGGCCTTATAATAAAAGTTCATTGATAGACGTCGACTACTATAAGGAACTACTAAAGGCTCACATAATATTGCATTGTGGTCTCCGCTACTTAATAAATTAAATTTATTTTATTACAACAATTTTACCGTCTTATTTTTAATTTTACATGTGTTTATAAGTAAAAAAAAAACGAGTGAGGCTTATAGTAGTTGCATATGATGTATAACGTCTGACATCTCACCTTGGTAATAAGCAATATTGACATTACATCCGGCAAAAGTTATTTGTTTTTTTTAATCAAAATTAAAAATATCAGGCGACAGTTGATTAACCTTAAAATTAAATTCCAGCGTAAAGTAGCAACTTCGTACTGAAATATTTATTCTAATAATTATAATTATAATTATTAGTAGTATTAATAATTATAATTATTAGAATAAATATTTAAGTATTTATTTTTTATAAATTTTCAGGTTAATTATCTGTCGCTTGATATTTTTAATTTTATTACTGGGTTTCATTTTTATCAGTGATCTGCAACTTTTTCAGACACTTATTAATAATAATAATAACAAGTAAGTAAGTAAGAGCATTTCCGACCGGGAGACGGTATGGAAGGAGAAGGAGCTCTACGGTAGGTTCTACAAGGCTCTACATGACCCTTTCGTAGACACAGTTGCCTCCCTCCACTGGCTACGTTTTAGTGACCTCTTTGGGGAAACCGAGGGTTTTGTCTGTTCGATACAGGATCAGATTATTAAGACCAACAACTATCGGAGATACATCCTAAGGGATGGCAACGTCGACATCTGTCGAGCTTGTCGCCATCCCGGAGAGTCACTTAGGCATGTCATCTGCGGTAGTTCGACACTTTCTAACTCTGAGTACTTGCACAGGCACAACCTAGTACCCTGAATTCTACATCAGGAGTTCGCTCTGAAATACGGTCTCGCGGAGCAGAAATTGCCTTATTACAAATACTTGCCGGAAGCCGTGCTCGAAAATGACTGCGCCAAACTCTACTGGGACCGGGCCATCATCACAGTCCTGTTTGTGATTATTATTGCGAATAAGTCCGATATAGTGCTGATGGACGGGGTACAGCCCTGGATATTTTTGGTCAACATTACCATTCCGTATGACGAGAACCTCGTGAAAGCTGAAACAGACAAGCGAACAAAATATCTGGACCTGGCCATTGACCGACATGTGGGGTGGACTGCCGACCGAAATTATACCTGTAGCCGTTTCTGCGAACGGGTTAATCCCAGTCAGCCTCTCGGATCATCTGAGGCGACTGGGACTACGTAGCGGACCGCTCCGGGCTCGAATACAGGAGGCGGAGGTTTCTCTTCCTTTCCCCCTAACCCTCTGCCGTTTGGACACCACTGCTGAGGGCTTCCATCTTGTTGCGTTTTTATTTATTTACGTATTCTTTATGTATTTATTTCACTATATTAATATATTTATATTTATGTGTATTTATCATTTCCATTAATATATTTATGCAGCCCAGCCAGATGAGAAAACTATTTAAATATCCACCATAATAACAAAATCCTTTATTTCGACCAACAATAATCATAGATTGTTAGTAAAACAAACCTTAACCTAATGTTAGTATAAAATAAAATAGAAATTAATATTAAAATGTTAGTAACAATGGTGCTTATCCTATATTACTAACTTAACCTATACTCAGCCTTACATAGCATACACCAGGTGGGGTCCTCATGGTGCTGGTGTGTGCACCATTCTAAGTCCTCCAGAGCGGGCTATCCAGCTTCACAGCCAACGCGCTGAGAATGGACGCATCATGGACGCGGCACGCTTGCGCATGATCGCGTAGAAGTCGTCCACACGAGCATCCGCAAACATAGCCGACGCACTGCAGTGTGGAGGCCTCCTCAACATCACCCTCAGGACATTGTTGTACTGAACACGTAGAACACAGTAGGCTCGCTGCGTAAAATCAGTCCACAGCCTGCACGTGTAAAAGGATTGACAATACGCCTTGAACAAAGTTGACTTGAGTCGTACTACGTGCAAATCTGCGAGCGAACATGATGTTTATTGTAACTAAGAAATTGTATTGGAATTAAAACTAAAACTTTAATTATTTTCTTAATTATAATAATTAACTACTTTTTTTTATAGGATAAGGGTGACAAACGAGCACACAGTCCACCTGATGGTAAGTGGTTGCTGCGGCCCATAGACATCTACATCTATCCTCTATTACAAATCAAAATGTAGATGCGTTGTCACCCGTGAGGACTAAGATGGAATGCCTCATTTCCAGTAAAGAGGGCCTCCGGCCACCTGCACTCACCAAGCGAAACGCAGAGGTAAACCTCTACTTCCCGCTGGTTTTCTGTGAGGTCGTGGTACCTATCACCCCGTTTCGAGCCGGCCCATCCGTGCGACAGCAAAAGCTGCCGCGTGGCTCTACCACTGTTTATACTACTCCGAGAATGTTCACCATAGTGGCAAAGTGTAGGACAAAGTCACGAATTTCAAGTGTGCGATACATGCCCTTTAAAACAAGGCTACTCTCGGTCAAATTTATACACCGGGTGATAATTCTATGATACACTTATATCGCGTTAAGGTCAACATAAGTAGAACGTATGTCGCCAAAACTAAATGCATGTACTGATTAAATTGCAGATTTTGGTCATTCCAAAATTAAAATAAGAAAAATAGTGACGTTTTTTTATTTTGCTTTTCCTCTATAAGTCACACCGTGTCGTGGCGGTGTAAGAATATCCACTACCCCATATCGTCTCGTAGGTGTCACAAACCAGGATATAGGCAGCAGCGCCTTCCTGATAACAACTAGAAAAAAACTGCTGTTGACAACTTCCTTATCAAGGGTGGTAACTATTATAGCAAAGCAAACTATATCAAACTATCTTTTGAGGAAGTCAGAAACAGAAATCTTTGATAGGCGGTAACGGTTTATAAGTAAAGTATTTAGATATCTTTAAGTAATATCTACGAACTTTCTTAATGCCCTTCTATCAAGTATATGAGAAACAACACCGTGCAGTAACTTTTTTTTTATCTTTAACTGTTTGATGAACCCAAATTTGATTTGATTGTTTACAGAAACCTTGTCACAACATAAATGCAAGCCCAACTGTTCATGTAAGAAGCTTCCACTGTGTCCAACGGGCTGTTCATGCATGGAAGATAATAAACAAACCACGGCTCTGAGGCTGGTCTTCAACGCTTTAGGCATTCTCGTCGCAATAATCGCCACCTACATGATTGTCACCACAGATTCCAAGCTGTATTTAGTGTTCTGGATATGCTATTCAGTTTTAAGGCGTATGATGCTGAAAACCAAAGCTGGCGCGAGTGTTGCGACTGCTATAACAGAGTATAATAAAAAAATAGCGTAAACTTTCTGTTTACTAAATTAGAGTTGATTTTTTGTGTGGTTATAATTATTATTTAGACTTTCATTAGACTGAATACTATTTGTATTTATTGTGTAAAGTAATTTATAATATATTTATTCTTAATTTTCTACCGACTTCAATAAGGAGGAGGTACTCAATTCACCTGTATGTTTTTTATGTGTCTTACCTCATAACTTTTTTCCGGATGAACCGATTTCGAAATTTCTTTTTTTATTTGAAAGCTGGTGCTTCTCATATAGTCTCATATAAATTTGATCAAGGTCTGACCAATATTTTTAAGTTACCTATTCTTAATAATTTATATTGAAGTCGGTTGTACAATATTTTTAATTTTAAATTATAAGTTATCTAGATTGTTAGTATTAAGTGTATAAAAACTAGTGTATTGTAAAAAATATAGCTTAATAATGATGATTTGTCGTGTTCTTTTTATTTTATCTTAATATCTTATAAATTTTATATATATATATATATAGTTGGGGAACTAACAAATGAACCGAATTCAATGCGATAACACCATAAACCGACAAGACGGATGAAACCTTTATTTAGCCTCTTTTAATGCATTATCCGTGATGATGATGTCATCATCATCTCCAACATAAGCCTTCTTTTTATAGAATAAGTTTCCTCGATTAAGAATTAAAATGCAGATGTGTTATCACTCTTGAGGATAAAAATAAAATGCCATGTTTCCAGTAAAGAGGATCTCCAGCTGTGTTTCGTATGGTGAGTGTAGAGACACGACATTCACCAACGAAACACAACACACATAATATTGAGCTGCTATTTCACGCTCGTATTTTGTGAGTCTTTTACAGAGGCTCACTTACAAAATTATATTTACTCAGAAAAAATCAGATCCAGGGTTCAAATAAGTCAAATACGCTACCTCGAAATAGAATTATATAGAAAACTAGTTTTTATTTCACATTAAAATTTCTTAGTGAAACTTAAAATTATAGTAGCAGATTCTAGACATAGATAAATGAGTTAAGATAAAATAAAAAGAACACGACAAATCATCATTATTAAGCTATATTTTTTACAATACACTAGTTTTTATACACTTAATACTAACAATCTAGATAACTTATAATTTAAAATTAAAAATATTGTACAACCGACTTCAATATAAATTATTAAGAATAGGTAACTTAAAAATATTGGTCAGACCTTGATCAAATTTATATGAGACTATATGAGAAGCACCAGCTTTCAAATAAAAAAAGAAATTTCGAAATCGGTTCATCCGGAAAAAAGTTATGAGGTAAGACACATAAAAAACATACAGGTGAATTGAGTACCTCCTCCTTATTGAAGTCGGTAGAAAATTAAGAATAAATATATTATAAATTACTTTACACAATAAATACAAATAGTATTCAGTCTAATGAAAGTCTAAATAATAATTATAACCACACAAAAAATCAACTCTAATTTAGTAAACAGAAAGTTTACGCTATTTTTTTATTATACTCTGTTATAGCAGTCGCAACACTCGCGCCAGCTTTGGTTTTCAGCATCATACGCCTTAAAACAGAATAGCATATCCAGAACACTAAATACAGCTTGGAATCTGTGGTGATAATCATGTAGGTGGCGATTATTGCGACGAGAATGCCTAAAGCGTTGAAGACCAGCCTCAGAGCCGTGCTTTGTTTATTATCTTCCATGCATGAACAGCCCGTTGGACACAGTGGAAGCTTCTTACATGAACAGTCGGGCTTGCATTTATGTTGTGACAATGTTTCTGTAAACAATCAAATCAAATTTGAGTTCATCAAACAGTTAAAGAAAAAAAAGTTATTATTCAAAAAAAAGTTATTGCACGATGTTGTTTCTCATATACTTGATAGAAGGGCATTAAGAAAGTTCGTAGATATTACTTAAAGATATCTAAATACTTTACTTATAAACCGTTACCGCCTATCAAAGATTTCTGTTTCTGACTTCCTCAAAAGATAGTTTGATATAGTTTGCTTTGCTATAATAGTTACCACCCTTGATAAGGAAGTTGTCAACAGCAGTTTTTTTCTAGTTGTTATCAGGAAGGCGCTGCTGCCTATGTCCTGGTTTGTGACACCTACGGGACGATATGGGGTAGTGGATATTCTTACACCGCCACGACACGGTGTGATTTATAGAGGAAAAGCAATATAAAAAACGTCACCATTTTTCTTATTTTAATTTTGGAATGACCAAAATCTGCATTTTTTTTTATAGGATAAGGGTGACAAACGAGCACACAGTCCACCTTATGGTAAGTGGTTACTGCGCCCCATAGACATTTACATCTATCCTCTGTTACAAATCAAAATGTAGATGGGTTGTCACCCGTGAGGACTAAGATGGAATGCCTCATTTCCAGTAAAAAGGGCCTCCGGCCACCTGCACTCACCAAGCGAAACGCAGAGGTAAACCTCTACTTCACGCTGGTTTTCTGTGAGGCCGTGGTACTACCCCGGTTCGAGCCGGCCCATTCTTGCGACAGCAAAAGTGGCTCTACTAATATACCACTATAAGTCTCACTCGATTTTTTTTTTTTTTTACTTATAAACACATGTAAAATTAAAAATAAGACGGTAAAATTATTGTAATAAAATAAAGTTAATTTATTAAGTAGCGGAGACCACAATGCAATATTATGTGAGCCCTTAGTAGTTCCTTATAGTAGTCGATGTCTATCATTGAACTTTTATTATAAGGCCTTCAGTGGCTAGACGGACTATTGTCGCATTATTACTCTCTTACTGACATTTGCTACAATAATTTTGACAGGCGTATACACTTTATCACACGTATTTACATTGTATCATAAACTTTTGCAATTAGTATTTGAGACTCCTATTGTTTTAAATCTTATATCCATCTTGTGTTGTACATTGTTGCAAATATCCATCTAATAACATGTCATGGACAACAACTTCTAATTAGCGGTCTATCC
Source organism: Parnassius mnemosyne (assembly GCA_963668995.1). Classification (NCBI taxonomy): domain Eukaryota; kingdom Metazoa; phylum Arthropoda; class Insecta; order Lepidoptera; family Papilionidae; genus Parnassius; species Parnassius mnemosyne. Next base: position 27,020,814 of record CAVLGL010000083.1, read on the forward strand.
ATTTACGACTATATACTTTGTTTGCAACAACGGCTTATATCAACATGTTTTACAATTTTATAAGTATACACATAAAACACAAACAATAAATGTCGTTGATATTGTAAATGAAAAATACATTAGAGGACATACATATATTAGATATATTAATAACGAAATTTGTTGAATATTTAAATTAAAATTGAGCTTCTCAATGATATCGGGTATATACGTGGTAGAGCACTGCTGCAGCTATATTAGTAGTATAGTTGTAGCACGAATGGGTCGGCTCGACCGGGGAAGGACCACGCCCTCACAGAATACCAGCGTAAAATAGCAGCTTAGCACTGCTGTGTTTCGTATGGTAAGTGTAGAGAACCAGAGATCCTTTTTACTGGAAAAGAGGCATTCCATTTTAGTCCTCACGGGTGACAACGCATCTGCATTTTGATTCGCAAACGAGGATAAATGTAGATGTCTATGGGCCACAGCAACCACTTACCATCAGGTGGACTGTGTGCTCGTTTGTCACCCTATCTTATAAAAAAAATATCGAAAGACTTTCCCTCGTGTATGTACTAGTATAAACTATTATTATTATCAAACAACATTATTACAGTGCTTACCTTCAATAGTTTCACAGATTGTAGCCATAGCTGCAATACTACTGCTATCCCGGATGCGAGTGATGAAAATTAAATAATTTTTATCTATTGATAATTTTTATCTACTGAATACTATTTGTATTTATTGTGTAAAGTAATTTATAATATATTTATTCTTAATTTTCTACCGACTTCAATAAGGAGGAGGTACTCAATTCACCTGTATGTTTTTTATGTGTCTTACCTCATAACTTTTTTCCGGATGAACCGATTTCGAAATTTCTTTTTTTATTTGAAAGCTGGTGCTTCTCATATAGTCTCATATAAATTTGATCAAGGTCTGACCAATATTTTTAAGTTACCTATTCTTAATAATTTATATTGAAGTCGGTTGTACAATATTTTTAATTTTAAATTATAAGTTATCTAGATTGTTAGTATTAAGTGTATAAAAACTAGTGTATTGTAAAAAATATAGCTTAATAATGATGATTTGTCGTGTTCTTTTTATTTTATCTTAACTCATTTATCTATGTCTAGAATCTGCTACTATAATTTTAAGTTTCACTAAGAAATTTTAATGTGAAATAAAAACTAGTTTTCTATATAATTCTATTTCGAGGTAGCGTATTTGACTTATTTGAACCCTGGATCTGATTTTTTCTGAGTAAATATAATTTTGTAAGTGAGCCTCTGTAAAAGACTCACAAAATACGAGCGTGAAATAGCAGCTCAATATTATGTGTGTTGTGTTTCGTTGGTGAATGTCGTGTCTCTACACTCACCATACGAAACACAGCTGGAGATCCTCTTTACTGGAAACATGGCATTTTATTTTTATCCTCAAGAGTGATAACACATCTGCATTTTAATTCTTAATCGAGGAAACTTATTCTATAAAAAGAAGGCTTATGTTGGAGATGATGATGACATCATCATCACGGATAATGCATTAAAAGAGGCTAAATAAAGGTTTCATCCGTCTTGTCGGTTTATGGTGTTATCGCATTGAATTCGGTTCATTTGTTAGTTCCCCAACTATATATATATATATATATATATTGTTAGTTCCGCAACGAATGAACCGAATTCAATGCGAATATGTTTAATAAATATTTAGAGAACCGGAGACGCTTTTTTTACTGAAAACGAGGCATTCCATCTTAGTCCTCACGGGTGACAACGCATCTGCATTTTGATTCGTAATCGAGGATAGATGTAGATGTCTATGGGCCACAGCAACCACTTACCATCAGGTGGACTGTGTGCTCGTTTGTCACCCTAATTCTATAAAAAAAAGCTCTATGCCTAGTTGGTCTATAATCCAATATCATCCCGTGGGTGTCGTAAGAGGCGACAGAGGGAAACTAAATCAAGAGATGGGCAGCAGCATATTCCTGATAACAGCTGAATAACAATAACAAATTGCGGTTGCCAACCTATTTCCCAAGCATGGAACTATGGAAAATATCCCCCCTATGCGGTAATCTATGGGGAGGCCTATATTCACCAGTGGACTTTTGATAGGCTATAATGGTAACGGTACTAATAAAATTAACGTCAAAAAAAGTAATGCTTAAAGTATTGCTCTCTCCCTTCACTAAATGACAATAGAAAGAGACAACTATAGAGTTAATTAATATTTAATTTAGGTAGGTAAGTAGATTAAGGAATTTACGGCCGCGATATAACGTTAGAAATGTCAAACCACCGTGAGTACAAGTCACGCCACGATCAACACGACTGAGAGCACTGCACTCAAAAGATTTAGGGTTGCTTCTGAACACAGAACACTCACAATATGGGATTACGGAGATGATTGAGCCCGTCTAGAATAATTTGGTTCATAATCATTGAGCTCATGATGTTTTTTCTTTGTTGTATAAGGGTGACAAACGAGAACACAGTCCACCTGATGGTAAGTGGATGTTGTGGACATCTAAGATGGAATGCTTCGTTTCCAGTGAAAAGGGTCTCCGATTCTCTATATTCACTATAGGAAAGACAGCAGCATTTGCTGCTATTTTGCGCTGGTATTCTGTGAGAGCGTGGTGCTACCCCGGTCAAGCCAACGCATTCGTGTTGTAACCATAATATAGCTGGCGTGGTTCTACCACCAAAAATGTCCAATAATTTTAATATACCTAATACCTACTCCTTAGGGGAGGCCTAATACCAATGACTGTGGACTTGTAAAAAAAGGGCTGTAATGAATAAATTAATTAATGAAATATACTAATATAAGTCTATTAAAGTAGTGAAGTAGTATTTTATTACGAAAATAACAATCGTGAGCTTAAAGTAAAACGTAGATTAATTAATGTTTTGAATAAATATTTTTCGAATCTATATCTATACTTATAATAAGAAGTCACGTCTGTAATTCTAAGATATTCTTGAAAAAATAAGTACGGGAGACTAAGTAAAGGGTTCTGAAGACAAATTAACGATTTTTTTTATTTTTGGCTGTCTGTCTGTCTGTATATTCCGGATTCACGTAAAAACTACTGGACCGATTTACATGAAATGTTTTATGTAGGTAGTTAGTAACGCGGGGCAACTTATAGGCTACTTTTATCCGATTACGGACGGAACTTCAAAAAAGAAGGTTAAGTATTTTGATTCCTTCAGATGTTAATTTTCTATTATATCTTGGTTATAGGTATCCCACCGACGGGTGTTCTTCAAATAAATACCATATTTATAAACAAAGTTTAGAATAATAGTTATAACCTTGGTAAAATAATTTGAAACTACACCGATTTTGTTATCAAAACAGTGCCATCTATCATCAAATGGAAAAGTAATATATTTTGCTTTCAGTTACTAATAAATTAAATAATATAAATAACTTACATTTATATGTTTGAATAATTAGATTTTTTAAATATTTAAAAATTCTTACGTTTAGTTTTTTTTTGTATTTTTGTTAGTTTATTTTAAAAGTGTAATATTTTAAATAGATAATAGTGACGTCTATCAAAAATATGAAAATTGTTTTTATTTCAATTACTAATCTATATCTATGTAAACTGATTAAAACTGGTCTGTCTGCAATTACTGCAAAATTTTCATTATCATCATCATCATCACCATCATCATTACAGCACTTCACAAGTCCACTGCTGAACATACGCCCAAAAATTTTCATTATCATTATAGTTTAAGCAAATAAATTTTTATATATATCGTGACTAGATCGTATAATTGATCATATATCGTAAAGTAGTCTATCATTTCGTGAAATGGTGTGGTCATTTCATGATATTTAACACTGTTGTTGACCATGTCATGATATACCTATATTTACCCTATTTTTGTAATGATCATTTAAACAGTTTTCAGTAAACCAATTTAAATTAAATTAGTAATAATTATTAGGAGGAATCGTTAAATGTTAGATCAAAGTCGATGGATGCAGGTGGCCCAGGACCGCGCTTTGTGTAATTCCTTGGGGGAGGTCAATTTTCAACAGTGGACTTTTGAAGACAAGTAACATAGACTGTAATGATGATGATGGTGATAAGATAAAAGTCGAATAAATAAAATAAAATAAACTCACGTGGTTCTGTTGCCTGCTTAATTAGTATATATTATTCCTTATTTTTTTTTTAATATAAAAGTTACAATCCTGGCTCGATTGTTAGTTAATGATGTAAGGTAGCTACTGAAGCACGTTAATACCTGCAACAAATACAGACTAAGAAGGCCATTCATTATCATCCCTACCTGAGCTTACATCCTTGACTGTCTCGTCGTCCTAGTTGTCGTAAGCGCGACTGCTGTTCGTGTGATCTCGGGTTGAAATCCCGGTTCGGCGTTAAATCGCTTAGTTTATTTTGGTCCGATCCGAGCTAAAGGTTTGGTTTACCTGGGTTTTACTGTCAAGAAATTTTCAGTAGTAGCCCAGAGTAAAGAAGCAGGTGGTGTCTCACCCTTATGTTTCAGAAAGCACGCAAATCTGTCGATCATGCGCCTGAATTCTCTCCGGTCATGTGGGATTACCGTCTCATCGGGCTATAAGAGTGAGGGAGTAGAGAGTTCATCTGTGCTTGGGCACACACTCGTGTGTCCTTTGAGACTGGCCGCCGTGACCAGAATTAAATGCCTCACAGCCCGTTGTTATAATGACTCCTCACCTTATAAACCAGAACACAACGGTGCATTGTCGCTTCGCAGCAGACAAATGAATGGTACCATCCAGAATGACTCAGGAGTCATTTGCCTTCCTATTCAGGATAGGAAGGCAGTATCTGGTAAGTGGATGCCGTGACACATAGACGCCTACAGCTAATTTACGCCATCCCATTCGTGCTGCAACCATAATGTAGGTTCAGCGTGGCTCTAACAAGTTAAATAGCCTACTTAATAAGAATAGTATAGTAACATTCGTGGCAACCCTACCTAATGTCAATAACTTACCAGTATCTTTATGTATCAATCAAATCTAAAATATTCGGTCCCACGAATAAAAAGACTTGCTTATTTTGTTTTTAGAGTTTGGTTTTATAAGTCGTTTTATGCCGTTGGTGCTGTGGTAGCTTGGCTCTACCATGTTTAAGGTTTTGGTGCATTGCCGTCTTTCAAGCGCGTCAATTAACATACTTATTACCAAACCCACGCATTACTATTGCTTCTTCCCACCATCGGTATATATGGGGTTCGGATTTGACTTTTCGAATAATTTAAAGCACTGTTTATTCGGTTTGAATACCAGCGTAAAATAGCAGCTTAACGCTGCTGTGTTTCGTATGGTTAGTGTAGAGAACCGGAGACCCCTTTTTACTGGAAACGAGGCATTCCATCTTAGTCCTCGCGGGTTACAACGCTTTTGATTCGTAATCGAAGATAGATATAGATGTCTATGGGCCACAGCAACCACTTACCATCAGGTGGACTGTGTGCTCGTTTGTCACCCATATCCTATAAAAAAAGGTAGCAACCTTAAATAGGTCGGGTTGCAAGTGCGTGCGAGGGAGATATTTGAATATACATATACACGGTGGAGCCAGGCTGAAATATGTTATAAATGCAGCAGCAATGGGTCTCCTTGAATGGGGAAGGGCCTCGCTCGCACAAAATACTAGCGTGGGATAACATCATAATTCAACTATATGGTAAATATTGCGAACCGGAGACCCTTCTTTACTATAAGAAGGGCATAAGGGACCCTTCTATAAGCAAAACATTCCTTCTTAGTGCTCAGGAGTGACAACGGATACGCATTTTAATTCTTATTTGAGGATAAATGTAGATGTATATGGGAAATAACTATCGGTTACTAATAAAAAACTAGGTACACTATCCCATGCAAAAGTTCTCTAAAAACTGTCACCAATTGTTTTGACGTAATTCTAGTTGAAATAAATATACATTATTGTAAATTCAACTTTAAATGCATTGTCTAAAGTTGTATTCACAAAGCTACATAGATATTAAAAGCGCACCCAAATGTTAGAGTGGGCGCTCATTCGGTAAGGACATTTTTGTCACTGATAGTGTATCTAGTTTTTTATTAGTGATCGATGGAAAAAAACATACACTAACTATTCGATGGACTGTGTGCTCGTTGTTATCCCTGCTGCTTTATAAAAAAAATAGTTATAAATTAATTTTTATCTATTAACAAATCAGCACTTTAGGGCGTTAAATTACTTCGAACTCGGCCCCGGTTCCAGTCAGATAGCTTTCAAGGCCGTCACTGAGCACATTAAGAGTTCCTTGCTCGCTGCCGGTGATTCATTTTATAGTAAAAACTTTTATAGCCGCGCCGCTCTGTTTGGAAACAAATACTGTGATGTTGATCTCATTAAAAAAGTAATGTAAGTTTTCTTAATCTGCGTTATGTCATGTGTTTTCAACTTTTTAAAATCTCATAAGTAAGACTACTTCTTTTGCACAGGGGTCCATGTGGGTTGGTAACACAATCTTTCTTTTATTGGGGCCAAATAGCAGTGCTTGCACTGCTGTATTCCAGTCCGAAGGGTATAGAGTAGTTATGCAACGAATACTACTTTAACGAATGCGAATACGAATACGAATATCAAACCTACTATTCGGTGAATTCGAATACGAATATCTCGCCATGGTAATAAAAAAACTAATTTATTTGATGATTTTCTATTGTTCTAATAATAAAAATTTACAATAGGATTTTTTTTAATTTAAAAAACATAAAATTTGTAGATTTTCTTGTTTTAGGCGATTTCTTTTTTCAGTCTGGATGTTCCCAGCCGTTGAAAGAATTCTTTTCGAGGCGACTGTACATAGTTTCAGTAAAAAATATTTTTGGAGTCCCCCGTCGTTAAGGCTAAGGGCGAAACCACACGTCGTATTTTTTACGCGCCGACGACGCGCGTTATCCAAGTCCGCCAGTAATTTTTTGAGTTTCAGAGTTGCGTACAAAAATATTAGTTTTTAAATATACGTGATCAGTATTCGCCGAATACGAATATTCGGTAAATGTCTACTATTCGGCGAATACGAATATTCGTATTCGTATTCATTGCATCACTAGTATAGAGAACTAGTATTATAAGCTGTGCGGCATTCTATTTATTAGAAGGAATTGTTAAACTTTGTTTGAAGTTGGCAGCAGGTGTTCATGGACTCTCCTTCTTTACTCTGTGCTCTCGCCCCATCTTCTGCGACTCTGGTGACGCCACACGGTTGATGCGGTGATGGTGGAGCCGCGGGGAGAGAGGTGTGTCGGTATTGCGAGGCACTGCTCTCCCTACCTTCCACGACCCATATTTGGTTGGCGGCAGAGCCACAAACCAGATCCACCGCTGGGGTTAGGAAAGGTGGTGCTTTCGAGTGCTCTTTTTTCCCGAGAAAAGTGGGCAAGAAAGGGGGAGGAGAAGCCCTCTCCCAAGGTGAGGCTCCCATAGGGCAGCTGCCATAGGCTGGAGCTAGTGGGGCCACAGATGTGTCATAGCGTACCCGTGCCCTTGCCAATATGCGGTGAAAGTGGAACACTGCATGAAATTAAGACTTAAATAACCATTCTTTAAATTGCTGTCTGTTTGTCTGTCCGGGCAAATCTTCAAAATGACTGAACCGATTGCGATAAAACTTTACGGACAGATAGAGAGCAAAGCCAGGCCCCTCCTGGTATTCCTCTTGATCTCTTTTAGGAAAAATTGACATTAATTGATACAATCCAGGCGGAGAAGGAGGGGATCGCCAGTGGTTAAATAAAAGGCAACATATTAAATATATACCATCCAGGGGCGGCAGGGCGGGTTTTTTATTAAAAATTTAATATCCCACATAAATTCTACATTACAACGATATTGCAAAAGGTAGATGTTTATAGACAAAAAATCTTAATCATTAACCTTAAGCCATTGAACTCTATGCGAGTTCTAATATCCACAAAAAATACCTTACGTATCCAAGACGGCTGTGTGATTTAATGAAGGTCATTGTTTGTCAAAAAGATATTTGATACATATTATACAAAAACAAGAACATTTTGTTAATGTGACGGTGATGATGTTTCTCAAATACAACATAAACAAGGGTGGATGCCCCTATTACCAGCCTTTTAGTACCAATTTTAACTTTAAAAATTACTGCTATTTTAATAAGGGCACGATATTTTTAAACATTTGTTTTAGTCGATAGGTTATTTATCTAAAAATATAATGAACATTTATTTACAATCACATTATTTCAAGAACAATTTTAAAAACGACGATAAGCAAAAAAAGACATTATGGCTCAAATGCCAGCCACCTTGTACCGAATGTCGTCCTTTTGTGTACTTAATGCCAGCATAGCATAGGGTTGTGCCTCTTGAGTTTTTGGTAAGTACCTATTGTAGGTAAGTTTTAGAGGTACAGTAATAAATTCGTAACAACTTTTAATTTTGAATCTGCATGTGACAAGCATGGGATATGTATTAAGGCAGACGACAATATTATTTTATTTTAACGTGTTACTACTTAACTTACTGTGTTTTAGTTTAAACCAGTTCAATAAATTAAAACAAATTATTAAAATAGCCGTTATAGTCCCAATATATAAGGGAAAGGGGTCGCAGCAGGACTGTAAAAACTACCGTGGTATCAGCTTGCTTAGCATTGTGGGTAAACTGTATGCTAAGGTGTTAATTGAAAGAGTTATGGAAGAAACTGATGGAAAAATTTGGGATGTGCAAGCTGGATTTAGAAAGGGGATGGGGTGTACGGATCAAGTCTTTTCCATGCGCATGATAGCGGAGAAGTTTTTGGCTAAAAACCAGACAGTTTTTTGTGCGTTCATGGACTTGGAAAAGGCTTATGACAGAGTGGACAGGAATGTGTTATGGCAAACACTGAACTCATTTGGGTTGAGCGCTGGCTTGATACAGGCATTAAGGTCTCTTTATAGGGACTCTAGTGCTTGTGTCAGGATCAACGGAGGCTACTCGGACTGGTTTGGCATTCATAAAGTTGTCAGACAGGGATGTGTGGCTTCCCCGTGGCTGTTTAAGCTATTTATGGATAGTTGTTTGCAAACTTTGAAAGTTGAAGAATGTGGGTTGAGAATGGGTGAGTCAACCGTCAAATGCCTTTTGTACGCCGATGATCAAGTCATATTTGCATCGTCGGCGGCCGAGTTGCAAATGATGGTTACTTTAATGAATTGGTCATTGAACGAAAGGGGTATGAAAGTGAACGCAAGTAAGACGAAAGTGATGGTTTTTGAAAGAGAAGAAAGTAAAACTTTATGTGAAATAAGAATAGAAGGGGAGTTGATTGAGCAAGTGGATGAGTTTGTATATTTGGGATGTTTATTTAGCAGGGATGGTAGATATGATAAGGATATAGAACGACGAGTAAACGCAGGAAATAGAGTGAATGGGGCTCTACACGCTATTATGAGGAATCAGAATGTGTCAACTAAGGCACGTATGGCAATTCATAATGCTGTGTTAGTCCCTACTTTAATGTATGGTAGTGAAAGTTGGGTCTGGCAGAAGAAGCATGAGAGTAGAATAAATGCTGTAGAAATGCGTTCCTTAAGGAGTATGCTAGGGCTGAATCTGAATGACAGAGTCAGAAATAGTGTGATAAGAGAAAAGTGTGGTTTGCAAGATGACGTTGCGACAAGGATTAAGAAAGGGATGCTTCGGTGGTTTGGTCATGTAGAAAGAATGAACGAGGAAAGAGTGACAAAGCAAATTTATATTGCAGAAGTGAACGGCAGGGTCGGGAAGGGACGCCCTAGACGAAGGTTTATTGACCAAATCGGCGATACATTAAAAATGGGCCAGATTAGGAGTACCCTTAACCGACGAGCGTGTATGCGTAGATATATGGATGTAAAAGAGGCGAGAGAGGTGTGTCAGGATCGCGCCAAATGGAAGTCCGTATTCTCTGCCTACCCCTCTGGGTGACAGGCATGAGTGTTTATGTTTATGTTATGTTTTTATTAAAATATTATGCAGTATATCGATTTCTAATAATTTAATCATCCAAGTTTTCAAATCATCATTGTCATTACAACCTTACACAAGTCCACTACGGAACACCCTCCTACATAGACTGCCGCAAAGCCAGTCCTAAACCACTTTCCTTGTCATGAGTTTTTCATTTATGTTCTATGTTGTAATTAGTATTACTAAGTTGTAGTTTTTGCTTATATATACTATATTTATTGCTTGTTTTTTCTTCTTTCTCAAAAAATAATTGAATACATAAGTTGTCCTTAATATACACCGAATGTCGGATAGAAAAGCTAGTACATCTTTTGCTAAACTTTAAAATCTAAAACCAATTTTAAAACAGAGAGAGGAATTGATCATAGCTCCCTTACTATAAAATAAGTTATGATCTAATTAATGGTATTTATTCCAGTTTATGACAGCCCTGATTTATATTACGTGGCTGAAATTAGGTACTTCTTATTAGGTACGTCAAACCAAATAACAGCCGGGCGGCTGACATTATGCACTCCATACATTTCGTATACCTAATTACAGCCCCATTAATTTCCACTAAAAGAAAATAAATAACTTGTAAATTTTAACAAAAGTAACTGCATTACTATGTCTATAGTCATATTCATACAAATCAAAAAGCCTATATATGAGATAATGTAAAGTGAGCATAATTTTACCGGGATCATTACTTGTCAAGAAATTAGGAAAATGAGCTTTTATTGTCGCGTATGTGTTTTGATTTTAATTTAACACTGTTAGGTTTAAAACTGTGAGGTAATATTTAAAATATACTTTCCTCTAGTTACGAAGAATTTTTTAGGTGACAATATTTGTAGTAAAGACTAATAGAAATCTTATTTACGAAGTAAAAAGAGGAAAAGGCTGGAATTAGGGGCATGACTGGTATTAGGGGCATCCACCCAATACAGGTTAATTGAAAAATTTTGAGACCGCAAATTAAGTAAATAACGATAAGGTTTTATATTGGTCCCACGCCAATAATTTTGCACCTTAATACTTAACAAACCTTAATATAAAAAAACTAAATGTAAACCCATTTAGATTTTTTTTCCTAATCTAAAACAACTATCGAATGCTATTATTTTGCATATATATTTATAGACTAGCTGTCGTGAAATTTCCTACGATTTCATGTTTTTTTTTGCGCGGAACTCTAATTCTTTTTCTGAAATAAAAGTATTCCAAGTTACCCGTTATAACATCAGCTATCTGCCAGTGAAAGTCCCGTCAAAATCGGTCCAGCCGTATCGGAGATTAGCCGGAACAAATAGACAGACAGTCAAAAATTTTGAAAATTGTTTTTTTATTAGTAAGTACCGTATTTATTTTCATATGCATTTGGTAAAAAGCTGTTATTTCAACATTACAAACAGACACTCCAATTTTATTTACTTGTATAGATGTATAGATTTGATTGAAAAGACAGTGTTTTTGGGTATCACTTTGGATTGTGGATTATAATGGGGTACTCACATAACTTTGACGAACAAAGAGAATTCATCAATTGACGGATGTGGCTACTGGCTACTGCTACGTTAGCTTACTTTAGTTACTTTCACATCATAATGTCTTACGGTATTGTACATTTTTATTTTTCAAAAAAGAACAGTACATGGAATTTATAATTGTGTTCTAATTAAAAGAAATTATTATTGTGACAATTCAAAGTCAGTACACATACACGTACAGCCACTGTACGAAATGTGTTAGAGAATATTAACGGTTTACAATTTACATCGTCACCAAACGGTTAACCTATACTTGCCATAGTTGCCACGCTTCGGCGCCGTGTCGTATTGGTGATCCCATTGTAAAAAAATCTGACTAGATTTGACGCTGTTTCCCGTCTCCTGTCGAGATATTTAACACGTGGAACGTAATCGAAATTCTATACAGCCGTCTATTGGAGGTATATTCGAGAAAGAAATGAAGTCTCTCACCATTCTCATTGCAATCTTTTAAGACATTTACAACACGAAATAGATTGATGGGTTCTCTGACGCTGCTATTACGCGGTAAGTTTAATTGTTTCAGATTCACATATGCTATACCTATTAATAACATAAGCGCAAAGAAGTCGTAAGTAGACGGTGGCATGCGTCAAACATTAATTCAAACGTAGCCCGTATGAGTATAATTTCCCAACTTCGGGAGAATTTTTTTTGCCGAATTTTCAGATATTACTGCATATAGAATTCAGGGTAAGCGTTCTGTGGAACGTGCGGCGTGACGTCGTGACACACATATTATGTATTCTCTCCCACTAAGTCCGGAGCGTACGGAAATAATGTGATGCAAAAAAAATGTGTGTGGGTGTGTGATTAAGTTTATTAGAGAATGGTTTAAATTCACATACGTGGCGTTGTTGTAGAGATTCAGAAATCAACCGTGCGAAACCGGGGCGGATCGCTAGTTATGTACTAAAAATTTTGGGCAGCAATAAGATGGTAGTTTTGTAAAACTCCATCACAGTCGAGACGTTTCGCGACGCCTAATTAGTGCCTAGGTTAGATCTTCGCCTGACATTTTCTTAGTTTCCCCTGTGAAATCTTCAATTGATTTATTCTGCAATAGCTATGTCAAAAAATAAATTAAAATTATAATACACGTCTAAGTGTGGATGCGTCCCCAAAAGCTTGATAACGCTCATTAAAAGGACCTACTTTCAGCTGTATACTGATTAAAGCACGATTGAAATCATAACAGAAATTTAATTCTTCGGGTAAAAACCTATCCAATTTTCAATTCTATTTCCCATTTTATGTCAGTTAGTTTTTATGGTAAATTATTCAAACCAGAAAATCCGTTCAATAACGACCTCCAACAAATGGCGATGAATCCCTGAATGGCAAATCACATTGTCTTATGCCCAAATACTCAAACGCTGCTCAATTTTAAAATGCCTTTAAATTTGCTCAATTTACATTGTCGCGGAACGGAATGGAAGCGAATTTTTGTAACGAAATTGTACATGGTAAAATGAATTTTATGTTAATTGTGTAACGTGCAAACTAGATATGAGCGAAAAAAGAAGTCACGCGTCTTCCAGAGAATTCTCGCGCATTCTCGAGAATTCCCCGTAGCTAATGTCGGCGCAGTCTGTGGAATCCGCGGGAAGTGGCGCGTAGGTTGACGTTTTCGTTTCTTCCGTAAATCATGAACCCAAATATTTTTTTTCCTTTTTCTGATATTCTTCCTTTCCTCATCATTTTCTTCTTCTGTCTCATAAATAAGAAATATGAAAATAATATTCAATCAACCGCTCTTGTCAAAAAAATATCTAAGTAAACTAAATAACCGAACAGTGCATATAGTCTCAAGGCGCAGAATGTTCGAGCATTCCCGCGAATTCGCGCGCCTTCCCGTGCGACGAGGCGAAATTGACGCTCCCGTTCCATTCCATTCCGCCGCAATGTAAATTGAGCCTAAGTCTCGTGCAGCCGTTATACACTTTCATTCAAAGTGATTGAGACATCAGGAGACTTAACGACATTTTAGAATTGAGTAGCGTGTTGGTATTTAGCCGTTAGAGTAACAAATACCTATTCACTCTTGCCTTGAAAACAGCCAGGTTGTAATCGGATGAAAAAGGCAACGACAGCTTATTTCATTCTTTGCCGTACACATTACAAACTTTTATGTTTTAAATAAATAAATTGACTTGGCAATCGTACTAAACAATCTAATTTAATATAATATGTATTACATGAGAGATACATTGTGTTTTCATGCGATGGCCAAGTCAATCTATTTATTTAAAACATAAAAGATTTTTAATATTGATATGGTCACTATAAGATGTTGTTAGGTTAGGTAATTACGTAATAACTTAAGACAGAAGAACCCTTAAGTAGGGATTGAATAAATTAATAGACTTGGTATTACATGGATCTCATAACTTTTTACGGTAGAAGATCTGAGTTTCGAGACTTTGTTTTTTTACAAGTTATGTTTTTGATGGCATATACTTTCATATGCATTTAGTAAAAAAGCTGTTATTTTGACATGACAAACAGACACTTCAATTTTATTTATGTGTATAGATATACAGTACAGTTTTACAATTATAAGATACCGCTAAACTTAATTGTAAATTTTCAGCCAAGGAGTTCGTCTGGGTGCAAAGAGATTTAAATATATAGGTATTAATACTACTACTTAAATGTCTTTGCTGTGTGGGTACCGCCTTCTACAAGCAGCAATGCGCGCACTCCTGTGTTCCGGTTATAGTGAGCCAGTATAATTGCACGCCGTGAGGTGAGGTATTTCAATTTCATCTTTGTCATACTCGTGATCTTTTTCGTATAGTTATACCCGGAGTACCTTAAGTTTTTAAAATAAACATGTTACAAATCGAAATATTAACGTTTGACAAACTGGTGTTTCTCAAGGCGGTATTATCTCTTCTCTTTTGTTTTCTATTTGTATCAATCTAATAACATTAAATATCAAGTTCTCTTACTGTACTGTATGCCGTTGATCTGTTTTGTTCTGTTGATCAGTTATATACCCAACTGGAACCCTCAAATATCATTAATGCAATCTAAATATGCCCCCTATGAGGCAATCTATGGGGAAAGTATATGTGCAGCAGTGGACTTTAATAGGCTGTAAAGATAACAGTATGGCATGACTTCGGTTTTACACATTATATTTTTATACAAACGTCGAGTGAGCTACATCACAAAAATTACCGTCTTAAAAAAACGAAAACGTAAAATATATTATTTTTTAACTTTGCTAGTTGCAGAATGACACGCACATGTTGGGTCGACGACTTTGATAATCTGTCACATCATAGCGATTGCGTCGTTGCCTGCAAAGATGTGACAGATGATATTATAAGAAATACGTGCCATTTGCGAATATAAACTCTTTGAATGCGCTTATTTAGAAAATATTATTCACTCATTTTTTAGAATAAGAGGCAAACGGGCTTGGGGGTCACATAATGATAAGTGATCGCCGACCCCTCATGAACTTCTCTACCACCGGAGGAGTTTCAAGTACAAAGAGTAGACTCTTTTCATATCTGTAATGTGTTTAAGTTCGTTGACAATTCTTCTCAGTCAAAATATTTTTATTTCAATGGTAACAATAAAACAATTTCGTAATTAAATAAAATTAAATTTGAAATTGTTAATTGCAATTTTAAGTGCTGATTTACCACGTGCTCGACAGTGAAGGAAAACATCGTGAAGAAACCTTCATGTCTGAGAAATAAGAAAAAGAAAAGGTATGTGAAGTTCGCCAAAACTCATTATGGCAGCCCGGCGGACTTTTCTTTGCCCTAAACCCCTCTCACAAATGAGAGGAGGGCTCTGTCCAGCAGTGGGACGTATATATAGGCTGCTACTTTAACAAAAAAAAAAACAAAATATTCAAGGTTACAAATGTCGTAATATCGTAGTGGCGGTGCAAGAATATCTACTGCCCCATATCGTCCCGTGGGTGTCGTAAGAGGCGACAGAAGGAAACTGAAACAGGAGATAGGCAGCAACATTCTCCTAAAATAACAAAAAAAATGCGGTTGTAAATTCGCCTGCCAAGCGTTTCAACTTTCAACTATGGCAATATCTATGAGGCAATCTATGGGGGAGGCCTATGTTCAGCAGTGGACTTTTATAGGCTGTAATAGATAGATGAAGGTATACTTAGTTATAATAATATAGTTCTTTTCTCGATCAAAGGCTATGTATAGCCATTCAGCGGGGAAACGCAGCCAGCGTTCTTGGCACTATACCGCGAGGAGTATGACTGTATGATAATTAAGTTACTAGTTTTACTTTTTTTTTAATTATAGTTTTTAATATTGTATATAATAAAATATTGTATATTATGTTATGTAAATTAAATATACTAAACTAATAATATTATGGTAAGAAAATATTCAATATTAAACATATATTTTTATAGTATCCTCCGCCTCATTAGCATGTTACTAGCTACATAGTCTTGTGTTAGACAATCGACAGGCCTGTCCCACACCAATAGGAATTTGTTAGAAGTGCTACGGTTAGGGAATGCAATCTCGCGAGATTTCAACTTAGGCGAGATATCGCGAGATTGTAAAAGTCAATCTCGCGGTATCTCGCCAATTTCGAGATCTCGCGAGAACGAAATTACATTGCCTAGCCACGGTTGACCGTGCTACTAACTGCGGTGTTTGCAGTACGAGACCTTCCTTTAGCATCGACGCTGCTTATCATCTTCTTTCTTAGTTATCAGCTTGAAATTTGGTTGTAATACCAACATCGGGATATAACGACATATCGTTTCACACCTACTACCCTACTTGAAATCAAGACTGTACATACAACCAGTACGTGTTGCTAGTGACTTGCAGATTTGAGACGTGGTGCTTCGCCGCTAGAGTTATGAGTAATTGCAAGGTTAAAAAGGCGAGCTCTGTTTATGCTCGCAGTTTCTATAACAGAATTCGTAATGAAGATATTCGAAATAGAACCAGAGTACCAGCCAGTGGATCAGTAAGTTGAAGTATCAATGAGCCGGTTATTTATATTAGGTTGTTTGGAAAGTCATTTCATTGTTCAACCGGCAATCGATGGGGAAGAAATGTTAAACTACATGGAGTGAAGACCTAGTGAGAACCGCATTTTGTGGCAAACCTAGAGAGAACTATGTTCAGCAGTGGACTTATGATTAGCTGCAACGATGATGATGATGATGATGATAACGCCATCTGTCGGATCACAAGATCATAAGGGCATTTCCTATGTCACCTTCAAACTCAGGGGATGACATAGGACGAAGGATTTTTTATGAGGTCACTACACTTTTGGAATGCCAATATATTTGTGGAGGATGGTTACAGGTATGCACGGACTGTAGTAACCGCTTACTATCATGAGTACTGTTAGCTCGTTTGCTTCAATCTTCCAAGGATTGCACCAGCACGCGTATTTTTGGAAAGGGCTATGTCCAACAACTGATATCCAAAGTCTTAATTCAAATATCTTAATTAATTGTTAATTCAAGTATATCTTTTACAAAAAATAGTTGTACAAGGAAAATTGACAGAACAGCTAATAGATAAATATTTTTAACCTTTATACTTTGTAATTAAATTTCACCCCTAATGGAGAAAAAAAAGGTTTAGACGAGATGGAATAAAACTAATTTTACGGATTTTATTGTGTTTAATTTAAACTTTTTTTTTTACTTTTTTAATTCCCTGCGTTTCGGGCACTTTCCAGCACCCATGTTCACGGGGGGTAGTGAGATGTTTGATGTTCGGATGTCATAGTTAACGATGGCTACCTTCAAATTACTTTATTATTATATTTATTTTTGATTTATTTGATTTTTATTATTAATTTTTGGTTCGATCTACGCAGAACGAGCTTAGAGTATCTTGAAGTCTTGCAGTTGTATGCTTGGGTTGAAATTTCATTTTATTAATTATGGGATCCCAAGCAGATGGTAGCACCCAGCCATCTTTTCTATTAAAATTGGGATATTTTTTAATTTCAATAGCCTCGCGAATCATTCTTGGTAGGAATTGGTGTTCTTTTGCGACGGTTTGTGGTTTATCAAATCTGATATAATGATTGGGACGATCCGGAACATGTTGACATACTGCAGATTTCTCGGAGCGTCGGTACTTCACATCAGCTATATGTTCTTTCACGCGGGTTTTATGGATCTTTTTGTTTGTCCTATGTAAGAGAGACTACACTCACAATCAAGCTTATATACGCATGTTGTAGAAGGATATTACACTTGACGGATGATAAGAACTGACTAATGTTCTTAGACGGCTTGTAGTATGTTCTTATGGAAACCCGCTTCAAGATGTAGCTAATCTTGTCTGTGACTCCTCTGACTTGTGGTAGTACAGCAGGCACACGATCGACTGTAGCCGGTTTTACTACGTTACTGTGACGGACTGACCTCAGCGGCCAGGTGTTTACTGCCACAGATTTCTTGTGCTCTCTGAAACAAAGATATTCCCATGGTAGCTATCTGTGAAGGATGGTGGTACGATTCACCGCTTAATATCGGTTAGTATGGGTTTTTTTTTCTATTCACAGTATGACTGATGGTGTTATTAGGATTTCGAAGAACTACAACATCCAGGAAAGCTAAAGAATTATTTGCTTCTAACTCCACAGTAAATTGAATTTTAGAGTTTATGGAGCTAAGGTATTATAAGAATACTGTAACTTTATCTGATGGGAAAATTGTGAAAGTGTCGTCTACGTACCGCTTGTAGAATCTAAGACACACAGGTGCAGTGAGAAGGGCTTTCTACTCGAAGTCCTCCATGAATATGTCGGCGACTACGGGAGATACAAGTGAGGCCATCGCCATAGCATCCACTTGCTCGTAAAACTCTTTTTTTTTTGGAGTTTATGGCCTGGTATCTAGACCTTTAGGCCAACTCGTAAAACTCTTCCTTCCACAATAGATTGCCAGTTGTAAGGCAACGTGTAAGTATTACTGCATATTCCGCAGGTATGTTGTTTTCTTCTAGCTTCCTAATCACAATTGATATGCAGTCTTCAATAGGTAGGCATGTAAATAGTGACTGGACATCAAAACTGGCCATGGTTTCAGCAAGATCTCTTTTACCACGTTATAAACATACAAGTTTTTTTTTAATGGTAATATATATTGTATATTTTAATGTTATTTAAATAAAACTTCGAAACAAAAAAAAAATCAAATAATTTCCACCTAATAGCTTTTAAAGTCGTCTTTAATTCTAAGATACATTATGTCTTAGCAACGAGTGTAATTTAGATAGGTAGTTTAATTTATTGCCTTTCATTGATCGCACTTGGTCGGTTCTCCGGGTGAGAGGCTGAGCCGGCCCGGAACCGGTTCGCCGTCTCGCCTGTTTTTGTTTACGGCTCCCCAATCATTTTATTGTAACTACGCACTAAACCAAACGCTATAAGTTACTTAGCTATCTTATTTGATATAGGAGCTGTAAACATTTTTGAACTACTTTTTCTACTGTAATTTGTAGATTGATCGAGAGTAAATAATATAATCAATTATCTGCCCGATAGACGTTGTTCGGCCCTTTCCGCTAGGTCATATTATGTGATTTATGGCACTAAGCCAACATACATTCAATGGTTCCAAATCTAGTATGGAACAAGTATTTGTATGACCTAGAAATAATTATTCCGAGTCTGGGCGTATGTCCGTTATATACATCAACTGCCTCCACGATACGGGAGGAACTATTACTACCAAGAGTAACTATTCTTTGAAGAAAAACAAATAATATTTTACTACATTGCATTGTAAACAGAATATGAAGATGCGGTAGATTTAATACGATGTGACAATGACACATCACAAAATAAATCAAAATAAGTTATACGGATTCACAGTGGTAGTCTTCT
This sequence comes from Parnassius mnemosyne, assembly GCA_963668995.1. NCBI lineage: Eukaryota > Metazoa > Arthropoda > Insecta > Lepidoptera > Papilionidae > Parnassius > Parnassius mnemosyne. Next base: position 27,040,229 of record CAVLGL010000083.1, read on the forward strand.
TTGGGACTATTGTTGCTGTCTGAAGAAAAATAAGAACACACAAATTATATTTGAATTAGACACACAATTATCATTTCGTAGGAGCTCCTTCTGGTAGTTTCTTCTTTTGTTTCTATCTAGCTTCTATATTGTAGCGGTTTCTCATTGGAGCGCAAAATGCCCACCTTTTAATCTTGTGGAGCCTTATCCCCCTCCGCTCGTGCGTCACCCCTGTTTTATTATTTTATTAAATAATTTCAAATACGATTGTTTCCATTATTTCATTTTTTTTTATCAAAAACTATGAGTTTGTATTTATTATAGTTCTTTAATCAAGCACCTTTTTAGAAGCAAAGTTGTCGAGTATTACGCATTCGGTACCGATGGCATTCAATTGAATATCTAGATAACACCTACAAGAAATACACAAACATTATATATACTTATATACATATATACATATATTTCTTGAAGCAAAGTTAACGAATATCATGCATGCGGTAATGATACCATTTAAATTTTTCATTTTCATTACGGCTAATACACCCGTGATAGCGTATATCAGCAGATGTCTTTATCTAATTACTACAGTTTTGGGCATCACTGAATTTTTACAAATATCTCAAGAACAAAGTCCGTCGTAACGGTTTAGAAGAGTCCTGTGCTTAACACGGAAGAGGTATTTTTTGTCAGAAACATTCGCGGGCTCATGTTGTAATAATTGATATTGGCCTTGTAATTAGGTAATTGCCCTTATTATCAAGCGGGTGTCTTGAGAGACGACAGAGGGAAACAGAACCAGGAGATGGACAGCATCTTTCTGTTAACAGCTGAGTAAAATAAAAAATAAAAACTGCTGCCAATCCGCCATCCAAGTGTAGCAACTATGGAAAATATGAGACAATATATGGGGGAGACCTGTGTTCAGCACTCAACTGTGGATTTTTTTATAGGATAAGGGTGACATACGAGCACGCATTCCACCTGATGGTAAGTGGATCCTGTGACCCATAGACATCTGCATCTATCCTCGATTACGAATCAAAATGCAGATGCGTTATCACCCGTGAGGACTAAGATGGAATGCTTCGTGTTAATAAAAAGGGTCTGGACAGGCTGTAATGGTAATGATAATATGGGACATTGTAAGAAATATTAAATTTTATATATCGTTGGATTGTAAAATAACTTTTGGCATAACATGAGAATTTTTTTATGATTACACTAACATCCATATTAAATATTTTTTAGTTGACAACTATCTTTTGCTGGTAAATATATTAGGTGTTATTACGATTTTTTTTCCGTACTTATCCTATTTGTATTCTTTGTTAAACTTACAGATTAATAAGGAATACAGATTTTTTATTCAAAATTCATCCTATGAGTATTTTTAACTCAACCGATTGCATAACTATATTAAGACTTTTTTTTATTCATATATAAAGGGCTTTGTCGCTGATGCGATTATGCCGCCCTGGTAGTTACAAAAAAATCTTAAATATAATAATTACTAACAAATAAACTTATTATGTTTACTAGTTACTTAATCTCTTATTAACTAACAAATACAGTTTTTTGGCATCATCTGATAACTAACTAAAATACTGTTACTACTACCAATTAAGGACAAATGTAAATTAGAATTTGCTCTTTCTCTCGAGTTCTGGGCACATTCTATCAAAATGTGATAAACATCATATACTAAGACTTAAAAAGGTATGAACATTGTACATAATATGGCATTGTTAAGTTTTTTACTATACGTTAGCAATCCATTCGAGAATTCCCGGCATGGTCCCTCAGTGCTAACACAGACAATTTTTTAATATAAGTAATGACTGATGATGAATGAATCCACGATTTTTTGTGCCACCAGGACGACGCCACTAGAAAGTGAGGTATAATATTTGATAGATTTCATAGCGGAGAAGTTAATTTGGTCGGAAAATGTAAAAGTTATTGTTTCTTTCAGTACTATTTGCCATATTTTAAATTAATAACATTAAAAATAAATAGACCAAACCACAGATATTCATAAAAGAAGAAAAATTAAAAAAAAAGTTAAAATTGTGCAAAAAATTAAAGATCAATCCACTGACGCATTGCTTTGTGTATTAGTATAATACTCTAGAAACTGATAAACTTTTATTAAAAAATAACTTCTCAATTAAATTAGATTGTGTAACAAAAAACTTTACCTCAGTGTCAACTAGCGACATCTGGTGAGCAGAAAATTATTAGCCCTCATTGTATAGCAATTTTGCTTTATTTCCATATAACTGAGTACAAAGTGCAAATAGATACAAGATTTAAAGTACTGTCGATGACATGCAAAGCGCTCATTCTAAATATAAGACATAATCAATATAGCTCCTAGCCTACATCAGCGAAGGAGCTCCGATCGTCTGATTCCCCCACGTAGCGCAACTCAGTTATTGACCCGTGCGCAGTTCTGAAGAGCGCCGGTGCGCAGCCTCATATTACTACGTTCTAGATTCAGCCTTGTCTAGGCCCCGCCGCACCATGCCGGCGCCCTGCGACTCGTGCAAAGGTAATTCAATTTAATTGTTTTAAATTGCTATATTTTTTTTAAATATTCTAAATTCCAATTCAGAATTAATGTAGTACACGTGTAGATTTTGTTTTTGTTTTGCCGGCTCTTCGTGCAGCATATTTGAATGACGCATGTGATTAATTAATTGGATTTTTTCGAATACTATATAGTCTGTGTTGTTAAACGTATACGTAAACGGCTTTTTATCAAACGTTAGATTTTATTAAATAATACATTTTTTGGAATTGTTCATTTGTCGATTTTTTGGTGAAATCTTAAAAAATGCATAATTTGAAATCAACTAGTATTGAGGTAAATTCCATTGATTATACTTGTAGTTTGTAGGTATATGCTGCAAGTAATGTTGCAACAAAAAATCAATAAGAATGTAATATTGATTCTTCATTATCTTCGTCATCAGCCAACGAAGATTAAGTTTAACTTAATTTAAAATTGTTTAATTGTAAACTTTACAAAATTTGTAAAAATATAAAATGCTTATAGGATAAATCGTAGGTCGCGAAACTAAGTTATCGCTTACCTGTATCGACTTACGATCATATTTTAATAGAATATCATAGAGAAAAGGCATACATGAAAAGGTAACGTATTCATATAAGCCTTTTGCTCAGGTGTAAACATATAAATTGAATAAAATTAATTCATCCTATGTTTCACATATTATTGTAAATAATATAACATTGTAATTTAATTCATAAATTTTGTCATTTTCTTTGTTTACAATTTTGTTCAGCGTTTGTAATTCAATGTAACATTTATAATTCAGATATGACAATGAAATATTTATCACTGTAAAACTGTCTAAGCGTGGAACGTCAACGACTTTTTTCTCGATCATAGAGCCTAGATTTAGGTAGTATTGTGATACGTGAAATTAAATGAGAATAAGTGACATCTAAAAATAAAAAATATAATATATTTTTTTTTATTTCAGGGACGTGCGGCGGAGGCACTGCCGCTTGCGGTGCAGGCTGCACTTGCGGCCCTAGCTGTCCATGTGGCGATGGCAAGCCTTCTGGTAATTATACCTCTACCTACTTTCCAGCGCCTGCTATTTACTTCTCATAAGTTTCTACTTTCTGTTGAATGATATTTTTAATCGAGATAAAAAATAAATTTTTTAAAATACATATTTGTTAAATGCTTTGAACAATGATAACTAATCGTGACTTTTTTTTAACAGGAGGCAAGCCCTGCTGCCATGGTGGCGGTAAAAAATAAGTTAAAATTAAAAATATGACTACAATTATTTCATAAATGTTATAATATAACTTCCAAACATGGACATCTATTTTAAATAATCTATGTATCTCTGTTAGTTTATTAATGTAACTTAAGCGTAACGTAGATGGATATTTATTAACAATTCTATATTTTATAACTATAGTAGCGCTAAATGTTGTGTCATGAAATAAATGTTGACGTTAAATTAGACTAAAGTTATATAATTGGTGTTAGAAAAATTAAGATTAATTAGAACTGTAATTCCTTAGCGTTTAAATTATAAGGTACTAAAGTAAAATATTTTATCGCATTCAGTGTTGAGATTATTAACTTTCTCTTGTAAAGGAAAGTTTTGTAGTACACGTAATACTCATTAGTATAAGGATAAATGTATGTGAGCACGCACACACGCATGATTATTTGTGTAGTGTAGCATTATGAATTAAATAAACTATAAGCAAAATAATTGTGTATTTTATTTTCTCTTTTTCATGAATAAAATATGACATTAGAATTCTCCGTTGTATCATCGAGGCGGAGCGTTTTTGGAACAGAATAGAATGATTTTTTATTCAATATTGATTATTACATAATACTTATTGAAAGTCATTTTTTATTTACCACTGGTTCGGAAAATACCTCTGTCCTGGGAAGAACCAGCAAGAAACCTAGCGGGACTTTTTTTAAACATATTTCACTTAACAATAATTTTGTTTATACAATTTTTAAATGAATTTTCATAGAACCAGCATGGTGGCGATCACCTTATTCCCACGGGTTATTTTCATTCATGTATTCCTTGATATTATAATAACCCTTTTTGTACAGATTTTCTTTAATAAAACTTTTAAACTTGTTTATTGACAAACTTTGAATATGTTGTGGGATTTTGTTGTAAAAGCGTATACATTGCCCCATAAATGAATTACTAATTCTGTGGAGTCTAGTAACTGGCATTACAAGCTTATGTTTGTTCCTAGTGTTTAAAGTATGCACATCCTTATTCTAGTTAAAGCTATTTATGTTTTTATGTACATACATTACATTTTCATAAATATATTGCGATGCCAACGTTAGTATGTTTATTTTCTTTAAATTTTTCTCTGAGGGACTCTTTACAATTTAGGTTATAAATCGTCCGTACAGCTCTCTTTTTCAAAACAAATATAGCTTCAATATCAGTCCCATAGCAAAATTCCATATAGACATTACGCTATGAAAGTAACTAAAATACACTAATCTAGCTATCTCAACATCTGTGAGACTTCTAATCTTTCTTACAGCATTTGCTGCATAACTAGAGACTTATCTCCTGGAAACTTCTTTCATCCGTATTAAATTTTGCTCTTTGTTCAAATCCTATAATCTTAATAATTTATTCTTTGAAGCTACACGTATTGTAGGGTACAGTGCAACTTGTATTGATAATATTTTTACAGGTGTTTTACCAATCAACAAATGAATAATTCAAAAACTTATTTCAGATCACTGTGGACAACCGGTTTCATTACCTTATGTATATGCACAAAAAACAGGTAATTGAGAAAATTGTGTTTGTTCCTATTAATTCAAAACGCCTGTAGAGATTTAGAAGCAATATGGTAAAAAACTTTTCATCGCTTTCTTATAAGAACAATGCAGTCTATTTATATGGATAATTATTTACCCTTATAAGCAATGAATTTAAAAAAACATTTACTTCTAAAACATTCTCCAGAAACAGTCACAAGGCCTTTAATGACAAACGCTTACGCATATCCGCTTCCCGAAGGCAAGGACGGGCTATGCTTGTATCGCATCAACTAAAATCCTACAGTTTTTCACCTTCGCCAAATATCGGCAGGGCCACGGGTATGCTTTCACACATATCGCCACGCAATCTCAACAGCGTCAGCTGCACCCTGGCATCCCTTCCTCGGAAAACAATTCTTCTCCCCCTGTTTTTCCTTGGGCAAAACGCACCGAAATACAAAGTATTTCCACTCGTTCGCCATCTCCACTTGAGTAACGAACCCGCAATGGGCGGGATATGTAGCTGAAGAGCCGACAACCGATGAGGAAAAAGGTTCTCGAGTCAAAAACATAAAGAACGGTCCTGAGCCACCTGCATCCATCGACTATCAGCATCTCTCTCATCAGGTCGATGTAGTGGGGAAGCCGCTTTACACTTCGCTTACTGTTACGACGCTGCCACCCGAACCTTTCTTCCCAATTGGTTGTTGGTTATTCGAGCTATATAGTTGGCTATGTTGATAGTAACCAGAGTACTGATTCTACTGAGATATTCTCATATCTATATCTCTCACGCAGAAAAACCTCGAGCATAGCATTCCCTATCTCGTCGAGTGACCTTGAGCTTCCTCATACGGCCGGCAGTGAAGGATAACGTCTTAGATCCATAAGTCATAACTGTGTATTCGACATTGTACACATATTATTTCGACATTGATCTTAACAGTCCAATAATTATTGTCATATTGTTATAGGCCACATATGCACGACAAAGTGACAATTTGCCCTTCTCGGTCTTCTGCAAAATTTGCCGCAGTGTGTTTGTGATCTGTGGTACTAAAGCCTTTTTGGAAACCGGCTTATTCTGTAGGCTGGAAGTAGCCATGTCTGCGTGTGAGACGATTTGTAATGACAGGATTTAGAAGCTCCGTTGTAACTCCATCGTCGCCCGGGGCCTTCCCGTTTAAAAGATGCTGGAGAGCCATTCTAATCTCTATATAAAAACTGCGGTTGCTAACTCAGCTATGAGCATCGATATATATTTACTACGCACTAGATTTCGCATTCCGAACATTGACTATGTTCAACTGAACTGTACTGCAATCCGTACACTAAACTAAATATTGCGTAAATTGAAGATTTGTGAATTCCATAAGATAATTATATAATTATTATTTTTATATTATACTAGCTGACTAGGTAGATGTTGTTCTGCCCTTTCCGACGACCCTTCCTATAAGAAATCTTTATATTTGCAATAAAAAAAATATTGAGTTGTACCAAACTGCACAGAGTATGCAAAAATTCATTGAAATCAGTTCAGTAGTTTAGGAGTTCATCGCGGACAAACAACGTACCACGTAATTTTTATATATAAAGATAAAGTCTTTGCGCGGGAGTAGTAGAGTCGCGCATGCGCGAAGGCATAGAGTAGCACACAATTTTTGTTTGGAATAGCTTCTCTAGTACGTAGTACATATTATAACTCAATGGCTATGAGGCAATTTATGGGGGATACCTACGTTTATCAGTAGATTTTATAGCACAGAGTAAAGAGTAAGGACCAGAGGGGAAGCTTCTTAACAACGTCGAAAATGTATACCTATTCTGATAGGGTTGTCACATGACGCATGTGAAAAATTTAAGGAAAAAATAAAAATATTGTATAGCATAAGACAACATATGTATTAATTATATCTTATATTAATGTAACAACATATCTATTAATTGTTCGAAATCAAGAGTGTTGGTGTAAGTGGTGGTGGTGGTAGTAATGGTTGTGATGGAGGTCGTGGGCAGTGGCGGTGGTGGTGGTGGTGGTTATAGTAATGGTGGTGATGGTGGTGGTGTTGATGGAGCCACTGTTGGTCCACTGTCTACTACAACTACCTACGATACTACCACCTCCACCACCACTGATACCATCAGCAAAACTATCGACCAACACCAGCACTACTTCCATCAACACTAATCCCATCACCCCCACCAATGTCTGGCGGTTATATTCCAATCATAATGCAGTGGTATTTACTCCTGGGGTCGCGACTCGCAAAAAGTAGCTTATATCCTTCACAAGGAAGCAACCTACTTCTAAAGTGGGTGGGTAGGATATCCTGCCATCTACGGCACTGTCAAGGTTAGACTAACTAACGTTTCAAGTAGGTGAGACCGACTTCATCACTCGGTGACGTACCTGTCTAACACATTCTCACTTACTTATCAATGTTATTACCTAGTTTTATTGTATATTATTAAAACCGTAAAACGGTACTTACTTCACTTGATTTCTCGGGTACAAAAAAAGGAAATATCCTTATTTTCTCTAGAATTATTCATGCATACCGTACAACTATAAGGCATTTTTGCTTATACAGAACACTTATTATTTACCCATATAAATTTATAATAACTTAATTCTTAATTATTTTAACTAAAATACTTAAATCTAATTATTTAATAATTGCAAAAAAACTTAATAAATTAATTGATGTATAAAATTTCGAAATATTGTTGGTCTATTTATTTAAATGCGCACGACTAACAAACAGCCCTTTCATGGATACTCTGACTGAGCCGGCGCAAACCGGTTTGTACCCCGACGGAGCGTCGGTGAACCTGTCGGTGAGAGCTCACGCACACATCTCTGCGCTATGTATGGGTGTGTTCATAGCGAGCCGCTTGTATGTAGCTTCCCCTCTGGTCGGTTTCTTTACTCATGTGCTTTATAGGCTGTAATATGTGTAGTGATAAGGGATGAGACATAAGAAATAGTCATTTTACGAAAAAAATCTTTATTCATGTGACATTAAGTAGGTATAAGGTTGTATTAACTATGGAAGCGACAAATGTGATTGTTACCAATTTTACATTAAATTTATAGGAATATTAGTTGATGGCTTAATTTAATTTGCAACAGAAAACATAAGGAAATTAAACAACGAACTTTTAATAAAAATCTTTATATAGTAAAAACATATTTCACTGCAGAGTAAGACAATGTAATACGACTAACAATAAAATTAAACTTGAAAAAAATATCAGTCCGACATTAACATGCATATTTTAATCTGGTAGGAAACAGTTGTCAGAATAGAATCTGAATGTTAATGTTGCCATATAAACTACTGAATAGCCCGGTCATTTGCAAATTATACAAAAGGGCAGAACGAGACAAAAGCAAAATATTTTTAATTTTGAATTACAAAATTGATGTTGTTTATTTTTAAACATGAAAAAACAACGATTTTATAATTCCATTTTATAATTTAATACACTGGTTAAGCATTTAAATTCAGATAAAAATAAAAAGGTAATAATAACATGATATTGAGTTATCACTAGTTCTACGTTGTACAAATAGTAATTTTTATTTTTCAAATATTTAACGATAAAACTACAAATAATATCTCTAATGAGATAAAGATCAACATTTATCAAAATATAATAGTGAGTACCTTATTACATATAATTTTAGGCACATAAAAATCTATTCACGATAAACTCTTAATATAATATATTTCATTGAATAAGAACAATTGGACACAATAAATAGGCTGAATATATACGTATTACTCTCAGATATTAACACGCATACAACAATATTAAAAAAATATAATTTTCAACGTGAAATATCAATATACCAGACCGAACAAATGCACTTGGTTTCAAAACTTCAAAATCAACTCCTACATTATATAAAGGCTGGGAAAATCACTACTTATGCAATAAAAATATGGCAACTCAAAGTTAACCTTAAAATACTCATATTCCACGACAAATATAGCATAAAATCACGGAACATTTAAAAGTGCACGTATTTCTAATAATGTTTATAACATTGATCACAAATAACACAATCACTGACTGAGAAATCACAAATCGCTCCGGTTACAACGTAATAAATTAATTAACGTTTTGGCGGCAAACTTTTGTCTATGGCACTGGCTCTTCTTCAGTTCCTTCATCGGAGTCATATACGGGAGCGCCATTTTTCATTTGAATCACAGACTTCTTTCTGTGCCTGCGTTCATTAACATCTCGATGGAGGTTTCTGGAAAAAAGTTTTTTTTAATGAACAAACATATTTTCAATACGATTTACGAAAATGTATACAATGTGTATACATTATGCCGTTATCTGATGATGATGATGATGATGACGATATTGAACACGGTTTTAATACCGTTTAGTAATAAAAAATATTAGTTTGATTGGAACTAATTCTACTGCCACCGGGTGGAGACGATATAAGAAGTAAATAACTACGCGGTGGCAGTACAAGTCTTATAAATGACAACCAGAAAATAAAGTAAACTCAAAACTGTTGCTAAGTATGGCAACTATAGCAAATATCCTCCTTATGACGCAATCAATGGTAACATGTGTTAAATTCTACCATTTTGTGATTAAATTAAAGACAAGTGATGTAATTAAATTTAAGACAGCCAAATAAAACAGAGGCACGCACCACAAAATATTCATTTATTCTAATTTAAATATAATATATTTAAATTAAAACTCTCAGTAGCAACCCGGAGTCAGTTCGAGTAACTTGGTAGATTTTCACCCATTTGCTTCGGATAGCACCTAAAGCCGTTGGTCCTGCGCCTGATCTCTCTCCGGTCGTGTCGGTTTACCGTCCCATCGGACTATGAGAGTGAGGAAATAGAGAGTGCACCTGTGCTTGCGCATACACTTGGGCACTATAATCCTGTCCTGCGCCGATTGCTAGTCTCCGCTGTGAATGGTCACTGAAATTTGGTCTGGAGGACATAATTATCATTATGTTACTAAAAATTAAGTCAATCGACGGATTCAACTCGGTTGGGCAGCGTTCGGGAAATTACGACACATCTTCTCGTCAGGTATACCTCAAAACTTGAAAACGAGATTGTACAACCAGTGTGTATTGCCAGTGATGCCTTATGGAACTGAGACGTGGTCCTTCACTGCTGGCCGTATGAGGAAGCTCAAGGTCGCTCAGCGATCTATGGAGAGGGCTATGCTCGGGGTTTCTCTGCGTGATAAATTTAGAAATGAGGATATCTGCAGTAGAACCAGAGTAACCGACATAGCCCAACGGATTAGTAAACTGAAGTGGCCGTGGGCCGGCCATATAGCTCGAAGAACCGACAACCGATGGGGAAGAAAGGTTCTTGAGTGGCAGCCTCGTACTGGTAGGCAAAGTGTAAGGTGACCCCCCCACCAGATGGAGTGACGACCTGTTAAAACATGCAGGAAGTTGATGGATGCAAGTGGCTCAGGACTGTGCTTTGTGGCATTCCTTGGGGGAGGCCTATATTCAGCAGTGGACTTGTAAAGGGTTGTATTGATGATGATGATGAAAAATTACAATTACCTGGCACTGATGAGTGGTTGCAAGGCGGACTTCAAACTTGTGTACAAGTGCGAGTGAACTCGTTCCTGTGCGGCGAGAAGCTCGCGCGCCGAACGTAGTGCCTCCACAGCGGATAGTTCTACACTCGTCTGTTCACGTTCACCCACTGCTTTACTGTAGGGAATCCATTTAATAATGCTAATTATGGTGTGAGTTCGTTTTTCACTTCAGTTTTATAATAATAAAATACAGGAAAGTTCGCAGAATCATGAGGAAAAAAAAAACACGAGACTTTTTTCACAGCAACACTTCACAACAAAATAAGTTGTACTCATTTTAGAAAACGCTTAGCAGCGATCACTTCATTTAGATAACATTTAATATGTGTTGCACATGACTGCATAAATTCAAAACTTTTAAGTAAAGTTTCAAATGTAAATAACAACCAGTAGTTTGGTTCTTTGATCAAAAACTTAATGTTAAACTAGAACCTTAGAGCAGCCTTTTGTGGCGTTTGATGGAAGAAAGTGCTGAAAATATATTATGATTCTTACATAGTCTTTTAAATTTATTATAAGCGGTAGGAGCCTAAAGGCAGGATACAGACCGCGAATGCAATGGGTCATGGATTCGCATCCATTATTTGACTACTGTCGTGAACCATACCTGGCACAAGCATATTTATCACCAGAAGTGATTAAATGTGGTTACTGTCAATAGCATTACTAGGATTTATTAAGTGGAAAATTTAAAAAAAAATGTTTTGTTTTAAGTAATGATGTGCTTACCTACTGTCTCCAGAACTCATTTCACTGCACGCAGGGCTGGCGGGCGGGGAACACTTGTGCATCTCTGAACTGGTGAAATCCGGCAAGCCTCGAGAGCATCCAAAAGCTTCGAGCGATCGCGCTCGCACGTAAATAAACGGCCTGATGATACGAATGTTTTGGTCCCTGTATATGAAGTAATATCTTATATTTATTATTGCGTAAATTAAATTAAAAAATTATAAAAGCATTCTGTGTTTCTTTATAGTACTACTAGCGAACCCCCCGGCTTCACACGAGTAGTTTCTGGATCTCTACAACAGGGCCACCTACCGTGTCCAATAGCTAAGAATCACCCAGGTTACACCATAAGTAGCCCAAAAAAAGTTTTAGAGAAGAATTACGAACATACTCATATCAGAATTTTATATATAAATTGAGAGTGCAAGGGTCGCACAGTCCATCTGATCGTAAGTAATTAATGTAAACCATGGGCATCTGCAAACAACTTCATACGAAGAAGACTACAAATGAGTTGTCGCCTGTAATGACTAAGAACCTTACAGTCTTTTGATAAATGCCCTTACCATAAACATGAACCACGAGCGCAATGCAAGTTTATTTCAGAAACGATCAAAAACATTCGGATTCAGATGACCTTTTTAAAATGTTTAAGATTCAAAATAAATTAATAATCAACAAGTCTTAATTAACTTGTAAAAAAAATTGACTAACGTAATAAATGAGATTTGGAAATCAAATAACAGGCAATTGGGAAGCCCATATTGACGGATTCAGTCAAAAAAAAAAGAAACCAATCGGTATAAAAATGATCAGTTTGTGTCAATACGTTCGTTGTATATTTAACAGTGGGTGTAACACTGGTAAATATATCATTTTTCATACTTTCTAGGAAATATATTACAAGATATAAAAGAATAATAATAATAGTAGTAACAAAATTTTATTGATTTCTTCTACTGTTTTAGTGCTTTTCCCAACTAGTGTAATTTTATCAAAGATGTAATACATGCCGGAAGATTTTGAAAGGGGCACTTTATATATATATATCATAACAACTACAAGCCATATATATATATATATGGCTTGTAGTTGTTATGAAAGACTAAATTAGTTATATAAAGCTAATCCAATTCAAAGACCAAATCACAACTTACTTCGTTTTGGTGGGCTTTGCGTTAAGTTGGTCCCTCGAGCCGGATAAATTTGTTCCAGCGATCTCATAAAAGACGTAAATATAGTAAGTAATTGGTGAGAACTCACCGAATTCGATAATGTGCACGAATAGTTCGTAGCGCGGCGCCGTAGAGAGCGGCGGCGACGAAGGTTGCGGCCGCGTCATCCAGGCACTGCGCTACAGCTGCTACGCCGTAGCCATGAGCCGCAGCAGCAGCGTAGACCCGCTGCCTTACAGCATGAGACGCCCAGCGGTGCAGATCCGAACATTTACTGACACTACGCCCTTTAAAGGAAAATAATTTTTACTTTAATTAATTCCATCTACCATTACAGCCTATGACAGTCCACTGATAAACATAGGCCTCTCATATAGATTGCCTGATGGAGGGGGGAGGAGTTTGCCATAGTCGCTCTGCTTGGAAGGCGGGTTGGCAACGACAATTTTTGTTAGTTTGAGTTGTTATCGTGAAGATGCTAAAGCCCATCTCCTGTTTTAATTTTCCTCTAACGTCCCTTACGACACCTATGGAACGATATGGAGGTAGAGGATATCTTTACACCGTCTCTACACGGTTGTTTTTACTTTAATTTGTACTTCATTTTCAATAAACACTACAATCACAGACTATATACGTGGTAGATGCATGCTGTAGCTATATTTGTAGTATATTTGTAGCACGAATGGGTCGGCTCAACCGGGGAAGGCCCACGCTTTCACAGAATACCAGCGTAAAATTGCAGCTTGACACTGCTGTGTTTCGTATGGTGAGTGTAGAGAACCGGAGACCCATTTTACTGGAAAAGAGGCATTCCATCTTAGTCCTCACGGGTGATAAGGCATCTGCATTTTAATTCTTTATTGAGAATAAATATAGATGTCTATGAGTCACACCAATTACTTACCATCAGGTGGACTGTGTGCTCGTTTGTCACCCTATCCTATTACCCTATTTTATTAAAAAAAAACTGTCCGTAATCACCTGGATATTTTAGGTTAGCATATAATAATCTTTCGCCATTTTATTATTAAATTCACGAATCATTCTTGTCTTTCTTGTTCAACTCTAACAGCGAAATAGGGAGATGATTTTTTTTGTACCTTCACTACTTCAATGCAATAATAACTTACTTAAAGTTTCGTCGTCTTCCAGTTTGTCTTGATAGATGAACTTAACTCCCAGTGTTCTGCAGTATGCCATCAAGTGCAGAGGGTCCACATCTGACTGAGGCTCGTGTACAAATAGCGCTCCTGTAATAATATGTTCGTTTTACTTAAGTTTGATTCATACTCTTACTAACACAATCGTCACTTGGATGTAGTTCTTTTCCAAGATATTTTTTATTTGTCTGTTACGAATTTACACTTAGACATAAAAATACTTGTAAGCATGCAAAGGTTTTCCTATGTAAGTATTTATTAATATAATTTTATCTCAAATTACATTATTAAGCCACGCTGCACACTATATCAGTGTGATTAACCATCTACATTCCGAACATTGACTATGTTCAACTGAACTGTACTGCAATCCGTACACTAAACTAAATATTGCGTAAATTGAAGATTTGTGAATTCCATAAGATAATTATTATTACATCTTATTTAGAAATATGTTTGTTTAGATTAAAATAGGCGTATTTTATATTAAATTCTTATATTTATTTTATATTAATATCTTACGACTCTACTATCTTCCACGCATGCGCGAAGGCATAGAGTAGCGCACAATTTTTGTTTAGAATAGCTTCTCTAGTACGTAGCAAAAAGAATATAATTACTACGATTAGTACGTAGGACATATAACTTATTGACCATCTTGACGGCTCCGTGGCGCAGTGGCTTAGCAATCAGTTGTTGCGCTGGGGGCCGCGGGTTCGAATTCCGCACAGAACAAGTATTTGTATGGCCTACAAATAATTGTTCCGGGTCTGGATGTTTGTTCTTGTGCAATTTATGTTTGTAAACTGCCTCCACGACACAGGAAAAAATCCTAGTGTGGGGGTAACGTTTTTTTAAAAAAAAAGTACTTACCACTAAACGGAATAGTAGTCATGCATATAATGATAAAAAGAGGTTACAACCCCCTTACACACCAATAGTGGAAATACATATCTCCAATAATGGATAGATTTAATAAAAACTACAATTTTTTCAGATCTTGTTTAATATATTTAAAATCCAAGCACCAGGGATTAAATAAAGTCTATTTCATCAGATTTTAGATGTCACATATTAATTTGACAAAATTATTTTTTTTAAACGTTACCTCCACACTAGGATTTTCTCCTGTATCGCGGAGGCAATTTACATACATAGATTTCACAAGGACAAACATCCAGACCCGGAAAAATTATTTGTAGGCCATACAAATATTTGTTCCTTGCGGGATTCGAACCCGCGATCCTTAGCGCTGTAACTCATTGCAAAGCCGTTATTATTACGTGCGTTAGAAGGGCGTTATTGTTACAGCTAACATACATCCTGATATAATCAACTCGTAACCAACTGTATATGGTGACGTGATAAATTGGAAGCGACAGAAACCTAATAAATATTTAAGGGAACGGACTGCAAACTATAATAGTCGTGGGTTCGAATCCGTCACTTCGATACTGTCACAAACCACTCCTAATGCAAGTATTTTAAGCTTACTTGTAGTTGTTAATAAGAATATTAGCATTGTTTACAGTGTAAATAGTTTTCTTAATAAATAAAAAAGCTGAGTAGGTACAATAATTTGGGAAAAATCACGACAGATCAATATCCGAATACCAATAATTCGTGTGTTTGCACAAATGTTGGCTAAGAATAAGACGGAAAAAAAAATGAAATATATATTACCAATACTGAAGTGTATTCCTTTCGCCCGCGCGTAGAACTGGTACTGGTGCATTGAGTGCAACAGCGCTATGGAGTCCCGTCCACCAGACAGGCACACCAGCACCTTGTCTCCGGGACGGATCATGTTGTACTCATGTACAGCCTGCGAACAAAAACAAATGTTTAAAAATAAAAATTGAAAATTATGCTCGGCGAGGCGAGATGTCTTTTGGCATTCCCAGTAATCCCTTTTTACTACATCTATGGAACGAATTAAGGTGGTGGGATCTCTTACACTACCACGACACAGCTTTCCACCATATTCCATCCAAAATTTTCTATAATATTATAATAAAATATAAAATATATACATATATTTAATAAATATTCATAATAATATTGAAGCAAAACTTTACAACATTCATGTGGTAGAGCCATGCTGCAGCTATATTAGTAGAATAGTTGTAGCACGAGTGGGTCGGCTCCACCGGGGAAGGACCACACTCTCACAGAATACCAACGTTAAATGGCAGCTTGACACTGTTGTGTTTCGTATGGTGAGTGTAGAGAACCGGAGACTTTTTACTGGAAAAGAGGCATTAGATCTTAGTCCTCACGGGTGACAACGCTTCTGTATTTTGATTCTTTATTGAGAATAGATGTAGATGTGTATGGGTCACAGCAAACACTTACCATCAGATGGACTGTGTGCTCGTTTATCACCCTATCCTATAAAAAGATACAATTCTTCGACCTGTTGGTGTCGCAAGAGTGTCAGTTTGGCAAAGTGCCAGTTTCTACTCAGGAGAAGTAAGTGGTGGAAAAAGAGCTAATTCTTATCCACTCTTGTGCGCGAGATTTTTTTAGAATAAACTAACAAAAAGAAGACCTCAATAAATAGCGAAATTAGATGTATAAGTTTGAGGTACCTCGACGGTGGCTTTCCAGACATGTTTAGGTGGGCAGTGCCACTTGCCCTCGTCGTCCACAGTGAAGTCGGTGAGCGAGGCGTCGCTACAGGCGCTGCTGTCGTCGCACTCCGTCTCCTCCCACCAGCACTCGGCCATGTGCCGGCAATCCGACTCACTGGAGATAATATTTTTTTTACATGTTACACAATGTTATTATAATTGCGAAGTTGTGTTTTAAATAAAAGTTTATCGGTATATAGAGTATTATATAAATACACAAACAATACCTCAGTGGCTTGTTTTCTAATTTTTTGCACATTTTTAAATACTTATTTTTTATGTTTTAGGAATATTGGTTTTTTCATTTCTAATCTAATTAATATAAAATATAACTACTATAAATAAAATAAAAAAATATAATATAAATATAATATAATATAAAAAGCAACATCAACCCTTACATTTTCCTAACAAATTAAAAAATTATCTTTGCCGGCATAAAATCTGTCAAATATTTTACCTCATTAAACTAGAGGCACTCACTTTTTATAATATCCTATCCAGCTATTTCAAGTTTGATTATAGTTATACCACAGATTAAACAATGTTACTACATAACCTAACCTATACGTTCCTTTGAATTAAAATCAAGTGACGTTTTAAATAATATATATAAATGAAGTTTATTCCAGTTATCTCACCTCCTATCATAAAAGTTTTCCTCTTGTGAGGTTCTGTGAATGTCAGTGCCATAACCGCTGGACCTGGAACTGCGGTCCGAACAGCTGGAGGATGCGTTCGACGATCTGCTCGATCGTTTTGAATCAGTCGCTGATGTAGTTCTGAAATGATATATGGTCATTCAGAAACTACCCAAAGATTTAGCGTCTCATTTAGAAACGATATTTAATTTATTGTTTATATTCTATGATATGTAAGTTATGATAAGGCTTGGATCATAATTTTGAATTTAATAATAAAGTTTGTTGAAGTCCATAATCCTTTTATTCACAAATATAAAATATAACGTTGATCCAAGTTCTGGGATAAAAAAATTACACTCTAACATATTTGTATGTATGTAATTCTTGTACAGAGAGTAACTTTTGAGATGGTTAAGACAGTGGAAACCGACTGGATGATGTTGTGTTGTTGATATATACTTTTAGAAAACGAATGAAGTAGTTGTGAAATGGGATCATGGTGAAAAGATTTTACGCAAGAATAAAAAATCATAAAAGTATTTTAGCTTTCAATTGATCAAATAAGAATAAAAGACTGTAGAAATAACAAGATTATTTTCGCTCATGGGATATTTTTATAACGCGTAATTGGAATTTTTTTTTATTTACAAACTTTATGCCGCAGGAGTTTTTAATATTTGTAACTCGTGTATTCAAGTGAGTGCCTCTATCTTGGTGTAAAATTGGCAGTAAATATGTGTATCTATACGTATAATATAAAAAATATGCCGAATCTCATGCTGTATATACCATTGAAAACATGTTCACTCAATCGATTACAAAACAATAAATTCATGACTATTACCAAGTATTCTCACTAGAATCATCAACTCATGATCAATGCGTGTTGATTAAGTTGTTGTAAGCTCTATTTTTAATGGTGTCGTTTTAGTAACAAACAAACAATTTAATAACAGAACCGAAAGATTTTGATAATCTCCGATAAATGGCGTATTACAAATTTAAAACGTTAACAAGGATTTTCTTCTGTATCGTGGATGTGTTCTAAAGACTTAATTACTGATCGTACAGTGATGAAAGTTCTACCATAATTCATTAAAATTATTAGATACACACTTATTAACTATGCTTTTAAATACACAATAATATTATATGGTGACAGTTAAAACATAATCTTTATCTTTATATATAAAAATTACGTGTTACATTGCTTGTCCGCGATGAACTCTGAAATCACTCAAACGATTTTAATGAAATTTTGTAAATGTGTATTGCTTGCTCCAACTTGAGAGATAGTATAGTTTTTATCCCGCTAAATGACCCTCAAAATATTTTTATTGTGTATTTACGAATGTTTTATAGGAAGAGTCGTCAGAAAGGGCAGAACAACGTTTGCCCGGCCACCTAGTAATTATATACTCTTTGAGCGACTATCTCTCCTAGAGTAATTACATACATGCTAGTAATTACTCTTGGCAATCTCTAGTCTGTGCGAAAGTAATAGTCAATTTAAATCTGGCCACTACATTATTTTTACTTATTACTATTAGCTTGTTAGATATCTATTTATCTATAATTACTATGTTCTGTGCTCTTGATAGAAGTAATAGTGTTCTATTCAGGTGTTTGACATTGACATTACGTGGTAGAGCCATGCTGCAGCTATATTAATTGTATAGTCGTAGCACGAATGAATGGCTCGACCGAGGACGGACCACGCTCTCACAGAATACCAACGTAAAATAGCAGTTTAACACTGCTCTGTTTCGTATGGTGAGTGTAGAGACCCGGAGACCCTTTTTACTGGAAAAGAGGCATTCCATCTTAGTCCTCACGGGTGACAACGCATCTGCATTATGATTAGCAAACGAGGATTAGATGAAGATGTCTGTCTATCACAACAACCACTTAATTCAGGTGGACTGTGTGCTCGCTTGTTGCTCGTGTATCGTATAAAAAAGAAAAAAATAACGTAAAGAATGTATTATTTTATTTAACGTTATTGTAACTCATATTATATATAAATGTTAGCTTTCTGCACTTCTACTCCATATAAAATTAAACTATACCAAATCTCACACTCGGCCATGCGCGAAGTATGCTTAAAAAGCTCTAGAAGGTTATCTTCGCCTCGAAATTTTTCTTTTATTTTCGGAAATAAATAATAATAACAAGGTGCGAGGTCGGGCTATAGGGCGGATGACCTAGTAATACCACGTCTGACGTTGCCAAGTAGTCGATTGTTTGCTTGGCGGTGTACGACGAGGCGTTGTCGTGGTGAATAAGGATCCTACTGCAAGGTCGTTTCTCCCGAACTTTTTCCAAGACAAGTGGCAAATGATTGTTAGTGTACCACTCTGCAGTAACTGTTTTTCAATTCTCTAAAACAATCGTTGCGTAATGACCTGTCCTACCAAAGAAAGAGGCCACCATATTTTTTCCCACGTTTCGACCTCTCTTAACTTTAGTTGGCAACTCCTCGGAAGGAAACACCCATACAGCACACTGTATCTTAGTTTCAGGGTCATAACAATAAATCCAGCTTTCGTCACCAGTAAGTATGTCGAACACAGCCTTTGAATCACCTCCGTTAAATCTTTGAACCATTTCACGACAACAATCAACACGACGGAGTTTTTGCGCCTCTGTCAAATTATGAGGTATCCACCGGGCACAAAGCTTATTGACCGCTAAATGTTTATGGAGGATTTTGTGCACTTGACTCATACCGATGGCTAAGCTTGTCCAAATCTGCTGATAAGTCACTCTTTTGTCAGTCTCTATCATACGCCGCATAACACTGATGTTATCTTCAGTCGTCGCCGTAGAAGGCCGTCCCTCACGCAGATCATCAAGTGCGACCACGTTTAAACTCATTAAACTAGTTGTAAGCAGTGGCACGTGATGGAGCTTCATCGTGAAAGGCCAATCGAGGTCTATCATAACTTTCTTGTTGACTTAAATGACATCGAAAATCATAAAAAATCATTGTACGAAAATTATCTCGCGTTAAATTCATGCTGAAGTGACACCGACAGTTTTCAATTCACCGCCAAATCGTAAACAAAAGACAAGTTAGTAAAATACATACACAATAATATTCGCAAAGAGTTCCATTTTCTAAACTTGAACTTATTTTTTATTACGTCGTTTACAAGTGGCCAGTTCTAAAAACTTTCAGTGTCGCTTTCGTAAATTTGGAAAGTAAAATATACTCAAATACAAAATTCCATTGAAATCGTTAAAGCCCTTTGAAAAAAGAAAATAGTTATACATATATGCAGATGTCGTTCTGCTTGTTCCAACGACCTTTTTTCCTAAAAAACGCAAAACAAAATAAGGAAGATTAAAAACTTATCGGGATAAAAACTATCCTATCTTTTAAATTGGAGGAAGCAATACACATTTACAAAATTTAATTGAAATCAGTTCAGTAGTTTAGAAGTTCATCGCGGACAAACAATGTGACACATCATTTTTATATATAAAGACATACAAGAATTGCTTGCTTATTTAAAATATAGGATGCTTATCACAGTGATGGAAGCGACTTTGAGCAAAAAAGTGTTTTCATGCACAGGTATTGAAATAAAAATATCTGGTAGAACATTGGCAACTTGAACTACTTTGCTACCTTTGTATAATATAAAGTAGAAAAGGTTATCGCCGATGAATGAAGGGAAGACACGGTTTACATGGTGACATCGAGCCCTGAACATTTTTTCACTATTGTGTCAATATTATAACGAAAAAATGTCTGATCTAGGAACTCACGCTAAGCTGTTTCAATTGAATACTCAAATAAATGCAATAATTTCGCATACTTACACATTCTGCCTTTCTCCTTCATCTGATATTTGGAAAGCAACTCTACCAGCGTTGCCTGTTGCTTCGGTACACCCCGAGTCAGTTCTCGCGTGATCACCAACCGGCACTCCCTCTATGATGTCTGGCACTTCGCTCTTTTCGTGTTTGCACATTCTTAGTCTTCCTTGCAATTTCTTTAATTTATTTGTCGTCGGGTCGGACGATGTCCGCCATTTTACTGAAATAAGATTAAAGTATTTAATTAAGACTTATATAAACAAAATATTAACGAATACGAGTGTTATCACGCCGTGTGTCGCAGTGTTAAAAAGAATCCACTACCCAATATCATCCCGTGAGTATGGAAACTTAAACAGTAGATGGGCTTGAACACCTTCCTGATAATAACTTTAAAAAAACTACGGTTGCCAACCCGCCTCCCGAATGTGGCAATTATGGCTCCATCCCATTTTTGAGGCAATCTGTGGGGAGAGTCTGTGTTCAGCTGTAAATTTTTGATAGACTGAAATAAATGAACGATTGAAGGATGTCATAAAGCTCAACTATATTATATACCAGAATAATTCTATGGTCTCTGGCGAATAGCGCAATACTTATCTCAAATTTTCGCCATTTGCTAAAGACTGAGATTGCTATACATTCGGTCTGTTGTAGCGTTGACGACGCAAGGCGATCGATATTGCGATTAACTATTGATCTATCAAACGTAGATCTGAAGAATATTTCAAACTTGGAACAGGCCTTTGGTTCAGTAGTGGATAATATTGAGAATATTAAAACTATGTACAACTTTCGTAACTCATAAAAAACAACGTATATAGAGGACTAATACAACATCCACTAAACGGCGACCTATTTGTACAATATTTACGAGCACATAAAAATTTACCGAACGTAATAAAACACGGCTAAATCTGGACACGAGCGGCCAATAACTAGATGTTCATACTGGCGCCATGAGTAACTCGTAACGCAGGTACAAGACATATTTTTAGAGGCATTTTAATGCCGTTAAGTATAAGGAAATTAACTAGCAGTGACAAAGTCTACTAAGAATGAATCATATTTTATAGACACTATATCATTACACATAACATAAAATTATTACAGACCGTGAACCCTGAGTTCGATGAAGCTGTTAAAATGAACTAACTAACAGTTGTGACATCACAGTTAAATATACGAGTAATATACTAAAATGTTAATGAATAGTGAACATTGAAATTCCAGCACTAGCAGTAGGCTGCATTTACAAAACAATAATAAAAACATTTGTAATGAAGCTCTGTCGTACTGCGATCGTTGCAGATCCTTCCCTACCGTGGTGTCATCCTCTGGAAGATACTAAAAATATAGGAAGCCCATTTATATTCGGGGCAACATTGACAATGTATAAAATACAGTCACAGTCACTAGCAAATCCCCTCAATTTATCACAATCCATAAAATTTCAATGTTCATGAATCTGCAACCTAAGCAACGGCAGTGCTATAGAACCGGGCTATTATATGTATACTGTGTGCCAAGAACTCAAATTAGTAATCCTAGGCCTTGCCTCTTCTATGTCCTTAATTAAACAAATTAATAAACTTCACACGCTTTAACATAATAAAATAATATATGACCACTTTTTTATAGGATAGGGTAACAAACAACTACACAGTCCACCTGTTGGCAAGAGGGTGCTGTGACTCATAGACATCTACATCAATCCACAATCAAGATTCAAAATACAGATGCGTTGTCACCCGTGAGAACTAAGATGGAATGCCTCTTTTCCAGTAAGAAGGGTCTCCGGTTCTCTACACTCATCACACGAAACACAGTGTGTTAAACTGTTATTTTACGCTGGTAATTTGTGAGAGCGTGGTCCTTCCGCGGTCGAGCCGACCCATTCGTGCTTAAACTATACTACTAATATAGCTGCAGTACTACTTACCAAAATCTAAATAAGAGTCTGTTTCAGTGAAGGTCATATTGATGCCGCTATCTTGCGAGCTGATGGAAGGATTTTGGCACCAAGTCTTCTTTATACAACAGGCTCCGCACGTTACATCTGCGCAGCTGGTTTCGTCATCAGAGAGTTTGTTTGAACTTGAAGATTTTGGTAGAACCGGGGAGTCTTGAGCTGTGGTCACCACTTGAATAATTGTATCTGGCGTGGAAGTTTCACTCGAGGTGAAGGAGATGTTGTTCAGTCCAGATGCCTCATGTGAAGGTGTACCATGAGCTGATTTAGGAGACTGTATACTTGGAGATTTCTTTTCGAAATTGCTTTCATCGCCATGGGTAATGTGGGATGGAAGTATTGGGCTAGTAGTGCACTTCCTTAGGCTCTGTGTTGATTTTTGTAAATCTAGACCTAGTTCCGGGCCTGACCCTATTCTTCGTCTTCCTACTTGAGGAGGAGAAATTCTTCTCGAACATAAACTAGCATAATCCGGTGAAATCATTTCGTCAACCTGATTAACCATTTCTCGGATTTCATGTTTTACTTCCGAAGCCATTTCCCTTGACACTCCCATTAAATATTCAGCTACATCTATGATGGATACAGAATTCTTATCACTCTGACTAGATACTGAGTTCATACTGAGATTTGATTGTTCTATGGAATCAGAATTGTCAAGTATATCATCGACTTTAGAAATAACTCCCCTGATTTCTGATTTGATTTCAGTAGCCAGTTCTCTAGTCATCTCCTTGACGTATGCTTGTATATCTTCTGATGTTTGCGATGTTATGGAAGTAGTTGGTGAAAAACGACCCGTCTGGCTGCAGTCGGAGATAGAGGTACTACTTTGAGCGCTATACGGGAATACCTTTTCAGGAGACATCATTGGATCATCCAATGATTGGAGGTCTGTTTGGCTGCTACAGTTACAAAAACCGTTCGCCTTACTCTCGTTACTAGGACTTGTTTCCTTGAGACCCAGATTCATTTGTGTTTGTGCGCTTAATAGGACTGGTGGACTATCTGAACCCAAACTATAGCATCTAGATCTACCCATCATAGGTTTAAATGACTGACGAACCATTCGTAGTGGTGACACAGATTCACCCAATGCGAATTTTACTGGATGTGTTGCTTTGACGACTTGTTCTTTTGACGTCTCTTTCAAGCTTGACTCTCTGGAATAGAACTTTTGTTTTTGCTTGGATCGAAAAATTGGGCAGTCTTCTATAGCTGAGAGGCTGAAATGTCTTGAAGATGATCCGAAAATAGGAGAAGAAGTCGCTGATGACCTGCAAAAGTTTAAGCTCTTTCTTGCTCCTGTATATCCAGATGGATCGAAAGGTACAATATGCTTTACGTTCGCAGATCGACCTAGCAGCAGATCGTGGGCTTCTTTAGGCAGCATAAACCATCTTAGATAGTCTATTCGCGGATTGAATCCAACTTCAGGCTCAATTGTTGAACATTTCATTGCCAGTTTCCTGGCTCTGTTGAATAGATTTCTTGCTGTTTGTAAGCATTCAGTAAAAGTTTGTGGAAAAATTCCGGGACCTGAGAAAAAATGTACATATTTTTAATACAGTCACTTTCATATTATAATAAATACCTTATGGGTAAAAAGATGTTTACCAGATATCCTTCGCTCGCAAGCTGTCATTTGTCCGTCAATGAATTTTAATGAATATAAGGATTTTCTATCGCGAAGCATAGAGCAGGTGTGATGTCTCCACTGCCCTGTTTCGGTATTAACTACGTACTGAGGCAGGATCTTCCAACCTTCAGTGGCGACCATTTTCAATGCTTCTAAAACGAAGGCCAGTTCATTGTCAGACATAAAGAAGGGCAAAGACACCCTGCAGAAGCCTGGTCTCATGTGCTCATTATGTATTGGTACATCTGGTGCTTTCACAGCGCTCAATTTGCGAACTCGTGCAACTTCTTTTTGCCTGAAATTAAAACAAGTATTTTAAATATTTTGCAGTAAATTGAAATTGCACGAATTAAATCTTCCAGCGCCCTTTCGCCAACGGACAATCTGAAGCTGGACTGGATCTACACTTTGGTTATCGAAAAAGCACATTCGATTTAAACGGTTTGTTTCGACGTTCGTAATGCGAACATCAATAGAGAGGAATAATCTACATGTCTTTGCATCCGATTCCAATGTGAGTGCTGTCTTCACGCCGTTTCTAGAGTAATAAGACCAATCATTAGGTAATTCAGTGTTAGAGTAAATATTGTAAGTATAACTAATACCATCTTCGTATACATCATGACTTACCATCACGTGGGAAAGTAGGCAAGCATTGGCTTATAAAAATAGTTAAAAAAGTAATCAACTTCACAAAATATTTTATAGTGCCTCAAGTATAAGTACTAACTCAAATACCCTCATCTAATCCCATTCACATCAAACAGTGTAATCCTTATAACGCATATCCGATGCAACGACAGAGAAATCTATCTAACAATTTGTATTTTGTATAAATGTTGGACCATTCTAGGTTTGAATAATTCATGACATAGTAGTACAATTATTAAGTGTGTTTCTTGAAGCGACCTTTGAATTCCATCGATAATTGCTCGCATGTAAAACACAAGCTTGTTCGTGTGCTACTATTATTATAAATTCACTCGCTGTAACCGGCTACGTGTTGTTGTGGTTCAAAAAGTTTTTCAAAAGTATATAAAAACACGCGCGTATTCGAAATCAACTATGTGTTAAAATTTCAAAACAATCTGTGAAGAACTTACAGGGAATTAAGTTTTTGAACAAACGAACATTTACTTTTTTTATATAAACACACCAATAAATTAATTACCGATAGGAAGTTATTAATTCTAACCTAGAAACAGATTGAAGATTTTATATGTAAGTACATTTTTAATTTACTATATTATATAGATAAGTTCTGTATTTTATGACGTATCTGATAAATTAATATTTATAGCTATTAATATTTATTAAGAATCTAAAGCGGTGCAATCAAGAAGTAGTACCGTAATTGCGGAAGTCTATAATGAATTGAGAAGAAATCAAATGAGGAACTGGTTTCAACCATAACGAAAACTATGCAATAGCCAAGAGATATTGATATTAGTTCGTTTGAATAATTAGGCTAATTTTGTTTTGCAGACTCAAGATCAAGATTATATTTGCACAAATGGTTTAAGGAAAAATTTCTATAATTATTAGACTAAAGCATTCGATCCTCATATGCGCCAATGAAGTTGACAATTTAGATTTTAAGTGCTGATTTACAAAAAGCAGCGTTGGAGGAACATCGTGAGGAATCCTTCGTGTCTCAGGAATAAAATGTTTCAAGGACACGTTAAGGACAACGCGGTGGATTACTGACTTCATAACGCTCTCGTAAATGAAAGAGGACCCACGTCCATGCCACAGTTGCAGCACTTGGCAGGCGGGTTGGTAACCATATTTTTTATCATCTTAGTTGTTATTGGTAAGATGATGCGTGCTGCCTATCTACCGTTTCATTTCCTTCTGCCGCCTCTCACAACACTTACGGCATGATATCTTCCGCTGCCACCACCGCCACTTCACTGCATACATTACTTAACCTTATGTATATTAGCATTAGATACTTACGCTTCAACATCTAACAGCTTCTCATATTCCTTAAGGAGTTGATTGTCAATTCCTAACACATCAGAGCCGTAGTTGAGGTCAGTGGTGAGGCCACCTCTAGCCTGAATCCCGAACACGTCATTCAGAACCGCGCAGACGAATTTATGGTGAAGAAAAGTGCCCCGTGGATGTTTCACCATGAGTGAGAAGATCGGTAGCCTTCGGACTGTTGGCGATGCGCTTCCTAGCAGTATTAACTCCGGGATATTCTTTATGTGAGATAAAACTTGTCTGTAACAAAAAAAAAATAAAGAAATTAATGAACATCTTTTTACGCAGCTTCTGAACAGTTATCTGCTGATCAATAGTGTTCAAACATGATGGCAGGGTTTGTTGTATTGCCGACCCTTAAGGCGAATCGGTGACAGTACTAGAATTGGGAAATTTTGGGATAGTTATATCGTCTTTATACCAGCCTACGAAGGTCGCGGAATATCCCTGCCAATTCTCTAAGAGGTCTTACAATACCCACAAGTGGAGATACGAGTAGAGTGATAGATCCTGATACGTCGCCACCACACGGCAATTGTCTATTTCTTCTTCTTCATCAGCTTGTAAAAATCCCCTGCTGGTTAAAGGCTTCTCCCATGGTAGAGAAGATTTTCTTGAAGAAAGCGTAGAATCCCATCTTAACAAAGCGATTGTGACTTAGAATCAGCAATAACAGCAAAATACTTATGGTTCGAATCCGATTGAGATTGTACGAAATAAAAATGATGTACTAAGCGCCAAAATTATTTTATGAGTATCTCGTAAATTAAAGTAAATTGAAAAAAGAAATCTTAGTGTAGTCAGCACACAATTAGTTGTGTTTTTGATTTGTATTCTTTCGAGAATAAAAAAATACCTCAAAAATACTGAATGTTAATGAATAAATCTTCTTAAATATCGTTGTTTCCAGTTTTAAACTTTTTTTATAAGATAAGGGTGACAAACGAGCACACAGTCCACCTGATGGTAAGTGGTTGCTGCGGCCCATAGACATCTACATCTATCCTCGATTACAAATCAAAATGCAGATGCGTTGTCACCTCAGAGGACTAAGATGGAAAGCCTCGTAAAAAGGAGACCCTTTTTCCGAGGTACTCTACACTCACCATACGGAACACAGCAACGTTAAGCTACCATTTTACGCTGGTATTCTGTGATAGCATGGTCCTACATCGGTCGAGCTGACCCATTCGTGCTACAACTATACCAATAATATAGCTGCAGCATGGCTCTACCAAGTAAATTTTAGCTACGAACTTTATTGTAGATAAATTCTATTCTATTTTGCAGCCTCTTGGCAGATGGATTGATGTGAGCAGTATCAGTACCTTTCATACCTTTAACGCTGCTTCTCATCGGCGGTCTGAGTCTACTAAAACCTTTAAGTGCCATTTTGGCGTATCCCATAATCGCCTTTTACTGCACTCTCGAGATAAAATGGCGTGACGGATTCTCTTTAGCCTTCAAAACACAGCAAAATTGAATGAGTCTTCAAAGTCAATTTAAGGCAATTTCGCACTGTCGTAATTATACAGTGCAAGTAAATAGTAGTAGGTACTACCTTTTGCTGCGTGAAAAGGTTTTTTACTATGTTTATGTTGATATTGAATTTGAATTCCTTTAACTTTTGTAATCATTCTTAGATTTGATTTCATTTGAAGTATTTGTATACATAATAAAGAACGGATATTAAAACCCATCTTTCTACACATTAAAGGTCATAAGCCATATTAAATAAACAAGCTATATTTAATAAACAATCCAATGTTTAAATAATGCATCTATCGAATAAATAAAAGTGATTTCATCAAGATTATTTTGAAATAAAGAATACTATGAAAAGCCCAGCATATAATCCGGAATGCAACATAGAAACAATTTTGATATATAAATAAAAACAAGGGAAAGTTACCCCGGAAATGACATTGCTTTTCCAGCAGATAATTACAGTTTGGTAGCATGCGATATCAGGGCAAGTTTGTACGTTCACGTGAAACGAACACACACGCCTCGTAAAAATGGTTGATGGTTGAATTTATAACTAATGATAACCAATAAAGAAAAATGAAGTAAAATAAAAATAAATAGAAATGCACACACAGTACACAACTTATACAGAAAAACAATGAAGTATATAGTATACGCTCATACCAACATAAGGGATTGGAAAACGGTGTCGTAGGGGGCATGGCGGCACAAGAGACCGTCATGCCATTTGCCGTTACGACATATGGGTCGGTTTTATTGCCAAAGCGCGCCAATAGATGTTACAAATCAAAAAACCTCGTCTTCCTCTCCGCTCCACCGTGACGACTGACGAGCATAAAGTAATTAGCTATCTGACGACGGTTTGGCCTATTGGTCACATTTGGTTTTCGTTTCGGGTCTAAGCCGACGCCAGTAATGATGGTTAGTAATCTTCCGTTCACCAGATGTCGCTAGTTGGTGGTGAAGTGAGGTTATTTGTTACACAACGTCATTATTATTGAGAAGTTACGTTTTAAATGGGGTTCAGAAATCTTATTTTTTTAGAATCTATATTGATGTATAACATATATTTTCACATCTTGGTACTTGGAATTTTCTATCGTATTGAATTTGTAACCGTGTAACGGCGGTATAAAAATATCCACTACCCCCATATCGTCCCGAGGCTGTCGTAAGAGGCGACCGAGGGAAAATGAAACAGGAGATAGGCAGCATCTACTTGATAACAAATCAAAATTATAAAAAACTGCGGCTGCAATTCGGGCCGCAGATTCAAATCCTGCACGGGATAAGTTTTGGTCCACGATTCAAGAGAATTTTCCTAGTAGGGTAACTTTAAAGGATAAGTCTACTTTAGAAGCATCATTAAAATTGACAATGCGAATTATATTATGATGTATGATAGTATTAAGTCAACATACACAAAAATGTTAAAAATTCTAGAAACGAGATGCATATTTCTGCACTTCCGAAATAAAAGTTGGCACCCCTATTCCAGAACTTGCTTATCGCTGATCGATTGTGCCCTACTTGCAGAAGCTTTAAACAGTCGTGCGCTGCTCGTATGGACAGAAGCCAGGAAAAACAAAACGAGGAAGTAAAAAAGTTATTACGATAAAGTTAGTTATAACTTAGCTATTGAACCTGTGTGACAGACTTGTTCTATTTTATTGTCTGTATCCTAGACTTCAAATTTAAAATAAAAAATATTTACTTTAATAACCGTTAAAGAACAGGACGCTCAGCGTTAATTTCTCAGTACGAGAGCGAGGTTTAAATTAGATATGAGTTCCAGTCATGGTGACATCTGCTATTATAATAGCCAATTCGTCTGCTAAACCTTGCCAAACGTAAGCAATAACGTCAATCATGTCAATTATATCATATTATATTAAAAGAAAACATACCCGAACTAGAATGTTAATTGTTTCTACACCGTCCGCCAAATAGTAAGTGGATGGTGTGACACATAAACATCTACATCTACCAACGATTAAGAATCAAAATGCAGATGCATTATCACCCTTGAGTACTAAGATGGAACGCTTCATTTCCAGTAAAAAGGGTCGCCGTTTCCTACCCCCACTACGCAACATAGCAGCATTACATTCCTACTTTCCGCTGGTATTCTATAAGAGCGTAATCCGCCCCTGATCAAGCTGACTTACACTGCATTTGTACTATAACCATAATAAAGCTGCAGCGTATCTCTACCAAATCCTAAATAAATAAATAAAGATGCAATTTTAAGTGCCAATAATTTACCACCTACTCGGGGATGTGGAGAAACCTTGAGAAGAGGATAATTGTGAGTGCTTGTCGAACATATTGTAAACTGTGTTGAGCACTCCAGAAGTATATAATGATAAACGCGTTATGGCTTAAGACCAGGGCGTTAATAAATTGTTTTTTTTTCCTTAACAACGAATAACGGTATTGGCTTATGAGATATTTATTTCAATAACATCATATTCACACTTTCCTTATTATAACAATTCTAATCGCGTCGATCAGAACACTCTATCTTGATTATATTAGAGGACGCGATATTGACAGCACTTCCCGCATAAACGTGAGGTTCAGTACAGGATGTGGACGATAATATCAGCTGAGGCACAAATATGATCGCGGATATTCCTTATT
The DNA here is from genome assembly GCA_963668995.1 of Parnassius mnemosyne. Taxonomy (NCBI): domain Eukaryota; kingdom Metazoa; phylum Arthropoda; class Insecta; order Lepidoptera; family Papilionidae; genus Parnassius; species Parnassius mnemosyne. The sequence goes on from CAVLGL010000083.1 coordinate 27,071,038, forward strand.
ATGTATAGTCAGGCTTATATAAGCTCTGTATAAACGATCGTACAACGGTAAAATTATGTTTAAATTTGCAACTAAGGCCCGATTTCATTAAAACTAATTATACAAGAGTAGTTAAAGGAAAATAATTGTGCGCTTTAGATATCAATCAATGGATATTCTCGATTGCGTACTCTGTGGAATAGAATGAGTGAACGAATGGAAAATTGAACCTTCCAAATACAATATTATTTTATTTTTCGCATAATTATTGATACCCACTCGGTGAAATACATAATCTGACAGGATTATATTACCTTAAAACGTTTCACGTTAAGTTTAAATAATATCAAGCTTAAAAAATTATAATATCATAACATCCATTAAATCAATCAGCTGTTGTAAAGACGCCATTTTTACACCTATAGTGATTGATGCCAGTGATGCAGTGTGGTGACGTATTATCTTTGCCTATATAAGAGAATACATCATTCCTATTTCTACCGGGTGTATCGTATCGTATCGAAGGCGACTATGGAATAACAAAATCATATGGGTCCCGATAAATGTTAGTATAATTATTTCCTTTAGACCAGATGTAAATATCAGATCAACGCGTGGTCAAAGGGACAAAGCTACGAGAAGTCTGGTTCTGCAATCGTCAATACGTCTCTTAAATTAACTCATCCTGACAACGAGAGAGGCCAATGTTCAGCAGTGGACTATGACGGGCTGGTAAGAAAAAAGACGAAGTGATTTACGGAAAGGTAAATGTAGCCCGACGCTCACTAGGTGGAGCGACAATCTACGCATAACAACAATATGCGACGAGCTATGGAAAGCCGGAGACAGGAATTACAAAAATTCGAGAAGGAAAAACTATATTAAATTATTATATTATATGATATGAAAAATGAAGATCTACTAAAAGTTGAGTTTATAGATCTGAATTCAGAATCAATCACACAGAACGGTACCAATCTACTTAGAAGGAAAGCGAAGTTTTTTCATGTTCATAACAAAAAAAAAGTAGCGACATTGTAACTAAAGGTTATATTATAATGTGGCTGTGCAAAGTAACACTGGGGAATAAATGCAGCCCACGTACGGTTGAGACTATGCACTCGGACACCATACAGGTATCTTTCTTTTATAAGTCACTACGTCCCTAAGTACAAAGTACAATAGAACACGTCTCTTAATAACCAAGCCAAGTACAGTGTACATAGAACAAAGTGGTAAACAATGAATTTTATTTTATTGTACATATTAAAGTACGTTACACCTTTCACGTTTATTTTACATCTATATACATATCTACGCACGTCAATTAAGGGTACTCTTAATTTGGCCCAGCGTCAATTTATAGCTAATTTGTTCGATAAACTTCTGCTTAAGGCGTCCCTTACCCACTCTGCCACTCCTTAATTCTATTATAATTGGTCATACAGCCTTTAGAAATACTTCTCGTTCGGTAACCAAATAGTCCACAGACTAAGCGAAGTATGCCATTGATTTTAATTCGAGGTAGCCCACAATCTTATATGAGATACAAGTAGTGCCAGAAATTTGGCAATCTTTATGAATTCTCTTTACTTTATGCAATTTTAATGCGAAGCAATTTGTTTAAAGTTTCTTGCGATTATTTATTACATAGTTTAACAAGAACTCGAAACCCATCTAACGATAAAACTTTAAGCTATTGGATATATTCCAGATAAAGCAAGTATGTTTTCACAACATTTATTTTTCTAAAATGTATTAATTTAATAATGTTCTTTCAGATCAAACTTCAGTCACGGCAGCCAGTCTCAATGGAGATAGCCATCTGAGCAGGACAGAATTATAGTGCTCTTAGTGTTTACGCAAGTACAGGTGTACTCTCTATACCTTCACTCTCATAGTCTAATGGGACGGTAATCCGACACGACCAGAGAGAGATCAGGCGCAAGACAAAATCGCCAACTTCCTTCCTCCGGACTGCTAGTGAGAAATTCGTGACAGATAAACTTACAATACAATACAATACTATTTATTGTACAACAAGAAAAAAATATCAAAAAGAAAAAATAAACAACTATTGAGGGAAGTACAAAGGGTGGTCTTATTGCTACATAGCAATCTCTTCCAGACAACCCAGAAGAAGAAATAAATAAAATAGAGAAAAAGAACAATTACTTCTAACTTAATAACTGATTTCTTCGACCCGACCTAGATTCGAAGCCGTTGCCGCGTTCACAGACACTAGATCAATGAGACAATCGTTTTCAAATATAATATATATACCAAGTAAGAGTGGGCAAGCAAACAGTTCATCTGGAGGTCAGTGGATGCCGTGGCATACACATAAGCACCTGTATAGATGCATCTATCATCGATTAAAAATCAAAATGCAGATGCTTTGTCACCGCTGAGTTCTAAGATAGAATGCCAAAATAATCACAAAAATATGATCACATTTAATTTTACGTTAAGTAGAAATTCAATAGCAAAATTCTTTCTGAAATCTTACTCAGCCAATGTAAAAATAATTTAGCCGCTGGATTTAGTACTGCTATTAAAAAAATATATTCGTTTACGCATTCTTTCTTTTCTTTTATTTTATTTTAAAAACGCTACCCCCACACTAGGATTTTCTCCTGTATCGTGGAGGTAGTTTACAAACACAAATTTCACAAGGACAAACATCCAGACCCGGAACAATCATTTGTAAGCCATACAAATACTTGTTCCGTGCGGGATTCGAACCCGCGTCCCCCAGCGCAGCAACTCATTGCTAAGCCACTGCGCCACGGAGCCGTCATTACTGCTGGATTAACGCGAAGCGACATTAAATAAACCGTAAACATTGAATTAAATTGATAAGAGGGCACATGGTTCCCAATACAACGCGATAAACTATGACTCGTCAGCATTGATGACTTCATCAACAACTGATACCGAAGGTCTTCTAGATTAAAGAAATTACATATAGACAAACAGTCTAGGGCGTGATATACGTAATATAACTAAATTGTGCGATAAACAAACCATGGAAAACTAAGCATCAGTATGTAACACGCTTGGGACATGGTACTTTTCACAGTAGAGACGACTTATCATAATTGGCATTCTTGATGGGCAGATTCACGATTACAGTCGAAAACAGATCGAGTGACAAACGAGCACACAGTCCATCTGATGGTAAGTAGTTGCTTTGGCCCATAGATATCTACATTTACGAATCAATTCGCAGATGCGTTGTCACCCGTGAGGACTAAGATGGAATGCCTCTTTTTCAGTAAAAAGGGTCTCCGGTTCTCTACACTCACCATACGAAACACAGCAGTGTTAACACACAGTGTTGTCACAGCTGCAGCATGGCTGTACCACGTAAAAATATATATATATATATATATATATATATATATATATATATATATATATATATATATATATATATATATATACCTAAGGAAGCTAGCTTATGTATGATCTAAGCATTAAACATACTAAGTAGCATTTTAAACCACTGAAGTTTGTCTACTACTACAGACAGTCTAAAAAGAACTAAATTCTATCTAAGAAGGTTGTAAAAAAATTAAAAAATAAAGATTGAGAACTAGAACATTGGTACCGGCGGGGAATAGAACTTGTTTTTTTTTATAGGATAGGGTGACAAACGAGCACACACTCCACCTGATGGTAAGTGGTTGCTGTAACCCATAGACATCTACATCTAATCTCAATAAAGAATCAAAATGCCGATGGGTTGTCACCTATGAGGACTAAGATGGAATGCCTCTTTTCCAGTAAAAAGGGTCTCCGGTTCTCTACACTCACCATACGAAACACAGCAGCGTTATGCTGCTATTTTACGCTGGTATTCTGTGAGAGCGTGGCCCTTCCCCGGTCGAGTCCATCCATCCATTCGTACTACAACTATACTACCAAAATAGCTGCAGCATGGCTCTATCACGTACGTATCATCATATCTCGTATGTGTACTAAGAAATTTTAAGGCAAATGCTTAGTTTCTAAACTACAATAATATAATTTCATTCTACTTCTTTCACAACTTTTTCTAGTCCATTGCTAAAAATAGCAATTTGCTTACGGGCATGGATAACTTGAGAAGTTTGCCCTTACCATACTGGGCAGGGGGATATTATCATCTAATTATTGTCGTTTCTTTATCTTGATTATAAAAAAAAAACCTTATTTCGTATTTTTGGCTGACATTGTGGTATTTCTAGTTGATTAATTTGATTAATTTAACAAAGTGAAAAGGGACACGTTTGCACCATAATATTTGTGACCGTAATAAATATCTAGTACAATAATTAATGCGTGACAAATTCTCTCGTAACAGACAAAATACTACTTTTCACCGATCTTTTGCGTTGAAAATAAACTTTTTGCCTACGCACCTAAGATGTTTTAAGAGTACTACGCACTTGATTGTGTCATACTTGATGGATAATTTTAAGCTTAATATTGCGCAAACAAATCTAACTGTATTATGGATTTTTGTAAGATAGCATTTGATGCCGTTTACATTAGCTCTTAAACAGTTTAATAATATTAGGTAATAGATAAAGTATTCAATTTGTGTTGTAAGCTAAAGCGAAAGTGTTTTACAGAACTGAAATAATTTTGGAAATATTAACCGAGGCTTTGAAAAATATACTTCTTTTCTACCGACTTCAAAAAGGAGAAGGTAGTCAATTCGACTGTATGCTTTTATTTAGTGTGTAAATAAAACGAAGAGGTTCTCAATTCGACTGCATTTTTTTAATGTGTGTTACCTTAGGAGTTTTTTTCTGGGTGAACCGATTTCGATGATTATTTTTTTATTTGAAAGCTGATGCTTCTCATGTGGTCCCATATAAATTCGATCAAATTCTGACCAATAGTTTTTGAGTTATTGTTAATAATTTATATTGAAGTCGGTTGTACAAAATTTTTAATTTTAAAACTACTATTCTTATTAAACAGTCTCTCGGTTTCTCTCCGTTTTTATTAATCCACTGCTTAGTGCTTGAAACAGGCCTATATGCTCGTTCTCGTAGCAAGTAGTAATTAGTTTGAACTTTGAACTGTACTAACATAACTAAAAAGAAGTGGTAAAATTAAAAATTTTGTACAATTTTACAATTTTTATAATACGTGGTAGAGCCATGCTGCAGTTATATTAATAGTATAGTTGTAGCACGAATGGGTCGGCTCGACCGGGGAAGGACCACGCTCTCACAGAATACAGCATAAAATAGCAACTTAAAGCTGCTGTGTTTCGTATGGTGAGTGTAGGGAACCGGAGACCCTTTTTACTGGAAACGAGGCATTCCATCTTTAGTCCTCACGGCTGACAACGCATCTACATTTTGATTCGCAAACGTGGATAGACGTAGATGTCTATGGGCCACAGCAACCACTTACCATCAGGTGGACTGTGTGCTCGTTTGTCACCCTATACTTTTAAAAAAAGCCGACTTCAATTTAAATAAAATGAGAACATCATCAATGTAGTCGAAGTTAATTACATGCACATTATTAAGAATAACTCAAACTTGATCAAATTTCTATGGGTCCACACATGAAAAGCACCAGATTTCAAATAAAAAAAAAGAATCATTAAAATCGGGTCGCCTAGAAAAAAAGTCAAAGGTACACATAAAATAGATGAAAAGAAAAAACTGTCGAATTAAGAATCTCGTAGGTTTTTTAAATCGGTTGAAAATTGGCCGGTTGATGGTCAAAATTTCACCACGTACAAAGTAAAAGCATAAAGCTATAAACGTGATCAAATAATAATATAAATTTAAAAAATTATTATTTGATTGATACATAATTATACAATTTGACAATACACTAAAACATTATTATTATTTGAAGTTACAATTTTTTTTTAATCGGCACGATACCGCGGCGAGTACGAGTAGGACTGTATGATAATTAACTGGTTTTAGTTTTTTTTTATTATAGTTTTTAATGTGGTCTATAATAAAATATTGTATATTATGTTATGTAAATAAAAACAAAGAATATTTAATCTATACATAATACCTATAAATAAAATTGAAGTGTCCGTCTATAATATTTAAATAACTAACTTTTATTGAGTTTAGGGAGTTATTTGCGTGCTAATAAGACATGAATAATCATTTTTAAGATGTTCGTCTATCTGTCTGTCAATCTGTCCGGGCGGGCTAATCTTCGGAATAACTGAACCGATTGTAGTGAAACTTTAAAAACAGGCTGTATATTATTCGAAACGCTTAAATATATATGCTGAGAAATCGAAGAATTGATAAAATAAATTGACTTTGATGATTACCTTTAATCTAAATAACCCCACATTAATGGATCTCATCAAGTCGAAGCCGGAACGGGTTGCTAAATTATTATAACTAAACATTTAACGAGTCCAGTAAAGGCATATTGGAGCTATCGATCCTTTTAAATGTTAATAGCATTGTTACGGCCTACGGCTGCTCCCTTAAAGAGTCAAATCCTCTGGGGCCCATGAGCAGAAGACTTCCCGAGCAGACGTAGGTCGGGTCTCAATGTGGCCACGTGGAATTTCTCTAATTACACTAAACTATATGGGGGAGCGTTCTATACTACGGCCAGTCGACCGGGAGGATATTAGACGGAGCTTGCTTACCTATATCCAAGGCGACTGGTCCCTCCGGAGTCGATCAGGTCGCATGTGGTTGTGTAGTGCAAGGGAAATAAGGTGATGTGATGTGTATCTGGGTGTGACTGATGATGATTGACCCTAGACCTTGGCCGTCGGCAGCAGCCCGGGCGTCGACACCGCTCCAAATTGAGGGAACCTTCCGCGGCGTTGTCCACAGTCACTTTCCTCGTTCGTCACGATGACAGTCAATTAACTCTATCGTACGATTAACTAACTTACAGAAGCCACTAACTCTCGTTGGGTATAAGGTTAACGCACAAAACGCACACGGAGTTTCCGGATCGAAGGTCACTACCGTTTCGCGTAGCAACAGTTATTTCTAGAATATCAAAGGCCGCACTAGCTAATATTGCCGAATGCACTTATGCAGATTCTGAGTCAGACACAATGAGTCCCTGGAAAGCTCTCCAGCAGGAATGCGCGTCACAAATCCTAGACCGTATATTTACTGTCCGCGCCTAATTATTCCGAGTTCCCGACAAAAATGACAGCGTGCTAACGTTAGCACCGCTGACAGACGACTCCACTGCACCTTTACGCGTTCTCAACCCCACCGCTCGAGCGACGTCAAAACCGGTATGGCACCGAGCGTCGCGCCCCCTAAACGTCGATTCCGACAACAGCGTTTGGCGCGAACAAGCATACAAATAAATAGACTCATAAAATTTTACAATTTTTTTTTGATAGTATAGGGTGACAAACGAGCACACAGTTCACCTGATGGTAAGTGGTTGTTGAGACCCATAGACATCTACATCTATCCTCAATAAAAATTGCTGCTGGTGACAAGAGGGCTGGTTCTTTTCTCGCTCAAAGGCTAAGGCTATAGCCATTCAGCGGGGAAACGCAGCCAGCGTTCTTGGCACGATACCGCGGGGAGTAGGACTGTATGATAATTAAGTTACTGTTTTATTTTTTTTTTAATTATAGTTTTTAATATTGTATATAATAAAGAATAAAACAAAACGAAAAAATCAAAATGCAGATGCGCTGTCACCCATGAGGACTAAGATGGAATGCCTCTTTTCCAGTAAAAATGGTATCCAGTTCACTCTCACCATACGAAACAGCAGTGTTAAGCTGCTATTTCGCGCTGGTATTCTGTGAGAGCGTGGTCCTACCCCGGTCGAGCCAACCTATTTGTGCTACAACTATATTACTAATATATGTAGCTGCTGCATGGCTCTACCGCGTATAGTTCACAGACGTCAAAACTGTGTCTAATGTAGTCACAGTATTATGCATTTGGCCACGGATTTGTCTCTATATTTAGCAATCTGTTGGAAGCGTCCCATCTTGTTCGAAAATAGAAAGAAATTAATGGAACATATACTCTAAATTAATGAAACCTTGTAAAAGGCGCTTCAGATGATTGAAAGTAATTGGAAAGCTAAACATCCAGTCTGTGCGTGATTTAAATCTACCAACATAATGTCGATATTGGGAATAATTTATTGATTAAATTCAGTACTCGTAAATATGTGGCGGCGCTGTCGTCGCGCCTCAAGCAAAAAAACATCAACGCCTAAATCGCGCTATCAAAATTTCGAAGTAAAAGCAGTATATATAGAACAATTCCGATGTACCACTCAGCGCGTTGGTTGCTCCTCGGGCAGAACACCTTGCCCGGCGGTAGATCTCCCCTTTTTCTACCACGCCCAATGATACTAGAAATGACATTTGTTGCTGCTTCTATTCATAAGAAGAAGATCAGGGGCAAAATGCCATTTCTGTTCAAAAATTCGGAAACCTCAGACATAACGAGGAGTAGTATTGCAAACAGGTATACTTATACCCTGTTCAGCGTGATGGGCATAGGTAATTATAAAGCTTATATTATGCTAATTACCGCTTCCTTACGAAAAGCCTTTTTTAGCAGGTTTTTTTAAATATAAAGAGGCTGCCAAAGATTTAGTTGCTTTTTCATAAAACTGAAGTGACCGACAAACTTACACATACCACCTGATGTTCAATCACCTACAACCAAACTCAACAAAGGTAATATTTGCGTTGTCCCAATTGAGGACTAAGATGGAATGCCTCACAACCTGTAATTACACTCTCTCTATACTCTTCAGAACGAAATGGCAGTGCACGCACTGCTGTTTGGCGGTAGAAATATGTAAAAGAGTCTTACCACCTAGCAAACAGCTACTAGTACAATTATTCCTTTGCCGTGTGACAGTGGTATAAGATGATCTTTCATATTTTAGGGTTAGTTATCAATTCTTAAAAAGGCATGCAGGAGAAAATGGGAGACTATTTTCTGTCACCATCTCCTAGTCTATTTGCCGTGTGACAGTGGTATAAGATGATCTAACAATACATTACATTCCGTGGTTTTCGTAAGACACCACTACTAGACAACCCGGTAATACCTCCTCCTCGTCATTATTATCCTTTAAGGCCACGGATAGATGTCGGTATACCATCACGTATAAGATAGCAGTATATAACTCTCGCGACATCTGGTATTCCGATCGCCAGTCAACTTGCCAAGTGACTACACCAAATCTTTGCTACTGTGGGAGACGTCTATGACCAGTATGTACTGTTACTTGCTGGTAAAGAAGAAGACGATATACCAATGATAAAGAGGTTTTGCTCATTCTGTGTAAACTAGAAGATATCAATGTTATCATATTTTTTCTATAATAAGCGGATAACCAGCACACTAGTCGTCTGATAGTAAGTGGATGCTATGGCCGATAGACTTCTGCATTCTATCTTCAATTGAGAATCAAAATGCAGATGCGTTTTCACCCCTGAAAACAAAAAAAGGAATGTCTCTATTTTATAAAAAAAAGGTCTTCGTTTTCAGCATTAAGGTGCTATTTTACGCTGGTATTCTGTAACAACGTGGCCTTTCCCCGATCGGGCCGACTCATTTGTGCTCAAAGACATTTAAGTAATAGTATATATTTAAATCTCTTTGTTTGTGCTACAACCATAATAAAGCTGCAACGTGACTCTCACTGTACCGCATGTTAAAAGTATATTTTATTTTTAAAAGTATAACATTGGTATATCATAGCAATAACCTCACACAATGTGAAAGAACAATGAAATTAAATTGAGTATTAAACCGCTTGGAAGAACTACAGATATTTGACAAACATCACAAACAATTTAACCAACCACAACAAAATTCACTATTTAATCAGAAACGCGATAAACGATCAAATGCAACAATCACGAAGGTGTTTATTGCCCGGCTTAACAAACAATTTATTTACTTGACAGCATTACATATACTGACTCACACACTGACCCCATTTCTTCGAGCGGCAACATAAATCAAATGATTACAGTCCAAAATGGATTAAAGGTCACTTCAGATTAGGCGAAGAACTCTTCGTGTATTTTCGCACAGATAATTAAATATCGAACTTATCCAGTTCAAGTAGTTTACCGGAGATTATCCAATTCAAGTAGTTTACTGGACACTAATTAATCTAATATAATCATGAAAAGTTTAAAACCCCTATTAAACATACTGTTTACTTATAATTTGTGTGGTACATACTGCACACGTGCGCGATAACTTGGGCTTGGGACTCGAGGCACATCCGAGTGGCAACTTCCCGCCCGATAACCTTTGTACTTTCCCGAGTGTGCCTTTATTGTAGAGAGCAACGCCATTTTTTAAACAGCGCTGCTGTGAAGTCACTGTGCTCAGGTCTCAAGTTATCGCTCACACCCTGAAGTAATGCAAATGCTAATAGTCTTCCGATCTGACATTCCTAATTACAACACAACCAAAACGGGAAAATGGAAGAGTATCTAATACAGGATCGGTCAATAAAAAATTAAGAAAGACTTTCAAAACGTCACCCGATCGTTTTCAAAACGTTTACTTGTCGGCAGAAAATTCTTGAGGCGGTATCACATAACGCAGTGTTTGTTCTATATCCATTAGTTTTACTTGATTTGTCTTATTTTAATTGTGTGCTTCATTATCAACGTTATGTATTCAATATAGTAGGTATTTGATACGAATATTATATAATAGTTATAAAACATTTTAGTTTATACCTTGCCAGTAAATAAATCACTTTTATCTAAGATGCGTAAAAACACCCGTAACATTAGTTTTAATCCATGTGTAGTATTCATTATTATAGAACTATATTTATGAAATTTTCAAGTCTACTCCAAGTAAAAAAATATCTACATCTATTTTATGGTGCCAATCAATATTAAATAGGACCAATGATAAGAATAGAATGTCTCAAATAAACATTATATTACTTTGTTAAAACTAAATTAACTTTAACTATAAATAAATGTAAAGAGTAATAAATAAAAAAAATAGTAGATGTTTCTAGACATATGTATATATTCACGTGTTTCTGTAGCATGTTAACAATCATCTACGTCTAATAGTAAATTAGAATGAAAAAAAATTGACAGACATAGAGACATAGACACCGAAGTGACTAAAAATGATCGAATTTTTCTAAATTTGGCACGGAACAGCATTTAATGATTTTCCTAAATTCAAGCGCACGCGAGCGAAGCCGCGGTTAAAAAGCTAAAATAAATAAATAAGGTTGCCATGCTCCGTAATTAATAGTTCACAACGTTACCGTAACAGCTTATCAAAAGTCCACTGTTGAACATAGGCAATCTATGGAATTTGTTATTAAAAGAGAAATATATATAAATAAATTAAAAATAAGGCAAATGCAAAAATCTAATACATAGTTTTAAAACTATCATAATTTATTAGTACTGGAAATAAAAAGTCCATTAATCGCGATGAGTATATTTTCATTTGTCTCTACATCCATCATAGTTATTTTTGGAAACAGCAAACAAGCAATAATAGACGCACGATTTTCGGAAATGGGTTCGTTGTCCCATTTCCGGATGGTGTCCAGTCTTTAAACAACATCTATATCACTGAAAACAAAAACGCTGAAACTTTATTGCTTTGATGTCGTCATGTCTCATATATTTTGTACAAAAAAAAATAATGTTAACTTTTTGAGACGTTTATTAGGCACTTTTAGGACAGCAATATTTTAAATGAATTTCATTTATATACAGGAGTAATTAAGCAAGAATAAGATTTAGATGTAGTATTAATGTTATAACTGGCGTCAAATCATCTAGGCAAGGACAAAACCAGCGTTTTGAGACACAATGCAACACGTTGAATACACAAGTTCTATTTCTTGTGTCGGCTGCAGGTGTATGCTGCAGAGAACATTCACCATCAGACAGATTGCGAAGTAGTTTGTAAAATAAGTTCCCAACATACAGATATAAGGTTATTTCTAACATTTCTTCAACGCCGTGGTAGCTCGGGGCCCAGCGTTCGCTGTAAATTTCACAGTACGCGAGCAACCTGGGTTCGATCCCCGCCGACACCGAAGAAATAATAAATCAACACTTAAAATTGTTAATCGCAATTTTAAGTGCTGATTTAACACGTGTTCGGCGGCTCAAAACATCGTGAGGAAACCCACATGTCTGTAAAAATAAAAAATAAAATATTTCTCAGACATGTGAATTTCCTTGCCCTAAAACCCTCTCAGAAGCGAGAAAAGGCATGTTCCCAACTGTGGGACGTATATAGGCTTTAACTAGCTTTCGGAAATAGCCTTGTTACTAGATTCTATCTTAGTCATCAGGGATTTTTTTTTTATGGGATAGGGTGACAAACGAGCACACAGTCCACCTGATGGTAAGTGGTTACTGTGACCCATAGACATCTACATCTATCATCAATAAAGGCTCAAGATGCAGATGCGTTGTCACCCGGGAGGACTAAGATGGGATGCCTCTTTGCCAGTAAAAAGGGTCTCCGATTCTCTACACTCACCATACGAAACATAGCAGCGTTAAGCTGCTATTTTACGCTGGTTTTCTGTGAGAGCGTGTTCCTTCCCCGGTCGAGCCGGCCCATTCGTGCTACAACTATACTACTAATATAGCTGCAGCATGGCTCTACCACGTTGAAAAAGGGATGACAACCTATCATGAATTTTGACTCTATCGGGAAAATATAGGTGTATTTATGGCCACTTACTTGTATAGATCAATATCTGTAGCACTCTGGGTCACGATAATAGATGGGAGTAATGAATCACAATAGCGAAGTGCCAGAAACGATTTATAGCTTCCGACAGCTGGTGTTATAACAATCTCGTTTACGTTGCGCGTAAAATACCCATGCCGCCGACGGGGGTAACGTCAAAAGCACGAAACTACTGCGATGGACAACCTGCCTGCCAAGCGTGGTGGTTGTTATACGAGTTAGAGCCATGCTGCAGCTATATTAGTAGTATAGTTGTAGCACGAATGGGTAGACTCGACCGGGGAAAGACCACGCTCTCACAGAATATCTGCGTAAAATAGCAGCTTAAGACTTCTGTGTTTCGTATGGTGAGTGTAGAGAACCGGGGGCCCTTTTTACTGGAAAAGAGGCATTCTATCTTAGTCCTCACGGCTGACAATCTGCATTTTGAATCACAAACGAGGATAAATGTAGATGTCTATGGACCATAGCAACCACTTACCATCAGGTGGACTGTGTGCTCGTTTGTCACCCTATCCTATATAAAAAAGCGTGATAAATAAAGAGAATAAAGAGAATACCCCCTACCAATGAGACAGGCTCATGTCCAGTGAAAGACTTCCAGTAGCTAATAAATAAGACGAAGAAAAATAAAAATAAAAAAAAATAGAAAAATATTGGTTTTATGTATTTGTGTCTTTTTTATGTCTTATTAAAAGGCCGGCAACGCATCTGCGATTCCCTCCCTGATGTTGCAGCTGTTCATGGGCGGCGGTAGTCACTTACCATCAGGTGAGCCGCATGATCGTTTGCCCCCTCTCCTATAAAAAAAATGTGATTAATGAAACAATTGGAAATGTGTGAGGTATCTTAGTCCTCAGAAGTGACAATGCATCTACATTTTGATTCACAATCGAGGATAAATTTAGATGTCTATTGGCCTCAGCATCCACTTACCATCAGGTGGATTGTCTGCTCGTTTGTCACCCTTATTTTTTTTTAAAAACTTTTTTAAAAAACTACCTGTGCTTTTTTCTGATATTATTATCATCCCATACGTGTAGTAAGAAGCGACAGGGAAACTGAAACAGTAGATGGATAAAAGCATCTTCCTGAACAACGAAAAATAATTTAAAAAAAAAACAACCAAGCCTTTTTTTTATAGAATAAGGGTTACAAACTAGCACCCGATGGTAAAAGGATACTAAAGCCCATAGACAACTAAATCTATAATCGATTAAGAATCAAAGTGCAGATGTGTTGTCACCCCTGCGGATAAGAATCATCTCAGACATTTCCAGTAAAATGGGTCTCTGGTTTTCTACAATGACCACATGAAACACAGTAGCATTGAGCTGCTGTTCCATGCTATCAGAGCGGAGTCCTACTAGGTACTGTCAAACCAATTGGTGCTGTATTTAATTCTAGCATTTCTCTTCAGCGTGGGTATATCACGTAAGGAAAGAATAGAAATAATATTTCCCCTTTGAGGTAATCTATCGGAGAAGCCCATATTAATCAATTGGCTTTTTTAGCCTGGTATGAATGAATGAAGGAAAAGAAAAATAAACGTTTCTTAATATACAGCGGCAGTCAATAAATATTTCATTTATCGCGTTAATTCAACGGCGCAGTCGACTCTTACTCACTCACTCAGTAAAACTTGGCGCCTTCCGCGAGTAAACAAACGAATAAATAATAATTAGGGAAACGTAACGTCGGTCTATCGGTCTAGACAAATAGCGCGCTGCTCGTCGATAAAAGTGTTAGATGACGATGATTGAAACACTTATCAAACTTGAACTCTTATGAAATCAATCATGTAGATATAAACATGGTTATTCATGCAACTTCACCCTAAAAACTGATAATCAATGATAGTGTGGCTCTCAGTTTCTTTAAGTTACCTACATATTAAGTCGAACTTTTCCCATTGAGTTATATGTACTACGCACTAGAGAAGCCATTCTAAACAAAAAATGTGCACTACTCTATGTTTTCGCGCATGCGCGGGAGATACTAGAGTCGAGCATACGCAGTTGCGCCACCACAGACTAACTAGTAGATTGAAACCACACTAAATGACACACTGTACGGATTGCAGTACAGTTCAGTTGAGCGTAGTATATGTTCGGAATGCGAAATCTAGTACGTAGTACATATATATCGATGACTTTTCCACATGCTATGTACTCGATGATAAGTCGGAATTTCTGTAGCAATGTTCCAAATTATCATCGAGTACATAGGATGTGGAAAAGTTCGACTCAATTGATAGCTCCGTAAAACTAATTTTACAATGATGACTAACATAGTTGCCACGCTTGCAAAACTGCTGTTTTTTATTTGGGGTATATTTATTTGCAGTTTTTTTTTTAGTTATGGCAGCTTTTTAATACTTATATTCGAATTAATAACCACATTAATATATCCGAATATCCTAATGTCGCCTATAAAATTTTATCAATTCGCCATAAAATTTGCATCTGTGGTTCTGACAATAGCAAGATCATCAAAATTATTTTTCTAAAAATGACTTTAATGAGAGATAAAATAGGTCATTGCGCTTATTACGTACAAAATTCGAAGACAGTTATCATTGCAGACTCTCACCGAATTTATAGTCCAAGATCCATGGGCACATACACATTTCGTTCGTCAGAAAATAAGTCACGTCTGGTGGCCCTGGGATCTTGCTTTATTAGAAATAGAATTTAAACAAATTAAAAGAAAATGCTAACAATTTACAGATAAAGGAATATATTTTTAAAGAGGAGTTCCATACATAATTAGATAAAATATAAAATAAATCTGAAATTCTATAAACACTGAATAAATCATTAAGAGACCTATTCGAATAGTAACTTTTCTTTCAGGCACTTCGTTATGATAATTGAAATTCAAAGACAAAGTCAAATTACTTAATTTTGCTTAAGCATCTGTTGAGCTGTGAATAATTTTTTTATTATTGAAAACAAAAACGTTTTGAGTCAACATTTGACAAAAACGAATAGTTTTTTTTTTTTTTTAATAATAGAATACATAAAGTAACACGGGCCGCCAACGTACAAAACAATATACAAACATTTTCACACATTACATAGTTTCTATATTTATTTGTATCACTGACTTTATTGAATAAATATCACTTTGAAAAAAAGCCTTGCTGACTTGAGCCTCTATACCTTGCGGGTTGCCTTTTGGTTTCTACGCGACAGATGTTGTTCCAAGACATTGATGAAAGAAAAAATTGCTTTCAGTAATATTATTTATTCATAATGTATGTTGAGGATCACACTCGCATAAGATACCATCATGAAGCATCATAATGCTGCTGTATTTCGAATGTCCGGTGACGAGAACAGAAGACCATTTCTAACTGATTATTCCATTTCTGTCCGCAGAGGTGACAACTAATCTTCATTTTAATTTGTAATCAAAAATATGTGTAGGTGGTGTAAATGTGCCGCCCCGGTTGCGTACCGAATGTAGATCTCAGAACCTCTCGTTTACGCTGATGGTGACTTTAAGTTAAGTCCTCCAGACCGAATTTCGGTCACGGCGGTCAGTCTCAACGGAGACTAGCCATCGGCGCAGGACAGGATTATAGTGCTAGAGTGTATGCGCAAGCACAGGTGCACTCTCTATTCCCTCACTCTCATAGTCCGAAAGGACGGTAACTCGACACGACCGGAGAGAGATCAGGCGCAGGACCAACGGCTTTACGTGCTCTCCGAGGCACGGGGGTGAGACACCGCCAACTTCCTGACTCCGGGCAGCTACTGAGAATTTCTTGATGGAAAAACTCAACAACTGATTTTTTTGTCCCGACCCGGGACTCGAACCCGGGACCTCATGATCAGCAGTCGGACTACAACAAGCACGAGACCAACGAGGCAGTCAATGATGGTGACTACCGTGGGGTTTCAGCCGCTAAGAGTCCGGCATAATCTTTCCATCGTTCCCGTAGCGGAAGTACAATAAAAAAGTGTCAATGGGCCACAGCATTCACTAGCCATAAGACGAACCGTGTGCTCGATTGTCAATCTTACTTCTAAAAAGAAAAACCTATTATCGGGCATACATTATTATGTCCGTTAGTTTAATTCACATGACGCACGAGACCGTTCCATTCATCAGCTACTCATCTGACAAGCAATTAGTGTTTACGACGCGGTGCCACCGAGCCGGCGCCGAAGCGCGTGGCAACACTAATTCAGTCGCTATCAGCCCCAGCCCACTGACCCACTTGAAGCGCTCGCACATCGATGCGTTGGCCTCATTCTATTTCCAGATGCATCTACGGGAGTCATGTTAGGGGACCGTCTTCTTGCACAATTATGAAAAATTTATTCCCAATTGCGAGCCAATCATTTTTACCGACATACTTTAGACACACTATCTTCAATGTATTTTTGCAAATAACAGAAATTTGTAATATATATATATATATATATATATATATATATATATATATATAGATATATATCCCTATAAATTTGTAGGTGTTTCAGAAAAGGATACTGAGGTAGTAATAAACACTGTATACTGTATTTTATCTCATTCTCTCGTAGGCTAAATCCTTTAGATGTATATGTTTGTCTAATTTACTTTATAAGATTAGAAATCCAAAAGAGTAAATTCATGCATTTTGGACTCGTAGTCGTTGAGTTAATAAAATTAATATAAAGCTGTAAAATTAGAAGTGTATTAAATTAGAAAAAAAATTTTATTGTATTAATTATTATTAGATTAGGAGTACCCTTAACCGACGAGCGTGTATGCGTAGATATATGGATGTAAAAGAGGCGAGAGAGGTATGTCAGGATCGCGCCAAATGGAAGTCCGTAGTCTCTGCCTACCCCTCTGGGTGACAGGCGTGAGTGTTTATGTATGTATGTATTAAATTTAATAAATATAATAAAATTAAAAATGTGTTACTTTAAAATCTCCACCTAATCCTATACATGACGTGGGTGTAGTTAGAGGCGACGGAAGGAAATGCAGTGTGTGAAATAGAGTGCAGCAGCGTCTCCCTGATAGCGACTCCAAAACAATCACGGTTCCCAACGCACCTGCCAAGCGTGACAGTAATGGTAGTGGATTATGAATGGCTGTAATGCAAAAACTGGAAACATAATATAGTGAAACAACTGGTGGTAAGTTAATTACTTTAACTTTAAAGAAATATTCCGTTTTTGCTGGAAAAAGTTGTCGATTAGAGGAAACGGGAAGACGTAAATTTATACGTCCGTCGTAATGTTAACGAGTGCGGAAGGATCTTTGTCTTCGTTAATTCGATATTCTGTATCGTTTCGATCTCTCATTAACCCCTCTGGAAGTAAGCAATTTCAGTATCATTCCATGAAATTATAAACCATCATTATAGTCATTGTCCAAAGGAACATGTCGGCAACCATCGAGACCGCACTGACCAGTATAGACAATTCTTGAAATGGAATAGAATAGCTTAACAAAAGTCAGTGCTTGACTACAGTCCCACTTGTTGGTGGTGGTAAGTGGTATTGTAGGTTCACAGAGTAAATCGCACCAGCTTATCACAACAAAAGCCTGTGAATATATTAACAACCATATTGTAATCGGACGGAAAGACAGACAATGACAATTTAAGAAAACTATGGCGTTCTTTTGGATTTTTTTTTTGGTCAACTTCAACTGTTTTAATAGAATCAGAAGGTAATTAACTGCGCAGGAGATCTTATAGTGCCACAAGTGTACGTGGTAACAAAAGGCCACTTAATCGTCTATCGTAGTTATCCCCAAATAAATTAGATACAGTGTCATAGACAGAATATCCACAATATAATCAGACCTTAAAGATGACAATTTGTATTTTTTCGTTTATAGAATAAAGTTGACAAACGAGCACACAGCCCACCTGATGGTAAGTGGCTGCTGTGGCCCATAGACATCTACATCTAACCTTGATTAAGAATCGAAATGCAGATGCGCTGTCAACCCCTGAGAACTAAGGTGGAGTGTGCCTTGTTTCCAGTAAAAAAGTTTTTAAATAAAATGAAGACAAAGTGATAAAGATGCTGCAGAAATAAGTAACAAAGTCAGCAAGGGACACCCTAGAAGAAAACTTATCAATAAAATAGGCGATATATTGAAGATGGGTTAAATTACGAGTATCTTTTACCAACGATCATGTATTCGTAGTAGATTTAAGGATGTGAAGAAAGCGGAATCGTGCCAAATGAAAGGCCGTAGTCTCTATTTACAGTTTATGTATGATGTATGTTTGCTATTGGACTTAAATTTCAAGACGTGTGATTCGGTAGGATAAAAGGAATTGTAATTACGAGTACAATTGAAAAGCAAGAAGTGAAATAAATTGCACAATAAATACATATTTTGTCAATTGCGAAATAATTCATTTAAACGTTTGCGCAGACATTCTTAACGTCAGTGCAAGTTATTTTTAATCCAAATAAATGATATATTATTCTCGCCTAGATCACCACTAATATTTAAGCAATCAGTAAAAAGGTCAAGAAATAATCTTATTCCCGAAAGGGTTTTAGGATACGGAAGTCCACCGCAGGTACTCAATTTTTGTAAAGTTCGTACTGACCAGTTTCTTCTCACAATGATTCCTTTATAGATGAGCACGTGATTAATCAGCAATTGAAATAGCAATTAACAAATTTAGTTTATTAACTTCATAAAGCAATTGACAATTTCAGTTTATCGACGAAATTGGCAATATATTGAAGATGGGCCAGATTAGGAGTACCCTTAACCTACGAACAGAATTTCATAGGTATACGGATGTGGAAAGGTGGCGAGAGAGGAGTGTTAGTATCGCACCAAATGGAAGTCCGTAGTCTCTGCCTACCCCTCTGGGTTACAGGCGTGAGTGTTTATGATATGATGAACTTAAATGATGCCGTTAAAAGACGCGAGAACTTATCCACTGAGATAACACTGTTCCTTAAAAATAACAGCACATATTTTAATGTAATATTGTAACAAATGTAGGATTGTAGAATGTAACTTAAGTCAAATATGTTTTGATATTACAAAATATAAGCAGAGTTTAAAAACGTGTGATCAGAATATTTCAACCCATGAAGTAGATGAAGTAGAATTTTTGGAACGACATTATTTTGCAAATTCATTACGATACGTTCATACGAACAAACGATCTCAGTAAACAACAAACGACCTGAATCCAGTGACACGTCTTCTAGTTTTATAAATTCTAAAAGAAACTGGAAATATAAATTCAGTGACGTAATATGAACCGCGTTGTGCGGTAGTTGGACCGGAAAAATATTAAAAGTAAATTATAACTAGAACGCTAACGTATAAAAATCGGTTTGACATTTTGAACTACACACATTTGAGTTATAAAGTAGAATATAATAAGTATATAAACGAATTTTCTTATGTTTAATAGTTTTAAATTATTTTATTATAAAATTTGTTTATTGCGTTTTACTCTTTAATTTCATTTAATTAATTCCCGACATTTAAAGCGCTTTTCAGTACCCTTGGTCAAGAGCACGGGTAGTTGTTACGTTGCACTTATTAGTCAAGTAAACATTTTATTAACTAACGGGAACATTATAGCATTGCATTTTTTAAGTTGACATTTTCTTACTTTGCTACCTCCTTTTCTTGAAAAGCGGTAGTTCTAATAAAAGTCAATCACTAGATGGCGTGACTACGACATACAGGAAGGCGATTGATGTAGGTGGCATTGGACCTATGTTTAGCTTTGGACTTATGAAGGCCATGATGATGATGAGTAAAGGTTAATTAGTTAAAAAAAGTATGACATCTGCAAAAGTAGCACCGTGCAAAATTTTTCCAGTTTCTTTGAGGGTCCAGTAAAGAGTCCGCGTTTAATACGTATTGAATTAACCTAGAAATATGTTTTCTGTTTGCTTAGACATTCAGGTTTTTTAACAGTATTTTCCTTCAATATAGGTCACATGGTTAGACAGCACTTAAAATTTTGATGCACTCGTACAGTTTTTTCGATATCGTTGAGGATCGAAGACTCTAATTGCTCATCTGTTTTATTGAATAAAGCCGAACGTCCACCGCAAACTAAACTAACTTATTTTATCTTAGCTCGCATAGCTGAGCCTATTTTTTAAACACGTGCGTCTACCGCAAACTATAACAGCTAAGCTAGGTAAAATAGCCAAACTAAGTCAAACTAACTTAGTTGTGTAGACCAATCCGATACTACGCGAACTAAGCTAAGGTCCTCTCACCCCTTACCTTACCCCTCTGGCGCATTTCGAATAGTGTTTTTTGTTTTAGCTTATTATTCAGTGGACTTGCAACGATTTTCCGTGTTAGCTTAGTTTAGTTCACTGAGCCTATTTCTCAAATAGTTTAGTTCGCGGTGGACGTTCGGCTCAAGGGCGGAAAACGAGCACACTGTCCACCATTTAAGGAGAAAGAACAAAAGAAATTTAAGCAGAGCGTCGTACGCTTGAGCAATTATGATTTCGCAACTCAATAATTTCGCATGCAAACAAAATTAAACTTTAAGCACGCTTTGGTAAAATTTAAACAATTTATTAGGTAAATTTAGTAAGGAAAATTGCAGTAAGATAATGATTATTTATATGCTGCGATTCGTTTTGAGATTTGACCCATGAAGCCTTCGGAATCCTCCGTGTAGGCGTCACGTATATGGCAATAAGTATCAGATTGAGGCCAATGATGCAATTTGAATAATAAATAAAGATATGACTATAACTGAGGACTACTAGTCTGGTCAACAAGTTGAAAAACATAAAAAATAGATATAAAGCTCCTAAAAATATGAGCGATAGCTCATTGGATTCGGAATGACCTCTAAAAATAAATTATAAGGGCTTATTAGCATGGGAAAAATTGCAATTGTAGTGTATTAGCAAAATAAGATGAAAAAACATTATCCAGCTTTCTGTTAATAGCACAAAAACTATAAATATGTAAGGAATTTTGGAAATTTCCAATAAAATGTCTTCACTCCTGAAACTCTATCTCCATTATTTATAATTTTAATTTAACGCTGAAAATAGGGCTCCGCGTGCCCTCGCGTCGCCGCTAGAGAGTACACCAGATAAAATATTTTATTGTTAAAAAAAAAGAAAACTTTACCCCCCATAGTAGGATTTTATGCTGTATCGTGGAGGTGGTTTACATACATAAATTGCAAAACGACACACATCCAGACCCGGAACAATTATTTGTAAGCCATAATAAACACTTGCCTACATCCATTGTGGCAGTCCGACGGCCTTAAAACCCCCGCAGAAACAATAGGTGGTCTGTGCCTAAAAGTGGGGCATACGAGTAAATAAGCTATTACTTACAGTCTATATACGTCTCACTGCTGGGCACAGGCCTCCTCTCATTTCTGAGAGGGTTTTAGGGCAAGGAAATATCCGCTACCCAAATGCGTGTTGGCGAACTTCACATGTTACCGAAATATATATTTTTTTTAATTCTTAGACATGCAGGTTCCCTCACGATGTTTTCCTTCACCGCAAAGCACGTGTTGTCCTTAGAATTGCAATTAACAATTTCATTGGTGTCGGCGGGGATCGAACCCGGGTTGCTCGCGTACTGTGAAACTTACAAAAAGCGCTAACCATCTGAGCTACCACGGCTCAAATAAGCTATTACTATACCCACAATTTGGCAAGTATGTATGTTGATCGCCGATTTCCGTATTTGTCATACTTTGTCGTAACAGCTTATTATTTCGCAGCCGTTGTTGATCAATCGGCACTCGGTTCAAATCTTGTTTGTAAATATTTAAGAGTCAACATTCATAGTGATTTTCCACCGTTTTTCGGGCCATTTCATCAGAGCGAAATATGTAACCAAACAAAGAGAGGTCTATGTTATTTTCAAGGGTATACTTGATAGCTCAGTAGCACCGCGACTATGACTCAGACATTTGGCTGCGGTGCTGCGGGCCGCGGATTCGATTCCCGTTATAGACAAGTTTAAAAAGCACGGAATTTAAAATCTCATACTTTTATTATCCGATCAGTTTATACATGGAGATGGTACGGAGATGGAATATTTCTAGTTTTTTTTTTATAGAATAAGAGAATTAAGAAAAGATAAATTCGAAGACATGTGAAGTTCGCCCATACGCCTTGGAGCAACGTGGCAGACATTTCCTTGCCCTAAAACCGTCTCAGAAATGAGGGGACGCCTGTGGATGCTGTGGCCTATAAACATCTACATTTATTCTCAATTAAAAATCAAAATGCAGATATGTTATCACCCCTGAAGATGAAGATGGAATACCTCATTTCCAGTAAAAAGGGTCTCCGGTTCTCTACTGCACCAACCATATGACACAACAGCATTAAGCTTCTATTTCAAGCTGATATTGTGTACGAGCGTGGTCCTTTCCCGAGTGAGGTGTGAGCCGATCCGTTGGTACTAAAACGATAATATTGTTGCAACATGCCCCTACCACGTGTTAAATTTAGTACGCGGGGTAACTTTTCATTAAAGTTAAAGAAAGTATATTTGATAGATCTATAATATATGAGAACTTAAAAATATTTTTAAGACATGTTAAGTAGGTTAACAGTTATTGAGGCAGCGCCTACGTGTTAGGCCCATGTCTATTAGTGCAATTCTAATGATTCCAAAAGAAAAAAGAATAAATGGAACTTGACGAATAGAAAATATATGTATTGAAAATTTATCACGGAAAAATTAACACGATCCATCAATCCCTTGCGTGCGCACTGCTAAACGACTTTTTCTATATAAAACAAAGTACACTTTCTTATCTCCAAGCGGTCAATAAATGATGAACGACCGTATTACAACCGACAAGTGTTCCAACGGCCCACCTAGCTGACACAATAAATTGTCTCAATCCGCTCCGGAGAGCTCACAATTTATGTCATCACATACAACTACAGGGTGGCCCATAAGTCCCTTGAAATGTAAAAAAATAATTAAAAAAAAACTAATGACATTATGAAAAAGGTTTTTATTTTGTCATAATCCTTATAAAATGGGAATCATTTTTTGAAAATTACATCATCTAAATGTAATCCCTTACGATCGCGGCACTCCTGTAAGCGACGTTTAAAATTATCCATCACTGCGTGGCAAGTAAGCTCTGTAATATTTGCCATTTCTCTTTGGATATTTTCTTTCAGGACGTCAATTGTCCGCGGGTTGGTTTCGTACACTTTAGTCTTAAGATAACCCCATAAGAAAAAGTCCATTGGGGTCAGATCTGGACTACGTGGTGGCCAAGGAATATCTCCTCTTCGAGAGATCACTTTATTAGGGAAAAGTTGACGGACGACCGGCATAGCGACGTTAGAGGTATGGGCAGTTGCTCCATCTTGTTGAAACCAGGTCCGCGTATTGAAGCCTGGAAAATTCTGCAACTCTGGTGTAAAAAAGTCCTGGATCATAGCTACATACCGTTGTGAAGTAACAGTAAGCGCGCGGCCTCTGCCGTCCTCAAAAAAGTAAGGGCCTATAATGCCATGCGCTGACATAGCCGCCCAAACTGTCACTTTAGGGCTATGTAAGGGCGTTTAATGTTTGCGATTTGGATTTTCGCAACTCCAGTAGCGACAATTTTGCTTATTGACATGGCCGTTGATGTGAAAGTGAGCCTCATCAGAGAATAACACGTTATTAAACGAAGTAAAGCGGTTCAACATTTCATTTGCGAAATTTAGTCTGTGGATAGTGTCAGTATCTTTTAATTCCTGTACTAACTGAATCTTGTACGGGTGAAGATGTAAATCTTTCTTTAAAATTCGCTGTAACGATGTTCTGGGTAAGTTTAATGCACTGGAACGCTTACGAGTAGACTGGGTAGGATTTTCACGAATTGAGTGTTTCACTACATCGATGTTTTCTTCCGTCCGTGATGTCCTTGGTCGACCTGACCGTTGTTTATCCAACGTCGAACCACTCTCTTCGAACTTAATAACCCAGTTCTTAATCGTTTGAACACTTGGAATGTCTTTAAAGTTGCGTAAATTCTGATATTCTCGAAATTTACGCCGCGCAATGGTAGCCGAATCATTGTTTCGATAAAACTCGCGCACACAAAATGCACGGTCCGCACCGGTGAAACGCTCCATGGCGACTGAATTCCCAGAAACCGTCGGTACTCCCCCCGCACCGCGCGCGCCACTCATGCGCGCCTTTTGTATTTTATTCGAAATTTACATTTCTAACGACTTATGGGCCACCTTGTATAATATAGGTGCAGCGTGGCTCTACCACGTAACAAAAATTACGTCGTATTCTTTTACGTCGCCACCACATACAGCACACTTATGATGATATAATAAACTCGCGTCTGTCAATAAGCGCCACGCGGCGACTAGCCAAAAAATGTACAATGACACGTTTATAAACGACTTCACTAAACTTAGCGCCAAGGAATCTCTACTGACCTGAATAATTATTATTCGCAAGAACACTTCAGGTTGGCCTACTACACACAATTGCGAGAAAAATCTAAAGAAAAATATCGCTTAGGACAACAGATTATATTGAAATATTTTGCTCCACGTCAAAGAACATACAGCTGATGAGAAACGCCACATTCCGGGCAATCTACCATCTCCAAACATATCCACGACCACACCTACCATTACATCAGATTTAATAAACCACAAATCTTCACAAGAAACAGATTCCAATGACGATTTTTTTATAGGATAATGGTGACAAACGAGCACACAGTCCACCTGATGATAAGTGGTTGCTGTGGCCCCTATACATCTACATCTATCCTCGTTTGCGAACCAAAATGCAGATGCGTTGTCACCCGTGAGGACTAAGATGGAATGCCTCTTTTCCAGTAAAAAGGGTCTCCGGTTCTCTACACTCACCATACGAAACACAGCAGTGTTAAGCTGCTATTTTACGCTGGTATTCTGTGAGAGCGTGGTCCTTCCCCGGTCGAGCCGACCCATTCGTGCTACAACTATACTACTAATATAGCTGCAGCATGGCACTACCACGTAAAAAATTTGTGAAACGTTCGAAAATTCGCGTACTTTGGAATTTACGGCGGGCACTTAACCATTGAGTTACGTCGGCCCTGAATGGTAACAGACCAATTAGTTACAGCATACTAATTTAGTCACCTGTGATGACCAAGATAGCCTTCTTTTTTTAAGTTGCTGATGCTCATTGGTTTTAGCCACGTCCCATCAGGAGGACGTTAATTTCGTCAAGACCGAATTTTAGTAACGACTTAATAAAACAATATTTGGTTCGTTACCGATTTAATAAAAAAATAGTTATTAAAATCGAACATAAACAAAGAAGTTATTCGCAAACATACGTAACAAAATATATATTATTATAATTTCATAGACGGCTTCGTGACGCAGTTGCTTAGCAATGAGTTGCTGCGCTGGGGGCCGCGGGTTCGAATCCCGCAAGGAACAAGTATTTGTATGGCCTACAAATAATTGTTCCGGGTTTGGATGTTTGTCCTTGTGCAATTTGTGTTTGCAAACTGCCTCTACGATACAGGAGAAAATCCTAGTTTGGGGGTAAAGTTTTTAAAAAAAAAATTTCAAAATCATTATATTTAACAGATAAAAGTTATAGAGCAAAAAGTAGTAAAAATCTTACCTGGTAATATTGTCCTGCCTCTCTCTAATATTCTGTAGTCCTACGGCGTCTCGCAGCTGCATTACTATCGCGGCGCGCACTGCCTCCGCACATCTATACTCCTCGATTCTCTCCGATAACACCTGTTTAAAATAAATAACAATGTACTTTGTAGTGGCGCCGTAAGACAATCCACTACCACAAGTCTACCAGCGGGTGACTTGTGGTAGTGGATTGTCAGAGAAGAACACTCTATTTTATACGTGGTAGAGCCATGCTGCAGCTATATAAGTAGTATAGTTGTAGCACGAATGGGTCGGCTTGGCTGGGGAAGTACCTGTGTTTCGTATGGTGAGTGTAAAGAACCGGAGACCCTTTTTTACTGGAAAAAGGCATTCCATATTAATCCTCAGGGGTGACAACGCATCTGCATTTTGATTCTTTACTGAGAATAGATGTAGATGTTTATGGGTCACAGCAACCACTTACAATCAGGTGGAATATGTGCTCATTTGTCACCCTATCCTATAAAAAAAAGCAGGAGATAGGCAGTAGCATCATCCTGATAACGACTCAAAATAACTACGAATGTAAAAAACCCCCTGCCTAACATTTAAGGCAAAATCGCTTCTATAAGACAACTATAGAGGTCAGTATTCCACAGAGGACTTTAATAGGCTGTAATGGATAGATATTTATAAAATAATATTAGTGTTAATATAATAATATTGATTGTTTTATATGTAGACTCTATTAAAAAAATCAATGGATGAGGCATATGTTTAGGATTGCACTGTTATAGGCTCTAATGGATGAACCTTCTAATTTTTAACCTCGTGCAACCTTAGTATTACAGATAAAAACTGAAGTGCGGTAACACGTAGTTCTAGCCGGCTAGAACCAGATGAAGCCAGCAGTAGTTGGTTAAATTTAGATGTAATATTAAATATATAGAAACACGGATATACGTATCAAGTAATATCAGTGACAGGAGGTCCAAGGGCCACACCATCCGCACCTTAATCTCAGAACCGGAGACATTTATCTAATATATAAATTATATATGATACACCTAAGTTTAACCAACCGCTACAGGCTGCACCTAGTAGTAACTGGGTAGAACTAGGTGTAACCGCACTTCGGCTTTTAGCCGTAACACTTATAATTATTGTTATACAGTTAGGTACATCGTAGTATTGTTCAGTATTTTCCAACAAGTATAAAAACAGCGTTACAGAATGTCTTTGTAACAGTATTCTTTTAATATAACACTCAACGGTTGCCAAGCATAACAGCTAAAGCAATAACAAACCAACCAATCTATGATGGAGGCATTGACCTATAACTGGATGAAAATGAAGCAACCATTTCAATATAATTTTGGCTTCTTTTGTAATTGAACCTTACGTTAAAATATATCAGTGTATTTTTTTTTCTTTTGAAAATTATTTCTTGAGACGGGTCACAATTTTTGCAAAGTTTATAGCTTTACAGTGTTTTTGTTTAAGAAATCAGAAACTTTGTTGGTCGACTGAGCGCTACGTACATTTCAAGCGATGCCAGAATCCGGCCATGCTTGCCAACATCTTGACATGCACTCACACACACATCTTTCTTATTTCTATATCAGCCCGTTGAAGTTCACAGGTGAACGCACACATATGCTCCTTATTCATAATGTGTACGTGAGTGCGTGTTGTTACAATAAGGTTTAATTTTTGCGTTACTTGAAATGTACGCAGCGCTAAGCTTTTCTTTCCTTGTTGGTGTAAGTTGCCATAATTAAGGTTTAAAAAAAATGACGTCTGAGCTCGATCTTTCATGAAAATCAAATGATTTTTACAAGTATACAGAACGAAATTCTTTTCGTCTACTACAAAGACCAATTAGTCGCTTTTAATATTTCCATCTTACAAGTTTGCTACGAGAAGTTCAGATTGTACAACAAAGCTTTGTGTTTTTTTGTTTTCAAAGTTCCTTTGAAGTTTTATATTTACGTTATTTTTCATATACGATAACGAAAATAAAGGTATGTTAAGTACTTTTTCTAAATTATTGTAATTATTACTGCCCATCAAACGATTACTGCTGAGCATAAGTCTTCTCCATAGAATTCCTCATAGATGGAATATTTTCCCACAGTTGACACGCTTAGCTTAGGTCGACAACCGCAATTTTTTATTATTTCAAGGTGTTATGAGGAAGATGCTGTTGTCCATCTCCTGTTACATTGAAAGGGGCAAATAACACCTCTTACGACACCCACGGGACAAGACGGGGACTATTGTTATGGTATGACAAAAATCAATCATTAAATAATGCTTCAAATATATTTACCTCAACATCATCCGAATACAATGGTGAATTCTTGAATACATCCTTCTTGACCACCGCAACATACGGTCCTTGAACACCGCCAATAAATTTCTCGCAATTAAAGAACAGTGCGTCTTTCCTCACCATGCCTTCTTCGACACCAAGAAAGGTGGGATTCATATCAACATTCGAAGTGGGAGCAACGAGGGTGTAGTCCCAAAAAGACCACGCTCCGTATTGATGAAGTAGCAGAGTTGTAGCTACATCATCTGCAAAAACTCCAGTTAATTTTGAGGCGGCTGGGAAAAACCCAATCATACGCTTTCCAGTTCCAGAATATTCTTGCAGTCTTAGCTCTAGATTATTCAAGTCTATGAACCCCTCCTTCGATTCCGGGATCTTGATTATCTGGAAAGATAAATTCATATTAGTATTCTGTCGCAGGATTTGTGATTGCATTGTTTCGATGGTAATATATTCAAACATTATCGATAAATCTGTAGTTTGCGAAATATTTCTGACTACATTTTACTAGGTTCGACTTCTTTTATATCGATTGTATATCGATGATTATATTTGGCGAAATTAGTTAAATACCGCGCATTTTATATGTTGATACTGTCACCATTATTAATATTATTATCACAGTTAATCTAAGTAAAAGTAAAAAGTAAAGTCCCGCCACTGAGTACAAGCCTTATTTTTATCATAATTTTTACTTTTATTGTAAAATTAAAATCTCTGCCAAGGGGCCAGCAGCTGGTCGACTTCATGGAGAAAGAGGGACTCTTTATGATGAACTCTTTCTTCCAGAAGCGGCCCCACAGGAAGTGGACCTGGTCGAGCCCCGACGGTTCGACAAAAAATGAGATTGACTTCATTATGACGACCAGACGACAACTGTTCAGTGATGTCTCAGTGATCGCAAAGGTGAAAACCGGCAGCGATCACCGAATGGTTAGAGGCACACAGAACCTAAACGTTAAGTTGGAGAGGTCTCGTCTAATGAAGTCAACGCTCCGTCCCCCTCGTGCTCTAATCCAAAGTCCCGAAACCTTTCAGCTCGAGTTACAAAACCGTTTTTAGTGCCTAGAAGACTGCAATGAAGTGGACGATATGAATGACAAGCTCATGGAAACTGTCCATGCGGTCGGAGCTAAGTTCTGCAAAACCCGCCGCAGAAGAACACAAAAACTTTCCGATCACACTCTTAATCTCATGGCTGTTAGACGGGAGATGAAGCTACATTCTTCAACAGATTTGACAGCATACAGGCAACTAAACAGACGGATCTCCAAATGCATGCGGCGGACTTACGCAACTTCAATACAGCTCGTATTGAAGAAGCGATCGAGCGGAACCAAGACTCCAAAGTCTTTACCAGAGATCTGTCTGCCAGAAAGAGCCAACTGTCAAAGCTGAAGACAGAATGTGGCAGCATCGTTTCGTGTGAGTAACGATCCAAGAGCGAGTCTTATCCGACATTATTCCGATGATATCCCGAACGTCAGTCTGAGCGAGATTAGAATGGCTCTCCAGCACCTTAAAAACGGCAAGGCCTCAAGTGAGGATGGAATTACAGCGGAGTTTCTCTGCGTGATAAACTCAGAGATGAGGATATCCGCAGTAGAACCAGAGTGACCGACATAGCCCAACGGATTAGTAAGCTGAAGTGGCAATGGGCCGGCCATATAGCTCGAAGAACCGACAACCGATGGGAAAGAAAGGTTCTCGAGTGGCAGCCTCGTACCGGCAAGCGAAGTGTTGGGCGTCCCCCCACTAGATGGAGTGACAAGCTGGTAAGATATGCAGGAAGTCGATGGATGCAGGTGGCTCAGGACCGTGCTTTGTGGCATTCCTTGGGGGAGGCCTATGTCAAGCAGTGGACTTGTGAAGGGCTGTAATGATGATAATGATGATGAAAATCTCCGTGTTATTAATTTTCATTATAAAATAAGTTTTGAAGTTATAAAAGCAAATACGCTGATAAATGATTTAAAATGAATTACATTATAAAAGAAAGCATAAAGTAAATAAGAATTTGCCGTATGGTGGACGTATTAGAAAATTCATGACCTCATTTCGTGTCATGGGTGAAGTAAATCTAATATATAAATATTTATGTTTGTTTGTTCGTATTTAATGCGGTGCCACACCGTTCATCAGACTTATAGCTAGTACATGCGCGAAAGTTAGTGCAATTATATTACAATAGGTGGCGCGCATGTTGTACCGAAAAATGTATTAAAAAGTCATATATTCTTTAATTTCAATTAATGTATAATCATTATTAATTAAAAAACATAATTCTTCCAAAGAAAGATGCCCATTTTTCACCTATGTATAGAAATGAAATAAATGTTAAAATTCACTTCTATTCAATTCATTTCTTTTAACGCTTATCACAATGTTAAAAGAAACACAGGAAAAAATATTTTTTAATATTTATTTAAGCTTATTCTACGTCAAGGGTTTGAACGCCTCTCAACTACCCTTTTTCTAGGACGTTCTATTTTACACATAAAATGATGTTTAAAAGTCAGAAACAGAGTTCAATTGAGTCAAATAGTAGTGTTTTATTTAATCATGCAGTATGTCATTGAGTGTGCACGAGTGAGACGGATTTTTTTGACATTTGCCAGTTCTATGATAGGCATCGGCGCAGTCCTTCGTTGTTGCCAAAGAGAATATAATCACATGATGCGTTTGCCTCTCGTTGTGTATTGTGCCATTTTGTGTTTTTCATGGATTATATAGAATAGAAATATGTAGGGATACACAAGGTTTTTCTCAGTATAATCTCAGAGGAAGTAGTGATAGAACATTAATAAGACATAGATAAATTAAGTATTTGGTAACGGCAAATTCTAACCTAAAGAGTAACATTAATATTTTTGGGCTTCGTAGCGTAAAAATCTCTACATGACATTATTTTTTAAACTTACAGGAAGTTTTTTTTACTATACCTTATACTATACAAAAACTATACATAAACTTTTACTATCAGGTTTTTTAATGTATGAAAAGTGGGCATGAATCTTTAAAACGATATTTCCACAATTATTTCCTCTGCGGCAGCAATGCACAATAACGGGTAATAACTCATGAATTTCGGTAGATGGCGGTATGGTCATACGTCAGATGGTAAGAAACTGGGACTTGGAGCAGTACAAAAGGTATGAAACGTCTGATACAGCCGTCGAAAATCTGGCTGATTAGCGTGGTTTTATGGCAATAACTCCCTAAAATGAGAGGCCCACGTTTAACAATGGTCTTTTTTGGGTTGAAAAAGATGATGATAAAAAAAGAATAGATATTAAGCCCTTCCCTGTCCCGTGAATCATTTACTATAAGGTTTTTTAATGTATGAAAAGTGGGCATGGATCTTTAAAACGATATTTCCACAATTATTTCCTCTGCGGCAGCAATGCACAATAACGGGTAATAACTCATGAATTTCGGTAGATGGCGGTATGGTCATATGTCAGACGGTAAGAAACTGGGACTTGGAGCAGTACAAAAGGTATGAAACGTCTGACACAGCCGTCGAAAATCTGGCTGATTAGCGTGGTTTTATGGCAAAAACTCCCTAAAATGAGAGGCGCACGTTTAACAATGGTCTTTTTTGGGTTGAAAAAGATGATGATAAAAAAAGAATAGATATTAAGCCTTTCCCTGTCCCATAAATCAT
The DNA here is from genome assembly GCA_963668995.1 of Parnassius mnemosyne. Taxonomy (NCBI): domain Eukaryota; kingdom Metazoa; phylum Arthropoda; class Insecta; order Lepidoptera; family Papilionidae; genus Parnassius; species Parnassius mnemosyne. The sequence continues at coordinate 27,103,339 of CAVLGL010000083.1, forward strand.
TATATTATGAACATTTCGATTGTTTAACTATTCTGTCTATTTCGTGGACAGGGAAACTATTAAAACAATACGCCACTAATCGATAACAATCTAGATTCATAGAATTATTAATAGTCACTATATGTAAGTAAGGAATCAATTGTAGAATTTAAATTCACATACCAAAAAAAAAACAAAGAGATTGCTATCGCACGCCTTTGACCGACACTGCCATATTTTGGAATTGGTGGGTTAACAACCTGTACATCAGATAGCATGCATGAACTATTTTGTTGTAGCATACACTTAAATTGCTTATGGTTTGTCCTTCCTTTTGAATCTTAGTGCTTAATAAATAGACAATCCCTGACATCTTCATATTAAGCTACCGCTGAGGATAATGGTTTTACGAACTTAACAAAAGAAAAGTATGTAAAATAAATACTTTGCTTATAATTTATTTAGTTGGTATTCGAAAAGGTCGTTTGGCCATGAACGATACTGTAACTCAATAGACTTAGAACCCAACAGGCAAACAAGTTCATTGGAATATGATGGTAAGTGTATGCTGTGACCCATAGACATCTATCCTCGATTAAGAATCATAATGAAGGTGCATTGTGCGTCGTTGTTATAGAAATGCCGTTTCCAGTAAATGATGCCTCGATGGATACGTTCCCATAAATATTTACGGATGAGAAAATCATAGGTTTTTTTATAATATTAAAGTGACAAACTAGTTAATAATACACCTCATGGTGCCTGCAAAACATGGACACCTACCGCTACACAAAGAAGGCCACAAATGTTTTGTCATTACTGGGTCTAAGATAAAGTGCCTTACAGCCTCTTATTATCCTGGTTCTAAACCGCAGTAGAAATAGTTACAAAGGTGTTACTAGCCCAGCCAGAACTCTAGGCGAAAAGAGCCCAAACGTCTTGTAGTGTATCACTTGTAGGTGTTCAGATTGTTTCAAATAATGTGGCACTCAACAGGGAATAAGGGAACCTTCAAATTGCTCTGCGAGTTTACTCTATCTCACAAACTTAACCACAGCAGAGTTCTGAAAATCAGTGTATGCTCTGAGCAATATTAATCGCTGAGCTAGGACCCATTTGTCAAACTGCAACACACATGTACATTTAGCATTTAAGTTTATGTATATTTTTTTTTTAGTTATAGGTTACTTTGTACTTAGTTTAATCACTGAATTTACGTGTGTGATTGGAGAAACAAATAAATGCTTTATCTATCTATCTATCTACTATTTGCGTCGTTTTAATTCTGGACCGGAAACATAAAACGAACTATGTAGCTGGGCAGACGTTATTCTGAACTTTCCAGTTTTTAATAAACATACACGTAATTTTTCTGCCGACTTCCAAAAAGGAGACGGTACTCAATTCGAGTGTATGTTATTTTTATGTGTGTTACCTCATAACTTTGTACTGGGGAAACCGATTTCGATGTTTCTTTTTTTATATGAAAGCTGATAGTTCTCGTGTGGTCCTATATGAATTTGATCAAGGTCAGACCAATGGTTATTGAGTTATTCTTAAATAACTTATATTGAAGTCGCTTATATTGAAGTCGGCTGTACAAAATTTTTAATTTTTAATTATTTACAGTAGCTTAATTATAAAATTTATTAATATCTACCACAGCATCACCTAACGCCGCCATATTTATTAATTTCTCTTTTAGCACTTAACTAATATATTATATAGTTAATATGAGCCATTTTCATTCATAAATATAAAATTTGTTAATAACTTGACAACGACGCTTTTTATTGGATCCTAGAATAACTACAAACAACAAATATGTTGTTCCAATATAAGCTACCCAATCACTAACAGACGTACCTATTAAAGATTTATTACATTTGCAATCCAAAGGATAGAGAAAAGTTTTTGTAGAGCTTGTAGTATTTTTGCTTTTATTTTGCATATGATAATACATACTTATAATTCACCACGAATAAAAACAATGAGGTTTTAACATTTTTAATGCAAAGCTTAAACTGCTTTCTAAAACCTAATAGAGGCACTTACATATACCATATTAACGTACGTAACTTGTAAGAGCTCGAAGTAATGGCATTAGCTTTTTGCAAGTGGTAGAGCCATGCTGCAGCTATATTATAGTTGTAGCACGAATGGGTCGGCTCCACCGGGGAAGGACCGCGCTCTCACAGAATACCAGCGAAAAATTGCAGCATAATGCTGCTGTGTTTCGTATGGTGAGTGTAAAGGAGCGGGGACCATTTTTACTGGATACGAGGCATTCCATCTTAGTCCATAATTGTGGCAAAGTATCTGCATATTAATTTTTAATCCGCTTACTATCAGGTGGACTGGGTGCTCGTTTGTCATCCTTATTCTATGCACCTTTTATTTTTTTAATTCTTAAAAATGCCAATTGCTTCTTGATTTTTTTTCATTAGCGAGCTAACATCAAAACGGCACTTACAATTACAATAATTAACTTTCAGTGGGCAAGAGACGTAGAGCTAAGGTCGCCTGCATATTATTAGAAAATTTAAAACTAAAGCCCTACCCACCTACACCCACTAATAATTTCTAACTAGTAGGTGTGGGTAAAAAAGCAATAAACTTAGTTCTTTATAACTTTTTTATAGCAAAAGGGTAACAAATGAGCGCATAGTCCACCTGATGGTAAATGAATACTGTTGCCCATAGATGTTTACATTAGGGATGTTACGGAAGTGGTTATATCGGAACCGAATTCGGAAGCGGAGTTTTTAAATTTTGTTTGTCGGAACCGGAACCGAAATCGGAACCGGAATCGGAGGTGGAGGCAGAAGAAATGTGTTAAGGGTATTGCACTGTATTTTTCTTTTCAGTATCAAATTTTTTGAATTCTTCGAATTCAGGGGCATGCACAGACTATAAATGACTTTTTTTTAATGAAGTAATCGTACCTCCCTTTCGTGAATGTATATGAAAGTTTATAAGGTACTTATAACAAAACATAACTTTTTTAAATGTTGTTTGTCTGTCTGTCTGTTTGTTCCAGCTAATTTCCGAAACGGCTGCACTGGTTATGACAGGACTTTCACTGACAGATAGCTGATGTTATAAGGAGTAACATCAACTGCTTATATTTTAGAAAAAGAATTAGGGTTCCCCGCGCAGTAAAATTAAAACCCTAAATTACACGCGGGCGAAGTCGCGGGAAACAGCTAATAATTAATATAAAATCAAAGTATTGAAAGCGTAAAATAAAGAATATTAATAATATAATATAATATAATATAGCAAATTCACGCTTTTACTGGAAGGGAGACATTCCATCTTAGTCCCCACGAGTGACAATGCATCAACATTTTGATTCGTATCCGAAGATAGATGTAGATGTCTATAAACCACAGCAACCACTTATCATCAGGTGGACTGTGTGCTCATTTGTCACTCTAATCCTATAAAAAGAAAATACAATACCCCAGATCATCCCGTGGGTGTCGTAAGAAGCGACAGAGGGAAGCAAACCAGGAGATGGACAGCAGTGTCTTCCTAATAACAACTAAAAACTAAGAAACTGTGCCAATCGTGTCAACTATCACAAATATTCGCCCTATAAGGCAATCTATGGGGAGCATCATATATCCAGCAGTGGACTCTTAATAGGCTTTGCTGCTTAACAGTTAGTGAATGAACAAATGTAATATTAATTAAAATTAAAATGATATAAATATCATAATTATTTAAAATTATGATGTTTTCCCTGTTCCTCGTTAATACTAATATAAAGCGTCGTTTTATAGGCAGTAATTTAAATATTAATTGACCATAAATAATGCAGATGTAACAGACATTCCGCCAAGGTTTCTGCGGAGGCGGTCGAGAAAGAATTGCGTCCGAAGTAATTGAATTCTCGAATGAGACGATAAAGCGCTTATTGGGATAAAAAAGTAACGCGTCTAAGCCAAGGTGATCTGACGACTTTGAAGCCATGCAAAAATGCATCGAATTTCACTTAATATGCTGTTTACTTTATTTAATTATTCCGTCAGATACATGCTTCGGCATTGCATTGCAGCAGCTCCACTGCTGAACAGAGACCTACCTGCTACTTACTTGCCTCATAGGAGGGATATATGCCATAGTTGCCACGTTTGACTGGCAGGTTGGCAACCGTATATAAATATTTTGAGTTATTATCAGGAAGACGTTGTTTCTTCTGTTTAATGTCCCTCTGTTGCCTCTTACGGCACCCACGGGATGACCTGGGGTATTGGATTTTGTTTCTATAGGATTATTTATTTATTTATTTAATTATTAGATTAGAGTGATAAACGAGCACACAGTCCACCTGATAGTAAGTGGTTGCTGTGGTTTATAGACATCTACATCTATCTTCGGTTACGAATCAAAATTCAGATGCGTTGTCACTCGTGGGGACCAAGATGGAATGCCTCGTTTCCAGTAAAAAGGTTCTCTACACTCACCATACGAAACACAGCCGTATGCTGCTATTTTACGCTGGTATTCTGTGAGAGCGTGGTCCTTCCCCGGCGAGCCGACCCATTCGTGCTACAACTATACTAATATAGCTAATATAACAGCATGCCTCTACCACGTATAGATTTCCTTACATCGCCACTTCACGGTCAACGGGTGCGATCCCCGTGAATTGAAGTGAGTGAGAATATTTCGACGGCATGTGACGTCAACACACAGTGGACCAGCGCGCCGATCTAATTGCTCTATAACCCTGAATGAATAAGAGGAGGCCTGTGCCCAGCAGTGTGACGTATGTACGTTGTAAATTTCCATCCGGTACGCTTCTATTTAATTCTAGTTGTTTGATCGATATCCGATCTAAAGTGTGTAGAGAGCTGGCATAATTACACGATACGAGCCATTCTATTTTGTCCTTAGAGGTGATACACAACTGCACTAACGGCACTAACCACTCAACATCAGATGGACTGCGAGTTCTTCAGTTTAAAAAAAAAACATGGGTCTTCCTCAATCCAACCGACATGTTCATGCTGTTCATGCCACAGTAATAAACGCTGCAGTGTGGCACTACTGTGTAAAAGTCAAGCAGAAATTTCTTGAATTTTTCTGCGATGTTTCATTAGAAACTAAGTTCCATACGGGATGACCTTTCCTTCCTATCAAAAGTCTACTGCTGAACAAAGGCAGAAAGTACTTAATACAAATATCATGAAAACCAGACGCTGTAACAGCAAATTAGGAATATAATTGGATACATTCAGAACAGGTATGAAATGACACAAGGGAAAAAATTAGGACCAACCTGGATTTAGCGTAAATACAAAAAAATACTATACGATATTGATTTGTATTAAAAAAAACAACACTAGGTTATGGAAAATAATGATATTATTTTCCTAGGATAGCTTATGGAAATAACAGATAAGGCTGTTGAAAACGTTGACAACCCTAAATTTTAAATAATAAAACGGCCACTTGAGAACGGCCCTATAGATTGTCTAGTTAGGGGGATATTTACCACGCTTATGAATTAGGTTGCCGACCGCAGTTTTAATGAAGCTTTTTTATAGAATAGAATAGAATAATTTTTTATTTAATATAGATCACATGTGTAATTCTTATTGAAAGTCATTTTTTACTTTACCACTGGTTCGAAAAAAAACCTATGTCCTGGGAAGAACCAGCAAGAAACCCAGCAGGACTTTTTTTAAAAGCATATTTTACATTAATGGTTGGTACAAAATTTATTTTAGAAACAGCTTGGAAGCAACCACCTCATTCCCAGGGATTATCAACTATGTATTCATTTATACTATAAGAACCCTTTTTATACAGTTTCAACTAAACAAAACATTTAAACTTGGTGATAGAGAGAGCCTGTACTTTTATACACTTTCCGGGACCTTGTTGTAACAGCGTATACATTGCCCCAACAATGAATTACTGACTCTGTGGAGTCGATATAAAGATTATTTTGAGTTGTTATTGGAACGATGTAGCTGATCCCCGTGTTTCATTACCCTCTGACCCTCTTACCCACATGATATGGGGCTAGTGGATTCTCTTACCACTACACGGATTTTCGTTGATGCCTACATCAGTTGTTTTTTATGATAGTCTTCCATAACCACCCTTGCATGATATAAGCTAGTAAAAACATAGGTATATAATCCGTCGTTCTCAAGTGGCCGTTTTATTATTTAAAATTTAGGGTTGTCAACGTTTTCAACAGCCTTATCTTTTATTTCCATAACCTATCCTAGGAAAATAATATCATTATTTTCCATAACCTAGTGTTGTTTTTTTTAATACAAATCAATATCGTATAGTATTTTTTGTATTTACGCTAAATCCAGGTTGGTCCTAATTTAGCTTTCGGAATAGATTTTTCCCTTGTGTCATTTCATACCTGTTCTGAATGTATCCAATTGTATTCCTTATTTGCTGTTACAGCGTCTGGTTTTCATGATATTTGTATTAAGTACTTTGTGGCCTTGGCTTCGTTATTCATGGTTTATAACGTCGAATACTATGCACTATTCAATGAATATCCATAGGTTTACTGTACTAATTGAATTCCTCCGAACGCAAAATCCTCTTAAATTTACAATAAAAACCAATACTAAAACATTTTAAAGCGAGCGCACTAGTAAATTAAAGATAAGTCACGTTCAGCCACCTACAAAGAATTCAGCAACTTCGTTAAAACTTTAGATTACAGTCTAACCACTCCGAGGTTGGTGCAACGAACTTAAGGTTTAATGTTTAGAATTATTACAATTTCTGCGTATAGTACATTTACCGTTTAATTAAACGAGAATAATTTACTACATCGTTTCGAATTATTTTATGACTAGACGTAATTTAGGGGTGAGGTGCAAGTTATGTACGAATACGATAACTTTAAAATGAGTTAAAGATAAAGAAACAATTTTAGACCAATTTATGGAAAAAAACATGCGCGAGTGTCGTGGAACACTCGGTTGGAACGAAGTTCCTTTCGTAATATATTATTATTACTAAATGTATTATATTATTGATTAACAAATACAAATAAATGAATTATGTACTTGCTATTAAAATAAAGCGTCATTTAAGCAAAGTGGACTGTAATTTCGTTTGTCACTTCAATTAAAAAAAAAAGATAGCGCGTCCTATAATCAAACTTATTGATTCACTTTACAAATGTGAGACAGCGTAGCTTGTATTCACCTTGTGTTCATTCGCACTTGGACCCTTCTGACATTTGCAACAACAACGACGCTCAGGTGCACAGGCGCTGAAGGATAAGATAGAATACATTCTAGCACATAATTATGCTAACCATCTTTACTATTTACCTATCAGTGGAACCACAGCTGCTGAGCGGCGTTAATAAATACCTAAGATATTACCTACTTTAACCTAAACTAACTACACTACCCAAATAGATGAAATCCTAGACGAAAAAGGAGTCTAACCGCGCTAGTTAGATGTTATCATGTTACCTATTAAATATATTAAGTAGCACGACTACCTCATTGGTCTAGTGGTCGTAAACGTGGTTGCTTATCATGAGGTCTCGGATTCGAATTGCGGGTCGGGACAAAATCAGTTATTGTGTTCTTATATCCAGAACATCTCAATAGCAGGTTGAAGTCGGGAAGTTGGCAGTGTTTTACCAGCCGCACGTAAAGGCGTTGGTTCTGCACCTAATCTATCCGGTTGTGTCTGTTTGTCGTCCAATCGTACTAAGAGCAATGATATTATAAAAAAAGGATCCTTTATAATATCATTGACTAAGAGAGTGAGTGAGAGAGATCTATAATACTGTCCTGCGCAAATGGCTAGACTCCGCTGACCGAAATCGGTCTTGAATACATTATTATGTAATGTATTAATAGATAATAAGCAAGACGTGGCAATATATCGGTCACAGATACAAATAAATTTGAGGATGATTTTGATTTCAAAGAATAAATAATGAAACAATAATTACAAACAAACTCGTCGATTGCTTTGAGTTGAATTTCAAAGCGATCGTTGATGTTAGAGCATACAAATGTGTAGGTAAATAGGAATTTGCCGGTCGTAACTGTGAAGTAAACTAGCGAACAGGGTTAATACTTGATCGTAATTGCAACATATGGCTAATGAAACTAGTTTCCTACTGATTTTATTACGTAATTTGATTAACTTATTTTTATCAACCTATTTGGAAAACGAAGAGGTTTTATATATTATGACGCGTATATTTAACGATTTTAATGATTCCTTTTTTAATTAACTTTAACCTTACTTTAGGCGTGGTCTCGTGTAAATGTTAAGAATAACTTTCAACCTTTACCTATATACATATATACTTTAGGTAGTAACCTACCCTAAGTAGGTGATAAAGTTTTATAATGTTATATTTAGATGACATTCTAGTTGTTAAATTGAACTTTTACTATTCCTTTGTCCACTCAGAAGGGTAAAAAATTACGTTTATAAAAAAGAATGAAAGAATTTCCACAAATAATATTTTTTGATACACAATATCTTAGCGGCGACTTCAAAGGCTATTATGAGGGAATATTTCAATATCATAATTAGAAGTCGGTTTTCATCTTAAAAGTTTAATTGTATTCCCTACGTTGCTGGTACTTTACAGCAGCTTCTGTAGTCACGGAGTAAAAAAGTCTAGGCACTGAAAAGAAAAAAAAAATACACCAAGACAAATGTAACGAATCCAATTCAACAATTCAAAAGAAATTGACATAATATGTACATATATACTCTCGGATAACATTACCCGCCTTCTGGAGTAGTCGATTAAAAATGATACCATGATCACGCTTATATCGCATCACTAATATAAAAATACTTGGCGCTGATTAAAAAAGTGGCAACCCTAGCATCAAAATGCATGCTATAAAGCTACTGTTATTGCAACCTTGAGTTTACGTAATAGGTGCGATAGTTTCGCATAACTTATCGAAGGACGTGACCGCCACATACTCAATACACAATACGTAATTTACATATTCTTGTGTACTTATAGTCACCATTGGTTTAAAAATTACTAAACAGATATTGTTTATATAAAAATCGAGGACATGTGAAGCTACAGAAGAGGGCCATAAGAGCAATGTATGATTTAGAGTCGCTCGGACCAAAATATATATATACTATCTATTAACTTTATCTATATATTTGGTCGCTCAATGTATTAACGAAATTCTAATAGTAAGCAAAAATAAAAGCAGTTTAAAAAAAAGTGATATTCATTCTGTAAATACTAAGAACAGTACGTAATAATTCTATGAAGAACAGACACAAGCTAGTAGTACCAGTTACTCGACTCCACCGAGTCAATAATTCATTCTTGGGGCGATGAAGTACCATGTACGCTTTTAAGAGTAAAACAAAATCCCAAACACATACAATATTTTATTAAAAAAAAAACGTGATTAAACAAAATTTGTTTAAAAAAGGTTATCATCATATTAAGGAATTTATGGATGATAATAAACAAGCTCCGCTACCAAGCTACTGCTAACTTATTTTTGTGTAACATATGTGACTGTAAACTGTTTTCTTTTTAAAAAGGTGTCCCGCTGGTTTTCTTGCTCGTTCTTTCCAGGACAGAGGTATTTTCTGAACCAGTGGTAAATTAAACACGAGAGTGACTTTCAATATGTATTATTTATAATCTACTAGCTGATACCCGCTCGCTTCGCAGGGCGCACGATATTTTTTTTATTGCGGAACTCATTAATTATTGTTTTGTTGGGACTCTCGTAAAATCCGTTCATACTAAATTTTAAGTTAATCGGGTGTATAGTTTTAGAGATTTTGTGATATGTCAGTCAGTCAGTGGTGAATAAAAACGTTTTTGATTCTGTTTCAGTTTCCATAACCAACTCCCAGGACAGAAGGCGAGTGTCCATTGCCTGGTTTTTAGTTTAGACTTGCTGACTAAAATAATTGGAAAAGAACTAAAAGCTAATTAAAGTTTTACCTTATTTTTAAGTATCAAATATATTTCTCGAGGAGATTTATTTTTCAAAATAATCACCTGCCAGCTACAAAAATCTTTGCGCCCTTATTTTTCAACTTTACATTGTCATTTTACTTAAATTCCCCACTTTTCAGACTACTCTTAAAGTTAAAAAAATTAAAGTTACAACCTATATATTATAAGTCCCACTGCTGGCAAGGAAGTGTCCATCGCACTGCCCTAATAATGTTGGCGAAAATCATATTATGTTTTCAAATTTTTTATTCTTATTTCTCAGACATGCATGTTTCCTCAATATGTTTTCCTTCACCACCGAGCACGTGGTAAATAGACTACTTTTAATAGAAACTAATTACCTCAGTATTAAACTCCCTCCAAGGCGCCAACTGTCTCTCCGTCTCCCTCGAGGATACAAACAGAGCCACCCTCTGCGGCCGCAGCACACCAAGGAACCTGGGTAACGACGCTCCAAACACGATGACATCGTCCGAACTAGCACCAATCGCGTTACCTATTATCGCTTTTGACTCTGACCTGATAAAAAAAAATTAAAAATGATGATAACAGACCTAATTTGAAATAACAGTTAAGTACATAGTAATGTTATTAATCGGTAGTAAAGAAAAAAAAAGTTACAGCCTATGTACATCCAACAGCTCTAGTATAGTTGTAGCACGAATGGGTCGGCTCGACCGGGGAAGGACCACACTCTCACAGAATACCAGCGTAAAATAGCAGCTTAACACTGCTGTGTTTCGTATGGTGAGTGTAGAGAACCGGGGGCCCTTTTTACTGGAAACAAGGTATTTCATCTTAATCGTTACGGGTAACAACGCATTTCGATTAGCAATCGATGATAGATGTAGATGTCTATGGGCCACAGCAACCACTTACCATCAGCTGGACTGTGTGCTCGTTTGTCACCTTTATCCTATATAAAAGGTTATTACCGAACCTGAAAAGGCAACAAAAAAAAACCGAAAACTAACATGACTTTAAATAAGTATTCTAGTAATCTATATTGAATAAAAATAATTCTATTCTATTCTATTCCCATTACTAGGTATGGTATGGAACAATAAGTCCACCGCACTGTATGTTGGCGAATTTCGCATGTCTGTCCCTAAAATATTATATCTATATATTATATCCTCAGATATGCGCGCACGTGGTAAATCAGCACTTAAATTTACAATTAACAAATTATTTTGTGTCGACGGAAATAGAAACGAGGTTTCTTGCGTACTGTAAAATTACGGCGAGACCATAGCGTCTGAGCTACCACGGCTCTCACCACCTAATATATGATGGTATGCGTTGCGACACCACCGTACCGTTACTGTCTATAAAAGTCCACTCCTGAGTATAGGCCTCCTCCACAGATTGCCTCATAGGGGGTGGGGGGGTAAGCCAGTTGGCAACTGCAGTTATTTTTATTTTTAGCCGTTATTAGGAAGCCCATCTCCTGATTTGTTTCCGTCTGTCGCCACTTGGTCATGGAGTAGTGGATATTCTTACACCGCCACTACACGGTAATCAATCACCGCATGGTCAGTATTTAACGTAAGAATATACAGAAAAATCAATACCTATAAATTTCACTTTGCCCTGACGTGTAGGTGTGCGCGGTGCACCTCGCCGCATGCGTCGGCAACACATCCCGGACTATGTAATCCTCAATCCACTGCAGCGATCGCCCGGAGCCGTTGTAGTCGCAGTATACAACTGTTGAAGAAAAAAATTAATTAATGAGTTTACCTTTCCATCATAGCTTAAAAAAACCGGCAAATATAAAATAAGATAAAATTATCCTCATAATATAGGTTTCGTGATAAAAGTATAGTGGGCAACGGATGGGGTAAACTGTCTAGTTATGTACCAGAATTATTGAAATACACAACCCTGCGATTTAAAGCAGCATTAAATTTACGAGAGTTAGAACAATTAAAATAAAATAAAAATTAATATAATAAAAATAAAATAAAATCTAAATAAAATTTGAAAAAATAAATAAAAAGAGTATGTGTTCCAAGCACATTTTATGACATACTTAAGCACTATCATTACTTAAAGTATTAACTTAAAATTAAAAGTATTTTTTTCAGTAAGACATTATGAATTCAAATTAAAACCCAATATATTATTCACTTCATAATTTAATAGCATAAATTACAAAGTGAATAATATTATTATTATCAATTTTGTCCTTCAAAATAACTACAAAACGTAATCCAATCTTTTTAAAATCCAAACTCTAAGCCAAACAAAGCTTCTTTTGAAAGAAAAGCTTTCATTTAATTTAGTAAATCAAATTTGTGTTAAATCATTGCTTAAAGCAAAAACTAATTTTATTGTTTATATATTAACCTACAACAATACAAATAACAACCCAAGGATACTGACGGGTTTAGTCAGGGTTGTGAAATGTATAGAATAAAGCAATATCATATTTTTTTTATATAGAATAAGGGTAACAAACGAGCACACAGTCCACCTGATAGTAAGTGGTTGCTGTGACCCATAGACATCTACATTTATCTTCAATAAAGAATCAAAATGCAGATGCGTCGTTACCCGTGAGGACTAAGATGATATACCTCTTTTCCAGTAAAATGGGTCTCCGGTTCTCTGCACTCACCATACGAAACACAGCAGTGTCAAGCTGCCATTTTACGCTGGTATTCTGTGAGAGCGTGGTCCTTCCCTGGTGGAGGCGACCCATTCGTGCTACAACTATACTACTGATATAGCTGAAGCATGGCTCTACCACGAATATATTAATCCATCATTAAATTTTGACCCATGAGTGTCGTACGAAGCAACTATGGATAATGCCAATAAAATCTTATGGCTTCTTGGTTGGTTGTGTTGATTGTTACCTAAACGATTATAGTCTATCAAAAGTAGATTGCCTCTTAGAGGCATATTTCTCATAGTTACCACGATTGGCAGGCGGATTGGCAACCTCAGTTATACTTAAGTCATTTTTTTATAGAGATAGGGTGACAAACGAGCACATAGTCTACCTGATGGTAAGTGGTTGCTGTGGCCCATAGACATCTACATCTATCCTCATTTGCGAATCAAAATGCAGATGCATTGTCAGCTTTGAAGAATAAGATGGAATGCCTCTTTTCCAGCAAAAACTGTCTCCGGTTCTCTACACTCACGGTGTACAGTTATCGTTCCTCGGTCGAGGCGACCCATTCTTGCTACAACTGAATAGCCGCAGCATGACTCTACAACGTATAAAACAATTTAATGTAATAATTGTGTTCTGCCAGGACCTTACAAAGACCTCGGAACAAAGGAATACTACCATCGAAAATCACAAAAAGATCTTCTTGCCTCCTCCCTCTCTTTCACTTTGTTTCCACCTCTAATTGTTTGGAAAAAATATGGGTCGAATTTAATGACATGAGAAAAAATCAGTACTCTGAGATCTGAGAAGATACGCGAGATAGGAATCTGGCAATTCATTGGGTATATAATATATAAATTATGATAACCAACATAAGCCGGGACACTTGACAACCCTGTTTGAGTCAAAGACGATCGAGTTCGTCGAACTTTGATGCCAATGTCAGACAGGTTAGCTGTACACTGGACAAAAAAATGAACGGCCATCTGCCAAATCTCGATACTATCAGTATACGAGTACACTGGTCCGCATATCAATTATTGACTAAATTTCTAGGAGCGCTTGTAATATGCAAGTAACAAATGTTGGCACAGATATTGTAGTGTATTTTAGTTTTCTACCAGCGAAGGTGTGATAAATGATGTGTATATTAGAAATCTAATGCTTTGTAAAGCTAAAATGTAGAGCTGTCATTCGTGGGGATTTAATTGAATCATTTGAATCCAAGCCTTATTGATTTGGTTTGTTTGCATTTGGTTCTAGAATGGCAACCTCGTACCAGTAAGCGATGTGTAAGGCTGCCCCTTACTAGATTAAGTGATGTCCTAGTGATATAAAGGAATTCAGAAGTTGGATCGGGACAATGCTATGTGGTATTTATTAGAAGATGCTTATATTCAGTAGTTTACTTGTGAAGGACTGTTACGATGAAGGTAATGTTTTGTGGGCGTTTGATGAAAATATTAAAGTCTTTTTTTTATATGATAGGGTGACAAACGAGCACACAGTCCACCTGATGGTAAGTGGTTGCTGAGAACTATAGACATCTACATTTATTTTCGATCAAGAATCAAAATGCATAATATGCGTTGTCACCCGTGAGGACTAAGATGGAATGTCTCGTTTCCATCCGTTTCTGTTTCCGCTGGTATTCTGTGAGAACGGGCCCCGGGGAATATAGCACATTACTTGTATCCTGATCTCGATTTTATGATGATCTAAAGGATGTAACATTCATAACTTTCTTACTGATGCACCGTACTACATAGTAGAGGTAACGAAGCAAGTGGTAAAATTAAAAATTTTGTACAACCGTTTCAATATAATTTATTAAGGAAACTCAAAAACTATTAGTCAGACCTTGATCAAATTTATATGGGATCACATGAGGAGCACCAGCTATCAAATAAATAAAAAAAAGAATCATCAAAATCTATTTACCTACATATAAAAAATACAGTCGAATTGAGTACCTCCTCCTTTTTAAACTCAGTTAAAAAAGTACAATATTCTCTATCATCATTTTATGTTCTGACCAACAAAAGAATCCTTATCAAACTTTAAACTGAAACCTTTCCTAAGTAAGAATGGCTATTATCGTTCGTTTATTTAACTAAAATTTAACAGTACGTTAACAACGCGAGCGCAATCCCTGCCGGCACCAATTAGATCGTTGATTCCAACTTTAACTGCGGTTTTACCGCGTAATCAGCGGTGAAGAAAAACATCATGAGGAAATCTACATATCTGAGGAATAAATTTCGCGCACATATGATGTCCGACAACACGCACTGGAGCAACGCAGAATAATTGTTGCCCTCCCCTCTTAAAAATTAGAAGGGCTCTGTGAAAATTATAACACTCAAAACCTCATGGTGGTCACGGCGGACGGGCGCTCTCACCATAATCGCGAAGTAGGCAGACTCTGTAATTACTTCCTGACGAGATCGGATGCTCCATTCTACACGGACGTTATTTCGTGTGATAAATGGCTTACCCTTTTATGCTAAGCCAACGAGCAATGGCAGTACAAAGCATTTCCGAACGGGAGAACGTATGGAAGGAGAACACAAGCCTTCCAAATAATACATTTATAAACTTATGACTCTGAACTGGCAAATAGAAGAGAAACGAGGAAGTTGGCAACATTCGCGAAAATAAATTAGATAAAATACAAAAACTTCTGGCAAAATATGTCGGACGGCGAAATTTAATAGAACTCTGGAATATTTAGGTTCGCTCTATAAAACTACTACATACTTTTGTTTGAAATATTACAAGATATTTTTGTTTTACTAATTGAATTACATTCATCATTTTGTGTTGTATAAAAATTACGTTGAAAATTCGTGGCGTAAGAGTCCACTACTCCTTATTATTCATCCCGTGGGTTCCGTAGGAGGGGACATCGAAAATTAAAAAAGAAGATGGGTAGCAGAATTTCCGGCGGGGATCGAACCCGGGTTGCTCGCGTACTGTGAAATTTAAAGCGAACGCTAAGCCCCTGAGTTACCACGGCTTACACTTAAATATCCGTAGTTAATTAATTATTAATCAAGTGAAAATAAAATATCATTTTTCGGGTAACTCAAGGATACTTCCTCAGATAAAATAGCAATTATCAATATCAATGCCAGTTAACGTTGGGATAACAGAGGTACGATAGGGCGTGACCCGTGTCGGCCATATTCAATTACAAAGTTAAAAGATAAAACGGCGAACCACACAGTGAATTAGCGGCGAATTGTTATGCAAAACAAATGTCCATTTGTTGATAACGAACTGTAAACTATTATCCCTCTATTATTTTAATTATTTGCACAAAAGATAGGAGATTTTAATTTTATACCACTATGACAAACAAGCTTACAGTCCAACTAAGAGCATATAATCACTTGTAGTACACCTGATTATAAGAAGATGCTACGGTCTAAATACACGTTTATTTATTATTATTAATTATTAACAAGCTGGTACCCGGCACGTTGCTGCCACAGAATAAATAATTGTGAAAATATCGTTTTTAATTTGGAATAGTTACATTGTTTAATTAGAATGATAATACCATTGAAGTTGAACGATATATATAACAATTAAATAAATTTGTCGGTACGATACGTGTGCCGCCTACCGTAAGTTAATTGTACTATGCCTATAACCGTCGCGCAAGTGCAAGCAGTAAGTTGACAAAGATTTACCTTAATCTGATGATTTTTTTTATATATTAGATTACTTAGGAATCAAAACTCAGATGTTACAAATAAAATCAGTTTGCGGTTTGTCAGTCACCATACGAAACACCGCAGTATCATACTGTTATTTTACGGTAGCATTTTATGTGCAGTATGAACGGTGTATTTACTGTTGTACATTAATGTTAAACGCTTTTATTAATTACATTGGAAGCGTGTAAAACCACTCTACTACAACTCCTTCGGAGTAAAGGTAAACTAGATGCACTCTTACTTAAGAAATAGATTCCTATCACGGCGGCCATTCTCAACTGAGACTAGCCATCGGCGCAGGACAGGATTATAGTGAACCAGTGTATGCGCAAGCACGGGTGCACTCTCTATTCCTTCATTCTCATAGTCCGATGGGGCGATAAACCGACATGACAGGAATGAGATCAGGCGCAGGACTAAGACTAACGGCTTTACGTGCTTTCTGAGGCAGAGGGATGTAACACCGCCAACTTCCTGACTCCGGACCGCTACTGAGAATTTCTTGATAGAAAAACTCAATAACTGATTTTTTGACCACAGGACTCCATGATCAGTAACCCTGTTTACAACCACTAGTTCAATCAGGCAGTCAATATATATTTATTGAATTTCATATTGAATTAAATAAAGCACAGCAGCATTTTGCTGTAATTTTTGCGGCATGTGACTATTTTTTTATATTATTTTGTTGATGGTACAATTAAACCTACAGATGCACATATTGGCAGATACTTGCTGGAATGCCTGACCGAAACGAAACATGAGATTAACTTTGTTGCTTGGCGGGAAAAAACTGATAAGAGAGCGGTTCCTGTTCAGACTCCTACGCACAAAATGCCTTGCGAAACTATTGTGCTGTGCGATCATCTACGGCGTACATTCTAGAAAAATCCATGGCTCATGTCAATGAAACGGCTACAGCCTGCGTTAGTAATAACGGCAGTAAACTAGTGTCCATGTACCGCATTCAACACAGTCACTTCCCATCGTGTTTTTTTTTTAAATAATAAGAGTGACACAAACATACAGTCCACTTGATGGTAAATAGATACTGTAACCTTAGACATTTACATTTATCCTCGGTTAAGAATCAAAATGCAAATGCGTTGTCACCCCTGAGGACTAATATGGAATGCCTCGTTTCCAATAAAAAGGGTCTCTGGTACTCTACATTCACCATACGAAATACAGAAGCGTTAAGCTGCTATTTTACGCTGGTATTCTGTGAGGTGTATTGTAAGTTGGATAATTACTTAAATTTAATAAAAAAAGGCTTTATATAATAACTCTATCACAAGTATGTCAAGTGTCCATATGCAATTTCGTCGTTTATATATTTAAGTGCATCAATTGTTATAATTTTATTACACTGTCTTTTTACACTGACTGTACTTGTTAATAAAAAAATGGCGTGGGATGATTATAAAGATCTTATTAATGAATAATGCATAATGCAAATTGAAGCAAGTGTTCGTTTGTTATCAATCTAACACTAAGTTATTGTGAGGCTATTTAAGAGGTTTTCGCGCCGTTGTTTTAAAGACGCCGATTAGACTTGTGGTGATAGAAGGACACTTTTTATAGAATAAGGGTATAGCCCCGGTCGAGCCGACTCATTCGTGCTACAACCATAATATAACTATACAGTGCAATTTATCACCGAAAGATCCATCGCCACTTAACGCCAGGTGGGATTGTGGTCAAGCGCTGGCTTATAAAAAGTAAAAAAAAAAATACGACCCTGTACCAAATCAATCCAAACACACACGATAACTAGCGTAACTCACAGGTTTTATTTATATTTTCTGTTAATTATTCTCAACTGCACGGCTGTTATGCTTAATTATTACGCATTAAAATGCCGTAAAGAATATTGCGGTCATAATGTTTGTTGGTTGCGCTTTACACATACGCTGCTACAATGTTATTGTGTAATAAGATAACCCTGTGGTCTAGTAAACGAATTACGTAATACGTAATATTTATTTTATAAAACTAAAGTGACGAAACAACTTACAGTCACTTGAAGGTAAGTAACTTTTTTTTATGGGATAAGGGTTACAAGCGAGCACACATTCCACCTGATAGTAAGTGGTTTCTGTGGTCCATAGACATCAGAAACGAGGATAGATGTACTATCCTCGTTTGTGAATTAAAATGCAGATGCGTTGTCAGCCGTGAGGACTAAAATGGAATGCCTCTTTTCCAGTAAAAAAAAAGTCTCCGGTTCTCTACACTCACCATACGAAACACAGCAGTGTTAAGCTGCTATTTTACACTGGTATTCTTTGAGAGCGTGGTCCTTCCCCGTTCGAGCCGACCCATTTATGCTACAACTATACAATTAATATAGCTGTAGCATGGCACTAGGTACCATGTAAGTACATAAACTACTGCAGTCCATGGATATGTACCAACAATTTGTTGTGAAATGGATATGTGCCTTCACACAGATGCGTTGTCATCTCTGAGGACTAAAGTGGAATGCCTTACAGCTTGTATATTGGCTCTTTATGTTATATAGAGAACCAATATACAAGCTGTATATACTCGTACAATAGGAACATTGCAGTGCAAGCACTGCTATTTGTCCGCAGAACAATGTAAGAGGGTGATACCTTCCCAGACGAGCTTCTAGGTAGAAGAGAAACCTTACCACCTAGAAATGAATATGCCTCTTGAACCAGGTATTCATAGGTACAATTTCAAACACTTGTTTTTAATTATTTTTAAAATTCTTAAAATAATTCATCAACAACATCAGCCAAGTCCACTGCTAAACATAGGCCTCCCCCAAGGAATGCCACAAAGCACGGTCCTGAGCCATCTGCGTCCATCGACTTCCTGCATGTCTTACCAGGTCGTCACTCCATCTAGTGGGGGGACACCCTACACTTCGCCTTCCGGTACCAGGCTGCCACTCGAGAACCTTTCTTCCCCATCGCTTGTCGGTTCTTCGAGCTATATGGCCGGCCCATTGCCACTGCAGCATACTAATTCTTTGGGCTATGTCGGTTACTCTGGTTCTACTGTGGATATCCTAGTTTTTAAGTCTAACACGCAGAGAAACGCCGAGGATTGCGCTTTCCATAGCTCGATGAGCGACTTTGCGACTTTGAGTTGCGGCTTAAAGTAATTGATACTCGTACTTCTAAATACAATTTGTGAATTGTGATACTTAATACATACATTCATTAGGTATTTTATTTTGGCACAGATAATTTAATGCAGCTCAGGGGCTTAATTTCACAGTACGCGAGCAAACCGGGTTCAATCCCCGCCGGCACTAATGAAATTGTTAATTGCAATTTTAAGTGCTGGTTTACCACGCGCTCGACGGTTAAGGAAAACATAGCGGCGAAACCTGCATGCCTGAGAAATAAGAAAGAAATATATTTCTAAAGCATGTGAAATTTAACTGGGGCAGCGCGGCGGACATTTTTAAGCCATATAATCCTGACAGAAATGAGAGGAGGCCTGTGCCCAGCTGTGAGACGTATCGATGCTATAACTTCAATTTTAACTTTTTATTGTAATATTACTGTACCAAGAATTTTTCTATGCAGCAGTATAGGCATATGTTCAGCAGTGAACTTTAGATAGGCTGATATGATAACGGTTATGGTGAGCGAGATATATATTCCGCCATGTATCAGAAACCATAATATTGTTCTAGCATTTTCCAAAATTGCCTAAGCGCTTTACGACACTTGCAGGCCAGAATGGGATGATGAATTCTCTCACGCCATCACCACCTAGCACATGATTTTATTTGGCAACAACAAATTTATTTATTACACATTTTTAAATATAAGTAGGGTGACAAACGAACACACAGTACACCTGCTGGTAAGTGGTTGCTGTGGCCTATAGACATCTACGTCTATCTTCGTTTGCGAATTAAAATGCAGATGCGTTGTCAGCCGTGAGGACTAAGATATATGAGGATGGATATCGTTTTCTATAGACCACAGTAAACACTTAGGCACAGTCTTAATTCAACAACGTTATATATATATATATATATATATATATATATATATATATATATATATATATATATATATATATATATATATATATATATTACATACTAAGTTAGTCATAACATAATATAAACATAATCTCTATATATAAAAATCTATTGCTGTCCGTTGATCTCACTAAAACTCGAAAATGGCTCGACTGATTTTGATGAAATTTTTTGTGTGTTTTTGATTGGGTCCGTGGATGGTTAAGATTCACAATTGGACCTGGTAGTGGACGCTGTTGTCGAGATCCAGAAATAATATATAATAATATTATATATATTAAACATACACTATTATGAAACATATTTTTATATAAAATTAGCTCATAAAGGTCCTATTTCGGAGTACAAGTCTCTTAACTTATTGAGAGGCTGAGGGGCCAATAAAATGCAGACTCTGCCTTAATGGGTTTTGGAAGAGTCCACTTGTTGCATTTCTTTTTACTTCCGAATATTCTCAACAAAAAATCCTGTGGATACCAACACAGTTGTTTTACATCACCGCCGAGGGCGTACTAAATCAACACTCATAATTATTTTTTCAGTAGCTCATTAGGTTAGATTACCCATCATAATACATGTAAAAAAGGCTATCAAGTCTTACCTTTGAGGTAACGCGTTAATATAAAAAAAGATCCCAATTTAACCTCAAAAAAGCCCAAGGATGCTTATATAGGACCGGTATGAGAATTACAAGTTAAACAACGAATTAGCCAGCTCAAACGCGTGCTATTTACTGAGAAAATATTTAAGCCGCTGTAACACTAGTCATTCGTCAAACACGTGATAGAAGTAAGTACTACAAATAGTGTTCCGCGGCCGGCTTCAATCTTGGCGCCATTGTCTTCATACCTCGAAACGTAGTTTTGTTCTACATTAAAATGCTTATCGTTTTTACAGAAAAAGTGTAATAATAATGAAACGTATGTGTACATATTTATCAAAGTCATAGCGATTATTTAAAAACAATTTTATTCAGTGGTCACCTTTGGCTTTGATACAAGGCGGAGGCGGTGTTTTATATCTCTTGTATTTTGACCGAGTTCAAAAAACGGAATGGATCTATATTTACGTATGTTTTTTTTTATGAATGTTCACCGATTTCACTGATATGGCTAAACAGATTTAATTTATTTTTTATTACATATACAAATGCTTCAGGGATAGCCTTATATCATCATCATCATCATCATTACAGCCCTTCACAAGTCCACTGCTGAACATAGGCCTCCCCCAAAGAATGCCACAAAGCACGGTCCTGAGCCACCTGCATCCATCGACTTCCTGCATATCTTACCAGGTCGTCACTCCATCTAGTGGGGGGACGCCCTACACTTCGCCTGCCGGTACGAGGCTGCCACTTGAGAACCTTTCTTCCCCATCGGTTGTCGGTTCTTCGAGCTATATGGCCGGCCCATTGCCACTTCAGCTTACTAATCCGTTGGGCTATGTCGGTCACTCTAGTTCTAGTGTCTCAGCCAGTATTGGAATCCTCAGCGTCAACATATCGAGTGACGTGCAGTTTCGTAGTTTTGGAAGAGAAGGCCAAATTGTCTAAAAAGCTTGACGTGCTCAGCAGTGCGGGACAGTATTTCATGCTGGCACACCGCCTGCAACATTACAAGGCACAAGTTCGGCCTCATATGGAATACTGTTCCCATCTCTGGGCTGGGGCTCCCCAGTGCCAGCTCCTTCCACTTGATCGCATCCAGCGCAGGGTGGCTCGAATCGTCGGCGACCGAGTCCTTTCCGATCGGCTCGATTCACTGGCGCTGCGAAGAGATTTTGCATCCCTTTGCATTTTCTTTACCACGAGGAGTGCTCTGAGGAAATTGTTCGGATTAATCCCAGTCGCCATATTTTACGAACGCATATCGCGGTAAAACTCCCGATACCATCCACAACATCTGGATGCTTGGCAGTCCACCAATGTTCGTTTCACTAGAAGTTTTCTTCCACGTACGACCTCTCTGTGGAATAGCTTACCACCAGCTATTTTTCCAGACCGATACGACTTAGGGACCTTCAAGGAAAGAGCTTACTCCTTTTTTAAAGGCCGGCAACGCACCTGCAATTCTGTTGCAGTAGTTGTTCATGGGCGGCGGTAGTCACCATCTGGTCAGTCGTATGTTCGTTTGCCCCCTCTTCTATAAAAAAAATAGACAGCATGATTCTTGATCTCATTGCAATTGGGCAAGCAGTAATGAACTAATATTAAAGTTTGCCAAATCTTAATTTATAATCATAGGTAGCAGAAAAATTACATGTCGGTTAGACTTTTAACATCGACATAAGGTGAGCTAAAAGGTATAAATTTAGATAATGCTAGGAAGGTAAGAACCCCTTTTTAATTTTCGCAGACGAATAAGTTGGGCGCTACGAATACAAGTTAATGAGATCCAAAACGTATTTTTATTTATTTTATTATGTTAGGCGTAGTCCCGTATTTATTTGGGAATATTTTTTATATATGTAGGCGAAAGAGGAAAATCCCAGATGCACTCATGATTATGATGTTTTAGTTAAATCTATTATCAAGAAAAGACGCAATTATAATATCTATATTTATTATATTTAATAGTTAAGATACTTATTTTTTAATTACTCTGTATCCTCTACAATCCCTTATTCCCATCATTAACTCCATATTTCATCATTATCTTATTACAGTTATTAAAAAGATCGTTATGGATACTTAATTTTATGCCTTTGAATAACCAAAACAGCTCAAATCATAAATCTACATACCATTTAGATTACTCTACAGTATCATCGATTATACTATGAAATAACCTTCCACGTGATACTTATAAAACAGGCATTAAATTCGTTCAAACGCAAGGTTGAGGCATATTTTTTGAGATTACTTTTTGAGATTACTTTGTTAGTATAATGATTAATGATGTTTAAAGTTAATATATTTAAATTGCATATTACGTAGTGTAGTATAAAGTATTATATATATATATATATATATATATATATATATATATATATATATATATATATATATATATATAGAGATCTCTTCACGGTAAATGTTGATCAGACGCGACTTCACGCGAGCACTTTGTTGATCCGAAAATGTATGTTGATCCGACGCCTTTTCTTGATCCAATATGCATCTCTGGTAACTAATGTTGCTCCGACAGGATCAACATCTACACTCACGGGACTACTTACTAGCGTTCCCCGAAGTTGATCTGATATACAAATCCACCTTGCGATAGTTACGCAAAATGTTGATCCGATTTAAATGAGCCAATCAGAGCACATCAAACGATCGGATTGGCTGAAAAAATCCGCGACGTTGCCGTTTCGTTTCTTTGGCGGTGGCAGCGACGATATTGTTTAAGGTGGACTTGAAAAACAAAAACACTGCTTCACTATATCAAAATAATAATCACAAACAAAACTAAAATATCTATCAAAGAAACATAGAGTAATCAATAACATTGCAACCTGACTTACTTATTAGTCGCTAGTCACTAGAATTAAGGATGCATTTGCAAAATTGATAGTTATAGAATCGAACTATTATATAATTTATTATAATAATTTTATATAATAATTTTACAAGTCCAAGAACATCTAGTTCGACATTTCCTTGGACCTGCAGCATCAACCACAGAAAGTAATCTTCCTCAAAGATCTTCAATCTCCTGTAGCTTTCCAAGACCTTCAATTGCTTCTTCAAGCAATTCTGGACATTCTCTGGAAGAAATACCACGAAAGGCCGACAATAAACTCGTACGAAATAGATGCACTGCTATGTCAAATTGAAAAATGAAGGATTATTGGCTAGAAACGCTAAGCAAGTACACACTGAGTGCAAAAGGTGTGAAAAGGCATTCAGTTTAGAATGTTACGAGTATAATGAGAAACATGCTTGATTTTATAATATTTTCTTTGAATAAAATCCTCACCTTCAGTATTTGAGTTTTATTTATAGCAAGTTTATTGTAGTTATTATATATATATTGAATGACAACTTTAAAAAAAATTGGGAAGTTTTCTTTTATTATTATAAACAATAGGTTTTTTACTATACGTCCACGTATGATTTAAAACAATATCACGTCACGTTCATACCAACAAATGTGCCTTAAGTTGTATTGAGAAATGAGTCACCTGTGACTCATGAACTTATTCTAATACGTTCCTGTGAGTCATATATGACTCATTGGAGAGGGAAGTTGAGTTTTCCCCGGGTGTTCATGCAGCGATCACTCAAGAGTTCACGACGCCGACACATGAACTTGAACAGTCATAGCAGTTTATGTCCGTACTAGCTGTTGCCAGCGGCTTCGAACGCATGTAACTCCAAAATTATGCAACAGAAACGAAATACCTGAATAAACGGTATCATATGTGTTATATAAACCTATCTCTGAGCAAAATATCATCCAGATCCCTTCAACCGTTCTGGCATGATTGAGTAACGTACATCCATTCATCCATCCATCCAAACATCCAAACTTTCGCATTTATAATGTTTAGATAATAATTATAATTAATTCAGCTTATCTATAAATTGTTTTCTAAAATACTTACTAACCTGTGTTCTTACTTTTTTTATGTACAAAATCTAACGTAATTAACGCGCATCCTCAGACACCCCAATTAGTATATTATGTTATAATCATAATACATTATTTTTAATTATTATTATATTCTTACTAAAACATGTTTATGCATTGATTATTTATTAAATTAGTTATACTAATTCTGGAAGAATGTTGTGGTCACCGTACAAAACCACGAACGCTAGGTGTAGGTACTTGCTAGTTTTTTTTTGAATTTGCATAACATTTTAATTGTATTTGTAAATAATAATGAACTGCTAAAACTAACATAATTCAAAGACGGCGTGTTTAAAAGATGTGAATCAAGATTACAATAATTTTAAGAATCAAATATTTAACTTACTGATAGCCTAAACTCGCATGCAACGTTGTATTTAAACCACAACGGCTCCGTGGCGCAGTGGCTTAGCAATTGAGTTGCAGCGCTAAGGACCGCGGGCTCGAATCCCGCACGGAACAATATTTGTATGGCCTACAAATAATTGTTCCGGATCTGGATGTTTGACCTTGTGCAATTTATGTTTGTACACTGCCCCCACAATACAAGAGAAAATCCTAGTGTGGAGGTTACGTTTTAAAAAAGAAAGAAAATAATTTAGAAAGCAATTCAGTGTCATTTTTCACTATTCTAAAATCGTCACAAAAAGGTCCTCGGCACTTGTTGGCTCACTAAAGTAAACTAATGATTTAATACATCCCCATAAAAAAACGTCAAGAGGCGTCAAATCAGCTGATCTGGGAGGTCAGTGGCCTGGCCGCCGCGACCTTTATAAGGCACTCCAAACTCTGTATTTGTAAAGACTTTAACATACTTGAAATAAGGTTCAATTTTCTTTATTTTGTATTGAATGACGGAATTTGTATTAATACAAGTAAAACTCACTTTTAAAAGTCTTATTGCCTTGAGTTACGGTCCATTTCAGTTTGTTTTGACTGTACAGGTTTAGGCGTGACTGTAAATTACGTAGTTTCAATTATTTTTGGGATAAAAAAATTACCTATATTAAAATGATAGAAACCGATTCAGTAAACGATTCTGAACAAACTACTTTCACAAAGTGCGTTAATTATGTTACGTGTTGTCAGAATGTGTCAAAGAAGGTACGTATGGCAATTCATAGTGCTGTGTTAGTCCCTACTTTAATGTATGGTAGTGAAAGTTGGGTCTGGCAGAAGAAGCATGAGAATAGAATAAATGCTGTAGAAATGCGGTCATTAAGGAGTATGCTAGGACTGAATCTGAATGACAGGGTGAGAAATAGTATGATAAGAGAAAAGTGTGGTTTGCAAGATGACGTTGTGACCAAGATTAAAGGAATGCTTCGGTGGTTTGGTCATGTAGAAAGAATGAACGAGGAAAGAGTGACAAAGTAAATTTATGTTTCAGAAGTGAACGGCAGAGTCGGGAAGGGACGCCGTAGACGAAGATTTATCGACCAAATCGGCGATACATTGAAAATGGGCCAGATTAGGAGTACCCTTAACCGACGAGCGTGTATGCGTAGCTATATGGATGTAAAGGAGGCGAGAGAGGTGTGTCAGGATCGCGCCTAATGGAAGTCCGTAGTCTCTGCCTACCCCTCTGGGTGACAGGCGTGAGTGTTTGTGTTGTATACTCAATATCACTAAACGTAAACACAGGTTTTTATCAAGACAAGTGACCCATCAAGATTGTTTTCTTAGTACCGACGTACCTACCTAAAGTTTACATTTTAGTGTCCACGACGCAGCAATGATTTGTGACAGTTTGTTGTATTGTAGGTTGTAGGTAAAGTAACAGTAGGTATCTATGATAATCCTACATAATATACCTAGTTTGTCCGCCGCAAAAGTCGTCGAATAAATAATTAAACTGTTTTGTAAATCTTTATTGATTATTTATTTATTTATAAGATGTTCATTGAGAGCCGTGGTAGTTCAGATGTTTAGCGCTCGCTGTAAGTATCACAGTACGCGATGAACCCGGGTTCGATCCCCGCCGGCACCAATGAAATTGGTGCAATTTATTTATCACATTTTAATTATTTTTATAAATACGTTTAAAAATGAAAATATAAGTTTTGTAATTAAATTATTATTACTGAATTAATTACACAATTACTGACATTGTTTCCTTTTACGTCTGCGGTTTGTAATTACCGCCTCTATAGCTCAAAATAAATTATTCCTAATACACAGAAAAATAGTTAGGTACTTATGATACTATGTGGAAAGTTGGTTTTTACAAACTCGTAGACGAATCTAATCCCAATTTACGCATGTATGTCATACAACGTTTTTCAACACATTTGCGAGAAAACAGTACCTACTATAGGTAACGAAACAAACTTTTTGTTCTTAGATATCAGTTGGAAAGTCTGTTTTTCTGGGCTGTTTTGTTTTGTTAGACTGACATCTCGCAGGTCAACCTAGCAGGTTGTCGGTTGCTTATTTTTTATTTTTATTTAAAATTTCGTCTGTAATATAATATAATTATAAAAGTAAAAGAAAGTAAAGTCTATATACGTCCCACTGCTGGGCACAGGCCTCCTCTAATTTCTGAGAGGGTTTTAAGGCAAGGAAATGTCCGCCGTGCTGCCCTAATGCGTGTTGGTGAACTTTATGCCGGTTTTCCACGCTTGCCAAGTCTCGGCAAGCATCCACAAGCACAAGTGTGTAAAGAGGGCGTTTGGCTTGGCTTGCGTGAGCTTGTGGACGCTTGTCACCGATCCGGGCTAGTGTCGGTTTTTGGACACAGATCAAAGGGCGCTTGCGGCAAGCGCTTGCAACGCATTCACACGTTGGTGCGCGTTTAGTAGAAATTGTGATTTCGCGACAAGCGCATGTTTAGTTCTTTGTTTAAAATGAGTGACTGGTCGAACGAAGAGAGTTTATCGTTTCTGGAATATTACCAGACCGAATCGTCTATCTAGAACCCCAAAGACGTTAATCATAAAAATAAAAAGAAAGTTGCAAATGCTTGGAGTTATCTTGCCGAGTTAACGGGAAAGCCAGTAAAAGAATTAAAAGCCAAAAATTCCTTGTTTTTGTATTACTTTGCTTGTATTTCAAATAAAAGTATGTTAAACTAAACGCAATAGCCGACACAAGTTCGGTTTCCGCCATGCTTGGGTTTACGTAGCACACTGACACATTCACAAGCATGGAAACGACTTCCAAACGCCAAACGAGATTTGTGGACGCTTGGGGCTTGAAGACGTTTGCCGAGGCTTGGCAAGCATGGAAACCCGGCATTACTAAATATATATTTTTTTTAATTTCTCAGACATGCACACCCGGGTTAGATCCCCGCCGGCACCAATGAAATTGTTAATAATAATAAATAATCAATGCATAAACATGTTTAACTAAGAATTCAGTGTATGTATTATGATTATAACATAATATACTATTGGGGTGTCTGAGGATGTGCGTTATTTACGTTAGATGTTGTGTATATAATTATAAGGGGATGAAATGCGGTTTGAAAGGTTATATGAGTCCTATATTTTTGAAGTTAGACATATGAAAATCGGCATTTAGATTATTAACTTTAAATAATAAAAATCTGTGTAAATTATTTCGAAGTGTTTTAATTTTTTTTAATTTAAAGCACTTTAAAAACAAAAACAGTGTTTCACTATATCAAAATAATAATCACAAACAAAACTAAAAATATATATAAAAAACATAATAATTGATAACATAGCAACCTGAACTACTTATTAAGTCGCTAGTCACTAGAATTAAACAATTAAATACAAAAACAAAACACACATTTAAAAACAGAATAAACCAAATTTTTACATTGTAGAGCCATGCTGCAGCTGTATTACTGGTATAGTTGTAGCACGAATGGGTCGGCTCGACCGGGGAAGGACCACACACTCACAAAATACTCCATCTTAGTCCTCACGGGTGACAACGCATCTGCATTTTGATTTAGATGTAGATGTCTATGGGCCACAGCAACCGTTTACCATCAGGTGGACTGTGTGCTCGTTTGTCACCCTTATCTTATAAAAAAAACAATAATCTCAAACAAGATTCAAAAATATACTTTAAAGAAACATAATCAATAACATTTCAACCTGACTTACTTAGTCCTCACAATTAAATAATCAAAACAATAACCACAAATAAAATTAAAAAAAAAATAATTATAAAAACATAATAACATTGCAACCTTGTTGCTACTTGACTTATAGGTACTTTTATGTCACAACTCACTACTTAATAAGTTTCATTTCAGCATTTGATTTATGAACTATAAAGTATTATGGTAACCGGGTAGGGTTAATTCGTATATTTATTATTAACAGTTATATTCGTATGACATGTTTGAATCTCCTTTTGTAATTGTTCTGTGCGATTCCATGTGGCGCGCCCGATCTAGATCATACCTTAGGGCTCATTTATATACAGGCGGAGCTCACCGCTGAGCGGGCGCGGAACACAGCAATGTAATCGTATTCTACTTAGTTAAAAATCATCGTATTCTACTTAGTTAAAAATTATGATAAAATATTATGTAGTACATCGATTTCTAATAGTTTAATCATCCAAGTTTTCTAATCATCATCGTCATTACAACCTTACACAAGTCCACTACTGAACATCCTCCTAGATAGACTGCCGCAAAGCCTGGTCCTAAACCACATTCCTTGTCATGAGTTTTTCATCTATTTTCAAGTTATAATTAGTATTACTAAGTTATGGTTTTTGCTTGTATATACTATATTTATTGCTTGTTTTTTCTTTTTTCTCAAAAAATAATTGAATAATTACATAAGGTGTTCTTAATATACATCGAATGTCAGAGAGAAAAGCTAGTACATCTTTTGCTAAACTTTAAAATCTAAAACCAATTTTAAAACACCCGAATTGATCATAACTCCCTTAGGTATAAAATAAGTTATGATCTAATTAATGGTATTTATTCCAGTTTATGACAGTCCTGATTTATATTACGCCGCTGAAATTAGGCACATACTTCTTATTAGGTACATTACACCAAATAATAACAGCATATACAAATAATAAATAAATAACAGCCTGACGGCTGACATTGTGCACTCCATACATTTCGTATATCTAGTTACAGCCCCATTAATTTCCGCTAAAAGAAAATAAATAACTTGTAAATTTAAACAAAAATAACTGCATTACAATGTCATAGTCATATTCATACAAATCAAAAAGCCTATATATGAGATAATGTAAAGTAAGCGTTTTTAACGTGGTATAGCCATGCTGCAGCTGTATTACTGGTATAGTTGTAGCACGAATGGGTCGGCTCGACCGGGGAAGGACCACGCTCTCTCAGAATACCAACGTAAAATAGCAGCTTAACGCTGCTGTGTTTCGTATGGTGAGTGTAGAGAACCGGAGACCCTTTTTACTGGAAACGAGGTATTCCATCTTAGTCCTCACGGGTGACAACGCATCTTTATTTTGTTTGATGTAGACGTCTATGGGCCGCAGCAACCACTTACCATGAGGAGGATTGTGTGCTCGTTTGTCACCCTTATCCTATAAAAAAAATTGTTTGAACGTATAAAACTTAATTTCCATCTTATGAACATCAGCCCCTAGTATTTATGGTCGCATCAAATTTAGACAACAAAAGAACAAGTAATTATGCGCTTTTACATATTTCATTACACAAGGTTGTGTAATTTGTAAAATTATAATTTCGTTCGTCTTATGAATTTTAATTATCACTGATTAGGAAGGACTTCGGCGTGCCTTGCAATCAATGCGTTGCCGTGAGAACTATAATGTACATATTACAATATCTCAAGAGTTACAACATGTTTCGAATTTCTTCTTGTCTCCGTTATTACCTGGTTTTTTCGAGTCATCCTTGCCACTCCAATCAATGCATTGTTCGGCGGCGACTTTGTAGGACATAGATATATGCTCTACAAAGAAAACTATATGGTAACCCATCAGACAACATTTTGGACTGTTATAGACTATTTTTGTAAATTTATACGAAACTATGTCATAGTGTTCTCCCTTAGTGTTCTGTGAAACCTACTGTACTAGGTATGGAGGCCTGAGAAATACATAGATAAGTAGGTAGTTATTTAACACCTAGACACAGAGCAAACATCAGTGTTCGTCACACAAATGTTTGGCATGTTTGGACATCGAACCCACGACCTCAGGATCCGCATCCAGAGCTACTAACCACAAAGCGAAAAGGTCAGTTAAATAGTTATTGGTTATCTACTTTTATTATTCTGATTCGGCTTCTGGCAGGCAGCACAGTTATTTAACCTACCTAAACACAATCACAACTCTTTTGGTGGTAAAAAAACTGGTAGGTAGGTAGGTACTAGGTAGTTAGGTAAGTCCTTAGGTATTATTATGTGAATACCTATTTATTATCATACGTGTCGATCATGGATGAGGGGGTGCGTTTCCACTGAGGCGGTCTTTACTCCGCCCCCCTTCATTTGAGCCGGGATCACATCCGGATTAACTCATTAATATAATACCTACATAATATCGAGTTTCTAAATAGATAATCAAATATAGATAATAAAATACTCACCATCATCTTCTGATTGGAAAATTTACTCCACTCACACGATAACAAAAACCCGCGCAAACATCTTGCCGCAATCAAATTTGCCAGTTTGATCCTCAAACGCAACGTATCAGCTAACGCATATTTCTTACCTTCTTACTCTAACGAAATAGTTCTCTGTCACACGCAGAACGCGACGTTGCCGCTTTGTGTTTGCGTACCTATATGTCAGTTTAGGCTCTGGATCCACTTAGCTTAGGTAAATGTCGCATATAAGTTAAATATATTCTGGATGTAAGAAATCGTATTCAGTATGATTTTTTCGACCGTTGATGGACCAACAAATATTGGTCAAATCGCTGACGAGTATGTTCAAAATTAGTAACCACAGATCCACCGACGTCACACGCGCATCAAGGATTGATCAAAGTATATTATTTTGCGCGACGCAGAGCTGAGTATATACGTAAAATAGGTGGATCAATATTTGTTCTAACTTCTCACTGGAGCAACATTTACCGTGAAAGGTTCTATATATATATATATATATATATATATATATGACAAGGCAAAAATAATTACTGTGTGTATGCTAGTGATCGTGTAACTTATGAACTACTTAACAGATTTTGGTCATATTTACAGGATTAGTTTTGTCAAGACGATGATTCATAGCTATGCTAGGACACAATAGGTAGCGCTGTAGTCAAGTAATTAACCAATTCTGTATTTATTGACCAAAGTCACACATATTATGGTCATTTTGTGCCAAAAAACATCATAAAAATCTGGACCCGATATGTTGCGCAGTGGTAGAGTTATTAATAAATTTTATATTTTCATTGTAAAAAGTCCGTATTGAATTCGGAACAAAATTCATGTTGCCACCTATCGGAAAGAGCAGTACAACGTCAGCTGGGCCAACTAGTATGACATGCATCAATACAAATAAATAAAATTGACGTGTTTGTTTTGTAATGTCAAAATAACAGCTTTTTACCTTATGCATATGAAAGTATATACAGTAGTTATAACAAAAACACAATTTTTAAATATTTTGTTTGTCTGTCTGTCTCCCTGTTTGTTCTGGCTAATCTCCGGAATGGCTGGACCAATTATGACGGGACTTTCACTGGCAGATAGCTGATGTTATAAGGAGTAACTTAGGCTATTTTAGTTTTTGAAAAAGAATTAGGGTTCCGCAACAAAGAATTAAAACACATGAAATCCAATCATATATCATAAAGTGCTCGTAGTATATCATTTCTTGAAATGCTGTGGTCATTTCATGATATTTAACACTGATTGTTGACCATGTCATGATATAGCTTGACCAAATCAATGAATAGAAATCGTTTGAAGATATTAATAACTAAACAAAACGTTGCTATTTCATGATATAGTCATATGACGATATCATTAAATCGTTTTTCACTGCTAGCGGCGCTGACAGCGTAATTTTAACAGAAACAGAACTTTTAAGCTTTTAACAGAATTGGCATCACTTTACGCCTTATTGATATAATAAATTAATTAATTTTCGTTTCTGTCGCTGATATTACTAGACAGTATAGTTTTGACTTTTATTGTTTCGTCTAATAATAGCGCCATCTACTTACTTCTAAATGAACTAAAATGGTAAGTTACTGATAAAATCAAATAATAGAATGCTAACTCTTTGCGGCCTGTGCCCAGCAGTAACATGTATGTAAGCTGCTACTTTTTTACTTTTCATGGGGCAATATATGCAGTTTTTATTTCATTCATGTTTTCAGGTATGTTACGTATGTTTTGTATGTTTGTTTTCACTCTACCATAAATATTAAGGTTTGCAAATATAGAGTAGAACTAATTATCGTCAGCCTATCAAAAGTCCACTGAAATAAACATAGGCTTCCCCCATAAATTGTGAAGTAGCTGGGTATTTGCTACAGTTGCCACGCTTGGTAGGCAGGTTGACAACCGCAGCTATCATTATTTTGATCTGTTGTCAGGAAGATGAATCAGCCCATTCCCTCTCCTGTTTGTTTTCCTATGTTGCCTCTTACGACGATACGATATGAGGTGGCGGATTCTCTTTCACCGCCACAACAATGCGAACATTTTTCTACTCCCGTTCATGAATGAAGTGCTACCCACGTTCATTGTGAATAAAATTAATAAGAAATAAAACTAATTTTAAGGATTTCATCGCGTTTAATTTTAACCTTTTTAATTCCCGACAAATTGGGCACTTTACAGCACCCATGGTCACGGTAGTACTGAGGTGTTTGACGACCTGATGTCATAGTTAGAATAGAATAGAATAAGAATAGTATAGAATAGAAAAAATGCAATAGTGTGCTTGGGTTTGAATATTATATTATTTTATTAATTATGGAGTCCTTAGCAGGTGGTAGCACTTAGCCATCTTCCCTATTAAAATTAAGATGTTTTTTAATTTCATTAGCCTCGCGAATCATCATTGGTAGGATTCGATGTTCTATTGCAAGGATTTGTTGTGTATCAGATCTGATATAATGGTTGGGACGATACTAAACATGTAAACATACTTTAGACTTCCTGGAGCGTCGATGCTTCACAATAACGATATGGTCTTTTACGAAGGTTTTTATGGAACTTACAGCCAAAGATGCGTAAAAAAACCCAACGTAAAAAAAGTTTCAATTAAACATGATAAAATCCGTAACATTAGTTTTATTCCATGTGTAGTAAAATACTGATCGATACCAACCGATATAGGTCATGAAATTCATCATTATTTTGTTAAAACTAAATTAATTTTAATCATTGATGAATGTAAAGAGTAAAATGTAAATAATAATAATACATTTTGATTCCAAGACAATTTACCTTTCTTATGGATACATCGGAAGCCACGCCCGATATAAAAAACAGTAGGTGTTTCCAGTCACGTGTTCCAGTAGCATATTATATCTATGCCAAATACCAATCACCTACGTCTAATAGTCTTTTAGAATTCAAAAAATATCTTCGATAGACATTAAGACACAGACACGGAGGTGACTGTAAAAGTAATCGAATTTTGCTAAATATGGCACGGAACAGCATTTAATGATGTTCCTAATTCATGCTCACGCGAGCGAAGCCGCGGGTAAAAAGCTAGTATCTAAAATAAAAATAAGTAGGCAGGTATATGTTTGCAAATCGTCGTTCATGGCCATAAATGTTTGAATTTCACAAGCAAAGCGTGAAATCTTGAAAGATATACATAAAATAGGAAATAACGATGTAAGGAAATAACCTAGATCCTAGACTGTACGAAAACCAAAACAGACCCACAGGACAGGTCTTTTTATTGATAATGTAATTTTTTTGTTCAGATAATGTCATTATCTGAATTCCTTGTTTGTCTGATGAGTTGAGTATTGTTCGGGCATATGACACTCTAGTAGTTTTAGTTTGGCAGGTTCGTACCCGTAAGCGAAGTATAAGGCGGCCTTCTGCGGCTGGCGGCGGACTAGATGGAGTAACTACCTGGCAAGGAATTCAATGGATGCAGGTGGCTCAGGACCGTGCTTTGTGGCGTTCCTTTGGAGAGGCTTATTATCAACAGTGAACTTGTGAAGAGCTGTAATGATGATGATGACATTCTAGTCAATATACTTATTGTTAATTTGTCAAAACAAACATTTCTATAGAAATTCTGTGGTTTAAGAAATTCTATGAGAATATAGGGCATAGACGTTAGTTTTCATTAATTTTATTTAAGTATTTATTTTATAATACTAAAATTCTCATTTAATTAAATTTGATAATCGATCAAATGTTAAGGCACCACTAGAACTAAAAGTACCATATTAAACTTACAGTATATACATAGTTATTACCATGCATTTACTAACTATATGACAGTGACACACAATTTACACGAGATAGCGCCACGCTGCAACAATAGTA
The DNA here is from genome assembly GCA_963668995.1 of Parnassius mnemosyne. Taxonomy (NCBI): domain Eukaryota; kingdom Metazoa; phylum Arthropoda; class Insecta; order Lepidoptera; family Papilionidae; genus Parnassius; species Parnassius mnemosyne. The sequence goes on from CAVLGL010000083.1 coordinate 27,138,708, forward strand.
TGGTAGTAACATAAACCGGTCGGCTCGACCGGGGAAGGACAAAGAATAACAGCGTAAAATAGCAGCTTAATGCTGCTGCGTTTCGTATGGTGAGTGTAGTGTAGTGTAGAGTTATTCTCGCATTTTGATTTTTAATCATGGATAGATCTAGATGTCTATAGACCACAGTATCCACTTACCAACAGGTGGACTGTGTGCTCGTTTCGCTCTATAAAAAATGCAATGACAAAGTAAAAGAAAAGACGGCCATCTTAATACATTCAGACAGGCATTGACAATGAAACGTGTAGTTTAACTTCACCTGATATCGATTCCGACGTAATATCAACGACGTAGACCTTGAGAATAGAAAAGATTATGTAATGCCTTATATGTATTACACTTATGTGATATAATTGCCGGGCGTTGTCACGTGAGGCACAAATGTGGTTGAGGCTACGCGGGCTTATGTTGTTGCAAGTAAGCGTCGATTTTTGCCAAGGCTTTCATTAAAGGAGTAATTTCATACCAATTTTATCAGGTTATACTGGGCCTTCAATTTTTGTTTCAAGTCATCAATCAATATTTTTGACAGAGTGTATCACATCAGCGCGGGTGGGAGTTTTTAAGTGGTAGAGCCATGCTGCAGCTATATTAATATTTAGTAGTATACCAGCGTAAAATAGCAGCTTAATGCTGTTGTGTTTTGTATTTTGAGTGTAGAGAACCGAAGACCCTTTTTACTGGATACGAGGCATTCTATCTAGTCCTCGCGGGTGACAACGCATCTGCATTTTGATTTATAATGGAGGATAGATGTAGATGTCCATGGGCCACAGCAAGGACTTACCATCAGGTGGACGGTGTGCTCTTCTGTCACTCTTATCCTATAAAAAAAAAGAAAGTATGGATATGATGTACCAGATAAGAACCTCTAGCTTACATTCCGAACGACTCCCGGTTAAATAACCATCGCGGTGTTTGGGCATCATCACTTTTTGAACCACTGTGACCGTTACCGCTACAGCTTATTAAAAGTCCACTGCTGAACATAAGCCTACTACATAGATTGCCTCATAGGAGGATATTTGCCATAATTACCACTCTTGGCAGGTGAGCTGGCAACCACAGTTTTTTTAGTTGTTATTAGAAAGACGCTGCTATAATATCAACCTGGTCTACCTTCTTCTTCTTTAGCATATATAAGCCTACTTCTGTAGGCCTTACTATGAATGTGGCAGCAGGCATTTTTTGAAGGCGTTGCCCCATATTCACCCCGTTTAGCAAGCAGGGTGATGACTGCGGAGCCGATCATCATATATTCGCAATTACACTTTTGTTTTACAGATATGGGTCTCTTTCGTTAATGTCACGCTTGGCAAAAGTATTGTCAATCGCATTACAAGTCTTCTCGTAACTTTGACACTGCTCTCCCGCGTCGGTTTAGGTATTTTATACCCGGTATGACGAGTAGACTTCGATTTCGATTCGACCTTCGATTTGCCGACGGTATAGTCATTATAGGCATAATCCCTGGAGAACATTAACACTTTTGTCAACAACCTTAGATAAAAATGTACAAGATAAAAATCATGTGATGGATTCTCTAACGGATTATAGGACTTATTTACTTCTAGGTTTATTTTCTTCGTTTTTTTTAAATATAATTGTTGCAACAAACCATTATATACAACACTCCGAGTCTAACCAAATAAAATGACAGTTATCAACTTGAAAGATTTCGCGGTATAGATAAGGCCGTTGAACAAACTCTAAAACGTTTTCAATATAAAATTCCAAAAAAGGTATACATACGTACACAATGCGTTGCATTTATAAGTTGTTGTTTTCTCAGGTGTTGTTTGAATTGTGGTCGAAACATGGTTGATAATCTTGCAATAAACTTAGTCGTAATTTTTATAATAAAATCAACGGTAAGTGTATGCATGGGCCCGGCTCTCTTCGGTAATCACTTATCTTAGCAGTCTAGCCGTGTATGTGTGCGGCCGTGTATGTGTGCGGGTGTGTGCGTAAAAGTATACCAAATAAGGAAATAGTTACATAACACGTTGACGTAGTCGTCAATAGTCGATACTACGATAATATAATCCAATATTATACCTACAAAAGTAAAAGCCGAACGTCCAACGCGAACTAAACTATATGAAAACTAGGCTCAGTAAACTAAACTAAGCTCACCTGGAAAATCGTTGCAAGTCTACCGAAAACTAAGCTAAAACAAACAACACTAAGCGAAAGGCGCCAGTGTGGTAAGGTAAGGGGGTGAGAGGCACTTAACTTAGTTCGCATAGTTTCGGATCGGCCTACACAACTATGTTAGTTTGACTTAGTTTGACTACTTTACTTAGCTTAACTGGCATAGTTTGTGGTGGACGCTCATATATGAAAAACTGGCTCAGCTACGCGAGCTAAGATTAACTAAGTTAGTTTAGTTTGCGGACACGAATATTGATGGTCTCAAATCTCTTTAAAAGTTTAAAAATGCCGAATTAAAGATTTTACCGCTGGCGATAACGAGATGGCTACACCGTCATTTTTCACATGCCATGAGATCTTTTTTTATAGGATAAAGGTAACAAACGAGCACACAGTCCACCTGATGGTAAGTGGATGCTGTGGCCTATAGACATCTACATTTATCGTCAATTAAGAAATAAAATGCAGATGCATTGTCACCTGATGCACCTGAGCCTTGAGATGGAATGCTGCTCAAAGTTCAAAAACTTTATTAAACTAAGTTTGTATAAAAAAGGTTATTATAATATTAAGGAATTTATGGATAGTAATAATCCCTGGAAATGAGGTGATCGCTACCAAGCTATTTCTAATTTTTGTGTTGTTAATTGTGTAACATACATTGTAAGCTGTTATTTAAAAAAAAGTTGGGTTTCTTGCTGGTTCTTCCCAGGACAGAGATTTTTGACGTGACAACGTCTTCTAATTCGATGAAGCTGGCTGTACGCACGATAAAACATGACTCATGCGGCGTTACCTCGCTCTGAGGCGTTCCATTTAAGGCTTGAAGTGCAAGCGAGACCGCGGAACGAACGACAATGAGGCACCATCGGCCTCCGCGTTCGGCAGCGTTCGACATCTGTCTCTCTCCTACTTGAGTGAGCGATGCGTCCACATGGACAGCTGCTATACAATAATACATTTACATGTTTTCGTCAAGTATGAAGTGCAGTGAAAAATGAATGTGGTGTCAATTGTTTATAGCAACATTTTCTTATGACGTTGTCACGTTCAACTATCGTCATTAAACCTTACTTTACAGACAACCGATTTTTTTAGAACTAGTGGTAATTAAACAAAAGAGTGACTTTCAATAGGTATTATTTATAATCTATATTGAATAAAAAAGTTTCTGTTTCTGTTTCTGTTTCAATGCCTCGTTTCCAGTAAAAAGGGTCTCCGGTTCTCTACAGTCACATTACGAAACACAGCAGCATTATACTTCTATTTTACGCTCGTATTCTGTGAGAGCGTGATCCTAACCCGGTCGAGCCGATGCAGTCGTGCTACAACCATAGTATAGCTGCAACGTGACTCTACCACGTATAAAAAGAAATCTTTCTGCCATTTCCAACTGCGCCACCTTTTCCCTAAAGGGGGTCGCTTCCAATTCGGCAGAAAGGCCACACTGGCCAATGCCAGTCCCACAGGTGGTGTTTAGTGGGTAGGCACTTCTTCAAAGTGAGTCCCACATAACCACGCAACCGGCTGCCGTGGTATGCTATGAGCATTCACCACCTCACCCGCATCCGGAGGGTAGCTTTGCTTTGAGCGCAAAAAAAAAAACTATTTCCTATAGTCAACTTTTAAAATATCTATAAAAAAATTTAAAATATATATAAAATCCATAAAATTGGTTTTATTTTAATGGTTGATGGATTATTAAGCCGCGTCTCCACCAAAGTTTTGTTGCCAACACAACAGTTAAAAACAAAACTTGAAACAATGTCAGGAACCGTGTTTCTATTTTCGGCGGCAACATCAAAGGAATACGCTTGTTGCAAACATTTGTTCCCTCGGTAGAGACGCTTGTTGGAAACAGTTGTAAACAGTTGGAATCATTTTTGGTGGATACGCGGCTTTACATGTTGTTCATCGTGTGGAATATAAAAACCAACAATTAGACATTAATATTGAATTTTAATGAAATTGTTGTCTGTGACAATAGACATGATGCTGCCATGTTGCATTATATTTAAGCTACACCAATGTTCGAAAATTCGACACGTGTTCGGAGCTGGGTGTTATGTAAGTCGAGATATAAAGTTGTATAACTTCTATTTATCTAATGTACCGATAAGACTGCCGTGTACACTATAGTACCTAAATGACATACATAATATGTTGTTTCAAAATCACCTGTGCTGCGTGCTGGCGATCTAAGAATATCCACTACTTCATATTATCATTCCGAGGGTGTCGTAAGGGGCGACAGAAGAAAATAAATTATGTGTACCTCAGAGATGGGTAGCAGCATCTTTCTGATAACGACTCAAAAACAAAAATACTACAGTATCCAACCCGGCCGCCAGGCGTGGTAACCATGGCATATATCCTCCTTATGAATCAATCTATGAAGGAAGCTAATGTTCAGCAATGGACTTTCAATAAGCTAGTAATGATATATTTTATTCTGATTGTATTGTATAATAATGATATAATAATGTAATTATGATAATCAGATTAAACAAAAACTCGATTTTAATAAGCACATATGATAAAAATTATACCTAAGCCTAACCCTCTTTCAAATTTATATCATATTAACCAAGATAGTGCTTTAGAACTTTGTAAATAAAGTTTAATTTTAGACGGCAGAAATTTTTTCCTAACCCACTAACAGTAGTGAAGTAGGAAGTATAAAAACAAAGATATATATTATCGGCACCACACGAGACCTTGTAGGACGAGTTATAAAAAACGCCTGGCAACACCGCCGATTCGCAGTATTTATAAGCCTAAATTGCGAGTTACGTCATTTGTTTTGAAGAAATTTACGCCACTTTATTATTACTACGAACATCTGTTACAGTAACCTATATATTGATTAAGTAAATATTATCGTTTTTTTAAGGTAAAAGCTAAAATGCTGTTTAAAATATTTGACATTAACGCTTAAGACTACAGCCATCTATATTTATTTTTATGGAATTTATGAAATCAGTTTTAATTTCATTTTGAACGTCCGAATAATCTGAAGTTTTGCAGAAGTATTTAAAATTGATGACAATACCTACAAGAATTTCATGATTGTGACTTAGTATTACCACAGAATAAATAATAATCCATGTGGTATTACCACAAAGATCATCACAGTTTATGATCAATGCGAGTTGTTTTAGTTTTTTGAACTCTAATTTTATTTTAACTCGCTTTTAATAGTTTTACCTGTGTGGCATGTATGTATGTGTAATATTATGATAATTTAAGTTTTTTTTTGTTTTAGTTTTCATTATAGTAGTAAATATGGTATGTTTATTTTTTTAATTCAGTTCACGCACATTTTGGGACTTATGAATAATTAATCTGAAATTTTCTACCGACTTCAAAAAGGAGCCAGTACTCAATTCGGCTCTATATTTTTTTATGTGTGTTACCTCATAACTTCTTACTGGGTGAAGGGATTTCGATGATTCTTTTTTTATTTGAAAGGTGGTGCTTCCCATGTGGTCCCATATAAATGTGATCAAGGTCTAATCAATGGTTTTTGAGTTATTTTTAATAATTTATATTGAAGTCAGTTGTACAAAATTTTTAATTTTAAGTTTGTAGAACTAGTGACAATGCAATAATTTTAGGATTATAATATAGAATTCTCACTAGGAGCATCACTGCTCATGATGAATGCGATTTATTTTTTATAGTAATACTTTCTTCTTAGAAGTTTAGCTCAGTTCACACTACACTCATTAAACAAAATGAGATGGATTCTCAAGCAAGAACGCAATCGGCTCATTTTGTTGATAAAACAATTCATAACATGGATTTTCAGAGTTGGTAGCTACGAATTTCCCACTGAACAGCTCAAAACATAATAAACGATATCGAATAAAACATGGAATGCACGAATAACCGTGTCAACGGATTAAATAGGCTACTCGTTTATGCGTTTGACAAGGGATTTAAAAATAAAAAAGCGAGTCAAATCTACGATTAAAACTTAGCGATTATATTCTCATTGTCTATGATTACAATTCATTTTCAACCAACGCTTTTACTTATTTCGTGCTAGAGCTACGATACAATATGCAATCTGAATTGATCGGCTCTACACGGAACGGACTATACTCTTACAGAATTTATTTTATTTTTATTGAAATGTGTGGTATGACGATAACAGAAGATTGGAAATTTAAGCTACGCATCGCCATTCCTTATGAGTTTTATCCGCATTATTGTAATGATTATTATAATCGTAACGTCGTCATTGGTCACTTGGATCTTGTTCTTTATGAGCAGGTTGAAGTACGTTATTTTCTGCCCACTTCAAAAAGGAGGTGGTACTCAATTCGACTGTATATTTTTTTTAAGTGTCTTACCTCATAACTTTTTACTGGGTGAACCGATTTCGATGATTCTTTTTTTTATTTGAAAGCTGGTACTTCACATGTGGTCCCATATGATCAATTGATTAAGGTCAGACAAATAGTTTTTGAGTTATTCTTAATAATTTATATTGATATCGGCTGTACAAAATTTTAAATTTTAAATTATATAAGATGTGTATTTTCTATGCATCTAGGCTAGGTGGCAGGACTCCTTTTGTCTCTAGGAGTCCGTTTGGGTAGGTAATATCCCCGCTTACTTACTTCTGTCGCCAAATAACAGTGCGGGCACTGTTGTGTTTCGGTATAAAGGGTAAAGAGAGCAAGTACAAGCTGTAAGGCATTACATTATAGTCTTTAGAGGTGACAACGCATTTACAGCCGTCTTGGTTTAAATTTTAAAAGTTTAGGCGTTTTACGCTGCAAGTATCCATATGTATTGCAGTAACCATTTACCATGAGGTGGACTGGAAGTTCGTTGGTCACTTCAGTTTTATTAAAAAAAATACACAACATTCCCATTTGTAATAGTTAAATATAGAACAGGAATTCGAATATTTTTGTACATACACGTGCTGTTCGCGGCGAAACATATGTATGAACGCAAGGTCAAAGTACATTAATTAATTATTAGAGCATAAATTATTGTTATTGAAGCCAGCAGTTGAAGTGGACGATGTCGTTTTTTTTTTATGAAATTGATGTGGCAAACGAACTTACAGCCAACCTAATGGTAAATGTCTACTGCAACCGATGTATACCTTCTATAAACTTCAAATAAAGGTTATGGATGCGTTGTCACCTCTGAGGACTAAAATGGAATACAATGATACTAGCTCTCTAGGCCCTTACAACCGCTATTTGGCTAAAAATAGGTAAGAGGCAGTTGAGTACTTTGCCTTAGAGGGGCCCTGTACCAAAATCTGTCGGGGGACCCAAATGAAGGGTAAAGATTTTTCACAAAAGGAACGAAAACTCTCGCATTGAATTAAAATAATTATATATTGATTATATATAATTATTATATATAAATACTATAAGTTATTACTTACAATTAATACTCTTAGGAACTAAGCTAGTCAAACAATTTAAACCAACATCCTGCCCCATAGAAGTCCTTAGAATTTTTGCTTACATACGTTCGGGGCCCCTGTAGCTCGGGGACCCCGTATCATTGATACGACTGATACGGCGGTAGCTACGCCCCTGGTAAGAGGGTACCCGCCCAACTGTACCCAAACAACTAGCTAGAAAAAGGGCCCTACTACTTAGCAAGGCGTGAGACATTATCTCCTCATGCCTATTGTCTCTCTCATATGCTATTGAATATTAAGTGTTTCTATTATTTTTTTACTGAAAGTTTTTTTATAGGATAAGGATGACAAACGAGCACACCGTCCACCTGATGGTAAGTGGTTTCTGTGACCCATAGACATCTTCACTTATCCTGGATCACGAATCAAAATGTAGGTGCATTGTCACCAGTGAGGACTTTGGAATGCGTCGTTTCCAGTAAATCCTGGAGAAATACCACGCTCCTACAGAATACTAGCTTAAAATAGCAGCTGCCGTGTTTTGTATGGTGAGTGTAGAGAAACGGAGACCCTTTTTATTGGAAACTAGGCAGCCCATCTTCTTTCGCAGGGGTGACAACTCATCTGCATTTTGATTCTTAATCGCAAACAGATGTAGGTACAATCTCTTTGGACCACAGCATTCACTTACCATCAGGTGTATCGTCTGCTCATTTTGTCCCTCTTGGTGTGTAATAAGAAATGATTTATCTATAATGATGATGGATAATTTGTTCATAGCCCAGTCATCAGTTGAGTAATGAAACTAGAGATTTTATCGCGTTAAATTTTAATTTATTCGAATTCCTGCTAAAATTTGTAAATATAATTTTATTGTATATGGTCACTACTATGAACATGGACAAAACAAAGATCATGTTTAATGTCCATGTCACACCTATGCCGGTAGTTGTTGGGAGCACTAAGCTCGAAGTTGTTGACGAGTATGTTTACCTGGGACAAATAGTCCAACTAGGTAAGTCCAACTTTGACCGAGAGGTCAATCGACTGAATCAACTCGGTTGGGCAGCGTTCGGGAAATTACTCAAAACTTGAAAACGAGACTGTACAACCAGTGCGTGTTGCCAGTGATGACCTATGGAACTGAGACGTGGTCCTTCTCTACTGGCCGGATGAGGAAGCTCAAGGTCGCTCAGCGAGCTATGGAAAGAGCTATGCTCAGAGTTTCAAAGACGATAAACTTAGAAATGAGGATATCCGCAGTAGAACCAGAGTGACCGACATAGCCCTACGGATTAGTAAGCTGAAGTGGCAAAGGGCCGGCCATATAGCTCGAAGAACCGACAACCGACGGGGAAAAAAGGTTCTCGAGTGGCAGCCTCGTACCGGCGGCCGAAGTGTAGTGCGTCCCCCCACTAGATGGAGTGACGACCTGGTAAGATATGCAGGAAGTCGATGGATGCAGGTGGATCAGGACCGTGCTATGTTCAGCAGTGGACTTGTGAGGGGCTGTAATGATGCTCACTACCATACCGAAAAATTTCTGGTTTTCTAGACTCCTAGGTTCTAGGAATGAATATAATTTGTACATATTCCAGTCCATAGGAAAAAAAAAATTCGTACACTTATTACCTACGTAGGTATTTTTTTTTTCTATAAAATGATACAGATATTTGAAATATAGCTACTGGCAGTATGTTACATAAACAAATATGCTAAGTTATAATAATAATATAAATATATCAACCATAAATAAAAGTTGAATTCTATTTTGCTTTATTTTGTAAGTAGGTAGGCCAGTAGCGTTGACGGTAGTCAACGCTATTATGGCGAGCTTATTTGTAATTCACCTTCATGTTTTCCGCTGTGTACACGTGCCAAACTATGTGACAACACCTAAATCAATTATCTATTGTTACCGCCAAAGTTAAATTCCATATCAATTGTTTTGTTTGTATTCTTCCGTAGATACGAGACATTCTCAAAAATATTTCTCCGAAATCATTGTTGTTGTGTAAGAAACAGATTCTACGATGATATTTTACGACATAAAACTACACATAAAAATTACTTATTTGTAGGTTGCACTTCTACTATAAAAATAGTGTGTAAACAGTATCTACATAGTACTATTATTTATTCTGTGGTAATAGGTAAACAAATTAGAAGCCTGGAGTTTTGGCGGGAACTTTACCGGCGGCGGTTTGCTGCTCCTGAATAATAGTTTGAAGTGGATTTTGATATGTAAAAGTGGTGCGATTTTATGTATTAACTGTCTACGCATGTGAACTATTAGTGGAAACGGTGAAACAAGTGTCTGCATAGGCGCCTTTAGATACCATCGCCAACTGTCAGCTGTCTGCTGGCTCAAGTTGCCGTCAAAATCTCCCAAGGGCTGCACAATGTGACGCATCAACATATTGTGAAGCAGTGAACTATGAAGGATAATAATACATTTGGGAAATTATAATAAACCGAATAAAAATACTCAAGACTTGGCCTAAAGGTCTAGATACCAGGCCATAAACTCCAAAAAAAAATTAGAAGCCTATGACATAGATATTTTTCAAATATTTTTCATTGACATTTTATCAAATTGATCTATCTATCAATGAATTACACTAATTTGAAGCAAACTTTTTTACCTAGTGGGCAATACAAGGTCAAGGGCGTCATAAATTCATACTTGCCACGAGTAACGTAGCGAACTGTAGGGTGCCCATGGTTTTATTTCTTTATTAATAATCGTTGTTATTCTTTAAAATTAAAAGATTTTTTTAAATTTAAAAATCGTACATATTTAGTTACTTTTTGAAAAGCCAGGTTAAATACATTGGGCAGGGGAGAGACTTGGACATAATAAAACAATTATTAAAATTAACTATTATTAAACATTGTACTTAACTTATAATTAAAATATTATTTTTGTATTACAGCCTTTCTTCATTAAATCTTAAACTAGAGCTTCTTTAGTGTCTGCGACAAAAAATATTAGATTTTTTTAATTAAAAATTAAATATTTGATTAGTAAATTAAGAAATGAGAGACATCGTACCTTCAACAAACAATAAAATATTCTTTAATCAATAGTAATTAAATTGCCATTCCTTTAGTTCAGTTCATCTATTACACAAAGCACCGTCCTGAGCCACCTGCACTCATTGACTTCCTGCATCTCTTACCAGGTTGTCACTCCATCTAGTGGGATCATCTAGGTGTCCGCCCTACGCATCGTTTACCGGTACGAGGTTGTCATACGAGAATCTTTCTTCCCCATCGGTTGTTGATACTTCAAGCTATATAGTTATTTGATCCTATGGGCTATGTCTGTTACTCTAGTACTACTAACTGTCACGTAACGAATCTCCTACCATAGCCCTCTCCATAGCTCACTGCGCTACCTTGTGCGACGACGTAGCAGATCGTACAATCGTGTTTTCAAGTTTTGAGATATACGTGAAGAGATGTGGAGTAATCTCCCGAACGCTACCCAGCCAAGTGGAATTCATCGATTTACATCTCGGTCGAAGTCGGACTTTCCTAGTCGGACAATTTGTTCTAGGTAAAGATACTCGTCGATTACGTCGAGCTTATTGCGCCCAACAAATGGCGGCATAGGTGTCACATGGACGATACACATGACCTTTTTGTTCATGTTTATTTTAAGCCCTATCCGTTGGGGATACTATTAGGGTCATTGTGTATAGTGATGAAGTCCTCCAATGATTCAGTTATAAGGTAGTCAGCAAATCGAAGGTGAGTGATGTACTCGCCACTGGTGTTAATACCGTATTCTTTTCAGTCAAGTAGCTTATGTAAAATAAATAATATTATTATCTACTCTTATTATTATACATTGGTACCTATTATAATAATTTGGACAATTTTACATTTATATAATATTAAATTTTACCAAATTTAATATAATGGATTTCCGCAAAGTAACGCCTAATTTTATTAATTTATATAATACCAAAATTATTTTAAAAAAATATGACAAATTTTTCGATTACTTTTTAATTTTTGTTTTATTTTTAGCCTAGCAGCCCTACATATTTTTTATTTATATTTAGGTTTTCAAGTATTTGCTCTTGGACACGCCCTTTCAAGTATTTGTTTTCCTCATGGATATCTATGGCTTGTAACATACCCAGGTATTGATTGTCTCAACAACAATCAACAACATCAAAATTGACTTGCTGAAATCACAAGTGATATTAAGCAATTCTATACAATGGAAGGGATTGAATGTGATTAACTTAGAAAGGATTGTAAGTTTTGTCCCTTGTTTTTTTTTTATAGAATATAGGTGAGAAATAAGCACACAGTCTACCCGATGATACTGTGACGAATAGACATCTACATTTATCCTCAATAATCAAAATGCACAAGGTTCAAAGTCATATCAATCCACCCAAATCACCTCTGAGAACTTAGATGGAATGCCCCGTTTCCAATAGAAAGGATCTCCGGTTTTCGACACTCACCATACGAAACACAGCAGAATTAAGCTGCCATTTTACGTTAGTATTCTGTGAGAACGTGGTTTTCACAGAGATCCCGGTCGAACCGATCGATGCATTGGTGCTACAACCACAAACATAGCTGCAGCGCGGCTTTACCACGTGGTCCGCACTTTGTATATTTATCTAGTTTATTATTACTTTAAAGAAACTGTTACCGAAACAATAACACTATTAACATAACATGTCTCTGCTTTGTTCAGTGGAATACAACTAGAATCAAACAAATTTACAAGGCCGGAACTCATAAAATGAAACGTGACTTTAATTTGAATTCAAACTGCTGTGAATACATTAGGAATACTAAGTAATAGTTTTAATTTACTACGATAACAAAACAAAACTAGTATTTTTCCTAGGCTCGTGTCCTGCAACAGATACACACAAGATTCATAATTGGATCCGATAGGTTGCGCTGTCGTCGAGATCCAGAAATAACCCGTGCGAAGCCGGGGCGGATCGCCAGTTTTTTTATAAAACTGAAGTGACAAACGAACATTTAATCCACTTGATGGTGTGTGGCTACTGCAGTCCAAGGACACCTACAGCCTTTGAGCTATATGTACTACGTACTAGAGAAGCTATTCCAAACAAAAATTATGCGCTACTCTATGTCTTCGCGCATGCGCGGGAGATAGAAGAGTTGCGTATGCGCAAAGACTAATTTAATATAAAATAAGATATTAATATAAAATAAATATAAGAATTTAATATAAAATACTCTTATTTTAATCTAAACAAACATATTTTTAAATAAAACGTAATAATAATTATCTTATGGAATTCACAAATCTTGAACTTACGCAATATTTAGTTTAGTGTACGGATTGCAGTACAGTTCAGTTGGACATAATCAATGTTCGGAATGCGAAATATAGTGTGTAGTACATATTTTTTTTATAGGATAAGGGTGACAAACGAGCACACAGTCCACCTGATGGTAAGTGGTTGCTGCAGCCCATAGACATCTACATCTATCTTCGTTTGCGAATCAAAATGCAGATGCGTTGTCACCCGTTAGGACTAAGCTGGAATGCCTCATTTCCAGTAAAAAGGGCCTCCGGCCACCTGCACTCACCAAGCGAAACGCAGAGGTAAACCTCTACTTCACGCTGGTTTTCTGTGAGGTCGTGGTACCACCCCGGTTAGAGCCGGCCCATCCGTGCGACAGCAAAAGCTGCCGCGTGGCTCTACCACTGTTAATATATCGATGCCTACAGCCAACTTCAAACAAGGTAGGCTACAGATGTGTTGTCACCACTGAGGACTAAGATGGAATGCCTCACAGCATGTTATTATACTGGCACTCTGTACCCTTCAGATGGTAACACAGCAGTGCAGACAGTGCTATTTGGGTGCAGAAGATGGTACCTACACAGAGAGACTCCAGGCAGTTAAGGATTTTTACCACGTGTTGAACTAAAGCTGATTAAGATGACTGGCGGTGTTTTATTTACTGTTATAGATTATTGATTAAATGTGTGTAATGTGAAGACATCAGATTTTATGCATTTGCATATACAAATATGCAAATGCATATAACTCTCTAATTACGGCGTTAATGCATATTTTAACCTTTTTTTCCCCAATCGTGCATATTTCGTTTAGTAGCGAGAGATACGTATAGGGACCTAGATGACGAAGGCGTGTAAGGCGCGGGAGCAGTTGCTGACTGAACTGACTGGCTAAACGTAGTGATTATATTTTCTTTGTGACTGGCCAAATTTTAAATTTTGTCCAATGACGTCAGTTGATGTAGAGAGAACGTTTTCGGCGTACAAATTGATATTCGGTGACAAACGTCACAAATTTCCACTCGAAAATTTGGAAAAACATTAATTGTATATTGTGATAAAAACTATGCATAATTTTAAGAAAATTTCGCTGCTTTTGTAGTCTTTAATAAAAATATATGAAAATAAAAATGGTTTTTTGATTTTGCATTGTGCATATTTTGGACATATCATCAGTTTTAAGTGCATATTTAGGCCATTTTAGTGCATATTTGCGTGCATATTTGGGGCAATTTGCCCCAGTGCATATATATGTCTAATTATGTGTATTAGTATACTGCGTAGTGGCGGTATAAGAATATCCACTACCCCATATCATCCCGTGGGTGGCGTACGAGGCGACAGGAGGGAAACAAATCTATGGCAAATATACTCTCTATGAGACAATCTAAGGGGGAGGCCTATGTTCAGAAGTGGACTTTAATAGGCAGTAACGGTATGTGTATTAAAAATGACTCCATTGGGGATGATCGAGGCTATATTCTACTTTTAACACTCAGTAACACGTCCAAGATATTAATTCAAATTTTTACTCAAATATACATATCAATATCAAGAAATATTTGCAAAAGATCGCAATTCTCAACTCTTGACGTTTTTCGTCACCCTATTCCTGAGACCTTGAAACGTACGCATATGAACTTATTGTGCGTTCTCATCGAGGATGGATAAAAAAGGTCAAACCCAGGGTGGATGCCCCCATTACCAGCCTTATAGTGACAATATTAACTTCAAAAATTCATGTTTTTAAATAAGAGCCCGCTGTAATTCTAAATACTGGTTTTAATCGATAGATTGTTTATCCAAAAATGAAATGAACATTAGTTTACAATTTTAATGTTTCGAGAACAATTTCAAAAACAACGCCAAAAAAAGACTTTATGGCTCAAATTTCAGCCACTCTGCGCCTAATGTCATCCTTTTGTGTACCTACCTAATGCCAGTCTAGCATAGGACTGTGCCATTTGAGTTTTTGGTACATAGGGTGGATGCCCCTATTACCAGCCTTTTAGTGCCAATTTCAAATTTAAAAATTCCTGCTATTTTAATTAGGGCACAATATTTTTCAACATTTGTTTTAATCGATAGGTTATTTATCTAAAAATATAATGAACATTTATTTACAATCATATTATTTCAAGAACAATTTTAAAAACAACGATAAGCAAAAAAAGGCGTTATGGCTCAAATGCCAGCCACCTTGTACCGAATGTCGTCCTTTTGTGTACTTAATGCCAGCCTAGTATAGGATTGTGCCTTTTGAGTTTTTGGTAAGTACCTATAGTAGGTAACTTTTAACTTTAAATTTTGAATCTGCATGTGACAAGCATGCAGATTCAAAATGTTTTACTACTTAACTTACTGTGTTTTAGTTTAAAGCAGTTCAATAAATTAAAGCAAATTATGATAAAATATTATGTAGTAAGTATATCGATTTCTAATAATTTAATCATCCAAGTTTTCAAATCATCATCGTCATTACAACCTTACACAAGTCCACTACGGAACATCCTCCTCCATAGACTGCCGCAAAGCCTGGTCCTAAACCACTTTACTTGTCATGAGTTTTTCATTTATGTTCTAAGTTGTAATTAGTATTACTAAGTTATAGTTTTTGCTTATCTATACAAATAAATAAAATTGAAGTGTCTGTTTGTAATTTCAACATAACAGCTTTTTACTAAATGCATATGAAAGTATATACGGTACCTATAACAAAAACAATTTTTAAATTTTTTTCTGTCTGTATGTTTGTTCCGGCTAATCTCCGAAACGGCTGGACCGATTTCGACGGAACTTTCACTAAACGATAGCTGATGTTATAAGGAGTAACTTAGGCTACTCATATTTTAGAAAAATAATTAGGGTTCCGCGCAACATAATTAAAACCCTAAATTACACGCGGGTGAAGTCGCGGGGATCAGCTAGTAAATACTATATTTATTGCTTGTTTTTTCTTCTTAAAAAATAATAGAATACATAAGCTGTCCTTAATATACACCCAATGTTAGATAGAAAAGCTAGTACATCTATTGCTAAACTTTAAAATCTAAAACCAATTTTAAAATTGATTGAGAATTGATCATAACTCCCTTAACTATAAAATAAGTTATGATCTAATGAATGGTATTTATTCCAGTTTATGACAGCCGTGATTTACGTGGCTGAAATTAGGTACTTCTTATTAGGTACGTCAAATCAAATAACAGCCGGGCGGCTGACATTATGCACTCCATACATTTCGTATATCTAATTACAGTCCCATTAATTTTAACCAAAGGAAATAAAACACTTGAAAATTTAAACAAAAATATTCATACAAATTAAAAATCTGAAGAGGAGATAATGTAAAATAAGCCTAATTTACCAGACCAGACCATAACTACTTTTCCGTTATGTACGTTTTTTGATTTTTAATTTAACACTGATAGCATAGAATGATAGATTTATAGCTATGTTATAATATTTGAAATGTACTTTCCCCTAGATACGAAGAATTTTTTAGTTGACAATATTTGTAGTTAAGAGTCTTGTATATATAGTTAAGACCACTAGAAACCTCATTTATGAAGTAAAAAGCGAAAGGGCTAGGATTAGGTGCGTGACTGGTATTAGTGTCTCCAGTATATTATATACAGTAATCTATGTATTAGGGGCATCCACCCTACTTCAAGTTTGTTAGGTACCTAATTGCCTTTCAATACGACAATTTGAATTTTAATAGCTCATATATTTTTAAAACCAAATCGAAACAAAACATTTATTGAATTAGAAAGCGTATAGCGTAGGGTATACCTACTTTGAAACACGATTTTACTTAATTTCGACGAGATAACCGCAGAACAAGTTCCCCCGTTCGACTGCCGACCTTGGAGGATCGGGATATATACGGAACACGTGTCTGCCGATGCCGACGCTTCAGTCAGACACCTTATTGACTATATTTATTTTATAACAGTAGTCAAGACTCAATAACAAGGTATCGAAATCGCAAAATTAATTTGTTTACCGCTTTCACTGTGCGATTTTCAGACACAATAGTAAGACAATAGCAAATAAAATATAAACTTTTTTTACATATTACTTTTACTATTTTTAACAATATTTCCGAAATCAGGATTGGGATCTCCTGTTGTGTTTTCTATATTAACAACTTTCATAAAGTTTAATTTTCATAAAAATATATATAAGTAATATACAAATACCACTTTTTTATTTTTCTTGGAATTAAATTAACAATTCCTTATTAAAATATTTCGAAATTTTAAGACCTTCGTTTTTTTGAAATCTGTTAAACATAGTTCATAACTAAAATATTACAGTCTATGTTTCTGCCTACTTTAGTGTTCATTATCAAACAGATATGTAGTTCAAAACGAAAAGATCACAAACTGTGTTTCTAGCACATCGAACATGGATAGTTCAAAATGAAAAGATCACAATCTGTATTATTTACCTACCTCAAGCATTCATAATCAAACATAGATAGTTCAAAACAAAAAGGTCACAATCTGTGTATTTTTGTCTACCTACTAAGTGCACTAAGTGTTCGACATAGAACATGGATAGTTTAAAACGAGCGAGTGATTCTGCGACTGTTCTAAGTAAAAGGTGAAAAAAATTATGGGTATATATTAAATTTTAGTCTAGAAATATATTCTCTAGTTATTGTTGTCCTATTAAATAATGCTAACGTTTTTGATATTTGATATTGTGTAATCGTTTTGAAATCGCAGAATGTGCTATGTAGGTTGATCACACTTTGTTCGCGTGCTGGATAGCTAGTAAACAAGGTAAAAAAATTGTGAGAATTTTGTGGAATAAACAGTAGTTTAGTTCAACGGCCGGTTTAGTTAAGCGAAGCATTACTTGCAAGTTGTTGTTATTTTTCGCGCTATTCGTTTTTTCAGTACCTGCGACGAATAAATTTACGAAGGTTTTTTTTTTTATAGTATAAGGGTGACAAACGAGCACACAGTCCACCTGATGGTAAGTGGTTGCTGCGGCCCATAGACATCTACATCTATCATCTGTTACAAATCAAAATGTAGATGCGTTGTCACCCGTGAGGACTAAGATGGAATGCCTCATTTCCAGTAAAAAGGGCCTCCGGCCACCTGCACTCACCAAGCGAAACGCAGAGGTAAACCTCTACTTCACGCTGGTTTTCTGTGAGGTCGTGGTACTACCCCGGTTCGAGCCGGCCCATCCGTGCGACAGCAAAAGCTGCCGCGTGGCTCTACCACTGTACAAAAAGGTTACAGTCTCTGCCCCCCACAGCTGGGCACAGACATTTTCTCATTTGTGTGAGGGTTTAGGGCAAGGATATGTTCGCCGCGCTACCCCAAAGCCACTACTATAATATTTCTTGCGTAGTTAATAGCTTCCAACAACATTCAAAATCAACCAGAAGAAGGTGAGAGGCGCCCGATGAGGTTGTCTTTAAAAGCATTAAATATCTACCAAAAAAAAAATTCTGAAATTATGATATTAAAATGTTTAGGCGTTATGGGAGCAACGTATAGTATGCTGGACTGTTATCAAAGAAAGCCGTTTTGAGCAAAATCAAAGCATCATCAACCAAATCACATAAGAAATACTGAACGGTTTACTTTCTCTTGCGTAATGCGTTCAGCAAAGGGGTGGAATAATTTACCAATGCAGCGTCTGTCTTTCTTTCCGATTACAATAAGGGTATCTTAAGGCAAAAGTGAATAAGTTTTTGTTGAGTTTAGGTTAGCTTAGCTTTTTGCTAAGACAGTGCGATGTACCATCTAGGGCAGTGATGGCGAACCTATCATCCAAGGTTTCACTGAGGGGACAGAGATCCACGCAGCCTTTTGAATGATCCACGCGATTGTTTTTATAAATATTTTATACTTATCAATCAAAAATATTAAAAAAAGGTTTGTATTAGTTTTACTCCTTGGTGAAATCGGCTACCACCAGCGATTTTACGACTTGGGAACTTTCAAGAAAGTAGCCTATAGTATTTTTCAAAAGGCCGGCAACGCACCCGCAATTCCCCTGGTGTTACAGTTGTTCATGGATGGTGGTAGTCACCACAGAATACATTATAAATACCCGCTCTTATACTATAAAAATCTATTAAATTAAGAAACTTTCTAAAAATAAATAATAACAGCTTTTCGCAATAAATGTACGACAACTCATACATGGTAGAGCCATGCTGCAGCTATATTACTGGTATAGTTGTAGCACTAATGGGTCGGCTCGACCGGGGAAGGACCATACTCTCACAGAATAGCAGCGTTAAATAGCAGCTAAACACTGCTGTGTTTCGTATGGTGAGTGTAGAGAACCGAAGACCCCTTTTACTGGAAAAGAGGCATCCCATCTTAGTCATCACGGGTGATAACGCATCTGCATTTTGATTCTTTATTGAGGATATATGTAGATGTCTATGGGTCACAGCAACCACTTACCATCAGGTGGACTGTGTGCTCGTTTATCACCCTAATTCTATTTTTAAAAAAAACTCTCATTAATAGTTAGCTAGCTTGTAATTATAATAGATCTATTGATAAATAATATTTCATTTTAAGATCTGATTTTCATTAATATCTTGTCCATTTAAATAATCGATGCAGTGACTGCCGACTGGGCATGGTGTCACCTGGTGCAGTTGGTACGATTACCCCATTTATATAATATTTTTTGACATCGATCTTTATTTTTGCTCTACACTTGCCAAAGTAAAAGTCGCAACACATAAAGTAAACGTAAACTTTTTAAAGGATTTTACAAGTGAGAAGATTCCGTGGTAGTTCAGGGGGTAAACTCGCTGTAAATTTCACAGTACGCGAACAACCCGGATTCGATCCCCGCCGCCACCAATGAAATTGTTAGTTGCAATTTTAAGTGCTAATTTACCACGTGCTCGGCGGTGCAGGAAAATATCGTCAGGAAAACTGCATGTCTGATAAATAAAAGAAAAATTTCAAGGACATGTGAAGTTTGCCAATACGCATTGGGGCAGCGCGGCGAACATTTCCTTGTCCTAATACCCTCTCAAAATCTCAAAAATGAGAGGAGGCCTGTGCCCAGCAGTGGGACGTATATATATATAGCCTGTAACTTTAAAAGTTAGAACCAAAAAAGATCCTTTCCAAGTGACGTCGATGACTAAGTGATCCACGAGCTAGTATTAAAAAAAGGTGAATATAATTTGACTAATTTCTAAAAACGTTCGCTATTACTAATCTAGGACTTCATAACGACGTATGTAGGTGGGATTGTAATCAAACTATGGCTTATAATAAGTCAAAAAAGCTTTCAAGAGTCCATTGTAGACCATATAGACCTTTCTATATGTTTTTAGAACACTTGATTGTCATAATTCAGGTGGATTTGTGACCGCCGAACTATCTTTATATCTTATATTTTTGTAACGTTATCAATATTGTACGGCTTAATAATGTTTACTTTCTTATCTAAACACTCCTAATATAAAATTTCCTCTTCAAAATAAAAATCATTGTTTACCGTTAACAGTAAACAGATATTAATTTGCCACATTATTATGCAAACGCTTATCTTATTAAAAATAAGATAAACATCCGTGACGTCGGTAATGGACACGTGCCCTAGAGCTACAAACAAGTTCGTTGATGACAATGCTCGTTTGTTTGAATGAAACGGAGCACAAACAAGTTTTATCAATTTGACCAATTTGAGCAAGACAAGTTTGATCGAATTTTTAAATGATGTTCACTTAATGGTTTCTTATATTCACACGAGTACTAGACACTGAATAAAGATAATTTAACGGATTTTATCGCGTTTAAAAATAAGTAAAATATACTTATTTTTAATTCTCGACGTTTTAGGTGCTTTACAGCATCTGGGCGTCAAACTTCGTCCGTCAAACTTCGTCCGTCAATACTTCAAACTCCGTGCCCATACCCCCCCCCCCCCCCCCCCCGTTAGCCCGATTTAAAAATATACTATAAAACGTCGGGAGTTAAAAATAAGTAAAATAAGGCAAATTAAATGCGATATAATCCGTATAAATAGTCTTATTCAATGATATTCACTTTATTAAATCCCAATAAGATATTTTTAATAATATTGAAATATATACAATATTAAAAACTATAATAAAAAGAACTAAAAGTAGTAGCTTAAATCATCATACAATCCTACTCCCAGTGGCATCGTGCTAAGAACGCTGGCTGAGTTTCCTCGCCGTTGAGCGAGAAAAGAACCAGCCCTCTTATCACTAGCAGCGACGACGGTCGATCGAGTCGGATATAGTTCCTTTAGGAATTTCACCAAACGCGGACCCCGCGGACCGATAGTCTTTATTAAACGAGTACAAATCTATTTTAATTCATCAAATTTGAATTGAATACGTAGTTCTCAGGGTATTGGCAGTGTAAGAGAATACAGTACCCCATATCATCCCAATTATGAAAAAAAAAACTGAATATATTAAAACCTTCACTCGCAAACCTGCCTGTCAAGCATGCAACTATGGCAAAATCCCCGGGGGCGATTAAATCTAGTCCAGTTTAATCCTCAGAAAACACAATTTTGCGCGTTAACCGCTAAAAAGAACCCTTTTGTCGTATCTCTACAGTTTCAAGGCACTCCACTTGTTGCCTCAGCCAGTATCAGAATCCTCAGCGTCGACATAGAAGAGAAGGCTAAGTTAACCTCTAAAAAGCTTGGCGTGCTCAGCAGAGCGGCACAGTATTTCATGCCGGCACATTGCCTGCAACCCTGTTCCTTCCACTTTACCACATGTAGCGCAGAGCGGCTCAAATCGTCGACGACCGAGTCCTTTCCGATCGGCCCAATTCACTGGCGCTGCGAAGAGATCCCTTTGAATTTTCTTTAGCATTTACCACGGGGGCTGCTCTGAGAAATATTTCGGATTAATCCTAGCCGCCAAAATTCACGAACGCACATCGCGGCATAACTCCCGATACCATACACACCATCTGGATGCTTGGCGGTCCACCACTGTACGTTTCACTAGGAGTTTTCTTCCGCGTACGACCTCTCTGTGGAATAGTTTACCACCAGCAATTTTTCCGGACCAATACGACTTAGGGACCTTCAAGAAAAGACCTTACCTTTCTCTAAAAGGCCGGAAACGCACCAGCTTTTCCCCTGGTGTTGCAGTTGTCACTTACCATCAGGTGAGCCGTTTGCTCGTTTGCCCCTTCACCGCACTTGCTGAGCACACGGTATAATATCAGCGCTTGAAATTGTAACTAACGATTTCATCAATGCCGACGGGAATCGAACCCGGGTTGCTTGAGTATTGTGAAATTTAAATCCAATTATTTTTATTAAATCCAAGGTTTAAATAGCCGAAATAAACAATTATAGTGTCACATTTCATATCACTCAAATCCTTCAACAGAAGGTCGGACGTTGCGAAACAAATTACTAAAACAAAACAAATACAACACCACAAGACAAAATACATTTTGTATGTTTGCCTTAGAAAAATATATATAACGTGTCATACTATATTCATGGAAGTTCCTCGCTGATGAATGTGATGAACGTGGAATAAAACTTGTTAAGATGTACGATGATACGATGAATTCCTTACTACGTATGAACCTTATACGCTAAAATATAAAAATACGCGGGAAGTAGGACTGTATGACAATTAGTTTCTGTTTTAGTTTTTTTACTATGGTTTATTAATATTGTATATATATATCTACATATTTTAATGTTCTGTAAATAAATAATTACTTACTTTAGATAAAAAAAAATCTTAATAAAATCAACAATGTTATTAAATAGTGATTCCTCTAAATATTACGAGTAAATTTTTTTCTTCTTCACGTAGGTATTGGTGCAGTATAAAAATAATAAAACAGATTTAATGAGAGTGGGTAGCGTGACCTTGTCAAGTCGACAGTAAAGCCCAATCCACAAGCGTTCGAAGTGTGCGTTAAGGATTTAGTAATAAGAATAATATATGTATGTATACATGTATATATATTTATTTTCCTTAATCGCATTCAACTGTTTGTTGGACAAGGCTCTGGAAGACGACAGGTGGTGAAAACAGTTGACACCAGAATGATGATGACTTTAATATTAAGTACTAAATAAGCGTATGAAAACTATAAGAACTATAACTATAATATAAAATTGCTTGCAATTTTAACAAACTATGTAAAAATTTAAAAATTCTACAAGTTATCTATATGGCTTTATTTTTGTATTATAAAAACCAGATTGCAAAAAAAAAAAACTTAACGCGTTCAAGTGGGACGACGTAGCAAAAAGCGAGGTACAATCTAGCGGTACCTATCTACCTGTAAGAAATGCATGACATCACCCCGAAGCCATTACATCTACGAGTACCTACTTACTTTAATTTTAAATCATATAAGGCGGTGTACGAGCGTTATAGTCATGTCTAAAAATATCAATATGTTAACCATAAAAAGAAGGCTTAAGAAGACACAGTAACAAAGTGTAAGCTCAATGGCTCATATAGTGGTTTCCAGATAGTTACTCGTATGAACGGAATTAGTATGTTAATAAAATTAGATTTTTATAGTTATTTAAAAAAAATGCACGAAAGCTCATTTTCATTGCGTTTCAAATATATTGGGAAAATAATGAATATACAGAAGGGCCTCAATAAGCCGAACAGTCAAAATTTACACTCTGTCCGGATTAATGAGATGTTCTGATTACGGTATGTAGATATTATATCACCTTCAGGGTCAAAGTCATCCAGACCTTGGCCAGAAGTTTCTTCTGGTTTGAATAACGAGGGCCACAAACGCTGTCAAGATTTTTTGATCAGAGTTAAGTTTTAAATTTGATGAACGTCAATCGGCCGCAGATCTTCTGATCGTCACTGCGATATTCTGTGAGACAGCGGCTTGCACAAGCAGGGTTTGTTCGAATTATAGAAACATTCGGATTATCGGGGGATTGGATTATCGAGGCTCTACTGTATATTTATCGGTATATGTGTCGGAGTCCAAAAAGCAGCGAACAACTCGAACCATGTTTAGCCAAAAAACTAACTTTTAATAAGTGGATGCTCAGACATAGAGTATAGAATTAAATAACAGACTTAAAATGTGAAACTATCATGTTATTTTAAGTTTTTCTTTGAAGTCGGCTCTTAGTTTTTATTAAAAGTTAATTTTTTAGCCTTTTAAGTTGACTAAGTAATTTCACAATATCGACCTCATCTAAATAGTTACATTAAAAACTTCATCCTCTATTATGGCAACTTTAGGAGTTCATATATTTATTTGATATCTATATATACCCCTAAAGTATAACATATTAAACAAAAAATAAATAATCAAAATCGGTTAACATTTGACGAAGATATCTCGTAAGCGCGTAACATACAAACAAAAAAATCATACAGTCGTATCACCTCTCTTTTTAATGTAGCTACAAAAATGGGTTTAAAAGAAAAATAACGAAAGAAGTGATAAGTGACTAGCGCGCCTACAAAATCACAAAGCCAATATTCCCATTAGTCGCCTTTTAGGTGCTATGCAGATAACACAGTTGGCAAATTATTTTTAACCGACTTCAAAAAGAAGGAGGTTCTCAATTCGAGTGTTTATTTTTTGTATGTATATTACGCGATATCTTCGCAGATTGTGAACCAATTTTGATGGTTCTTTTTTAATTATAAAGTTTATACTTCTAGGGTGGTCCCATATAAATTTGGTAAAAATTTCACCCCTTAGAGTAGCAAATAAATAACTTCTTTTTTAGTAATATGAAGTCGGTTTTTACTTTTTGTTAAAGTTATAATCATTTTGTTATAAGTCTCACAAACACGGGACCTATACGTCCTAAGCCAACATGGGACAAATAATGATAAATTATCAACTTAGTATAATGGAATTATTTAAATATTTAAATAGCTAAGAGGTTTTTAATCGTAGATATCATCAATCAAGAGTAACATCTCACTTGTAACTTAGGTTTGAAATGGACTCTGTGTTGAACTATGTAAGCATTCTATGATGCTCGATATTAGGATTCATTCAAACGTCTCTTTGTTCGTCTCGAGCATGAGAGAGATAATTAAAACATGTCTAACATTCTTTTGTAATATTAAAAATAGTCAAGTGTTTCAGTAAGAACTTATTATTACAACAGGCAGTATGTGAGGGCCTACACATATAACTAACATCGATTTTTTAAAAAAGCTTTAAATAATTCAGTTTTCGAAATTAACAATTTAGCATATTATGAACGTGGTAGAGCCATGCTGCATCTATATTATGGTTGTAGCACGAATGGGTCGGCTCGACCGGGGAAGGACCACGCTCTCACAGAATACCAGCGTAAAATAGCAGCTTAACGCTGCTGTGTTTCGTATGGTGAGTTTAGAGAACCGGAGACCCTTTTTACTGGAAACGAGGCATCCCATCTTAGTCCTCACGGGTGACAACGCATCTACAGTTTGACTCATAATCGAAGATAGATGTAGATGTCTATGGGCCACAGCGACCACTTACCATCAGGTGGACTGTGTGCTCGTTTGTCACCCTTATCCTATAAATAAAAATATTTTTGTGGTTTAATTAGGTAAAAAAGTTTACGATAAAATGCTTTTCTTTTCAGCATATCGTTACTCTTGGTTGTTGTGCTCGTTTTCATAATATTATAACGGAATTCGTAAGAACTTTACCAAAATTCCTTGTTATGAGTTGGTAGGCATCTAACTTTTAAGTATATATATTTAACAAACAAGAGTAATCTATTGTTAAACGCGGCAATTGGGCTTCCAGCATTTCTCCTTTCAAGCTCCCTGAATTTATCGATCGAGCCGGGAGTAGGCCACACGGCCGTCGTAAACTACGTTCACGGTCAACTTTGTTTGACATTTCTCCTTTTTTCACATATAGCTATGTCTCTTTCAGTAGAACCATAACATTCGGCAGTTACTGAGCCCGGAAAGAGCATGAACCTTCTATTACGAAGTTTTTTGTGTCAATGGCTTTAGGTATTTCTTTGTTTCTATACAAGTTTATTTCTAAATGCTAATGTTGATCTAAATCTTATAACTAGGCACTATCTATAAAAAATTTATAATGTATACAATAATAGAAAAATATGTTAGCAACAGAACTGTATTTATATTCAACACTTAGTGTTCTCTATTCTCTAAAGTATTTTTTCTTCTCATGCATTCTACATCTCTAACTCTTGAAACTTTAAGAATAATAAATATCTGTGGTCAAAAGTTGTAAACGTAATATTAAATAAACAATAAATAGCTGTTTACTAATACCTCAAAACCCCAGGGCAATACCATTTAAATTTGAGTTTGAAAGTACGCCAAATGACGTGACAAGCTATTCACAAATACGCTAAAGTGATTAAAGCACTTGTTGTATGGCTTGTATCTAGCAAATTAAATGAAGCGTAAAATAAAATAATATAAAATAATAGTTACAGAATAATATAAAATAACAACTAACATAAAGCGGACTAAGAGAAATTATTACGAATGGAAAATACTAAAAAAGTAACGATGCGCGATTATCAATGATAGGAATCAAATGATTCCATTATTCCATGCAGAATAATTTATAAGAATAATAAAGGCCGGGTGTGTAGAGGAGGAAGAAAAAGAGATCCCACTTAAATATGTACCTGTTATCAATAAGAGACAATACCATAATATGTAATATGTATCATTTGATAAAACGTGGACACTACTTACGTATTATTTCATTATAATGCCCTTAAACGCAACAAATGGACCACATAATCTTGGGTAGTGGTTGTGCGGTACAAATTGCTAACATTTGAAGAGATTCTAAAAATAATAGGTTTGTTTCTTGAAACAAGAACAAAGTAAAATATTCACACGTATGACGAACTCAAAATAAACAAAGATCTAATGCGGAATTTTCGCAAAAAATCAGTAACGACGCTGAACAAACTTCAACATAAAACAGTCAGTCGTAAACCCGAGGAACTTGATAACATCCGTATTATTCAATCTCATTTAATTTCAAGCATATTTTGAATGTCAGCCAACGCTAAAGACGAGCTTAAGTTTGCGGTAAAGACTGCGACGGTTTCATTTGCGGCTCGTAGTTCATGATACACTGGCAAGTCAAACAGTTATTCTTTATTTTGTTGAAGAAGTTCATGAAGCGCTGGCGAGTCGCGAACCTGGCTCATTGGCTCACAAAACCACAGTTTTTGATTCACCATCGAACTCCACCAGCGAACCACCAAGACCGCGGCAAAGCTCGCCCCTTAATCAGGGCCTTTAATTGTTGTGAACATATGTCTCAGTCAAATCAGTAATTAAAAGCAGCACATCACATTGATGTACATACACTTACATACTGTAATAACACCAAGACTAAAATAAATAAAGTAAACGTCGTAAAATGTACAGTAAATACATATAGAATATAATTCGGCTTCTTAAACACTTATGGTAGGTCAATCAACTCAGTGTATCAAATGTCGCTTAAGTAATAAATACAGGCAATTTGAGAACAGGCGCATGAATGATTTTCAACACAATTTAATAAGTCAAGGCAATTAAAAGGTGAACTCATAACGCAATGAAAGATCCAAAAATAAAACGGAACCCCTCAAAATTTTCGTAAATCATTCTCATATGCACAACAAAAATAATTTGCACGAATTTAATATTAAACTAAAGCGAGCACAGCTTGGTACTCATAGACGATTTACCGCTACTGAATGAAATTGTTAAATGCTGTTTAAAGTGTTAAATTACCACGTCACGCTTGACAATATCGCAAAGAAAAATATATTTAAAAGCAAAAAATATTTCTAGAACAAGTGAAGTCTGCCATCGAGCATGGCGTCAGTCGACATGGCGTAACTCTTTCACGACCTAAAAACTGTTTGAGGAAGCCAGTGTTCAGCAGTGGGACGTTTATTACATAAAATAAGCAACTAAGCACACAAATAACACCAAATATATTCAAACCACAAAAATGCAACAGAAATATTGTAGGCTCTGCAAATACAAATATTATAAAATAATTAATATATATATATATATATATATATATATATATATATATATATATATATATATATATCGCAGATCATTTTTACTGGTAAGGAGGATTCTATCTTAATTCTTAGGGGTGATAACGTATCGACGTTAGATTTTTTTTATTATGATTATATCTTAGGGTAAATGTACGAAGGTGTACTGTGTGGAAATAAGTGCTACTTTGTCATCCTTATTCTATAAAAAAGAATTAACAATAGATGGTAGGACTCCTTTTTTACCTAGGAGCCCGTCAGGGTAAGTATCACCCTCCTATATATACCTATTTTTGCCGCCACATAGCATTGCTTGTATTGGTGTGTTAGATCTGAACAAGTAGCCTCCTTTGTTTGAAACGTAAGTTCGTTTATTACTTCAGTTTTATAAAACGTAGTTTACACGTGGTAGAGCCATGCTGCAGCTATATTACTGTAGCACGAATGGGTCGGCTCGACCGGGGAACGCACGCTCTCACAGAATACCAGCGTAAAATAGCAGCATCACGCTGCTGTTTCGTGTGGTGAGTGTAGAGAACTGGAGACCCGTTTTTACTGGAAACGAGGCGTTTCATCTTAGTCCTCTCGGGTGACAACGCATCTGCATTTTGATTCGTAATCGAGGATAGATGTAGATGTCTATGTGCCACGGCAACCACTTACCATCAGGTGGACTGTATGCTCGTTTGTCACCCTAATTCTATAAAAAAAATATTATAGGATCAGGGTAACAGGC
This sequence comes from Parnassius mnemosyne, assembly GCA_963668995.1. Classification (NCBI taxonomy): domain Eukaryota; kingdom Metazoa; phylum Arthropoda; class Insecta; order Lepidoptera; family Papilionidae; genus Parnassius; species Parnassius mnemosyne. Next base: position 27,167,391 of record CAVLGL010000083.1, read on the forward strand.
AAGCACACAGTCCACCTGATGGTAAGTGGTCGCTATGGCTCATAGACATATACATCTCTCCTCGTTTGTGAATCAAAATCCAGATGCGTTGTCAGCCGTGAGGACTAAGATGGGATGCCTCTCTTCCAGTAAAAAAGATTTCCGGATCTCTACATTCACCATACGAAACACAGCAGCATTAAGCTGCTATGTTTCGTTGGCTGGTTGGTCCGTCCCCGGTCGAACTGATCCATTTGTGCTACAACTATACAATTAATCTAGCTGCAGGATGGCTCAGCCACGTCTGAACGTATGAAGTTTCAAATTAAATCGCCACAAACAAACAATGCTACTTAATAATGTTTTGAAGTTGTAACGCGAAACGATACTTCGAGGTATATAACGTACTACGAAGTAAACGCTACAATAAAAACAACACAAAAAAATATTTATCAGCAAAACAATAATTCACTGTAAGAATAAGAATTGCTTCTAAGCTAAACGTATATAAACAATGGCCTCGAATTTCACGCATTTTAGCCTCATGCATTCCACAACTTACTACGCCGTATGTCAAGATATCATATAAAGTAATCGGAAATAATATGGGTCCTAGACGATCTCCTAGAAGCAACCATAGCGATTAAGTTACATTTAATTACGACGTACCTAGTTTGTTTGAAACTATCCATGTTTCCCTCTTATCTGATTCGTTCTAAAATTAGGATTAAATAGAATAAAAAAGTGCCGTTGCCGTGTGGTGGTGACGTAGGATAATCCATCAAACCATTTTATCCCATGGGTCTCGTAAGTGGTTATGGCTATAGGACATGCCAAAAAGTTATTGGCTTTAATAAACAATCTAATTTAATATATCTCGTTAACGCCAGGCTCAAAATATCCCGACTGGTGATGGGAAGCAGGGTAAAAGTTGTTCTGTTACAGTAACGTCAATCCACCTGCCATATGTGGCGATTAATGCACCATGTGGACTTTTACGTGCTGATGAATTTATTAATATTATTAATACAGATTTTCAATGCATATAGAAGGCATTTCATTTTTTTACCGCCGCTTAGGGAAAGACCTCTACGTCCTGCAAAGAACCAGCAAGAAAGCCAGGATTTTAAGTACAAGAGTCTGTGATAGTATACTTCAATTAATAATATAAGTATTTTAGGGTGTATTTTATACTTTTATAATAAACTATATAATAGTCTTAATAGAACTATAAATAAACGTGCCTTTTGTTAGATCGTCTAAGATCAGAGGTAGCCACATTTCGGCTTAAATGTGTATGGAGCTCATAATTATTTGACAATTTGAAGAAACAACGTTGCAAAAATGGAAACTATATCACTCTCGCCTAAGGTTTCTGAGTTTTTAAAATCGAAATGAATGAAAGTGCTGTGTAGTTCGTCTCTAGAAGACTTCAAGACCGCAAAATCGCGTTTTTGAAAGATATAACTTGGTTAGGCGCGACTCGATTGTAATTTAGTTTCTTTTTTGGGCGGAACTAACGTGCAGTCTAATCTATAGTCCGGCTACGCAGTTTCTGAATTTATAAAAGTAACGACTGACTATAGTATTTCATGAGCATATATTATGTTATATACAGATAAATACAATGTTCAGGCATATAGGATGACGTGGGATAGTGGGTTCTATTACGCCGCCTTCATCTATCATCAACACGCAAATTACTTCTTTTTTTATAAGATAAAGGTGACAAACGAGTACACAGTCCACCTGATGGTAAGTAGTTGGTGTGGCCCATAAACATCTATACTCGACTACGAATCAAAATGCAGATGCGTTGACACCCGTGAGAACTAAAATAGAATGCCTCGTTTCCTGTAAATGGTGTCTTCGGTTCCCTACAGTCACCATACGAAACCCAGCAGCGGTAAGCTGCTATTTAAACACATTATGTACATGTATGTAAATAAATATAATTTAAAAGGAGAATAAACAACAAATAAATAGTTTAATTAATCTGGTAAGCAAAGTACAAGTACAGGATGTACAAATTCCTTTAATTTTGAAAATTGACAGCTGGGCGTTGCTGAGCAGTGCGATCTATAAAGTAAATTAATAGTAGCATTTTGTTGCTTATATTCTTAGTTTAAAATAAGCCAAACTTAAAGTAAGTCAAACTGGATATAAGAGTGAATCACTGTTAAAAACAGCCACTGCATAAATTTATAAAAGTAGGTCACTTAGCACAAGGATGTTATTGTCACCAGCGTTGTTTTGTTTCTGAACAGGAATTAATGCAAATGTAATCCTTTTATATCACTGGAAAAATTTATTTCGTAGAAATAAAACACAACAAAGAGTTACGAGGGAACTGTTTTTTTTTTTTACTTTTATTGTTATGTAATACTTATGGTTAAACAATCGTATAGTTTCACAGAATACTCATTCTTGATTTGACCGATTTTGAGTATGCGCAATTTCATTTTGTATAGTCGTTAAAATTTAAAAGTAAAGGGTAAATTAATATTAAAAAAAAAATTAAAAAGCCGAGTTCAAAGAACTACAAAGAGTAAATTAATTTCATATTCTGAAGTCTGTGCTAAGACAGAGCATATTATATTAATAAAATTGTTTAATTTTACCTTTTATATAATGTATTTTTAAATGAACGAAGTAATATCACAATTTCAATGTCATCTATCTAGTAGAACCATCCTGCAGCTGTATTAGTAGTATAGTTGTAGCACGAATGGTTGACCGGGGAAGGACCACACTTCCACAGAAAACCAGCGTAAAATAGCAGCTTGACACTGCTGTTTCGTTTGGTGAGTGTAGAGAACCGGAAACCCTTTTTACTGGAAAAAAGGGATTCCATCTTAGTCCTCTAGGGTGACAACGCATCTGCATTTTGATTCTTTATTGAGCATAGATGTAAATGACTATGGGTCACAGCAACCACTTACCAACTTACCATCAGGTGGACTGTGTACTCGTGTCACCCTATCCTGTTAAAAAAATGTAAGTAGTCACTTTAAAAACTTCATTCCCTATATTTCGTCCTTTGGGGGTTGAATTATTTCTCCAAATGTATGTGGAACCACCCCTAATGTATAACTTACTTAATAAAAATCAACCATCAAAAACATTTCACTATTGACAAATATATCGCGTAACACAAAATAACCGGCCAAGTGCGAGTCGAACTCGAGCATGAAGGGTTTCCGTGCCATCGTAAAACACGTTTCTACTAGGGGAGGCCCCCTTTAATTTTTAATTTATTTAAATGTTTATTATTTAGTGTTATAGCGGCAACAGAAATACACATTCTGTGTAAATTTCAACTGTCCACCTATTACGGATCGTGAGATACAGCCCGCTGACAGACAGACGGACGGACTCGCGGACGGGCGGACGCACGGACGGACGGACGGATGGACAGCGGAAGCTTAGTAATAGGGTTCCGTTGGTTAACCTTCGGCTACGGAATCTAAATACGAAAGTCAAATTAAAAATTTTTTTTTTTGGAAATCAGCTAAAAATAAGTGTTACAGCATGTATACGTCCCACTGCTGGGCGCAGGCCTCCCATATTTTCGGACAGGGCTGTGGAGCAATTAGTCACCCACTGCTCCAGTGCGTGATAGCAGAAGTCCGCCAACATATCTTCGTAATATTTTATTCTTCTGGCATGCAAGTTCGCTCACGAAGTTTTTCTTCACCGCTCAGCATGTGCTAAGCCTTTCAATAATCATTCGTACGAACTTCTGCCACCACGGCTAAAGGCAACCCCTTTAGCCGTGGTGGCAGAAATCCACCAAGTTTTCTCACGGTTTTTTCTTAACCGCCGAACATGTGATAAACATACGAATTAGGAACCTTCAAAAAAAGAGCTTACTCCTTTCTAAAAAGCCGGCAACGCATCTGCAATTCCCCTGGCGTTGCAGTTATTCATGGGCGACGGTAGTCACTTACCATCAGGCGAGCCGCATGCTCGTTTCTTCATGCTCTTCTATAAAAAAAAAACAGCAATTATAAAAAATATTTTTCAAAAAATATTTTTACGATATTTGTACGGACCTCTAGCTATGGTACTCGTAGGATAAGGGCTAAGCGCTCGCACGGTAGCTGTTATCGCAAAATATAAACAGACGTATTGTTTCACATGACATACCATTAGATAGCGACGTGTGTTATATCTCAATACACGTGCCGTGACATGATACGCTCTAAGTAGAAACATCTATACAATACTGATAGTCAATAGTGCCCACACATTTTAAAATACCTAACGCTGGGATAAACAAAATCGTAAATTCTAAATTAATAGCAACAACAAGGCATCAGAACCAAATATTATCGCAGAAACATAAGATATTTGCTATAATTTATAAACAACGTATATTTCAATAGCACCTTATAAATAACCATAAATAAAATTAAAAGAGAAACGGAATATAGATGATTATGCATTTAATTTCAAAGTAGTACAGAATAAAATTCCTTTCGGATTTTTGTATTTGTTTTATCAGTCCGTTATTGTCTGCTACTGGTCATGGTCATCTTCAAATGTAACGAGAGGAAAATCGTCGCGATCGGCAGGTGAATTGGCGATCGCTGTACTGCTATAGATCTCTGACTTGGTTTCCCGTTGCCGGTCTGGTTATTAACATCTGCCAGTTACGAAATAGTATAGCGCCATTTATCGAAGGCCAAAAGATCGGACGGGATTACATGGTAGTTAACTTAATAGTCCTCTCTATTATATTTCTCTAATCATTATTATTATCATCTTCATTACAGACTTTCAAAATCCACTGCTGAAAATAAGCCTCGCCATAAATTAATACAGGCAGTTAGCAGGTAACTAAAGTAAATTTGCAGCCTATTTACGTCCCACTGCTGGGCACAGGCCTCCTCTCATTTCTGAGATGGTTTTTGGGCAAGGATTTGTCCGCCGCGTTGCCCCAATGCGTGTTGGCGAACTTCACATGTCTGTGAAATATTTTTTTCTTATTTCTCAGACATGCCGGTTTCCTCACGATGTTTTCCTTCATCGCCAAGCACGTGATAAATCAGCACTTAAAATTGCAATTAACAATTTCATTGGTGCCGGCGGGGATCGAACCCAGGTTGCTAGCGCACAGGGACGCTTACAGCGAGCGCTAACCATCTGAGCTACCACGGCTCAGTTAGCAGGTGCAGTTTCTTATTATTACGAGGTGTTATTGCTGCTGACAATCTCTTGTTTCAGTTTCACTCTGTCCCCTCTTACTACACCGACAGGATGTTGGATGGGGGTAGTGGATTCTCTTTCACGCCACTCCACAACTACTTTCTCTTATAATCATCTAATAATTATTCATTTGAAAAGAAATAATCATATTATAAACTTTCTCATCCAAATTTATTTCATCAAAGGCAGAACAAATTACTCCATCGGTGCGTTAAACAAAATTAGTCAGTGTACAAAGGTAATAACTCCTTTAGAGATGCTAGTCGTAGCTTCTAGAAATAACTCTGTATTCGGAAATAATTTAAAATTTTGTACAGCCGACTTCAATATAAATTATTAAGAATAACTCAAAAACTGTTGGTCTGACATTGATCAAATTCATATGGGACCACACGAGAAGTACCAGCTTTCAAATAAAAAAAGAATCATCGAAATCGGTTCACCCAGAAAAAGTTATGAGGTAACACACATAAAAAAACATACAGTCGAGTTGAGTACCGGCTCCTTTTAGAAGTCTGCAGAAAATGTGTTAACAAGACTAAAATTAGCACCGATGGTGTGCGGACGTCATAGTCGGCAAACATTGCTGCCTAACCACCGTAATCAAAGACGTGCTACCATGTCCAGATAAGAGATTATTTTCAGAAATGACAGTGATACGATTACTGTGACTAATGAGGACTAGAAATTTTCTGCTCACCAGATGTCACTAGTTGACACTGAGGTAAAGTGTTTTGTTACTCAATGTAATTTAATTGAGATGTTGATTTTTAATAAAGGTTTATAGAATATTATCTAGTATTATCAGTTTCTAGAATATTATATTAATACAACAAAACAATGCGTCAGTGGTTTTCTCTTTAATTCCTTGCACATTATTAACATTTATTTTTATTTTTCCACTTTTATGAATATCTGTGGTTTGGTTTATTTATTTTTAAGGTTATCAATATAAAATATAATAGCTAATAGTACAAAAAGAAACAATAACTTTTACATTTTCCGAACAAATTAACTTCCCCGCTATGAAATCTGTCAAATATTATACCTCACTTTCTAGTGGCGCCGCCCTGGTGGCAGAAAAAGTCGTGGATGCCCTCATTAGGAAACTACAGCTAATTTGATTTTTTATACAGTTGAAGTGACAAAACAACTTACAGTCCAGTCCACCTGATGTTAAGTGGCTACTGCAGTCCAGGGTCACCTGCAGCAAACTGCAAACAAGGAAGGCAACAGATGTGGTGTCACTTCTGGGAATGGCTCACAGCCTGTAACTACTGTATACTGGTTCTCTATACCCTATAGACACAGTGCTGCAGCAGTGCAAGCAAAAATAATGATGATATCATATTAAAATCAAATAAGATTTTGAAAACTGTTAACACATGTGCCTAATTAGATACTAGAACCAATGTTTAGGCGTTTTACCGTCAAATTTTACGTGGTAGAGCCGTGCTGCAGCTATATGTCGATTCGACCGGGAAAGGACCACGCTCTCACAGAATACCAGCGTAAACTAGCAGCCTAATGCTGCTGTTTTTCGTATGGTGAGTGTAGAGAACCGGAGACCGTTTTTACTGGAAAAGAGGCATTCTATCTTAGTCCTCACGGCGCATCTGCATTTTAATTCGCAATCGAAGATAGATGTCTTTGAGCCACAGCAACCACTTACCATCAGGTGAACTGTGTGCTCGTTTGTCATCCTTAATATGTAAAAAAAATATCCTCAAAGTTACATTCAAAATAAAGAATCGTACAATAATTAAAACTTAAACCTTTTTTATAATAAATTTGAAATAATTTTATTTCATTGAGTCTGCAACTAGGTTTTTAAATTGATCAGCTACGAAGTTCTTAATTTGGTTTAATATTTGTACAGCTCAAGATTATTAGATCTAAAAAAGTTCGACAATTTGTAAAATAGAAGTACACATCATATCCCCCTAAAAGTAAAGAACAGTACTTGCTAGGTACAGGCCTACCCTCGTTCTGACAGTCTAACTGTTTTGAAGCAATTAAGAGCACGCCACACGTCTCAATGTGTGTTATCTGATTTAACGTGTTCTCGAAGTATATTAATATGCAGGTTTCCTCACGACACGTGGTAAACCGCCGGAATCCAGCTGGGTTGAATGATTCCAGGAAATGTAACGGCAATCGCTTATCTCCTATGCCCCTGACCGAAATTAAGCCGAAATTTAAATTGTCATAGTGAGTTTGTACAAATGTAGTATGTTGTATAAATTCGCAGATAACAATTATATCAAAACCAATATAAATACTACTAAATAAAGAATCTTCACCCTAAAAATCTATAGTTACACTAGTATCGATATAGTTATTTTTAGTAAATTACCTCAAGAATGATTTTTTTTTATTATTTCTCAAAAATTTTACTATAAAAAACAAAGATTAATTCAACAATGAATGTACAAGTTATTCATTGAAATATAATTACTTTTCAAATAGATTTAATAGAATATTGAAGTTCTGCAATCGAAAAAAATAAACACTCCGCACATATTCAATACAATTGCATTCCTTTTAAATATATTCTCGTGATTTCCTCGGCTTCTTTCAAACGGACCTGATCAATTGGCAGCATCTGCACTCCAACTCACGTCGACACGGCGTCCGCAATTCTATTCAGCTCGATAGCCTGATTCATCTTAACGAGTCCCGTTTCCATAGTTCGTTAGAAGAAATAGTGATAACTATTCTCACAGCATACTGGAATCTGAATTGATTGGCGTCTGTAAGTTTTTGTTCATTTTAATCTTTAAAAAAATATTGACGGCGTACGAGTAACATATACTCAGTTTCGATTTACGAATATTTTTTTTTCGAGTGACAAACGAGATAGCATTACCGTGAAGACGTTCTACAAACATAAACCGCACATGAACAAACAAGTAGAACCGTATATTTATATTTCATTATTTGTAAGCCATAAAAATGTCTGCTCTGTGCGGAAATCAAACCCGAAGTCCGCAGCACCGCCGCTTTAGCCACTGCGCTACCGAACCGTCAATAATGGAAATACGAGTTTTTTTTTTATAGGATCGGGTGACAAACGAGCACACAGTCCACCTGATAGTAAGTGGTTACTGTGACCCATAGACATCTACATCTATTCTCAATAAAGACTCAAGATGCAGATGCGTTGTTACCCGTGAGGAATAAGATGGAATGCCTCTTTGCCAGTAAAAAGGGTCTCCGGTTCTCTACACTCACCATACGAAACACAGCAGCGTTAAGCTGCTATTTTACGCTGGTTTTCTGTGTGAGCGTGGTCCTTCCCCGTTCGAGCCGACCCATTCGTGCTACAACCATAATATAGCTGCAGCATGGCTCTACTACATAGAAAAATAGAGTCTAATTAAAAAATAATTCATTACTGATTTATTTCAAAACATAAAGCAGTGATTTATGTTTTGAAACCCGCGGCTTGGTATACATAAATAGCCGTTGAACCACACGGTCAGCTTAAAATATTTACAATTTAATCGCTAACACAATGGAATGCTTCAGTCTACGTAATAAAAACCTCAAATGATTTAATTTCAAGTAAGTTATCTCCTATAAAATATACACTGGGAACAGTTTTCCAAGGCTCCGCAAGGCTTTGAAAAGAACATCGACGATTCTGAGAATTGGCGACTGGCATTCCAAGTTTATAAACAGCAGTCCCTTTAGCTAGAATCTTAATGTGGAAGGGAAAAAAATTAAATAAACTGTACATATCATAATGACAACATACAGTAGTTATTGTTTTCAAACAATAAAAATATAGCAATTCAAAATGTTTTTGACTTGTTTTCGGAAACCAATTTTTACTTTTAAACTTAAAAAGTGAAGGACTTGCATGCAAGCCTGCACCCGCTATTTATTGAATTTAAAAGAGTAGTATGTCTTTTGCTAGGGTTCAGGCTTTCTTCAAACCAAAAATCATAATCATTTTAGCTGGCTTAGCCGTGTAAAGCCGTAAAACGTAACAAACAGACTGCTGTGTTTCTTATGGTGAGTGCAGAGAACCAGAGACCCTTTTTACTGGAAAAGAGGCATTCCATCTTAGTCCTCACGGATGACAACGCATCTGCATTTTGATTTGCAAGCGAGGAGAGATGTAGATGTCTATGGGCCACAGCAACCACTTACCATCAGGTGGACTGTGTGCTCGTTTGTCACCCTATCCTATAAAAAAAAGTTACTTTCGCATTTATAATATGAAGTATGGAACTAGGTTTCGCTTTAAATAAATCGCACATGAGCAAAGTCCAGACCCAGGATAACTGATTCTAGGATTTCTCATGGATGAAACCTATCCAGATAAGGTACTTTATTATCTAAATACAAAATGTCATTTAAATCGTTAGAGCCGTTTCCAAGAAAACAATTACATATTATTTATACAAGAATAGCTCAATTAAAGCATAGCATAGCATTCCAACGTGGTAGAGCCATGCTGCAGCTATATTAGTAGTATAGTTGTAGCACGAATGGGTCGGCTCGACCGGGGAAGGACCACGCTCTCATAGAATACCAGCGTAAAATAGCAGCTTAACACTGCTGTGTTAAGCTGCTATTTTACGCTGCTGTGCTGCTATTTTTACTGGAAAAGAGGCATTCCATCTTAGTCCTCACGGGTAACAACGTATCTGCATTTTTTTTTTACGTTACCCCCACACTAGGATTTTCTCCTGTATCGTGGAGGCAGTTTACAAACACAAATTGCACAAGCACAAACATCCAGACCCGGAACAATTATTTGTAGGCCATACAAATACTTGTTCCGTGCGGGATTCGAACCCGCAGCCCCCGGCGTAGCAAGTCACTGCTAAGCCACTGCGCCACGGAGCCGTCAAATTTTGATTCGCAAACGAGGATAAATTTAGATGTCTATGGGCCACAGCAACCACTTACCATCAGGTGGACTGTGTGCTCGTTTGTCACCCTATCCTATAAAAAAAAATAGTAGCATTGCACCGTATCTTACTTTATTGTATCTTCAAAGTATATTCATATTTTGTATTTTATTTATTATTAAATCATAATTGCTTTGTTCACCTAGATCAATGATACCGCTGATTTATTACTATGAAATATATTGACGTAGTGAAGTTCACAAAACTTCCTATAAGTTGGTGAGACAAAGCACTTTCTGTAAATGGATAAATATAAAATGACATTTCCTTCATGATTGAAGGATTTATTATGGCAGTTTAATTTGCGACATTTATTTTGTTATTCTAATTTTGAATTTTAATATTTTGTTAAATTTAATTCGAACTCAGAATTCTGATATGCAAGGCCTGAGTTAAGGACTGTGGAGTACTTTAAGCACTAAAGTCAACTAAAATTAGTTACAAAAAATACTTTTAAATAAAATCGATGTAATTATCTTCCTTAGAGATTAAATACGCGTTATAAGACTTACTCGTGCCGCTATAAGAACGTATAAAATCTTTTAATTTTTCCGTAATTTTATTCAATACTTTTGTTGTTTAATTGCTAACAATCAACGATATACTAGTCTCGTAGCAACGTTAACCAGTGTGTCAGCTGAATGACTTCCGCAAGCCAAGAATCCTCGCAGAATTTATTCTATACATGTAGGTATGTCAATTACGGGTCCAGTAATTATTGCAATAATCAAAGCCACAAACAATCTGATAACAGGTTGTCTTTTTTAATATACTTCAAGCAAGGAATGTCTTTTTTCTTTTTACTCTAAAGTAATATTTTTTTTATTTTTATATTTCTATAAATATATTATTTAACAGATAGAATAGCTGCCAATGTAAACAAAAAGAATCTAATTAAAGAGAAAATATAGAACCCAATACTGTTTTGTGGCCTCGAATGTAAAGTACCTATTATATAATAGACATATTAAGTCACAATTTTTCCTCATTGTTTCGTAAGTATTATTCACCATGTTGTAGCTCTGTTATTGGCTAAATGTCATAATATATATTTCTAAGTATCATTGTTAAAAATGCTATTGAGTTTCCTTTAAAAAAGAATATTATACTAATATTGCTATTAACTGCTACGGGATTACTACGGCATGATGATAAAGAACGAAAATGCTTAACATTACTAATACTTCTGTTGACCTCTCCAACTAAGCTTAAAAAGTTTGTGTTAGCTTAAAATGTTGTTCACGATAGTAATCGAACAGCTGCTTCTTATTATCACAACTACTGGCGCTATTAAATTACTATAAGAAGATGCTATACCAATGTTAAATACTCGCTGCCCGCGATGCAATAAAATAGGGAAACAGAAGGCCTGCCGAGTCCCGTAAGTGCGACAGAGAGCAGGCGGCGTCCTGTTTCCCTGTTTTATTGCACCGCGGGTCCGCGGGCAGCGAGTGTTTAACATTAGTATAGTTATATAGTAATGATTTCTTATATTTACGCGAACACTACACATTTAAAAAAAAACTAATTTTACGGATTTTATCGCGTATATTAACTTATTTTATAGTCCCTACGTTTTGAGCACTTTACAGCACCCATGGTCACGAGGGGTACTGAGGTGTTCGACGTCCCAATGTAATAGTTAACCACGGCTACTTCCAGATTAAAAATAATTAATTTTTGTTCCGATCTACGCAGTATGAACTTACAGTATCTTGAAGTCTTGCCGTTGTATGCTTGGGTTGGGATTTAATTTTATTTATTATGGGATCCCAAGCACATAGTAGCACCCAGCCATCTTCTCTATTGAAATTAGGATGTTTTTTGATTTCAATAACCTCGCGAATCATCTTGGAAGGAATCGACTTCCCGGACCGACGCTTCAGGAAGTCTGCAGTCTATGAGTGTTGCTGTAGCCTATAGAAATCTACATTTATCCTCGATTAAGAATCAAAATGCAGAAGCGTTGTCACTCCTGAGGACTACGATGGAATGCCTCTTTTCCAGTAAAAAAGTCTCCGGAAATCTACACTCACCATACGAAACACAGCATCATTAAGCTGCTATTTTACGCTGGTATTCTGGGAGAGCTTAGTCCTACCCCGGTCGAGCCGACCCATTCGTGCTACAACCATAAGCTGCAGCATGGCTCAACCACTTAAATACATCGTTTACATTAAACATTAAGAATATTATCTATGATTGATACGTGTGCTAGTGGCAAACAAGATCCAATCACCCCATCTCGTCCCCTATACCCGAATAAACAACACTCACCACCCACCAGGCGAGATGGATAGAGGCACTTAAAAGACATTTCCGGGGAAGTTGATATTTACGAAAATACTTTATTATGTTGAACAAAACTAATTTTAAGTATTTTATCGTGTTTGATTGCTTAATTTATATTTAATTTTCGACGTTTTAGGTTCTTTATAACGTGACATTTTTTTTAAATAGATGATCAGAACGAACTTTTTTAATTAAGGCAAGAATATATTATTAATACCACTCCTGATAAAATACAAATATTAACATTTCCCATTAAAAATTAAACGTGAGTTAGAAATGTAAACATTATCAAGCTTCACTGGGGAATGGGGATGGGGGAGAAAAACTCTTGAGTGGCAGTCTCGTTCCGATAAGCGAAGTGTAGGGAGAGGGGCCCCCACCTAGATTGAGTGAAGAGATGCAGGAAGTTGATGGATGCAGGTGGCTCAGGACCGTGCTTTGTGGCATTAATTGGGGAGGCTTATGTTCACCGGTGGACTTGTGAAGGGCTGTAATGATAATGACGATGATGTCATGCCAGTCAAATTGTATTGGAGGATCACCAGGACTCTTGCATGCAATTGTTTTATATCCAAAACTCAAGTGTCGTTTTAAAATAATTACCCAAGAAATCAAAAAGCTTTGCGCGCTTTCAGGTGTGAGTTACAACTAAGGTTAACCGATGAAGCAAAATAAAAATACACTTTCCATCAAACATATTCTATTATCACATTAAATACAAATATTTCATAGAGGATAAATGTTTTTTTCTTAACAAGCATTACGCACAAAGAGTGCCGCTAGGAGATTCTAAGAAATGCATTTATATAATGAGGTCACTTTAAGTATTCACTTTAATGCATATGTTAGTGCAATTATGCCCTATGATAATTTAAATTTTATACGTGATAGATGTATTAGAGCTGAAGCATGAATTTTATTTTTTAAATCTATCTTTGTTTGTAAATTAAAATGCAGATGCGTTGTCACCCGTGAGGACTAAGATAGAATGCCTCGTTTCCAGTAAAAAGGGTCTCCGGTTCTCTACACTTACCATACGAAACACAGCAGCATTAAGCTGCTATTTCACGCTGGTATTCTGTGAGAGCGTGGACCTTCCCCGGTCGAGCCGACCCATTCGTGTTACAACTATACCAGAAATATAGCTGCAGCATGGCTCTACCACGTATAAAAGTTCATTCCTAAGTGTCGCAGCCATGATACCAGTAAAGGTCGTGGATGTAGACTGTGTGCTGGTTTGTCCGTTAGGATTTTGGTTGCTAGTGTATTAGAAAATTTTATTTACAGCGGGTTCTTAACCACTGAGAGCCACGGCCCACGGCTCAATTAAATAAAAAAATGATAAGCATAAAAAAACGGATTATTAATATTAATAATATTTGTTAAAAGGTAAAATGTACATTTCGAACTATTTTCTATTCAGGAAGATAGAACATTACTAAGTTAATTTCCTCACTTTTAATTGAATTCCATTATAATGGGGTTGTTATAAATTAATTTGCTTAATTCCGCGTAAAGAAAGAAAATGATGTGTCCTACCCAGTTTTAAGGGGACCTCCCACCCTCCCTCAATCGCGTGCACTAGACCCGTCGCCGTCAATCCCAGCACTAACATCCCCAGCACCACCACACTAGGCACGATACACCACTCTCGAAAATCCGACACGTGTTTCGCCTCTACACGAGGCATCCTCAGGTGAAGTAGACTCTGCGGAGGCTGGCCGCTGTCTTAGCGGCCAGCCACGCCAACCAGTAACGCCTGATTCTATCAATTATATGAATTTCATTAAATTAATAAAATTTATCTCCTTCTTCTTTACAGCCTCATTATGAGGATACTTGCGATAGTTATCACACTTAGCAAGTGGGATGGCGATGGCAGGAACGTTATGGAAAATCGATTCTTACACCGCCACTGCTCAGTTATAAAATTTGTTTAAATCATAATTATAATTTCACTTTTAATTGGCATTAATATTTACCCACAAATCTTAATTACCAAGTTGTTTGTTAACGTAATAAAATGCACTGTCATTTAAAGTGTGACGTTTTAAGGAATATAACCAAGGCATTGTTTCGACGATAGAGATAGGTCGAAGGTGCAAAACAAAGTGACTCACAAAGCGCATCATGTACATGACAGTAGTTTTATTGAATTATAATACTTATATTGAATTATATAAATACTATAAAGAAGAAAATACTGCTTAAGAAACAAGCAAAATGGTTGAAACAATAAATTAAAAAAGACGACTGCGTAAAAAAACCTTCCCCTCCATTTACCTCGCTTCTCTTTTTTGTATTTGTAATTGCAATATATACTGAATTGGAGAAATGATATAGGCTATATAATGCCTTATATTTAAGCCTGTGGAAGAATCTAACTACAGCTCATATCTTAAAATCTATCAAGCCAGTCAGGCTCAAGAGCTCAATGTACATACATACATATTCTCGAGAAACATTACTCTCCTTTTGGGGCAGTCGGATAAAAACAGCAAAGCTTGAAGAGAAAATTGTATAGTTAGCTATAAATTAGATCGTCAATTATTGTGTTTTATTATAATTTAAATGAACCACGGTATATTAGAGGGATATGCTCTCTTTAAAATACGCATAAAAAACACTCGTAAACTGATTTTGATCCCCAAAAACATCGATGAAATTGTTAATTGCAGTTTTCAACCCTTTGCCTGTCCCGTGCCTTACATGTAATTCATTGCTATTGTCTTAATATTGTGTCTGCAAACTGGACAGTCGAAGTGTTAAATGCCTATTTAACAAGAGCTTATGTGTACATGTTTGAGAAATTTAGAAAATCGAAGACATGTAAAGACTGTCAGCACATGGCTCCTCCTTACCCTAAGGCATGACAGGGGGGATATGTCCAGCATAGGCTATTACTTTACTTTGGCTGATATAAAATGAGGGAATAGACAACAAGAATATAAAGCTAAATACAGCACGATGCTTTGGTCAATTTAAAAAATTATAGTATACATTTTCGTCATAGGCAGAAACGACTTAAGGTCGCTGCATACGTAACGTGTTTTATTCCGGACGGAGCGAGACATCAAATTTTGGAAATATCGTTCCATAGAAAATGTACGTGAAAATGCATATTACGTTACGGATACGCGGACGGGACGAGGACGTGGCATGAACGGAACGAGAAAAATATCGTCGGCGACGATGTTTACCCCGTCCCGCCTCGTGCGCGCCACGTCCCGTCCGTGGTTCCGCTGCGTATGCACTATGCACAGTCGCTCCGCCAACTCTTCAAACGAAAAATCCATCTTTCACAACACTAGCACGTTAGTTTCGAGTCACTGTCACGTTGCGTATGCATTAAACTCCCGCCCGTGTGAAGATACAACCACATTCCTTTTCCGTCCTGTATGCAGCCTTATCCTTTATTATCTTTAAATATAAAAATTACGTGTTACATTGTTGGTCCACGATGAACTACTAAATTACTGAACTGATATCAATGAAATTTTTTAATGTCCAACTTGAGAGATATGATAGGTTTTATCCCGATATGTGGGCCCTCAATATTTTTTTGCGAATTTAAAGTGTCGTCGAAAAGGGCAGAACAACGCCTGCTTGGCCAACTAGTTTGTAGTATACATTTTCATCAGAGTCTGTTTAGAAGTTACTTATTCACCATTAAATAGACTTCAAATAAAATTAATTGCATTTTTAAATTGAGCTTGCTGTTTTAGTTTGTCTTTTACCTTTGGAAACATTCACCTAAAACGCTATAACTGTATGTCCTTTAACTTTTTAACTAGACATTCCGTCGCCGGGGAATGCATACGGAACTTCGCAGTTGGCTTTGAGCCAAAACAATGATACAATTTAGGTCAAATGTGTGGGTCACACAAAAATTTACACTGTCATTCCAAGATTTAGGATAACCAAAAAACATCAAACTAACAAAAAATAATTTTTATTGCAATTTTAAAACGCATATTAATGAGCCTCTGTCACGCTGTAAAAAAGTGGGCTCACTGTCCATTACGCCGTTGTCAAAAATATGATATGAATATTGCGTGTAAATCATTTAGTTAAACATTCAGTTACTGACAAGAACCGGAAATTCAATGGTAAAGAGGCGAATAAGTCTAAGGATGATTTTGAATTGGAAATATATTTTGGATTTTTGGATCTTTGAACGTAAGGTTATTTCTTGGTTCTCAAATGGTCTTCTGCGACACCCACGTGATGAAATGAATTATTGCGTCTATCTATTACGCCTCCTCTCTCTCTTGATCTTGATGGGTGGAACTTGCCACTTCTACAAGCGTGGGTGTAAGTCCACACAGCAGCATAAGTGTATAATATGTTGTTGTGTGGATATATCTTACAATTATTTGAATATTTTTTCTGTTTTTTTCTAGTTTTATTATTCTATTTTTATTCTTGGCACGATACCGCGGGGAGTAGAACTATATGATAATTAATTTTCTAGTTTTAGTTTAGTTTTCTTATGTATATTATGTTATGTAAATTTTTAATAATCCTAGCTATAAGTTTAAATTGTTAAAAACTCGTATGGACACCTCTTGAATTAAATAAATAAAATAAAATAAATAAATAGTTATTTTATTTTAACTTATAGAACCAAAGTCATAAAAATATGTATGTTTCCTTGTTTATTCTAACGAATTTAATATTAAAAAAATTATTCAGTCACACATTTTAGAAGCTAACCTTAATATAAGCACTTTCTCATGTATTTTCTGCCGACTTCCAAAAAGGAGACGGTACTCAATTCGACTGTATGTTTTTTTTATTTGTGTTACCTCATAACTTTTTACTGATGAACCGATTTCGGTGATTCTTTTTTATTTGAAAGTTGGTAATTCTCGTGTGGGCCCATATGAATTTGTGAATTTGATCAAGGTCAGACCAATAGTTTTTGAGTTATTCTCAATAACTCATATTGAAGTTGGATGTACAAAATTTTTAATTTTCTGCCGACTTCCAAAAAGGAGACGGTACTCAATTCGACTGTATGTTTTTTTTTATTTGTGTTACCTCATAACTTTTTACTGATGAACCGATTTCGGTGATTCTTTTTTATTTGAAAGTTGGTACTTCTCGTGTGGTCCCATATGAATTTGAGAATTTGATCAAGGTCAGTCCAATAGTTTTTGTGTTATTCTCAATAACTCATATTAAAGTTGGCTGTACAAAATTTTTAATTTTCTGCCGACTTCCAAAAAGGAGACGGTACTCAATTCGAGTGTATGTTTTTTTTTTATGTGTGTTACCTCATAACTTTGTACTGGGGGAACCGATTTCGATGTTTCTTTTTTTATATGAAAGCTGATAGTTCTCGTGTGGTCCTATATGAATTTGATCAAGGTCAGACCAATGGTTATTGAGTTATTCTTAAATAACTTATATTGAAGTCGCTTATATTGAAGTCGGCTGTACAAAATTTTTAATTTTTAATTATTAATTATTTTACACAAAACACATCCACTGCCATTTATAGTCCACTTCTGCGTATAGTCTTTACAAGAGTGAATTACTTGAAGAATTTTCCAATACTTACCATGATAGGTTTGGTGAGTGCACAGCCTCTTTTTTTTTTTATAGGATCGGGTGACAAACGAGCACACAGTCCACCTGATGGTAAGTGGTTACTGTGACCCATAGACATCTACATCTATCCTCAATAAAGACTCAAGATGCACATGCGTTGTCACCCGTGAGGACTAAGATGGAATGCCTCTTTGCCAGTAAAAAGGGTCTCCGGTTCTCTACACTCACCATACGAAACACAGCAGCGTTAAGCTGCTATTTTACGCTGGTTTTCTGTGAGAGCGTGGTCCTTCCCCGTTCGAGCCGACCCATTCGTGCTACAACCATAATATAGCTGCAGCATGGCTCTACCACGTAAAACGTCTTTCAATGACTCTTCAAATCACCAGCCTGTCAAGGTGAGTTTTTCCATGCCAATACTGCCATTTTCCGATTGCCAGTATCTCTTTCGATAGACAAATGGGGAATGGCGGATTTGTATTTAGTAAAGCTGTTACTCTCTCCTTAATTAATGAAAACTGACTTCTCTAGTGGTGAAATTAGAAGTAAAAATTAAATCGGTTTTAAATGGCTTGTTCACAAAATAATTGATCTGTCACCTAAATGAAGTCATTCAAATAAAGTCCACGGCTGTACGTAGGCCTCTCCATTGATTGACTCATTAGGAGGTTATTTGCCATAGTTGTCACGCTGGGTAGGTGGGTTGGCAACCACAGTTTTTTTTATTTATTTTGTAGTTGTTATCAAGAAGTCGCTGTTGCCCACATAGTGGATATTCTTACACCGCTACTAAACATGAAAATGACGTCACAAGCAATAACAAATCAAGTCTTTAAAAATAAATTTAAAATTATCGGGAAATATTTCCAACGTGAATTAAGTACAAAAGTAAAATCTGTTTGACATTATTATTCAAAGGCACGTATTTAAAAGGTTAAAAGTTGCTGAGGCTTCGCCGACCGTGGCACGCTTTTCGTTGTTCATTGAAAATCTAACTCCTCGCTCGTCGTCGAAACTTCAGTAAATCATTAAGAATTCATAACAGTTTCAAAAGGATTTCTTGACAAATCTGCTTTTCTAAGAATGAAATTATTATTTAAGAACGGATCTGTTATTTCGAAAACGAAGTTAAAGCATAAACTATGGTCATTAACATTTTATCATATATATAAATTGACTCTAAGTTGGACATTATCTGGAGACTTATTTCCTTGAGAATTCAATAATTCCTTTAAGGCAATTGATTTAAAGACGATTTGATAATAAATATATACTTGAGAGACAGAAACTATAGTTGCTTATTAAAAACTCTCTGAGACACACATTGAAGCGATTATTCGTTAAAAAATTTGTACGTTGTCTTCTATGAGCAATTATTACAGTATGTAAAGAAACAATACAATATGTAAATTTATAAAATAATTAAAAATAGTGTTACATACGTTAAACGCACGAAGATATTATTACCTGAAACAATTTTTTATAAATTATTAATTAATAATAAAAAAGCATCCTTTAACAAAAAATATCAAAGCACTTCCCACTCACAAGGACACAGCGATAAAAATTTTATATATATGTATGTAATACCAACACCAACTATACGGAACAGTATCGAAGGTGTGCCATTTGGTGCAGCGATTGCCTATTCTCCTGCTAGAGCATCGAACTTGGTGAATATGATATGATACGATAAATCCTTCTTACTATTGGATCTCCAAGATCCAATAGTGGAATAGTAACGGACCGTATAGTGGCGGTGTAAAAATATCCACTACCCCACATCATGCCGTGGGTATCGTAAGAGGCGGCCGAGGGAAACAAATCTGAAGAGAAAAGATGAACAGCAGCGTATTCTTAATAATGACCAAAAATAAAAAAATGTGGTTATCAAACCGCTTGCCAAGCGTAGCAATTATGGCAAATAGCCCTTATGAGGCAATCTATAGGGGAGACCAATGTTCCGCAGGGGCCTTACCTAAATAACCTGTAACGGTAAGCTATGTGACGGCGTAAGAGAATCCATCATACCATTAATCCATGGGTCTCGTCAAAATACTACGGGGAATACCAAAATAATACCACTGGAAGACAAACGTGCCATAGTACCAACCACGGAGCAAATTTTTGTATTTGCTCCGTGGTACCAACTCAGACCAACGCCTAGGTAGAGAAGGCGCCCTATTTTTACTTAATCCATTTACAAGAGGTAATTTATTTATTTAATTATTTGCTTAACACCAACAGGACATACACTAACAAAAGCACAATATTTTTACAAGAAATCATAAATTCTAAGTGTTGTTCTAAGTTTTCTTTAAACCTTACTGGGGGTAACAACAAGTATTTGTCCAGCCTCCAAATAATTGTTTCGGGTCTGGTCTATGTTTGTCCTTGTGAAATTGATATTTGTAAACAACCTCCACGATACAGCAGAAAATCGTAACGTTTGCGTGTAACGTTTAAAAAAATTTAAGAGTGTGATCAGAAATCGCATGACTTATTTCCTCCCTCAACTACCCTTTTGTTGTAGACACGCCATGAATTCTAACGCAACAGTTCGGATTCGTCGTTCATAATTCATACAGCAAAAAGAAAGAATAATAATTTGCCAGCAGCTCTCTTTGCAACCGAATACAGTTTGTGTGTCGATGCAAGAGGCTAGACTTTTATTAAGCTAAATCAGTGTGCTTCACCATTTTTTTTTATAGAATAATGGTGGCAAACGAGCACACAACATACCTGATAGTAAGTGGATGCAATACACCCATAGACATCTATCTACATCTATCTCGATTAAGAATCAAAATGCAGACGCGTTGTCATCCCCAAGATAAAAATGGAATGCCTCGTTTCCAGTAAACAGAATCTTAGCTGCTATTTTACGCTGGTATTTTGTGAGAGCGTAGTCCTTGCCCAGTCAAGCCAACCCAATCGCGTTGCAAACATATTACCATAATATAGCTGCAGCATGGCTCTACCATGCCATTTTCAGCTACATCTCCATACAATCAGGTGGGATAATAATCGATCAATCGTTTAAAAAATACAGACAACCAAGATTAATAGAAATAAATATCGACTAAAGGTAATACTTTTCCGTACATGAACAAACCTTAAGAAACAGCCTGTAAATAGCCTACTTACTGTTAGGCACAGGCCTCTCAAATTTGGTTTGATACTATTATAGCAATTCAAATATGAGACATTAATGTACTTATGTCCGTCATTATAAAAACTGGCAAATTGCCCTTGAATCTCCGTTTCGCACAAATAATTAGTTTACCATATATCAATATTAATCAGCTGCGAACACAAAATTCCAGTCGTTTATTTATTCGTTTTATCTTTATTGTAAACATCTTAGACTAAGGGGTACAATGGGCGGACTTAATGTTTTCCGGCATTGTCGATTAGTCAACCCTAGAAGAAAAAGGAAAATAAAAGTTGGTAGGTATTAAAAAAGATTGTTGAAATAACTTAAAGATACATGTAATAAACATCAAATATATACGGCACTTACTACAATGTATTATTTATAATCACATATATACATACATACTTAGTTACTTATATTCAGTTTCAACGACCTTGAAATGTAAATATCTTTTCCAAAATGATTCTATAAACAAACAATAAAAGGTAATAAAACCAACTATTTCGCAATTGTAATTGTATTCAAATCGTGATATTGTCGGTGGAGCACGCATTTATAATCTGCGAGACTTTTCCTTGTTGCGTTTGTTTATGAAACCGCGCGATAAGAAGTGCTTGTGTGGAATTATTAGTTTAGAACTCGTTTAAATAGTAGCAACAAAAGACTAGTGATTTTACCCAAGTTCCAAAAACGAAGAAAGAAAGTTTTATATTAGATGCATATGTTTTGTTAGGAATGTTCACCGATATATCAGAATTAATTTTAATGATTCTTCTTTTATGAAATAAGTTATATAAATTGTAAGAGAAAAACCCACTCGGGTGAAAAAATAGAGAAAATTTTAATGAAAATATTTAGACAACATTCTATTTGTTACCTTTTAACTTGTGACCAATGATAAGTATCTTTTTGTATATAATATCATTGCTTGTGACATTCTTTAGTTTACTTTTAAAGACAATATTAGCAAAAAATAGTTGAAGCCGTAATATCGTTGGTAGATTATGCCACTGCCATAAAAATATAAAAAACTCCAACTCACAGTTGTTTTCACAGTAAGTTTTAAGCAAGAAAAAACGTTTATTCGTTTCTATAAAAGGCGGAAGTATCATGTAAAAATTTCCATTAAAAGGCTCATAAAGATAATATATGTGTCGCAAATATTGTTATCGTCGCAATAAAAGTAGGTAACACACATATTTAGTTAAAATATTTAAAAAATTATGAACATTATGACTACATTATATAAAGCGCAAGTCCGATCGTTCATGGAGTACTGCTGTCACATATGGGCTGGTGCTGCAAAATGCCACCTGACAGCATTGGACTCAGTGGAGAGACTTGCTAAGAGGCTCATTGGTGGCCTTGATTTGTTTGAAACCAATCTTGTCAGCCTCGAACAGAGGCGCAGAGTAGCCAGTCTCTCGGTATTCTATAGAATGCATTTTGGTGAGTGTGCGCAGGAATTACACGCTTTAATTCCTCCCTCTCCTTTCCACCATCGGACAACCAGGTGGTTGGCGGGTCTTCATCCCTTTGTTGTCGATATTCCACGCATTAGAACCAAACTGTTTGCTTCGTCTTTTGTAATGCGTACAGCAAAGGAGTGGAATAATTTGCTTGCGTCCATCTTTCCGTCCGAATACATACAATCTGGGCGTCTTCAAGGCAAGAGTGAATAGGCTTTTGTTACGATAAGACAGTGCGATTTACCATCTAAGGCTACATCACCACTTACCACCAGGTGGGGATTGTGGTCAAGCACTGACTTATAATAAGTAAAAAAAATAATAATATATTACTTGTAATATACGAGTATTTGGTTAAATGATAATAATATTATCTTTTTTAGATTTATTTAACACCTGATAGCTAAGAATAACATGGCATTCTCTGCCAGTCGACCCTGGTTCTCAAAAACGAATGTTGACATTAGCAAAACATCTTAATCATATAAAGTGTACACATATTAAATATCTAAACATAGTTTGTAGTTATACAAATATGTACATAAACACACAAACACACACACACACACACACACACACACACACACACACACACACACACACACGCACGCACACACACACACACACACACACACACACACACGCACGCGCACACGCACGCGCACACACACACACACACACACACACACATATATATATATATATATATATATATATATATATATATATATATATATATATATATATATATATATATATATATATATGTAATTATGATCAGGTTGTAGAAAAGTACTTTAAAGGAGTTTTATTGGTCTTCCATACTGTACTGCCTACCTGTACTGTAAAATAGGACCTGAAAATATTACTTCTGTGCTGTGGAATAATCATAAAATGTTTTGATTGTGTGATGTTCCACCGTCGATAGATTGAAGAAAATGAAAGTTATCCTTAGGATAAGAAGGCGACATAGGATTGTTTTCATGGAATAAAGTACAAGTAAAATTCTGGAGCAACACCTTTGACGAATAGGATGCCATTTAAGCTTTGAACGATAGAAGATAAGTTGTACGTGATAGTCAGGCTGCAGCGTATTATGCCTGCAGTACAAATGTGTCAGCTTGACCAGGGAATAACATTGCTCGCAAAGTATGCCAGCATGTAATAGCTGCTATTTCGTATGGTAAGTGAAAAGAAGCAGAGACCCCTTAAACTGGATACGAGTGTTTGGTTTGGTTTAATTTAGTGAAGCCTTTTCGAATACCGCCGAGTTCGTTCAAATCGGTCAAGCCAATCAAAAGTTATGAGAGTTCCATACATTCACACAAACAATTGCACGCATGCACAAACGCACGAACGCACGCACGCAGGCACGATTGCACGCACACACGCACGCACGCATGCACCTATTCTCGCACGCACGAACTCGCGCACGTACGCATGCACTCATTCACGCACGCACGCACGCACGCCCGAATGCACGCACGCACACATGCACGCACTCACGCACGCACTCTCGCACGCACGCACGCACGCAC
Source organism: Parnassius mnemosyne (assembly GCA_963668995.1). Classification (NCBI taxonomy): domain Eukaryota; kingdom Metazoa; phylum Arthropoda; class Insecta; order Lepidoptera; family Papilionidae; genus Parnassius; species Parnassius mnemosyne. The sequence continues at coordinate 27,191,518 of CAVLGL010000083.1, forward strand.
GCACTCTCGCACGCACTCACGCACGCACGCAAGTACACACACACACACACACATACACACACACACACACACACACACACACACACACACACACACACACACACACACACACACACCGATTTTATGAAAATCATTAATTTTCATAGCGGGAAGTGAAAAAAATATATTATATTAATAGATATGAAGGCACATTGGGGAACAGTGATCATTAGTCAAACTGAAAATAAAGGTATAGGCTAAAACTAATGTCTAATATTCCTATTAAATTTTGTTTTTATGGATTCTAAAATGGCGACAATTTTCTAAACAGCCTAAACGGTATTTCGAGAGTCATTTAGTCTTAGTTTATGGGTTCTATCATGCAGTCATTGGTTTTAAAGTAGTTGTATAATAGAATAAAGGTTCTCGAGTGGCGGCCTCGTACCGGTAGGCGAAGTGTAGGGCGTCCCCTCACGAGATGGAGTGACGACCTGGTAAGACATGCAGGAAGTCGATGGATGCAGGTGGCTCAGGACCGTGCTTTGTGGCATTCTTTGGGGAAGGCCTATGTTCAGCAGTGGACTTGTGAAGGGCTGTAATGATGATGATGATGATAATGAATATTTGAATTACTTACGCTGTATAGCAGTTTTTTCAACATAACATATAATTCTCCTTAGAAATGTATAAAAGATGAAAAAACTTGTCTTGAGAAAGTGTTGGTTCGAACTGCACTAAATCTTTTACTTTTTTCCACTTTTTTTTTGCACAATATAAACGCAACGCATGTCGTTTTATACAGATTTCATTTGTAATATGGCTGTTATTTATTTTTTTAGTTTTATATCACCCTCATAGACAGCAGTCATAAAACTACTGTATTTACAAGAGTGTACAATTACGCCATAAAAATAAATTTTAGAAGGGAGTTTGCATACACCATTGTTCAGGTATAAGATTTGAATGATAACACTGTAACACTTAGACCTGTAATAAGCAAGTGACAACATGCAAAAAAACAGCTTCCATACAACTTTAATGATAAAATAAGATTCAAGTGTTACAATATTCTTAAAGTTGTATACTCGCGTTTTCATATTCTGATTAAGAACCCTAAGCTTAATTGAATCCCATAATACAGACTTTATACAGTTTGTGTTGTATAATAACTCATAAACCACTCTTATAAGGATACAACTTCTTTTCTACACTCTGATACGCTTCTTAAAGAACTATAAGTTATATGTGGGCTGGTAAATTGAATTTATCATAGCTTTACTGTAAAAATACCTGTACCTAGGCTGTACTTAGTACCGCCTACTACCGCCTTTCAAATTACGAAATCTATCCATCTGCAGAGAGGTGTAAGAAAGGCTGACGTTAAATCTCCGAGTTTCGGGTACTCTTGTTTTGTACTCGAGAAGCTATCATAGCCTTACTATAAAAGTACCTGTACCTAGACTGTATACCTAGTACCGCCCAATTTTCAAAGGAAATTGTACAGGAGGCCAAACTTATACTTACAAATTTTCTATGTGCCCAGCGAAACGTATAAATGCCGTAATCTCTTTTAACATCAAGTACTTTCCCAGTGGTGGGGCGTACATTATAGGCTGTAACTTTATCTCGATTCAGAGACAACGAGTTTACTCCGATCTCAATGGAGTTTGAACTCCGATCTCGTTGAGTTCTCTTCATCTTGACCTCGACCTTAAAGTCGAGATCAAATGATAATTTCATGCTTAATCGGTCGAGTTCGACTCGAGCCAAAGTAAATTGTAATTTTACGTTCGTGAGCAATATTTTTCACTTTCATTTTATTAAATTATTACTAATATCCTTAAACATTTAATAGCGTACTGCTTTAATCTGTTTTGAAAATGAGAATTTGAGGGAGTTAATAAATGACGACCTGGTAAGATATGCAGGAAGTCGATGGATGCAGGTGGCTCAGGACCGTGCTTTATGGCATTCTTTGGGGGAGGCCTATGTTCAGCAGTGGACTTGTGAAGGGCTGTAATGATGATGATGATGAATAAATCCTAACAAGAATTAAATAAAACAAGTTTTTACGGACTTTGCTTGTACGACATTGGGCGTTGAACACCTCACATCCTCCCCCTGTACCATGGATGCTGTAAAGTGCTCGAAACGTCGGGAAATTAAATAAGTTATAAAATTCGTCAAAAGTAGTTTTATTTAAATGTATAGTGCTCGCGTAAATATAAGAAAACATTATCCTAACATACTTCTAAATATGCGAGAGAACATTTGCACTATATAGGTATAACTGCGATTCCCCTGGTGTTGCAGTTGTTCATGGGCGGCGGTAGTCACTTACCATCAGGTGAGCCGCATGCTCGTTTGCCCCCTCTCCTATAAAAAAAAAAATAACTACAACAATAATATATTAAAAAGCAACAGACGATCTATCGCTTCCGTAAAATTCAATCTACATAGGTATATCAAATAAGAAGTGACTTGACTAACCGATCTCCTATATCTTTGGCTTCATACCCTGAACGTCCCTCAATCCTCGATCTAGTCAGGAGCCAAGCCTGTACATTGGTCTTAATACGGTCTCCAGGGTACGTTGACAGTTTAATTTGTCCTCGACTTACAATCAACCAATTAGCGCGTTAACAGTTAAATGGACACGTTCATTATAATCAGCATGACTTTAAATTGCGGCCTCATAAATAATACTTCGGCGGGTTCAACAAACCGAGGGCGTCATACAGTCTGTAAGCGACGTTCGTCAGCTCTAATAATAATTGTTTTTTTCCACCGACAAAAAACAAGCCGTAATTACACATGGACATGAGTTTACTTTGCAGAGGTTGCTGAACCGATCCCTATCTAGCGATGGCCGTGACGGGTTTTAAATTTGTTTGTTGATTTAGACCAATTGCCCGGTTGTTGTCCCATACGGGTATCCTGTCCGGAATAGGGATATAAGAATGTTCACGCTTGTCCAAGCGTTACCTTGGAAATTAATATTGGAAAGCAACATTTCATTAAGAATGCTTATTTAATGGATTAAAAACATGGGTACTGCAAAGCACTCGAGGTGTCGGTAATTAAAAATACGTAAAATTAAATGCGATAAAATCCGTAAAAATTAGTTTTATTCCTTGTATTTTATACGCGAAATATAAGAAATCATTCATTAGTATTTTCTTTAATTAAATATATAGTTAATTACAATCTAACAACAACTTGTATTTTGTCTTTAATCGTGTGATTTACTTTACCTACGAAGGAATTTAAAAAAGTTAAAATTAAACGCGATAAAGCAATAAAAAATATTTAATTTAATGTTTAGGATACAGTAAAGTATAAAAAAATGTAACTCTTATTTTCTTAAGCAAATACTATCAGAGTTTTCTTATAAAAAGTAAAATTAATATTAAAATTTTAATATAATACTGATATTTTATCATCATATCTAAAGGACCCACTAAGCATAGGCATATTAAATTCGCTACCATTAACTAATATTAAAGAAAACAGTTATTGTAACTAAGCGTTTTTGTCTGTGACAACATAATAAACCTCATACTGGTCTCACGCATTGGTGACTTTTTTGCTTCAATTCGTCGGAATATAATTTTAATTACATTATTAGTATAGAATTACTGATGTGAATGACCGGATTAAGAAGTTAAGTTGATTACGAACTAAAACATCTGTTAAGTTTTTATACGCGGTAGAGCCATGCTATATTAGTAGTATATTTGTAGCACGAATGAGTCGACTCGACCGGGGAATGACCACGCTGTCACAGAATACCAGCGTAAAATAGCAGCTTAACACTGCTGTGTTTAAAAAAAGGCAATCCATCTTGGTCCTCATGGGTGACGACGCATCTGCATTTTGATTCTTTATTAAGGATAGATGTAAATGTCTATGGGTCACAGCAACCACTTACCATCAGGTGGCCTGTGTGTTCGACTTGTTTAAAGGTAGACGTTATAGATATAAACTAGTACACTAGAAATATATACTATCGTGAAATTGCAGCATAATACTGTTTTGTACCGTATGTTGGGAAACCAGAACCAGAGACTCCTTTTAAATGGTAACGAGCCATTCTATCTGGATACTCAGGGTTTACAACGCGTCCGCATTTTAATTCTTAATGGAAGATAGTAAGTTTCTATAGGCCAAGGAGTCCACTTACTATTAGGTGAACTGCCAGGATCGGGTATGTGGCGCTGTAGTTAAGTTATTAACAAATTCTATATTTATAGATCGCTCTTAGCGATAGGACCGCCCATTGTACCACATTTCTTTTTCTCATTTTTTATTAATATTTATGTTATTTTTTGGCGTACAATAAAGTGTTATCTATCTATCTATCTATCTATAAATCTAAACGGCTCATATTCCCAATATATGTTGATTTAAGAGCATAAGAGTAAATCACAAAATCTGCACCCGAAAGGTGGTGCTGTGGCTGAGTTGTTTACAAAATTTTATATTAACATTAACTGAAAAGTTTGAAGTGAATTCGGAATAAAGCTCATCATGCCCCCAGTGGAGGTCACAACAATATCTGCTGGACCAGCTACTATATCAATAAATAGAAATTGTTAACTTTAACTAGTTTCAGAAATATCGTGTTACAAAAGATAATACAAACGAATACCAATTCTATTTTACCCCCTTGCCCAGCTTGCCAAAAACCGCCCTAACAAGCAATTAATGAGGTAATCCCATTTTCAGTAGTGGACTTTTATTATATAATTTAAAAAGCGTAACTACCCATCGACCATTATTAAAAAACTAGATATACAATCAGTGACAAAAAATGTCCTTACCGAATGAGCGCCCACTCGAACATTTGGGTCCGCTTTTAATTTGTACATAACTTTATGAATACAACTTTAAGCAAAGCACTTAAGGTTGAATTTATATTATTGTATATTTATTTCAACTAGAATTACGTCAAAACAATTTGGCGATAGTTTTTAGAGAACTTTTGCATGGTATTGTGTATCTAGTTTTTATTAGTGATCGAAGTAACACTGAGATTTTTTTCTGTATCGTGGGAGCAGTTTACAAACATGAATTGCATAAGGACAAACACCCAGACCCGGGAAAATTATTTGTAGGCCATACAGCCCGCGGCCCTAAGGCCCTAGGGCTGCAACTCAACTGCTAAGCCACTGCACCACGGAGCCGTACTTATGATGGGCTGTAGTATGTGTGGTATGTTTCTTTCTGATTGTTATCAATAGAATATACGAGTATTTCTGCAATGATCCCACATAAATTAAAACCAAAAGTGTTATTTTGGTCTCTCTACCTTTAACAAAATATCTTTTCAATAGTTTTTTTTTTTTGAAAACTTGCGAGCACTTTTGATTATTAACCATAAAATATACTTACATAGTGATCCCACATAAATTTAAAGAAAAGTGACGATTTAAGCCAGTTTATATTTCGGTCTCTACCTTTAACAAAATATATTTTTAAGTTTTATTTTTAAACTTGCGGATACTTTTGATTATTATCGATAAAATATACTTTACACGATGATTCCATATCAATTTTAGCCAAATTTGATGATTTACGCCAGTTTATATTTAGTTCTCTACCTTTAACAAAATATCTTTCAAGTTTTATTTTTTTTTAAACTTAGAGTACTTCTAATCTTTATCAAAAGAATATAATTTTACAGGGGTCCCATATAAATTCAAACTGAATGGGATGTTATTTGAAGTCAATTCATATTTTTTTAATAACTCAATTATTATTCTCCAAAAGAGATGAAACACTGTAATAAAATAGATTCTCGCCGACATCGATCAAATTTAAATTGCGGTGTTGATTTATGCTTAGTTCTTGGCTAAACCTAGAACCTTTCACTTAGAACCGATTCTGCGAACAGGTAGGTTGATGCTGACAGGCGAGGACGCTAACAAAGTATATTTATTTTGCCCTCGCGCTATTAAAATTGTAGGGTATATTTGTCGCATTCATTTGTGGCCAACGTTCCACGCATTCAAATCAAACTGTTTGCTTTGTTATTCGTATGGGTACAGCAAGAGCGGAATAATTGACCAGAATCTGCCCTTTGTGAAAAGGAAGTGACTGTATGAAATTATTTTTTCTAAGCTAAGTCAGGACGCTTTACTATGTTCGGCTGCATCGCCACTACTGCGATGGGATAATAGTCAAGCATTGGCTTATAATGTTTAATATAAATTTATGTTGAGTACTTATAAAAACTGCTGTCTATATATATAACTAAAAATGACAAACGAGCACACAGTGTACCTGATGTTAAGTGAATGTTGTGGCACAGACTAAAAATAAAACTATCCTTAATTAAAAATCCAAATCGAAGTGCGATGTCTCAGATGGAATGCCTCGTTATCAGTTAAAAACTTTAACAAATGTTTAAAAATGGCTGTTTGAACACAGCTATGAATTATGATTTTTATATTATTATTTTTATATTTTATATTATTTTTATTATTATTCTCTTTGCATTTTCTTTCGCATCTACCATGGGGAGTGCTCTGAGGAATTGTTCGGATTAATCCCAGCCGCCAAATTTCACGAACGCACATCGCGGCAGAACTCCCGATACCATCCACACCATCTGGATGATTGGCGGTCCACCACTGTGCGATTTAGAAGATGTTTTCTTCCTCGCACAACTTCCTTGTGGAATAGTTTACCACCAGGGATTTTTCCGGACCGATACGACTTAGGGACCTTCAAGAAAAGAGCCTACTCCTTTTTAAAAGGCCGGCAACGCATCTGCAATTCCCCTGGTGTTGCGGTTGTTCATGAGCGGCGGTAGTCACTTACCATCAGGTGAGCCGCATGCTCGTTTGCCCCCTCTCCTATAAAAAAAAAAAAAATGATCTCTTATATTTACGCGAACACTAATTTACGATTCAGAGATTCGCGAGGCTATTGAAATCAAAATCATCCTAATTTCAACAGAGAAGATTATTCTTTTATAAGATTATCTTATATATTTAGAAGTCCTATAATTAATAAAATTAAATCCCAACCCAAGCATACAACTGCAAGACTTCAAGATACTATAAGTTCATACTGCGTAGATTGGAACAAAAATTAATAATTTTAATCTGGAGGTAGCTGTGGTTAACTATGACATTGGGACGTCGAACACCTCAGTCTCCCCCGTGACCAAGGGTGCTGTAAAGTGCTCGAAACGTCGGGAATATAAAATAAGTTAATATACGCGATAAAATCCGTAAAAACTAGTTTTATTTGGAAGTAAAGACTAGAAATGAGTTGGGGGTGACTCGAACTTTAGGCTTAGTTAGTTTGAATAGCCTATCATGTAGAGGATATCATAGGGGCCATAGTTGAATAGGAGCAAAAAATTCTCATTACACTCCTAGGGGGTCAAAATGGCCATAGACCAAAAAATTCAAAATTCTTATTTCGGTTATAACTCCGCCTCCTTCGGAGGTCCTTACACAGTATTTACTTCCCGCGTCCCACTATTAAAAGTTATAAATTAGTTCACGCGTTACACGTAATATTTTCAAAGTATCTTTTGGATAACTCTTGTCTCATTGAAGTAGCCTCACAGATGTCAATCACTTTGGATTGAAATCTTGAAATGAAACATTTTGATAAATATATACCTATATAAATAAATTAGTAGTTGAGATCTTTACATCGGAATATAATTAAATCAACCGTAAATGTCGATTTGACCTCCGCCGTTGTCACAGTCACCGGTCTTGATATTTTACGTCTAGGGTAAACGGGATAATTATGTTGTCACCTGTCAGAAGTCATAAGTAATGTGAGACTCGCGGGACGTAATGAGTTGATGGATTTGGACACCATATTATGGGAAATTTTAACGCTATTAACATGATAAATTATGGGATTTCATCTTAACACATTACTATCGTAAGAATGGATACTAAAAATGCTACAAATTAACTCCGATAAGTCATACCAACTGCAGCCAAGCGAAGCTATTCCTCCTTAACCTCATATCCTCATCGAGTGGAAAGGTGTCATGTCCACCATCGAACTATTTAGAAGCGGCGAAATAACAAAATAATAATGGCTGAATTGTTTTAAATAAAATAAAATAGAATATACATGTGTGTATGTAAGGTACATACCTATATAAGTTAAACGACGACAGACGACGTTATCATTTACTTTTTTTAAATAATAAACTTATAACATAATATAAAGGCGTAACATATGGTCTATATATCTGATAAACTGTTAGATAACATGTTATGTGATAATGTATTAACGCGTACTAAAACACATAATATAAGACAAAATAAAAATAATGCCGAGTGTGGGTCAGGCGACGAGTAGCGTAGGGTTCCGTAGCACAGATATATAAAAATTTTTAAGAGTTCAATAAAAAATAATTTCATATTATTTTTTAATTTAATAAGTAAAGATAAGGTGAGGGGTAGGAGGAAACAGTAGCTACTTTTCAACTTGATATATCATAAATTAAACTCAAAAATCATTATTTTTAAATATTAGTGTTTTCAACATAACAATGAATTGGCTTTTTTGGTAAGATAATGCGATAACATCCACCACTGACTTGTAATCAGTAAAAAAATGCTAACTTTATTTTTACAAATGCCAACCATACCATGTTCAACGTGCTGGTTGGTTGATCTTTGACAAAAAAAGTCCCGTTGTGTTTCTTGCTGGTTCTTCGGAGGAGAGAGATTTTTTGCGAACCAGTGGTAAAAGTAAAAAATTAATTTCAATAAGAATTACATGTAACCCTATATTGAATAAAAATTATTCTATAATATATAAATGACGCTCTGACAACCAATTCGTCGTTGACGCCGCAAAGGGGCAAAGCTCTATTTTTTTAATTACAGGAGATAAAAAAAGCTAGTAAATCGGGGAATAATAAATGTCTTCTTGCTCTACAGTAATTTAAAAAAAATTGCGGTTCACTCCTTTGCGGCGTTAGCGACGAATAGTTGGCTAAAATCAATCCATCCAAAAACTAAAACTTCTTATTTTTCTTCTCATTTATCAGCCACATAAAAGACCACATGGTCATAAGCATCTCTAGTACCAGACGTGGATAACTTTGCCCGTACTCTACCTTGCGTAAACGAGATGGTAATACAGCCATTTACAGGAATCCCTAAGATTTTTTTGGTATTTCCAATACACCCCCGGAATAAATTGGGGTGATCGATTCTCTATGGCTGCCATCAGGCGGTACAAATTTACACACACTAGTGATGAGAAGGAGATGCATTGAGTATGGGTAAATATTTTTATTTATATTTTTTTATATTCTACTAAGTAATAAAAGATAAGCGCATCTACGATCCCACCTGATGGTAAGTGGTGATGTAGCCTAAGATCGTGAAGCGCACTGAATTAACAAAAGCCTATTCACTCTTGCCTTGAAGACACCCATACTGTAATCGGATGGAAAGACAGATGCTGGCAACTTATTCCACTCCTTTGCTGTACGCATGATGAACGACGTGGCGAACCGTTTGGTTCGAATGCGTGGTAAGTCAACAACGAAAGGGTGGTGGAGACTGGCCGAACGTCTGGTTGTCCGATGGTGGAAGGGAGAAGGTGGAATTAAATTATGTAATTCCTGCGCACACTATCCGAAATGCATCCTGTAGAAAACCGAAAGGCTGGCTACTTTACAAAAAATATTCCAAGTTGTGTATGCCAGCTTACGCGATTTTAGAAAAGCTTATATGTCTAGCGGTGGATTTATCAAGGCAAACATCCTTGTTAAATCCATCAACAAATCATTATGAGATCTATATCTAAAGAGTATAAATACTCCTAAATATTCATTTAATTCGATCAAAAACTCTAATATGTAGATACATTGCTGTGATATAGAACAAAACGTAATTATAAGGGTTTCGCTTTTATGACATTGGAATCATAAAAAATTATCATACTACAAAGAAAATCAACACTTAAGTTTTGCTATCAGCTTTGATATGAAACATAAAAAAAATTTGTCGACCACACGTGGCCGCCATCTCGTGATTCCAACCACAGCGATAGTTTCTAAATACTGTCCCAAGTTATCTAATGCGCGAAATCATATGAAATATAAAGTTAAAGTAAAGTTGCAGCCTATTTACGTTCCACTACTGGGCACAGGCCTCCCCTCATTTCTGAGAGGTTTTTAGGGCAAGGAAATGTCCGCCGCGCTGCCCCAATGCATGTTGGCGAACTTCACACGTCTTCGAAATATTTTTTTTCTTATTTCTCAGATATGCAGGTTTCCTCACGATATTTTTCTCCCAACGCCGAGCACGTGGTAAATCAGCACTTAAAATTGCAATTAACAATTTCATTGGTGCCGGCGGGGATCGAACCCGGGTTGCTCGAGTACTGAGAAGCTTACAGCGAGTGCTGTAAGCTTCTCAGTACTTGTTAAATATATTTCATAGAGCCGTGCTGAGCTACCACGGCTCTATGAATTCAAAAAGGAGGAGGTTCTCAATTCGTCGAAATCTTTTTGTTTTTATGTATGTTCACCGATTACTCGAAGACATCTGAACCAATTAGGAAAACACTTTTTTTTGTTTCAAATTATATACTATCCAGGTGGTCTCATTTAAATTTTATCGAAATCGGTCGAGCGGTATTAATAAGATCAACAATAAACTATATTTACATTGAAGTCGGTTGTACAAAAATTTTAATTTTACCACTTGTATATAGCATAATTAATTAATACTAAATAAATAAAAAATAATTATTCACGCTAACATAGGCTACTGTTGGTGGCAGTTAGGTTGCTGGTAGTTAGATTGGTGGTAGTTAGATTGGTGGTTTGATTGGTGGTTTGGTGGAACCACGGGGATAATCACAATTTGCAATATTCCAAGAGACAAAAACAATTTGCATCAAATGTTGGTTCTTGGATACTACTGGTCTAGTAAATGGTATAGAATGCTGTCTGTCAAAATCACTCAAATTTTAACATTGCGAATTGATTTTAATCCGGAGATTGTCTCTAAGTAACGGTTAAAAATTTACGTTTTGGTTTTGCCTTTTAAATTTTAATATTTTGTTAAACGTGTATTTAATATTTCAGGACACACATTTATAAGTTATTAAACAGTTCAAATTTAACACCATTACTGTAATATGTATACAATATGTTGTGTATATTGTATTGAATACAAATTACAGCCTTATTTTTATTACATTCAACAAATATTTTAGTGCCATTTTTTAAGCGTAACAATTCGCAAAAACTACATACATAAGCTCACTCGTAACGAGGTCACCTTAACTGGAGTGCCGCCATAGTTCCTCATTACATAGTTGACCTTAAAAAACTACGCTCGTTTTAAATGCAACAAACTAACGGCATTGATGCGACCGCTAGTGTTGTCCCCGCTCAACTATTTTGGTCCCAATCTTGATCTATCTCGGCTAGAATTACCTTAAGCTAAATAAGGCGTAGACCTTGAATTATTTTTGATTTAATATAGAACGCCGCTGTTTAAGGTTTGCGAGTTGATAGAGATTTAGCCTAGCAGATTTTGAACGTCTTCTTCTTTATTATAAAATACCATAAAAGTCCACTGCTGGACATAGGTCTCTCCTTTTGTAGTTGTAAGTGGGATTTGCTTCAATCGTCATACTCTATCACACGTCGTGCACCTTTTGTCACAATATTAAAGTGAGAAACGAGCTTATTATCCACCTGATGTTAAGTGGTTACTGCATTCCATGAACAACTTCAAACAATAAAGGCTACAAATGCGTTACACCTTTGAAGACTAAGATGAAATGCCACACAGCGAGTAATTATAGTGGCTCTCAACACCCTTCAGACCAGAACGTAGCGATGCAAGTACTGCTAATGACGGCAAAAATAGTTAAGAGGGTGGTACCTACACAAGCGCACTCTTAAGCATAAAACCTTGACTTTTGACATTTTTTTATAGAATAAGAGTGACAAACGAGCACACAGTCCACCTGATGGTAAGTCAAATCAAGATGCAGATGCGTTGTCACCCGTGAGGACTAAGATGGAATACCTCATTTCCAGTAAAAAGGGTCGCCGGTTCTCTACACTCGCCATACGAAACACAGCAGCGTTAAGCTGCTATTTTACAATGGTATTCTGTGAGAGCTTGGTCCTTCCCCGGTCGTGCCGACCCATTCGTGCTACAATTATACTACTTATATAGCTGCAGCATGGCTCTACCACGTGAAAAACACATGTTTTAAAAGTTTCCTCATAATATTTCCGTTATACTTTAGCCAATATTAATTAATTGCAAATTAAACTTCAGAGGCACCGGCATCGGATATAAGGTCTAAGTCGTGCGCTTAATAAAGTCAAGCAATTATCACTTGAGTAGACTGTTAAAAACACATCATTAAAGAACCTATAAAAAAATAAAAAAGATCTTAGAGGTCGACAGTGATACAAGCGTTTCATTATTGCCTCAGATTGATTTAAAGCATTAGCCGTTTTTTGTCTTTGCCTTCTTCCAGATTATGATACAGTATATATCAGAGGTTAAGGGATCAAGGTATTATATAGTATATAACAGGGGTGCCTTTACCGAGTAGTGGCGGTGTAAGAATATCCACTACCCCATATCATACCGTGGGTGTCGTAAGAGGTGACAGGGGGAAACAAATCAGAAGATCTTCGTCGATCGTCTCCTTATTAACGACTAAAAATTAAATACAGCTGTTGCAAACCCTCTTGCCAAGCGTGGCAACTACTTATGGCAATCTATATTTAGCAGTGAACTTTAATAGGCTGTAACGGTATCAGAGATGTCTAGCAAGTAGATCACGATCAATTATTGGTCGATCGCGAAGCCAATTGTGACTACATGCTAAATGCAGTAGATACTAATTTAGGATATTAATTACAACCCATAGCGGTTATAGAATCCACTTACCATTACGTGGACTGTTCTTTGACTTATTTACTTATCACTCACAATACGAAACACAGCGGGACGAGTATACTGCTATTTCTGACACATTTGTGCGGCAGTGATAGTACTCCACAACGTGGTCCTACAATGTAGGACCTTAGGACTATTCTCCAAGACGTCAATGGTATGCCAAATGGAAGTTAATAAGATAAAAAGAAGACAAGTCAAAATATCTCTAATCAACACCTATACCTGTAGTCGTTAGGAACACTACTCTTAAAGTGTTTAGTTGTTAATGGGAGAGACTTACCATCAGGTGAGCCGCATACTCGTTTGCCCTCTCTTTTATAAAAAAAGATTTTATACTTCACGTGTGGCGTTTGTGTTCCTAAACAGCTCTTTATACTACAAACCGTTAAACTTTTAAATTATTAACCGAGTTAAAGTTTAGTTTTAGAGTTTAAAGAGTATAATATGAGACAAATTGTTCGATAAGATAATCCCCACTTCGACCAACAGCTCAATAGACGAATCTAACACCTAGACCGCGTTAGGGAAATTGCAACAAATAATTTTGTCCAAACTACGACTATCTCTTAACCTTAAAATAAAAGTGTACAATCAGTGCGTTTTACCAGTCATGCATTACGGGACCGAAACGTAGTGTTTCACTGCTGACCGTATGAGAAAACTCAGAGTTGTTCGACGAGCTATTGAGAGAGTTACGCTCGGAGTTTTTGAAAAATAAAGAAAGAACAGAGGGATTGAATTTGACTTACTCGCATGCTACGTATTTTTAAAGCATGCGGTTATCCCCTGAAAAACCTACGTTCTCTACCGTGTAGAATTACAGTTAACCCCCAATTTAAATGTCATGTTCGCGACGAATTTAACGAAAACCCATTAATCTTAAAATGATGATCAAACTAAATGATCACCAATTAAAATCTAAATTAACTTGCATGCGTCAGTAATTATTGGCAACGTATTAGAGTTATTTAGCGAGTGACGTCTGAAAAATGTCCGGCATCGAACTCAGGGTCGACGACTGGACGCACCGTCAAGAAAAGAGCCTACTCTTTTTTAAAAGGCCGGCAACGCATCTGCAATTACCCTGGTGTTGCAGTTGTTCATGGGCGGCGGTAGTCACTTACCACCAGGTGAACTGCATACTCGTTTGCCCCCTCTCCTATTAAAATAAACCTGTGCCGATATCCTATCGATTTTTATTTGCCGTTTCACATTAGATAATAAGTAAAAATAACTTACAACGCAGTAATGCTACTGTTCTTTCTGTTGAGAAAATATTTACCTGAAAACAAAACAATATATTATATAAAATAAAGCACAAATTTTGTATATTTGTATATTATGCAAACGTTGGTTTATAATCCGTCTATTTTTTATTTATACCGTTACAGCCTATTAAAAGTCCACTACTGAACATAGGCCTCGCATGGCAAGCAGGTTGGCAATTGCAGTGTTTTATGTTATAGTTGTTATTGAAAAAGACGCTGTTTTTTTATAAAATAAAGGTGACAAACAAGCACACAGTCCTCCTGATGGTAAGTGGTTACTGCGGCCCATAGACAATTACATCTATCGTTTATTACAAATCAAAATGCAGATGCGTTGTCACCCGTGGGGACTAAGATGGAATGCTTCATTTCCAGTAAACAGGGTTTCCGGTTCTTTACACTCACCATACGAAACACAGCAGCGTTAAGCTGCTATTTTACGCTGGTATTCTGTGAGAGCGTGGTCCTTCCCTGGTTGAGCCGACCCATTCGTGCTACAACTATACTACTAATATAGCTGCAGCATGGCTCTACCACGTAAGCATGTTGCCCATCTCCTTGATTGTTTCCCTTTGTCGCCTCTTACGACACCCACGGGACAATATGTAGTATGCAGTATGTAGGTAGTGGATATTCTTACACCGCCACTACACGGGTAGTAGTTAGACTGTGACACGGAATTTTCAATATATAATTAATGTATAAACTGTCAAACCTGTCGTTCAGAGGTAGACAGAGATTAAGGACTTCAATTTGGCACGATCCTGACATATCTCTAGCTTTTTTCATATCCGTATATCTACCGCATGTATATCATGCTCGTCGGTTAAGGTATTATTGGCTTGACTACTTAGCCGATCTGAATATGTCGCCAATTTGGCAGACAAACTTCCGTCTATGGCGCCTTGACGTGACTGCCAAAATATATAATATGGTTTATACAAATAATAGAAATTGCAAGAAATATAAAATTCGAAATTAAACCTATTATAACTAGTTTTTGAATACATAAATGTTTTTGTTTGTCCTTATTTCACGTCAAAACTCGACGAATGATGATGTACGGTTTTGATGTCCGAAAAAGAGTTTCTTTGGACAGAAATATTTGAAGGGCCGGAGAGTAAAATATTATGCTACTTTAATTCCAGATAAAACACCGGGAACTTTTTAGTTGAATTTAAAATTGTTAAAAAATATAATTTCGTTCGCAAAAAGAAACACAACAACTAAAGTAATAATTTAAGTCAACACCCCACGTGTCGATCATCTCCTGAATCAAATATTTAAAGATATTTCATCGACGAGACAAAACCTCTTGGAACAGGGCACCCCCATGTATTTCCTCATGAGGGCGAGGGATATTACAAATAGTGGTTACGCAACAGAAAGGTCGTCGTTATTATATTGATTTGCCATCAGGAAGATGCTGGCGATCTAACGTCACCCATGCGATAGTGGATTCTATAACGTCACCTTTACTCGTGTAAAGAAAATTATCAAAGACAGATAAAAGTACCGGAAGTATTTCATTCTCATAAAAATCGTTTTGTACGTTGTATGAAATTTGCCTGCAGTTTACGTACACGTTAAATTTCGTCAGGCGCTTTCATAAAGACATAATTAAATAAAGATAAAGATAATGCTGTTATAAAACATTAATAATATTATTAAGCGTAACAATCCAGCGTCGTTATCATAAATCCAAGTCAGCAAGTCATTGATTAATATAAACAACCGTCGATAATGAAATACCAATTGAATAAAACTTGAAAACACTGACGAGAAGGCCACCGATTCTGACATTGAGAAAGAGCGCAAATTCACTCGTATCACTCGATAGCAAATCTTTATCCGAGTAGCTTAGACTGACAAAGATAGACGACATGCTTACATATCATGTGACGCAAGAACCAAGCCAAAACCATGCTCAATTTATTGTATGATCACAAACGTTACTTACATATGTACGCGTCCAGCAGTGAACATTTGCGGGTTGTTATAGAAAGAAAGAAGACAGATCTATGGGTGTGCGCATTTCAAGATGTTGTGCATGATTTCATTATCACCACATTAATATGTCTGCAGTCTTTGTTTATCTGAGACGTGTAGCTGCTTTTCCAAACAGTGAACCGTTGTAGGTTCATCGTATTTATATTCATAGATTTTCATTTCTTAGATTATGTCATGTGGTGACGGTTTAAGGGTATTCATCACCCCGTTTCTTCCCTTGGGTGTCGTAAGAGGCAACTATGGGAAATCGCAGAAAAATACCAAAGCAAAAGATAACCACCTCATTACGCCAAGGGTAATATACCAAGACCGACAATACGGAGCAACTACAAGCACACAATACGTCTGGCACTGCGATCGTAAGTCCACCCGCCAAGTGGCACGTTAGAGGGGAGAGTTCTGAAGAAGCTCTTTGAAATTTACAGAAGTAAATAGTTGCTGATAAAACCAGAATATCTGAAATGAGTAATGATTGAATATCTCGATGATGGAGCTACAGGAACAGGCACTTTAGATGCAGAACGAATAAAAAAATATGCGACGTAATCTGCGAGAAACGACGTGGCAAATTCGCAACTTTTATTTCTCCATGATAACGCGCGCTCACAAGTCCGCCGTTGCAAGACTGCGATTCGTGATGTTGGCCTTGAAATGCTTGCACATTCTCTTTATTCAACAAACTTTGCACCGAGTGATTTCCTAGAGATTAATGGAGTATCTGAGATGATGAGATTTAAAGATGATGAATGAGTAGTCGCTGCAGTACTAAGAGAGTAAGAATACTTTAGAAAAGTATTTTTTAAGTTTAGATAAAAGACATTCCAAAGTGTATACCACTAAAAGGTAACTTTGTTGAAAAACAAAATAACATTCCTTCCTTATAAGGTCCTTTATAAGGTCTTTATAAGTTATTATGGACAGATAAAACCAATATAATCAAATACTCACTTTTTATTGAACGTCCCTAGTTTTAATAGTGTGTGTAACGACACAACCCATCTTCTAATCATCTGCTTGATCGAATATTGAGATAAGAGCACAAAGCAAGTGGCTCTGGAGCAGCGTAAAAAAAGATTCTCAGAAAGATACAAGGATGATATTGTACGAGAGAACTGCACTAATCAACAAAAGTAAAAGGTTCTCAATTCGACTGCATGTTTTTTTTTTCATTTTCTTATATAATATATGTTAGGCGATATCTTTGTCAATTGTGAATCGATTTTATAATTAGTGATTTCTTATATTTACGCGAATACTACACATTTAAATAAAACTAGTTTTTACGGATTCTATCGCAGGGTACAGCCAGTCCCCCCGTGAGCCAGTGGTCATGGGTAAAATAAGTTAATATACGTGATAGAATCCGTAAGAACTAGTTTTATCTAAACGATTTCATAATTTTTTAACTATAATATTTATACTTCAGGGGTGGACCTATAGAAATTTGGGGAAAGATTCCATCCTTAAAGATGCAAAAAAATAGGAGATGAAGCTTTTAATGAACTATTAAGACAACATTCCAGTTGTTGCCTTGAGCTTGTGGTTTTCCTTAGTCCAATCATGATGGTCAAAAAATAGAAATTTTGATAAAATTTCACATAACAACCTCTGAAGTCACAGCTTTAATTCTTCTATACAGTATGTCTTAACAGGAGTTATGCTCTTCGAACTAAGGCCTGTGGCGGCACCGTCGTCGCGCCGCAAGCGAAACGCACCGAATCCTAAATCACGCTATCAAAGTTCTGAAATAAGCTCGGAAATAATACACGGAGCGTTGGTCGCTTTCCGGGCTGATCACATTTCCCAGTGGGATATCTCCCCTTTTCCTTACCACAACTAAAAGTCTATCGCCAGAAGCCTTAGTCTTTAAGTATAGTTGCTTTATCTTTAACATTTTACTAGGTGATAGGACTCCTTTATGCCTAGGAATTCGTCTGAGCAGATGCCATCCTTTCACTTACCATCATAGACAATAAGTTCGTTTATCACTTCAGTCGCATAAAAAATCAATAACGCGACAAACGCGCAAGAAAGGTTAACATTATTTGGGGATAAGATGGCAAGATTGGAAAATTCTTCCTCACACATCTCTCACTTTCTTTATTTTAATTAAATTAGAAAGAAAGTATCTATCTGTCTGTGCTATTGATTTAAGCATAAGAAGTACAAGTAAAAAAGGGTTAAGAAATAGAAATATGGACCGCTTAATAGTAAATTAATGTCAAAAGGTTAGATTTCGGTACGGTACGAGTTTTTACATAGCTTAGTTGTTTCGGATCTTGTTCCTCGTCCATATGCTATATTATAATTTGTGTGGTAACGTAGTATAAGAGTAAATTTTCAACATAAAATTTCTTTCAAATGCAAGTCTATACGTATATTTTAAGTTCTACCTTACAACTAAACGCATTGCAAGTTTTTGCAGCCTGATTTCGAGATTTCCTTGAAATTCGATAGGCGAGGTCTGCACTCCAATAATCGGATACTTGTAACTGAGTTAGTAACACAGTTCTAGTTGCGCGTAAGGTCGTTGGGACACAGATAAGGCCACAAGCCACAATACGTACATATAACACTGTCATTGTTGTAAGTATTATAAAACGACATCTCTGTAGTTTATTTGTTTGTTTAAGGTTTTAGGTACTAATTTAAAAAATTTAAATTTAGGTATAAAACAAAATGAAAATTTTTATCAAAAGTAAAAGCCGACTTCAAACCATTTCCACATAATCGGCCCTAAGACATAGTGTTGTTGAAGAGTTAAAGTTCAAACTTCAAAAGCTATTATGTAGAAATTATCTTCTTTCTTTTTAGTTTGCAAATTCGGCTCTTATTATATATATTAGGCGTATATTAAAAGTCTTATTTTTTATCCTTTTAAGAGGACACAAATTCATGGTAACAACTAGAATTACGTCCAAATAGTTATATTAAGAACTTCTTTTCCTATTTTACCATCCTTACGCCTGGTATTTAAATGGATTTTTTCAAATTTAAATTGAACTACTCTTAACTCTAATCTATCTAATCAAAAAATAATTATAAAATGTTTTCAATACAAAAGACCAAAAAATTATGCTTTTGTCGGAAACGCTTTGATTTTTATTATATCACTGTATCATCTGCTGCGATCAAAAGCATTCCGCGTAATTATCTAGGCCATGTTTTATCTCTGTTACATTTCGTAACTTTATTTCGTGAAATTTATCCAAATATTTTATAAGTTTATCCTAATTAACCTATAAGCAAATTGAGCAATTACTTAAAGCATCAGGTTTAGTACCATAAACAACAACGAAAAAATAGACTAATGGT
The DNA here is from genome assembly GCA_963668995.1 of Parnassius mnemosyne. Classification (NCBI taxonomy): domain Eukaryota; kingdom Metazoa; phylum Arthropoda; class Insecta; order Lepidoptera; family Papilionidae; genus Parnassius; species Parnassius mnemosyne. The sequence goes on from CAVLGL010000083.1 coordinate 27,211,031, forward strand.
ATTGAACTAGAGGATAGAAAACTGGATAGCGGGAGGGCCTTTTTCGAAATGAAAAATTATATCATAAAGAGGTATATTGTAGTTATACAAAACCTTATTGCCTTTTATTTGATCGTTGGCATAGATAACCAATCTGTTTTATCGTATTTCTGAAGATTATTTATTCAAAAGATGCCTGTTAAATTACTTATCCTAATTTATACTTATTTTGGACCGCAGATTTTTTTATATTTTAATTGTTATGCATTTACTATTTATCACTATTAAGCGAACTGTATATTATTCTTATGTGATAAATAAATGTCTTTAACCTGAAATAGGTTTCCGACATCGACAACTATCATGTTATTTAAAAATAAAATACCTGGTGTCCACGACCGTTTCCGATACAGCTTATCAAAACTTCACTGCTGAACATACATAGGTCTCCACCATAAATTGGCTCTTACGCAACGTACTTGCCATAGTTGGCACACTGCTGTCTCTTACGAAACCCACGGGACTATATGAGGTAGTGGATATTCTTTCACCGCCACTATTCGGTTAACAAGCGTCCTAGCCTAAAGTGTATATAACGTTTGAATTGATTTACTTTATTATTGAGTTAATATTTATTTTTACTTTCTAAAATCTATTTCATTACTAAAATTATGAGAAACGGACTATCCGGTAGCAATAATACTGTTAATTAGCTTCAAATCGACTTATAAACATATAATATTCTTAGAATTTTTTCGCAATAAATTTTCTGATTACATTGCCAGATCCAAATGAGGTTTACGATTCTCATATGTTTATATGTTGACCGTTGACCGATATTGACATCGGAGGAATAATTATCAAAGCCGGTTAATGTACATACAATATATAAAACAATATAATAAAAGAAAATAACAATGATATCATAACAATGTATCACCCAATTTTATTTCATGGGTATCGAAGAGACGACTATAGAAATGTCAGAAAAATCTCATGGCTTTCGAAATGGCGGTACCGTCTTGTTTACGCTAAACGCAAAATACTGAGACTGATGACGAAGAGCAGCGTCAAAGGTGCAAGACATTTTGGTACTTTGATCACCAATGCTTTTAAAGCGTGACGATTAATGTAAATTATTTACACGTACAAACTACAAATTACATTAATGAATTTATTTAAAATTTTTGGCACTGATTATTTGTGTTTGTTAATTTAGGATTTTTTTTATAGGATAAGGGTGACAAACGAGCACACAGTCCACCTGATGATAAGTGGTTGCTGCGGCCCATAGACATCTACATTTATCCTCTATTACAAATCAAAATGTAGATGCGTTGTCACCCGTGAGGACTAAGATGGAATGCCTCATTTGCAGTAAAAAGTGCCTCCTGCGCTTACCAAGCGAAACGCAGAGGTAAACCTCTACTTCACGCTGGTTTTCTGTGAGGCCGTGGTACTACCCCGGTTCGAGCTGGCCCATCCGTGCGACAGCAAAAGCTGCCGCGTGGCTCTACCACTGTTATAGGATAATACGATGTTCATTTAAATATAAGGTAAGTATTTGTGTTTATTAGTTCAATATAGCATGATGTTCATTTAAATATAAATATAATATTTAGATACTTCAAATGTGAGCGCAAAGACGGAGAACAGGCATATTATGCTCTTTTCTTCTAATCTTAGCAAATTTGGTCATTAAAAAATCAGAAAGAAATCTTAAAAGTTGTAAACCAGTTTTTAAGAAATCAAAGACATGCTTTATTAGTGTAATTCATAAATATATCAACTAAATTAATTCATCGCGAATATACTATATATATATATATATATATATATATATATATATATATATATATATATATATATATATATATATATATATATATATAAAGTATATTTGTGATGAATTAATTACTATATTAAGCAATTTCCAAGAGACAAATATCCTTAAAATTTAAACTGCTTAAATTAATGTCCAAGTTTGATTATAAAAAAATATAATATCTCAGGGTTTGCGCATTCATCTTCAAGCAACCTGTGTACGATCACAGCCGCAATTTTAAGTGCTAATTTACCTCAAGGCGGCGAGGAAAACATTTTGAGGAAACTTGCGTGCCTGTAAATGTTTCGAATACATGAAGTCTATCAACATGCATTAGCATCGCGGCGAGATCTATTTTTCTGCCGAATTCCATAAAGGAGACGGTATTCAATTCGACTGTATGTTTTTTTTATGTGTGTTACCTTATAACTTTTTACTGCGTGAACCAATTTCGATGATTCTTGACGTAACAAGAGTTTAACCGTCTTGAACATTTAAACAAGTTGAAAACAAACAGAAACTAGACAGAAGTCCTACAACAAACATTTTGAAGAAAAATTGAATGTAACCGAATACGTTAAGTGCATATCGCTATAGGAATGCTGCCAACTGAGGTGCTATTGTTTCTAATCCAGGAAATCGAAACAATAACTTCCAACAGTTTAGTTTATGGCGCAAGGCAGGGAGCCAAAAGATAAACAAAGGATTTAATTAGCAAAAACACTTTAATTGTTCGGTTGTTAGATCTTTATGGCTGATGTGCAGTTCCAGTGTTTAGTTCTCTAATGCCCGGTTACTATGATCAAGGAAGATTCTACTTTTCGAACGCCGCGAATAATTAGGTACCAAAATACATGTAAAAACCATTACTATTACTTACTAATCAAAAAACGTCAACGAAGACTAAAACGTACGGGTGGGAGGGCTTGAAGGAACGGAACACGAACGAACGGACAAAACAAATGTATGGAACATTGGCATGGAATTAATATTTTGAGGTGTTTCTATGATTTTTTTGAATTGTCAAAAAGCTGTCAAAGTCATAGGTCTACCCCACAGATTGCATATATCCCATGAACACAGAACACAATTACTCTCTACCCAGAGCCCATGCATATCTTTATATATAAAAATTACGTGTCACGTTGTTTGTCCGCGATGAACTCCTAAACTACTGAACTGATTTCAATTTTTATCCCGATAAGTGAACCTCAATATTTTTTATTACGAATTTAAGGATTTTTAAATAGGGCAAAGCGTCGTCAGTATGGGCAGAACGTCTGCCTGGCCAGCTAGTAATATATATAGTTTCTACACTTGGCAGTCGGGTTAGCAACCAGTCTTTTATTACTAACGAGCTGGTAACCGGCGCGTTGCAGCACCAGAAGAAATAATTGTGTAATTATATTGTTTTAAATTTAGAAGAGTTATATTGTTTAATTAGGAATGATGATACATTAATTGAAGTTGAATGATATATAACTTTCAAATAAATTTGTAGGTACTATACGCGCGCCACCTGATGTAAATTGTTCGACGGCTCCTTGGCGCAGTGGCTTAGCGATGAGTTGTAGCGCTGGGGGCCGTGGGTTCAAATCCCGCACGGAACAAGTATTTGTATCTCCTGCAAATAATTGTTCCGGGTCTGGATGTTTGTCCTTGTGCAATTTATGTTTATAAACTGCCTTCACGATACAGGAAAAATGCTAGTGTGGGGGTAACGTTTAAAAAACACTATACACCTTCGTGCAAGTGCAAGCAATAAGTTGATAAAGTTTAACCGCAATGTGATTGACGATATGACAGCGCATAAAATACGAACAAACAAACCAATTTTTATATTATATTACATGAGTTATCAGGAAGATGCTGCTGAACATCCATACGACACTCATGGGATGATATGGGGTACTTAGTGGATGTTCTTCCACCATCACTACACAGTACATAGCTACCGAACGGTTATATTTATTACTAGCTGTGCCCGCGGCGTAGCTCGCGTATATAGGTTTTACTTGGAGAATTTGACATTCAGGTAAGAAAATATTAAACGACTTATATCATTACTGTATCAATATCACTTATTAGACGTCAATGTAACAGACGTCTCTGGTTAGTGCGTATATACACTAAGCGCTCTGTCTCTATTTTCGCATACATGTCCACTATAAATTGGTAAAACAACCCCCGAAATCTTTGCAGATACGCAAGAAGATATATGCCTTACATGTAACAGGTGCGAATAAAATTGCAGAGCAAATATTTTTTTATTAAAATTGGCCTCTCTGGTATTAGGATTAACTTGATAAATTCCGAAATTGTACCCATTTTCACCGTGACAATATATTAATGGATATTGTAGAGTAATATCGATGCGTTTCATAAATCCCTGGCAGTCGATCGTCATGTGTGTGCAACACGATGTCACGTCTACCGCACTCCTGGCCAACTAATACCACTGCCACTTCATCAGTGACAGGAACGTTGCTACCGCGGTGTTCAGTAACTTTTTTTTTTAGTAACAGGACGTCTGTCAGCGTTAATAACTATTTTATAATTGTTTATGTTTATTAAATCTTGACGGATCGATTGCAATGCAACCCTAAAACTATGAACGTATGGATTTATTTCATGCAGCATCCTTTGAAGTTGGGATATGAGTTCGCTATTGAGTTGTGGGAAGTTGTGATTTCGGATATTAGTAATAATCTGATACAAAATAAATAGACTATTTTATTATATATACATATATCATTTAATTTAATTTATTAAGTTGAAATTGAAATTGAAAATATATAATATCTACATTGGTTCTGGGTAATGTATGGTTATTTGTGAGACTGTGACTGCACGTCAGTGAGTCTCAATACGATTCGGAGTATCTTAACGCCGCCATTCAGAAAAAAATGTAATTTGTACAATGCCATCTATTACGTTCGTTGTGAGAAAACTTTTTTAATTTAAGGACAACATCTTTTTTATTGTTTACTTTGTTTTAAGTATAAATATATTATTATAGAACGTTTTTTTACACACAAATCTTTTTATTACTTTTTCTGAGATTTTATGGCGCCATTGAACAAATTAGAACCTACATTTTAAACTAATAATCATAACTTTCGATAGAATTAACCAAATTTAATAAAACAAAAATTAAATGTAACTTGAAGTTACGCTTTATGATTTTCTTAACGATTTCTTTTTAAAAAAATGTTTACTTTAGATGTGATGCGTTTATAAACAAACAGACAGACAGACAGACAATTCTAAAAATTATAAAAATGTGTTTACTTAATTATTTTCATTTCCCTATAATGATTTTAGTGACAAATATTCTATACAATGTACAAAAACAGACACAACATGTTATCACCATTTTTATTATAAGTATATATTTAAAGAGAGATGGCGCTGCTAACAGCAATCAATTCTAAAAATAAAAGAGATTAATTGACGCGATTGGTACATTATTATATATATAAAACATAAAAGAACTTATAAACCAGTGTCTGCAAAGTAAGCAAAACGCCTTTTATATTACATTAGGACCATACCGCCATCTATCGATGAAATTGGTTTCAAACTATTTCACTTTAGATTTAGATAATAAGGTTATAATATATTTTTGTATATTATTTTATTTAATACGTTCTTTAATACTTTTGTTTACTGCGTTTTAGATATAATTATATCATTATAGAACATTACTTTACCTAATTTAATTATGATTTATGATATAGTATTAGTTTAAAATGCACTTGATGACTCACCAACGCCACCGTTGAACAAATTCGTACCTATACTTCGTATTCATACTTCAGAATATTTATCATAACTTATGATTGAATGAACTGATTTTAATAAAATAAAGACTAAATGTAACACGAAGATACACTTTATATTTTCCCTAATGATTCTTATGATATAAATTAGTACTTTATACGTGATACGTTAACAAACAAACAGACAGACAGACAGACAGACAGAAAATTCTAAAAATGGTAGAAATGTATTTAGTTACTTATTTTTAGTACCTCTCAATCACTTTTATTACAAAAATATAAAATGTACAGACGTCTGCTTTTTACATTTTTATTATATGTATAGATTTACATTTTGCTCAATCATACAGCCTATACGTCCCACTGCAGGTGTCATGCCTCATCTACATATTTGGTATATAAAACGGTATACACGGCTTCAATAAAGTACCTACTTTTATAAATAATATTTTTTTCCATAAAAAGTAGAATTAAGTAGACATTTACAAAAATGTATTTACTATTTTGAGTGACCTTGGTCTGGATTATCATAAAATGTTTGAAAACATGAAAACAAAGTCTGGTAAATCATTTAACGTTCAAAGCTAATGGATCTACCTTCGAAACATAAACGAATAATTAACGATCACCCGAAGCACATAATGGTCTGCGCGTTGGTAACGATCTACCGACGAAATAATATCAATAAAATAATATATGGTGAAATTACATCTTACAATTTTTATAATCAACGAACATACAGTTTACCTTATGGTAATTGGAAGTTGTGACCCATAAACACACATCTATCCTCGATTAAAACTAAAATGTACATGCGTAAAAAAGGCTTCCCGGTTCTCTACACCCACTATAAGAAACAAAGCACCATTAAACTGCTATGTTACTCTGGTATTTTAGAGAGCGTTCGTGCAACAACCATAATATAGATGCGGCATGGTTCTGCCACGTTATAGACTATTATACGTGGTAGATCCATGCTGTAGCTATATTAGTAGTATAGTTGTAGCACGAATGGTTCGACTCGACCGGGGAAGGACCACGCTTTCACAGAATACCAGCGTAAAATAGCAGTTTAATGCTGCTGTGTTTCATATGGTGAGGGTAGAGAACCGAAGACCCTTTTTACTGTAAAAGGTGCATTTACACGTGGTAGAGCCATGCTGCAGCTATATTATAGTTGTAGCACGAATAGTTCGACTCGACCGGGGAAGGACCACGCTCTCACAGAATACCAACGTAAAATAGCAGCTTAACGCTGCTGTGTTTCGTATGGTGAGTGTAGAGAACCGGAGACCCTGTTTACTGGAAACGAGGCATTCCATCTTAGTTCTCACGGGTGACAACGCATCTGCATTTTGATTCTTAATCGAAGATAGATGTAGATGTCTATAGGCCACAGCAACCACTTACCATCAGGTGGTCTGTGTGCTCGTTTGTCACCCTTATCCTATAAAAAAAAATTCTATCCTAGTCCTCACGGGTGACAACCTGCATTTTGATTATCTATTGAGGATAGATGTAGATGTCTATGGATCACAGCAAGCACTTACCATCAGGTGGACAGTGTGCTTGTTTGTCATGAATATTAATTGTCTAAACATTTAATCAGTAATTTTAAGATATATATATACAATATGTAACAAAAACCCAGTGGTTCCCGTTAAGTATATATATATACAATATGTAACAAAAACCCGTAGTAAGTAAAAACATAATTGTATGCAAATTGTATGTGCTTTTATTACCTCTGCATTGTCTGGGGAGTAAGAGGATTTTTTTTTTTTTTTTATAGGAGAGGGGGCAAACGAGCATGCGGCTCACCTGATGGTAAGTGACTACCGCCGCCCATGAACAACCGCAACACCAGGGGAATTGCAGATGCGTTGCCGGCCTTTTAAAAAGGAGTAGGCTCTTTTCTTGAAGGTCCCTAAGTCATATCGGTCCGGAAAAATCGCTGATGGTAATCGATTCCACAAGGAAGTCGTGCGAGGAAGAAAACATCTTCTAAATCGCACAGTGGTGGACCGCCAATCATCCAGATGGTGTGGATGGTATCGGGAGTTCTGCCGCGATGTGCGTTCATGAAATTTGGCGGCTGGGATTAATCCGAACAATTCCTCAGAGCACTCCCCATGGTAGATGCGAAAGAAAATGCAAAGAGATGCAACATCTCTTCGCAGTGCCAATGAATCGAGCCGATCGGAAAGGGCTCGGTCGTCGACGATTCGAGCCGCTCTGCGCTGGATGCGGTCAAGTGGAAGGAGCTGGCACTGGGGAGCCCCTGCCCAGAGATGGGAACAGTATTCCATGTGAGGCCGAACCTGCGCCTTGTAAAGTTGCAGGCGGTGTGCCGGCATGAAATACTGTCCCGCTCTGCTGAGCACGCCAAGCTTTTTAGAGGCCAATTTGGCCTTCTCTTCCAAGTGACCACGAAACTGCACGTCACTCGATATGTCGACTTCGAGGATACCGATACTGGCTGAGGCAAGAAGGGGAGTGCCTTGAAACTGAGGAGATACGACAAAGGGGTTCTTTTTAGCGGTAAACGCGCAAACTTGTGTCTTCTGAGGATTAAACTGGACTAGATTTAGTCGCCCCCAATCCGAGACTTTGTCCAGCAAAGACTCGACTTCAGACACAAGTTTGTTCCGGTACTCGGCGACGTTTTCCCGAGAAATATTGGCCCGGCCGGTGTATAGAGCATCACCAGTGCTGTCATCCGCATAGCAATGAATGTTACCAGTTAGCAACATATCATTGATATGCAGAAGAAACAGCGTTGGTGATAGCACACAGCCTTGTGGAACACCAGCGTTAATAGGCTTGTAGTCAGAACATGCACCGTCTACAACGACCTTGATGCTCCGATCTGCAAGGAAGCTGGTGATCCAATTGCACAATTTCTCGGGAAGCCCATAGGAAGGGAGCTTCGAAAGAAGCGCTTTGTGCCAAACCCGATCGAAGGCCTTCGCAATGTCCAGACTAACGGCCAACGCCTCCCCCTTGGACTCTACTGCCTCCGCCCATCTATGGGTCAGGTAGACTAGAAGATCACCAGCTGATCGACCCCGACGAAAACCGTATTGGCGGTCACTGATCAGCTGGTGATCCTCAAGGTACCGGATGAGCTGGCAGTTAATAATGGATTCCATTATTTTGGAGAACAAGGAGGTGATCGCGATAGGCCTATAGTTGGACGGGTCTGAGCGGTCGCCTTTTTTAGGGATCGGGTGGACAAAAGCTGTCTTCCATGAGTTCGGGACAACGCCATGGGAGTAGGAGTACCGGAAAAGACGCGTTAGAACCGGTGCCAACTCCGGAGCACACGTCCTCAGCACAATTGGGGGGATTCCGTCAGGCCCACTCGACTTGTGGATGTCAAGGGAGAGGAGTGCTCTGCGAACCGAGCGCTGTGAGAATAGCACATCCGGCACAGAGCACTCACACCGCGGGATGGTCGGCGGTGTGATCCCCCCGTCATTAACAGTCGAGTTGGACGCAAAAAGGGAGCCTAAAAGGTCGGCCTTCTCTTTTGCGTCGTGGGCCAGTGAGTCGTCCTCCCTGTGCAGAGATGGTAGTGATGGCTTACAGAAATTCCCTTGGACAGCCTTGGCGAGAGACCAGAATGCACGGGTTCCCGAAGGAAGGCGAACTAGTTTCTCGCCAATTCTGCCTATGTGCTCTGACTTTGCCTTGGCAATAACTCTTTTGAAGGACCTGGAGGCGAAGTTATACTTCTTTTTAAGTGTGCTGGTGTTTACATCCCGAGTCACCGAAGCCGCAGCCCAGGCTTGATAACACTCCTGCTTTCTGCACAATGCAGTCTTACAGGAGCGACCAAACCAAGGCTGAGACCTGCCTCCGATGGGTACCACAGATGATGGAATAAATAGTTCCATTCCCTGTAGCACCACATCAGTGACAGAGTCAGCAACAGCGCTGGGATCATCCGGCGAGAAGCAAACCCGCCCCCATGGGTAGGATGCAAAGAAAGACCGCATTCCGTCCCAATCCGCCGACCTGTAATGCCAAACACGGCGGCAACCTGCAGAACGCAACCGCGAAGGGAGCGTGAGTGGCACCATACTCCGGATCAGACAATGGTCCGAAGAGCCGAGAGGGGCATCGACGGAAACCTGATATCTGTCCGGATGAGAGGTCAGCAGAAGGTCCAACAGGGAAGGTGTATGATCCTCCACATCTGGAATCCGCGTAGGCGAAGTAACCAGTTGTGTCAGACCATATGCCAAAGCAAAGTCATAAACAGATCTCCCCGCATGATCGGTTAAACGTGAACCGAGCCATTCGGCATGGTGGGCGTTAAAATCGCCAAGGATCACGATCTCTGCGGATGGGACCTGTTGTAGCAAGGAATCTGTAGCCATTTGGACGTGGTCGATGAGTCGGTCTGTTTCGGCATTACCGCTATGGGACCTATAGAGGCACCCGTAGACGCGCGGATGGTCGTCGCTGTCTACGCGTAGCCAAAGGATGGACAGGTCCGAACCTTCAAGACTGCCGAGGCGTCGAGAACAGATGTCCTCTCTGACATACACGCAAACTCCAGCCCGAGGCACAAAGGAGTGCTCCAATTTGTACCCCGGGCAGGAGAGATACGAAATATCAGCCGGAGAGGAAACCTGCGTCTCGGTCAGAAAGAGCAAGGCCGGCCTCGCCGTCTCGAGATGGTAGTGGACGGCGTTTAGGTTAGAGTGAAGTCCCCTGATGTTGCAGAAATTCACGGATAGCGTGGCAGGGGTCGCCTTGGTATTGTTGCTCAGTTTGCCCCAAGCAGTTTTGTTTTTGAGCGGAATTTTGCCCCCCCCAGAATACGCGGGGCAGCCTGAGCACCCACGCTCAGGATTGGAATAACATGGTCGTGGATGCTCAGCGAGGGATTCTCCAGGGGTACTGGTACCCTCCTGGGGTAGTCTACTTTGTAATTCCGCTTTCATGTTGATGGGGGGGGGGGGGGAATTGGGCCTCCGGCCTTCTGCACTCACCAGACGAAACGCAGAAGCATAGCCTCCACTTCACGCCGGTATTCTGTGAGGTCGTGGTACCAACCCGGCTCGAGCCTGCCCATACGTGCAACAGCAAAAAACTGCTGCGGGGCTCTACCACCGTTAGATCAAAGACCCCGCATTACTTAGCTTTAGCATCGGCTAGTGTCAGTAAGAGGTAATAAAATCACATAAAATAAAATAAAATTATAAAATAAATAATAAATATGGTCGAGTATAACTTTATAAAGTATAACTTTTTTAAGTCAAAATTTTGTGGCATTTTTATTAGCAGTATGTATAATTTTTAACTTAATTTCTTTTTGTCATTTGCAACTTTAGCTATATTATATTATAATTAAAAATTATTAATATTGTCTGATAAATTCATAAGGTTAGAATAGATATCCAATGTGCAATAAAAACAAACCACTCTCGGCATTGAGAGCTGCTAATTTGCAATTCAAACAGCGCTAATGTGTACAACACGCGTTTACATATCAAGTGTTTTGTGATAGCATTGTTGTAGATAACAAATCACACAATAATGTTGAAAGACACGCTGTAAAATTATATTTATTGTTTACACGATGGAAGGAAATATTCAGTCTTTTTTTGTGTTGTTTACCGTTCAGACTTGCAATAAGCGATGCCGATGAAGCCAAAGCTCGATTTTCGAAATGGTTCTTTACTTAAATAAAATATCAACAACATTTAAATAATTCCGATTATGGGTTTGGGCACAAATTAACTATATCTCCCTTTATATACTCCAATGATTTTCAATTAAGTCCACTGAATAGGCTATGGATGTATTGATGATGTGATATATATATATATATATATATATATATATATATATATATATATATCACATCATCAATACATCGACTTGTGAAGGGCTGTAATGATGAAATGATGATGATATATATATATATATATATATATATATATCAAGTCGACTGCTGAACATAGGCCTCCCCCAAGTAATGCCACAAAGCACGGTCCTGAGCCACATGCATCCATCCACTTCCTGCATATCTTACCAGGTCGTCACTCCATCTAGTGGGGGGACGCCCTACACTTCGTCCGCCTGTACGAGGCCGCCACTCGAGAACCTTTTTCCCCAAACGGCTGTCGGTTCTTCGAGCTATATGGCCGGCCCATTGGCACTTCAGCTTACTAATCCGTTGGGCTATGTCGGTCACTCTGGTTCTACTGCGGATATACTCATTTCTAAGTTTATCACGCAGAGCAACTCCGAGCATAGCCCTCTCCATAGCTCGCTGAGCGACCTTGAGCTTCCTCATCCGGTCAGCAGTGAAGGACCACGTCTCAGTACCATAGGTCATCACTGGCAACACGCACTGGTTGCCAGTGATGACCTATATATATATGTCTCCCTTTTGGAAGTCTGCGGAAAATGATGTATGGCAAGTTAGTTTCACGTATTAGCACATTACCCTAAGGTTAGCACTTACATGAATCGCATATATTTTTATTCCGATGTGTATTGTAAGTTTAATAAATGAATAATTAACAATGCACAACGTTTTTTATATATTTTTATCTATGTATCCCCGTCATCAAAACAATATGCTAATTTATAACAAAAATATTTTTTTAAATTATGCTTCATAAGTACGTCGTATGCATGCTAATAATGTTAAAAAAAACAAAGATCATTGACACAACAATAAAGCATGTTCTTGTAGCATCTTAATTTATCAATCAGCGCATTGCCTTTACCTTTTCTTTGCATATTTCCATTTAAAACGGCCGAGGTGATTTATCTTTGCAACACGGTACTTCATTCAGATGCATAACAAATGAAAGTCGCAATTTTCTTGAATAAATGTGTCATATTATAATATGTACGCCGTAGGTAGGTAATACGTTCGGGCAATTTGGTGACGTGAATTTGGCGCGGGGCGCGGGAGTTGAGATCACTCGCTTCGAATTGATACAACCGAGTGCCAGGTTTGTGTTCAAAATACAGCTGTTAACTTTTTTTTAGTCAACATTTTGTGACATTTTTATTAGCAGACTTTAAAAAAGTAGGACGTTCTTAATTTGACTGTATGTTTTTATATATGTTACACGAAATCTTCATCAATTATTATGAACCGATATTAATGACATCGGAAGTGAATGATCGGAAAAAACTTGGTCTCCGACAATTGTGCCGCTCACCGTTCAATGCCCTCAAGTGGAAACAGGTGATGCCAAAGATGAGAACAATATTCCATGTAAGGTCTAAATAGTACCATGTAATATTGAAAGCGGTGCACCGCCATAAAGTATTATACGTGGTAGAGGCATGCTGCAGCTGTATTAATAGTACAGTTGTAGCACGAATAGGTCGGCTCCGCCGGGGAAGGACCACACTCTCACAGAATACCAGCGTGAAATAGCAGCTTAATGCTGCTGTGTTTCGTATGGTGAGTGTAGAGAACCGGAAACACTTTTTACTGGAAAAGAGGCATCAACGGCTGACAACGCATCTGCATTTTAACTCGCAAACAAAGATAGATGTAGATGTCTATAGGTCATAGCAACCACTTACGATCAGGTGGACTGTGTGCTCGTTTGTCACCAATATTCTATAAAAAAAAAAGTTACATCTCACTCAGAGGCTCTGAGCACGCCATACTTTTTAGAGGCCAGTTTGACCTTAACTTTGAAGTGACTGCGGAATCGTACGTCACTCAATATATCAACGCCAACGCACGCAGCCTTGCAGCTTGTAGAACACCAATATTTACAGACATAGAGTCCGAGCAGCAGCAGCCAGCCAGAGCAGCCCGTTGCTGTTGCTGTATTAAATGCTTCAGAACTGTATGTATAAAAAGCTTGAATAAATGCTTCAGAACCACCTTGGTATTATTATTATTATTTACTTGTGGAATCGCTATATTATTACTTTGGTACCTCATCACTCTCAAGATGACGTTGTGACCAGGATTAAGATAGGAATGCTTCGGTGGTTTGGTCATGTAGAAAGAATGAACAAGGAAAGAGTGACAAAGCAAATTTATGTTGCAGAAGTAAACGGCAGAGTCGGGAAGGGACGTCCTAGACGAAGGTTTATCGACCAAATTGGCGATATATTGAAAATGGGCCAAATTAGGAGTACACTTAACCGACGAGCGTATATGCATAGATATATGGATGTAAAGGAGGCGAGAGAGGTATGTCAGGATCGTGTCAAATGGAATGGAACGTGAGTGTTTATGTTATGATATCACTCTCAACATTACCAGTTTTTAACCAGTGAATCTCTGATTTTAAAGAAATATTACTCATAACTTACCGGGGGCTGATTATGCGGTATACATCACTAGGAGATTTATACTCAAAGAATAATAATCCCTACTTTTATTTTATACTATTAATTAAAATTATCAGTATGATTAGGGCAAGGAAGATGCCCGCCGCGCTGCTTTGCATGCGAGACAAAAAAAATGTACATCCACACGCAGAATATCTTTTTAGAAACAGAACTCTATGAACCTAACTTGTACTCTATGGACCTCAAAACATGGAGACGTAATAATTTCGACTTTTAAAGCCATTAGAACAACTTAGTACTGTTAAGTTAATATTACATTATACAAGTAGCATACGTACACGTAACATAAAATGACATAAGATTTTTTATATTACAAAATTTACAAGCCAAGCTTCTAAAACATTCAAACAAAGTGCGAACGCTTTAAAACAGGTTTATTTGACAGCATAGAGTAAAGCGCAATAAAGAACGCCTAATGGATCATAATATTAAGACTTCGCCTTGAAGTCATTAAGTTGGGTGACTGTATGAATTTCTTGAGCTACATACCTGACAATTTAATGCAATATTCGTTTGGCAATTTGGTCGTACTCATTTCATAAACTGCAGTGTCTAAGGAGATTAGGCTAAATCAACCTAGAGATCAACAGATATAATTTCATTAGCAATTTATAAGTGTTGATAAGGAAAAATTGTGTATTGTTTTTCTTACGTAATTCATTAATGAATATAAGTTTATTGAAGAAATGCGTTTAAAGAATGAAATAAAAATCCTTATTAAGTACAATAACAGACAGTATATGAAAATTTTTATATTATGCTTTTATTAGATCAACTGACAAGTACGAATATGGATGTAAAAATACATACCGTGTAGTAGTAAAGTAGCAAGGTAAGATGAATATCCACTACCTCATATCGTGACGTGGGTGACAAGGGGTGACAGAGGGAAAACCCAGGATATGGGCAGCAGCGTCTTCCTAATCACTAGAAAAAAAACTGCGGTTGCCAACCCGCTTGCCAAACGTTCCAACTACGGCAATTATCACCCATATGAGACATATAAGGAGAGGCCTACGTTAAGCAGTTAAATTTGATACAAGGTATAGTGAATGATTTAAAATACAACAATATTTTTTAGGTTTTTACTCATATGAAATTGCCGCTTTTTATGAAATAAGTTAACGTAATTTTTTCTATATTTTTTATTTCTATCAATCACAGTATTCACCCATGCAATCGATGCATCTTTACCAACACAGTGGCAGTTTATTGATGCCCTTTTTGAAGAAATAAGCTGGACGGGAGGCAACAAATTCTTCAAAGGCATTTTATATTGCCTACTACTTATTACCTTCTTACTTATTGGGTATTGAATTTTTTCCCGTTAAAAAGTTATCCAAATTCTGGAAAAAGTCGAAGTATTTAGGCACAAGGTCTGGTGAGTACGGCGGATGACGGAGAGTTTCCAACCGCAGCTCTTATAACTTGGAGACCTTCTGTTGCGCAGTATGAGATCGCGCGTTGTCTTGCAGAAGCAGCGGGAACGAGCGTTGTGTTCAGTTCTTCACAGTACACATCTGCAGTAATGCTCATCTCGCTTGGTAAGAAGGCGCTAGATCACCAAACAGCGACCATCACTTTTCTAGGGGTAATTATTCGTTTAGGGCATGGTTTAGGTTAACCAACTTGCTGAGCACTTGAGTTTCTCAAACAGAATCCATTTTTCATCGCAGGTAACAATGCGGCTCAAAATTCCTTCGTTTGTGTGCCTGTTGCTGATCAACAACGGGCACACAAAGGTAAGTATCGACGCTTACATCGCGCTGGCGTTCACTGAGTGTTTGTGATCGTAGGGCACTCATTTATCCAGCTTTTTTACCTTGTCAACTTGACGCAAATGGATCAATATTATTTTTATGCTAACGTCGAAAGCTGCTGCTAATTCAGCCGTAGACTAAGTATCATCAGCTTCCACAATCGCCTTTAATTCGTCATTGTCGATCAAAGTTTTACGGCTGACCACGGGGCTAATTTTTCAGGTCAAAATTCCCAGAATGGAATCGGGCAGGTGGTGCGTTCATTTGTAGTATTCGCTCCAAAAACGTCGTTGATGTAGCGTGCCGCTTGTGCCGCTTTTCTGCCACGACCGTACTCATATTCCATAATTACTCTAATTTTTAACGTATCCGTGATGACAAAAAAGATTCAAATGTGATGAAAACATAACGCTAATTAATAAACAAATGACTAATTTTAAAAAAGAAATCCAATTTTTTAAAATTGTTAATTTCAAAATTAGAATTCTTATTCTTATTAGAATTCATTTCAAACAAAAATTATTTTTATTTGAAATGGCAAGTACTGCAGAACGGCAAATTATTTTGTTTAATTTGTAGATAATGAAACAATAGACAATAGATGTATGTAGGTACTTAAGTTAGTATTACATATGTGGTATTATTATCAGAACACTATATGACATGACTCACAAAAACCTACTAGAGCAGATGATTAATAAAACTGATTGTTGCTTTGCGGAACATATTGCATAAAACAAGCAAATAAACGTTAGATAACAATATGTTATTATTAAATAGTAAGTCAGTTTTATTATTTTATTTGTTTGTTTAGAATATATTTTTTTCTAATAGGACAGGGTAACAAACGAGCACACAGTCCACCTGATGATGAGTGGTTGCTGTGACCCATAGACATCTACATCTATCCTCAATAAAGTATCAAAATGCAGATGCGTCACCCGTAAGGACTAAGATGGAATGCCTCTTTTCCAGTAAAATGGGTCTCCGGTTCTTTACACTCACCATACGAAATACAGCAACATTAAGCTGCTATTTTACGCTCGTATTCTGTGAGAGCATGGTCCTTCCCCGGTCGAGACAATCCATTCGTGCTACAACTATACTACTAATATGCAGTATGGCTCTACCACGTATAATATAATTACGTTATGCGTTTTTTTTTTTTACTTTCTTTAGCCTGTGTACACTCGATTTTAGGCGTGCTATGAATATTATGTTTGCAACTCCGAAACAGATTGCCAAACAAAATAAAGCCAGACGTAAAAATGAGAACAATTTGGAATCTGGTGTGAATGCTACAAAAACACAGTATTCTCGACTTGGCAGCAATAATAATCAGGGTTGTGATATTTGAGACATTTTGATGAAATCAAATGATTTCATCAAAATGTCCTAAACCTGTACCTAAACTATACATAAATCACATATCTATCATCCAGTTAAGTTTCTATTAATGTTAGGGTTATTAAAACATATGATTTTCATTAAACCGATTTAATGTCAAACAATGCCTCTAGTTGTCGACATAAGAGAAACATCACGTGGTTGTTATTTGAGGCATCTTAGGAAGACACAGGAGAGCTTGTGGCATCCAATATAGGGCAGGACCAGACTTATATCTCTGGATAGGTGGCACCTATTAGTACTGAATAGTAGTACTTGGACTCCTGTGTCTGAAGGGTATAGAGAACCAGTTTAATTACAGATTGTGAGGCAATCCATTTTTGTCTTTAGAAGTGATAACGCGTCTATAGCCTTAATTGTATGAAGTTGGCCACAGATGTTTTTTTTTATAGGTAAGGGTGACAAACGATCATACAGTCCACCTGATGGTAAGTGCTTGCTGTGGCCCATAGACATCTACATCTATCCTCGTTTGCGAATCAAAATGCAGATGCGTTGTCAGCCGTGAGGACTAAGATAGAATGCCTCTTTTCCAGTAAAATGGGTCTCCGGTAAAGATTTCCATCGATTGTAGTAGCCACTTGTAACTTTGTGGACTGTAAGTTCGATTGTCACTTTAATTTTATAAAAAAATATTATAATATATAAGATATATGGTATTGTTTGCCCAAAACCGGCGAATTATATTAGTAGCCGTTAACTAACGGCTTAATGATTGTATGTGTAATAATGTTTATTCCATGCTAGACACATAGAAAGTTAAATTGATATTATAGATGTTTAATTAGTTGTAACCCATTTGCGGAAAAGAGGCGAGTAGCGTCTATCAGAAAACATACTCAAAATGCGTGCGCCTGTGAACATGATTGAGGCGCGGCAATGCCAAGGGCACCCCAACAGCACCCCGAATTCGTCGAAGTCTCACATCATTAAATACTAACAATATTCTTCCCGCAACAGGAGAATTGCGACATCGGTACAAAAATACAAATATCGCAAATTCAAAACTATTAGAACCGATTAAAAATAAGCAAGCCTGAAAACCAACAATTTACATTTATTTAGTGAAGTCTTAGTTCCACGGCCTCTTCGAACGTAGTCACTGCATTTTCAGGTTTCGTTTTTTTTTTAGAATCGTTTGGCAAAAGGGGGAAGGTTATCGCGATACTACTCCCATGAAAAGGTAATTCGACACCGTTCTTGAGAAAAATTAAAAAGAAAATCTCATAGACCTAACCTCAAAATTATAACATTTATCTTTCTGCGACAGGTATGTATTTCTGGACGGTAAACAAATAGCCACGAAGGCTGTGACGGGAGTGAAGCGCAGCGCAGCTTCTAACCTAACTCATCTGAAAGGATTTCTGGATGCTCAAGTATTTCTGTGAGGTAAAAAAATAACCACGAAGGTTGTGACGAGAGCTGCACTGCCTTCTAATCTAACTCAACTGAAAGGATTTCTGGGTGTAAAGTATGTAATAATCGTTTTTTTTTTTTTATTATTTCTAAACATCATTAATTATGAGAGCATAGACCACCGAATAGTAAAAATACCATAGAATTATAAAAATGTGACTGATAAATCTTTCAAATTGTCTTACATCCTTGTCGCACTTACACAAAATTATGTATGCTATTCAGCTTTCACAGTAATGTTACATTCGTTTTTCGATGTTTTACCAATTTTTAGCTTACAATAGTTTTTTTTTCTCGAAAACTGTGCATTATCTTTTATTGGGAGTGTTATTGTTATTATCGGGAACCAAACCTCTACCAAATATAACACCTTACTCCTTCAAATTCCTGCCAAACTATTCTAAATCCAACCCATCGTATCCCATTTAACTCTTACATAATATGTATACTTAGGACTGCCTGAATTTCTCTCGTTACTCATACTCCCTTTATCATGTGCTGCGCAGAAGTGATGCTATTTTTAATTGTTTAGCTCATGAAATGTTATTCGAAGTTATACATTAAAGACAGCAACGTTAAACATTATAAATCAGGAAGTGAATATTTTTATTGCGTTTATTGCATCTTGAAGCGGGATACACTTAAAATAAGGTATAATGTGTATATAAAATTATATATTTATTTAATACTGTAAGAAATACTTCAAATCAACACTATAAACAAAGAGTATGTAATCACTAGGTTTTAGATGCGTGCTGATGATATACTCTTTGATTATACGAGTTTGTAAAGGGTCCTCCAAACTAATGCGTATATTCGACGAATAGAGACAAACACGAATGTGGATGTCCCCTACTAAGAAATCATTTCACCAGTAGCACGACCGCGACAGGCGTAGTAGTTTAAAAATATAGGTATACTATGTAATGTATAACTATAGCAGTTTCACGACGCGATTTATATTAGCCGCGCGTGCTGTTGTTTGCGGCTGCCGCTGATCCAGTGGGCAACTAGACTATAGACTATTGAATCGCAAAAGCCGCAGTCAGCATGCCGACTTGGGGACTTTACTGGCAATATACCATGGTCTGTATGTTTGTCCTCGTGCAATTTATGTTTGAAAACTGCCTCCACGATACAGGAAAAAATTCTAGTGTGGGGGTAATTTTTTTTAAAGAAGAAAAAAATTAAATAAAATTGCAAATAACTTGCTTTGCGTCTGTCCGACTTGTAACCCGCCAAGTTTACTGCCTCCGTGACGAATCCGCACAAAACTGCAGTATCGCATGAAAAATCGTAGTTCCTCTACCGATAGTTCCAAGCTTAATACGCCCTCAATTTACCATTAATCACCGATATTTGCCAATATTTGGCATTATTTAACCGTTATCCGTCGTGTTTCGTCGGTTTTGAAGCACGAATCAAAGAAAATCGCCGAAACTCATGATAGGTGTGCTGAGACTGCACTCGGCGAATACTGGCGAACGGTTGGCTGCGCTATTGACGAATCTCATCAAGTTGTCAAAATTATCAAATATATTTTTTATTTGCATTGTTACTACCAGTTCTATAAAGTTACAGTATCGTGGTACTGTGTCGAATGAGTTCTGCGTATATTATGCTTATTTCCAAATGAATATTGCACAAAAGTTGTTTATGATTAATGAAATAATGAATCTAGTGTTTACAATAATCCCACAAGATCTTACCTCTCTGTAGAAACTAAACGTGTTCCTACAAGTGTTGTGTGAATATAAAAGTAAAATTCTGAAATGCATAATCATACAAACATTTCGTTCTTCATCGCAGCAGTATTTACGTATGTATGTAAGTATTATTTGCGTTCAAACTCTAAGCAGTGCACACAACTATTATGCAAGTGTTTATATTGTAATGCGAAACTTACTTCCTTCGAGCTTACCTCGTTTTAGTGTTAATATGAATACCGGTGTTTACCAGGATTATTAACAATCAAGTTCTATATTACACAACATGAATTGTGAAATACGAGAAACCCTTACACATAACTTACGTCGTAAAGTGTTGGCAAAAGTAAATAAAAATGAGAGTCCTGAAATTCGAAAAGATGTTATGAGAAGTTTTGTAAAATCATCAGATGTACGAGTAGAATCGAAAAGATAGAAGAATGATGTAGGAAGTAGTCTCTGCGGTATGGAACAAACATTTGATAATCTGGAATTGTCAAGCGGAACGAGAAATAGCAAATCCCGCGTCATTTTTGTGAGTAAGGCAAATTCAATTTAGCCTCAAATTGTACTATGTTCACCATTTGAGAGTATATGGTGAAGATGATCTGATACAAATAGCTACAAGTAGATTGAATTTATCAAAAGAATGCGTTTTTCAAAGAGGAGGCCAAGAATAATTTTGGGGTCACTACGCTTTGCTAGCTAGTTTTTTTTTTTTATGTAATGATTTCTCATATTTACGCGAACACTACACATACACACACAAAACAAGTTTTTACGGAACTAACTTAACTTTTTAATTCCCTACGTTTCGGGTGTTTTACAGCACCCATGGTCACGGGGGGACTGAGGTTTGTCATAGTTAACCACTGCTAGCTCCAGATAAAATTTATTAATTTTTGTTCCGATCTACGCACTAGTTTTTTTTTTTAATATATGTCATATTAAACCAATCAAGATTATTTGGATTTGTTCATAAGTATGTATTTTGTATTTCTATTTCAAAATCAAAATTGAAACAAACTTTTTTTTCAAGTAATGCTTACTACTCACAAAAACTTACGACGTACAAGATTCAAAATATATGACACGAGAATAAAAACTTGAAAAGCAAAAATCATTACTTATATGAATCGCTTTTTGTTCCCTCCGGGCGTCCTTCAAAACTTGTTATGGGTCTTTCTTCTCTTTCCTTTTGACGGGTGTGTACATACTGCCTTTCACCCATGCTTTCCTCGAAATTTTAAGAGGAAAAAATAAAGCGAAACGGTCCCGTTTCGAGTTCATTGCATAGTATTTTTCCACTATTTGTGTTTGTACAGCAAATTTGCTAACATAACTTAGCACATGCAGAATTTATGTTTATTGAAAATGTCACTATTATTCCTCTAGTAACAAATATAACCCATTCCTAATAAACTAAATAATATATTGTAGGTTCCTCTATGTAATAAATTACTTTCAAGTGAATAATTTTACAAGCAGTGTTTTATATTTTACATAAAGAAGGTTGTTTGTTTATATAGGTTGTTTTTGTAACATCGTAGAGTCACAACACAAACAGCATAATAAAATATAGTTATAAATTATCATAGAGAACAAAATAAAGTAATAATTCGTAACGACATCTGGTAAATGTATCCGCAACGACATCTGGTAGGTTTTCTACAAGAGTCCTATCTAAAATATATTTTTAATCATTCATTCGTGACAGTCTATCAAAACTCCACTCCCCACGTTCTCACAGTATACCATTTTCGTATGGTAAGTGTAGAGAACCAGACATCCTTTTAACTGGAAACGAGGCATCCCATCTCAGTCCTCAGGGGTGGCAACACATTTGATCATTTCGATACTTGATTGAGGATAAATGTAATGAAACGAGGCATTCCACCTCAGTCCACAGGGGTGGCAATACATCTGATCATTTTGGTACTTGATTTCTATGGGCCACAGCTTTCACTTACCATTAGATGGACTCTGTGCTGGTTCAGAGGATCAGCTTTTGAAAAATATTAATTAAATTCCTTTATAAATAAGTGAATTTCAAAATCTTTTTACAAATTAAAAAAAAACATTACTTACCGATTGCGGTTAATATATTTTAGTAAAAAAAATCATAAAATTTTTAAGAAAGTTTTCTATTTAGCCTGTTTTATTTAAAATCAATGTTAAAAGCAAAGTTTTGGACAAAACCTGCTTAGCTCATTCTTTTTCTTCTCCTATCATATTCTTTATAACTTTACCTAGATCTAGCTTTTTTCAGTTTATTTTATATTGCACTTTACACCTATCAGTCAAAATATAATATTATAATGTCCTTTTACTTTTGGTTTGTCAGGTAGAAATCGCTTAAAGCTATATAACCACCGTTATATCTCTCTAAATCATGAGAATACATACTACCATACATTTTTTAGTATTTATTATAAAATAAGAATAATGAAACTTAAACCATTCGAAGTGTACTAACATATGTGCACTAAAAAAATATGTGTGTATTATATTTGATGATGTGTGTAAGCATTTTGATCGCGGTCATGGCTGTATACTGTGTACTAATTTGACTAATTATACATTGGCCACCAATTATAATTTAGGCCACCAGCGATACTAGGAAAATAAAAAAGCTAAATAATACGAATAATATAACAAAACAATATCGCCATATTTTTCTACCGATATACGGACGTAATCGATTGTGCCAAATCGAATTCAAGGACGAAGCGAGCGCACGCTTAAATGTCTATTTTCGCGCTGTTCGTGAGACACAAATACGCCTGACAAATAGACAAACGTTCAAAAAATCACGAAGACCACGTGTCTATAACGTACCTTATAGAAAATCTATGCAGATTTTTAATTTTCTTACTATTTTTACTTAACTAAGGAACATCAAACGACGCGTAACTTAAAATTTAAGCTAATAAAACAAGTGGGTTTGTTTCCTGCAAGAGATAAGTATTTGTATGGTCTGCAAATAATAGTTCCATGTTTGGCTGATTTTTTTACTGTTAAACAACTATTTAAACTAGATGCAAGCAGAATTATTGTCAAAACTACACCAACCACACTGATCATGATTACAATCTATTTACTAATTTATGATAGAATCAATGTTACATTTTTAATATACAGGAAATATACTTTTTGTGAGTGTTGCTATACATAATAGAAAAATAAGTAAAATTAATGTACCAAAGTAAAAAGCCCCAGGAGCTACAGAACATAATCAGATTCAGAATTACAAAATTTAATACAAAATTATAAGCAAAAATATCAATAACTTCACATATCTACTCGGTACGCATTTCCTTGGAAAAATTTAAATTTAATCGTTCTTAACATCCGTGTAGAGTTTCTTAATATCGTAAAAGATTATGTAGCAGAATTGTTAGAATGGAAGTTTCATCACGTAAATTTATAAATAGTAATATAAACGGTTATGAGACCAAAACATCATAATGACGGATGGGAATTAGAAGCTATAACTAAAGCAGGGTGACTAACAGACGACACTAAAGCACTTTTATAAATGTGAAGTCAACTCACATCTGATAAGGGGCAGACATGCATCAAAAATTTAAGACGCGCAATACTATTTTCTATTCCTCCATCAAAATGTGATGTTTATGACATATTATAATTTAGAGGAGGCTTATGTCCAGCAGTGGACTATAGTGCTAGTAATATGCTGCGAAAAACAAATGACAACTACAATTAGATACACGCGGGTGGCTAAACATGTGTATAGGTTGGTTTTAATAACTCTGTTCTTTAGTAGTATAGTATAGATTGGTCTTTATAAATTTCAAATAAATTTTATTAACGTCTTTAACGGACGGAACCTTGAAACTAACAAAGATAATTTTAAATATACATATGTTTATTTATATAGCTTGCGAAATTCGCCGAGACATTAATTCAGATTCGTAAATAATAATGCTTGCCAAAATTAATCAAATGCCAAAATATTTTGGTCTTGTAATTAACATTATATTATAATAGTTCAAGCTTTTTAATAAATATAAACTTAATATTATGCTCACCTTTTCTCCGTCCGAAAGGACCGCAAAAAGAATTTCCTTTTCCAATGATATTATCATCGATGTACTTCATCAGCTTTGCACCATCTTCGGACTTGTGCCCACTGGACACGTTCCCCCATCTCGAAGGCAAATCTTCTTGCATGGATTCTGATTTTCCTTTTGTACCTCTTGATTTTTTTAAAACACTTGTCATATTACAATCACATCACAAAAATATAATACCAGATAATAGCACTAATGTTACGAAACACTATTATTAATTTCCGATAATTTATGAATATGAATCAGCGAGCAAATGTCTGATGACTAAAAAAATGTTTTGAATTTTTTTAACGCGGGATCACGCGATCTAAAAACACGTCGATACAAGGTCAACTTGCCGGACGAGTGAAGCGTACCACAATCGCTACTCACTACTCAGTACTCACTGCCATAGACTAATATATAATACTGGAGACTCACTGCCTCACTGGCGCTCCGACCGTATACTACTTTATGCAATAAGGCATCGGCGTCGCGACGCACGTTGCCGCATTCTACAGTGTTGCCATTTTATTAAATTTACTATCTAAATGGTATTAACAAGACGTTACGATTTTGCTACAATAAAATTTGTAAGTTTTATATATAGGAGGCCACATGGAGAGTATTTTTCAGTTCCCTAAATATCCAGAAACGTTAGAATGTTGTATAATATTTTTTCTCAACCATTATCCCACAACATCAGTCTAATATTTTGCACGTTTTCTGAGTTAACTATTCACTTGTAAATCTAATAATTAATTTTATCAGTTCTCTGTAACTATTGTAAGGGACGATGGGACAGCCCTATTTTCTTTACTATCAAAGATCCTAAATTAAAACTGATACAAAACAAATAAATTAACAGATGTTTTTATTAGTTTCAAATAATGTTTTAAATACTTATTTATTAATCTAAATGAAAAAGATTCAAATCACACACGGATTTAAAACTTCGGATTCGAATAAGCTTGGTAGAGCAAGGTCTCTACCAAGGCGTTCTACTCCGCAAGGTATGCTTTTATAACCAATGATACAATAAGAAATTAAAATTTCTAAACAAACAAACAAATGTAATTTATAAAATATAAAAAGAACGGACCGATAACCAAGTAAATCAATGATCTTTAAACAAAACAAGGCTAAGTTAACGATCGTAAGTGCATCACAAATCCGAGCAGACGAAAATTACAAGTATGTTCACCACTACCCATAACCGGTCTAGTTTTTTGTAAATAAGGTAAATAGGTAATTCATACTGTATCTCGACAGCTGTTTACAGAAGCTGAAAGATAGCTGTTTGGGTGTGAAATTGGGTAACATTAAAGTAAATTGTCTGCTGTATGCTGATGATGCAGTGCTTATTTCACCATCAGAGGCAGAACTGCAGGCATTAGTCACGTGTATGAAAGAGGAATGTGAAATTAAAGGTCTCCGTTTGAATGCTAATAAAACAAAGGTTCTGGTATTTGAAAGGGACGAAGAGAGAACGAAGTGTGAAATATGGGTAAATCAGGAATGTCTAGAACAGGTAAATGAAATTGTATACTTGGGGTGTGCTTTCAGCCGGGATGGAAGATGTAATTTAGATGTGGACAGGCGTGTCGCTGCCGGGAACAAAGTCAATGGTGCCCTGACTGCGTTAGTCAAAAGGCAAGGCGTAGTGCAGAGTGCACGCCTTGCAATACATAACGCAGTGTTGGTACCGACTTTGTTATATGGCAGCGAAACCTGGGTATGCCAGAAGAAGCATAAAAGTAAGTTGAATGCAGAGGAGATGCGATCTCTTCGTAAAATGTGCGGCGTTACCATGGCCGACCGAAAGCGAAACGAAGAGATTCGCAATATGGCAGGTTTGATAGATGACCTTATCACAAAAATTGATAAGAGCGTGCTTCGATGGTTTGGGCACGTTGAGCGAATGAGTGAAGACCGAATCATCATCGTCATCATTACAGGCCTTCACAAGTCCACTGCTGAACATAGACCTCTCCCAAGGAATGCCACAAAGCACGGTCCTGAGCCACCTGCATCCATCGACTTCCTGCATATCTTACCAGGTCGTCACTCCATCTAGTGGGGGGACGCCCTACACTTCGCCTGCCGGTACGAGGCTGCCACTCGAGAACCTTTCTTCCCCATCGGTTGTCGGTTCTTCGAGCTATATGGCCGGCCCATTGCCACTGCAGCTTACTAATCCGTTGGGCTATGTCGGTCACTCTGGTTCTACTGCGGATATCCTCATTTCTGAGTTTATTTGTCCCAGGTAAACATACTCGTCAACAACTTCGAGCTTAGTGCTCCCAAAAACTACCGGCATAGGTGTGACATGGACATTAAACATGATCTTTGTTTTGTCCATATTCATCTTAAGACCTATCCGTTGGGAAACACTATTGAGGTCATTGAGCATAGTGCTTAGGTCCTCCAGCGATTCTGCCATAAGGACTATATTGTCGGCAAATCGAAGGTGAGTGATGTACTCGCCATTGATGTTGATACTGTATCTTTTCCAGTCCAGAAGCTTGAAAACGTCTTCCAATGCAGCGGTGAAGAGTTTCGGGGATATGACGTCACCCTCTCTTACACCTCTCTGCAATTGGATAGGTTTCGTACTCTGGTTCTGTACTCGGATAGCCATCGTAGTCCTACTGTACAAGCACTTCAATACTTCGATATACCGACAGTCCACCTGGCACCGCTGAAGGGACTGCAGCACCGCCCAAATTTCGACGGAATCAAAGGCTTTCTCATAGTCCACATACGCCAGACATAGTGGCAAATTGTACTCCTCTGACTTTTGTACAATTTGCCAAAGGGTATGTATGTGGTCTATGGTGCTAAAGCCTTTTCGGAAACCGGCTTGTTCGGGAGGCTAGAAGTCGTCAAGTCTGCGCGCGAGACGATTCGACGCTTGACGGTGGCTAACCGCTAACGGTTAGCCACCGTAGAGTCTATATCACCTGAGGATGCCTCGTGTAGAGGCGAAACACGTGTCGTATTATCGTCAGTGGTGTGTCTTGCCTAGTGTAGTGGTGTTGGAAGTAGCGGTGCTGGGATTAGTGGTGACGGGGATAGTGCACGCAATTGAGGGAGGGCGGGAGGTGCTACTTCATACTAGGTAAGACACATCATTTTATTTTATAACGCGGATATTTGCGAAGTAAATTTTTGTAAAAGCTTTTATTTAAAATTATTTGTTTATCATTCTAATAAATAGAAAAAGACTGCCTCGTTGGTCTAGCTGTCGTAATGATGCCTGCAGATCATGTAGTCCCGGGTTCGAATCACGAGTCGAGGATTTGTCAAAGGGCTTTTGTTTCAGAAATTCTTAGTAGTTGTCGGTGTTTTATCCTAGTGCTTCGGAAGGCACATACGACCATTAGTCCTGCGCCTTATCGCTCTGGTGGTGTCGGATTGCATTCGCATCGGACTATGAGAATGAAGCGATGAATAGTGCATGCTTGCGCACACACTCGTGAAATATTAATCTGCCCTGCGCAAATGTCTAAGTCTCCGTCACAGACTGACTAGTAGATTCTAACCGAATGTCTCCGTTGAGACTGGCCGAAATTCGGTCTTAAAAAATATCCTTGTGGCGTTGACATATACGAGCAAAAATACTGCGTCATGAATTAAACTACAATATGAAAACCAATGTCGACTAGTAAAATGCGTGAGATGCATAGTGCCAGTTATTACCCCACATCACCTTATGTCGTTATTCCGTAGCTTTTTAATTTTTTTTAAAAACTTTACCGCTACACGAGGATTTTCTCCTGTATCGTGGAGACAGTTTACAAACACCGATTGCACCGAGCATTGAGCCGTCAAAATCTACTACTTTGCATGGGCATAGGCCTTATAGAGAGTGTGTTACTAGGCGTGCATTTTTTAAAAGAGCTACCCATACTCCTAACATTGGGTTAATAGATGAAGAGTCGATATTTTCCGCATTAGAAATGCTGCTCCATATTGCCAGTCAATGGGTTTGGATTCAGCGATTTGGTAGGATGTTCCACCATCAGTCGGACGCCAGAGCCTTGTTTATTGATTGAAAGTTTGTAGATTATCCTTCACCCTTACACTATAAACTCAGCTGTGAACTGATGGTAGACTGACAGCCTGGTAGAGACAACGAGACGATGAACGTACGTAAACTACGCAATCTGAAGAACTTTGATACATAAAGTTATTATTTAACATATATTATAGGATTTATATGAAAAATTATAAAGGTACATATTTATAAAATGATATTACAACTTTAGAAAACTTAAACAACAAGCATTGATCATGATGATGATGTGATGATCCTAGTGAGACTATAACCTATAATAATAATAGTTATGAAGGTATTGCATTGTCAATAGATTTTAAATGCGTCTGCGAAATTTCTAATTTTTAGACGTCTGGAAGTTGGTGACAAAATTCCATTACATTCATACATACATAAATACAGGTCAAGCGTATATATAAGCATAGATAATACACACAATATATATGTATACAAATGCGTGGGGGTGGTAAGAGGCGACAGAAGGTTACTAAAACAGGAGATGAGCAACATATTTCTGTTAACAACTAAAAATATTAAAAAACTACCATTACCAACCAACCTACAATGCGTGGCCGGAACCGAAAACGGGGCATTCCATTCCATCTCAGTCCTCAGGGGCGACAACGCATCTGCACTTTGATTCTTAATTGAGGATAAATGTAGATGTCTATGGGCCACAGCATCTACTTACATCAGGTGGACTTTGTGCTCGTTCCATCGTCACCCTTATTCTATAAAAAAAAACATAAACACTGAGAATATAAGTCATGTAATTAAATAAAGGTTGAATCAGAACGGTGTCATATGCTGAGTGTAATAACAATTCTGAGGTTACCATTCTTTCATAGATTACTAATACACACGTGCACTAGATACTAAAACCAAAGAAACAAAAAATAAAAGAAACAAAAAATAAACCAAACAAAACGTAGTGATAAATCCAAGGAATCATAGATTAAATACTCTTTGGTTGCTACGGCAACAGCTTTTGTTTAGTCATTATAACCATTTTAATTTTATGTACATCTCCAGCTGATTTTGGAAACAATTTTATAAAAATGTTGAAACTGCAGATCGCAAATGAACAGGATAGAAAAGAAGCACAGAATAGAGAAAGGCGAAGGCAGTGTGAACTGGAAAGAAGGTCAAGAATTTTCAATGCCAGAAACCGGAAAATTGGTGTATGTTACTGTTCCATGTTTTTTTTTATTTACTAAAGTAAGGGTGTCAAAGGGGTATACAGTATACCTAATAGTAAATGGATGCACAGACCCCATAAACATTCACGTCTAACCCTCGATATCCGATATAAGTTCATTGGTGAACATATGCCGCCCCCATAAATTGCCTAGTAGGTATTTATTTTATTTTTAGTTGTAATTAGAAAGACGTTGATGCCCATCTCCTGGTTTGCTTCCCTCTGTCGCCTCTTACCCCACCCACGTGACTATATAGGGTAGTGGATATTCTTACATCACTACACGGTAAAGAAGGAATTCCTCGCTACCAGCAAAAAGGGTCTCCGGTTCTCCTCACTCACGATACGAAATACTGCATCGTTATGCTAAGTATAGAATATAGTCTTATGTTATTTTTTTCTATCGACTTCAAAAAGGAGACGGTACTCAATTCGACTGTATGTTTTTTTATGTGTGTTACCTCATAACTTTTTACTGGGTGAACCGATTTCGATGATTCTTTTCTTATTTGAAAGCTGGTACTTCACATGTGGTCCAATTTGATCAGGGTATGACCAATAATTTTTGAGTTATTCTTAATAACTCAAAAATATAATGAAGTCAGTTGTACAAAAATTTGAATTTTAAATTATTAGTGAATTTTTTAAATTAAATTTAAATGTTTAATTTTGTAATAAAATTTAAAATGTTCAATGATTAACACTGACTCTAATATTTTGATAAAAACTGTGGAGAACGGTACATAATGTAGTTTTCTACTTCTTCCTTTCAGCACCTCGTAAAAGTGTACTGTCATGGGCCTTTCCCCATTGACTATTTACTAGCGTAAGGACCATTTGGACCGCGCTACTAAATGGCACCAGTGCGCTGGCCCTAATCTGACAGTTTAGGATACTACACAGTATGAAATAATGGTACAGGAGTATAATTATACTACGTAATCCAACCCTGGTTACATCGTCAACCAATGCAATGCGGCACTCGTGTAGTTCGTATATGTTATAACAGATGGCGCTACTTTTGCTTATATTTTTTTTGCTTTTGAAATCATTGCCTTTTCCCTTGTGGAAAGGATTTACCTTATTCGTCACGCGTCACAGGCGGATTGATAACCGTAATATCAGTGGTCTCGCATCTTTGACGCTCTCAGTCGCCGATCTAGTTATTTTAGATCTATAGGAAACCATAAGAGCATTTTGCATTTCCTAGTCATCTTTTACGACACCCACTTAACAAGATGGGGTGATGGGTTCTCATACGCCGCCATTATGAATCACCATTATTTTCCCGCTTTTAAATTAACATTAATTGCCAGCCTTTAAAAATTAACATTCATACATGACACAGATTTGACGGTGAATGCATAGCCGATACTCTCGCACTGCAATACCACCGGTACAAGTCTTATATTCGTATCCTTTTGGTGGACAATCTTTTAATATCTATTTTCTTTATTTTTTACGTGGTAGAGCCATGCTGCAGCTACGAGTATATTAGTAGTATAGTTGTAGCACGAATGGGTCGGCTAACTGGGGAAGGACCACGCTCTCACAGAATACCAGCGTAAAATAGCAGCTTAACGCTGCTGTGTTTCGTATGGTGAGTGTAGAGAACCGGAGACCCTTTTTACTAAAAATGAGGCATTCCATCTTAGTCCTCACGGGTGACAACGCATCTGCATTTTGATTTGTAATAGAGGATAGATGTAGATGTAGATGTCTATGGGCCGCAGCAACCACTTACCATCAGGTGGACTGTGTGCTCGTATGTCACCCTTATCCCATAAAAAAATGAACTGACAGTCCAACCGATGCTAAAAGGCTACTGCAATCCATGGACACCTGCAACCAGCTTCAAAGTAGGACCACGTCTGAGGATGAAGATGAAACGCCTCACAACATAAATCTAGGCAGGAAAAGAGTTTTGTCATCATTGATATAAAGATATTGTCCACCAGAACATTAAATAATCGAAAATTGGAGTACGTGCACTACAAACATAGAATTACCCATGCAGAATAAGAAAACGGAAATGAGAAACTGTGACCGTAAATATACGTATGATACTGAACGTGCTTTAAATGATAGCACTGGCCACAACAAAATAATAGTGCGCCAGTGAAAGATAGATTCTTAACGTGGTAGAGCCATACTGCAGCTGTAGCAGCTAGTTCTAGCACGAATGGGTCGGCTCGACCGGGGAAGGACCACGCTCTCACAGAACACCAGCGTTAATAAACATAACATAACATAACATAAAACACTCACGCCTGTCACCCAAAGGGGTAGGCAGAGACTACGGACTTCCATTTGGCGCGATCCTTACACACCTCTCTCGCCTCCTTTACATCCATATATCTACGCATACACGCTCGTCGGTTAAGGGTACTCCTAATCTGGCCCATTTTTAATGTATCGCCGATTTGGTCGATAAACCTTCGTCTAGGGCGTCCCTTCCCGACCCTGCCGTTTACTTCTGCAACATAAATTTGCTTTGTCACTCTTTCCTCGTTCATTCTTTCTACATACCAGCGTTAAATAGCAGCTTAATGCTGCTGTGTTCCGTATGATGATTGTAGACAACCGGAGAACTATTTTACTGGAAAATAGGCATGCTATCGTAGTCCTCGCGGCTGACACGCATCTGCATTTTAATTCGCAAACGAAGATAGATGTAGATGTCTATGGGCCACAGAAACCACTTACCTTCAGGTGGACAGTGTGCTCGTTTGTCACCTTTATTATACAAAACAAAAAGATGTTTTAGTTCACTTTTGCGGTTAAGTACGGTACCCATATGCATCAGTGAGACATAGATTTTTAGTCCACTTTTATTTTAGTATCTTCTCTGTTTTGTTTCTGTTACTGTTTCTGCAACAGCCTATGAAAAGTTTACTGCTTAACATAGGCCTTCCCCATAGATTGCTCATAGGGGGAATACACCCCGTATTTGCCATAGTAGGCTGCAGGCGGGTTGGGAACCGCAGTGTTTTTTTTTAGTTATTGTTAGAAAGACGCTGCTGCACTCTTTTCTCCTGGTTTGTTTCGCTCTGTCGTCTCTTAAGAAACACCCGGTACGATATAGAGTAGTATATTGGATATTCTAACGCTGCCACCTTACATTCAATGTCTGATGAAAGTTTTTTTTTTGTTTCTATCAATGTTAATATCATACATTTTTGATCGTAGAACTAAACAAGTTAAAGTTACAGCCTATACACGTCCCACTGCTGGTCACAGGCCTCCTCTCATTTCTAAGAAGGTTTTAGGACAAGGAAATATCCGCCGCGCTGCTCCAATGCGGGTTGGCGAATTTCACATGTCTTCGAAATATTTTTTCTTATTTCCCACATATGCAGGTTTCATCACGATGTTTTCCTTCACCGCCAAACACGTTGTAAATTATCACTTAAAATTGCAATTAACGATTTCATAGGTGCCGGCGGGGATCAAACCCGGGTTGCTTGCGTACTGTGAAAATTACAGCGAATACTTAGCCCCTGTGCTACCATGGCTCTACTATACTTCTAATAATATTAAAACTAAATGTTACCTATTTCTATCTTTAGATCGGATATAAAGATTGTGAAACACATTCAGCAAATGCAATATTTTCAGTCTAATTCTTGTTAATATCAAGATCAATCTAAATAGAACTAATTTTACGGATTCTATCGCGTATATTAACTTATTTTATATTCCCGACGTTTTGAGCACTTTACAGCACCCATGGTCACGGGGGGGACTAAGGTGTATGACGTCCTAATGTCATACCACGGCTACCTCCAGATTAAAAATTATTAATTTTTGTTCCGATCTACGCAGTATGAACTTACAGTATCTTAAAGTCTTACAGTTGTATGCTTGGGTTGTGATTTAATTTTATTAATTATGGGATCTCAAGCAGATGGTAGCACCCAGCCATCTTCTCTATTGAAATTAGGATGTTTTTTAATTTCAATAGCTTCGCGAATCATCCTTGGAAGGAATCGGTGTTCTTTAGCGAGGATTTGTGGTCTATCAAATCTAATGCTCGAAACGTCGGGAATATAAAATAAGTTATTATACGCGATTAAATCCGTAAAATTAGTTTTATTTAAATGTGTAGTGTTCGCGTAAATATAAGAAATCATTATCAAGATCAATCATCTTTTTCTCTAGGTACTTCAGTCTAAATTTTAAAGACTTCTTCATTTTCTTCAAGCGACCGAGTTCTCCACACTAACTATAGATACTAGCTTTTTATTGATTATTCTTAACTAGCGATTGTCTCTAGCTTCGCACGGGTACGATTCACCACTGCGGTGTTTTACGACTTTACCGTAAACCGCCAACATTTCTTTACAATCCTTTCATAAATAATGCATACAACATGCAAACCGTCATGACACATAAATAAAATACTTTAAAAGTTTAAGACTAGACAAGACTTTTGAACATTTATTCAGCTTCAGATGGCGACTTTTCGCTCAGTCACTCACCTGATCAACATGGTAAATATAAATGTTTTTCTAAAATTGATGTGACATAAGACCTTACAGAAAAGGTAAAAGGACGGCACCCACTCAGCGGACTCCTGGGCAGAAAAAGAATCCCACCACCTTTTTTATAGAAGAGGGGGCAAACGAGCATGCGGCTCACCTGATGGTAAGTGACTACCGCCGGCCATGAACAACCGCAACACCAGGGGAATTGCAGATGCGTTGCCGGCCTTTTAGAAAGGTATAAGCTCTTTTTTTTTGAAGGTTCCTAAGTCGACGACGGGGTAGGACCACGCGCTCACAGAATACCAACGTAAAATAGCAGCTTAACACTGCTGTGTTTCGTATGGTGAGTGTAGAGAACCGGAGACCCATTTTACTGGCAAAGAGGCATTCCATCTTAGTCGTCGGGGGTGACAATGCATCTGCATTTTGATTCGCAAACGAAGATAGATGTAGATGTCTATGGGCCACAGCAACTACTTACCATCAGGTGGACTGTGTGCTCGTTTGTCACCCTATCCTATAAATATATATATATACGTAACTTACTCGTAGATCTAAGGAGCATCCATCGGCCGGCTTATAAATAATCGGTTTCACAGTAAATGTTATGATATTCATTCCAGGTAGACGTACCATTTCTGGAACGTCAAATAGAAGAGAAACGAGCCGAGATCAATGAGCAGCAGCGTAAGAACCTCGCGTTCGCTCAGCAGATGATCAAGGACAGCAACCTGGCCGTCGTTCTAGAAGCACGGGAACGAGAGGTACACACCCTACAAAATAGTTCTGTGTATTTTTTTTATAAGACAGGGTGACAAACGAGCACACAGTTCACCCGATGGTAAAAGGTTGTTGTGACCCATAGACATCTACATCTATCCTCAATAAAGAATCAGAATGCAGATGCGTTGTCACCCGTGCGGACTAAGATGGAATGCCTCTTTTCCAGTGAAAAGGGTCTCCGGTTCTCTACACTCACCATATGAACACAGCAGTGTTAAGCTGCTATTTTACGCTGGTACTCTGTGAGAGCGTATTCCTTCCCCGGTCGAGCCGACCAATTTGTGCTACAACTATATACTACTAATATAGCTGTAGCATGGCTCTACCACGTGTAGACCACGTATATATTAACTACGATGGAAAATGATATCTTTCAGGATGATTTTATAGTGCACTCTACCCATTATTTTTTCTCTCAATTTTATTTAATTCTTTTTTTGATTGATCATCGTCATCATCATTATAGCATATCGGAAGCCCACTGTTGAACAAAGTCCTTCCCAAAGAATATCATAGAGCAAGGGCCACCTGCATCCTTTATCAGATCATCACACCATGTAATGGGGTGCAGCCCAACACTTTACTTACCTGTCCGCGGCTGCATTTAGATAACCTTTCTTCTCCATTGGTGCCTGTTCTTCGAGTTATATAGTTGGCCCATTACCACTTCTACTTACTGATCCGTTGCACTATGTTGGTTACTCTTCTAAAACCGTGTAAAGGTTTTTAGGTTGCCTGGAAGAAATTACTGTATATCAATATGGCCGCCTTTTGTTTTCCGTCAATTTTTTTACATTTTTCATTTTAATATTTTCATGGTGTAGAATGGAGTCTTTTATTGTATGATTCGACCACGAAAACAACTTGCTATCAATATCTTTCTTTACGTCAGCCCGTATACAGTCCATTGTCACCTGATGGGCACAGCCTTCCTCTCATTTCTGAGGGGGTTATGGGGTAAGTCCACCGCGCTGCTGCAGTGCGTGTGGCCTCTCCTATAAGTGACAAGATTTGCCCCTACAGCTACTTTTAGCAAGTAGATTGGCAACCGCAATACTAGACGACTCGGATCTTTAACTCTACTCATCATCATCATTATGTACGTGGACATATGTAAAAAAATGAGGACTTGTGGTCCTACAATTTTATTTATCACACGCGAGGTACACGTATACAAATGTCATGCAGTGTGCGTGAGTGGTAGAGTCGACCCGCCCCCTCTAGCACCAATTGTCGGACCTTAATTTATTTGTGTGTGTGTGTATCTCGTGTATAACGAACAAAATTATAGAACCTAGAGTGCTTCACACATTTTCAGTGTACATTACGTCTATATTTTTTACGTCCATGATTGCATATAATAAATATTTTAACTTGACTCTACCTCGCAATTTAAAATAAGCTGTTGTCAGGAGCGTCGCCGCATTGAATTAGAGATCAACGAATACAGACAGAGATATCAACGTCCAGAAGATCGACGCGAGTATGATCTAAATGACCCGGAAGTGCTAAAGAAGCAATTGCCACCTCGCGCCTCTGATGACCAACCGGTTGGCCTGTCTAGCGCTCAGAAGTGAGTATTTATATCATTTTATACAAGCTGGGAGGGAGATAGAGAGGGAGACAGTATAGCGCTTTATTGACGAATGTTTCGTTACTTTTTTGTATATTTAACAACTAGTTAAACAACAATAAAAACTAAAAACAACAAATTGCTTCCCCATATATAAGAAAAATATGCAATAAATAATACAAATAACAAAAAAAAATACACAATACGATTAAAAGATATTTGGCTAATTACTCAAACTGAATAAAACAAATTTGACAGGAACTTACAAGTCATCATTTTCTTGTGGAGTTTACTGTCGCCATCAGTTTTTTTTTCTGCAGCGATAGGGGACTAAGGGATCTTCAAGCAAAGTGCTTAAGTACTCTTACTAAAAGGTATGTAATTTTTCCGGCGTATCGAATGTTTACATTGATGGTATCTTATCATCAGTTGAGCCACATGCATTTTCATTCCGCTTCTATATAAAAAATAACTCCGTTTAAATTAAAAATCTCTTTTAAAATCATTTTTGTATATATTTCTACCTTAATTTGCCTTATTTTATTAACAAGCAAATCGTTAAAAACCACAAACCTTAAAAAATACGAGTAGTTATTGTTTTGAGTCAAAAATAATTATACGTTTAAAAGTAATTTGCATTAGGTTTAGGTTTGGGAGTCCCAAACCTAAACCTAATGCAAATTACTTTTAACGTGGTAGATTCATGCTGCAGCTGTACTACTGGTATATTTGTAGCACGAACGAGTCGGCTCGACCGGGGAAGGACCACGCTCTTACAGAATACTAGCGTAAACCCTTTTTTCTGGAATTCCATCGTAGTCGTCACGGGTGATAATGCATCTGCATTTTGATTCGTAATCGAGGATAGATCTAGATGTTTATGGGCTACAGCAACCACTTACCATCAGGTGGACTGTGCGCTCGTTTGTCACCCTTATCTTATAAAAAAATCTAATATGTAATATTAATATTCAAAGGTTCGAAGGCGAAGATTTAAACTATGAAGAGCGCAGGAAGATAATGGCAGAACAAAAGAATGCTTGGCTGGAGCAGCAAGTCCAGGAGCGAAAAGCTGCAGAAGAGGAACGCCGAAAAGCAGAAGAAGCTTATATGGTAATATTCATTAATTACAAATAGTGCGTATCTAAGTAAACTGCCAAAGAATTAACTTTTAGCAAGTAAAAGCCGACTTCAAAAACAAAAAGAACTTCCAAAGTAGGTTATATGACAGTTAATAGGAATATTATAGCTCCGACTTTAGAGGTTATTATATGAAAATCATTTTATTCTTTTTATTTCCAGTTTTTAAGGTCCAGTTAAGTCGAACTATACTTTTTATTAATAGTCAAACAGAAATTATCCTTTTATATGGATTATGGAATATCACAAGCTCAAGGCAACAGTTATAATATCGTCTAAGTAGTAACATTAATAATTTTTCACTCTTACTGGTAGCTTTTCTTCAAATTAATAAAGGACCAATCCTAGAGTATGACCTAATGAATAAAAAAATAAAATACATGTGTGCGGTTCACTCGCATAGAAGGGAAAACTTCAAATAAAAACAAAATATACAACCGACTTCAATATAAATATAATTTATTGTTGATTTTTTAAAAACCGCTCGAATGATTTCGATAAAATTTAAATGAAACCATTTGGGAAGTATACCTTATACTTTGAAACAAAAAAACCGGCCAAGTGCGATTCGGACTCACGCACGGAGGGTTCCGAACAAATCCGTTGGTATATGAGTTTAAAGTTATTAAAAATATTTTTATTATATTATGATGTAACTAAAAATTTATGTTTTTCGCAATTTTTCCTTTATCTGTGCTATAATATGTTGCTTCGTACCAAATTTTAGGATTCTGAATTCACGGGAAGTACCCTGTAGGTTTTGATTGCCTTGCGAATGTCGAAAATTTGGGGCATAAACAGCTGTATCTTTTGATTGCGTTGGCTTAGAAGTTTGATTTTTTCACAGCTCCAAGGGACGGTAGACTTGAGTATTTGATATTTCATCTTGATACCTCCACGCGTTTCTGAGAAAAAGGGTCTTGACAGACAGACAGACAGGCAGACGAACAACAAAGTGATCCTATAAGGGTTAAGTTTTTTCCTTTTGAGGTACGGAACCCTAAAGAAGAATTTACCAAATCGATTCAGGCGTCTTCGCAGGCAGGTTCGTCGTAATCGGTGTACGTACATAAAAAAAGATTCCGACGAATTGTAAACCTCTCCTCCTTTTTGAAGACGTTTGATTTATTTTACGGCATATTATTTACTTAATATGACAATTTTCAACCACAAGTGCGGTATATAATGTAAGATAAAAGTTTAATTTTATAGTAAATAAATGCGAAAATCATTATTTTTAGACATGTAGAGCCGAAATTATAATGTATTAAATCAAAAGAATATTTTCTTTCAATTAAAATTGTAATAACGCCATCTTCTTCATTTTTTTTTTATAGGAGAGGGGGCAAACGAGCATGCGGCTCACCTGATGGTAAGTGACTACCGCCGCCCATGAACAACTGCAACACCAGGGGAATCGCAGATGCGTTGCCGGCCTTTTAAAAGTCCCTAAGTCGTATCGGTCCGGAAAAATCGCTGATGGTAATCGATTCCACAAGGAGGTCGTGCGAGGAAGAAAACATCTTCTAAATCGCACAGTGGTGGACCGCCAATCATCCAGATGGTGTGGATGGTATCGGGAGTTCTGCCGCGATGTGCGTTCGTGAAATTTGGCGGCTGGGATTAATCTGAACAATTCCTCAGAGCACTCCCCATGGTAGATGCGAAAGAAAATGCAAAGGGATGCAACATCTCTTCGCAGTGCCTATGAATCGAGCCGATCGGAAAGGGCTCGGTCGTCGACAATTCAAGCCGCTCTGCGTTGGATGCGGTCAAGTGGAAGGAGCTGGCACTGGGGAGCCCCTGCCCAGAGATGGGAACAGTATTCCATGTGAGGCCGAACTTGCGCCTTGTAAAGTAGCAGGCGGTGTGCCGGCATGAAATACTGTCCCGCTCTGCTGAGCACGCCAAGCTTTTTAGAGGCCAATTTGGCCTTCCCTTCCAAGTGACCACGAAACTGCACGTCACTCGATATGTCGACTCCGAGGATACCGATACTGGCTGAGGCAAAAAGGGGAGTGCCTTGAAACTGAGGAGATACGACAAAGGGGTTCTTTTTAGCGGTAAACGCGCAAACTTGTGTCTTCTGAGGATTAAATTGGACTAGATTTAGTCGCCCCCAATCCGAGACTTTGTTCAGCAAAGACTCGACTTCAGACACAAGTTTGTTCCGGTACTCAGCGACGTTTTCCCGAGAAATATTGGCACGGCCGGTGTATAGAGCATCACCAGTGCTGTCATCCGCGTAGCAATGAATGTTACCAGTTAGCAACATATCATTGATATGCAGAAGAAACAGCGTTGGTGATAGCACACAGCCTTGTGGAACACCAGCGTTAATAGGCTTGTAGTCAGAGCATGCACCGTCTACAACGACCTTGATGCTCCGATCTGCAAGGAAGCTGGTGATCCAATTGCACAATTTCTAGGCCAGTGAGTCATCCTCCCTGTGCAGAGATGGTAGTGATGGCTTACAGAAATTCCCTTGGACAGCCCTGGCGAGAGACCAGAATGCACGGGTTCCCGAAGGAAGGCGAACTAGTTTCTCGCCAATTCTGCCTATGTGCTCTGATTTTGCCTTGGCAATAACTCTTTTGAAGGACCTGGAGGCGAAGTTATACTTCTTTTTAAGTGTGCTGGTATTTACATCCCGAGTCGCCGAAGCCGCAGCCCAGGCTTGATAACACTCCTGCTTACTGCGTAATGCGGTCTTACAGGAGCGACCAAACCAAGGCTGAGATCTGCCTCCGATGGGTACCACAGATGATGGAATAAATAGTTCCATTCCCTGTAGCACCACATCAGTGACAGAGTCAGCAACAGCGCTGGGATCATCCGGCGAGAAGCAAACCCGCCCCCATGGGTAGGATGCAAAGAAGGACCGCATTCCGTCCCAATCCGCCGACCTGTAATGCCAAACACGGCGGCAACCTGCAGAACGCAACCGCGAAGGGAGCGTGAGTGGCACCACACTCCGGATCAGACAATGGTCCGAAGAGCCGAGAGGGGCATCGACGGAAACCTGATATCCGTCCGGATGAGAGGTCAGCAGAAGGTCCAACAGGGAAGATGTATGATCCTCCACATCTGGAATCCGCGTAGGCGAAGTAACCAGTCGTGTCATACCTAATGCCAAGGCAAAGTCATAAACAGATCTCCCCGCATGATCGGTTAGACGTGAACCGAGCCATTCGGCATGGTGGGCGTTAAAATCGCCAAGGATCACGATCTCTGCGGATGGGACCTGTTGTAGCAAGAAATCTGTAGCCATTTGGACGTGGTCGATGAGTCGGTCTGTTTCGGCATTACCGCTATGGGACCTATAGAGGCACCCGTAGACGCGCGGATGGTCGTCGCTGTCTACGCGTAGCCAAAGAATGGACAGGTCCGAACCTTCAAGACTGCCGAGGCGTCGAGAACAGATGTCCTCTCTGACATACACGCAAACTCCAGCCCGAGGCACAAAGGAATGCTCCAATTTGTACCCCGGGTAGGAGAGATAGGAAATATCAGCCGGAGAGGAAACCTGTGTCTCGGTCAGAAAGAGCAAGGCCGGCTTCGCCGTCTCAAGATGGTAGTGGACGGCGTTTAGGTTAGAGTGAAGTCCCCTGATGTTGCAGAAATTCACGGATAGCGTGGCAGGGGTCGCCTTGGTGTTCTTGCTCAGTTTACCCCTAGCAGTAATGCTTTTGAGCGGAATTTTGCCCCCCCCCCCCCCCCCCCCAGAATACGCGGGGCAGCCTGAGCACCCACGCTCAGGATCGGAATAACATTTTTTTTTTTATATAGGAGAGGGGGTAAACGAGCATGCGGCTCACCTGATGGTAAGTGACTACCGCCGCCCATGAACAACTGCAACACCAGGGGAATCGCAGATGCGTTGCCGGCCTTTTAAAAAGGAGTACGCTCTTTTCTTGAAGGTCCCTAAGTCGTATCGGTCCGGAAAAATCGCTGATGGTAATCGATTCCAGAAGGAGGTCGTGCGAGGAAGAAAACATCTTCTAAATCGCACAGTGGTGGACCGCCAATCATCCAGATGGTGTGGATGGTATCGGGAGTTCTGCCGCGATGTGCGTTCGTGAAATTTGGCGGCTGGGATTAATCCGAACAATTCCTCAGAGCACTCCCCATGGTAGATGCGAAAGAAAATGCAAAGGGATGCAACATCTCTTCGCAGTGCCAATGAATCGAGCCGATCGGAAAGGGCTCGGTCGTCGACAATTCAAGCCGCTCTGCGTTGGATGCGGTCAAGTGGAAGGAGCTGGCGCTGGGGAGCCCCTGCCCAGAGATGGGAACAGTATTCCATGTGAGGCCGAACTTGCGCCTTGTAAAGTAGCAGGCGGTGTGCCGGCATGAAATACTGTCCCGCTCTGCTGAGCACGCCAAGCTTTTTAGAGGCCAATTTGGCCTTCCCTTCCAAGTGACCACGAAACTGCACGTCACTCGATATGTCGACTCCGAGGATACCGATACTGGCTGAGGCAAGAAGGGGAGTGCCTTGAAACTGAGGAGATACGACAAAGGGGTTCTTTTTAGCGGTAAACGCGCAAACTTGTGTCTTCTGAGGATTAAATTGGACTAGATTTAGTCGCCCCCAATCCGAGACTTTGTTCAGCAAAGACTCGACTTCAGACACAAGTTTGTTCCGGTACTCAGCGACGTTTTCCCGAGAAATATTGGCACGGCCGGTGTATAGAGCATCACCAGTGCTGTCATCCGCATAGCAATGAATGTTACCAGTTAGCAACATATCATTGATATGCAGAAGAAACAGCGTTGGTGATAGCACACAGCCTTGTGGAACACCAGCGTTAATAGGTTTGTAGTCAGAGCATGCACCGTCTACAACGACCTTTATGCTCCGATCTGCAAGGAAGCTGGTGATCCAATTGCACAATTTCTCGGGAAGCCAATAGGAAGGGAGCTTCGAAAGAAGCGCTTTGTGCCAAACCCGATCGAAGGCCTTCGCAATGTCCAGACTAACGGCCAACGCCTCCCCCTTGGACTCTACTGCCTCCGCCCATCTATGGGTCAGGTAGACCAGAAGATCACCAGCTGATCGACCCCGACGAAAACCGTATTGGCGGTCACTAATCAGCTGGTGATCCTCAAGGTACCGGATGAGCTGGCAGTTAATAATGGATTCCATTATTTTGGAGAACAAGGAGGTGATCGCGATAGGCCTATAGTTGGATGGGTCTGAGCGGTGAACATGGTCGTGGATGCTCAGCGAGGGATTCTCCAGGGGTGCTGGTACCCTCCTGGGGTAGTTCTTCGTGTAATTCCGCTACCATGTTGATGGGGGGGGGGGGGGGGGGGGGGGGAATTGGGCCTCCGGCCACCTGCACTCACCAGACGAAACGCAGAAGCAAAGCTTCTACTTCACGCCGGTATTCTGTGAGGTCGTGGTACCAACCCGGCTCGAGCCGGCCCATACATGCAACAGCAGAAACTGCTGCGTGGCTCTACCACCACTCTATAGGTAAAGTCATTTTATCGAACAAAATTGTTTAACTCTCATGGTGGTACCTACGTAAAATAGACGCAAGATGACCTAATCACGATAATTTAATATAATATTCTATCTCATTCTCTCGCAGACGAAATCCTATACATGTATGATACATTTGTCTCTTTTTAGTGTCGTTCCTTCGTTTTATCGAGTTTCAAATCATGAAGATTGTAAAGAAGTTTTTACTTCAAGAAGAATTATTAAAATCAGTTCACATTTTACGAAGATGTCGTGTTAAATAAATACAAAAGACGAGTCGAATACAGAACGTCCTCCTTTTTTGAAGTCCGTTAAAAAAGCATGAACGCACATTCACAGAGCCTTTTTTATCGTGGGGAAATCCTCATGGATACCTTCTGCTGCGGGGGCAACAGAAAGGTTATGCCGGACTCCTACCTGCCAAAAGCCCACGGTGGTCACCATCAGCGTATATGAGGGGTACAGGGATCTCCGTCCGGAACGCAACCGGGGCCTCTCTCTCGCTTTGCTCTATTAAAGCACGTCCCGGGGGCAGTCCTTACTACCCCCAGCACCCTCGCAATGCTATCACGGTGCTCGAGACCACTTTCGAGTGACCATCCTCCTCAGGTGTTACATCACTAGACGCTCGGGGCTCCCGCCCTTCAAAGTGCGGCAGGATTGCTT
Source organism: Parnassius mnemosyne (assembly GCA_963668995.1). Taxonomy (NCBI): domain Eukaryota; kingdom Metazoa; phylum Arthropoda; class Insecta; order Lepidoptera; family Papilionidae; genus Parnassius; species Parnassius mnemosyne. Next base: position 27,254,732 of record CAVLGL010000083.1, read on the forward strand.
CAACAACGCGTTTGCGCGCATAACGCTCTTCAGATAGGCGAGCGCGAGTATAATATGTCTGGATCGCCCTGACTGGGTAAAAACCACGCCTAGATATGAACCACGCTCACAAAGAATAACAGAATAGGACCGCTGTGTTCCGTATGGTGTCTAGAACTCTAGAGGAAGCCGGACCTCCTTTTTACGAGTAACAAAACATTCCACCTTAACCCTCAGGAATTAAGGTGGAATGTTAAAGAATAATAAGGCATCTGCAGGATCAGTCCTTAATCGGTGGCAGATGTAGATACGCATAACTATTATAGACCACAATTTTTACTTACCATGACATGGCCAGTGTGCTTGTTTGTCACCTTTACGTAAGAAAAACAAATAATTGCAGTTTGTAAGTTAGCCCTAGTATCAAAGCCCAATCAGACCTTAAGCTTTATAATAATATTTGGATTTTCTTTTTTACATTATTGCATCCGAATTCACTATTGAATTTTCGTAGGTAGAGTCGCGTAGTAACGTAAGTTACGAGTACTACTCAAATTGCCATATTGATTGAGACATGGATGTGAAATTGATTCCGCACGCCGGACGCTGTGGGTGTTGGAAGCTGTCTTAACGGACACCTTCCTCTCATTTGAATATGAAGTGAACCGTGACGTTTCCTCAATTCATTGAAATAAATCATTCATAGTAAATCACTGGTTTCCTCCGCGCTAATGCGATCAGTTGACTAATAGAAGAAATGTACATTTATTTGGTTTAACGCTTTTTCTGTTCAAATTATTTAAGTCCATAAGACTCTAATAGTGTCTTCTCTATTATTGTATTTCTGCCACGATTTGTCAAGCTCGCCAATTGAATGTGTTTAACTTCCGTGTCCCGGAAAGCATGTAAAACTGTTGGTACTGCGCTTGATTTCTCTCCGGTTTCCGTCAGATTACCGTCTCATTAGACAAAATGAGTATGGAATCAGAGAGTACACTTGTGCTTGCGAATACACTTGCACACTACAATCCTGTCCTGGGCAGATAACTAGTCTTCTTTGAGACTGGCCGCCGTGACCGAAATTTGCCTGGAGGAATTAACCTGCATGCTCCAAGATTCAAAGGTCAAAAAATTTATTATATAATATAATTTTACATTCAATTGTTTTAATACTTAATATTTAAATAAACATGAACCTCAATAATTAGAGAAATTTGTTAGAACCACGTCGAAATTTTAATACGAATTTCTGTTTTCTTTAGAGTGATAATGGGATAACCATGTCAAAAAAATTCCCAAGCAAATGGTGAAATACTATTTCCACTCCATCAGGTGGAATAGTATTCAAGTATTGGTTTATAATTTAATAAAATACATGGTCGGTAACACGGAATAGAGGTCCAATGCGTTTGTTTATTTGGACACAAATCTACCAGAACTAGCGCCTCTTCTTGTGTGAAATGCCCAAATTCTTGGATAGTTGCTGGGCAGAGGACTGTTATTTCTGAGAGGGTTTTAGAGCAAGGAAATGTTCGCTGTGCTACCCCGATGCGTGTTGGCGAACTTCACATGTCTTCGAAATTTTTTTTCTTATTCCTCATACATTCAGGTTTCTTCACGATGTTTTCCTTCACTGCCGAGAACGTGCCAAATCAGCACTTAAAATTGCAATTAAAAATTTCATTGGTGTTGCCGGGGATCAAACTCGGGCGAAATTTACAGCGAGCGCTTACCAGAGCTACTAATACGGCACAAATAAATACGATTCAACAAATATAATAAAAACTCCTACGTACTTAAATACTTGATAGCTCGTGATGTCTACCGGACGAAGCTACATCACCACACCGTGTAATGTAATTGAAGATGCTTAATCGCGACATAATTCTCAGTGATGCGCAAGCATAATAGGCAGTATATAACTTATATACTTGTCACCTCTGCAGTCTATTTATCCTTGCACTTTTCTATGTAATACAGAAAGTAGCCGCTAGACGGTGTTAATGTCGGATAAAATCTCTACGGTTGCCGTTTCGTCTAGGTCATTCAGGCTTCTTAAAGCCTTAAGAGTCTACTTCTGGACATGGCGCTCTCCTGTTTTAGGAAGGATTTGCCTTAATAGTCACGCTTGGAAGGCCAATTGACGATCGAAGAACCAGACGACTTGCACCTTGGACGCTGCTGATGGTCGACCGTCTGGGTGTTTTATGTCTAGGATTAACGAGATACACCACCATCTTACTGAAGACAAGCTTTTCTTGCATTATCCATAGTTGACTCTTACAAATAAACGGGACGATATAAGTTTGTTCCCGTTTGTTTCGTAAGAGTTACACGATAACTACAAAGTACATTAATTTGTGGCGGTGCTGTCTTCGCGCCACAAGCGAAACGAACCAAAGTCTATATCGCGCTATCAAAGTTCCGAAACACTTACGGTATATATAGAATAGCTCCTTACTATCAAATGGAGCGTCGGCCGCTTCTCTGGCTGAGCTCCTCTTCCGGCGTTTGATCTCCCTATTCCTTTCACGGCCAAAGCTTCAGCGCAACCAGCAGATGTGTACGTTCGTAAGCAATATTATGAGTCGAATAATGAACATGAATAATTACAGATGGCGATCAAGTCTCGGGACGCTAGGGCTAGTGAACTGGACAGACTGGAGCGGGAGTGCAGGTACAGGCTGGGACAGGCGAATTTACGTTACAACGAGGCATTAGTAAGTATCAAATTTCACCGACTAATTATTATCAGAATAAGCAACAACAATTCGTGCTAAAAGAAAGACTAGATAGTAACTATGCGAATAACAAATTCTTGAAAAATCTGGCCATTTAAATAGTTCACGGGATAGCTGAACTCCTTTTCTGACTAGGATCAGACTCTCTTACCTGTTTCTGTCGCCAGCTTTCAAGTTTTAGTTTGAAAGGTAAGAAAGCCAGTATAACTGTAGTTTGTGAGGTATTATATCTTAGTCGTTAGGGTTGGCAATTCATCTGTGGTATTATTTGTTAGAAATTGGTTGCCGGTGTGAACGGTCTACAGTAGCTACTTTTACCATCAAGTGGACTTAAGTCACTCTTATAATATTAAAAAAACTACATTCTTATTAGTATAAAAGACTAGATCCTTCTTTCCATCAAATTAGGCTACGATATGAAAGGCATAAACATTGAAGGTGCAAGAGTAATGTAATATATATGTAATAATGTAATGTATAATGTACGAGGCGGCTCAAAAATTGTATTTGTGCTATACATATTACAGACATTGAACTCAAATCAAGGATTCATTCAACAACTAAATGACAAAGCTCCTCAATAAGCTGATGCTCTGACCGCTGACACCATTTTGCAATGCCGTGTACTTTCCTGACAGTGTCATTATTTAATCATTAGAGTATCTCTCTACTGAAACGAACAATGAATTTGCGATTTTTCCGGACCGATGCGACTTAGGGACCTTCAAGAAACAAGCTTACTTATTTTTTCAAGTTTTTCACGGACGGCGGTCATCACTTACCACCAGGTGAGCTGCATGCTCGTTTGCCCACTCTTCTATAAGTAATTTCGAACGTTGCTAAAACATGAATTTATCCTAGGCTCATGACTCTCATTCGTATAAGATCTGCGATCGTTCGACGTGGTAGATCCACGTTGTAGCTATATTATGGTTGTAGCACGAATTGGTCCACTCAACTGAGGACGGGCCATACTCTGACACAATACCAGCGTAGGGTGAATTCATAGAACCGGAAACCCTTTTTACTGGTAATGAACCATTCTATTTTTGTCCTCAGAGGTGACAGCACATCCATATTTTGACTTTTATCGAGGATAGATGTAACTGTCTATGGATCAAAGCATCCACTTATCATCAAATGGACTATATTCTCGTTTGTTACCATTATTCTATTAAATATCTAATCTAGAGCCAAATTCTAAATCTCAACACCTGAAATATACATTTTACGATTTTTTACGAACATTCTCAAATCGCGACATGTTGCTAAAGAAAGCTGTAGAGACCGTTTTTTTACTGACTTCAAACAGGAGGAGGTACTCAATTCGGCTGTATGTTTTTTTTATGTGTGTTACCTTATAACTTTTTTCTGTGTGAACCGATTTCGATTATTTTTCATTATTTGAAAGCTGGTGTTTCACATGTGGTCCCATATAAATTTAATCAGGGTTTGAACTATAGTTTTTAAGTTATTCTTAATAATTTATATTGAAGTCGATTGTACAAAATCTTTAATTTTAAATTATTGTGTTAAAGATCTTAGTTTAATTTTTTAACTTTGGCAGTTGTCATAATGATTCCTTAAATTCAAAGACTTCTAATAGTGTCATCATCATCATTACAGCCTTTCATAAGTTCACTGCCGAACATAGGCCTCCCCCAAAGTAAAAGAATGCCACAAAGCACGGCCCTGAGCCACCTGCATCCATCGACTTCCTGCATGTCTTACCAGGTCGTCACTCCATCTCGTGGGGGAGGAGCCCTACATTTCGCCTACCGGTACGAGGCTGCCACTCGAGAACCTTTCTTCCCTATCGGTTGTCGGTTCTTCGAGCTATATAGCCGGCCCACTTCAGCTTACTAATCCGTTGGGCTATGTCGGTTACTCCGGTTCTACTGCGGATATCCTCATTTCTAAGTTTATCACGCAGAGAAACCCCGAGCATAGCCCTCTCCATAGCTCGCTGAGCGACCTTGAGCTTCCTCGTACGGCCAGCAGTGAAGGACCACGTCTAAGATCCGTAAGTCATCACTGGCAACACGCACTGGTTGTACAATTTCGTTTTCAGGTTTTGAGGTATGTCTAACGAGAAGATGTGTCGTAGTTTCCCGAACGCTGCCCAGCCGAGTTGAATCCGTCGATTGACCTCTCAGTCGAAGTTGGACTTACCTTTTTTTTTTTTTACGGGGGGAAATCCTCATGGACTACCTCCGCCTGGGGAAAGGCGGAGGGGCGTGCCGGACTCTTACCGGCTAAAACCACCCCGGTGTCTCCTCACACGTGCGCATGGGGCCGCGGGAATCCAAATTCTTCCGCAGCCCCAAACTAGTGCTGGCCCGGTCTGTCCAGGCCTCGTCTCCTGCACGGGGTAGTGAGGCGTTCAACTACCCCGTGTATCGCCTCAGGGGCGCGCGCCGACACCCGCGCGCGCATCCGCCTCGGGTCCATCGAGTAGGGGTGGCGGGGGGCTTCCCCAAGTCCCTCGCCCCTGGACCCATTTATGGGGGCCGGAAAAGGGCGTTGTCCGCCCTTCTCCTGCGCCCGGTGCGCCTTCTGCGGCCAGGGAAGGGAGTCGAGATCTTCCTTTCCCGTTCCGCAGTTTCCTTCTGCGACATCACGTCCTCGCAGAAGGACACCACCGCATCCCACGACTCTGCGCTACCGACCATCTTCCGCACTAAGGCCGGCAGTGACAGATCGCCTCCTACTTTATTTGTGAGGACACGGCGCTGCTCCTCCCAAGCTACACACTCGGCGAGCGTGTGTTGCGCCGTGTCCTCCCCGCAATGGACGCAGTGGTGGCACCGAGCGTCCGGCTCCCTGTCTATGCGGCGCAGGTACTTGCCGAAGCAGCCATGCCCCGACAGCACTTGCGTCACCCTAAACGACAGGGAGCCGTGCCTTCTCCCGAGCCAGTCGTCGAGTACTGGCCGGATCGCCTCGACGGTAGCGAGGCCGGCGGTAGGGCGCAGAAGCCTTTGCCGCCATTCCGCCACCAAGACCTGACGGAGCTCCTCTCGGCGCAGCGCGATCTGCCGCTGCACCGGCCTCGAGCCCCGTGCCCGCTCTTCCTCGCGCCATCGATATAATGACGCGAGTACTTTCGCCTCTAGGTCCCAGGGCGGGGATCCGGCCAGGACGCAAGCCGCCTCGTAGGAAATCGTGCGATACCCGCGGAAGACTCTGACGGCCATCGCCCTCTGCGGTTTACGCAGAATGGCGAGAGTGCTGGCCGTCATGTCCATCGCCCACACAGGGGCCCCATACAGGGCCATGGACCGCACGATTCCCACGTACAACCGCCTACAGGCGGCGCTCGGGCCCCCCAAGTTGGGAAGCAACGTTGATAGCGCGCCCGCTGCACCCATCAGCTTGGGCGCCAGCCGCCGGAAGTGGGGTCCGAATTCCCATCGGCTGTCGAGCACCAATCCCAGATACTTCATGGTGGACTCGACAGCTATCCGGGCCCCGCTGACCACGATGTGTGAACCCGGCGGCGGCGCGCGTCGAGGGCCATGGAACACCATGGCCTCCGACTTACTTAGGGCCACCTCCAAGCCCAGGCACCGGATGCGGTTCACCACTTGTGACACCGCAGCCGTGGCAACCAACGCTGCTTCCCTGTACGAACTCCACCGGGTAGTGACGAGTGTGTCGTCCGCATAACACGTCAAGTCGGCGCCCGACGGGAGTTCACCTCTCAGCACCCAGTCGTAGCCGATGTTCCACAGGAGCGGTCCCAAGACCGATCCCTGCGGAACACCGCACGACATGACGCGCCGACCAGCGCCGTCACGTCCCCAATAGGTAACGCATCTCTCCTCAAGGTAAGCCCCTATTGTGCGGCGGAGGTAGGGAGGCACGCGATGGTAATTCAGCGCCTCCCGAATGCAACTCCAGGGTAGGGTGTTGAAAGCGTTGGAGATGTCTAAGGACACCGCCAGCACCACCCCACCCCGGGATACTGTCTCCTCCGCCAGGGCCCTCACAAGTTGGACTTACCTAGTCGAACTATTTGTCCCAGGTAAACATACCGTCAACAACTTCGTACTTAGTGCTCCCAACACCAACCGGCATAGGTGTGACATGGACGTTAAACATGATTTTTGTTTTGTCCATGTTCATCTTAATACCTATCCGTTGGGAGACACTATTGATGTTATTGTGCATAGTGCTTAGGTCCTCCAGCGAGTCTGCCATAAGGACTGTATCGTCGGCCAATCGAAGGAGAGTGATGTACTCGCCATTGAGAATCCTTTCCAGTCCAGTAGCTTGAAAACGTCTCTAACGTCTACGTCTCTACGCGTTAAAGAGTTTCGGGGATATAACGTCACCCTGTCTTACACCTCTCTGCAGTTGGATAAGTTTCGTACTTTGATTCTGTACTCGGATAGCCATCGTAGCCCTACTGTACAAACACTTCAGCACTTATATATACCGACAGTCAATTGGCACCGCTGAAGGGACTGCGACACCGCCCAAATTTTGACGGAATTAAAGGCTTTCTTTCATAGTCCACATACGCAAGGCAAAGTGGCAGATTATACAGGAGTATATTATAGAGGACTGTCTTTTGTACAATTTTCCGGAGGGTGTGTATGTGGTCTATGTTACTAAAGCCTAAAGCCTTTTCGGAAACTGGCTTGTTCGGGAGGCTGGAAGTCGTCAAGTCTGCGTGCGAGACGATTCGTAATGACTCTCAAAAACAGCACGTAGACGCGGCTCAGAAGGGAAATCGGTCTATAGTTCTTCAAGAGAGCGTTGTCGCCTTTCTTGAAGAACAAGACCACTGCACTTCTGCTCCACGCCTCCGAAGTAGTGCCATCATGGAGGACGGAATTAAAGAGCTTCTGAAGGATTTCAAGTACCGGTTTTCCACCCGCTTTCAAAAGCTCCGCTGTAAGTCTCACCTGAGGCCCTGCCGTTTTTAAGGCGCTGGAGAGCCATTCTAATCTCGCTCAGACTGACGTCTGGGATATCATCGGAATAGTGTCGGATTAGACTCGCTCTTGGATCATTAGTCACACTTGCGTGTGGCTCCAACGACGACGTGTACAGCTGCCCATAGAACCTCTCAATCTCACTCAAAATCTCAGGTGTAGCGGAAACGATGCTACCACATTCGGTCTTCAGCTTTGACAGTTTTCTCTTTCTGGCAGACAGATCTCTGACAAAGACTTTGGAGCCTTGGTTCCGCTCGATTGCTTCTTCAATACAAGCTGTATTTAGCGTAAGTAGTGTTGCCCAAATGCAAGAACAAGACGAGACTTAGCAAGGTCTTGCGCCAATACACCTGGTCTTGGTCTTGGTCTTGGTATTGCGCTCCGAGTCTTGGTCTTGGTCTTGGTCTTGCAGCAAGAGTCTCGCAAGTCTCGCAATGACCTATTAGCCTATTACTATTTATTAAACGTACTTTAGATCTTAGAACAACTTAACAGAGTAGGTACATATTGAGCTTGAATTAACATAGCCATAGTAAAGACCAACCATATTAATAAATGTCTAAACATTTAATGAGAAATTCGAAAAATCAACTGACAACGGGTGGGGTTTGAACCCACGACCTAAGCGATCCGTGCCGATGCTCCAACTAACTGAGTGTCCCACGCCCACGGGCGTCAGTTTCTTAATAAACGTTTATATTTAATAAGCTTACATGTGCTAAAACACGGTTAAACATACATATAAAAACAAATTAATGGCAATAACTACACTGTATTTTAAATAACATTATCTCTCTAGAAAGAGATTGATGGACCCTCACCATATATGAAATGGAATAAAAGAGTTATACAATATACCATTTATTTAAATAAAAAATTAAATACAATACAAATTAAATTACATAACAGTACACAACAGCTTTGACATTACTGTTACTTTATATTTATTCTTTTGACAAAGCATTAATACAAAGTAACCATCTGGCTGACTCATCACTTAACCTATTTCTATGTTTTCTAATTACTAAAGATGCTTTAGAAAATAATCTCTCAGCAGGTACTGAAGTTGCAGGTATTAAAAGAAAATCACGGGCCATCTTCGATAAAATCGGATATTTTGTCTCATGCGTCCTCCAACAGTCTAAAATGTTTTCCGAGATGACGGCTCTGGGTTTACCTAGGTACCCCTTCAACATCTTAATAACTAAGCCTTGAAGACAAGATCCAGATCCAGTTTTACACATTTCAAGTGTTTTAAAAGTGCTATGGTGTCCATATTTATCAAATGTGTGACGACATATTCGAGCACTCTGTGTTTTAAAAACACACACTTGCAAAAGTCGAGATTTGCAGTGAACTTACTGAACATGTTTATCTTTTAGGTAATAATAATAACAATAATAGTAAGTAATTATTATAAATCCATATAGTTAATTTTCTAATAATTAGTTACTAGAATAAATTATTATGATACCTACCTATTATCTAATTACAATATTTCTTGCGAGATCAGGATAATGTATTCGTGTCCATGCTGAGCACCCGGAAACTTATTTTATTCTTTGAAACATGTACTCTGTGGCGGCAATCAAACAGTGTCATATGTAGTGCGTGAGGCGCGGCGGCGACGATTGTATGCGATATCAATAGTAGCCGCCGGCACGTGTATCTTGACCTTGTACATTCAAATAGCTGCACAATTTCTTTGACAGGTCAGTATCCGACCTTTGATGACGCCGACAACAAGACGCCGCGCACTATCAAAGTGCCGATGGTCAAAATTAGGGATGCACTCTTTTTTCTTTTAATGAATATTTTCATTGGCTATGTATATTTATGGTATTGTTCGTAATGCGCATAAGTCCAATTTTCCAATTTTTTTTAATTATATTTTTTTGCGTCTCATAGAGTCCCTAAGCGTATACCCAAACTCCTATACTCCCTGAAACGACACTTAGTCCTAACTGCAAGACGCAAGAGTCTCGCAAGCTTAGTCTTGTTCTTGCGCAAATCTTGCACGGTCAGTCTTGGTCTTGGTCTTGCTAAAAAGAGGCGGTCTTGTTCTTGGTCTTGGTCTTGCAAAAATGCAAGAACAAGACCAAGACTGCAAGACCAAGACCGATTTTGGGCAACACTATGCGTAAGTCCCGTCGCATGCATTTGGAGATCTGTCTGTTCAGTTGCCTGTATATTGTCAAATCTGATGAAGACTGTAGCTTCATCTCCCGTCTAACAGCCATGAGATTAAGAGTGTGATCGGAGAGTTTTTGTGTTCTTCTGCGACGGGTCTTACAGAACTTAGCTCCGACCGCATGGACAGTTTCCACGAGCTTGTCATTCATATCGTCCACTTCATTGCAGTCTTCTTGGCACTGAAAACGGTTTTGTAACTCGAGCTGAAAGGTTTCGGGACTTTGGAATAGAGCACGAGGGGGACGCAGTGTTGACTCATTAGATGAGACCTCTCCAACTTAACGTTTAGGTTCAGTGTGCCTCTAACTATTCAGTGATCGCTACCAGTTTTCACCCTCGCGATCACAGAGACATCACTGAACAGTTGTCGTCTGGTCGTCATAATGAAGTCAATCTCATTTTTTGTCCAACCGTCAGGGCTCGACCAGGTCCACTTCCTGTGGGGCCGCTTCTGAAAGAAAGAGTTCATCATAAAGAGTCCCTCTTTCTCCACGAAGTCGGCCAGCTGCTGGCCCCTTGGGTTCCGTTGACCTATTCCAAATTTCCCTACTTTAAGCTCACCATTCTCTCTTGTGTCTAGTTTTGCATTTCTTATAGTGTACGTAGAAGTTTTTGCTTAAATAATAAATTTTATTAGTTTTAAACAGTTTTTTTTTAGTAAATGCAGCTTAATCTTATTTTTACTATTATAAGCCAGGGTTTGACTACTATATTACGGGTATATTATACTACTAACTTCACATATTATATGAAAATCAAAATCAAAAGAGGTATGTATACTTAGATATTGAATATTTTATTTTCAACTAGCTGGTACCCGGCGCGTAGCAGCCGCCTAAGAAATAATTGTGGAAATATCGTTTTAAATTTGGAAGATTTATATTGTTTAATTAGGAAAGATAATACATTCATTGAAAGTTAATGACATATGACTTTTAAATAAATTTGTCGGTACGATACGCGCGCCCCCTATTGTAAGTTAATTGTACTATGCCAATAACAATGTACAAAGTTTTAACAATATGTTGACAAAGTTTTACCGCAATCTGATGAACGGTATGGCAGCGCATAAAATACGAACAAACAAAACTTAATTTTTATATATTAGATATAGATTATAATTATTATTACTTACGTCCAAGAAAGAATAAGCAAGAAACCCAGCAGTTTTTTTTGAATAGTTTACAATTATGTATTATTAAAATTGTAAAACATTTAAAAAAATATATTACCTAAGGTCCGTGTAATAAAATAAAATGCTCCCCTCCCTCAATTGCGTGCACTATCCCGTCTTCACTTATCTCAACACCACAGAAACTGGAAAACTATCACCCAAGGATGCCTCATTAAGAGGCGTAACACGAGTTGTATTATCGAGGAAGGTGTATCTTTCCTAGTGTTGGGAGTAACAGTGCTGGGATTAGTAGAGACTGGAGACAAGGATAGTGCACGCAATTGAGGGAAGGCAGGAGGTGCTCTTCAAACAAGGTAGGACACATCGTTTTATATTATTACGCGGTTCATAGTTCATTATATCCTAAGATACAGGATTAATCCTATTTTAGGAATCAGTGCAACATTTTGTTTGTAACCTATATAAGTTTTTTAATAAAGAATCTTATCTTATCTTATCTTATTAATTTTTAACATCTTTAATTTACGCAAATTGACGCCTGATTCTATTAATTATGTATGTAGTATGTACAAATATTTTTAGAAATAGCTTGGTAACGACCATCTCATTCCCAGGCGCTATTCTCGTGTGCGTATTTCTTAATATAATAATAACAATTTTCAGACAATCCTTTATTTTGATTTGACTTTTTTACAATAAACCTAGCCTGAAGGTTCTTTGCATAATCATTATCATATCATATCATTACAAAAAATGTCGCAAAGCACTGTCCAGAGCTCATACATCCATCGATTTCTTGGATCGATTCGAGGCTACAACTCGAGCATCTTTCTTCTGCATCGTTTGTCGCTTCATGGAGTTATTCGGCTGGCGCATTGCCACTTCAGCTTACTAACCCGTTGAGCTATTTTGGTTACTTTGTTTAAAAATACAATTTAAAGAAGCTAAAGAAAGATAATTGGACATGTCAAATTCATGGATCAAAACGTGAAAACTAAGGTACTCACGCAATAAGTATTATTTCCATTGTTATAGGCAGCGGAACGTAAGCAATTGAAACAGATTATGAAAGAGCAAGAAGAAGCCGACAACACTGCCGAAATGTACAACAACCTTACATCGGACATGCTCACTGAAAATCCGGACGTCGCTAAAAGTGCCTTAGGCAAGAACAGGTAAAGGAGCCTTAAAACCTAAACGAACTATTCTTATTTTTAACATAATCTCTCACGCGTGTCCCTAGAAGGGTAGGCAGAGCCTGGCCCCCTCCGAACGGGTTATCGTGGCGGGGGGCTTACTAGCCGTGGCTTTTTCACCCACGGTTAACCAAGAGGAACCCACTTAGCTCGCCCGAGATGACCGCTCTGAGTAGGCTTGCCTAGCCCACTCCAGATGCTGTTGGTGAATTGTTGCGGGAGGAGTCTTCCCCTTTACGTCGCAGCCGAGGTGGAGTCGCGGGGTAAGAGGAGTGTATGGCTGTCCTCCGCGACTCTGACGGGGCCGAACCGTTTATGGTAGTTGTGGGGTCGGAGGCTGGCGACGGAGCCATAGACCCGATCTGCCGCTGGGATCAGGAAGGATGATGCTTACGAGTACTTGAGTTTCCTTGTCGTGGTCGTGGTTCCTCGTGTTCCGATGCGCCTTACCTGAGAAGGAGAAGGTGGAGGATTTGTCCTCTCCCGAGGAGGGGCTGCCATTGGTCGGCCGGCGCCGGTAGGGTCGCGGATGTGTGTAAAAGCGTTCCCGTGGCCCCGTCAATATGCGGCGAAGGTGGAACACATTAGTTGTTTTAGTCGGTGCGAGTCCGAGATAACCCGTCCTTGCCCCACCACGTAGTAAAAGCACACTTCAGCTTTATTGTTGCTACAGCACGAATGGGTCGACTCAACTGGGGAAGGACCACGCTCGTACTGAATACCAGCGCTTAATAGCGCCATAATGCTGCTGTGTTTTGTACAGTGACTGACAAGGACCGGAGACCCTTTAGGAATGACAACGTTCGCTCATCATTAGGTGGATTGTATGCTTGTTTGTCAAACCTTAGCTCTATAAAAAAAAAGCAAACGCCTCTACAATTTTTAGAAGGTAGCACCTTCCATCTTTCTGATATATATTAAGAAGGTTCTAAGAGAAAAACAAGCCATTGTCAGCACCTTCGTTAAAAAGCAGAAACAGTAGAATGTGCTTTTTATTATTACATTAATAATATTCGCAATTCGTTACATTTAAAAATATAATTTTATTTCAGGGCCATCGGTTTCATGTACAAAGGAATGAATCAAGAGGAGTTGAAAAAGTTCTACGCAGCGCAAAAGGAACAAATGGCTCTCGCCAAGGTTCACATCACTTCATAACATTCGTCCTTGAAACAAACACCTACAATTGAACTTAATCTATCACTAGAGTTCATTTTTGAAGTTACTAAAACTCAAAAAACTATATATATATATACTTAATATTTGTAGTTTTGAAAATATTGCACGTAATCTGCACTGTGATATTTTACGTATGTCATAGACTGAGTTGAGCAACAACTTTTTTTGTGCTTTCAGGCGAAACGTGAAGCCGAGGAAAAAATGGAAGCGGAGTGGCAGGCGTTGGCAAAGTCCATACAGCACGAGGTCGCACGCCAAGACATTCAAGACAGGAGATTAAGAAGGTATAATACGAAATAAATAATAATCATTAACATAATTATATTTACTTATCCTATAAATGTTCCACATCGAGATTCTGTGGAGTTTACTTGCGATAGGATTCAACTTTGGCTAGGGATACATTTGGATGGGTAGTACCACCTACTTACCTATTTCTGTGGTCCGGTCTGAACGTTATAGAAAGCCGAATTTTGCCGAAATTTTGCCGTTATAGAAAGTAGAATTACAGACAGTGATTAGTGAGGCTTATATCCTCATCTATCTTCTCTTAGTCCTTAGAAGTGACATCGCATCTGTAATCTTCTATGTTTGAGCGTGTCTGCTTGTCCATGGACTGCAGTAGCCACTTACCATCAGGTAGACAGTAAGTTCGTTAATCACTTCAGTTTTTTTTAAATACTTAGACTAGACATGGAACGAGTAGTGTTTCGCCGAGTACTCGGCCACCGGATACTCGGCCTAGATTGGGCCGAGTACTCGGCCGAATACTCGGCTTTAAAAAAACGCGGTAGCGGGCGGCGTGCGGTTATTTCCTTTACAAACTAGACCCAAATAGGGCCGAAAACTAGTGTTTTTGCATCACAATCTTACTCTCTTAAATTTTAAATATTAGTAATAATAATTTCTATTATAGATTCTTATGTACGTTCTTAATATTTCTGCTGCTTCTCATGTTCCTGATGTTTTAATGTGTCTAATATAATAATAATGATAAAAACTGGCTCTTTGTCTTTATTTTTCTCTGGAATATAATTAAGGCCGAGTACTCGGTGCTCGGCCGAACCCTAAAAAAAAAGGCCGAATCCGCCGAGTACCGAATCCAAATCGAGTACTCGTCCCATGTCTAACTTAGACTATAAAAGTTTCATAGCATAATATAGGTCTGCTTTGAATCCGGAAAGGTTTTTATGAGCAGAGACGAATTCGCCCTACTGTTTGTTATATTAGGTGTTGGCGGACCTCACATGTCCTCAAAATATTTTAAGTTTTACGGACATGCAGGTGTGGGACATGTTTTTGGCGCTTGTAGCAACCGAAGTTCTTTGGAAAAATCTTAAGTCAGTGGTTTTTTCGTGCGTAGGATATTCTATGGAAAATCTCTCTAAGTTCTTTCAACATCCTATAGGTTTAATAATATCCTCGGCGTAGGACAGGACTACAGTGTATGGGCAAACACAGGTGCACTCTCTATTCCCTCAATGTCATAATCCGGTGGGATGGTTATCCGACACGACCGGAGGGAGATCAGGCGCTGGGTCAACAATTTTAACGTGCTTTCCGAGGCACCGGCATAAAACATCGCCAACTTCTTTTCCGGGCTGCTACTGAGAATTTCTTGATGGAAAAACCCCATTACAGATTGTCACCTGATCGAACGATTCGAACCTGGAATCTCATAATAAGCAACCGCGTTTACGATAACTATACCATACGAAGCAGTCAATCTCTACCTATAGCTTTATTAGATAAAGAGATAGAAATAATAAAACCGGCCAAGTGCGAGTTGGACTCGTGCATGAAGGGTTCCGTTAGTACGAAACACACAGGTTTCTAGTAGAGAAGCCCCCTTTAATTTTTAATTTATTTATATTATTTGTTGTGATAGTGCAGTAGAAATAACATTCTGTGAAAATTTCAATTGTCTACCTATTACGGATCATGAGATACAGCCCACAGACGGACGGACGGACAGCGGGGTCTTAGTATCTTAGTTTAGGGTCCCGTTGGTTACCCTTTGGATACGGAACCCTAAAATCTAACAAAGTTATCTCCTAACCTAAACAAAAGTAGATGAAATGTGCTTTCATTTCATATCGGATTGTTTCCAATTAAACAGAAGTTTCATTGCGGTCTAAGAATATCCACTTCCTCATAACATCCCGTGGGTGTCGTAAAAGGTGGCAGACGGAAACTGAAACGAGATTGGCATCAGCACCTTCCTGATAACAACTTCAATAATAAGAAACTACATTTGCCAGCCCGTCTGCCAAGCTTGGCAACTATGGCAAATATACGAGACAATCTATGGGGAAGGCCCATATTTAGCAGTGGACTTTCGATAGGCTGTGATGATGATGATGATTATAATGATGAGAAAAGTGTGGAAATTTTTTAAATTACAAGTAGTCGATAGCTACAGGTATTTCTACTTTATTTATATGAGAATCGGATGTGAGAAATGCCTGAAAGACTTCATGTTTTCCGACAGATCACGGTACTACCATCGCATTTACATCCATTCATTCATCCATCCATTGGAGCCTATAAAAGTCCACTGCTTAACATATGCCTCACCCATAAATTGCCCCATAGGAGACGCAGGCGGGTTAGCACACGCAGTTTTTTTGGTTATTTTGAGATGTTATCAGGAAGATGCTACTGCCCATTTTCTGCACATCTCCTGTTTCTGTTTTCCTCTGTCGCTCCTTACGACACCCACGGGACGGTATGGGGTACAAGTCGCGGTACGTAAGTCTAGCGCTGAACGAAACGTAGAGGGGACGCACACGAATTGAATTGCACGAATGTAACTGGAGAGCCAATCAGCGCGTGAGAACGATACGCACGAGCCAACCAGCGCGACTTATGCGGAATAAGCCAATCAGCGCGACTTATGGGCAATAACGGTCAAAGCTAGACTTTCGTGCCACTACTTATAGTGGATATTCTTACACCGCCACTACATCCTTTTACGTAAAATACCTAAATAAGCGACGGCAGGCAGAGTCGAAGGCTGTGTAAAATATCTGGTGCTATAGTCACTAATATGCTTCCCAAAAGCGTGGTGATTATGGCATATTTGCCGAACAGTAGAAGTACATGGCCATTAGGGGAGTTTCACGGGTTAATGAATAAGACGAATGTACTTAACTGTAATGTATTCTTATTACATATTTAAAGCCATGAATTACATTACAAAATTTCAGGGAGATGGCCAAACAACTTATGGAGGAAAACCAACTGTTAGCAATGCAGCAAAAGGAAAAGGAGAAGTACTTCAAGGAAGTGGTGTATAATAACATGCCTAGTGATGAATACTACGCCCAGTTCAATACCACAACAAGATAAACTATCGCAATTTAAAAAAAATTCCAAATGGTAATTTTGAAGGAACAATAAATAATGCTTTGTACGCTTATTTATTTTTAATCTGTTACAAAAGGTTATATTTTTTATCTAGTCATATAATCTTCAAAATTAAAAGAATGCAAATTACGCAAATTTCGTTGTTGTTTTATCGATGCTGAGTAAATTTTCAAAATTATTTATTTGTTTTATTTAAACTGATTTTAAATATGGACATAATGTTTACATTAAAACAACTATGCGCCTAATACGCTCTCTCCGTGATCTGTCCCTGACCACCAAAGATAGAGTAACGCAGTGTGGCAATCCGAGCTTAGAAAGAAATAACGATTGAGCGTAGCTTTGTCGGCATGATGGAACACAATCTCCTTCAGACTCGAAATAAAAAAATATACTTTAAGTCCTATGCGTGTCTTAAAGTTAACTGGTACAAATAAGGATTTATTTATTACCTTTTTACCTAGGTACTTTAATTGATATACAAATATTTGCGTTTGCTTACGGAGTCGAACACGGTGCGCAGCATACTAATCTGTGGTTTAACTTTTTTTTTGTTTTTAACTCGCGACCCACCTCGGTTTTGCCTGGATAGGATCTATTAATGTGGCGTTTCATTAATGGTTTTATAAATTCACTATGGTGAAGAAGGCTTTTCGTGAAGCATTTGCTTTCAGCGAGTGCAATAGGACGGCCTCCCACTATAAGGAGTAATTACTCGGTGCGACTTGCAGAAGAACACAAAAACTTTCCGATCACACTCTTAATCTCATGGCTGTTAGACGGGATATGAAGTTGCAGTCTTCAGTAGATTTGACAGCATACAGACAACTGAACAGACAGATCTCCAAATGCATCCGGCGGGACTCTGAAGACCGAGTGTGGTAGCATCGTTTCCGGGACACCTGAGATTTTGAGTGAGATTGAGAGGTTCTATGGGCAGCTGTACACATCATCGTTGGAGCCACACGTAAGTGTGAGTAACGATCCAAGAGCGAGTCTTATCCGACACTATTCCGATGATATCCCGGACGTCAGTCTGAGCGAGATTAGAATGGCTCTCCAGCACCTTAAAAACGGCAAGGCCTCAGGCGAGGATGGAATTACAGCGGAGCTTCTGAAAGCGGGTGGGAAACCGGTACTTGAAGTCCTTCAGAAGCTCTTTAATTCCGTGCTCCACGGTGACACTACACCGGAGGCGTGGAGCATAAGTGCGGTGGTCTTATTCTTCAAGAAAGGTGACAACGCTCTCTTGAAGAACTACAGACCGAATTCCCTTCTGAGCCGCGTCTACGTGCTGTTTTCGAGAGTCATTACGAATCGTCTCGCGCGCAGTCTTGACGACTTCCAGCCTCCCGAACAAGCCAGTATCCGAAAAGGCTTTAGCACCATAGACCACATACATAACGGCAAATTGTACAGAGATCCGAGGCGTACAATTTGCCACTATGTCAGGCGTATGTGGACTATGAGAAAGCCTTTGATTCCGTCGAAATTTGCTGCAGTCCCTTCAGCGAAGTGTTGGTTTGTTTGTACAGTAGAGCTACGATGGTTATCCGAGTACAGAATCAAAGTAAGAAACCTATCCAACTGCAGAGAGATGTAAGACAGGGTGACATGATATCCCCGAAACTCTTCACCGCTGCATTGGAAGACGTTTTCAACCTTCTGGACTGGAAAGGATACGGTATTAACATCAATAGCGAGTACATCACTCACCTTCGATTTACCGACGATATAGTCCTTATGGCAGAATCGCTGGAGGACCTAAGCACTATGTTCAATGACCTCAATAGTGTTTCCCAACGGATAGGTCTTAAGTTGAACATGGAGAAAACAAAGATCATGAATAATGTCCATGTCACACGTATGCCGGTATTTCTTGGGAGCACTAAGCTCGAAGTTGTTGACGAGTATGTTTACCTGGGACAAATAGTCCGACTAAGTCCAACTTCGACCGAGAGGTCAATCGACGGATTCAACTCGGTTGGGCAGCGTTCGGGAAATTACGGCACATCTTCTCGTCAGGTATACCTCAAAACTTGAAAACAAGACTGTACAACCAGTGCATGTTGCCAGTGATGACCTATGGTACTGAGACGTGGTCTCACTGCTGGCCGGATGAGGAAGCTCAAGGTCGCTCAGCGAGCTATGGAGAGGGCTATGCTCGGAGTTTCTCTGCGTGATAAACTTAGAAATGAGGATATCCGCAGTAGAACCAGAGTGACCGACATAGCCCAACGGTTTAGTAAGCTGAAGTGGCAATGGGCCGGCCATATAGCTCGAAGAACCGACAACCGTTGAGGAAAAAAAGATTCTCGAGTGGCGGCCTCGTACCGGCGGACGAAGTGTAGGGCGTCCCCCCACTAGATGGAGTGACGACCTGGTAAGGTATGCAGGAAGTCGATGGATGCAGGTGGCTCAGGACCGTGCTTTGTGGCATTCCTTGGGGGAGGCCTATGTTCAGCAGTGGACTTGTGAAGGGCTGTAATGATGATGATGATGACTTGCAGGGAGGGAAAGGGAAGGCGATAGATGTATGTTGTATGATGACGGGTGACGAATGTAGTTGAAGCAATCTGTTGGATGGACATAACAGTTTACTTGTCATTGACAAGAACGATAATAATAATTTTTACGAAAGACTTCGTCGCTTGATACCGAGGTAGTGGGAAATAACGAGGTCACTAGGTTAATTTCGATCACTGTACTTCTAGATATTTTCACAAACTGCGCAGGAAAATGTGTCTTAACACACAAGCACTCATTCAACCGAAACAGTATCTGAGGTGACTCTTATGCTATAAGATATTGGTGAAATAAGTTTACTGTAATTTCTAAGCCGTAGTTTATTGTAGATAAAGTTTAATTTTTTTTAAATATTACAGAATTTATATTTATATTTTTACAATATTAAAAACTATAATAATAATTTAAAAAAAACTGAAACTAGAAAATTATCATATAGTCCTACTCCCCACGGTATCATGCCAAGAACGCTGGCTGCGTTTCCCCGCTGAATGGCTATACTTAGTTAAAAAAATAATTAACACCTTAAGTAAGCAAGAGCTGATGGTTAGTAAATGAAAATAAAACAAAAAAGTTAAATAAAAATATTTATTTCTGTAAAACATCAACATAAAATATATATCTTATAACATACAACGAACATAAATGACTAGAAAAAAAATACATTAAAATTATTCTAAAATTTGCAAATCTTTTTGCAATTGACTAAACTTGGCAACATGAAATCAAAATATTCTATGGCTACTTTTAAAAAAGTAACTTTTAATTTAGCATGTCTATGCACGAGCTCTTGATAATGGGTAATGGGCCCCTTGACTACCTAGAATCTCTAATTTCATGTATTCATTCATCTTCACTTAGTAGTACGTTATTCGTTTATTTCAGTCATTTTCCCGCCTTTTATCAGACCCTTTCTCTCCAAGTTAATTATTGAATCCGCTATTATTTTTGCAGTCTTTCGTAGATAGCCTCCGCTTGTCAGCATGACTATTGGAATGTTGTTCTGTTTGCACTGTTCGAATACAAATTCGTCCCTTTTAATGATACCCTGAAAAAATAACAGGTCAGGGAAAAAGCTTCTTCGTATTTTATTTGTATAAAATTGAAGAAAAATATCTTTGGTTGTACTGTTTGTATCTGGCTGATTTTAATATTAATACATATAGGACATTAATAAAAAGAAAAAAAGAGAAAAAAACACTTTCCCGCCATTTTTCAATTGTTTTCCTGTTTGCCAAAATGAGTGAATCTAACGAATAAATTCGACACGTTCTGAAGTTTTATTATAAAAAAGGGGAAAAATGCGACTCAAGCGTTTGTGTTTTTGTTTGGGACCTAATGCAGTGTCAGTGCGAGTAGCACAAAGTTGGTTGAAGCGTTTTCAGTCCGGGAATTTTAATATCAAACATGCATCTCGCTCTGGTCGCCCTCATACGGATAAAGTCGATGTAATTTTTGAAAGAAAAAGTGGAGCAAGATCGGCATATTAATAGTTATGACATAGCCGAGGAATTGAGGATTGACCACAAAACTATTCTAGCCCATTTAAAAGTCTGGCTACACAAAAAAGCTCGATATTTACGTACCACATCAGCTCACTGAAAGAAACCTAATGAATCGTGTTCTCATTTGCGATTCTCTATTGAAACCGAGCGATTTTTGAAAAGTTAGATCACTGGTGATGAAAAGTGGATCACCTACGACAAGAACCTGCGAAAAATATCATGGTCTAAGGGTAGTCAAGCTCCACAGACTGAAGCGAAACCCGGATTAACACGCAATAAGGTGATGCTGTGTGTATGGTGGGATTGGAAGGGCATCGTTTATTATGAGCTTTTACCGCCGGGCAAAACCATCATTTCAGATCTCTACTGCCAACAACTAATGAGACTCAAGCAAGAAATTGAGAAAAAACGGCCAGAATCAATCAACAGATAAGGAGTGGTCTTTCGTCATGGTACACTAGACCACACACATATTTGTTCACTCAGTAAAATTGAGAGAGCTTAGTTGGGAAATGTTAATGCATCCACCATATAGTCCTGATCTTGCAACCTCAGATTTTCACCTGTTTCGGTCTCTTCAGAATTCTTTGGGTAGTGTTAGGTTAACATCAAGAGAGTAGCTGTCAAACTACTTGTCGCATTTTTAGATCAAAAATCCCAAGATTTCTACAGCTACACATGACGTCTATACCTACAAGATGGCAACAAGTTATCGAACAAAATGACACATATATATTATAATTAAATGTAATTAAACTTTTTTTAAATGTCTTAAATTTGTAAAATACAGAGAAACTTTTTCCTCGACCTTTTATAAATATGAAAAATTCTAACACTAGACAAAATGCTAATGTTTCTACAGATCTTTGAAATTGTTACAATAAATTTTAATATTGAAACTGTGAATATGTTCACATAATACACCCGGTATTAATATTTTATAACATGAATTCAATGCATCTTCCGGACCGATACGACTTAGGGATCTTCAAGAAAAGAGCCTACTCTTTTTTTAAAAGGCCGGCAACGCATCTGCAATTCCCCTGGTTTTACAGTTGTTTATGGACGGCGGTAGTCACTTACCATCAGATAAGCCGTATGCTCGTTTGCCCACTCTTATAAAAAAAATCTAATCTTTGTAGATACAACAAAGGTAAAAAAAATAAAAGGAAAAGTCATCCATCATTATATATCATACCATCTCGGCCTGAAGGCCGCTGAATTGTGATGAATCACCACACACGATCCGGTGGTATAGTAATCATGCCATGGGCTTATAAAAGAAAAAAAATATCTTTACTTTAATGTAATGTATAGTATGTTCCTCTGAAGGGAGCCAATATAATTAATTACAGGCTGTGAAGCATTCCACCTCAGTCCTCAGAGGCGTAGGTGTCCATGGATTCCCCCCCGAACGGGTTCCCGCCTTGTCGTGATGGGGGGGCTTAGTAGCCGTGGCTTGGTCACCCGCGGTGAACAAAGAGGAACCCCTTGGCTGGCCCGTGGTGTAGGGCCGGCCCGAGGTGGGCACTCCGAATGGGCTTGGGAAGCCCACTTCGGATGTGTGTCGGTGGGATGCTGCGAGAGGGGTGTCCGCTCCCTCTATCGCTGCAGCCGAGGTGGAGTCGCGGAGGAAGAGGCGTGCTGGTATGGCGATGCGCCACTCGCCCTACCCTATCCGCGACTCAGACGGGGCCGCACCGTTAAATGATGCGGTGGTGGTGGGGCTGCGGGGGGAGAGGAGTGTCGGTATTGCGAGGCGCCGCTCTCCCTACCCTCCGCAGCCGAATCTTGGTTGGCGGCGGAGCCATAGACCAGATCCGCCGCTGGGGTCAGGAAGGCTGGTGCTTCTGAGTGCTAGTTTTTCCTGGCCCCATGGCCTTCGCACATCGGACACGGGGGCGTCCGTTGCGCATGTGAAATTGGAGGCCGAGGAGGAGGGCGCGCAATGTGTTCTGGTGCGCCTTACCTGAGAGGGAGATGGGGGAGGAGCAGTCCTCTCCCGAGGAGGGACCGCCATGGCCGCGGATGTGTGCGAAAGCGTTCCCGTGGCCCTGCCAATATGCGGCGAGGGTGGAACACCATGGGGTTTTAGTCGGTGCGAGTCCGACATAACCCGTCCTTGCCCCCGCGAGGCGGGTATGCGTAGGCATTTCCCCAAAAATAAAAAAAAAATAAAATAAAAAAAAGGTGTCCATGGATTGCAGTAGGCATTTACCATATTAAGGTGAACTGCAAGTTCGTTTGTCATTTCATTTTTATAAAAAAAAATATAATTTTCTTCTTTAGGTACCGAGCGACAAACATACTCACATCTTCACTTATCTTCAAATGACCAAGGGGATCAGAATCAAGAATGTCAGTACCAGCGTTATATACCAAGATATCTGGCTTGAAATCATTCAGTGCAGCGATTAAATTCCTAAAAAAAAAACAAGCACCATTTAGGGACCGTTTCTGAGAGTTGTGGGGAAAATACAATGAGGAAAACTGCATGTCTAAAAAATTTAAACTTTTGCAATAAGAGTTCACCCTCTTGTCTATTTTCTACCGACCTCAAAAAAGAGACGCTACTCAATTCGACTGTATATTTCTTTTTTTATGTGTGTTACCTCATAACTTTTTTATGGGTGAACCGATTTCGATGATTCTTTTTTTATTTGAAAGCTGGTGCTTCTCATGTGGTCCCATATAAACTTGATCAAGATCTAAGCAATAGCTTTTGAGTTGTTCCTAATAATTTATATTGAAGTCCGTTGTACAAACTTTTTAATTTTAAATTATTGACTCTTATCAACGCTTAGCTCCTGTTTCGGTTTGGGTAATATTGAGACAATTTATCTTATTATTCAGAGGTAACAACGCATCTGTAGCATTCTTGTTTGAAGTTGATTGCAAGCGTTCATAGTCTTGTCTTACCACCAGTTAGACTTACGTCTCGTTTATTACCCTAATATTATAAAAAATACAAAAAAAATGTAATTATTACAAATGCGTTAATGGAAATCTTTCTAAAATTAGCCAAAAAAAAAGGGTCGCAACATTACATTACGCGTTACGCTTTCTTTATAAATCTAAAGGCGGCGTTGCACTACATTTTGTAAAATATAATTATTGCACAAAATAAAGTCATGTTATATGTTATTTTTTATAGAAGATAGGACAAACGAGCATGCGCCTCCCTTGATGGTAAGTGACTACCGCCGCCCATGAACAACTCCAACACCAGGAGAATTGCAAGTACGTTGACGAACTTTTAGAAAGGAGTAAGCACTTTTCTTGAAGATCCGTAAGTCCTATCGGTCACGAAAAATCGCTAGTAGTAAACGATTACACAAAAAGGTCGTACGAGGAAGGAAACTCCTAGTAAAACACAGTGGTGAACCGCCAAACATGCAGATGGTGTAGATGGTATCGTGAGTTTTGTCGCGATGTGCGTTCGTGAAATTTGGCGGCGGGAACTAATCCGAACAATTCCTCAGAGCACGCCCCGATAGAAAATGCAAAGGGATGCAACATCTCTTCGCAACGTCAGTGAATCGAGCCGATCAGAAAGACCTCGATCTTTGACGATTCGAGCCGCTCTACGCTAAATGCGGTCAATTATAACTTCTCCGAGCACGCCCCGAAGTAAAAAGTAAGAGCCTATAGTACGAGAACGTCCCACTCCTGGACACAGATGTCCTCTCATTTCTGAGGGGTTTTTTAAGGCAACAAAATTTCCACCGCGCTGCCGCAATACGTGTTGATGGACTTCACACGTCTTCGAGCAATTTTTTTTTTTAATTGCTCAGACATACAAGTTTCCTCAAGATGTTTTCCTTTACCACCAAGCACGTGGTAAATCAGCACTTTAAACTTCAATTCACAATTTAATTGGTGCCGGTGGAGAGAGTGCACCTTTGCTTGCGTATACACTTGTTCACTATACTATTCCTGTCCTGCGCAGATCCTAGTCTTCGTTAAAACTTGCCGGACAGTGTACTGTGATATCATACCGACCATACTCACTTTCTTAACTTGGCCAAGTACTCTGAATCCTCAACCCTGTTATCAAGTTCCACCTTCCTACGTATAGCCTGTTTAGCCTGCTTGTCTCTTGGATATATATTCCGATTGTACATGTCCATTATATAAACCTCGGGTACACCGAGAAAGTCGCGCTGGTACCCATTACCCTACAAAGAAAACTATTATGCAAAAATCTTTATTTGACGATTCGACGCGTATGTATTTTTGTGTTTGTTTACCGATTTCTCTGAAAGGACTGAGTCGATTACAATGATTCCTCAGGGGTGGTCCCATTTAAGTTTTTAAAAAAATTCCATCCCTAATGGTGGAAGAATGGAAAATTAAGTTTTTTTTTGTAACATTTTAAGCAACATTCGAATTGAATGAAATACAGAACTCACTCATATTAAATTACCAATAAAAACACTATTACACTAGTGCTGATATGATGGGTTGACACAGTGTCACGTACAAGAACAAGGCACAATTGCAATAAATCTAAACCCGAAGACAAACAATATATAGACAACAAGGCTATTATATATTATATTTATATTATTAATATTACCTGATGTGCATCTAAATCAACAATCATCGCATTCTGTATCATTTGATTTTTCACGAGGAAGCGAACAAGCAGTGTTATATCAGCGTAGGGACAAAAGCCACCTCCTTTGTCCGAGCTGCAGTGATGGAATCCACCACCAACGTTTATTGCCCAGCCTCTTTCTAAAGCTAACTTCCCAGCCAAAATGGAACCACCTGTCTGTAATCTGTATACATAATATAAAAAATTAAAAAAGTCTATATCCCATAGAAAACTACAAACTTCTCAGAAATCAATAAGTATGGACATATCCCCCATCACTGCAATATCATGTAATAGTTATAAAAGGCTCTTTAGTCATTATTACACACCAGCAAGTGACAACCAACTGAAAAACATCAGTTATACATTTTGGTGCTTCCCAACAAATTCACTATACCTAATCTAATAAAGATTACCCCACAGTATTGCTATAACTTTCTGTCGACCACCCCGTTGGTGTAGTAGTCGTAAACGCGACTGCTGATCATGAAGTTCCGGGTTCGAACTCCGGGTCGAGCTGACAAAAATCAGGTGTTGAGTTTTTTTATCAAGAAATTCTCAAGAGTTAGGAATATTGGCAGTGTTTCACCCTCGTGTCTCGGAAAGCACATAAAGCCTGATCTCTCTCCAGTTGTGTCTGAATGACGACCCATTGAAACTATGGGAATGAGGAAATAGAGAATGCACCTGTGCTTGCACACATGGGCACTATAGTCCTGTCCTGATGTACAGATAGCTAGTCTCTGTAAAGATTATTGTCGTGTCGCTGATTATTACATTCTGTCACCCCATTTCATTGTCTTGTGCAAAATAATTTATTTGTTAATGTGGAGTTCAAGAAATCTTCTGGAAAATGACAGTGACATGGATGATGAAGACGAATCATAAAATATTTATATAAGTTTATTAATAAAATATTAATATCAATTTAATATATTTAATTCGAATCATTATCAAATACAGCTTATTTTGTATGTATAAAATTAATTAAATTTTCTAATGGCTTCTACAATACATACAATATAACTTTATTTCAGGCATCAAAGACTTAAACATTAAGAACATTGGCCCATAGCAATATATACCTTAACCTAAAAATATAATATATAGAATATAGACATAACACTATTTAGGGAAGGTAGAACTCTTCTTTTGTATAGATAGAACTCTACTTCCCACTAGCTAAAAGTTACAAAATTTCTCCTATATCGTCTTGTAGGTGTCGTAAAAGGCGACAGAGGAAAACAAATCAGATGGGCAGCAGTTCCTAATAAAGACTAGAAAATAAAAAAACCATAGTTGCCAACTTGACCACTAAGCATAGCAACTGTAGCAAATATCTCCGTATGAGGTAATACCTGGTGGCTAAGCCATGTTCAGCGGTGGACTTTTGATAAACAGTAACAGTAACCAACTTAACAGCCTTTTTACATCCCACTTCTTTTGCTCAAAATATTTTTTTAATTTCTTAGATTGAGACAATGTTTTCAGATGTCTCCTAAAGATACTTAATAAATATAAAAGCTTACCTCATTGGCTTCAGATATGCATATTGTACAATTATGTTTGGCAAACATGCCACTACTGGCACCTCTGCAATAATGGCTACCTTTGTGCTCCACTGCAATTTAAAATTTACATTACATCTCACACCAAATAAAATTCCAAAAAATAAATTGACCTCATTTAATTAAAAAAAATACCTAAACTTAGCATAAGATAAATTCCTTAACGTTATCATCATCATCATTAATACAGCCCTTGTCCACAAATAATATATATAGTCCATAAGTCCACAGCTAAACATGTACGCCTACCCCAAGAAATGCAACGAAACTCATTCCTCTTTTACATCATCTGGGGGGAGGGGGGCACACTACACTCTGCTTAACAATATGGTAATGCCACTCGAGAACTTTTCATCCAAATCATCTGCTGTCAGTTCAACAACAATAGGCTGGCCCATTGCCACTTCAGTTTACTGATCCTTTGGATTATGTCAATTACTCTGGACATATTTATTAAGAATTTTACAACACAGAGAAATTTTGAGCATAGCTTTCCCTCAGTTCCATGTAATTTCCTTTGTAAAACACTTTCAAATCAGAGAGGTATTTCAGGCATGCATCTGGCTGGAGTACTTGTAAGCAAATATCTGGTATAAAAAAATCCTTTGTTTAAACTATAAAATTACTGCTCATAAAAACTAGAAGCAACTTTACCTTAAGTGACCTCAGATACTTCTTTGTGTGTACTACAAGGAGATCTTGTTTCTTAGCTTCCAAAGGTTGAACCAGACATTCTTTAGTGATAAGGTTGGCATCTTGTAAATGCTGAAAGCAACAATTTATAAGAAAATTACATCAACATCAATTCTTTCTTTACTGCCAATTTTAAAAATATTCTCTAATACTTACAATGACTTGTCAGAATTTGTTTACAGAATAAGGGTAACAAACAAGCACACAGACCACCTGATGGTAAGAGGTTGCTGTAGCCCATAAATATCAACATTTATACTCAATTAAGAATCACCCCTGAGGACTAAGATGGAATGCTACGTTTCCAGTAAAAAGGTCTCCAGTTCTCTACACTTACCATATGAAACACATCAGCAAACTAAATACTAAGTGACTACTTTACACTGGTATTCTGTGAGTGTGGTCCTTCCCCGATCAAGCCGACTCATTTGTGCTACAACAATAAAGCTACAGCTTGAATTTCAAGCTCAGATGAAGTAATTCAAGTATTGAAAAAAAAATAAGAACTGAGTTTAAAAACAAAAAAAAAATAAAATGATCTCCATTATATCGACATATGTATCAAAGAATTAAAACAAGTGAAAATAATATATTAGTAGGTTAAAAACGAGTTATAATTTATAAGACGATGGATGTCAAGAGAGAGTAGATTAGAGTAAACAAGACAATTTGAGACAGTTAATAAAATGTGGTTGATGGTTCCCTTATCTAACCCACATTTACAGAGGGAGTTAATAGCGTTATTATAAAATTATAAACACTTGTAAGGCAAACCTGTATTATGTTGCGCCATTTTTTGGCGTCGAATACATGGAACTTCTCAAGGCCCATAACTGACACATTATATTTGTCATCATACACAAGCGGCCACTGATCCTCTCTAATATCAAAATAAAGACTGCAAAAAGTAAAATGATTCTTGTTTCAAATAATGCAGTGTATGTACGTATTTTTCTGACTGATGATAATGTTTAAATTTAAAAGTTTACGTACCTAGTCATATTTAAAAACAATTATTTACTAAGGACCATTATTGAGATGATAAATAAGTTTTTCCGATTTCTAAACAGTAATTTTTACTTTATTTACAGTTTAGCGAAAATTGGCACTTTTGTTTGACATTGACAATGACATTTGGAGCAAAAAGTTGAAAAGCTAACATTTATAGGGGAGTTTTGGCGGGAACTTGACCAGCGGCGGTTTGCTGCTCCTGTATTATTGTTTAAATAATGGTTTGAAGTGGGCTTTGATATGTAAAAGTGGTGCGATTTTATGTATTAAGTGTCTACGCATGTGAACTATTAGTGGAAACGGTGAAACAAGTGCTCTAATGGTGATGTGATTCTCAAGATAAGGTGTCTGCTTAGGCGCCTTGAGATACCATCGCCAACTGTCTGCTAGCTCAAGTTGCCGTCAAAATCTCCCAAAGACTTCACAATGTGACGCATCAACATATTGTGAAGCAGTGTACTATGAAGGATACATTTGTACTATGAAGGATAATTATTATACATTGAAAAATGGAAGACATGGCTGACGCACAAACCGTGCAGGCCAAGAAATGGAAGAAAAAAAAACATTTATAACAGCTGTCAACTGTATCGTTCCGAAACTAGGCATGAAAAAATTATTTCCTTCTTTATTCATTCATTCATTCATTACAGCCTTTTAAAGTCCACTGCTTAACATAGGCCTCCCCTGGCCTCCCCATAGATTGTGTCCCCCCTATAAGGCAATCTTATATTTGCCAAAGCCGCCACCAGGGGGAGGAAAGTTGGTAGTAAAAATTTGAAGTCTAAAATGTATGGAAACAGGCTCCCTCTTAAGACGTTTCGCGAAAAAAGTTTGGCGCCATTTTTAATAAAATGTCAACAGGTACTCTATTGTACGGATGTGACATTGAGTGAAAAAAAATCGATTAATAAAAAATCGATTTTTTGCTTTGTGATAATAATCGATTTAAGAAAAATCGATTTTTTTATAAAAAAATAATCGATTTTTGCGAAAAAAAAATTTTATTCGAAAAATAATCTTCTGGTTTTAGAAATAAACTACAGAACAATTTTTTAACATATAACTGAACAATAAAAAACTAAAAATACTTACTGCCACAAATGTTCAGTGCCATTTAACAATTTATTACAACCAAAATAAACAGAAACGATAAATTAAACTAAGTTTTACGGATTTTATCGCGTTTGATTTAACTTTTTAATTCCCCACATTTCAGGTGCTTTACAGCACGCATGGTCACAGAGGGGACTGAGGTGTTTGACGTCCCTATGTCATAGTTGAACCACAAATCCTCGCAAAAGAACACCGATTCCTACCAAGGATGATTCGCTAGGCTATCGAAATTAAAAAACATCCTAATTTCAATAGAGAAGATTGATGGGTGCTGCCATCTGCTTGGCATCCTATAATTAATAAAATTAAATCCAAACCCAAGCATGCCACTGTAAGACTTCAAGATACTGTAAGCTCATTCTGCGTAGATCGGACCAAAAATTAATATTCAAAAACTGAATTTAGCCAGGCTAACTATGACATCTGGACGTCAAAGACCTCAGTTCCCCCCGTGACCATGGGTGCTGTGAAGCACCCGAAACGTCAGGAATTAAAAAGTTAAATTAAGCGTGATCAAATCCGTAAAAATTAATTTCATTTAATGTGTAGTCTTCGCGTAAATATAAGAAATCATTAAGAAAGCATAATTTTAGTAAACGATAGATTTTTTTTTAAACTAAGTTTGAACTAACAAAAAGTCTAAATATCAATATGCCACTAATGTTCAGTATCATTTACATTGGATTAGAATGAAAATAAAATAAAAATATAATTATAAATAATCCGACGACAACCTTTTGATCTCAAAACTAAAATAAACGACAAATCTTTTTTTACACTAGTGTAAACCAAAAAAGTAAAAAAAAATATTGCCATGAATTTTCAGTTAAAGACTTTAAAAACAATCATTTCACCAAAATTCTTCTTCGTCTCTTTCCCAAAATACGGTTTCGTTTTTTCCTGACTATATTTCCCGCTTTCAAAAATAATCTTTCGGCTGGCGCGGAACTGGCCATCACTGAGAGGTGTTTAAAAGCCAATTCGGTTAGTTTAGGGAAAGTTCCTTCAGAGCTTCTCCATATATTGAGGGCATCTATCTGCCTTGAGATTTGATAGTGGTGCCGCAATATATAGATCCAATTCAGTATTTTTGCCTATTGACGTGTTAGCCGCTATCATTTTTTCATTATAAAATACTTCTGTCAGTCACTTCTACGCGTTTCACAAGACATTTTTATTGTTTATATATAATTGTTTACACTAACCAAAGAAAGAAAGAAAACCACAGAATACTTTTACTCCTAGCGGAGGAAGAAGCCTGTTGAAAGTACATACATACATATATACATACATACATAAAGGTGGCGCCGTCTTTTGATTGACTTATTCATTGAGCTTACTTCACGTTTTTACATCCATCGCACAGATGACTCTGATTACAAAAATCGATTGAAACGCATAATTTACATAAAAATCGATTTATTAAAAATCGATTTTTATTATAAAAAAAATCGACTTCGAAAAATCGATTATAACAAAAAAATAATCGATTAATATAAAAATCGATTATTTTTTCACATCCCTACTCTATTGTCAACATCGCCATTTTCTATGAGCGCCATTATGCATCACGTTCGTATTCATCACGTCTCCGCTAGGAGTAAAGTATTCTGTGATCACGTTCACGAGATTTAGTTTGTTAACCTAATAATTTTCTTTGTTCTTATTAATCTTTTAGTTACATTGTATTCATTGCTGTTATTTTGTTCTTACGATGCCACGAAAAAAGATTTATGTTTTTGGATGCGACGAATAAGGTAAGAAATGTTTGAAAACCTATCACTTAAACATATTGATAATTCAACGGGTGCGGTCAACCTTTTTAAAACAATCAAAACAAATTGTGGAAAGGTTACTTGGAATTACAATTTCACACTGTTATACTAATAGAACGTTTATTTTCAGGTGCATCTATACATAGGTTCCCTCATCCTATAAAGATGTTCCATATTTGGATGTCGATAGTTGGAAATAGATTAGAATAGAACCAATGAAAATTTTCACTACTAAAGATATGTGATTACCACTTTGAATCAAATTACATAAGTACAGGTCATCATTTAATCTTAACAGCTGTTCCAACTTTGTATCTTGAAGGTGAGTTTTAAATTAAAAACAATATAATTAACATGTATATGTTTAAATGGTAGAATTAGATACTGTATGTAGGTGTCACATTCATTGAATGTGTATGTGGGGGGAAATGATTCAAACTGTTTTTTTATAATGTCTATAGGGTGGTAATTTGGAATTGAGTATATACTTGGGGTGGCCACTTAAATCATATTATATCTTATACAATATAATAAGTGTACAAAATGTTCTTAAGGATTTATAAACTTGATAACTGCTTTACTAACTACTAACCTATTATTAGGTAAACTGTATGCTCATTTGCCCCCTTTTTGCCTTAAAAAAACCTGCAATCTTACTCTTGAAAACAATTCCGATCAATCGGAATTGAAATTATAATATTTCATACTCTTGATAGCCACTCAATCGCTAAATTAGTTTAATATTGTGTGGTGAGTGTGAACTAATTATTGAGATTAGAATTTATCCAATCCGATTGTAAGCAAAATCGGTACTCTTGACACAGTTTTGACAGTTAGTTGACAGCTGCGTATTGTGTTTGTATTGAGTTGGAATTGAAATTTAGGCAATAGAAAAACAATAACCTTATGAAGTGTTCATATTAATTGTTTGTTTTCTGCAATTATCTTATTCATTGTGATAAAATAATGGCATGTTTAAGTTTTGTGTTTAATATTCTACGCCGTAATTGTGCATTACAATTAAAATAAAGACGAAATGAGCTTCGATAATGCATTTTAAAGACTTAAAGACTTTTCTATCAGGGATGATGATTTTAGGGCTAATTATTGTATTATTAGTGACTTATATATTAAGCCATGAATAAAAATCTAAATATGCAACCTCCGAGGAGAAGAATCTTCTCAGAAGACATATTACGAATGAAGTACTGTTAATCAATATTAGCCTAAAAAAATTAATTTACAGCCTTTATATGTCCCACTGCTGGGCAAAGGTCTATTGTCATTTCTGAGGGGTTTATTTGCAGATTTCTCATGTAGGAAGTATGAATATAATGTTAAGTTACATTAAATGTATAATTTTATAAGTATTAAAAATAAAATGATATAGCTAATGTAATTTTAATAAGGATTTATTAATAAAACTATGATACAATGTTTAACCATTTATTTAATAAAGAAATATTTTAATTAATCTATCATCATTAGTATGTATCTGTTCTTAAATTAATAATAATTTTTTTTATATAACAGTGAAACTATATTTATAATAAACCAAAAATTAGTTTCTTTTACAACAGAAATTAAAAGAAAACAAATCAATTTAAAATAACATGGAAACATTGATAAAATTTGATGTCTTATTTATTTTAAATTACAGTAATGCTATTGTTGTTGTATTATTTGGAAAAACAGCAATATTAATAACTGAAATTGACATTGGATCGAAATTGTTATTGGATTCAAGAGTAAGCTTGCTGATGGTTATCAGACAGACAATTATTAGATATATCATTTATTACAGCCTATACTGCCGTGGTAACCGAGAGAGCAGTATGTCAGATATTTCTTTTTTCAACCAACTTCTAAGGTAACTTTTTGACAGTTACCTTAGAACTGTTTTTTAGGAGGACAGATTTTGATGATTCTTTTTTATTTGGAAGCTGGTGTTTTCTCACCTCATAGCAAGAGTCGCCATTTATTTAAATGATTTTATGGAGTGAATTTTCTATGCCCAATGTGTTCTTCTGTGCTTCTGTATAAAATTTGCCACAAAGGGAATATGTCCAGTAAAATTTTTTTACCAGTAAAATCCTCAAATTAAAAGAAATACCTTAACCTTGTACTAGATTTTCTGAAAGAGGCATTATGGACAAAAGGAAAAACATAATTCAAAATCTGTGTCCGTTTAAAATTTGTGTGTTAATAATAATGTTGAAAATTTAGCAAACCAGGAATAAGGCACAGAAAATTAAACACTGTAATTAAATGATAATAGATACGATCAGTGAATGTGATAAAATGTAAGCTAGTTTTTGAAACAGAATAAGTTGGTATAATCTTCCAGGTAACACTGATTCTAAAAGTTGACTTATCAGTGATTCTTAATTATATTTAAGTATTGTTTTTCATTAAGGTGCTTTTTGGCATGTTAAAAAGCTTTTTCATGTTGTTTGTAAGTTAATGAGAATAATTTTGTGCCAAATAACGCTATAATTATAAACATTATAATTTTTGATCTCTATGTCTTTAAGTTTTGCTAAGAAGTATATTTTTAGAGAAGTTTTCTATTTTTAAAAATTGTTATGGCAAATAATAAGAACCAATATGTGATTTTTGATCTCACTGATAAAGTTTTATAAATAAAACATGTAAGTTAACTACATTTTTGTACTTTTCTCAACTATTTAATGCATACTGCTCATCATGTTCTAACAAAAATATTAAAATGCTACTTTTAAAAGCAATAACATCCTTTACTGTGCAATGAAATAATTAAAAAAATTAAAACCTTAATGAAAGGGCAGTATTGTATTAACTACTGTTTTACGTAGCTATTTAAGTGTATTACCATTTTCTCAAAACCCCCTTTCCTGACTGACTGCCCCGTCTGCATCCATATGACCAACCTTCAACATCACAGACAAATGTTAATGAAGTTATAGTATATAAGAATAGAATACCATAGAATCATTTTTAACACATAGACTACAAAACCTTTGTCCTGGGGGAACCAGCAAGAAACCCTGTGGAACTTTTTTTTGAAGTATTGTAAACAATTAGTATGAAAACAGAAACAGCATGGTAGTGATCACCTCATTGCCAGGGATTATTTATTTAATCATGTACACTTTAGTAGCATGATAATTCTTTATTAAACAATTTTTGATTAGTAAAAATTTTAAACTTTTTGATAGATAAGGCCTGCATATTTTCTGAGGCTTAAT
The DNA here is from genome assembly GCA_963668995.1 of Parnassius mnemosyne. Taxonomy (NCBI): domain Eukaryota; kingdom Metazoa; phylum Arthropoda; class Insecta; order Lepidoptera; family Papilionidae; genus Parnassius; species Parnassius mnemosyne. The sequence goes on from CAVLGL010000083.1 coordinate 27,289,491, forward strand.
TGCCCCATGATGGAATTACTGGCTCTTTGGACTCGAGGATATAACTAACTTGTGCTTGTTTCTAGTATTTACAGAATATACATCACTATTTTTACATAAAACTATGTTTGTTCTTGTGTACATACATTAAATAATTTTTTTTTGTTTTATAATTACAAAAATTTTTTTGTATAAGGTTTTTGGCGGCTCCGTGGTGCAGTGGCTTAGCAATAAGTCACAACGCTAAGGGCCGAGAGTTCGAATCCCTCACGGAACAAGTATTTGTATGGCCTATAAATAATTATCCCAGGTCTGGATGTTTGTCCTTGTGAATTTTATGTATATAAACTGACCCCACAATACAGGAAAAAATCCTAGTGTGGGGGTAACATTTAAAAAAAAAAAAACTATCAAACTTATCAAATATAATATTCCTTATATTTTAGTAGCTAACAATATTTTCTAACAATTTGCTTAGTTGAGAAGCAAATATAGTCTAGTATCTGAATATCTTATACTAAAATATATAATTTTACAACATTTATTGCACATTTCTGCATTGTAAATTCCAATTTGGAAAAACTAATGTATAAATTAAACATTTTCAGATAAACCGACGAAATATGATACTACCCTAAGAATTAGAAGTTGTTACAAAAGCATGCGAGAAAACTTACATTTTAATTAAAAAAGTCTAGAAAAACTATAAAAGATTTTAGGACTCGTCTATCAAATGCAGAATACATGAGTAATCAAGTAGCATTTGAGAAGATCGCCAAAAAGATGACATTTGCAGCGAAGGTTTTGTTATAGCTGTTTAGAATCATTTATTGTAAAAATATGTTTCATATTTTGTATTGTCAAAACTGTTTATTTTTTTACAATAAACGATTTTATTGTAAAAAATATTATTTTTATGCTTTGTTTTGTTAGAGCTGTTGAGAATCATGTATTGTATAAAATATTATTTTTATGCCTAGTTTTGTTATAGCTGTTTAAAAAATATTATCTTTGTACTTTGTTTTGTTATAGCTGTTAAGAATTGTATCTCATAAAAAATATTTTCTTAGTTTGTATTGTGAAAGCTGTTAAGAATAACTTATTATAGACATATTGATTTCATAATTTGTATTGTCTAAGCTGTTAAGAATTATTCATTGTTAAAATATTAGTTTCATACTTTGTATTGTGAATGCTGTGTTATATGAATCGTTTATTGTAAAAATCTTAGTTTGTGTGTGGCGCAGTAAGAATATCCACCAGTCCATATCATCCCGTGAGTGTCATTAGAGGCGACAGAGGGAAACAAATCAGAAGATGGACAGCAGTTCCTTCCTAATAACGACTAAATTTAAAAGCTGCGGTTGGCAAGCTGCTTGCCAAGCGTTGCAACTATGGTAAATATCTCTTCTATGAGGCGATTGTCGAAGCTGTGTTCTGATGAATCACTTATTTAATTAAACAAATATTGTTTCATATTTTCTATAGTCAAAGCTGTTATGAATAACAAGAGGCCAAGCCCTCTTTTTATCTTTTCGCCAGTTAGATTATTAGTTGCCGGCTTTTTAAAAAGGAGTAGGCTGTTTTCTTGAAGGTCCCTAAGTCGTATCGGTCCGGAAAAATCGCTGGTGGTAATCGATTCAACAAGGAAGTTGTGCGAGGAAGAAAACATCTTCTAAATCGCACAGTGGTGGACCGCCAATCATCGGTGTGAAGAGCCACGAGGGGCATCGACGGAAACCTTTTTTTTTATAGAAGAAGGGGCAAACGAGCATGCGGCTCACCTGATGGTAAGTGACTACCGCCGCCCATGAACAACCGCAACACCAGGGGAATTGCAGATGCGTTGCTGGCCTTTTAGAAAGGTGTAAGCTCTTTTCTTGAAGGTTCCTAAGTCGTATCGGTCCGGAAAATTCGTTGGTGGTAATTGATTCCACAAGGAAGTTGTGCGAGGAAGAAAACTTCTAAATCGCACAGTGGTGGACCGCCAACCTAATATCCGTCCGGATGAGAGGTTAGCAGAAAGTCCAACAGGGAAGGTGTATGATCATCCACATCTGGAATCCGCGTAGGCGAAGTAACCAGTTGTGTCAGACCATATACCAAAGCATTTAATATTTTTTCAGTTTAATATTTTGTTATATCAAAGCTGTGTTTATGAATAATTTATTGTTAAAAAATGTTATTTTCATATTTTGTTTGTGAAAATTTATTGTTAAAGACATTAGTTTTTATATCTTGTTATAATAAAGCTGTATTTCGAATCATTTATTGTAAAAAAATAGTGGATTACCGTGTAGTGACAGTCTCAGAATATCCACAACTCCATATTATCATTCCGTGGGTTTCATCGTAAGAGGTGAAAGAGGGAAACACATCAGTAGGTGGACTGATCTTCCTAATAACTGCAGTCGCCAACCCACTTGCCAAGCGTGGTCACAGCTTTGGATTGATTCATAGACGTTTAAATTTACCCTTATGATATTAGCGTAACATTTTGTAATGTTATGATTCATTTATTATAATAAACTCATTCATTTATTAAAATAATAAAATTTACTATTTTTGTATAGACACTAGCTGTGTTATTAATCTATTAATGATATAAACATTCGAATAAAAATATTAGTTTTATGTGTTGTATTGTCAAAACTATGTTAAATCTTTATCAATCTCCTTATTTTCATTAAGTTCAAAAAATATAGAATAATGTACCAATTATTTGTGTTTAATTTCATTCACGTTAAAACATATTATACTTAATTCCTATTTACAAATTATGAAGCACACTTTATGTATTAGGATTTATTATTAACAACCGACTATTAAATTAAACATTTGAAGCATTTAGTTACTATGCAGTTATCTTTTAAAAATGTTTCAAATGTTTAATTCACAGTTGGTTGTTGATAATTAATCCTAGTACATAAACCGTAATGAATTACCATGAACAGAGGTGTATATGTAGAGGTGCATGTGTTATACGCACGCACACATTCTCACAATATTGTGGCGAAACGACACCAGACAGCGCTAGTACTCCTCGGTTGACAGATTTCGCGCGAGTGGGCTCTCTTTTCCTGTATAGGACAGTTACTATACTCTTTGGCCGCCACGCTTGGCACATAGATAAGAGTGTATGTACGGAAAGCTTGGCAAACGGGTTAGCATTTTTTTTATACTACGACAATATTTATTTCTGACCAAAATTTTGAGTATGCTCTAATCCACGCTACATTGAAAAGTGTAAAAGGTTTTAAATCTCATTGATTGCAGCCTCAGAGTAATTAAGTACCTATATAAATACGTACTGTATTATAATTGCAACGTAGAAATCAAAGAGAATCACTACGTTTATAATAGTAGAAATTATAAAATGCCGTTGCATAGCAACGAAAAATGACATTTCCTCGCGGGAAATGTAAACAAAATGATAACTTGGTTTCGTTGGGTACTAACCTATTAAATTATGTATTAACGTTGCAAACTTTTAATTTATTTACCAGATATGTGTGCAATATACAATTTTTTTATCAAACCCTATTTTCACATACATCTTTAAAGATATAAAAATGGAAAATAACACATGTGAAGATCTGCAAACTGAAATTGAATTCTACCGGGTAATTTTTATAAGACTAGCTTGAAAATATAATGTCATAAATAGTTTCGACTTTACTAAATATCTTTTTAGCAAAATCAAGTCATCGTGGAACAAGAAATTAAAACGCTGATTGCAGATAATCAAAAACTTTCTCAACAAGTTGGTAACCTTTTAAAAGAAAAACTTCAAATTGCACAGCAAGATAACAATCATGATAAAGAAGTTGAAGATTTGAGAAAGCAGGTTATCTTACTCGCTAAGGTAAATGTTTTTATTCATTTTACTTGGTTAAGGTTTATAATCAAGTGACCTTAATAGGGGGGGCGGGGGCGAGCGGAAAGGCTTGGGGGGAGGGGTCAATTCACCCTCTACCTTCTACCCCCGCCGGACGTACAAATTTTTTTATATTAAATGTTGAAGATTAAAAATGTTTTAATCTTTTTTATAATGTAATTTAAGTTCCGTTTCAGGTATTAATTAGTGATTTATGAATATTTTTAGAAAATTATTTTAAATATTTCGACACAGCTCCGGCAGCTAAAATTGCATGGGACAAGCCCCTCAAACCCCACCCCCCCACCCCCACTCACCCAGAGTGACAGACTCCTCAAATTCAAGCGAATTGATTCTAAACCCAACCCTTTTACTTAACCTCAAACCTTTCTATGTCCCGATTATATTAATATATCTATGCTATGTCCACTGGTTTACAAGAATCTTTTACAAGTCAGCAGCGCTTTGATGATCACCTGTCACAATGTCTGTAAAATTTGGGATCAGCGTTTTTAAAAGGATTTTATGCCGTCAAATAGTCGTTATAACCTCGCTGATGCCTACTGAAAATCTGATTCGTAATTGTAAGTGCCGATTTATTTTGTACTCAACGCTGAAGAAAAAAATCCTCGGAACATCCTCGGAGACCGTCCTTCACCAGACAAAAGGACAGCGCGGCAGTCTCTTGCCAGCTGTCGTAAAAGCAAATCAAGTTCGATCCCCATCGAACCAATAATATTATTAATTGCAATTTTAAGTGGTCATTTACCACGTGCTCGGCGGTGAAGGAAAACATCGTAAGAAAACCTACATATCTCAAAAATAAAGTTATTCCGAAGACATGTGGAGTCCATTAACATGCACTGAAGCAGCACGGCGTAGTAACTGTTCTTTAAACCTCTCAGAAATGAGAGGAAGCGTATGCCCAACAGTGATACTAGTATAGGCTATAACTAAACACAAAGGCACTCGATATTCACAGAAACTAATATATTATACACTCAATCATCAAAATAACTGAACGTATATCTAACGGTCGCGTTAGAGACCTGGCCGTGCCAATATTTCTCGGGAAAACGTCGCCGAGTACCGAGACAAACTTGTGTCTGAAATAGAGTTTTTGCTGAACAAAGTCTCGTATTGGGGGCGACTAAATCTAGTCCAGTTCAATCCTCAGAAGACACAAGTTTGCGCGTTTACCGCTAAAAGAACCCTTTTGTCGTATCTCCTCAGTTTCAAGGCACTCCCCTTGCTGCCTCAGCTAGCATCGGAATCTTCGGCGTCGACATATCGAATAGTGTGCAGTTTCGTGGTCACTTGGAAGGGGCGCCATTAACCTATGATGTACATGTGATTTATCAGAATTATCCCAATAAGCTTACACTACTTTTAATGAAGCGGTTACACTACTGTACTATCGTACGGCACACAGCAAACTCCATTGAAAATAAATAGTCCGCAAACTTACAACCAAATCAGTCTTAAAATATGACTTAACAACTAATAAATCTTTAAGGCAAGAGTGAACAGGGTATTATTACGCGTTTAAGCACCTAAGGCTTCATCACCGCTTACCACCTGACTGAGCCTTTAAGTAAAAAAAATACCGCGAGATAAGGGACTGATTTTAACAATTTTGTCTGTGGTAAGACTTCTTTTCTGCCCAGGAGTCCACCTGGATAAGTACCACTCTCTTACCCATTTATCCGCCATGTTTCTTCTTTCTTGTGTTCTTGTCTTAAAGGTATAGAGAGACAGGGTCTGAGGCATTCCATCTTAGGCCTCAGAAAAGACAACGCACTTATAGTTTTGTTTGATGGCAGTTGGTTGCAGTTATCCATGGAATGCAGTAGCCACTTTTTTATAGGAGAGGGGGCAAACGAGCATGCGGCTCACCTGATATTAAGAGACTACCGCCGCCCATGAACAACTGCAACACCAGGGGAACCAGGGGAATAGCAGATGCGTTGCTGGCCTTTTAAAAAGGAGTACGCTCTTTTCTTGAAGGTCCCTAAGTCGTATCGGTCCGGAAAAATCACTTACTATCAGTGATTATTTATTTCGTTAATGTTAATTGCTCACACCTACATTTCATATCTTTGAATAATTTTGTAGCTGTGATTCAAGTTCCTTGCTTGCGTTCTTCTTTCTTTCTCTTCTAGGTTTGAATGGCAGAATGAACTTATTGACTTACGGTAATAAGGCATAAGTCCTTTTATTGTCTGCTCTAAATTTAGGTGACTGTATAAAAATAAAAAATAAGTTAACGAAAACACTTGAATTATCGTTTTACCTTATTCAAAAAAAAGGCCTATTGGTTGAAGTTGCTATTAAAATTGAACTAAAGTCTCGTTTATAACTAGCCTGGTTTTCGCCAAGAAATTATAACAAAATTATTCTCATTCGACCTTATAAAGTGTCACTGTTTAGACCTGTGTGTAAAAGTGATAGTCTTTGAATATGCCGTGCCGTGCCGATGGCAAAATGCGGGCAGACAAATTGTAATTGTTTCTGTGTCCCTAAAAGATTAGAATGGAATTTTAAGTTATGTTATAAAATTAATGACGTAATACTACTGTGTTCTACTCGTATGATTTTATGTGAGTGATGAGAACCACTGGAATAACACACATAATATCACCAAGAATAGATATCGATAGACTAGTATAGGATTATTGATATCTATCGTTAATAAAAAATAGGCCCATCAGAATTATTGTGCGATTTTTTCCTACTCTTATTAAAAAAAATACGTTATGTTATAAGAGATTTATTAGAATCAAAATTAAATTGCGTTGTCACCCCTGAGGACTAAGGTCAAACACACACAGCATGCCACAGCAACATTATGTTGCTATTTTACGCTGCACCCTTTGAGAGATTCTTCCCCGAGATTTCGCGAAGTCTTCCCCAATTAACAGGGACCAACCTATTCATACGTGGTAGTCATTTTATACGTGGTAGAGTCATGCTACAGCTAGGTATATTACAGTTGTAGCACGAATGGATCGGCTCGACCGGAGAAGTGCTACACCCCACAGAATACCAACGTAAAATATCAACTTAATAACGCTGCTGTGTTTCGTTTGGTAAGTGTAAAGAACAGGGGAGTCTTTTTACAAGAAACGAGGCATTACATTAGGTAAATCTTAGTCCTCAGAGGTGACAACGCATCTGTATTTTGATTCTTAATCGAGGATAGATGTAGATGTCTATTTGCCACGGCATTCACTTACTATCAGATGGACTGCGTGCTCGTTTGTCATCATGATCGAAGCTGGCATAGGTCATTTAATTACCATCTTGTTTTATAAAATTTCCAACTAAGTATTGTCGAAAAATCTGACTTTTAGAATGTTTAGAAACTAACAAATGGTAAAATTAAAAATTTTGTACAACCGACTTCAAAGTAAATAAAATGAGAACGTCATCAATGTAGTCGAAGTCCATTAAAAACGCATTATTAAGGATAACTCAAAAGCTACTGGTTAGATCTTGATTAAATTTATATGAGATTACATGAGAAGCACCAGCTTTCAAATAAAATAGAATCATCGAAATCGGTTCACCCAGAAAAAAATTATGAGGTAACACACATAAAAAAGTACAGTCGAATTGAGTACATCTTCCTTTTTGTGAAGTTGATTAAAAAATAAGAGACGACAATAGTTAGTCCACCATCATCTCTTCTAATGAACTCAAATTGTTTCTGCTTACTTCTTTTAAAAACCTTTTCATTTGATTTATAATTAATTATACCTCTTACAGGAAAGAGATTCTCTACACGTTTTATGGCAAACTTCTCAGAAAACAATTGAAGCACTCGACAAAGAATTAAAAACTTATCAAGTTTACAACAATAGAAGAAACATAGAAGTAAGTGTTGACTTTCATTAACAAGAAAATAAACAAAAAGGAAAAGCTTATTTACTACTGTAATCTAGTCCTTGACAACTATCGCATTTGACAATAAGTAATGATGCAGTTGAAGATGACAAAGCATACGCTGACTTAGCCCATTTACTCTTGCTTTCAAGACACACATATTGTAATTAATCGGATGGAAAGACAAATGCTATCTAATTATTCCACTCCTTTGCTATATGCATTACAAACGAAGAAGCGAACCGTTTGGTTTGCATATAAAATAAACCTTTTAAAATAAATAATTTAAAATAGTTAGTATATTGTGCGCATAATTTGTGAGTGAAAGCTTTCAAAATTAATCTTATTGGGAATGAGACGATGACTTTTTCATGTTTCTCATTTTTTAATAAGCTTCCAACAATCCTCTGTTGGATAGTTCTTTGCAAAATTGCACCCACTTGGCTGCAAGGCTTGAAAAACTCGCCTATATTTAACACATTGGATAGATTTACTAGTTGGTCTCTTTATGTGCCTACGAGTTCGTCGGGGTTGGTGTTATCCTCTTACCTCTTCTGTCGCCAAACAGCAGTGCGTGCACCGCATGTTCCGGTCTGAAAGGTATAAAGAAGGTAAATTGTGTAAGTTCGTTTGTTACTTTAATTTAAAAGAAAAGGCAGGCGCTCTCGCACTTGTGATACTGCTCTCCAACATCAGTCTGTGAATGTGTATCTCATTTAGCGAAAACAGAATTTTTTTCTTGGCAGAATAATACAGATGGAAGAAGAAATTTGGAACTAAAACTAGAAACATCACTAACTGATTACGTGGAATTAGAAACAAAGTATAAAAAACTAGAAAAAGACTATGGTGTGCTACAAACTGAACTAAAGAGTAAAGAGAAAGAAATACAAACTTACAAAGAAAGAGGTAAGGAGTTAGAAACAAAAATAGTTACACTAGAAAAAAACTTGGAAGAATACAAAATAACTCTGGCAGCAGAAAAGAAAAACAACGAAAATATAAGGCAACAATTGATAGCGTGTCAGAAGGAAAGTGTAGATAAAGTGAAGAAGGGAGTAGAAGCCAAATCAAAGGTCGGTACTTACGCAATAGTTTGACTAGTATCTACGACTGTGCTCTGTGTTTATGCGTTTTATAATGACATAATGAAGAGCAGTAAAACAATAGTACAGGACATGACCCAAAAAATACTATTAACGTAGTACTACTTATTCTGTGTATTATATAATAATAATAGTAAGCTGAATAATAAGTAGTAATATATTATATAACTAGCTGTACCGCGCGGTTTCACCCGCGTATATCACGCATCTACGCCTCGCAACATGCGAACTTCGAAAGAGACATCACTACGGATGGTTGCTGAATTAAGAAAAGATGTAAAAAGTGAAAAATGTTGCTCATATTACATGGTTTACGTAATTGGTGGTTATTCATGGTGCAGGTACGGATATAGCCTTGAATACAAACTGATATAAGGACTAATACCTAGGTACAAATAATGTGGCCTAGTTTGTACCGGCATTACTATTGCATACTTTAACATGGAAAAGTAGTTATTGTGACATAACTGTAATAGTTAGACACATGGTATCGCGGACTTTTTTGTAGATATTGATGTCCTGTATAAAATTGTAGCACATCACTTTACTCTATTATCAATAGTTTCCGCAGCGTACGCGATATAAGGATTCTTTTTGGTATTTTTTCACACCTTAAGCTACATTAAAGAAGTTTTCATACGGATCCCTAACTTTTTTGAAAATATTCTATCGCCTATGTTCATCAGGGATAATGTAGGATTTTAATGGTGAAAGAATTTTTCAAATCGGTCCAGTAGTTTCGGAGCCTATTCAATTCAAACAAACAAACAAATCTTTCCTCTTTATATTATTAAAAAAAAAGTGTAGATAAGTGTAGATAATAGCATTCGGGAGGCCCTCATAACTTTATAAAAAAAAGACACGCATATAAGGCTGTATAAGGAAGTCCATGGTCACTCGACGAGCTATGGAGAAAGCTATGCTCGAAGTATCTCTGCGTGATAGAATTCGTAATGAAGATATTCTCAGTAAAACTAACTAAGAGTAACCGACATAGCCCAACGGATCAGTGAGCTGAAGTGGCAATAGGCCGGGCATATAGTTCCAAGATCCGACCGGTTTCGTACCAGTGAGCGAAGTGTCTGCGATGCGAGCGGCCCCCACGTGGTGAAACGATAACCTGATAAGACATGCAGGAAGTCGATGGTTGTACGTGGTTCAGGACCTTTTTTGTGGTATTACTAGGGTGTGGCCTATGTTCAGCTATGCACAAGCCCACAGCTGAACATAACGATGATGGGCTGTAATGATGATGATCATCATCATGATCATGGTATAATAATAGTTAGCTGAAGCAACAGTAGACTAGCCATATAACTCGATGAATCAATAACCAATAGGAGCATTTTCTCGATTTTCATCTTCGTACCATAAAGTACAGTGTAAGACCTGCCCCTGAATATCCCTACATTACTAGATGGAATGACGATCTGATGAGATATGCTCAGGATCGGAACTGTTTGGAGTCAAGGTTCAGTGGACTTGTAATGGGCTACAACGACGATGTTAACAAAGACAACATTTTAAAACAGTTTATTGAGTAAAACAACTTACTGCAAGTAGGTAACTTTTTTACTCAACAAACTGTTTTCAACAAATATTTTGGCCCTATTTGAGTAAACCACCGTCATCTGTTAGGCACAAAATTACCCCTTTTCTTTCTTTTTCTTTTATATTTTTTCGAGTTCAACTTCATTTCTCATTCTTAAGTATTTTTTTTACATGGGGAAATGCCTACGCATACTCGCCTCGGATATGTGTAGGCATGCCAGGTCGGGTTATGTGGGACTCGCACCGACTAAAACCCCATGGTGTTCTACCTTCGCCACATATTGGCAGGACCACAGGAACGCTTTCGCACACATCCGCGGCCCTACCAGCGCCGGCCGCCCCATGACAGCCCCTTCTCGGGGGAGGACCTCTCCTCCACATTCTCCGTCTCAGGCAAGGCGCACCAGGAACACAAGGCATGCCCCCCTCCACGGCTTCTAACTCCACCTGCGTATCGGACCCCCCCGAGTCTGATACGCTGAGGCCATGGAGCCAGGAAAATCGAGCGTTTAGTAGCACCCGCTTTCCCGACCCCAATGGCGGATCTGGTCTCTGGCTCCGCCGCCAACCACGTTTCGGCCGTGGAGGGTAGGGAGAGCGGCCCCTTGCAACACCGAATCTCCTAGCCCCACCACGTTCAGAGTCGCGGAGGATAGGGCGAGTGGCGCATCGCCATACCAACACTCCTCTTCCTCCTGAACCGTTAGGGGAGAGGACACCCCTCTCCCCCTACAGCTGCAGCCCATCGACACACATCCGAAGTGGGCTTGCCAAGGCCACTCGGAGTGACCACCTCGGGCCGGCCCTACACCACGGGCCAGCCAAGGAGTTCCTCTTTGTTCACCGCGGGTGACCAAGCCACGGCTACCAAACCCTCCCGCCACGACTACGAAGCCCCACCCCCCACCAGGCGGGAACCCGTTCGGAGAGGGGGGGGGGGGTTCATTGTAGTTCGTCGTTGACGATGCAAAGGGGCGATCCTCAATTTTTCAAAAAATTACAGGATAGCAAAATAAAATTTATTATTCCTCGATTACTATTTTTCATCTTTTCTTTAAATATATTAGACTTAATGGAAAACTACAAATAAGATTAATTTTCTGATGAAAAAAAGTAGTAATCGGGAAATAATAAATGTTTTCTTGCTCTCCTGTAATTTTTTGAAAAATTGAGGTTCGCCCCTTTGCGACATTAGCAACAAATTGTGCAATTGGATCACCAGCTTTCTTGCAGATGGAAGCATCAAGGTCGTTTTTTGCTCGTTTAAAAATCTAGATATAAATGCGTTGTCACCCCTGAGGACTAAGATGGAATGTGTCGTTTCCAGTAAAATTGTTCTCCGGTTCTATACACTCATCATACGAAACACAGCAGCAACGAGCTGCTATTTTATGCTGATATTCCTTCCCCGGTCGAGCCGACCCATTCGTGCTACAATCATAGTATAACTTTTTACTGGAAACGACGCATTCCATCTTAGTCCTCAGGGGTGACAACGCATTTATATCTAGATTTTTAATCGAGCGAATAACGACCTTGATGCTTCGATCTGCAAGAAAGCTGGTGATCCAATTGCACAATTTGTTGCTAATGCCGCAAAGGGGCGAACCTCAATTTTTTCAAAAAATGACAGACTAGCAAGATAACATTGAACGGAAATGAAAATAATTCTAGTTTCTGTGTCAGCATTAACATGCTGTTGGCCTAAGCGGCTCTTACAGTTTCATCGAACTCTAGAGCTCGCGGCCTGAAACGCCGTGAGCTATAAAAGGGGGGGGGGGGATTATTTATTTTATAATCTCGAGGGAGTGGGATAATACTGTGTTCAGTGATCACATTATCGTTACATCAACATCAACATCAAATACTCCTTGAAGTCGCCAAAAGCCGTTTTACGGCTCCGTGGCGTAGTGGCTTAGCAATCAGTTGTTGCGCTGGGGGCCGCGGGTTCGAATCCCGCACGGAACAAGTATTTGTATGGCCTACAAATAATTGTTCCGGGTCTGGATGTTTGTCCTTGTGCAATTTATGTTTGTAAACTGCCTCCACGACACAGGAGAAAATCCTAGTGTGGGGGTAACGTATTTGAAAGAAAAAAAAATAAAAAAAATATCTAGATTTTTAATCGAGGATAGATGTAGATGTTTATGGGCCACAACATCCACTTACCGTAAGGTGGACTGTGTGCTCGTTTGTTACCCTTATTCTATAAAAAAAATGTTAATGTAACTTATAAAGTATCTTGCTAATTTCTTATCACTGCTAGCTGATGTGAACTATAGCAAAACATACGAGCATGTGTAAATTTTTAGGTTGCTGAAGCTCTACAACTTTTCGATGTAGTATCGGCTCAAAAGAACGAAGCTTACCGGAAGATAGCAGAACTAACAGGTATGTACACAATATGTCACTTCCGCGCGTCCCTTCATCTCGTGTACTCATGTCTATTAACTTATACGACTTGATCACGCGTCTGATTTACTGGTAATGATTTTCCGTGTGGTTGTGGGGTTAGAGAGTCCATCCATTACAGGCTTTTGGACTTTTATTTCACTGCTGAACATGGGCCTCATTTTGCCATTGTTGCCATTTTGATTTGTTTTCCTATGTCGCCTCTTACGATACCCTCGGGATGATACGCGTTAGTGGATATTCTTACACCGCCACTACCCGGTTAGAATCCGTCACCCCTTTCAATCCGTAGGTGTTGTAAAAAAAGAGAGTGCCACCTTGTGAAAGATGGGAAAACAGAAAATTTATGAAAATCATGTATTCGAATGGCCTAAACCCATTGAAGTAATATGTACTGTTCGTAGTACATAATAGCTCAATGCCTAAACCAAACAAAATTTTTGCTCTCTTGCAAGCACGTCTTTCCGTACGTTGACTGGAAGAAATTTTACAGCGTGAATCTTACACAGTCTTATTGCTAAAAAGACCTTCCGCCCGCTCCAACACTGCTTATTTTTTTCTCTTCTTCATGTTTATATTTTGACGTATAATAAAGAATTAATCTCCTGACATGCAAGTTTCCTCACAATTTGCTCAATCATTGACGAACATGTTATTAATTATCATCATAATTACTTAAGATTATTTCCAGGTGTAATATCTGAGTTACAACAATCTCTATCCAAAGTGAAGCAAGAAACAGAAAGGTGTTTCAGAGCGGAGTTAGATGAAATAAAAGAGAAGTATAACGAAAAAGTGACGGACATGTTGGAACATATAAGAAATTTAGATTCAGAGTTGATAGAAAAGGGAATGCTTCTAAATAAAACGTTGAGGTAAGTAGTCCTGGTTTTATGACTAAAAGCCAGCAGCAGTGCACGTCTGGCTTGAGCCGTATTTGCCTGATCTAGTATGGGTAGGCGATGAAGATCTTGCTATAAGTCTTGTGGCTTTTATAGCTGCATTGATGTCGATGTGACCGTCAGTGGCGTAGCACGAGGGGCCGGGGGAGTCATGGTTCCGGCTGCAGATTTTTAGATAACGAAAAATTAATTAAATGGTCTTTGATCATCTTAAATGTAATAACTTCACATTATTAGATCCTATCGAGGCGAAGTCTCAGCTGGTTGCTAGGATTAAATAAAAGAAAAATAAGAAAATATAGAATAAAAACAATAATAAAAATAATATAGCACTTAGGGGTGTCATCTTTGGTTGTTCAGCGCTTTCTAACTCTGAGTATTAGCACAGACACAACATAGAAGGAAGGACCAAGAGCTCGGTCTAAAGTAAGGTTCGTGGATCGGAAACTGCCGTCTAAGTACTTGCCAGAAACCGTGCTCGAAATTAACCGCACCAGGCTCTACTGGGACGGGCAATCATCACATACTAGACTATAAATGCGGTATTTTGTGTGTTGGTGGACCGGGCACAGTCAAGAATATTTTTGGTCGACATTACCATTCCGTATAACGAGAACCTCGTGCGAAAGCCGAAACAGATAAATGAGATAAGTAAACAAAACATCTGGACCTGGCACACTTGGTGACTAACATATGGGCTGGTGTGCCGACCGAAATTATTGCAATAGTTGTTTCTGCTAACAGGTTAATCCTGTTTAGCCTCTCGGGTCATCTGAGACCACCTGGCTCAAATGCAGAAGGTGCTTGATTGATTTGGCTTTGTCTATTTATTTTATATTTTATTTTATATATTCTTTTAATACTTTTGTGGCGGCGCTGTCGTCGCGCCACAAGCGAAACATATCGAAGCCTAAATCGCGCTAACAAAGTTCCGAAGTTAAAGAAGTATATACAAAATAGCTTCGAAGTACCACTCGGAGCGTTGGCCGCTCCCCGATCAGAACACCTTGCCCGGCGGGAGATCTCCCCTTTTCCTTCCACCCGCCATACTTTATATTATTTTATTTATGTTTGTAGTACAAAATATCTTCTTTACTTATAAAAATTACGTTTGTTTTTTGTTTGTGTTGTTACATTGTTTGTCCGCGATGAACTCCTAAACTACTGAACTGATTTCAATGAAATTATGTAAATGTGTCTTGCTTGCTTCAATTTGAGAGTCAGGATATTTTTTATCCCAATAATTTCAATATTTTTATTGCGAATTTAAGGATTTTTTTATAGGACAAAGGGTCGTCGGAACAGACAGAATGACGTCTGCCTGGCCACCTAGTATTCTATAAGTATTTATGAATCCCAACAAGACCAAAAATAGTACCTAGTACTGACAAACAAACTAACGGTCAACGGACTTCAAAAACACAAATGTGTTAACACCCTCTGAGTACTGAGATGAAGTGCCAGATAATTATTATAGTAGCTCTCTTAACTTTCAAACCTAAACAGATTGATGGATGCACGACCCTGTGACCTACGGAACGGCATGCCAATACGCCTACGTAGCGATTTGCGCCAATTACCCAGATGTGGGGATTAAAAAGAGAGGAAGAGAAAGAAACCTCAGGATAGAAAAAAGTTTTTACCAGTTAATGGTGAATAAGTAATTCTTTCACATTTTAGGGAGAACAAAATTTTACAGGAAACAAACGAAAACTATATTAAACAGCATAAAGAGAATCTTAACTCGGTCGATCCAAAACTAGCGCTCGCCGAACAGAGAATCGAGGCGATGTTCCAGGAACTGGTGAGTCGTAGATTTTATACATAGATACTCTTCTGAACAAAATACCAGTAAAGTCTATATGCTAAAACATATGGCAATATACTGTGGCTATTCTTAGAAAAAAAAAACACTGAAAGATTTCGATTACCTACTATGTTTAAGCCTGTTCAGTAAAGGAAAAATGGCTGATACTTTGTGCATTATGTTTCTGCACATTTAACAATTTCATATCAGATCTTATTGTCAGCCGTTATTTATGCCTCTAATTTTTTTTGTTTTTTTTTTAAACGTTATCACTCTAGGATTTTCTCCTGTATCGTGGAAGCAGTTTAAAAACATAAATTGCACCAGGACAAACATCCAGACCCGGTACAATTACTTGCAGGTCATACAAATACTTGTTCCGTGCAGGATCCCAAACCGCGACCCTCAGCACAGTAACTCATTACTAAGTCACTGCGCCACGGAGCCGACTAACGTCTTAACCCGATCCGTATCTTAAATGGAAATAAAAATTAATCCGCGCAAACCAACGAAAATTGTACACAGCTCAAAACCAAATATACTTAGTTTATTGCGATACATGCCGCCACTACACGGTGGGGTGAGAGTGAGAATGAGGTAGTCCTCATATCATCCCGTGGATGTGGTAAGAGGCGACGGATGGAAACGAAACGGGAGATGGGCAGCTGACTTCAGTTTTATACAAAAAAGCAGAGTTCTTCACGATGTTTTCCTACATCGCCGAGCATGAGGTCGGTACTTAAAATTGTAACTAATAATTCCATTGGTTCCGTTGGTGACGGCCTTAGTTCCGCGTCAATTTTACTCACTTTTGTCAATCATCACCATCATCATTACAGCCCTTTAAATTTCCACTGCTGAACATAGGCCTCCACCAAGGAATGCCGTAAAGCACGGTCCCGAGCCACCTGCATCCATTGACTTCCTACATGTCTTACCAGGTCTTCACTTCATCTAATGGGGGGCCGCTCCACTCTTGTCAACAAAACGCAGTAAATAACGGATACCTCCCAATTTATTTTTATTTATATCTATAGGTTGCATCGGAACGTCGCAATATTCAACTGGTGTGCGAGAAACAATGCCTAGCAATTGACATTCAGAGAATACAAGACATTCACAACAGAGAGACAAAGCGTAGGGATTGGGAGGAAGGTTTACTTAAAACGCAGCGGGAAGAACTTAAGTAAGCATAAGAAATAAATAAAATAATTTGATTTTTTTATTATAGTACAATTTATTAAAATAACAAAAAATATAATATTACTAAATTTTTTTACAATATTAAAAACTATAATAATTTAAAAAAAACTAAAACTAGAAACTTAATTATCATATAGTCCTACTCCCCGCGGTATCGTGCCAAGAACGCTGGCTGCGTTTCCCCGCTGAATGGCTATACTTAGCCTTTGAGCGAGAAAAGAACCAGCCCTCTTATCACCAGCAGCAACGACCAGCCGCGGATGGAGTTCCTTTAGGAACTTCACCGCACGTGGACCCCACGGACCGATAGTCTCTGCAGCAAATGGCACAAATATGTAGTCATCTCTCAGAGACTCATATTTGTGCCACTTACTCAGTTCAGCTGCCTACATATTTGATAGATGACTACATATTTGTGCCATTTGCTGTAGAGACTATCGGTCCGTGGGGTCCACGTGCGGTGAAGTTCCTAAAGGAACTCCATCCGCGGCTGGTCGTTGCTGCTGGTGATAAGAGGGCTGGTTCTTTTCTCGCTCAAAGGCTAAGTCAGGTCTCCTGCCATCGTCTCTAAATATTCCACAAGGCTCTAAAACCGAGGGAACATTTATAGAGACAAGAGCCCTTCGGATGACATCGTTTAAAGAACTGTGTCTTGAAAACCTACCAGTGCTTTTCTTACATGAAAGTCCGTGGAGCCCAAACTTGTCGACGCTGCTACCGCAGGGGCATTAATGCGGTTGACAAAACGCCGCTCCCAGTCGGATTCCTACGGCAATGCGCAAGCTTTTCCCATCAAGTAATGTGCCGAGATTACTTGATGGTAAAGCGTGTAACCGGTGACTAGATTCCTTAATCGAAACAGCTAGAAAACGTGCCTTATCTTGGTCACTATGGATTTGATTTGATTCCACACAGATTATAAAAAAATACTTGTTAGAGTTCTTTTCTTACTTTTACCACGACGTGAGCGTGGTGAACGCTTATTTATTATTTTGAGTTGTAATCAAGAAGACGCTGCTGCTCATTTCCTGTTTAAATTTCTATCTATGTTCTCTTTCAGTGTCGTAAGAGGCGACAGAAGAGATCACAGACAGGCTAGTAACGTTTGTCTCGCATATTTTTGTCCTTTCCGTTAAAACCGTGCGTGACGGTGTATCGTCAGAAGCGACTTACAGAAATAACAGAAAGATTATAAATAATATGGTTATTGACAGGTGGTTGTAAACCATACCGTTTCTGTCAGACCGTAAAATACTCAGACCAGAGACGAAAAACAGCGTCAGAGGTACGAAACATTAGGTACTGCGATCGCTAATTTGCATGGCAAGTGTGGTGATTAAAGCAGATCCATCTTATAAAGTATATGCGCAGCAGTGGACTTTTACTAACTGATGATGATCATCATCATCGTTACAGCCCTTCACTGCTGAACATAGGCCTCACCCAAAGAATGCCACAAAGCACGGTCCCAAGCCACCTGCATCCATTGACTTCCTACAGGTCTTACCAGGTCGTCACTCCATCTAGTGGGTGGACGCCCTACACTTCGCCTGCCGGTACGAGGCCGCCACTCGAGTACCTTTCTTCCCCATCGGTTGTCGGTTCTTCGAGCTATATTGCCGGCCCATTGCCACTTCAGTTAACTAATCCGTTGGGCTATGTCGGTTACTCTGGTTCTACTGTGGATATCTAACTTTATCACGCAGAGAAACCCCGAGTATAGCCCTCTCCATAGCTCGCTGAGCGATATTGAGCTTCCTCATACGGCTAGCAGCGAAACTACTAATACTATAATATACTGACTGATGAAGAAGAAAATAAATTATAAAATCACCACGTACACTCGATCAGTGGCTACAAATTTCTTGACCTATTATTAGTTGACTTTTATGAAACTCACAGATTGTTTACGCCACTATCATAAAGCAATTATTTAATTTAAATTATAAAAAAGATAATCATTCTCACGGAATCGTTCTGTTTATGTTTATGTTACTGTAAAAGCCCGAATTTTGGTGAATCTTAGGTTTTACTTTTAAATCCTAGGATCTACCAACATGAGCTGGTAAATGTAAGGATTGATATGAAATGAGACGATTGTTCGCGCTTTTACCGTTAGAGTTTGGTACATTCTAGGTTTAACCAAAGACTATCAGTAAGTGTTGTTTTTGGAAATGAAACAATATGTTAATATAAGTAGAAAGTATTTATTAAATATTGAATCATATTACCTATATAATTTTAAAACATTTTTATGGTGATTTTTGAAAGTACAATATAGAAAAATAAAGAGGCTTAGCTTTCCATTGATGTCCGTCGAGTTGGGGGTTGATATTTATTTTACATCATGGTTACATTATTATAAACACACACGCAAAGTTTCAACATGCGGAAACGGATATTTTTTCAGAAAAATAATTATTGAAAATCAATTATTTTTGCAATATTTATGTCAATTCCTACCGTACTCGTAAAACTAACGCTATTTTGTATTGTCATTGTCATCGTTAGTAGGGATGTCGATTCTTTCCGAAGAAGATGTTTTCAAAGAATTAATTAAAGCAATACAATATGTGTGTAAAATTGATTAATAAATTATGTCAAAGAACCGAATTGATTGACCCCGACTCCACCTGGTACGAGTCTGTCCTACCCCTGGAGTGTTTTTATAGAGCCGGAGGCGCGTAGGGGGAGCAGCCTTCGCCTCCTGTAACAAATCGTAGGCATCGGACGAGCCGGAGCAGGCGAGGAGGGATGCCAGCGATTTGTTACGCAAAGGCGTAGAGGCTGCTCTTCCCGCAGCGCCGGAGACGTTGCAGTCTCAAAATAAAAACAGAGGGTGGCACAGGTAGCGGAGAGGGCTGCACACTGTTCACAAGAACGATAATGCACCGAACACGTCTAGGCATGACTATTTTTCAACATTTACCGTGTCTTAGAGGTAAAAACTAAGATTTACTGAGTGAATGCTTGTAAAAGACCGAAATAAACGATTACCATAGAATACTTCGGACTTTTACCTTATGGACTTGGTAAATCTTAAGTTTTACTGCTAAAATCTTAGAATTTACCGTAGCTCTAGCTTTTACAGTAACATTTATATAGCACCAGTGTTTTCTTTTCAGACTTCAGGTGGACCACCTACAAAAATCACTGAACGAAACTCACGGTATGATAACCAGGTTGCAAAGTATGCTCTCATCGAGAACTGAACTCAGTCACAAGTATGTTAAAATAAGTCTGTATTCAATAAACTAATGATAAACACCCCCCCCCCTCCCTCCCAATACACACTCGAAATATCGAGAAATAAAAACAATCTGAAATAATTTGTCAAATTAGTTAATGACAAATTGGCTTAAAGTACAAAGCAAAATCTTATGAATAAGGACAAAAGTACTATATCGATGTACTTCTACGGCCTTGTATGGCAGTGATTGCTTCAAATCCCTCATGAAACCATTGAGCTATTGTGTACTACGTATGTACGTACATATTACTTCAATGGTCAGGGGTGACAAAGCGTGTGCATTTTAGTTCTTATCTACTAGTTCATTCTTGTTATTTTAGTTTTGTTTTTATAGAATAATGGTGACAAACGAACACACAGTCCACCTGATGGCAAGTGGATGCTGTGGCCCATAGAGATCTACATCAATCCTCGATTAAGATTCAAAATGCAGATGCGTTGTCATCCCTGAGTACTAAGACGGTATGCCTCGTTTCCATTAAAAAGGGCCTATTTTACACTGGTATTATCTCAGAGGGAGAGGGTGAGGTATCCTTCCCCGGTCGATACGATCTATTTGTGCTACCACCATAACATAGTACACAAGTACATAACACAAGCCACAATTGTTCACAGAATGGTATCAACGAAAGAAGAGGAACTGTTAGAACTCAATAAACATTTGGAAAACCAAATGGAACTAAATAAAAAGTGAGTGAATTTGATTTTTCAAAATCAGGTCGAGTGAATTTTATTTGCCGTCCAGTAGCCGCCTAAAAACAAAAAGGTTAAATAGGCAGCTTATAGCCTGTCAGTTACGTCTTTCTTCTTTACTATCAACTCGAAAGAGTCCAATTCTGGATATATGCCTGTTTTAGTAGGATTTTGAGT
This sequence comes from Parnassius mnemosyne, assembly GCA_963668995.1. Lineage (NCBI taxonomy): Eukaryota > Metazoa > Arthropoda > Insecta > Lepidoptera > Papilionidae > Parnassius > Parnassius mnemosyne. The sequence goes on from CAVLGL010000083.1 coordinate 27,310,333, forward strand.
AATCGCAACGCTTGGTACGCAAGTTTTTGATCGTAACACCAGCCGTAACTGATTGAGGTATGTATTCTACATCTGGTGTATTGTATGAGATGTTTATATCGTATAATTACGAAAGGCGAAGTGGAGCAACGACAATGCAATGGAGCAAAAAGTCTTATACTGAGTTCACCAACCAACCTGCTAAACGTGGTGATTTTAGCTAACCCTACTGAGGAAGAGGCATATTAGGGTGTATTTATTTTTAAAGCTACATCAACAATGCGTTAACAATATTTAATCATTCATATCAAAGTCCACAGCTGAACATAGATTTCCCCATAGGTTACTTCATAATTGGGGATGGCAACCGCAATTTTTTTCTAATTTTATTTAGGAAAAGCCTTTTGCCCATCTCTTAGTTAGTTTGCCTTTGTCATCTCTTATAACACCCACTGAACGATATGTAGATATTCTTACACCGAACTACACCTGAACGTGATCGTGCAGAGCCGGTACAACGTGAAATATATGCTTACAATACAATCAAATGTATTTAAAAGTACTTACCGATTACAAACCGCCCAATGACCGAAATTGACCGAAAATGACGTTTTTTTTTTGTTACACAATGTAATTTAATTGAGAAGTTAGTTTTTTTTTTAAAATTACTAGTTTCTAGAGTATTATAGTTTACAAAATTGATAGGTATAGAATCGAACTATTACATTGACACTGGTCACACACACAAGTGTACGCACGGTTAGCTGCGGGAATCGCAATCAAGTATAAACATTTTGATAATTTGAAAGATTTTTTTTTTTCATATTTCTTATTACCTACAAAAATATACTTAGATACGAAATATAAATGGCTGCTCCAGAGACAGCTAGGTACTAGAAGCCATCTACAGGGAGTGAGATGTTGGCTGTGGACTTTGAGCTGGTTTTGTTAGTTATGATAAATTCAGCTCCGAACTTGGTGAAGTGACTTGAAGGTATACTTGGGTGACTGCTACTGCAACTCCTGGACGAGTAAAACTAGGTATGCGTAGTTTGGGCTCGTTTTGTTAGTTACGATGAGACCTTACCTCCGGACTTGACAGAATGACCTGATGGTGTACGTTGGTGACTACTACTGCAACTCCTGGACGAGTAAAACTAGGTATGCCAAGTTTGGGCTCGTTTTGTTAGTTACGATGAGACCTTACCTCCTCACTTGATGGAATGACCTGAAGGTGTACTTCGGTAACTGCTAGTGGAACTCCTGGACGAGTAGAACTAGGTTTGCCAAGTTTGGGCTCGTTTTGTTAGTTACGATGAAACCTTACCTCCGGACTTGACAGAATGACCTGATGGTGTACGTTGGTGACTACTACTGCAACTCCTGGACGAGTAAAACTAGGTATGCGTAGTTTGGGCTCGTTTTGTTAGTTACGATGAGACCTTACCTCCTCACTTGATGGTATGACCTGAAGGTGTACTTCGGTAACTGCTAGTGGAACTCCTGGACGAGTAGAACTAGGTTTGCCAAGTTTGGGCTCGTTTTGTTAGTTACGATGAAACCTTACCTCCGGACTTGACAGAATGACCTGATGGTGTACGTTGGTGACTACTACTGCAACTCCTGGACGAGTAAAACTAGGTATGCGTAGTTTGGGCTCGTTTTGTTAGTTACGATGAGACCTTACCTCCGGACTTGACAGAATGACCTGATGGTGTACGTTGGTGACTACTACTGCAACTCCTGGACGAGTAAAACTAGGTATGCGTAGTTTGGGCTCGTTTTGTTAGTTACGATGAGACCTTACCTCCTCACTTGATGGTATGACCTGAAGGTGTACTTCGGTAACTGCTAGTGGAACTCCTGGACGAGTAGAACTAGGTTTGCCAAGTTTGGGCTCGTTTTGTTAGTTACGATGAGACCTTACCTCCGGACTTGACAGAATGACCTGATGGTGTACGTTGGTGACTACTACTGCAACTCCTGGACGAGTAAAACTAGGTATGCGTAGTTTGGGCTCGTTTTGTTAGTTACGATGAGACCTTACCTCCTCACTTGATGGTATGACCTGAAGGTGTACTTCGGTAACTGCTAGTGGAACTCCTGGACGAGTAGAACTAGGTTTGCCAAGTTTGGGCTCGTTTTGTTAGTTACGATGAAACCTTACCTCCGGACTTGACAGAATGACCTGATGGTGTACGTTGGTGACTACTACTGCAACTCCTGGACGAGTAAAACTAGGTATGCGTAGTTTGGGCTCGTTTTGTTAGTTACGATGAGACCTTACCTCCGGACTTGACAGAATGACCTGATGGTGTACGTTGGTGACTACTACTACAACTCCTGGACGAGTAAAACTAGGTATGCGTAGTTTGGGCTCGTTTTGTTAGTTACGATGAGACCTTACCTCCGGACTTGACAGAATGACCTGATGGTGTACGTTGGTGACTACTACTACAACTCCTGGACGAGTAAAACTAGGTATGCGTAGTTTGGGCTCGTTTTGTTAGTTACGATGAGGCCTTACCTCCGGACTTGACAGAATGACCTGATGGTGTACATTGGTGACTACTACTGCATCTCCTGGACGAATAGAAGTAGGTGTGCAGAGTTAGGGCTCATTATGTTAGTTATGACGAAACCTTACCTCCGGACTTAATGGAGAGACCTGATGGTGTAATTTAGTGACTACTATTGGAACTCCTAGACGAGTAGAACTAGGTATGCCAAGTTTGGGCTCGTTTTGTTAGTTACGACGTGACCTTACCTCCGGACTTGATAGAATGACCTGATGGTGTACGTTGGTGACTACTACTGCAACTCCTGGACGAGTAGAACTAGGTGTGTCGAGTTTGTTAGTTATGATGCGCGGTTGCCCTTGAATTTGGTAATACCATTTATATTTTCTCCGACGTGCCTAAACTCGGCACACCCAGTTCTACTCTTCCAGGAGTTACGAAGTACACCATCAGGTCTCTCATCAAGTTCGGAGGTAAGGTATCGTCATAACTAACAAAACGAGCCCAAACACGGCACACCTACTTCTACTCGTCCAGGAGTTGCAGTAGTAGTCACCAACGTACACCATCAGGTCATTCTGTCAAGTCCGGAGGTAAGATCTCGTCATAACTAACAAAACGAGCCCAAACACGGCACACCTAGTTCTACTCGTCCAGGAGTTGCAGTAGTAGTCACCAACGTACACCATCAGGTCATTCTGTCAAGTCCGGAGGTAAGGTCTCGTCATAACTAACAAAACGAGCCCAAACACGGCACACCTAGTTCTACTCGTCCAGGAGTTGCAGTAGTAGTCACCAACGTACACCATCAGGTCATTCTGTCAAGTCCGGAGGTAAGGTCTCGTCGTAACTAACAAAACGAGCCCAAACTTGGCATACCTAGTTCTACTCGTCCAGGAGTTCCACTAGCAGTTACCGAAGTACACCTTCAGGTCATTCCTTCAAGTCCGGAGGTAAGGTCTCGTCATAACTAACATAATGAGCCCTAACTCGGCACACCTAGTTCAACTCGTCGAGGAGTTCTAGTAGCATTCACCGTATACTTTCAGATCACTCCATAAAGTCCAAGACGAATAGGATTTATATATTATAAATCCCACTTGCTTTTAGCGAAACAAAACATTATAATAAGAATTTGGGATTATAAAAATATTTATATTATGTATGTATTATTTTACTTTGTCAGGTCATGTACCTATGTATCAAATTCGAATATTTTGTGTTTATACAGCGATCTTTTTCAGCTGCTGCAGGCGATACAGCGACCACCCGCGATAGCGGCCGAGCGCCGACTTTTCCGTATATACACTCTTATCTATGCGCCGACTGTGGTTTCATCGAAATTTTTGTACAACAAATCAAAACAGACACTAAAATAAAATAACCCTTATTGCAATACATTAGGATTCATCCGTATCAGCAAAATATGTCAAAAAATAAGCATCAGTTTTTATTTTTTTTACGACCATTTGTGACATTTTGATAAAAAGTAATCACCAGCATTTTTTATTGAATATGTCTGCCTACTTACAGTATTTTTAGATATCTTAATATATGTTGATAATAGAACAAAAAATGTACCGAAATATGAGCCGGTATCGTTAATTTTGTAGTAAATGGCTAGGGAAGATCCTTTTTACAATGTAAAAAACTATTATTTTCAACAAAAAAGTTACCACTATTTGAAGATAAAGAACCATTCTATACGTTGCAGTTATTAGTTATATTGGATTTGGTTTAGTTTTGTCACAAAATGTACCGAAAAACAGCATAATTTGGCCCGATTTGCAAACGCACCCTTAATACATAAAACGATGCCTCAAAATGATTTGCTCTTAAATTAAAAAAAAGACTTTAACAAATATCTACATATATGAATATCTGTTGTTTGGCTTATTTATTTTTAATCTAATTAATATAAATATGGCCAATAGTAGAGAAAGAAACATTAACATGTATATTTTTCGAATAAATTAACTGCCCCGCTATGCAATCTGTCAAATATTATACCTAACTTTTAAGTGGCGGCGCCCTAGTGGCAGACAAAGTCGTGGATGCCCTCATTGGTTGGCGCGAACGAGAAAGAACTACGCTCTCACTGAATACGTGGTAGAACCATGCTGCAGCTATATTAGTAGTATATAGTTGTAGCACGAATGGGTCGGCTCGACCGGGGAAAGAAAGAAAGAAAGAAAGAAAGACCACGCTCTCACAGAATACCAGCGTAAAATAGCAGCTTAACACTGCTGTGTTTCGTTTGGTGAGTGTAGAGAACCGGAGACCCTTTTTACTGGAAAAGAGGCATTCCATCTTAGTCCTCACGGGTAACAACGCATTTGCATTTTGATTCGCAAACGAAGATAGATGTAGATGTCTATAGGCCACAGCAACCACTTACCATCAGGTGGACTGTGTGCTCGTTTGTCACCTTATGCTATAAAAAAATACAAAAGAGCAAAAACTGCAGTAAAATGCTGTACTTCTTATATCGACTGCCTCGTTGATCTAGTGGTCGTAAGTCCGACTGATGATTAATTACGACATCCTGGTTTCGAATCCCGAATCGGAACAAAATTAGTTATTGGGTTTTTTTGTCAACTCAGTAGCAGACCGTGGTCAAGAAAACAGCCGTTTCATCCCCGTGTCTCTGAAAGCTTGAAAAGCCGGCGGTCCTATCTCTCTCCGGTCGTATCGGATTGGCGGGTCGCCAATCATTCATTCATTCAAAAAATCATTTTCATTCCTTTAATCTTCATTTCATCGGAGTATGTATAAAAGTGAAGCAATAAAGAGTCTACATAGCTTGGCACACACACTCGTACACTATGATCCTGTCGAAATTTGGTTAGGAGGGCATTATGTTTGTAATTGTGACCGTTGAATAACAGAGATTTTTTAAGGGTATTGAGGTAAAGTGGTATTCGAATGTATCCCTAAGAGATGGCAATACATGTGCACTTTGATTCTTAATGAACGATTAATGTAGGTATATGTAAAATTTTATATATTAGGAGAAATGGTGCAAGGTATAACTGAAAGACTCTCTGTTTACGATCTAACAAAAAGTAATCTGCGTGGCATTTCCCATCTCGTAACACAAACTCGACGGGGCTGATGGATTCCCTAACATTTCGACTATTAAGTGTTACTTCAATGTTTTTTATTTGTGCGAGCAGCTGTGCAAGTCTATAAAGATCAGTATCACTACGTCTACGGCTTTATATCAATGTTTCGACGACACGCAATATTTCATGCCAGTTTTAATTTTTTCAGATGGAAAGAATCTTACTTAGACATGACGGATAAGTTAAAGAAGAATTTGGAAGCCTTATATAAAGAGAACAACGAATTGAGATCTAAATTGAATCTCCCTCGCATAGCTTCACCGAAACATGAACATAGTTCGAGTAGTTCATAGCTAAACAAATATAACCAATAGTGCAATATAATCTGTTTTAGTTAAGATTTATTGTTTAATTATAATATAATATATTTCGTTTATAACTTGTAGTTTCATTTCGTGCTTTTGATCATAAAACGAAGTTCTTTTGACCGATTTTCGACGAACTTCAAAAAAGAAGGAGATTATCAATTCGATTGTGTTTTATTTTAAGAGAAGCAACGCAATATTATGTTAGAAGTTGACTAAACTGATTTATATATATGTATATATATATATATATATATATATATATATATATATATATATATACATATATAAAATGTTCTCCTGTATCGTGGAGGCTATTTACAACAGTACAATGGGGATAACTTTTTTTATATAAGTATCCTTTAATAATTGGTGACATTATAGGATATGCATATGAAATAAAGTGTTTCACTCGATGTAACCTATCCGTAATTGACGTAATGATTATTATTATGCTAACATCGGAAATACATTCAGACTCTTATGATGCACATTCTATAATTATAAAGAAACATATGTGCAGTTTACAAGCCACAGAAATGAAACCTTCAAATTAAATTAAATATAAAATAAAAATATTTCACAGCAAATTATTTATTTAATATGATCATCAACCACAAGTGCGGCATAAAATAAAAGTTTCATTTTGTAGCAAATAAATGACACAATACCTATTTTTAGACTTAATCTTAGTGTCATAAATCAATATAATTTATTTAGAGTAAACTTGCTTTGTAGTAGCGTCACCTACCTCATTCTATATGTAAAGTCATTTTATCGAACAAAACTTGATTGACTCTCAAGTGGTATATAAGCAATGCGCTAGTTGGCATACACACGATCACAGACTAAATAGAGAACACGATACCGCTTGCGCCGCCTCCTCGAGCGGACGTTTACAAGTAGTCCGCGCTTTCGTCCCCGGACGTTAGTGCCCTCTCGCTCTCTCGCGCCTCCGCTGTCCTGTTCGCGCTGTACTGCGCCGACGCCGGTGAGGTTTTTCCGCTAACTTCAGTACTTGCCCCCCTGTCTTCGGGCGGAGAGGTTTGACTGACCTCTGCTTCTTATTGTTATTTTTTATTGTTGATTTTTTGTTATTTCTCTTGTTGTTTTTCTTGTATTGTTAGGTCTCGTGTTCAAGTCCCTGTTCTTTTGAGGACAGGGACCCGTCCCGTCCTTACTGTTTACACGATAGAACACAGTCCCCCAACATGTCCACCCTTAATCAAATTAGGTCACTCGTCGCCGCCCTAAACTAAACTCTTGGTCTGGGCCTAAATCTTGATGAGACGGCCTTCACCGCCGTCGCCGCCTTTGTCACTCCCCCTGCCCCTCAGGCACTCCAACCGCAGCCCGTTGTCGCGGCCTTTCTAGAGTCTAGAAACTCTTTCACTCCCCTAGATATGGAGTACGCATGCTCCGACTCCGAGTCCTCTGCGTCGGCCTCCCGGAAGAGGCCCGCCACCAAATCTGGCACGGGTTCATCGGAGTCCTCTGACTCCGACGGAACCGGGGATTCTTCGTTCACCACGGTGAACTCCAAGCGCGGCGGTAAACGCGCTGCCAAAAAACGCACCCCCCCCCCCGTCCCAGGGGCCCCTGCCGCTCCCGCAGCTCAAGCCACTGCCTCATCCCCCGCAGCTCCCGCAGCCACCTCAGCCTCCGCAGCCCTCGTCGCTGCTTCGATCCCCCTTATGTCTTTAGACACCCCCCGCGCAGTCCAAGCCAGCCTCTCGCTGTGTTCCAGTCCTTGCCAAAAAGCAAGTCCCGCCTCCTGTCTTCTTAAGAGACAAGGCTAAATTTACCCAATTGTCCAAAAACTGTTACGACACAGGCATTAAATATGACCAGGCCACAAACATGGGTGAAGCCATTAAAATCATCCCAAAATCTATCGATGACTTCCGTCGTCTCACCAGGCTATTCACAGCCGAACGAGTCTCTTATCACACGTACGCTCTTCCGGAAGAGCGTAAAGTCAGGGCCGTCATCCGCGGCGTCCCCTTCGAACTCTCCAACGAAGACATCCTCGAGGGCCGTGCACAAAATGCACAGCAGAATACGGGCAAGAGGTTCCCGCTTGCCCTCGTTATCTTATCTAACGTGCCGGAGGCAAAAACCATCTTCCGGCAGCCCCCACATAGGCGCGGTTTCCCGGCGCAGTGCCACCGCTGCCTGCTTTACGGGCACGCGGCGGTCAACTGCTCCGCCCCACCGAGGTGCGTTAAGTGCCTTGATCCACATCACTCGAAAGAGTGTCCTCAGCCCAAAGACGCCGAATCCTCATCCGCGTGCGTCCTGTGTCAACAAACAGGCCACCCGGCAAACTATAGAGGCTGCCCTTGCGCACCTCATCCACGCCTCAGTAGGCAAGCTCCACCGCCGGTAAATGACCGGTCATTTACCGGCGAGGCTCACCTTCGAGCCCCATGTCAAAAGAGTAACCCGTCACGCACGTTTTTACCTGAGTAGGCTCAACAGTATGTTGGGCCGACACAGTAAATGTCCCTCAGAAACAAGCGAACCCTTTATAAGGTCTGTATACGAGCAGTCATGTCCTACGCGGGCCCTGTTTTTGCCCACGCTGACCGTAAAATTATTAATGAAATCCATGTAGTTCAAAACCTCTTCTGTCGTCGAGCTACGAACGCACCTTGGTACGTCCGTAATGCCGACCTCCATCGGGACTTAGAGCTCCCTACAATCCAACAATTTCTAAAAACACTCTCTGAGAACTTCTTCAAAGCTTCAGAGTCTCATTCCAATCATTTCATTCGTGAGGCAGCTACTTATGCAGCCCCACCCCCTCTATCGAGTCCGCAGGCCGAGAAACTCTCTCTCGGACCCGCCAAATAAAATTTCAACCGACCTGAACTGCCTTCTGGCGGCTCAGGCCGATTCTTCTTAAATTTGCGTAAGTAGGCTCACCCTTAGCGGCTCTTTGTAGCCGCCTGCGCCCTCTTCTCCCAAAAGAGGGTCGCTTCCGATCCGGCAAAGAGGCTTAATCAGCCAATTGCCAGTCCCCAAAGTGGAGTTTAGTGGGTATCACTTAGGTTCCCCAGTAGGTAATCACAGTGAGTCCCACATAACCACGACAGACCGGCTGTCGTGGTATGCATAAAGCATTCTCCACTTCCTCACGTATCGTGGTAGCCCTTTCCAATAGCTTCTGGGCGCAAAAAAAAAATAAGTCATAAACACGAATAATTTAATATGAATCGGTAAGCTATAAAATCGAGGATTGTTATGAATAAATTGGTTATTATGATAATTTTATTCGTTAAGGTTAATTTTATTAATTTAATAAATTTGTTAATTTTTTAACTGTTTATTTTAACAGTTAAAATGTATATTAGCCACCTTTAAAGCATCGCACAAAGAGGAGACCTAACTAATAGGAAACACTATTTTTTAAATATGCTAGCAATGCTATTAACATTACTAAAATTCCCTTTAACCACTATTGGTAAATTTAATAATAATCGAATGGCGGATTCAAACCCACAACCTTTTGGGTTCGGGGTGCGCACACTGCCAATATGCTAATGTCGCTTACTACTTATTCTTTTTCATTCTCACGCAGGCTATATAACTCCTATAGATGTATGCATTTGTCACTTTTTAGGGTCACTTTTTCATCCAGTTAACATGATTATACTTAATTTTTAAGTAGTTTAAATACACACAAGTTTTCACTAATAACCTTATAACTATACTTCCAATTTTCTGATATCTTTATGACAAACTTCAATTAAAAAAAGTTTGTAAAATCCAAAAGTGCACGCCTCACAATACCCAATGATAGTGCAAAAATTAAAAAAAAATGTAAATTGTAGTTCTATCCGTTAATGAGTTTCAGTAGCAGTTTTTCAGTTTAATTTCCTAAAAAACTGTAATGACCGGACGCTCGACTTAATTTTGGCAAATTTCGACACTCCCTATAATCAAACCCGATAGACATCACCCTTGCTTGAACATATCTATTGAACACCAGCAAGCATTTAAGTCCATCAGGCAGAACCCAGGCACGTTGAAACCAAATTTTCACAAATGCAACTTTATAAAGATAAAAAATCATTTACTTAATACAAATTGGCAACATCTTTTGGCCGAGGCGAATGTAGATGATGTAGTTGAAATATTTTACCCTGAATTAAACAAAGCTATCCTTCTTTATCCATACTGGTACAGTCCTTCTTTGATTCGTTGCATTAAAGAGAAACTAAGATTTCATAAACTGTATAAGAAATTTGGCAATCCAAGAGATTACGACACGTTTAATTTATTGAGAAAAAGAAGTAAAAAATTAATAGAAGAGTGTTATAAAAACTTACTACAGAATGTGGAAAGCGGTTTGAACGATAATATGAAAGCGTTCTGGAAATATGTCAAAAGAAAAAGAGTAAGTGGGAATATACCTGAATCGATGACTTATGGATCTCACACCGCAAACAAACCGAATGACATCTGCGAACTCTTCTCTACATATTTTTCATCTGTGTACGATAAACCGGATAGCAATAAACCTGCGTCGTTTACCATTCCATCAAAACATCATCTTACTTTATCTGATGTACGTATTTCAACTGAGTTAGTGCGTCAAACTTGTTGTAAATTGGATGCTTCAAAGGCCCCAGGGCCGGATGGAATTCCTGCTATATTTGTAAAGACGTGTGCAAAAGAGCTTAATTTGCCATTGTCTATTATTTTCAATAAGTCACTAATTACGGGTACTTTCCCGAAAATTTGGAAAAATGCGTTTGTAATACCCATTTACAAATCCGGTGATAAAACAATATGTAGTAATTATAGACCCATAAGCATACTTTCCTGCATGGCTAAGGTTTTTGAAACATTAATATATTCTCACATATACAGTCATGTTAAGTAAAAAATTTCATGTATGCAGCATGGCTTCGTATCAGGTCGGTCTACGATAAGCAATCTGCTTATTTATAGAAATCACATCAGCTCGGCTATTGCTAATCGTCGTCAGGTGGACTCAATTTACACTGAATTCTCCAAGGCATTTGACAAGGTCAATCACGAGTTACTGTGTGCAAAATTAGAGGCCTATGGTATTCATGGTAATTTACTTCGTTGGGTCAGATCGTATATATCCAGGAGGAGCCAGATTGTTGCGGTTAAAGGTTATAACTCTGCTCCAGCAGCGGTCACGTCTGGTGTTCCCCAAGGATCCCACTTAGGGCCATTGTTTTTCATTGTTTTTATAAATGATTTAGTTGACGTAATCCACAATCACTGCTTACTTTATGCTGACGATATGAAGATATATCGAGTGATAAGTGACGTGAATGACTGTATTGCATTTCAAAAAGACATAGACGCAGTTCAAGATTGGTGTTCCGCTAATTTTATGTCATTAAATATCAGTAAGTGCTTAGTTATCACATTCACTACTAAACACAATCACCTGGAATTTAAGTACAATGTCAATAGCCAGCCTCTGACACGCAAGGAGATTGTTAAGGATTTGGGAGTATATTTCGACTCAAAATTTTCGTTCCGTCCACATTATGATTATATTACGCAAAAAACTTTCAGAACCTTTGGGTTTATAATTCGTGTAACAAATGATTTCTCCAAACCTCTCGCATCACTTCGATTATTTTATAATTTGGTTCGTTCTGTACTAGAGTACGCTTCCACTGTATGGTCACCCTTTTATATGGTACATTCTGACAGCATCTAGAGGGTGCAGAGAAGTTTCCTACGCAGTATTTGTGGCAGATATGGTCACTTGCGTCGTCTACCATCATACGACTCTCGACTAAAGTTTTTTAATGTCCAACGATTGTCTTTGAGGAGACAATTTGCCGAACAAGTTTTCTTGCACAAGATTGTACATTCTCATATAGATTACCCAGAGTTACTAAGGCTAATTAACTTCAATTCCGGTATACGACAACGTGTTCAAAGAATATTTAGGTTAGACGTACACAGAAATAACACTTCCTTTTTCAACCCTGTTGTCAAAATGTGCCGTGATTACGACGAGATTAAGCGTAGTAACATACATCTAGATATATTTGATAGTAGCCTTGTTAGATTTAAAAGAAATTTACGTGTTGCTCTTAATTTTTAATGTATTTTTTTAACTTGTTTATTTTTGTTATTCTACTGAAGTTATATTACTATGCTGTGTACACTTTTTTTTTTTGGATTGTAGTTTAGATCAACACCATAATATTTTTAATTTAAGAACTGTATATAACTACTGTCTGTTTGTGTACCTTATTCAATAAAATAAAATAAGTCGCAGTCAACGAAGTACGCCTTGAAGTCAGTCCGTCAAGTCCGGGGGTAAGGTCTATTATATTACTAACAAAACGAAGCTAATCTCGGCACATCTAGTTCTCCTCGTCGATGAGTTCCAGCAGTAGTCATCAAAGTACACTTTCAAGTCACTCTATCAAGTCCGGAGGTAAGGTCTGATCATAACTAACAAAACGAGCTCAAACTCGGCACATCTAGTTCTCCTCGTCGATTAGTTCCAGTAGCAGATACCGACTCACCTTCAGTTCTATAAAGTCCAAGACGTATAAGTATATTTATATATAAATCCTGCGTGCTTTTAGTGAAACAAAATATTGTAATAAAAATCTGTGATTAAAAAAATAATAATAATATCTTACCTTGGTCAAGTATGTATCAAATTTGGTTTTTGGAATTATTTTGTATTTCTACGGCGATCGATATTTTTCTACAATAGCCGCTGTAACATACGATCACTCACGACAGCATTTGAGCCCGGGCCCGGAGTCTCCGGTAGGAGCAAAAGTATTCTGTGGTCCGAAGTGAATAAAGTAGACTTAGGCAAATAATATCAATATATCGAAATATCGATATATTATGAACATGATGTAAAAATATGTATCGATATTTTTTATAAAAATATCGATACATATCTTTACATCATGCATTTTTATGTAAAATTAGTAATTAATTGATTTAAAAAAAATATTAATAAGTTCAACAATAATTTATCTTTCTGACAATGTGCATTTTATATCATATATATAATATGATTGCTAGATACGATTTCATGGGACAAAACGTTGGAATCTTAATTTTTAGGCTCTATCAGAACATACCGGCGCGCTTCGCGCTTAAGGCATGCAATAAAATGATAGAGGTTTGCAGTTGTGCCCGCATCACGGAAAAACTACTGGATAGATTTCTTTTACATTTTTTAAGTTTTATTTCTTAGACACTTGGGCCTTAAATAAAAAATATTGCGATATCTTCATTTAATATAAGTTTTTAAAATTTTAAGAAACAACGCTTTTTATAAGCACTACGTGTTCAGCGATGTGTGTAAACAACGCAGACGAAGTCGCGAGTATCAGCTAGTGTTTTATAATTTTGTAGAGATGCTGGTTTCCTCATTCCTTCTCGTGATTTTCTTCACACGCTGGGCATGTATATCAGCATTAAAAACTGCAACTAACAAATCTTTTAGTGCCTGAAATCTGTCTGCTCACGTACTATGAAATTTTAAGACTTATCCACTGAGCTACGAATACCACGCTTCATTAAATGAAGATTTTTTTAAATTAAATTGACATATAAACTTACAGTTGACCTAATAGCATTGAGTTACATGTACTACGTACTAGAGAAGCCCTTCCGAACATTGACTATGTTCAACTGAACTGTACTGCAATCCGTACAAACTAAATATTGCGTAAATTGAAGATTTGTGAATTCCATAAGATAATTATAATTACATTTTATTTAGAAATATGTATGTTTAGATTAAAATAAGATATTTATATTAAATTCTTATATTTATTTTATATTAATATCTTATTTTATACCAAATTAAAGTCTTCGCTCATGCGCGACTACTACTCCCGCGCATGCGCGAGGACATAGAGTAGGACACAATTTTTGTTTGGAATGGCTTCTCTAGTACGTAGTACATATAACTCAATGCCTAATAGTAAGTAGTCACTGCAACCCATGTACACACTGTAATTACACTGGCTCTATACCCTTCAGATCGGGATAAAGCGGTGCACACACTGCTACTTGGCGGCAGAAATAGGTAAGAGTGTGGTACCTATCCAGATTCCAGACGTTCCTAGGCAGAAAAGGAGTCCTACCACCTAGTAGAAGTAGAAGTGAAGGGAAGCAAAATGAATAGAATTGTTAATAGAATAATTTTTATTCAATATATATTATTACATAATACTTATTGAAAGTCATTTTTTTTAATTACCATTGGTTCGGAAAATACCTCTGTCCTGGGAAGAACCAGCGAGAAACCCAGCGGGACTTTCTTAAAACATATTTCACTTTACAATAATTTTGTTTGTACAATTTTTAAATAGAACTAGCATGATGGCGATCACCTCATTCCCGAGGGTTATTTTCATTTATGTATTCTTTGATATTATAATAACTCTTTTTGTACAATTTTTCTTTAATAAAACATTTAAACTTGTTTATTGACAAATTTTGTACATTTTCTTGGATTTTATTGTAAAAGCGTATACATTGCCCCATAAATGAATTAGGTACTAATTCTGTGGAGTCTAGTAACTGGTATTACAAGCTTATGCTTGTTCCTAGTGTTTAAAGTATGCCACTACACGGCAAAATAATAACAACAAATTCAACAATAAATAATTTATTTTTATGTTATATTCAGTTAATTTAAAAACAACCTAATGACGTAAATATAAAATGCAAAATCACGCCGACACGCATTCTGCAAACATACTGGGGAACCAATACAGCGTTTCACTTGTGTCTTGTGTGTCAACCCACGCGAGCCCTTCTTTGACCATGTGGTTGAGAGCATTTTGTGCTCTTGTTTCATTCCAACTGCAACATAGAGTATGATGTTTTAAATACCATCACCGTTACAGACTATTAAAAGTCCACTACTAGCATAGACCTCCCCACACCTCACCACATAGGGGCAATTTATGGGCAAATATCAATTTGCCATAGTTGTCACACTTGGCAGATGGGTTGGCAACCGCAGTTAACTATTTTTAGTTGTTATTAGGAAACATCGCTGCCCACTCCTGATTTGTTTGTCTCTGTCTGTCTCACGATACCCACAGGACGACGTAGGGTAGTGGACATTCTTACACAGCCACTACATGGTACTTTTACTACAAGGAATTTAATATTCACTGCGAAAGCACAGTGGGAAAGGACCATGCTTGCACACAGTACCGACATTACAGAGACCCGTCCATTTCGTAGTTTCATGCTGCAGCACAGGGATTTTTTATGTGTCCTTTTCTTATATTTAAGATGTGGTAAAGACTTCATTATATTTGAATTTTTAACAGACTTCAAAAAAGAAGAGCCTCTCAATTCGACTGCATGTTTTTTATATTGTTGCGCGCCACAATTAATGCATGGTACATGGCAACACTAGTTACCACTAGCGCCCTCTAGTATCGAGTAACAGAACTAGAAGTGTCAAGATCCTTGTATAAATTTCCATGGAAGAACTTCCTAGAACTATAGACGCCTTCAAGTCAATCTAGACCGATATGTACTCGAACATTCTAGAAGTTTCTACAGTAGAAGGTCTGGAAACTATCTGAGGCCCTATATAAGGCCGGTATAGACCGCGACCGGGATCAGTATTGAATTGGAGATACAAGCAAATACTTTGAATAGATACATCTGCAAACTATTGTGATCAGTAGAATAATTGTGTTTTGGTATTAGTGTGGCTTTGAGTCGTAATTAGTGTTCTGTTATTGTCAATTTTGGTAATTCACTCGGCAGTTTTTAACTGTCTCGAACCCCAAGTTCGTAACAGTATGTATGGTATGTGATATCTTTGTCGATGAACTGATTTTAATGATCCTAATTCATTAAGTTTTGAGCTTGTGATATATATGCCTTAGTCCACAGTAAGGGTCAAAATATAATCGTATTAGATTATTACTTTAATAATACTAGTGATAGTGTTTAAAAATAACTCACCGTAGATCTCCAGTGAGTATGCTAGCAGACACCCAAGCGGTACCCAAAGCACTTGCTTTCTGCAGGACCAAAGTCTGATCTAGATTCAGTTCTCCTGGCACAGACTGTACAAGCCATTTTCCTTTGCCTATGGGGATAACTGTAAATCTGTAAAATAAGAAATATGGAGTTAATATAAACAAAATTCTTAGGATAGTATAATTATAGTTTTCACTATATAAGTTGTTTCGACATCATTACCATGCCCTTCTTCATATGGAATATGGGGACAATTTTTTTAATATCACAGTTGGAATATGATAAAGTATAAATTTCATTTCGTCATAAATTTAGCTTATATGAACAATACAATCTTACCCATTGCCAAATATCCTAAGTTTCTTCACAGCGGCCAATAAATCCTCATTCGTAATATCCTGGTGTTTTTTGGCCTTTCCTCGCGCCGCTATCAACTTGCTCCTCAGTTCATCCAAGGTGATGAGACCACCATTCTTGTAATTCGTAGCTAAACACACTTCTACAATTTGCACGCCCAGTTCATAATAAAAGTCACCAATACCTAAAATAGAGTGTATTATGAGAACAAAAGGAAGGTCCTACAACTGCTGATGCTTGATGAGTTTTAAAATGACCACACATGGAAATATGCAAAGACCAGTATCTGCAATTTACATTATGGAGTATAAGACCTAATGATATGGAATGGTTTTTTTTTAATAAAAATAGGGCGACAAACGAGCACACATTCCACCTGAAGGTAAGTGGTTGCTGAGGCCCATGGACATCTACATCTATCCTTGTTTGTGAATCAAAATGCAAATGCGTTGTCAGCCTTGAAGACTGAGATGGAATGCCTCTTTTCCAGTAAATAGGGTCTCCGGTTCTCTACACTCACCATACTAACACAGCAGTGTTAAGCTGCTAGTTTACGCTGGTATTCTGAGAGAGCGTATTCCTTCCCCGGTCGAGCCGGCCCATTTGTGCTACAACTATATACTACTAATATAGCTGCAGCATGGCCCTACCACATGCACTAGAATAGAATAGAATATTTTTTTATTCAATATAGATCACATGTGTAATTCTTATTGAAAGTCATTTAAGTCATAAAAAAATTTAATTTAGTAAACTCTACGAGTTTACTAGTGATATAGCAGAAAATTAAAGTTATTCATACCACAATATCAGTGTGAAATAGTGTTTAATGATATTGTGTTTTGTATTGTGAATAAAGAGAACCAAAATTGTTTTTAATCATAATGAAGTATTCCATCTTAATTCTCAGGGGTAACAAAGGCATTTTAATTCTTAACCTTTCCCTGTCCCATGAATTATATATGAACATTTTGATTGTTTAACTATTGTGTATATATTGCGGACAGGGAAACTGTTAATAGAGTCTACAGCATTCACTTAGGCATATCGTCTGTATATATGTCCCTGTATAGTGGCAAATAGATACATTACATGTAATTTGTAGTTTTCTGTATCGTGATTAAACTGCTCAAATACTTTCTTTGGTGGTCAATTTTGGCAACCAATCTACCTTCCCTATCTTCTTTTTAATTCAGCAAACCAATCAAAGGAGAAAATAATATTAACTTAAAGTAGGATTGCCAACCGTCCTGTTTTCTCAGGACATGTCCTAATTTTTGTAGTGTCCTGGGATGTCCTGGATAGTTTTTAAGGTCATGTATTTTAAAGTTTGCCTTTGTATTTTAAATGTCAAGAATGTCTTTTCTCTCATAAATTCACAGTGGTCAAAAGAAAGAAATCAATTACTGCTAACAACAGTAGTTGCAATCATCAAAACTATCTATAACATCCTTTTGAATGAGTTTTTCTGGAAATAGCCATACATTGGAATTATACGAATACAGACGGTTGTGTTGATGATTATAGTAATTATAATTCTGTAAATACATACTCGTTACGGTAACGAATCATACTTTGTTAAACATACAATCTGACACTGACCTGCAAATTGCAAGAAACGTAAGAAAATTTGAATTTTGCGGGCTACCCTGGCGCTTCCACCTTAACCTGTTTTCACTACATATTAATTTAACTATTGCAACTCTATTAAGCCCGAGTCAAATAGACAGGGAACCGAGTCAAATAGAACTAAAGTGAAGCGTTTTTATTTTGTTATATATTGTATTTGTTTGAATCTAGTCACATATTAAAAGTGACAATGAACCAATGCCTGCATACATAGCACATACATTCGCCACATTTTTGGTTCGGTTTGGTTCACAATTATATTTGAAAAGGCCTTTACTGCATCCTGTTTTTAAACTGAATTGTCCTGGTTTTTCCAACTTCACATCCTAGTTTTTTAAATTTGGGGTTGACTACCCTAAGTTAAAGTCATATTTTGTGGCTCAGAGTATATTTTGAACATTTTGCTGTAGTTTGATGCAATCTATGGGAGAGACTGTAGTGATAGTAAAATTATGCTAATAATCATTAAATAGTTTTCCTAATAAGGCAGGACCTGTCCAACTACCATATCACACTTAACTATGAAAATATTAGTTTTATGTTAGTAATATCCACAAAAAATATAATGCTTATATCAAAAGTCCTTATTAAATATTTTATAATACACGAGTCACCCATTATAAAACAAAGCTATTCGAAACTTGATACAATTGCGGCCACTGCATATTTTTGAATAATAATGACACAAAGTCTTACCTAATACCGACCAAAAGCCTTTTCCGGAAGCCAGTGGGTCAACACCAATAGCAGCACACATTTCTTGGAATTGTCTTCTAAACTGGGCATTCTTTTTTATTTCATTCTTGTGCTTAGAAGCAAAATCTTCAAGGTTCTCTCTAAACACTTCTAATTGTTTACACATCTGTTGAAACTGATTTTCTTGTATTTCAGAGCCTTTTTCCTTATACTTTTCTTGTTCTAGTTTTTGTTTTTGTATAGCTCCAACTCCCGCTCGCCTCCTCATTTTGTTATGTCTATTATTAAATTAAATAGTATAACTATAATTTAGCGTAATTCAGTTATTCACAATTTATCATTTACTAGTAGAAAAACACTAGAAAAAGAAAACAAACAAATCTATATAGGTATTAATATTATTATTCTAGGACAACATTGATATTTTTAACTGGCTTTACGGCTCTGGGTTCTAGCCCTTCCGAACCTGAAGTTACAACGTATAATTATTATCCTTCATATTCATAGTACACTGCTTTACAATATGTTGATGCGTCAGCGTCACATGGTGCAGCCCTTGGGAGATTTTGACGGCAACTTGAGCCAGCAGACAGCTGACAGTTGGTGATGGTATCTCAAGGCGCCTAAATAGAGAGACACCTTATCTTGAGAATCACATCACCATCAGAGCATTAGTTTTACCGTTTCCACTTTTACATATCAAAATTCACTTCATACCATTATTTAATCTATAATACAGCAGCATCATTCCGGCACCAGTCAAGTTCCCGCCAAAACACTAGCTCATAGATAAATAAATAATGACGGTGGAAAGGAAAAATTACGATAATTTAAATTATTATTAAATTAATTTTTTGTTGATACTTATAAGATAATAAACATTAAACGTGTGTGCGCGCGTGTACGTGTGCGTGGTGTGTGTGTGTGTGTGTGTGTGTGTGTGTGTGTGTGTATGTGTGTGTGTGTGTGTGTGTGTGTGCGTGTGCGTGTGCGTGTGCGTGTGCGTGTGCGTGTGCGTGTGCGTGCATGCGTGCGTGTGTGTGTGCACGCGCGCGCGTGTGTGTGCTTGTGTTTGCTTGTGTATTATAGTATTTGTTGTAACGATAGCATCTGCAGTTCTCTTACATGCAGCGCCAAGCCCATCAGCAGCACTCTTGCTTTCTTCATTTTCTGAGAAATTCCAGAAAAATCTTTATATACTTGGGACCTCTATATGAAGCCTTGATGCCAAAATATAAAACAATGTTAAAAGAACACACAAAATGACGTCAGCCCGCTTAACTCTGCAACTGAACTAACTTCACACCGATTGCTTTCCTGTTCTCGTTATAAATGACCTCGCCAATGCATAGTGTGATTTTAGCGTAATTTTCAAATTGTGACAGGGTACTGTTCTTTTTTTTTTAATTAAATTGTTATTTTAAAAATATGATTGTATTTTTTCTAGATGTGTACTTTATCCTAGTAATATTTATTAATATTTATTCCGGAAATAATCATGCTGAAAATTATTATTTGTTATTAAGACTTGTAATTTTGGGAATGGGACACGACAGGGGACTGTTAATTGAGGTGTTTGAAGTGTAATTAATTGGATATTCTAATATTATATTACTATTTTGGGCTATGGTGTGTCAAGAATAATATATTGTAGTTATTAATACATTGAACTCAGCAATAATTAGATCTATTTAAAAAAATTGCCTTGCAGAGCGATTTTTCAATGAGGGCTAATAATTTTCTGCTCACCAGATGTCGCTAGTTGACGCAGAGGTAAAGTTTTTTGTTACGCAATGTAATTTAATTGAGAAGTTGTTATTTAATAAAAGTTTATAAGTTTCTAGAGTATTTATATTAATATACAAAACAATGCGTCAGTGGTCTGCTTTTTAATTTTTTGCACATTTTTAACTTTTTATTTAATTTTTCTACTTTTATGAATATCTGTGGTTAGGTTTATTTATTTTTAATGTTATTAATATAAAATTTAGCTAATAGTACAAAAAGAAACAATAACTTTTACATTTTCCGAACAAATTAACTTCCTCACTATGAAATCTGTCAAATATTATACCTCACCATACCTCACTTTCCAGTGGCGCCGCTCTGGTGGCAGAAAAATCGTGGATGCCCTCATTAGTAGAGAAATGCTCACATATACAGATAGGTAATGCCTGTTTATGAAAAATAGTAATTGTATGCAATAGTCGTGTAGCAATATATTTATTTATTTTAAAGTTAAAATTCAGAAATTTAACGTTAAGAAATACTTTTTAAGTAAATTTTGTAAAAAACCAACACTTACATTCATAAAAAGTTACTCGCTAATTGAGAAAACATTTTATTGTGTTCACAATATTATTAAAACTAATAAATATATTTATTTTTATTTATTTATTTACTCTTTATTGTACACCAAAATACAAAATAACGAGTACAGTTAAATCTAAAGTAGAATATGTACAACAGGCGGTCTTATCACTCTAAAAGTGATCTCTTCCAGACAACCATAGCGTCTAGAACTGATGCAAACAATAGTTAAAAATAGAGGGGACGTACAAAATAAAAAATAAAAAATATGAATCTACATATTAATAAAGATAAGTGAAGATTATGTATAATACCATATAATAGAAAAAGTGTACGAAAAAGGAAAATTAATTTATCTAATAGCATTCTAAGTAAGAGATTAAGCACGACGAATGTGGAGAGGTAAAGAGTTCCACAAACGTACAGCAGTTACAGTAAAGGATTTCTTAAAAAAGTAGGAAGAGTGCAAAGGAGTAGAGAGAGAGAAAGATTGACAGAGGATCGAAGGAACCGATTATGGGTAAGGGAAAGATATTGGAAACGGTCTTTTAAATAATGAGGAGAGGAAGGATTAAACAGTACGCCATACAAAGCGGAGAGAATGTGAGTATTACTGCGAAGGCGGATCGGGAGCCATTTGAGCTGTTTGCGAAATTCAGATATATGATCATATATGTGAAGCCTAAATATAAATCTAATACATAAATTTTCAATGCGCTCAAGCTTATTAGCGCAGAGCAGCAGCTTTTCGGTGATGTCTGGACTGAGACTGCGCGAGCGTAACTTTAGTTACTGTGGGAAGAAAATTACTTAATCTACGTAACAGAGCTTAAAGCAGCAAAGATTTTTCTACTGACCTCATTAACCTGTGAGGTCCAAGACATGCAAGAGTCGAGATACAACCCCAGGTTTTTAACCTTGTTACTGTAAGGGATTTGAGTGCAGTCTAGTAAAATAGGAGGTAGGGAAGACCATTATAAATTTATTATTCGATGAGAGCATTAAACTCATATAATTATGAGTAATACACGAGTCACGAACTCATCCGAACGACGCACGATAATCCAGGAACAATAAGTTTCGGTGCCGCCGAAGGTTCGGCAGTTTTTTTGCTGAAACCGAAACTATTACCGAAACTAGATTTTTTGCCGAAACCGAAACCAAAACCGAATCTTCGAATCGAATCACTACCAAAAATGTAGGGTTTATATTGTATACATAAACGGAAGTCAAACCAGTCAAGCAGTCAAGCTTGTACAAATAGTGGATACCACGGCGACAGGTACCTGAACCTGGTCTTACTTGGTTTTTTTGTTTTGATTTTTGAGTTTTATTTCAATTTTAATTAATTGTTCGTCGTTTGTTCGAACATAAAAATTGTTTGTTCGCCTTTTAATTATTTATAATTAATTTAACAAATTTTATCCTTAAGGTTGCCCCCTTATAGTAAATCTTAACTTTTATCTCTTAAATTGCCTAATTAATTTTTACTAAATATCGTTTGTTCAATCGCTATTGATTATTGTTCAATCATTAAGGGGGGCCAACCTAAGGATGAAATTTGTTTAATAAGTTATAAAATTAAAAGAAGAACAAACCATTTTTATGTTCGTAAAATAACGAACAAACCACTAACTATTAATTAAAAATAAAAAAAAAACTCATAAATTAGAAATAAAAAATCCAAGTAGGACCAAGTTCAGGTACCTCGGTATAATAGGTTTATACATGCGTTACTAGCGTTTGCATAGTATGTCTGTCTCTGTGGGCGTTACTGCCTCGCTACGATAGATGGCGTATATCAATTAAATTGAAAAAAAAAAATATTTTTAATACAACAAATAATATTTAAGAGTCAATGTTTTTCAATTATCTCTTCTAGAATACAAAATTTAACAACATTTAGCATATATAAATAAGAAAATGGAAATTGGTTTTATATATAAATTATTCAACAGCAAAGGCAAAAAAAATTAGTAATCACGCAATTTTTATCAATTGCATGCCTAACATTTCGGTAATTATTACTTCTTAAAAACTATATGTACATAATAAATTTATATTTCAAATATATATATTTTTGAAGTTTTTTAACGGTGTTAAATATGAAAACACATAATATTTTGTATTTTTCTTCAGAGATATATTATATTTCATTTTCCTTTTTTAAACAATGCTATACTTAGCAAAGTTAACTAAGGTTTTTTAACATGTAAACAAATTTATACATTATTAATTTAGTTATTTTATTAGTTTATAATCTCCATATTATGATAATTATGTACGTATATAAACTTAAACGTTGTAGTTTTTGCAGAAAAATAGCACAAAAACGAAATAATAGTAATTAAAGATATTATAGAAAAATGACATACGAGAAAATTCTCAAAATATATTTTTTAGAAATAAAAAAAATGATTTAATGACATCCCTGGTGGGGATCGAACCCACGACCTTTGGATTAGAAGTCCAACGCGCTATCCTCTGCGCCACAGGGACGGTTACTGAGTTGTCTAAAACATCATTTTTATAACTCAATCTGGTATAATATAAAAAGAATAAAACAAAATTTATTAATATATAATTAATACAAGTTAAATACATTTTTAATTGCTAATTATTTAAAACATTTGAATTAAGATATCATAGATACAAAGGCATACATGTTACAAGTTAAATTAAATTAACAAGTTCAGCATGTTATATTTGTCTTTGTATATATATCCGGAAAGCCGAAACTGAAAATTTGCCTGAAAAGGAATATCAATGTCAAAATTTTGAGTCAAAATATCTGGGAAACTTAAAATTCGTTTCGGTGATTTGTTTTGTGTAGGTAAATCAAATTACAATGATAAAAGAATATTGCATCTTAAGAAATTAACAAAAACAAAAGAAAACTAAAATGGAAAATGAAAATTCTCACAAAGATCGACAATCTGCAAACGTCGATATGAATTATGGCAATTCAACCGAAAATTTTCAAAAGTTTGTTTACGAATTGTTTGAGAAAAATGGTGTACTAAATGATCTCAGAGCGTATTTACGTGGGCATATCATTAATGTCCTAAAAAGCGTTCACACAGGTAACGGTCCTAAATTTTTATATTGTTAAGAGTAATTAAATAATCAGCACTTTCTTAGTAATGTCTACCATAATGTTCTGTGTGCAATTTGTTTTATTATAAAACTGTTGTAACAAATGAACTTACAGTCTACCTGATGGTAAGTGGCAAACTGCAGTCTATGAACACCCACAAACAACTTCAAATAAAGAAGCTTAAAGATTTATACTGGCCCTTTAGCAAGTACAGCTATTTGTTGGCAGGAATAGGTAAAACTAGAAGGGGTGTTGGTGAATGATTGAGTGAGTGAGTGCCGGCAAATTATTCCACTCCTTTGTTGTACGCATTACAAAAGACGAAGTAAACCGTTTGGTTCTAATGCATGGAATATCGACAACAAAGGGATGAAGACCCGCCGACCATCTGGTTATCTGATGGTGGAAAGGAGAGGGAGGAATTAAGGCGTGTATTTCCTGCGCACACTCACCGAAATGCATCCTATAGAATACCGAGAGACTGGCTACTCTGCGCCTGTGCTCGAGGCTGACAAGATTGGTTTCAACCAAATCATTCATTATTATTATGTGGTAATAGGCGAACAGCTTATAGCTGATATGCCTATATCTGTGTTGGTGTTTTATATTAGTCCAAGTTCACCCTAAGAATACACTAAATTGGATTATCTTTACACCATTTGTCCAGTTTGTTTTTAAAACTAATCACAGAAGGAGCATCTACCATGTCTTGAGGCATCTTGTTCTATATATTTATGATTCTGTTGTTGTCTTGATGTGTATGATGTCCCACATTAGTGTTTGAGCTGGTGTGAGCCAATCTCATATAGTTAGGATGTCTAGGTTGGTGGATATTGCTGATGTTAAAAATATGTGGCGGCTCTTTGCTATTATATTTATGTGTCAATATTTTTTAGGTCTCAATAAGGTGTCCACTGTTATAGTGAGATTTCAGCATTGTTAGATTCAATATTTTTAATCTCTCTTCGTATGGCTTTTTGCAATTGCATAATGGAATCTTTGTGGCTTTTCTTTGTAAACTCCAGTAAATCTACATCCTTAAGAAAATAGGGGTTCCAAATTTGATATCCATACTCTATCAGCAGTCGGACTTATGTTTTATAAACCTTTTTGATTTTCTGATTGCATACAAAATGCTGTTTGCCTTTTTGACAATACTATGGATATGGTCAGCCTACTCGAGGTTGGATGATATTAAGACACCTTAACTCCTTGTGTGAGTTAACTGACTGTAATGTTGAATTTCGAATGTTATACATTTTGCTGGGATTGTTTCGACCTAGATGCAAAACTGTGCACTTAGAAGAATTAAGTCTTATAACCCAATTTTTTTGTCCACTCCTGTATACGGTCTAAGTCTTCTCTTAAGGTTCCCTGGTTCATAAGAGGATTTCTGAAGTATTTCACATCATCAGCAAAGAAACATGGTTCTCAGTGTATTATAGAACTCAGCTCAGCAACAAAAATGCCAAAAAGAGAAGGTGCGAGTACTGATCATTGTGGCACTCCACTGAAGACATATTTAGGTTTCAAATATACATTTCCAACTCTTACTTGAAAGGTTCTTCCACTCAGATAATTTTTGATCAATTTCAGAAGATTTCCTCGGATACTCAGATGTTCCAATTTAACCAAAAGATGTCTGTGTGGTACCTTGTCAAAGGCATGTTCAAAGTCCAGGTAGAATATATCATGTTTATCAAATGCTCAGTCCATCTGTGGTAGCAGGAAAAGAGGTTAGTTATAGTCGAGCGCCGTTCCACAAATCTATGCTGGTTATCCGGAATAATTTTCTCATCTGCTAGGATTTTTTTTACTTCTTTAACTAAAAATAACTACCTTAAATATTGTTCTCAATTCCCACGAAAACTTAAGAGACTGTTACCCAATGAAGTTGTCGCTATGAGGTGTCAGTGCGCATGTGCATCGTAACAACTTCATGGTGTCGTTTTTAGCTGTCGGTTTGCGCACAATTTCACTCTCATAATTTTCCAAGTGCCCCAAAAGAAGTATAATTTCAAAAGGAATGGCAGACATGACAAAGATGTAAAAAAAGAGTGAATTAAAGAAAAAGACTACATGGGGCTCGACATACTATTCTGGGAAGTTAGAATGTGCAATGAATGAAGGCATTTCATACTTCCCTTTCATTCTTCTTCTTTACTAACACAATACTGTGTTAGTTCCTATCTTAATGTATGGTAGTGAAATTTGGGTGTAGCAGTAGTATGAGAGTAAAATTAATGCTGTAGAAATGCAGTCAGTAAAAATATGTTATGAGGAATGATAGATTGAGAAATAGCGTAAAAAGAGGAAAATGTGGTTTGCAAAAAGATGTTGTGGCGAGGATTAAAAAGGAATGCTGCTCTGGTGGTTTGTACAAATAGAAAGAATGAATGATGTAAGAGTGACAATGCAAATGATTGCTGCAGAAATGCGTGGCAGAGTCAGCAAGGGACAACCTTGATTTTTTATAGGATAGGGTGACAACCGAGCACACAGTCCACCTGATGGTAAGTGGTTGCTGTGACCCATAGACATCTACATCTATCCTTGTTTGCAAATCAAAATGCAGATGCGTTGTCACCTGTGAGGATTAAGATGGTATGCCTCTTTTCCAGTAAAAAAGGCCTCCGGTTCTCTACAATCACCATACAAAACACAGCAGTGTTAAGATGCTATTTTACGCTCACAGAAGTGAGAGCGTGGTCCTTCCCCGGTCGAGCCGACCCATTCATGCTACAACTATACTACTAATATAGCTGCAGCATGGCTCTACCACGTAAGAAAGTTTATCAAGAAAAGAGCCTACTTCTTTTTAAAAGGCCTGCAATGCATCTGCAATTTCCCTGGTGTTGTAGTTGTTCATGGGCGGCGATATACACTTACCATCAAGTGAGCCGCATGATTGTTTTGCCCCCTCTCCTATAAAAAAAAAAACAAATCGGCAATATATTAATAATGGATCAAGTTAAGAGTTAACATTTTCAAATTTATGTTTGTGAAAGAAGTGAGAGAGGTGTGTTAGGATCTTGCCCAATGGAAGTCCATAGTTTCTGCCTACCCCACTAAATAACAGGCATGAGTTTATGATGTTAATTATAGGTATGAGCCCTCTTACCTATTTCATAATCATCAAAAAGTCCTGCCTCCCTACCTAGACTGACTTCTAGATGGAAAAAGAGCACTTCCACCTAATAAATAATTATATAAATATATTACCTAGCACTATTGTCATTTTGTGTTTGACACTAATATTATATTTGTCAATAATTTATGTGGAAAATTATTATTAATTAACAATATTTTCATTTTAGGTGAATCACATGTGTGTCAAAAGCACTTTACACAGCGTTTGGAACTTACATTTCAAGCAATAAATATGCTTATCGTGGAATATCTTCTATGTATGGTAAGATACCTAATGTTAAATTCTGCACTTTGCAACATTACCTTTTGAAGTTTTGTGTTTATGTATGGGGAAATTTATGGAGAATTCTATGTTCAGCATAAGGGCTTTGATCTGATCTTGAGTACATAAGATAAGACATGCTTCTAAGAAAATGCTTGAATTATCTAGAAACATTGCTGTAAAAATGTAAAGTTACAGCCTTTATATGCCCCATTCCTAGCAACAGGCCTCCTTCAATTTCTAAGAGGGTTTCATGACAAGGAAGTGGCAGTGGCAGTGGCACATGCATTGATGCAGTGGGTTGTACCACTGCATCAATGCATGTGGTAAACTTACAGGACTGCGAATTTCGTTGTTTGTTGTTTCTTAGTGCTTGTGTGCTGTGAAATTTACACCAAACGCCTAGCCCCCGAGCAAACATAGGTCTGATACAAAGTAGTATTAAAAGATCATGTGTGGAGGATAGTACATTCTCAGTATAATATTTATTGCACATTAACAACAGTACAAATATGGAGATAACTATCAATTTAACAAATTTTTAATCAGCTTATCAATCAGATTAAATTGATAGTTATATCTCGAAGAACCGACAATTGATGGGGAAAAAAGGTTCTCCAGTGGCAGCCTCGTACTGGTAGGTGAAGTGTAGGTCGACCCCCCACTAGATGGAGTGGCGACATGGTAAGATACAGGAAGTCGATGGATGCAGGTAGCTCAGGACCGTGCTTTGCGGCATTCCTTGGGGGAGGCCTATGTTCAGCAGTGGACTTGTGAGGGGCTGTGATGATGATGACAAACTTTGGATTTCTAGCAGCATTGTTTTATTAACAATTAATAGTTCTCTTTCAGGATTTTAATTACAGTCTATCAGTGTTTATAACAGAGATACCATTGGCCAACATGGTGTTTGATTTAGCCAAGTCCTTGTTAGAAAGTGGCAATGATAATTCAATTAAAGGATTGAGATTCCAGGATAGTGATGTGTGGTGTATTTTGAATTGTTTAGGTGAGTCTTATCCAAGCAAAATAAAGCAACTTGCAGTTTAGGTAAATTTGATATTTTGTCTTACTGTACAACTCTGTTGAGCTAAGTTTGCACCTCACTGCAATGTGACTGGAGGGGCCGTTTTTCTGCTCTCAACCCCGCATTCATACAGTCGCGTCAGTACGGTTTGCATCTTCCTTACCGATACACACGTCTTAACTTTCGTCTCCTATTCGTTTAGTTTCTGGGTTATTTTTTTTGTTACATAATCGGTTGGTGCGCCAAGTGCAAATTTAGCTCAACCGAGTTGTAAGTTACAATCTCAAGTTTGAAGACTCTCACAGTTTTATAAATAGTCTACCCTGCTGCACAACTGTTGTCGATAGACTGCACACACTCATTTTTTTAAACATTTTAATAGTGGTTGTAATAATATTAAAAGTTAAAAATGTTTTAAAAACTATACTCCATAAAGTATTTTAATGCATAGACTTTTTCTATTTTTTAGAAAAGTTTCACTTATCACGTTCAAAATATTGAAATTTCACTGCAGATTTATGATATTAAGATATTATAATATCAAAATATTGTTAATTGCCATAAAGTAAATAATATTGAATTGGGCTGGGACTTAAAACCAGTACCTACAAAACGTTTTTTAAAAGAAATAAAGGTGACAAATGCCTTGCTATAAAAAGGGTCCCTAGTTCTCTACACTCACCATATGAGACACAGAACTGACTCATGTTGTAGCTATATTACACGGCTGCACAGCTCTACCATATATACAATTGTTCAATTGAGTGTATTACACCTATCAATATAATTTATTTTTATTTATTTATTCTTTATTGCATTCCTTGAAACAAGAGAATACATAATTTTAAACTTTGTACAACCGACTTCAGTATAAATTATTAAGAATAACTCAAAAACTATTGGTCAGACCTTCATCAAATTTATATGGGACCACATGAGAAGCACCAGCTTTCAAATAAAAGCATCATCGAAATCGGTGCACCCAGCAAAATGTTATGAGATAACTCACATTAAAAAAACATACAGTCGAATTGAGTACCTCCTCCTTTTTGAAGTCGGTAAAAAAGGCGGACTTAATGGCTTGATGCATTCTCTACCTGACTGGTACCATAGAGTGGTGAGAATTTGACGTAAGTGTAGCAATGTAGAATAAAAAAGTAAAAATGATAATTAACTATATAATATGTACATTTTACTAATAAATAAACTATACAAATATAATTTAAATATTTCAGGTATTAAATGTGATTCAGAATCCGCCTCAGATATAATAGATATGTATAAGAAAGAGCAGCAGACCTCTCTATTGTTTTGTATACTCAAGTGTATACTATTGTACAGAAAGCAACCCAAGTGTTTTGAGGAGGGTAAGTTAATAACGTTGTTTGTTTGTGCTTAAGTTTTACTACAAGTACTACACTTAGCCGTGTAGTGGCGGTTAAGAATATCCACTACCCCACATCTTCCCGAGGGTGTTGTAAAAGGCGACAAAGGGAAACAGGCAGATGGGCAGCAGCATCTTCCTGATTACAACAAACTTACAATAAAAAAACTGCGGTTGCCAACCCGCTCGCCAAGCGTAGCAACTATGGCAAATACCCCCCTGTGATGAGAGTAACAAAGAAACGGCCTCCAGTCCCCGGCGGCCCCGCTATTCCTGGCTGCGGTGGCGACCATGGTAACGGTGGGGCAGGGGGTGCTAAGAATCTCCGGTGGAGGTTCGGTTGCCACCTAAGATGACTCGACCTGGCAACATACAACGCACGCACCCTGAGGACTGACGAAAAGATCGTGGAGCTGGAAGAAGAGATAGACTAGTTACGCTGGCATATTATAGGATTATCCGAAGTCCTAAGAGAGGGGGAGGACACGGTAATCCTCGAATCCGGCAACTTGCTCTATCACCGGGAGGGCGATCATCTGTCCCAAGGAGGTGTCGGATTTATTCTCCACAAGTCTCTCATTAACAACGTTGTAAAGATTGAGAGTGTGTCGACGAGAGTTGCGTACCTCATACTCAGAATCACCAAACGGTATTTGCTGAAGGTCATACAGGTTTACGCACCAACCTCGGCACACCCCGATGAGGATGTGGAGGAAATGTATGAGGATATCTCTAGAGCCATGCATTCCTCCAAAACCCATTATATGGTGTTAATGGGAGACTTCAACGCAAAACTAGGCACAAGAGAGAACGGTGAGCTGAAGGAAGGGAAATTCGGAATAGGGCAACGGAACCCAAGGGGCCAGTAGCTGGCCGACTTCATGGAGAAAGAGGGACTCCTTATGATGAACTCTTTCTTCCAGAAGCGGCCCCTACAGGAAGTGGACCTAGTCGAGCCCCGACGATTCCACAAAAAATGAGATTGACTTATGACGACCAGACGACAACTGTTCAGTGATGTCTCCGTGATCACGAGGGTGAAAACTGGTAGCGATCACCGAATGGTTAGAGGCACACTGAACCTAAACGTTAAGTTGGAGAGGTCTGGTCTAATGAAGTCAACGCTCCGTCCCCCTCGTGCTCTGTTCCAAAGTGCCGAAACCTTTCAGCTCGAGTTACAAAACCGTTTTCAGTGCCTAGAAGACTGCAATGAAGTGGACGATATGAATGACAAGCTCGTGGAAACTGTCCATGCGGTTGGAGCGAAGTTCTGCAAGACCCGCCGCAGAAGAACACAAAAACTCTCCGATTACACTCTCAATCTCATGGCTGTTAGACGGGAGATGAAGCTACATTCTTCAACAGATTTGACAGCATACAGGCAACTGAACAGACAGATCTCCAAATGCATGCGGCGGGACTTACGCAACTTCAATACAGCTTGTATTGAAGAAGCGATCGAGCGGAACCAAGGCTCCAAAGTCTTTGCCAGAGATCTGTCTGCCAGAAAGAGCCAACTGTCAAAGCTGAAGACCGAGTGTGGCAGCATCGTTTCCGGGGCACCTGAGATTTTGAGTGAGATTGAGAGGTTCTATGGGTAGCTGTACACGTCATCGTTGGAGCCACACGCAAGTGTGAGTAACGATCCAAGAGCGAGTCTTATCCGACACTATTCCGAAGATATCCCGGACGTCAGTCTGAGCGAGATTAGAATTGCTCTCCAGCACCTTAAAAACGGCAAGGCCCCAGGCGCGGATGGAATTACAGCGGAACTTCTGAAAGCGGGTGGAAGACCGGTACTTGAAGTCCTTCAGAAGCTCTTTAATTCCGTCCTCCATGGTGGCATTACACCGGAGGCGTGGAGCAGGAGTGCGGTGGTCTTGTTCTTCAAGAAAGGTGACAACGCTCTCTTGAAGTACTACAGACCGATTTTCCTTCTGAGCCGCGTCTATGTGCTGTTTTCGAGAGTCATTACGAATCGTCTCGCGGGCAGGCTTGACGACTTCCAGGCTCCCGAACAAGCCGGTTTCCGAAAGGGCTTTAGCACCATAGACCACATACATACCCTTCGGCAAATTGTACAGAAGTTCGAAGAGTACAATTTGCCACTATGTCTGGCGTATGTGGACTATGAGAAAGCCTTTGATTTCGTCGAAATTTGGGCAGTGCTGCAGTCCCTTCAGCGGTGCCAAGTTGACTGTCGGTATATCGAAGTGCTGAAGTGTTTGTACAGTAGAGCTACGATGGCTATCCGAGTACAGAACCAGAGTACGAAACCTATCCAGTTGCAGAGAGGTGTAAGACAGGGTGATGTTATATCCCCGAAACTCTTCACCGCTGCATTGGAAGACGTTTTCAAGCTTCTCGACTGGAAAGGATACGGTATTAACATCAATGGCGAGTACATCACTCACCTTCGATTTGCCGACGATATAGTCCTTATGGCAGAATCGCTGGAGGACCTAAGCACCATGCTCAATGACCTCAATAGTGTCTCCCAACGAATAGGTCTTAGGATGAACATGGACAAAACAAAGATCATGTTTAATGTCCATGTCACACCTATGCCGGCAGTTGTTGGGAGCACTAAGCTCGAAGTTATTGACGAGTATGTTTACCTGGGACAAATAGTCCGACTAGGTAAGTCCAACTTCGGCCGAGAGGTCAATCGACGGATTCAACTCGGCTGGGCAACGTTCGGGAAACTACGACACATCTTCTCGTTAGACATACCTCAAAACCTTAAAACGAAATTGTACAACCAGTGCGTGTTGCCAGTGATGACTTACGGATTTGAGACGTGGTCCTTCACTGCTGGCCGTATGAGGAAGCTCAAGGTCGCTCAGCAAGTTATGGAGAGGGCTATGCTTGGGGTTTCTCTGCGTGATAAACTTAGAAATGAGTATATCCGCAGTAGAACCAGAATAACCGACATAGCCTAACGTATTAGTAAGCTGAAGTGGCAGTGGGCCGGCCATATAGCTCGAAGAACCGACAACCGATGGGGAAGAAAGGTTCTTGAGTGGCAGCCTCGTACCGGTAGGCGAAGTGTAGGGCGACCCCCCACGAGATGGAGTGACGACATGGTAAGACATGCAGGAAGTCGATGGATGCAGGTGGCTCAGGACCGTGCTTTGTGGCATTCCTCGGGGCGGCCTATGTTCAGCAGTGGACTTATGAAAGGCTGTAATGATGATGATAAGTTTTACTCAAAATGATCTCGATGAAAAGCTTAATACTCAATATAAAACTTCAATTCTGCTATCTTTTTATTTATTTAATAGAATAGAATAATTTTTTATTCAATATAGATCACATGTGTAATTCTTATTGAAAGTCATTTTTTACTTTACCACTGGTTCGAAAAAAAAGCCTCTGTCCTGGGAAGAACCAGCAAGAAACCCAGCGGGACTTTTTTTTTAAAAGCAAATTTTACATTAATGGTTGTACAAACTATATAAGTACAAAATTTACTTTAGAAACAGCTTGGAAGCGATCACCTCATTTCCAGGGGTTATTATCAACCATGTATTCATTTATACTATAATAAACCTTTTTATACAGTTTCAACTTAACAAAACATTTAAACTTGCTAATAGAGAGAGCCTGTGCACTTTCCGGGACCTTGTTGCAATAGCGTATACATTGCCCCAAGAATGAATTACTGACTCTGTGGAGTCGAGAAACTGGTATCACTAGCTTGTGTTTGTTCCTAGTGTTTACAGAATGTATATCACTTTTTTTACTAAAACTACCTTTGTTTTTGTGAACATATTGTATTGTTTTTTAGTATATATTTATAGTAATATTTTTTTTATAGTGAATACTTCTGAAGTCAGCGTAGCAAGCAGTTCCGATAGTTGTCCAGTGAGCAAACAGAGAAAGTCTGAATCTTATAGTTGTAAACATTATGCATTCTGCAAAGGCTGCCAGCTGAGAACAAAAACGATTCAAAGGAAATATAGGAGGAAGAAGTTACAAATATATAAGGTATATTGATTGATTTATTGAGGCGGGCTAGTGTCCGCAACGCCATGTACAAGCATATATTTTGATTGTAGGCAGGGATGTATATAAGGTATAATAATTTGTTTGTATGTGTTAATTTGTAACTGGGCGACTGCCTGATACTTGTAGGGACTGAGCGTACTCAGTAATACATATATAAAGGCGCTTTTGTAAGAGAATGTACCTGGCAGCACTTGCTGGTCCCTGCCCTGCTGCTAGGCCTGTCCTGTCACATCTCGCACTAACCTGTCTCATTATCTCGTAATTAGTATATTCTAATATAATAAACATTCTGTAAAAGGAAATACCAAACAAAAGTTGACAATACAATGACAGACAAAATACAATAAGTGACAATTTGTAACAATGTTGAGACAAGTTAGCGCAGCTCTAAAGAGCTAACAGAATAATGGTGCTGCTCAGTTATTGACAACGTATATTAAATACTGAATCAGGAATCCTCATCAAAACTGTCTAAATATTCATAACACTGCAAATTATTGGTCTTATAAGCTACTTTAAAATCTATAAGTTTTTGCAATATGTAATGCGATCATTGAGCTTCCGTAAAATAATTTTCATTTCCCCTAATTTGTCTGGTTGAATGTGTTATAGTTCTACCTGTATTGTTTCTCCTGCACTCTTTAACTAATACACAATAGTGGCGCACTCAGCACTGTTAGTAGCATAAATAAGGCATGATATGGTGAGGATCACATTTTCACAGAATACTAACATAATAATTTAAAATTAAAAATATTCTACAACCGACTTCAATATATATTATTAAGGATAACTCAAAGGTCATACCTTGATCAAATTTATATGGGACCACATGAGAAGCACCAGTTTTCAAATAAAAAAAGAATCATCGAAATCGATTCACGTAGAACAAAGTTATGAGGCAACACCTATAAAAAAACATACAGTCGAATTGAGTACCTCCTCCTTTTTGAAGTCGGTAGAAAAGATACAGTAAACTGCTGTTTGTAATGATGGGTGTAGAGATTTTGAGACCCTTTTTCCTGGTGAGGAATTCTTGAGGCATTTCATTATTACTCAGGAATGACAGCCCACCTGTATTATGATGAGTTGGTGTCCACGGGCCACAGCATCCACTTACCATCTGATGGACAGTGTGCTTGTATATCGCCCTTGTATAAAATAATTTGGTTACCCTATAACAACTCTCAAATGCAGAACTTAATAGATAAACGGAATGCATTTTATTACAGGGAGTAAAAAGGACCAGTAAAAGTAAAATAAATGTTGAGAATTTCCTAAAAAACATGGCTGTTATGGAAAGAAATATCATGGATGAGGTTATTGGGTTATAAAATTGTATATCTTATATTTTGATGTAGTACCTGACATTACTGTAGGTTTATTTATATTTAAACGTGTAGTAAAAAAATATTGCATAGTTATGAAAAACTCTTAACAGAGTTTGGTTTATTAATTTTGATGAATATTTTAATTTAAGTTTTTGAATTTCGTTGGGCGTAGATTTTTTATATAATGTTGGTAGATTAAATTGCAATTTGAAGAAAATAAAATTATAAATACACTTTCACTTATTTATTATTATAGAAATGAGTTTGAAGCATTAAAAATTTTATGTTTTTATTTATTAGTTACATAATTATTTTTGTTTGTTGAGTTTACCCTTATAGACTTTTAATTTAACCTTCCTAATTTTGTGCTGTGGACTATCAAAAACACACAGTACAATATGGTTTACACGGTACAAATATACGGCGAACGCTAAGCCCCTGAACTATTAGGGACTTAGTGTTCGCCGTATATTTCACAATACGCGAGCAACCGGGTTCGATCCTCGTCGCACCAATGAAATTGTTAATTTCAATTTTAATCGCTGATTTATCTCGTACTCGGCGGTGAAGGACAATCTCGTGAAGAAACCTGGATGTGTGTGAAATGAAATTGTTAAGTACACCAACATGCATAGGGGCAGCGCGGCGGAATAGTTACTACATAATCCTCTGACGATAAAATCAAAAGCGCGCTGTCTATTTTGAGTAAAAAGCATTAATCTGAAATATATTTATGAGTGTAGTAGTAGTCAAGTAAATAACTTGGCCCGTATTTTCTCACGCTTGGGGGCTGGAATTTTTTCCAAATTTTTTTTGGAACCATGCCCGATTATAAACTATTTGATTAAAAAAGTAATATACAAAATTCGTACGAACCTATCGCGTAACATATATCCAAAAAGATACAACCGAATTGACCTCCTCCTTTTCTGAAGAAGGCTCAAAACATTTGTATTAAATTTATTTTTATAATATTCAGATAAAATGTTTTAAATATACTATTGAAAGCAGTGAAAGGTGTTAAAAAATTATACTGTTAACAAATATGTTTTCAGATGTTCGAACAACTTAAGACAGTGTATGAAACTGAAGTTGAAATGGTTAGAGCGGAAGAAGAGAAAAAGATCAAGCGCACGCTAGCAGACCACGCTCTATTGCTTCAGAAGCGGTACAATGAGGTGATCAATAGTTATGTAATTTATTATTTAAGATATTTAGTTCTTCGTCTTTATCATTTCGTGAAATTCCACTGTTGGAAATGGACCTTTCACTGCTTTAATGTAATTTATTATTTAACATATTTAGTTCTTCGTCTTTATCATTTCGTGAAATTCCACTGTTGGAAATGGACCTTTCTGGACCAATGGACCACTGCTGCTTTCAACGGTGGTAGAGCCCCGCAGCAGTTTTTTTGCTGTTGCACGTATGGGCAGGCTCGAGCCGGGTTGGTACCACGACCTCACAGAATACCGGCGTGAAGTAGAGGCTCTGCTTCTGCGTTTCGTCTGGTGAGTGCAGGTGGCCGGAGGCCCAATTCCCCCCCCCCCCATCAACATGGTAGCGGAATTACAAAGTAGACTACCCCAGGAGGGTACCAGTACCCCTGGAGAATCCCTCGCTGAGCATCCACGACCATGTTATTCCAATCCTGAGCGTGGGTGCTCAGGCTGCCCCGCGTATTCTGGAGGGGGCAAAATTCCGCTCAAAAACAAAACTGCTTGGGGCAAACTGAGCAACAATACCAAGGCGACCCCTGCCACGCTATCCGTGAATTTCTGCAACATCAGGGGACTTCACTCTAACCTAAACGCCGTCCACTACCATCTCGAGACGGCGAAGCCGGCCTTGCTCTTTCTGACCGAGACGCAGGTTTCCTCTCCGGCTGATATTTCGTATCTCTCCTGCCCGGGGTACAAATTGGAGCACTCCTTTGTGCCTCGGGCTGGAGTTTACGTGTATGTCAGAGAGGACATCTGTTCTCGACGCCTCGGCAGTCTTGAAGGTTCGGACCTGTCCATCCTTTGGCTACGCGTAGACAGCGACGACCATCCGCGCGTCTACGGGTGCCTCTATAGGTCCCATAGCGGTAATGCCGAAACAGACCGACTCATCGACCACGTCCAAATGGCTACAGATTCCTTGCTACAACAGGTCCCATCCGCAGAGATCGTGATCCTTGGCGATTTTAACGCCCACCATGCCGAATGGCTCGGTTCACGTTTAACCGATCATGCGGGGAGATCTGTTTATGACTTTGCTTTGGCATATGGTCTGACACAACTGGTTACTTCGCCTACACGGATTCCAGATGTGGAGGATCATACACCTTCCCTGTTGGACCTTCTGCTGACCTCTCATCCGGACGGATATCAGGTTTCCGTCGATGCCCCTCTCGGCTCTTCGGACCATTGTCTGATCCGGAGTATGGTGCCACTCACGCTCCCTTCGCGGTTGCGTTCTGCAGGTTGCCGCCGTGTTTGGCATTACAGGTCGGCGGATTGGGACGGAATGCGGTCTTTCTTTGCATCCTACCCATGGGGGCATGTTTGCTTCTCGCCGGATGATCCCAGCGCTGTTGCTGACTCTGTCACTGATGTGGTGCTACAGGGAATGGAACTATTTATTCCATCATCTGTGGTACCCATTGGAGGCAGATCTCAGCCTTGGTTTGGTCGCTCCTGTAAGACTGCATTGCGCAGAAAGCAGGAGTGTTATCAAGCCTGGGCTGCGGCTTCGGTGACTCGGGATGTAAACACCAGCACACTTAAAAAGAAGTATAACTTCGCCTCCAGGTCCTTCAAAAGAGTTATTGCCAAGGCAAAGTCTGAGCACATAGGCAGAATTGGCGAGAAACTAGTTCGCCTTCCTTCGGGAACCCGTGCATTCTGGTCTCTCGCCAAGGCTGTCCAAGGGAATTTCTGTAAGCCATCACTACCATCTCTGCACAGGGAGGACGACTCACTGGCCCACGACGCAAAAGAGAAGGCCGACCTTTTAGGCTCCCTTTTTGCGTCCAACTCGACTGTTGATGACGGGGGGAACACACCGCCGACCATCCCGCGGTGTGAGTGCTCTATGCCGGATGTGCTATTCTCACAGCGCTCGGTTCGCAGAGCACTCCTCTCCCTTGACATCCACAAGTCGAGTGGGCCTGACGGAATCCCCCCAATTGTGCTGAGGACGTGTGCTCCGGAGTTGGCACCGGTTCTAACGCGTCTTTTCCGGTACTCCTACTCCCATGGCGTTGTCCCGAACTCATGGAAGACAGCTTTTGTCCACCCGATCCCTAAAAAAGGCGACCGCTCAGACCCGTCCAACTATAGGCCTATCGCGATCACCTCCTTGTTCTCCAAAATAATGGAACCCATTATTAACTGCCAGCTCATCCGGTACCTTGAGGATCACCAGCTGATCAGTGACCGCCAATACGGTTTTCGTCGGGGTCGATCAGCTGGTGATCTTCTAGTCTACCTGACCCATAGATGGGCGGAGGCAGTAGAGTCCAAGGGGGAGGCGTTGGCCGTTAGTCTGGACATTGCGAAGGCCTTCGATCGGGTTTGGCACAAAGCGCTTCTTTCGAAGCTCCCTTCCTATGGGCTTCCCGAGAAATTGTGCAATTGGATCACCAGCTTCCTTGCAGATCGGAGCATCAAGGTCGTTGTAGACGGTGCATGTTCTGACTACAAGCCTATTAACGCTGGTGTTCCACAAGGCTGTGTGCTATCACCAACGCTGTTTCTTCTGCATATCAATGATATGTTGCTAACTGGTAACATTCATTGCTATGCGGATGACAGCACTGGTGATGCTCTATACACCGGCCGGGCCAATATTTCTCGGGAAAACGTCGCCGAGTACCGGAACAAACTTGTGTCTGAAGTCGAGTCTTTGCTGGACAAAGTCTCGGATTGGGGGCGACTAAATCTAGTCCAGTTTAATCCTCAGAAGACACAAGTTTGCGCGTTTACCGCTAAAAAGAACCCCTTTGTCGTATCTCCTCAGTTTCAAGGCACTCCCCTTCTTGCCTCAGCCAGTATCGGTATCCTCGGAGTCGACATATCGAGTGACGTGCAGTTTCGTGGTCACTTGGAAGAGAAGGCCAAATTGGCCTCTAAAAAGCTTGGCGTGCTCAGTAGAACGGGACAGTATTTCATGCCGGCACACCGCCTGCAACTTTACAAGGCGCAGGTTCGGCCTCACATGGAATACTGTTCCCATCTCTGGGCAGGGGCTCCCCAGTGCCAGCTCCTTCCACTTGACCGCATCCAGCGCAGAGCGGCTCGAATCGTCGACGACCGAGCCCTTTCCGATCGGCTCGATTCATTGGCACTGCGAAGAGATGTTGCATCTCTTTGCATTTTCTTTCGCATCTACCATGGGGAGTGCTCTGAGGAATTGTTCGGATTAATCCCAGCCGCCAAATTTCATGAACGCACATCGCGGCAGAACTCCCGATACCATCCACACCATCTGGATGATTGGCGGTCTACCACTGTGCGATTTAGAAGATGTTTTCTTCCTCGCACGACTTCCTTGTGGAATCGATTACCATCAGCGATTTTTCCGGACCGATACGACTTAGGGACCTTCAAGAAAAGAGCCTACTCCTTTTTAAAAGGCCGGCAACGCATCTGCAATTCCCCTGGTGTTGCGGTTGTTCATGGGCGGCGGTAGTCACTTACCATCAGGTGAGCCGCATGCTCGTTTGCCCCCTCTCCTATAAAAAAAAAAAACCTCTGTTATTGTATGTAAGTAAGATTTTATTCAATACAAAGTGGCTTAGCAATCAGTTGTTGCGCTGGGGGCCGCGGGTTCGAATCCCGCACGAAACAAGTATTTGTATGGCCTACAAATAATTGTTCCGGGTCTGGATGTTTGTCCTTGTGCAATTTATGTTTGTAAACTGCCTCCACGACACTGGAGAAAATCCTAGTGTGGGGGTAACGTTTTTTTTAAAGAAAAAAGAAAAACTACTGAGAATTTCTTGACGGAAAAACTCCAATAACTGATTTTATTATGCCCGATCCGGGATTCGAACCCCGGGCCTCATGATCAGCAGTCGCGTTTACAACCACTAGACTGACGCAGTCAAATAATAATAATTGAGTTTCAATAAGTATTATATAATACTTATTGAAATAGAAATAGGAAATAGGATTATCTTACGTCGTTAGCACACACAGTGGCATTAACAATATTATATTCAACTATTAGTATTTTCAAAACGTTTGACAAAATGGACCCACTTTTTATGAATTATCGAAATATCTACAAATTATGAAAGCCATTGGAGAGATAAATAACGTAAATAAAATTACAGTGTGAACAAGTATAATATTAATTTGTTTTTATTTTTAAGAGATTACTTTAACTATCCATCTTGATATCAAAGTCTACTACAACTAAAAATGCCCCTTAATTGTTATAAACCCATTTATGATTTAAAAAAAATGTAAAAACAAACAAATACGAAAACAAAAGCAATATGCACTACATATTGGGGCATAAACGCTAACCTTATCAGCACATACCGTAGTACAATGAATTACCTAGCCCTCACTAGATAGTTAATAAGTATTATACTTATTGAAAGTCAATTTTTTTTATTAGTGTTTTTTTTTCGTTCACAGAAGAACCAGCAAGAAACCCAGCAGGGGTTTTAGGCATACATTTTCTTCACGATAATTCTGTACAATTTTCTATATGATTTAAAATAGAACCAGCATGGTAGCGGTCACCTCGTTCCCATGGGTTAAGATTTTTCTGGTATCCATCCCCTTTTATGACACTTATGGGCGAAATGGAATTCTGGATTATCTTAAGCCGCTACTAGACGGTTATATTTTATTTAAAACTAGCAACCCGCCCTGGCTTCGACTGGGTCATTTTTCTATAGGATAGGATGACAAACAAGCACACAATCCACCTGATGGTAAGTGGTTGCTGTGACCCATAGACATCTACATCTATCCTCAATAAAGAATCAAAATGCAGATGCGTCGTCACCCGTGACCCGTGAGGACTAAGATGGAATGCCTCGTATTCAGTAAAAAGGGTCTCCGGTTCTCTACACTCACCATATGAAACACAGCAGTGTTAAGCTGCTATTTTACGCTGGTATTCTGTAAGAGCGTGGTCCTAACCCGGTCGAGCCGACCCATTCGTGCTACAACTAATATAGACTATACGACTAATATAGCTGAAGCATGGCTCTACTACGTATATTTAGATTCTTTCAAATAATCATGAATGACGATTTATTTTTTTAATTTTACGATTTTCCAAAAATAAATATCCTCCATGTTTTTCGGGTTAAATATAGCTTAGATCACTCCCGGCATTATTCTCTATTTGTTTGTGCAGTTTTATCACAATCGATTCAACCATTTTAAATATTAGCCCGGACATTATCAGACAGATAAAATTTTTACAACGGCTACCTTACGGTTTAATGGTTTGTAAATAACCCCTGAGCTAGATAAAGGCAGTTAATTCATTTATAATTCATAATTTTATTAATATTTAAAAATTTTACTCACTCACTGTCACTTATTATTAATTATATTTAATCAATATTGAAATAAATTAATTGACATTATACCAATTTAATTCAATCGCTTACTAGATGGAAGAGTCATTCAAAGCGCGCGAAGCTCAATTAGAAAATAATGTGCAAGAAAAGAAAAAGTTCCTGTGGGGATTGGCTCGTTCTTTGCGGGAACAACATTCAAATATGTCTAATGCTATGAAAGCCGTCAAACAGGAAACAGAACGGTTAACTGCTAAGGTAAATGATTAGCTATTAACGGCCGTGCTAGTTGCTGAAATGGTTCACAGCGAGAAGGATTTGTAACAATCGCTACGCTTGGTAGGCAAATTGGCCCATACCAAACGTCGTGCAACTTTAACGCCGCTACACGCAGTAAATCTTCATCTTTTACATGGTATTTGCATCTGGTTTAACACATGCCTAGACCTACGTACAGAGCTATATTAGACTATTCAGAAGCCCTAGAGCACCCAAAGTTTCCATTATCAATCCATTACAGCCTATAAAAGTCTCTTCAGCTCTCCCTTTATATGGAGAATTTTCTCAATGGTCAAGTTAGATAGGCGGGTTGTCGATCGCAGGTAGGGTTGCCGACTCTGCTCTAACGCAGTTGCAAACCCTACCATGTATGTGTGTAGTGTTCGCATTACCGTTACGGCCTATTAAAGTCCACTGCTGAATACAGGCATCCCCCATAGATTGCCTCATAAGGAGGATATTTGCCATAGTTGCACCGCTTAGGAGGCGGCTTGGTAACTCCAGGTTTTTATAATTTTGAGTTATTATCGGTATGATGCATGTTAGGCTATCTCTTGTTTCAGTTTCCCTCTGTCGTCTTTTACGAAACCCTCGATACTATATGGGATAGTGGATATTCTTACACCGCCTTTTCAATGTTACAAACTTTAGCCATATATAAATATATTTCTATTAAATGATAAATTATTAATATAGTTAGAATTATACATCGCTACCGTTACAGCTTATTTAAGTCCACTGCTGAACATAGGCCTCCCCCATAGATTGCCTTATGGGGAGGATTTGCCATAGTTGTCACGCTTGGCAAACAGGTTGGCAACTGCAGTTTTTTATTTATAAGTCGTTATTAGGAAGATGCTGCTCCCCATCTTCTAATATGTTTTCCTTTGTCGCCTCTTACGACACCCACGGGATTACATGGTGTATTCTTACACCACCGCCACTACACGGTCCTTCGTTACAATGATGTTATACACAATATGCAAGAAATAAATGCGTTTTTTCATTGATCTCATTAATTGTATAATGATAATATGGGAATGTAACTCAACATTACGGAGCCCTTGTCAGGTCTAGTGCTCGTGCACCATATGCCCATAGAGTAAAGCCAGTCGTGGGTATTTTTTTTATAGGATAGGGTGACAAACGAGCACACAG
This sequence comes from Parnassius mnemosyne, assembly GCA_963668995.1. NCBI lineage: Eukaryota > Metazoa > Arthropoda > Insecta > Lepidoptera > Papilionidae > Parnassius > Parnassius mnemosyne. The sequence continues at coordinate 27,353,480 of CAVLGL010000083.1, forward strand.
TCCACCTGATGGTAAGTGGTTGCTGCGGCCCATAGACATCTACGTTTATCCTCAATAAAGAATCGAAATGCAGATGCGTCGTTACCCGTGAGAATTAAGAAGGAATGCCTCTTTTCCAGTAAAATGGGTCTCCGGTTCTCTACACTCACCATACGAAACACAGCAGTGTCACGTGTCAAGCTGCTATTTTACGCAGGTATTCTGTGAGAGCGTGGTCCTTCCCCAGTCAAGCCGACCCATTCGTGCTACAACTATACTATTAATATAGCTGCAGCATGACTACTACGTAAAAGATAATAATAAATGTAAATAATAATATTACAATAATTCTAATATAATAATTCCAATCATGATGGTTTACAGGAAGAAAGTCTAAAAAAGCAAATCTTAGAAGCAGAGCAAACACTAAAAAAACGTGGCGATGAAATACAAAGCCAAATATCAAACGAAATGATAATTTTAGAGGGACATCTCAACTCTATGAAAAGAGAAAGAGATATGATAGAAAGTGAAAAATATGAGTTGAAAAAGTTAAAAGAGCTATGCGATAGCAATACTAAAATTAACACAGATTATATTAAAGAAAGGGAGGAATTACATGCACACTGTGATTTATTAAGGGATCAGTTGTTGATATTAAAGGAATTTATGGCGTCAACTAAATTAGAGCCAAAGTGTGTTATAGAGAGAGGCGTTATGACTGATGCTAGACCAAATTACAATGTTACTATGAACAATGATCAGGAGTTAGAGAGGAATGATAAAAGTGATGACACTATAAGGACCCCTAATCAAGTGATCAACGATTTGAGAAAGCCAAAAACTGTTAATTTTGATCAGGTATGAACTACTCAGCTTACAGCTAATATTCCATTACTAGAAATGTACTTCTCCTGTTGTGAGAAGAACTTGCTATAGTAATACGATTGGCAGGTTCTACCCGCCTTTGACATTGTTCTCCATTATCATTTTGGGTATTTAACGTTTATTAATTTATTAAATCTTTATTGTACAGTTTACAGTAAGAGCCGATTTAAACTTAAACAAGTACAGTAGCGAGTTTAGTTACGGGACAGTTGACAGTAAACAGTTAAGTGGGCAGTAGTGTTCAGTAGTGCTCGTTCACGCGAGCGAGCTTAGTTGCGGGTGGCGGGATACGCTTGGGAGGGCAACACTTCGAACTTAACTCGCCGAAAAATAGACCGGCCAGGGTCAGCTATCTCGTTCGACTTAATTGCTAATTTGTTACTTAACTCACTAATTGTCGTTCAAACGAGATTTTTACTTAACTCGCCAGGTGGTTCGTAAGTTAACTCACTACTGTACTTGTCGCAGTGTAAATAGGTATTTAGTGATATAAAGGGGGGACTTAATGCCTATTGTCTTATGGCATTCTAAACCAGTTCCATATGTTTGATTTCATTTTACTTTTTAGATTGATGGTACTTTACTTTCGTAAATTAAATGGTTACTCCGCCATCGGTCGGGAGCTGTAACATCTTTTTGACATGTCTCACAATCGCCTCTTACAATATACCCACATAATGTTATGAGGTGGATAGATTCTTTTAAGCCGCCGGTACACGACACAATACAAGCATGTACAATAATAACTGTTATATCTTATTTATTTAAACTTTTATTCACAAAAGAAAAATCGTACATATGGCAGACTTAATGCCTTAAGGCATTCTCTCCCAGTCAACCATTAGGCTAAACAGAGATAAACATGTGGGGGGTAGTACAGCAAAAGTAAACTAATTATGAGAAAAAAAGGTAACGAAGTAATATCCCTCTTTTGTTTCACGTAACAAATCTAAATCCATACATGATGAACATTAATCTGCACATACCCATTGCAATATCAAAGGTGGTATTGTATAGAATGCTTTGTGCAATATCCATATCATATTAGTTATGAATTATTAATATTGTATAGATATTTGTTATAAATTTACATCTTTCTTTCACCTCGTAGTTGGTACTTGTCCTATGCTGCGTTTCCTGGCTTCAAACATTCACAAATACACACGACATTTGCACATAAACGCACGCGCATAAAAGAAACACGTTACTTTTACTTATACTATACTTTTAAACCAGATAATTTATATATATTAGCTACAAACGGAGCAACGAATAACATTGTTTCCAAAGAAATTTTGTCATTTTGATGATTTTTCCTTCGCACATACGAATACTTTGTTAATATATCAATCAACGCGGACGAAGTCGCGGGTATAAGCTAGTAGTGAATAAATTGTTTCTTAAGTAGTCGCATGTTTCTTTAATAGAACAGTCACAACATACAATCCACAGTTAGTCTCTGTCAGTCTTATTACATACTGTCTATATTACAGTTTTATAGTCCACTTGCTCTCCCGGCCTTTTCAGACATCTATCCTCGATTAAAAATCAAAATGCAGATGCGTTGTCACTTGTCACCACTGAGAACTAAGTACGAATGCCTCGTTTCCAGTAAAAATACTCACCGGATCACTACACTCACCACAGCACACAGCAGCATTAATCTTAAATACTTTAATTTTTTTCCAGTCGAATTTAGAGGAAATCATTTTGGAACGAAACCGCGGTCGAAGTCGCAGCCGCTTGTCATTTACCAGCGAAGCGAGCGAGGAACGTGATCTTATACTATTGTTGCGAGAGGAAAATGAACGACTCAAAACTTTTTCTGAACAGGTATGGTTAAACTGATTGTGTGTTTTAAACACGCGTCGTACCACAATGAGATGAAAAACCATAAGATTTTTCTGGCATTTTCCATAGATTTACACGTGGTAGAGCCATGCTGCAGCTATATTATGGTTGTAGCACGAATGGGTCGGCTCGACCGTGGAAGGACCACGCTCTCACAGAATACCACCGTCAAATAGCAGCTTAACACTGCTGTGTTTCGTATGGTGAGTGTAGAGAACCGGAGACCCTTTTTACTGTAAACGAGGCATTCCAACTTAGTCCTCACGGGTGACAGCGCATCTGCATTTTGATTCGTAATCGAAGATAGATGTAGATGTCTATGGACCACAGCAACCACTTACCATCAGGTGGACTGTGTGCTCGTTTGTCACCCTTATCCTATAAAAAAAAAATAGTCGTCTCTTACGACACCCACGAGACGAAATGGGTTGATAGGATTATCTTACGTCGTCAGCACACACAGTAGGATAAACAATATTATATTCCTCTATTAGTATTTTCAAAACGTTTGACATAATGGACCCACTTTTTATGAATTATCAAAATATATACATATTAAGAAACACAGTGGAGAGATAAATGACGTATAAAAAATTACAGTGTGAACAAGTATAATATTAATTTGTTTTTATTTTTAAGAAATTATTTTAATTGTCCATCTTGACCTCAAAGTCTATTACAACTAAAAATGCCCCTTAATTGTAACTATAAACCCATTTTTGATTTAAAAAAAATTTGTACAAACAAACAAATACGAAAAATACTTAAATTGACCATATTGTGGCATAAACCCTAACCTTATCAGCACATACCGCAATACAATGAATTATCTAGCATTCACCCGTTGTTGCGGAGCGCCTGCGACCGTGCGACTAACAAGGAATGTGTTGCTTGAAGACCGATTGTAAAGCCTGTTTTTTACCTATTTTGTAACTGTAAGGCGTCAACCGAATTACACCTTTTAAAGTACGAAGCTGTGAAACGCCGTCAACTTCCTGACTCTTATGTTGCTACTGAGAATTTCTTTACAGAAAAACCTAATAACTGATTACTGTCCTTACTATAAGCAACATTGCTCACTCCGATGTGTCCCGACAGCAACGCGAGCACATAGACGAACTGGCACGCGAACAAATCCGGCTTCGTTCGGAGCTGGTCGCTTCAAGATTGGCGTCTCCTCGACCCAGAACCGCCCCAGCCGTAATGCCGACAAGTAATTACAGCACCTTACAAGGGTAAGTTTAAGTTATATTACTATAAATGTATCTAACATCCATCTATTTATGCATGTTTTTTTTTTCGTAATTATATACCGTTGAACTCTCGCTTATCCAGGATAAGCGAGAGTTCAGTGGACCGTGATCTCTTTTTCGGTTATGGAGGTTTCTCACTAGCTCGAGTTTCTAGCTTATAGAGGTACAGTAGTGGCCTTTCTCAATTATAGAGGTTTATAAGAACACGATACAAGAACAATGTTAGTTTCTCAAACTTTAAGAAAATAAAAAAACTGTTTTTAAAATTAAAATATGTATATTTATTAAAGTATTATTTTTTTCGATAACAAGGGCATAGTAAATTGGTATTATAGTTGAGATTTCCTTTTAAGTATTTAAAATACTTGTGCCAGTAGGTCACACGTTTTCACAGCCTTATTCTTTTATAAACTTATTACTACCAATTTTATTTCTGTATTACAATTTTATCATAGAGATTAAAAAACAATGTTAATTCCACTAAATTTAAGATTGCGTCTTATGTGACAGGCGTGAGTGTTTATGTGTACATACATATGCACATAAACACTCACGCCTGTCACCCAGAGGGGTAGGCAGAGACTATGGACTTCCATTTGGCGCGATCCTGACACACCTCTCTCGCTTCCCCCACATCCATATACGCTCGTCGGTTAAAGGTACTCTTAATTTCGCCCATTTTTAATATATCGCCAATTTGGTCGATAAATTAAAAATTCTTATATATCAGTTGTTAAATACGCTCGACTGTCGCTTATAGAGGTACAGGCAAGTAGCAGTCTCAGTTATAGAAGTCCACAAGTGAAAACCGACTTTCTCTCATAGAGTTTTCCTTTTCTCACTTATTGACGTTGTGGAGGGATTTAAAAAAAATATTTCAAGGTCATACAGTGGCGTAGCATGGTTTTTGCTAACCGGCCACTAGAGGCAGAAATGCCGCAACTATCTTAAAAATATAAAATCGAGTAAGTTGTTTCTTAGTCTATGTATATTATGTGAGTAAAACGGTATTCTTATACTAATCTCTACCCTTTGTGTATGTGTACTTATACGTGTGTCAGAAATTTCAATGCTCTAATTATCATTATGTTTTCATCAAAAGTATTCAGTTTTTAAGATTTAAATAATTTACAAATTCGTGCTGCTGTTTTTATTTCCCAAAATGCTGCCCCCTAAATACTGGCGCACAGGGCCATGGCCCCTCTCCCTCCCCCCTCCCACTCCACTCTTCTCCCTTCTACACCACTGAGACCATGAGAGCGAAAGTCCATCAACGCGCATTGTGACTGCACACTCAGACTGCTTTCAGTCCCAAAAACCGCAAAGTAATGATATGAAGACTGCTCAGTACTGTGTAACTACACGTTTCTGGTTTTAAATGTATCTTCGAACACTTTCAGTGTAAATCCAAGTAACAGAAGAAACAGTTCGAGCTGGCGGAAGGGGGCAGGCGAGGAAGTGAGCTTGTTTGATGATGCTCAGCCGCACATTCTGCTGCCCGGTGACGTGTTGCCTTTTGTGGGCGTGCTTACTGACAGACATGCGGACAGTCGACGGTATATTTTAACTTAACTGCTCGTTTTAAACCTTCATCATACTAATTATTTCTTATAATTATACGATATACCCCATCGATATATATGTACTACGTACTAGATTGCGCATTCCGAACATACACTATGTTCAACTGAACTGTACTTCAATCCGTACTGTTAGGGATCGCAGTGGACTGTATTATTGAGTACGCTAGGGAAACTGCTTAAAGAAAAGATGGTACTGGCGAACTATACTGTATTTAAACTATTTACAATATGGCACTATTAACTACACTATACAGAGGGGTCTTCTTAATTTCTATGGAGTCTTGATTCTTCTTGATTTCTCTTGCTGTTTCTTCTCTTCGAGTGCCGCTTCCGAAATGAACAGCTCACCGACCGAGACGCCCTTCTTATATGTCGCCAGAGAGCGTCTCGGTTCGTGCGTAGCGTCGTCCGCGATGCCGCGCGCTCATTGGTCGGCGACATCGCGTGATCTGCTGCCGGTGTGCGGGGTGCGCGGGGCGCACCGGGGTGTGAAGGGGCGACGGGGCGGCGGCCTCCTCGCTGTCCGCTACACGTACAGTGTGTCATTTAGTGTGGTTTCAATGTACTAGTTAGTCTGCGGTTTCAATACTCATGCAGTGTGGAGCGGCACTAATAATACAAGATTTCAAATTAAAGTTTTAACCTGGACGTAAATAACAATTCAGTAGTCAAGTAAGTAAAATTATTTGTTGTTCAAGTGAGTAAATAGGTATAATATATAATATCGTAATATTACAAAAGAAAGAAACATGAAAAAATATATTTCTTTATATAAAATGACCGCGAAGACGCAACGCGCTTAAATAAACTAACTGCGCATGCGCGACTTTACTATCTCCCGCGCATGCGCGAAGACATAGAGTAGTACACATTTTTTGTTTAGAAAGGCTACTCTAGTACGTAGTACATACAGGGTATTTTTGGAACGCTCCCGAAAACTAAGACAGGCGACAACACCAAGTACACCTTTGATCATGGGTCACAAATAAATTCGATCCTGATGAAAAAAAAATCATCTTTTTACAACGTTTTATTAGCTTTATTCACGCGCTATCATGTTAGTACAGCTAAATGAAACGATAATTTCATAAAATATATCATGAAAATACTGAAACATAAAACCAGCAGTGGAATGACTGAATTTATATCACCTGACTGAAAGGTCAATGTACGCGCGAACGCAAATTGGCGCGGCCCGCAACTAGCGGGCCATACCACAATATGTAATAATTTACAACACTTGTCTAAATACCTAACTTATTTACTTAACCTACTATTTTGCCACTGTGCTTGTCTCCACTTAGCCACTTTAATCCGAATTTACAGGTTAAATAACCCAAATAACTGGTTCGATTCCCCGCTAATGAAAAAATACTTAAATGAAATGTAACCAAGGTTGGAGTCATGAGTTTTTATTCATCGTGTAGGTATGTTTATTATTCTGATGTATTCAGTTATGTACCTATTCAGATTAGTCTAGTACTAAGTTATTTAAAAAAAAATAGGTATGAAACAGCTTACCGCTCTAAATCCTCCGTGGTCTTATGAGATGCGGCTCAAATTGTGCTCCATTCATTTCAAGTTAGATTTGGGTGCAGGCGGGGCATCATCGTGTGGTCTTCGACACAGTCCGTACGTAGTTTCTCGAAAGCATCCACGATCCTTTGGCGCATTTCTTCAGCACTATCACATTCACGATTAAAAACCCTTTCTTTCACATACCCCACAAAAAGAAGTCTAACGGAGTCAGATCTGGTGAGCGAGGTGGCCAAGCGTGTGGTCCTAGTCTGCCGATCCAGCGATCACCAAATAGCTCATTGAGGCGCTCACGAACGAACCTCACGAAATGTGGAGGGGCACCATCATGTTGGAACCATGTGCGGCGATATTCAGCCAACGATAGGTCGTTTGAAATGTCAACCAACTGTTCATTTATAAAGTTTAGGTATCGGTGTCCGTTCAGTCGCTCTGTCAGAAACACTGGTCCCAGTATGCGATCCTTAAATAAACCTGCCCATACGTTAACCGACCATCGGGTTTGGTGCCCGGTTTGTCGAACAGCGTGCGGGTTAACCTCTGAATACACGTGTGTATTTCTTCGGTTCCACAGGCCGTTTCTGGTAAATGACGACTCATCCGTCCAGATAATGTGCTCAATGGAACCAGGCACACGTTGTTGCTGGTATAATAACCAACGGCAGAAAACTCGTCGGCGGTCGTGATCGCCGGGAACTAAAGCTTGCACTTTGTGCAATTTGTATGGGCGCATTCGGTTACGCTTCAACACTTTGTGCACTGCACAGTATGACACACTTGTTCCATCCCGACGTCTTAACAATTTATTTAGCGATACTTCGTGTACCTAGGTTCGGATACCTAACATGTTGCCGTATTCATAATCACTATAAACGTACGCGTTAAGCATTATTAAAACAAAAAACGTAACAACAAGAATAATACCAACAGGTAATCACAAGTATTAACAATTTAATAAAGAAAACGATTGAACTGTCGCTCGCGCACGCGTGTACAAAATCAACACGGAACTGTTTTAAAAACTACAATTAATAACGAACCCCGACGAATAAACTGAAACCTACTGCGTCACAGCGTGAGGCGACACGAGCCGGCCGGGTTACATTCTGCCGTCAAATAAAGAAGGAAGCAACTAACAAAAACGTAAAATGGAAATAAAAAATAAATTTATGATTTTTTCTTTCAGACCCCGTGTCTAAAGTATATTAAAAGGTATCTATATGAAAATTGAAATATGTACGTAGAGACATCAAGATTTTAAGGACGAACTTATTTTTTTGATAATTTGTTTATTTATTTAAATAAAACGAATTTTCCTTTTCATCTTAGATTAAAAAATACACCTGGCAACACAAAAACATCGAAGGAAAGACGCATATAACTATTTGCGTCTTCCCAACCTAATAAATAAAAAAAACTGCCATTCATTTAACATTTTTACATATTTTGGAAAGGTCATTTGAAGTTGAAAGGACGCTAATAGTAATTTACTACTTTTTTCTTAGTAAATATTAGAAAAGCATTGGTAGTCAGACACAAAAAATAACAACCCGCAACTCTTGAGTAATGATTTTAAAGGGGATATCATACAAGACTTACTACGATAATAATTAAAAATTAAAAATTTTGTACAACCGACTTTAATATAAATAATTAAGGATGACTCAAAAACTATTGGTCTGACCTCGATCAAATTTATATGGGACCACATGTGAAACACCAGCTCTTAGTAATAAGATATAAGCTCTTAATAATAAGATATAGAATAAAAAGACAAGAATAATTGAAATTTAAGTAATCGATGCAAATATTGTTAAAGATGACGTAGCCACTGGTTAAATAAGTCTTTTCTTTTATGTTGAATTTGTATAAGTCTTTTCTAATAAAAAGATGTCATCTGTGATCAACAGTTACGTCTAAAATTCTTACGATAATTTCTAAAATATTGATATTTGTGAATATTAAAAAAATTTAGTAGATGCGCCTTCTTATCATGAGTCCATGGTATATTTAACTCATTTATTCAAAAATTGTTAGATGCGCCCTTTTTTCTTACGACCGCAGCATTGTTTCGTACCGAGCTAGATACAGGTCGACAGCGGAGAGAGTGTGGGTACAGTCGCGTTCTAAAGTACTACATGGTATTGGGCTATTGTTTTATAATATTACAGTAATTAATTGTTTAATTGTAGAATCATAATAGGTGTTTTACTATTTACTTAGAACTTTGGAAGAGGTGGGAATTAAAAATGGATAATGTTTACTTGAGCATTATTTGTTATTTCTATCGTAAAATATAAAGTAGTTTGTAACAAAAAAAACTTAAGCTAAGGGTGACACGCCGTCCATTATGACGTCTTGGGTCACATGAAAGTCAGATGTTGATGGTGTGTTGGTGTTACTGGATGCTACTTCATCATCACTTTCATCTTCGCTTGAGCTTCCGTCATCAGGTAGATCACATGGTAATTTTTTCGGTATTCTCCCTCAACACTTTACTGCACAATTTTCCCCATTCACCTTCTCCTATCATATTTACCTTTTCGTTCACTAGTTTAGTCATAAAACAATAGATATAAATAATTTTTGTTTCCTTCCTTTTTAAAACATCGTCGCGAGTCGCAAAGTAGGCTGTGTATGCGACTGTATTTTTGGAGCGAACAAAGCGCGGGAACCAATAGCATGCAGGCACAGTAATACTGGCGGATTGTTCCCCCGTCGCGCCCCTTCGTACCTATATGTGATAAATCGCTCAGTGCCCAAGTTCAAGGTCAGCGTCCTTTTTTCACCGTTTATTCCGTACATTAACCTCCATTAGTCAGGTGATATCAATTCAGTTTCCACTGCTGGTTTTATGTTTCAGTATTTTCATGATTTTTTTTTATGAAATTATCGATTCATTTAGCTATACTAACATGATGGCGCGTGAATAAAGCTAATAAAACGTAGTAAAAATATGATTTTTTTTTCATCAGGATCAAATTTATTTGTGACCAATGATCAAAGGTATACTTGGTGCTGTCGCCTGTCTTAGTTTTCGGGAGCGTTCCAAAAATACCCTGTATAACTCAATGATTTACCCAATGTTCATCATAATCATTCCTTTTCTTCTTTACCAGCCTGTTAATGTTCACTGCTGGATATAGACCTCTCTCGTTGTAAGGATCTTTTTTTTTATTTGTACAGCTCCCGAAGTCTCCAAACCTTGATACTGTTGCCGGTTTCCATTCTGATATTTCGCGTCTGGCGTGTAAAAAGCACTTATAATGCAATTGCCAATTAACATTTCCCATAATTGCTTCTGATGATCAATAACGACGAATTAATCTGTGCAGCCTTTATTTGTAATTAGCTGATACCCGCGAATTCGTCCGCGTTGCTTTATATAAGTTTTCGTATGGGCGAAGGAAAAAACATCAAAAAGATAAAATTTCTTTGTAAGCAATGTTATTCTTTGCTCCGTTTATATCTAAAATATATAAATTATTTGGGTTTGTTACGCGAGAGCAAGCGACGTACAGATGAGCGTGTGTGAAACCCCGTATAAAAATCGTCGTTTCTTAAAACTTTAATAACACACACACACACACACTCAAACACTCACGCCCGTCACCCAGAGGGGTAGACAGAGACTACGGACTTCCATTTAGCGCGATCCTGACCCACCTCTCTCGCCTCCTTTACATCCATCTATCTACTCATACACGCTCGTTGGTTAAGGGTACTCCTAATCTGGCCCATTTTTAATGTATCGCCGATTTGGTCGATAAACCTTCGTCTAGGGCGTCCCTTCCCGACCCTGCCGTTCACTTCTGCAACATAAATTTGCTTTGTCACTCTATCCTCGTTCATTCTTTCTACATGACCAAACCACCGAAGCACTCTGTTTATGCCCAAATTTGGTCATGCTTACCGCCAACCAATTGCGTTCAAGCTGGCGCCTCACCCGATGGTATTTAGGTGAGATAAGCGCCGAGGTGGGGCGACCGGGCTCGACGCGTGGGTCGTCGCTCGACGCGTGGGCAAAACGTCGGTGCCCCGCCAGACACGATGCAGGGAGCCCGTGTGGCTCTCTTAGCGAAATTCAAGACCCGTCGTGGATCTAGATAGCTAGATGAAGTACGTGCTTCTTCGTCACGTAGATATGTGAATTGTGCGATACTTAACTCGGGCGAGAGTGCGGAGTGGTGTACGCGCGTCTAGTAGATATACGGTCTAGGATTCGAGCCGCGCATTCCTAGTTGAGAGCTTCTCCCGGTTAATTGTCAAGATATCATTATAATTGTGCCGGCGCGTTTAGTGCCCCTTTTGTGTTTTGGTTGCCTAGTTAGATTAATTTGCGTGTCAACGAGGCGTATTTTGACTCTGGCGCGACGTGTTATTCTGGTGCCGAATTTATAATTTGTGATAAGGGAATCCGGGACATTCAATGTCGATTTTTGTGCTACTGTCCTTGCCGTGTCGGATATCACGTGTTTGATTCTGTGATGAGTGTGGAATTAGGCGAATTGAATTTAGTTAAATGTACGATGAAGCTGACAGACTGAGTAGTGACAGTGAAGAAAGAAGTGGTCCGGCGCTGAAGCCTGCTGGAGCGATGCAGCATTTTGGGGCAGCCTGGAACTCGGCCGCTGCTGGTCGCCTAAGCTTGCTCAGGTCGCAGACATTTACACCTCACTGTACACTACTCGCCATCCACTATTACACACACTCACGGCCTGCCCAAGCCTTGGTGCGAAGTTAGCTTCGGATAATGGTAAGTTCTATGTGTTTCTAGCTTTCTCCCATATAGTTTATTGTGATAGGAAATTCCACGCGGCCATATTGAGGTCCGACCTACGTCTGTTCGTTGAAACTCCGCTGATGGGCCCCGGACGATTGAATCTTTGTGGGAGCAGCCGTAGGCCGTAACACACTCCTTTCTTAATCCTTGTCACAACGTCATCTTGCCACCACACTTTTCTCTTATCACACTATTTCTCACCCTGTCATTCAGATTCAGCCCTAGCATACTCCTTAAGGACCGCATTTCTACAGCATTTATTCTACGCTCATGCTTCTTCTGCCAGACCCAACTTTCACTACCATACATTAAATTAGGGACTAACACAGCATTACAAAGCATAAATTTATATTAAATGAAGATATCGCAATATTTTTTTTATTAGGGCCAAGTGTCTATGAAATAAAACTTAGAAAACCTAATTCAAATCTATGTACTAGTTTTTCCGTGAAGCGCGCACAACTGCAAATCTCTAAAATTTATATATATTTCCCACCTTTTTTACAAAATAGATTTAACATGCGAACTCACAGTCTACTTGATTATACTGCAGGCGATGGTTACTACATTTATAGAAGAAATAAACAAGCACACAGTCCACTAGTGGTAAGTGGACGTTATGGCCCATATACATCTACATCTATCATCAATTAAGAAGAACTGTCAGCAATCAGCATTATGATTAAGATGGAATGCCTTGTTACCAATAAAAAAATTCTCCGGTTATCTATATTCACCATACGAGTTACACCAGCACTATTCTGCTGTTTCACGCTAGTATCCTGTAAGAGCGTAGTCCTATCCCGGTCCAGCCGGGTTATTCCGTTTAAGCACCCTAAAAAATCCAACCCAGGGTGGATACTTGGAAATGCGTGTTCGTCTATCCACCACAGATGGGGTGGATAATCGGAATTCACTTTAGCGGATGAACGGAATAACCCGTCTAACCGATCCATTCGCGCTGCAGTTATGTATAGCCAGCATAGCTGCAACGTGGCTCTACCACGTAAGAGACAACCAACTTCAAACAAAGAAGGCCACGGATGTGTTGTCACCTGTCACGATTGAGATGGAATGTCTCAGTCTGTTATTAATAACACAAAATAAATTATAAATTCCAGACATTTAATAAATCAGTGGCGGTCACTGCGGCGGCGATTTTCCCCTCATCGTGGCTTAAATCAAAGACCAACACCGGTTTGTCCGCCTGCTGGGTCCTCCCGTAAAGGTAAAATTCTCTCACAATCTCTACTCATAGTGATTACAATATGCTCTTTGATTTCCAATCTGTGCGACCGTTTAAATAACTCAATGTCAAACACATTATGTATTTGACATTGAGTCATTCAAACAAACAAATTGTGTCAATAATGAATATTTTGTTTTATATAATTTAATGTATTAGTTATACTTAATTTAAATAAAATTTAGCTTTCTGCACTCCTTCTCCACATAAACTTTAATTATACCAAATCTCACACCTCTCCGTTTGCGCAAAATGCTTAAAAATGCGTACAAAGACTTCTTGATGAGAGAAAGGCACTGGTAATACTTCTCTTCGTTAACGTCTGTAGTAATGGCTGTTCGGAAAGTAATTTCGTTTTCTTTTATGAAAATGAGAGACGATTTTCTTATAATGAATAAAATATTTAATCGAGTTATGTATTGTCCATTCTGGTCCAATACCAATACCATCCTTCTGGCAGTAAGCAAGATTTGCTCATAAAATTTTTGTTCTTTGCTGGCAAAAAACATCCAAGTGATTTTTATCCTCCTGACTTAAAGTAAAGGTTTTACCGTCTAAAACTTTTGTAGATCACTAGACCAGAAGAAATAATAATCAGAAGGTGCCAGATCTAGAGTATATGCGGCTGTGGTAGTATGTCCCTTCCAAGCTGTAGAAGCTTTTGGTGAGTTAACAAACTTGTACAAGATCTCGCATAATCTTGTTGGAACACTACACCTTTTCTGTTGATCAATTCTGGCCTTTTCTTTTTAAGTAAATCATTCAATTTGTTCAGTTGATGACAGTACACTTCAGAATGAAGCTAAAAAAAAAACGATTGTTTTGAAATGCCGCCAAACACCTTTTTTGATAAATATCGGCTTTCGAATTTCGAAAGATTTAAGCCGGTTTATTTTTTTTACTCCATGATCTCTTGCGTTTAACATTGTTGTAGACAACTTATTTCTCGTCTCGTATAATTTTTTTGACATTTGAGAAGCAAATCACAGTCGTCAAAGCGAAAGCACAAAATTTCTTTCCGTAGGAATATGAGGAACCTATCGAGCTTTAAGATTAAATCGAGGCGTTTCAAATTACCATAATTGGTCTAATTCGATAAATTTAATCTCTCAGCGATCTTAAGAGTAGTTATTCGCCAAATTATATTGTTACGTGCGGGTTGAGTAAAAATGCCGATTAGGATGAAAAATGGATGTAATTTTCCACGCACACAGCAAGTACACAATTACGTCGTCCAAAATCGTAAAGCTTCTTCGGTGAAGTCCTTAATAATCGCAGATGTTGGAAGTCGAAATCTCTTTTGCGTTCCCGAAATAATTAACTCCTGGCACACACTTTAATAGTCGATAAAAGAAATATGGAACTTTCTAGGCCAATCCGGGTCATTTCACTCTTTTAACCGGAAAGTACTAGATCACTCGAGATAACATAAAAATAACAATGTCCAAAGGAGAAAAGGCTTTAATATATCATAGACCTAAGGTTGTTTCTTCTTTGTATTAATAGTCCGAGCGTTAACTATTTCTATGCCTACACATTTATTTTCTTACTTATTTATCGTCGCTAACATTCTCGTACTATGTGACGTATAATGCAAGTGGCGGTCGTAATAATATCAATTAATGCCTTTATTGTATCTATATTGTATAGCTTCAACTGGCCTTCCAGAACGTGGTGCATCTTTAACATGAAAATTGCCGATTCGACAATTTTGCAAATAGTTTTGGTACTGGTGTTCTATCTCCAAGAAAATAAAATATAGGATAATTTTTGTCTTACTTGAACAGCATTTTTACGTATTCTGTAGTAAAGACGTAAAATGTGCCGAAAATGCTACTTTTTACTTTCCATATTTGAAACGGCACCAACCAAAAATTACTGAGTAGAATCAATCGAAATTTTTCACAAGCATGCCTTGCTATATCATCTGTCAAAATATATAATGACGAGCGATCCGCCCCGGCTTCGCACGGGTGATTTCACGATCTCGACAACAACGCCACCTACCGGATTCAATTGTGAATCTAAACCATTCTCTAATCAACTTAATCGCACACAAAATTTCATCAAAATTGGTCAAGGCGTTTAGGAGTTCAGGTCACATACACATGGATATAAGAATTATTTAAATACAGATCATGCGGCTAAGAACGAAGTAGGCTGTGAAAAAATACCATTAAGTTCTCTACTGGGAAAAAACGAAATTACTTTCCGAATAACGTAAAAAGTTTAGGTTCGGATTTTCGATGTATATAATATTATTTTATTGAATGCTAGAGCAGTGTTTGTTACTTAGCTTGGTGCTTTTCAGTGCACCAGTGAGTAGACATTAGCCAATTGTATTACTTCACAGATGATGTGCAAGAGGCATCGACTACAGTTGAATCCATGTCGCCCCAACCCAAAATTTCTGCGACGAACCAATTCGTTAATTCGCAAAAAAATGACAATAACAGGTAGGTGCTTTATTTTAAAACGATAAATAAACTGTGACCTGAAGGCAATTCAGGTCAAAATACGTAACTACGTCGCGTTTTTGAGTTTGAACACAAATCGGAGCCGACTTTTGTGAAGAAACGTGGTAAAGCCACGCTGCAGCTATATTAGCACAAATGGGTCTGTTCGACCGTGGAAAAACTACACTCAGTGTTTCGTATATTGAGTGTAGAGAACTGGAGAACCTTTTTACTGGAAACGAAGCATTCCATCTTAGTTCACACTGGTGACTCATATCTATGGGCCACATCATTCACTTACCAACAGATGGCGCTGTGTGCTCGTTTGTCACACTTAATTGAAAATATAAACACAATTAAATTAAACTATTTATGAAGAGTAAAAACCAACTTGGGAGAATTAAAAATAATTAATTTCTATTTAATAAAACATACAAAAAGCTTCTGATATTGCACTAAAACAAAGTATATCAAAGAATTCAAGCCATGGAAATCATTTTCATTCCTTGAAGTCGGTTTTTACTTTTTACCATTTATATTATTATTTTATTTACTTTTTTTTTATATAGAATAAGGGTGACAAACGAGCACACAACCCACCTGATGGTAAGTGGTTGCTGTGGCCCATAGACATCTACATCTATCTTCGTTTGCGAATTAAAATGCAGATGCGTTATCACCCGTGAGGACTAAGATAGAATGCCTCTTTTCCAGTAAAATGGGTCTCCGGTTCTCTACACTCACCATGCGAAACACAGCAGAATCGAGCTGCTATTTTACGCAGGTATTCTGTGAGAGCGTGGTCCTACCCCGGTCGATCCAACCCATTCGTGCTACAACTATACTACTAATATAGCTGCAGCATGGCTCTACCACGTCTTTTTATTATTACATCCCAACAATATAAATTTAAAAAACTCAATGGATTTTTTTTTAATTTATATGGTACAATCCCTAAAATGTATTCCATTTATTTAAAGAAAAAAAAATCATTAAAGTCCAAAATGTTAAAATTAGATTTCTTCAGTCACTAACATTTGCCCTTATATATTCAATCGTAAAGTTAGGGACACCACAAACACTTTTTTGTTTCTGCTACTTGGATTCAGTGTAATAAAGACACATTATCCAAAACATTTACAGAGAAAACTTTACAGGGGAAATAATTAAAACCTATTCCTTCATCATCATCATCATCATCATTACAGCTTTTCACAAGTCCACTGCTGAACATAGGCCTCGCCCAAGGAATGCCACAAAGCACGGTCCTGAGCCACCTGCATCCATCGACTTCCTGCATTTCTTACCAGATTAGCTCATGAGCCCAACGCTCTACGTTGCTCAAGTTGGACTAACTTAATTCCTACGCTAACTTGTGAGGTGATGTTTTCAGTTTTTATTTTATTATATTTGAGTAACAAACTTGGCAATTCGTTGGGCTATGTCGGTTGCATTATTAACATTTTAAATTGAATATCATTTTGCGAGGATGCTCATGAGTTTAGAGGAAGTTTATTTTATACATGGTATAGCCATGCTGCAACTATATTATATTGGTTTAATAATATTACGTTTGTAGCACGAATGTGTCATCTGGACCGGAGTGGGACCACGTTCTCACAGTATAGCAGCTTAATGCTGCTGTGTGTCATCTGGTGAGTGCAGTAGAGGACCGGAGATTTTATTTACTAGACACGAAGCATTCTATCTTAGTCTTCTTTTCATTCTAAATCGAACTATAGCGACGAACGATGCTGGAAAATCATGTTATGTTGATCATAACCCACAGACACCCACCTCACACACTGGTGATAGGAAGCGACTTTGGGCTTAAAAATATGAATGGTCCATCAGCATAGTGTAACAAACTTACGCTGAATTCATCAACCTTTATATTTAGCGTGAGCATTGGCATAGGCATAGGAAATTATTAAATCTTTGAAGAAGCGACGTCATTCAGGCTTCGTTCGGTAGTGGAAACTAAAATAACATTGCGTTTTTTAGTAAAGATAGCGTCAGACATCAGACGAGCGTCACATTGCGCGAGAAGAGTCCGAATTCGACGCTTCGCGAAGCTAAACTTCGGCTTCGAAAGTTGGAGATAGAAGCAGAGGCAGTGGAGAAGTCATACATGGATTTTCGTAAGCGCAGATCCGAGGTGAACAATGAAAACCTCCGACTGACTAAAGATAAAGCTTTGGACGAAATTGACCAGAATTTATGTGAGAACATTTTATTTATATGTATGGAATAATTTTTCTTGTCTTGCCTTTAGATATTCTTTCTCAAAAAAGAAAATAACTATAAAGAATATATTAGTGTGGTAAACTGGTTTACATTACACCTGCGATTTATAACTTAAATTGCATAGGTACACCGATTTCGGCGTAGTATTTGTTGCCGCATTTTACATGAGCGCCGGCGGTATCTAGTCAGAGCGCGATGACTTATCATTAATCTATGTTAAATTGTAAAGAGTCCCTCAGAGAAAAATAAACATATTCACTTTGGCACCGCAATATATTTATGAAAATGTAATGTATGTGCATAAAAACATAAATAGCTGTGATAAGAATAAGGATGTTCATACTTTAAACACTAGCAACAAACATAAGCTTGTAATGGCAGTTACTAGACTTCACAGAATCAGTAATTAATGTATGGGGCAATGTATACAACAAAACGCTTTTACAATAAAATTCCAGAACATGTTCAAAGTTTGTCAATAAACAAGTTAATTTTATTAAAGAAAATATAATATCAAGGAATATTAGAATGAAAATACCCCCGGGAAATGACGTGATCGCCAACATGCTGATTCTATGAAAATTCATTTAAAAATTGTACAAACAAAATTATTGTAAAGTGAAATATGAATTAAAAAAGAGTCCCGGTCGGTTTCTTGTTGGTTCTTCTCAGGACAGAAGTATTTTTCGAGCCAGTAGTAAATAAAAAATGACTTTCATTAAGTATTGTGAAATAATCAATATTGAAAAAAAAATTATATTCTGTTCCATTCCTGATGGTTTGAATATTGTAGCATCTAGGCGCTTTCCATTAACTTCAAACCAGGCTGCAGATGAGATGTCACATCTGATAAACTGACTCCCTTACCCTTCAGTCCGGGACCAGTATGTGCACTGCCCTTTTCGGCAGCCCTACCACTAAACTAAAAAGCTTTGTTGCTTCATACAGTAGTTATAAAATATTTTCGCAACCCGTTTTAATAAGTTTTGTCTTTTAATATTTGTCGTAACCTAAATTTTATGTTAAAACATATAATTGGTTTTCGGATCTAAGTGCCTTGTTCCGTGATCCTTGCACAGCATTAAAATATACCTCTAATGTTGTGGAAGTCAAAAATGTAATGATAAAATTACCTTGCGTCGGGGTTTACACACACAATATATATGAGTATGAAAAAAAGGAATTGTTTTTTTCCTGCATGTAAGACTCTTTTCGAAATAATAGAGGTCGTGCATAGCTTCTTCAACTCACTGTTATTACTCGCTCCTTAGCAATTTATAATCTACTACTTTTTGTTTCAGACATCCTGTACAGCAGTTCCTTTCACAAACAACATAAAAATGTCAATACCAAAGATGAAAATAAGTATATAGAGGTAACAAAGGAGGCTTTAAAAAAAGATTTCGATAAATATCTCAGGGAATATCAAACTAAATATAATTTTATGGAGCCGCATTTTGCCAATAAAAATACTACGGCTGTTAAGGTTAAGCCGATACCAGATGCATATATCAACTTGGATAAAGAGTTGGATGACGCAAACAGAATTCAAAATAATTTACAAAATGTGAATTATTTAGAGGCACCATTAACGGAATTCAGAAAATTGTACCATAATCCAAAACCTCATAAAAAAGCTAGAACAGATATTTCAAAACCAAGGTCCCCCCCTGTTTCAGATAGCTATGAAACTAAGCAGGATAAAATGGAAAATGCCCAGTTCAAACCCCCCTCCGATATTTGTATTGATAAGAATGCTGAAATTACCGATCATCCCAAAATGAAGGCAACCGAAGAATTAAAAGAATGTACGGAAAACAAAATGGTTGAATCAAAAACGTTAAAAGAACATAATATAAGTGAAACATCTGCTAAACAAATTCATGACGAATTGCACTTGGATACTAACAAAAATATACTCAAGGTTGAAGTAGAAAGTGTAACACAAACAAGAAATATTAAAACACCAGATTCACAAGATGATTTAATGATTGTTGTACAAAGTTCAATAGATACCCAGGAGTTAATATCACAAGATAATATGGAAAAGCATGTGCCAATGACAATAGTATTAAGTCCCAAAATAAATAGTCCTAGGAAACCAGTAGACACTGAACCAGATAGAAGTATAATCATTAATGAAATTAAAGATTTGTTGTTAGAAGAGCAGTCTGGTAGAAAGTCTAGTATACCAAATTCACCGGATGATTCAATAAAAATTGCACCCACGAAAGAGTTCCTTACGAGCCTAAAAGAAAATAATGAAGAAAAATCTCCCAACAAGTCTATTAGCAGTCCTTCCCCAAAGCTAGTCGCCCATCACTCTAAAAATGACACTTTAAATGCTATTTTTCAAACAGAATCCGCTAAAGGTGCATCCAGTGTTAATGTAGATTTAGTCAACTCTCAAGATGGACTTGAATCCTTAAATGAGACTGATGAAGATCAGAAAGATTACCCTGACGATTTTTCCGCTGACGTTGACAACTACAATAGTCATTCAATGTTAGAAAATTCCCCCATCTCCCTCCCCAAGACCTCCGAAGACGATAACTTTTGGGATTAAATTACAGTTACCAAAAAAACCAAAGAATATGCCAGTCATAATTTATTTTTCTAATATTTATGTGAATTAAAACGTATATAAAACATACTTTTTTTACATATTTCTTTTATTTTCTCATTTAGATATAAAAGTACAAACATTCGTAAATGTATATCTCTGTGCAACGTTCGATTATTAACTTTTGGCAAATATCACAATAATATATGACATACAATATTGTTAAACTATAAATGCAAATCAACGCAGTGAACGGTGTTTATTGTCAAATACTTGCAAAATAAAACAATGTGGAATCATTTACAAATGCAAAAACGAAATATAACTAACAATTAATTACATTGAACAATGTCTTAATGTTTATGTTAGATACCTAACATATAAAATATAAAAATGAGATTATTACATGAACACAACATACATATAATACATTGAGAGCTAACAAACTATGATAACCATATGATTTCAGCAAAGTGGTTTAAAATGTAATAGTTTTAAAATGGATAATATCAAAGCAAACCAAATTCACAATATTTCTCACTCCCACTAATTGCTGTATGTCATAGAAACAACCTTTGTTTATTTCACAACGAATTTAAATGGAAGATTAGGTGATATATTCAAACAGATTCTATAAAGACATTATAGCAACAAAAATCTGCTGTTGTTTTAAAATTATTTCTATTCCATGGTTACAGTTAGTAGAAACATACTTTAAGCACTTAGATTCCAGAAAATGTGAGAATATTCGCCAACATAAATGCATATATTTTGGTCGATATAAGAGAGTACACAAAATATTCGCATATTGTGGAAACTTGTATCTATTATACATAGGCACCATAATCGCATTCAACTCTACAATTGTTTTTGATGTTATCTGAAATATTATCAATCAATCAAATCCTATCAATATTAATATAGTACAAGTTGCAATAAAAAATCCGTTAAACTAATATAGGTACAATTAATTATTCATCGATATAATTCACAATAATTTTAACTACAATTCAAATGAAATATATTTGTTAATGTTATGAACTTTAAGGCGACCACGACTTTATTATGTAAATAACAATGTCAATTTCGCGTTTCTGTTATTTCTTGGAGCAGTGTACTGTGAGAAATACATATCTCAGAAACCAAAGCTAACATTATGGCCCATGTTTTTGGTTGCCGTAGCCGAGCGAGGTGAATTTGGCCCAGTGACGCGAAGCCAGTTCGAAACCTGAAAATTATACTATGATATTTTATTTTTATTTATTTTAACAATGCTATTAAATTTACTAATATCGGGAATATTTTGTGTTAAATGTAAACTGGTATTATAATAAGAGTGGTTCACAACAGTAGTCGAGTGGAGGATTGGAACCTACGACCTTAGTTTTCCGACGGCTCCTTGGCGCAGTGGCTTAGCAGCTTGCAGCGTTGAGGGCCGTGAGGGCATATAAGTCGTTAGGGAAGACAAAGCGTCTGCATTTTGTTTCCTAATCGAGGATCGATGTAGGTATCTATGGGATAGCACCCACTCATAATTAGGTGGGCTGTGTTCTCGTTTGTCACCAGTGCGTGGGTAACGGCTCCGCTATTACCTCAAGTTAGATATTTGGGTATATTATTGAAAAGATCTGCAGCCAGAAATTTAATAAAACCTGATAAAGATGAAGAAATTTGACTAGATTGTAAAAAAAGTGTTGTCACCTGTAGAGGCAGTGACCTGCCAGAGTCGTCATCTTGTTCCTTGTTTGGCGTACTGCAACGACCAGACAACCGCGACCTCGCACGTCCCACTCGCGAACAAGGACTGACTACAAAAGGACTGCTCGCAAAAGGACTGCTCACAAAAGGACTGCTCGCACAAGGACTACTCGCCAGCGATAGTGAGGCATGCGTTGTACTCTCATTCAGCCCTGGCCCTGGCTGCCACCTGGACATAAGAAACACCACGTATAACATCGCACAATAGGTCAGTTCGACCAGAAAACGACCATAATGCTGCTGTGTTTCATCCGAGACCTCATAGGTGACAACGCATCCGAATTTTGATTCTTAACCGATGATAGATGCAGGTGCATATAGGCTACAGCATCTACTTACAGGAGAACTATGTGTTTATATGTCACCCTTGTATATCAAAGAATATATCCACTTGAGAACATCCGTAACCCAGTATCAATTGTACTCAAAACATTGAAACAACTTAAGAAAGTAAAATTTAAAAGTGCAACATGTTAAGAACCAATATGTGTATTTTAGAATAAATCTTTTTTAATATTCGCATTCGCATTTGATTATGCAAATTTTTTGCGAATGTATTTGGCAATGAAAAGTGACAATAGTTAACTAGGTAATAGATAACTTCTAAAAATAAACTACGAACTTTTTAACACACACTTGAGCGAAGTAAATTAACACATTTCAATACACTAAACTACTTTAAATAGTATCTTTACTGAGAACACAATGTAATAAGATTTATACTATTTATACGAGATTTATCGGTATCTAATAATTATCTTGCACAAAAAATTGAGTACTTCACTTATACATGAAATTTACAATATCTTGAGAAAGTAAACGAAAACGTTAACTTTTCTTATAAAAAAACTAGCTGTTCCCCGCGACTTCGCCCGCGTGTAATTTAGGGTTTTATTTGTTGCGCGGAACCCTAATTCTTTTTGTAAAATATAAGTAACCTACGTTACTCTTTATAACATCAGCTATCTGCCAGTGAATCCCGTCGAAATCGATCCAGCCGTTTCTTAACTTAAAGCGAATCAAAGATTATTCTTTTTTATAAAATTATAAATCGAATAAAAAATCGCTATCAATTTATCGATTTTATGACTGTTAATTGGCAACATCGAATCTGACAGCTAGGCCCATGTCATAATTACCAAAACTAAATACATAGTCATAAGTCGAATTCATTTGCATTTATGTTATTTTGTTTGTTTTCTCGCGGATTTGTTATCTAAGCAACGGATAAGCTTTCTAAATGGACTCCGATAATTCTTCTCACCCTGTTGACCACGTTCTGAAATTGGATCCCGCTCCCACTTCTTACGATAACCTCTGCACGAACTTGGACTCGATATCCACTGTTAACGATGACCCCAGCTTTCACACCGGCCAGAGTTCTTCCTAGTTCTCAGTAACTCATCCAAGAGAACATTTACGCTGTGTCAATTGTTGTTTAAATGTCACGAAAATATGAAGTCATTTGTTGTTAAAAACTGTTCTTGTGAAAATAAAAAAATCTTTATATCTTAAAAATTCGGACTTTTTTTAAACCAGTTCTTTAACCATTTCATTCTTTTAATTGCATATTATCATTTCCATATGCTTTTATATGTGGGCACCCATAGCCGAAGTGTCTATGAACGGTGGGCATTCCCCTCAAATAATCAATAAACCAAGTGTTGTTTTAAAGCAGATAAAGTTGAAAAATAAATAAATCAATCTTACTTCTCTCTCTCTTTAGGTGAGTACAGTGAGATGGTGTGCCGCCACCTGTACACGTTGGGAAATTGCTCCAGCGGAACATCACTTTGCAATATCGCTTCATACACCAATCGGTCCATTTTTGTCGGTTCCTCACTGCGAGAAATTACATTTTTAATATTATTTTTCGTATAACTTTTTTTCTTTATTATATACTATATTATTACGAAATAACCAATAATTAAAATTACGATTGCCTAACAATTGTAATTTTTACACGTCGACGTCAAACAGGTTAAATATCAGCTCTTAGACCACTTTATATTCGACGATTTCCTTTCAATATTTACCACAAAATTAATATTATAATATATTATATTACCCATTTACGAAAAATGCTACAGGTTTTTCACCCCTGAGAGCTAAGATGTAATGCCTTGCAATTATACTGGCTCGTTAAACTAATTAAATAAATAAATTCATTAAAACTGAAACACAACGGTGGTACAATACTGCCTGGGGACAGAAATATATATGAGGATTGTACCAACTCAAGAGGATATTGACTGCTAGGCTTACCCTAGACTTTAAGATTATAGGTTCTATCACAAGTGCATCTGAAAGGAGCTTACCCATATATAAAAGGTTCCACCAATGCCCGATCACTGGCATCCTCTAGTTTGTCCTCATCTTCTTTACCGGCGTCAGAGTGATCGGAGAGCTCCGAGGCAGTGAGATAGGCCTCCTCGCTATCCGACTGGCAGGAAGCCACTGAGTCGTCGTCTGATATCTGTAATCAATATACATCTTTATAAAAAAATTGTTGATCATAGTTACCTTTGGTACACTACTTCAAAAAAGAATAAAATTATTTCCAAATAAATTGTGCCAAAGTGAATCAAAGAATTAAAGGCCCAAGAAGCTATTAAATTACGTATTTATTAGTTTTAAAAGTCAGTTTTTCAATCGGAAGATTTAGTTGATTTAGTACGTGGTCGGTGAAGAACAAAACCGGCATGTCTGAAATATTTCGCTAATACGCATTCGGGCAGCGCGGCAAGCACTTCCTTGTACTAAAAAACCCCTCTCAGACATGAGAGGAGGCCTGTGTCCAGCGGTAGGGTGTAGGCAGTAACTTATAGGCATAACTAATAGGCAGTAACTTAACGTTACATTTAAATAAAAAGCATCAGTAGAAAATATATAAATATCTTGGTATAAAAAGCAATAATCAAAAGTGCAGACACCTGGTACTGAAAACGTCATTCCGCCTGTCAAGCATGTCAAGTATAGTATATCCTCACTACACTAGCAGTAAACTGCTTTTTTAAACGACTTCAAAAAAAGGAACTGCTTTCCAATTCAACTGTATTTTTTTGTGTTCTCTCTGAACTTTTTTCTAGGTCAACCGATTTTGATGATCCTTTTTTTTTTATTTGAAAGCTGGTGTGTTCTCATATGGTCCCATATAAATTTGATCAAGGTCTGACCAGTAGTTTTTAAGTTATCCTTAATAGTGCGTATTTAATTGACTTCGACTACATTGATAATGTTCTTATCAATGTAGTCGAAGTCAAGTTTTGACTGCCTCGTTGGTCTAGTGGTTGTAGTAGTGCGACTGCTGATCATGAGGTCGCGGGTTCGAATCCCGGGTCGAGTAAAAAAAAATCAGTTATTGAGTTTTTCTATCAAGAAATTCTCAGTAGCTGCCCGGAGTCAGGAAGTTGGCGGTGTCTCACCCCCGTGCTTCGGAAAGCACGTTAAGCCGTTGGTACTGCGCCTGATCTCTCTCCGGTCGTGTCGGTTGACCGTCCCATCGGGCTATGAATAATCCTGTCCTGCGCCGATGGCTAGTCTCCGTTGAGACTGACCGCCGTGACCGAAATTCGGTCTGGAGGACATTATTATTAATGTTCTTATTTTATTTATATTGAAGTCGGTTGTACTAAATTTTTAATTTTACCACATGTGTTCACTAGTCTATGAAAAGTCCAGGGCTGAACATAGGCTTCCCCTATAGATTGCCTCATAGGAACGATATATACAAGTAGTTGCCACACTTGGCAGGCAGGTTGGCCTAAATAATAATAAAAGGTTGCGATATTTTATTTTTTATTTTAAAGTGTTATTAGGAAGATGTTGCCGCTCATCACCCTCCTGCTTCAGTTTACCTGTGTCACCATCTTACGACACCTACGACGTCGAATCGATGATGAGGCAGGAATCCCATAGATTCGCTTACGCCGGTAATATTTACCGGCGAAGATATTATAGTCGGTTATTATATTATTTTAGAGATAATGAGAGTTCTTTTATTGGAATTTTATTCAAGATTAATACAAATCAATATGGCAAAATGAACCAACTTACCTCAGCTTCTACAACTTCACACTTTGCCATATTGACAGTATAAAGCGCAGGACTGCTGTCCCCAGCTGGCGAATTTACGTTCACTGGGCATACCACTTCGTTTGTCTGTACTTTACCATCGCCTGTAATTAATTAATCATTATTTGAAAGGCATAATTATTTTATCTAGTTAAGGCTTAATGCACCAGTTACACTAACAAAGAGTCACTTTTCCTAACCTAAATGGTCGACTAGACCGCGGGAGGATCACGCTCACACAATACCAGCGTGAAATTATAGTATGCTACCGCTGCGTTTCGCATGGTGATTGATTTTTTTTATAGGATTCGGTGACAAACGAGCACACAGTCCACCTGATGGTTAGTGGTAGCTGTGGCCCATAGACATCTACATGTATCCTCGTTTGCGAATCAAAATGCAGATGCGTTGTCACCCGTGAGGACTAAGGTGGAATGCCTCTTTTCCAGTAAAAAGGGCCTCCTGGTGAGGTAAAGAGTACCGGAGCCCTTTTTAACAGGCAATGAGATATTTTAGTCCTCATGGGGCGACAACGTATGTGCATTTTGATTCTTATATGACGATAAACATAAGTGTCTATGGCCACAATCACTTACCATCAGTTTTGTGGTGTATGTGAAAACGTCATGTAATACGAGTAAATAAAAACTTTATTAAACCCTTAAAATTCGATTGGAATATGCGTACGTCTCGTAAATTATTTCCCTAACAATTTAGAAACTATATCAGGCACATACTCGACATCAAAGGCATTAACTAACTGTTAACTAATAAAAAAACATTGCTTTTAATTGTATAATACTGTAAGACTCATACTTAGTGGTCGTATGCACATACTAGCTGGTACACGCTCACTTCACTGGGCGGAAGATAATAGACGATAATAACGTAGAATATAAAATATTAGAGTAACTATATAATATATAATACATATATTTGGTTGTTTTAAATGGGATTTTAGAGTTTCTAATCAGATGTCTTACTAAATTTAATATTTGTAAAAATGTTATTTGCTTCTGACCGTACCTACACGTGCCGACATATTTATTACCTACGTCAGCTGTGAGGTCACTGACACGGCCGCCACAAAGCGACCTGCTGCGCGACGCGAGCATCCTCAAGGTTTTTGTGTACATTGTTATACCTATCTAGACAAAGTAATTCTCCGAAAATTTAAATTTATAAATTATAGAAATAACAATGAAAAGTTTTAATAATGCGCTTGCAGTTTATGAAGAATCCATTTCTCTTCATGAATACCTAATAATATTTAAAATGTTCTTATTTATTTTATATTTTATAATACCTTACAAAAATCATTTTACAAATAATCCCGTTACGTAGATGACGATATTAAGACGAATTCAAAATTTCCGAAATTAGGTAGGTATGTTGAGATCAAACATACATTAATTCATTACAATCTATTAAAGTCAACTATAGGCGTCCCCACATTTAACCTCATAAGGAGGCTATATCAGCCATAGTTTCTACTTTTGCCAGGCGGGTTGGCAACCACAGCTTTTCACTTTAGATCTAATTGTTATTAAAACGTCTTCTGGTCACTCTCACTCTCCTCACTCACCCGCCTTTTACCACACCCAGGGGATGGTAGTAGATATTCTTCCACCGCCAATCCTTATTGTTATTGAATACTTATGTACGTATATGTCGTAGAGCTATGTTGCAGCTATATTAGTAGTATAGTTGTAGCACGAATGGGTCGGCTCGACCGGGGAAGGACCACGCTCTCACAGAATACCAGCGTAAAACAGCAGTTTAACAATACTATGTTTCGTATGGTAAGTGTAAAGAACCGGAGACCCTTTTTACTGGAAAAGAGGCATTCCATCTTAGCCCTCAAGGGTGACAACACATCCGCATTTAGATTCTTTATTCAGGATAGATATAAATGTCTATGGGCCACAGCATCCACTTGCCATCAGGTGGCCTTTGTGCTCATTCGTCACCGTTATTCTATTTAAAAAAAATGGTGACCAACTGACTACGACGTTGTCGGATGGCATAACTGTCATTAAATAAGTTTTTCAGGACCGTTTTTGGATTATACTAAGAGAAACCTTAGTACAGCTACTTGTATAGCACAGGACTTCTTTTGGTATTTTTAAATTGCAGACAATTTTTTTACACCTATAAACGACTGCAATCATTATAATATTTAACGTAAACGTCGGTAGCTCATGTAAACATTTTAATTAAGATATTAAATTTTAATACTGCCATTTTGTTTTACTAATAAATCATATTTTCATTTTTATGTTAATTGAAGTTACGGAGAGTTTTAAAGAAGGTATCACGAATAAAATAAAACTATTTTTATGAATTTTATCGCGTTTAATTTTTATAGTTTTTATTTCTAATTCTATTTCATTTATTGAATAAAACTATTTTTACGGATTTTATCGCGTTTAATTAAAAAAAAAATAAGTTAATTAAACGCGATAAAATCCGTAAAAATAGTTTTATTCAATGTGTAGTGTTCGCGTAAATATAAGAAATCATTCTATTTCATTTATTTTAATTTTAATTTGACGATTTTCATTTTCAATTTGACGTCAAACACCTAAGTGCCCCGTGAACATAGGAGCTGCAAATCATCCGAAACGTCGCGGATTAAAAATAAATAAATTTAAAACGATAAAATCCGTAAAACTAGTTTATCCAAGTTAAAATAAATTTATAAGTGATTACTTACCAATATCTTGATCAAATATCAGCCTCCTAATAAAACTTTCACTTTTCGGGCTCGTGGACAATGTCGATCTGTTTTTCCTGAACGACGCGTTCTTTTTACTGTTCCTCTCGAACGCCTCTATCTTCCAATCGCAGCGACATTTGCTCGCCCTCTCCCAGATCTCCGAGCACTCGGTCTCTGAGACCGCCGGCCCCTTTGTCTCGTCGGTCTCCGTTATTTCCTCGCATATGAAACTAGATAAACACCTTACGTGATCGTCTATCACGTGTGTCGTCCTCACTTTGTTTCGGTACGTAAACGGTTTCCGTTCGTCGTCGGAGCTGAATATGTCATCGTTAGGACACCTCAGTTTCACCAGGAACTCCACCAGGTTATTGACGTCGTCAAGTTCTTTCGTTTGCTGCTTGAGTTTGAACACGACCAACTGAGCCAACCGAGAATGTATTAGTGCAAAGTTAATCTTCTGGAACCTCTCGTCGTCCATATAAGTGTACATTGTGTGCTGCAAATGTTTCGCTTCTGATTTCAGAGAGTCCCCAGCGACTTCCGGTTCCGCTGTGAGGGAGAACACCAACGCGTCTGCTATCCTCTTCGCGAAAACTTGGCACGTTCTTTCGATGCACAGCAGTTGGTTGACCGTGTGGTTGATAGGTGGCGCTGTGTCTCCGTTTGTTACGGTAATTGCCTTCAGGTTGGGCTGTCTGCAGAGCCGTTGCTTGATCGGATCGGTCTTCTTCCAATGAGGCGGCCTCTCCGAGGATATTTTGCAGGTTTTCATTGCTGCACACAAATCCGAAATGGGGCTCAGCGGTGAGTCTTTGCTAGGACTATTTTGTGATAGGTTGCCTAAGCTTATTCTAGATAAAGATAGATCGTCAGGCGAGTGTTGTGATTGTGCGCAACTATCGCTGTATGCAAAGGAGCAGGCGCACTCGTATTTACTTTTGAGATAATTTTCTAAGAGTGTTAAGCCTTCATGAGTACGAAGATCTGTGAAGGTGTCTAAGAACGGCCAGTATTCCTTCCAGCCCACTTTCAGTTGTTCCGCCAGACTCCTGTCAATATAATACTTAAAAATTAATGTTTCAATAATTATATGTACACTTATGGAATAAAATAATTCTTATTATATCAGAAGGGATTGAAAAAAGGTTCCAAAATTAGTTACGGTTCTTCAAAACATCTTACTTTATAGTATAGTTCCCGTTGTAGTCCCATTTTGAGATACCAATTCCAAATAATAAGGGAAACCTTTTATGGCATTTCTATTTATATTTATTTTATATATATTTGGACTTGTTAAATAAAGATGCCTTACGGTACTCATTTAGGTTTTGGTTTTGGTTTCAGTTCTGGTTCTGGTATTAGCACCGCTAAAAACTAATTAATTACCGATATTTTTGGAACCTTTTCAAATTTAAGTTACCATAACTTATTAGAAATACACAGCTGAACATAGGCCTTCCCCGAGAAATGCACACACACGCGCGCGCCAACATTTCCAAGGCCGATTGTGTATATATGCGTATGCGTGCGTGTGTGTGTGTGTGTGTACGTGTATGTGTATGTGTGCGTGTGCGTGTACGTGTGTGTGCGTGTACGTGTGTGTGTGCGTGTACGTGTGTGTGTGCGTGTACGTGTGCGTGTACCTGCCGACGGCCTCGAGTCCCTTGGCGGTGTCGGCGAGGCGGAAGGTGTGTCGCGGCGGCGTCTTCCAGCGGCGCCGGAACGAGTCCGCGTCGCGCGCCGCCATGGGGCCCGCGAACGCACGGATCTCGTACCGCGGACTCAGCGGGTCGCTGTTGATCTCCTACACAAATGGAACCGATTAAGCAAGTGTTGCAGACGGCGAGGGTGCACCCCCCCCCCCACGGTCGCGCCGCACGCGACATCGTCTCGCCACGCGTTGCAACCATTCACAGGAGTACGTCGGCCGTGAGTATAAAAGACGGGCATCCAACGGGCGGCAAACATTCACAGCACATTAAGAGCTTCAATCATCAAGAAAAACAAGACGAAGAAGAAAAGTATGAACCCTCAGTTTTAATAAATTAGTTAATTAAAAAAAATTGCCGCCTTTGTAAATAGTTTATAAATTATTTAAATACTTGCGTACCTCTTTTAATTCTTTCAATAGAACCGTTATTATAGTAAAATAAGGTGTACGCAACTTCACATAGTAAAATACACAGTTTTATAAATTAATACAGTTCACATCAGCCAGGTTGGACAAAATATGGTATTTAAAAAAAGACTTTTCTATGTATACGTCGCCACTAAACAGGCTCGACAGCCTAAATACGAGTATATTAATACAAGTATAATCGACTTCTATGTATGTATACGTAGCTTACTTAACAGGCTCTGCAGCCTTAATATAAGTACATTGCGTACTAAGTTACGCTCAACTCTCCGTAATTCCTTTATTCTTTAGTCGACTGCGAGCAGGCGAGTTTATAATATAGAGTAGCCCGCACGACATATATATTAATGTTAATAATTGTAATTGTTAGTAGTAGTCCAATTAAAGTCCTAGACTGAACAACACGTCTCTACTCATATATTTTTATAGGATATGGTGACAAACAAGCACACAGTCCACCTGATGATAAGTGGTTGCTTTGACCCATAGACATCTACATCTATCCTCAATAAAGAATCAAAATTCAGATGCGTTGTCACCCGTGAGGACTAAGATGGAATGCCTCATTTCCAGTAAAAAGCGTCTCCGGTTCTCTAAACTCACCATACGAAACACAGCAGAGTTAAGCTGCTATTTTACGCTGGTATTCTGTGAGAGCGTGGTCTTTCTCCGGTCGAGCCGACCCATTCGTGCTACAACTATACTACTCATATAGCTGCAGCATGGCTCTACCACATATAGAATATCATTGGCACCTTTTAACATTACAGTCATGTCGACTAGCCAGGATATGCGCTTCATCAATTGCAAGCGCACCACAGTGGCCTACATGTATATAAAAAAATACGTTTTAAAAAATAAGTACAAAAAATTATACGAAATAAATGAAAACAGGGAGTGGAGCCGGATATGACAAAAAAAAAATCACTGAAGCGAATAATGAACGTGAACAAAATATTACATATTTTAATTAATTTTGTTTTGTTAACGACAAACGTTGATTTCGACAGCATAACACTGATTTTGTTTAATGTGACTCTAAGAAAACGGCCGTCATTATTTATGTGCATACTTCCTAGATGTATTTTGCAGTTTATTTCAGATAAAAACAGTAAATGTAAATGAAAATACAACTGCGTAGCTTATTTGCCGTGGTTGCCACAGCTGTGACACAGTTTTTATTCTGAATTAACGGTTTCGACGGTTTAATTCTATACAAAAAAGTCTACTTATCTTCGGCACGATTTTTGATACTTATTAAAATAGTAAATATTCGAAAAAAAAATATTTAATTAAATTCTTAAATGGATCGGTACCTAAAATACTTTATATTAATTGAGATAAAAAATATATTTAATTTAATCACCGGGGAAAAAACTTTTACGTGCGTGTTCTCGTTTTTTAAGCGATAACCATAAAATATTTTTCGGTAGTATGAAAGGCATGTTATTATATAAAAGTATTAACCAGCAATTTTTTTTACATTTTATAGTATTCGTAACAAACGACCAAACAATTCTCTAGATAATGTGGCCCATAGACATCTACATGTCTCCGATTAAAAACCAAGATGTAGTCACCCCTAAGGACTGAGTTCGAAAGTCTTCATCTTGTAATAATACTGGACTTTTACACCCTTTAGATTGGCATACAGCAGTGCAAGCAATGCTATTAGGCGGCATAAAATAAGTAAGAGGGTGAAATCAACACAGATGCACTCTTAGACAGAAAAGGAGTCTTACATTCCATTAGACATTCTATTTTAGTCCTCCATTAGAAATTAGAATGGACATTCCATTTTAGTCCTTAGAGGCGAATATTTTTATATAAAACTGGTGCAGGTGTTCATGAGCTTCAACAACAACTGACCAAGTTGGCTGTAAGTCCATTTGTCACTTCTGTTTTATAAAAAAAAAAACATGTGCGCAGTTCACACGCGGTAGAAGTGAGACCTTCAGCAAATTGCAAGCATAATTGTTTTTAACATCGTAAAATCTACTAGGTAATCATTTTATCGAACAAAAATTTATTGACTTTTAAGGTAGTACGTAAACTAGACGCTAGATGGCCTAAACACGACTAATTTAATAAAGACATTGGATCGTTAAGATAGTTTTGATTGGTATAGATTGCTTAAGATGACACATACGGTCTGTTCCCGGCCTTATCCCCGCTGAAGTCATCATTTTTTAGTTTATTTGGGTTTTTGTGTAATTGAAACATTATTAAGTCGTAGAAGTAGCAATCGCGATACTCGGACATTATACTTTATTTTACTAGGTCATATCATTGCCTCAAAATCCACACAACTCAACACAACGTCCGAAAATAACATCTGTCATTGAATATAGTGTCGTTTACACACACAGACGTGGGTGAATTCTTAGTCCCTACATTTACGAAAATGGAACACTAGATGGCGTGAATGAAAAAAATGTTTTCCTTTTTTCTGTATGGGTAGGCAGAACTACAGAACGCCACCTGCTACGATATAAATTATGTACGATTTATCATCTGCCTAGCCTTTTTCCCAACTATATTGGGGTCGGCTCCCAGTCAAACCGGATTCAACTGAATTATAGTATTTTATGTATTTATAGTATTTTACGATTATGTTATAAAAATAAAAGTTATATTTGTAAAATGAGCTGTGGTAACTCAGATGGTTAGCACTCGCTGTAAGTTTCCCAGTACGCGAGAAACCCGGGTTCGATCCCCGCCGGCACCAATGAAATTATTAATTGCAATTTTAAGTGCTGATTTACCACGTGCTCGGCGGTGAAGGAAAACATCGTGAGGAAACCTGTATGTCTGACAAATAAGAAAAAAAAAATATATATTTCGAAGACATGTGAAGTTCGCCAACACGCATTGGGGCAGCGCGGCGGACCTTTCCTTGCCCTAAAATGTCAGAAATGAGTGGAGGCCTTTGCCCAGCAGTGGGACGTGTATATAGGCTGTAACTTTAACTTTTTTAACTTATATTTGTAGGCGTAAATAAACTAATTAATTCAATAATAATCTTGGAAAATAAATTATCTCAACACTAAGAACAATAAAACGCAGTTTTATTTTATAACCTTACACAATTGAAATTAATGATCAAAACAAGTATTTGAAGTAACACGCCTGATACACGCCTATTCACTCAAAACTAATAACACAGATGATTTTCGGTATGAATCATATACCGACACGGTCATTCCTGCGTCATCATGTCATCCGTGGCAACATAAATTAGCCGCTTTTTATTGTTATATTAATCGTTTGTTTACTGTGCCATTAAGTAAAGAAAATTATTTAAGAGCTTAATGTGATTTATCAAATTGCGGTCTCTAACGGTTATCCAAAAAATATCATTGACAATGCAATAAAAAAGAAACAAAAACTTGTCGTACGCAATTCTCTGTACGCGGTTAAACCTCAAAGTGATCGTTTTGACCGGCAGTTAAACCTACTTAGGTTCCATATCTGAAAAAATAGCTAATACTCTTCGACAGAGTGGCGTGTACGTGGCATTCAAAACAAACAATTCACTCAGGAATATTTGTAATTATAAAGATAAGTTAGATATTCGTCTAAAATCTGGTGTTTATAAACTTATTTGTGACGAATTCCAAGCCGTTTACGTGGGTCAGACTGGTCGCAACTTCGAAACACGTTATAAAGAACATTTAGTCGCGTACAGGAATTGTAACCCCGATAAATCACATTTTGCTAAACATCTCTTAGACACTGGACACAGCCTAGCCAATGACCACTCCTTTAAAGTCTTACATAGTTGTAATAAAGGATTACGACTGTGTGTGCTGGAACAGTTAGAGATATTGAAAAATAATAACGGTAATGTTGCACTGCTGAATGAACAAACAAATGTTTCCAACTCGCCTCTCTTAAACATGTTTAAGCCTGCTCCTTGATGATATATAGCCGCGCAACATGGTCGTTTGTCAACCTCACGGTGCGGTGGTCAGCGTTTGGTTGCGTGGTAGTAGGGTAGGCAGACGTTTCGCAGTAGTTTCTTGTTAATTTCACAGCAAATATCGGCGTACGTTAGGTTACGTAATTGGAGCGTGGTTGCGTCAGCAAGTAGTATAAATAGCAGTAGTTTCGACTCGCCGCTCACTTAGCGGCCAGCCTCCGCAGAGTCTACTTCACCTAAGGATACTTCGTGTAGAGGCGAAACAAGTGTCGTATTTTCGAGACTGGTGTGTCGCGCCTAGTGTGGTAGTGCTGGGGGTGGTAGTGCTGGGATTAACGGCGACGGGTATAGTGCGCGCGATTGAGGGAGGGTGGGAGGTCCCCTTAAAACTGGGCAGGACACATCATTTTCTTTCTTTACGCGGAATTAAGCAAATTAGTTTATAACAACCCCATTATAATGGTTTTCCGCAAAGTAACGCCTGATTCTATCAATTAGTTTTATATGTGGTAGAGCCATGCTGCACCTATATTATGGTTGTAGCTCAAATGGGTCGGCTCGGCCGGGGAAGGACCACGCTTTCACAAAATACCAGCGTAAAATAGCAGCTTAACACTGCTGTGTTTTTTAGCTGCAGGTTTCATTTTTATTAAGATTGCCTCATAGAAGGGATGTTTATACCCATAGTTGCCACGCTTGCAATCAGTAATGTAAAACAGTATGATTGCACGGTGGCAATCATACTGTTTTAATTATTAATGAGTTGTAATTAGGAAGACGCTGTTGTCGGTCTCCTGTTTCTCTCCATCAGTCGCCTCGTACCGACATCCACGGGATGATATGGGATGGGTTTTATTATGTCGCCATTAAACTATGAATGACGGTTTGGCGGCTCCGTGGCGCAGTCACTTAGCAATGAGTTGCAGCACTGAGAGCCGCGGGTTCGAATCCCGCACGGAACAAATATTTTTATGGCCTACAAATAATTGTTCCGGGTCTGGATATTTGTCCTTGTGAAATTTATATATGTAAACTGGCCCCAATAGAGAAAATCCTGGTGTGGAGGTAGTATAAAAAAAATCCACTATTACTAAAATGAAGGGCTCTCACGGGCGGGGCCGCGGGGGTGAAGGGCAGGCCGATGGTGGGCGCGGCGCTCTCGTCGTCGGCGTGCAGCACGGGCACGTAGAAGCGCTCCTGCAGCATGCCGCCGATGCTGCGCGCCACTTCCGGCGCCGCGTTCGAAGCGCGAGCGCAGATTATCTGTGCACGTATACAGATTAATGCAACGTGAGTTTGACAAACTTGACGCGGCGGATTGATGCTTCTGTACCTTCAATATTATTAAACAATGCTTCCAATAGGGGTTTAATACTTAAAAGTGTCATTGACTATGTCGTAAGATTTCTTTAAAAGAGACTCATGAGTCCTGCAAGTGATACTTGTTTTTTAACCAACTGCGAAATAAGGAGGGTAATGTTTTTCGTTAATATGTATGTATGTATCTATGTATGTCTATTTCTTTGGCATGCACTGTAAACCTAAACGGCTTTAGAACGGTCGTTAGACTCGTCTTAATTGTGAGACAGACTATAAATTTTTTCCCTTTTTAGTATACATTTTTGTGCAGTCAGGTTTTGTTTTTAAATGAACTCATCTTCTTTTAAATTATGGCTTCTCTTGATAGAATTCTCGGTAGAAAAGTCTCCTTCTTAGGAGACGGTACTCAATTCGACTGTATGTTTTTTTTTTAATGTGTGTAACTTTTTTCTGGGTGAACGGATTTCGATGATTCTTTTTTTATATGAAAGCTGATGATTCTGATGTGGTCCCATATAAATTTGATCAAGGTCCGACCAATAGTTGTTGAGTTATTCTTAATAATTTATATTGAAGTCTGTTGTACAAAATTATTAATTTAAAATTATTATTTCAAATATTGATCAAGACATCTTTTGACTGTTGGTTTGCAACACTAATTTAGAAAAAAATTACCGCATTAAGCTTACAGAGACAAAGAGTGGAAAAAAAATCACTATTCAATATAATACTGTTTCAATGAATTCAAAATTAGCGATTTCAGATATCTTACGTCCTTGGGCTGCTCGCCGTACTTGTTGGTGGCATATCTGTTGCACTGCGGGAAAGAAGTGAGCACGTCAACTACAGCCTCGGCGCCGAATTTGGCGGCAAAGTGAAGCGGCGTCTCATTCATCGCCTTGTCCGGGGTATTGAGGTATCGATCCACTAGGATCGATGAGAACTCCTGTAAACGCACAACTTTTCACTACTTAAGGCATATTATCCTTATTACATTCTAGACCATGGTAGAGCTAAATAGATAGTCTATTAATTTATGAAGTAAGAAAGTATCATTTAGGTCCGCTACGGGACATAGGTCTGTTAGAGCCATGCTGCAGTTATATAAATAGTATAGTTGTAGCACGAATGGGTCGTCTCGACCGGGGAAGTACCACGCTCTCACAGAATACTAGCGTAAAATCGCAGCTTAATGCTGCTGTATTTAGTATAGTGAGTGTAAAGAACCGGAGACCCTTTTTACTGGAACAGAGGCATTCTATCTTAGTCCTCACGGCTGACAACGCATCTGTATTTTAATTCGCAAACGATGATAGATGTAGATGTCTATGGGCCACAGCAACCACTAACCATCAGGTGGACTGTGTGCTCGTTTGTCACCCGTATTTTATAAAAAAAAAGAGAATGATCCACAAGGCATACTCCCGCATTAGTAACTTTGCTTATCACTATCAGTTGCGTGTAGTAAAGCACCCGAAACTACTAAAATTCGTAAATTTAGTTTTATTCAATATGTAGATTCGCGTAAACATTAGGTCATTAGGTATCTTTAGTCTTTACCTATGAAATTACTGGTTTATATAAATAAGTTAATGTAATTTTTTTCTGTTTTTATTTCTTTTAATCAGTAAGTAATCACCCATGCAATCGATGCATCTACGCCAACGCAGTGGCAGTTTATTGATGCCCTTCTTGAAGAAATCAGCTGGACGGGAGGCAAGAAATATTTCAAAGGCATTTTATACTGACTCTCGGGTATTGAATTTTTTCCCACCAAAAAGTTATCCAAATTCTGGAAAAAGTAAGACTGTAGGCACAAGGTCTGGTCAAGTCTGGAGTACGGCGAATGACGGTAGTCATATTCCAACTTTTAAGGTATCCATGATGACGAAAAAGATTCAAATGCGATGAAAACAAATGACTAATGTTGAAAAAAATATTCCATGATTTGAAAATTAAATTAATTTGAAATTAGAATACTTAGCCAATCAAAAATTATTTTGATTTGAAATGGCACGTACTGCAAAACGGCAATTTCATAGGTAAAGACCTATTATTATATAAGGTCAACTAAACGAAGACCGGCATACTAAATTTAAAAAAATACAAATGGTCTTAGTTTGGCTATTCTATAACCTTAAATTCATATTTGGTTAAACTAGATAATAATATATTTAGTTGATCTGATAGTAAATATGTCAAAATGACAAAAAGACCACCGGTTCAGAAAATAAACAACATTTTTGAAAACACAGTTAAATAGACGGATTTGGCTCCAATGTCGGTTAAGACCGTCTAGTGGCGATTTTCCCTAGTTAGCGGTAGTTGGCGTAGTTACAGATACGAATGCCTGTGTGAATGAATGTGTATACGAATACCAGTTCCTGTAACAAATTAATATTTGTACCCTAACTCTCACCCGCATTTGTCGGGTAAGACCGGCATACTTTGCTGTTCCAGGGGTGCAATACCTTGATATATAATAAAAAATAACCAATGCTTTTTAATAGTAAGTAAAGTTTTATTCTAAAAAATCAATAGTTATACTTGCTAAATTAAATCAAAAAAGTTTTTTGTATTGTGCTTAGTATTAAAACGATGAGATCCAAAATCGTAGGAAAGTAATAAGCTCAGAATCTATTCTTAAGTAAAGGCTTAATAAGACACCAAAGGGTGACGATTTCTGTAAGTGACGAAGACCGGCATATGACATTTATTACCCTCCAAGACCTAGACGGACTTACGCGCAACATATTTTGAAATTAGTTTTTATTTTCATCAAGCATAACTTAGTAAAAACGTGTATAATACTAATGTATTTACTTATCAAATAGATATCGTAATGAAGAATAAACTTACTTGCATAAATCTGTCAAATAATTGAGATTTAAACACATAACATTTTTTGTTAGAATGTGGTACACTCCCAATGCAAGGTGCTCACCGTACTAAATAAACAACCGCACTTTTTTCCGTTAACACTACATAAACCATCATCTATGTCAATTGATTGAACTAAAATGCTTTTATTGTTCC
Source organism: Parnassius mnemosyne (assembly GCA_963668995.1). NCBI lineage: Eukaryota > Metazoa > Arthropoda > Insecta > Lepidoptera > Papilionidae > Parnassius > Parnassius mnemosyne. The sequence continues at coordinate 27,392,834 of CAVLGL010000083.1, forward strand.
GCTGATTGTATTGACATCTTCGTAGTTCTGCTGAATTCGTTGTAATTCTTGTTGTACGATCTTCCCCGATAGACGGTCTTCGCCGAGTTGACCCTAAATCTTTATTTGGAAGTTCAGGTCTGATCTAACGCAATCGAAAGAATATCATCAATAATATTTAAATAACTCGTTTAAACTAACCTTACAAGATTCAGGCTCCGCATCCATCCCGTACAGGGCCTGTACGAAAGCAGGATTACCAACCGTTGTCAAAATCAAATTGCAAATCTCCGCATTCATTGCTTTTGCTGCGATGTGTAACGCGTTGTACCGCGAGCCTTCCTGTAGCGATAGTAAAAGTTCATTAATTGAAATAAATCTTGGTTATGTTGATTTTATTATAGTTAATAGAATCTGGCGTTACTTTACAAAACACATTTATTTGTTTATGATTAAAAATTTAATTTGTTTACATTCATAAACACAAAAAAAATTAAACCTATAATAATAAAAGCCTACTTTAAAGAACAAAAGAATACTTTGCACATATACAGCTTTGGAAATCGGTGCTAAGACATAGTATAAAAAACTGACTTAAGTGTCCTGAGTTGGAATGGAGTGACAATTTTTTTATTTATTTATTTCAACCAACAAGGATCATAGGGTAATATTACATTATTCAAGTTAATTCTAATACTAAAATTCTAATATCAAATTAATATATCAAATGCATAAGTATTCATAATAATATTGAAAATATAATAATTATTTAATATTAACAAAATAATATAAATCAATGTGAACGTAACACAACAGACCTGACTTAATAATATATTAACAAAATCATAAACATAACTTATGAATGTCACAAGTTCAAGTTAATGACTACAATATAATGTAATAACTAGACTGTATTATAAGTTTTATTACCGGGGGGAATCTTTTTGTCAAATTCATATGTCACAGAAAGATAGCTAAAGCCGTGACATAGTAACATCCCTAGGGATATAGCTATATTTTTTTATAAGATAAGGGTGACAAACGAGCACACATTCCACCTGATGGTAAGTGGATGCTGTGGCCCATAGACATCGACATCTATCTTCGTTTGCGAATTAAAATGCAGATGCGTTGTCAGCCGTGAGGACTAAGATAGAATGCCTCGTTTCCAGTAAAATGGGTCCCCGGTTCTCTACATTCACCATATGAAACACAGCAGCATCAAGCTGCTGTTTTGAGTAGGTATTCTGTGAGAGCGTGGTCCTTCCCCGGTCGAGCAGACCCATTGGTGCTACAACTATACTATTAATATAGCTGCAGCATGGCTCTACCACGTCCTGTTGTGTTATTGTTCATGTTCCTTTTTTAACAGTAGGTTAAAGTGCGGCTAAAGCCACGTACATTATAACGATATAAAATGTAATATTGAAAGAATTTAACTTTTTAATTTCCAAAATTCAAAAAATAATTTTAATTTAAAAGTAATTTTGACTAACAAATTACAAACAAACTACGATTATAATTATGTCACTAGATTAGTCTAGTAAGATAGTTATGTATGAACCGCTTTCATATAACTATATTATATAGCTATATGCCTAGGGATATAACTATATCAAGGTTTTAACTATCTTTCTGCGACACATACATTTTGTCTACAAAATGCACGCTTGTGGCACTGTAATATTCCGAGAGAATTGGGAATTGACCGCTGGGTTTAAATCGCCCTGGAAAACATTAAAGCTCATTACAAACCTGCATAATAGACGGTGTGTTACCACTGCTGACGAGATATCGCGGATTATCCCATATCCTATCGCGGACTGAGCTCGCCAGTCCCGCTTCGATTGACTTACGTAAGGCCACCATGTCTTGAGGCGAGGGCGCTTTAAATGGATACGGCTTTTCTCCCATCAAGGCTGGAATTGGTTAAACAAAATATTTTATTAGTATTAATTGACAGGTTAATTATATCGTAATAATCAGGATGTTTCGTAAGCAAAGTTCCGAATTTTGGTGAGTATAGAGCTCTGCTTGCTTATTGCCTCTTGGTAGAATAATTTTTACCTTTGGATCATGATTATGTATCCAAGTGGATAGAGCTTCCAAAATTATCCAATACACATATTTAGGATTTTTTTATCATTACGGAGTTTTAACAGCGCCGGTGGGAGTCAGAAAACTATCCTAATAATTCTATCCCAATCCTAATGAGCCCGTAGGCAAATCGCCGGAATAACCATTATAGCCACTGTTGCAGACTGATTGGTGATCTATCGTTACTGTTACGGATATACAACATTCTGAACAAAACCGAACATGGCCAGCCTTATCCATACGCGTGTGCCAAAGAGATTATTTGACCCTCCCCTCTCCCTTTACTTAACACTGTCTTACCGCCCGAATACGAGAAAAATACACCTCCCTCTATTATTGGCCATAAATCTAACAGGTATTTCCTCAAGTCATTGTATACCATGCCTCCTCAAAATAGGAAGATATAAAGTTTTAAGCTGCACACATACACTACCTCGCTTAACGGCTAAATTATTTGCAAAGTTCATTGGCGGGATGCGCGATTAGCAGTTGACTTTCTTCAGTCGTTAACTCTACTAGAAAACTAGAAAAAAATTGGAATGACATTTCTCAAAGTTAAGTCACGTGACAGTAACGTCAGTCAGTGTCAGCAACGCCGCAACAACGCGTAACGTTATGAGACAAGCTTAGAGGTAGGCTGAGTTTCATTGTCAAAGACAATGAATAAAATAACAACAAAGACGAGACCCATAAGCCAAAAGTTTGTTATCTTGGCTGACATTCAAACCCAGGACCCGCGGCATATTAGGTATCATAACTGTTAAGATACGTGCCCATGGATAAAGTCAATTGCAAAATAGCATAGGTTATATACAAAATAAAATGCCTGTCCTGCTCGTCAATACATTTGAAAACTATTTATTAATATCACATATACCCTGATGATGATGTTTGGCAAAACTGGTTTTATAGTAAATAAATCAAAATATAAGTAAAACAAATGCATGATGTGTCAATCCTCTTCCAATGAAGATGAAGTTTCACTACGTGGCAATAATCACAGGTATAAATTATAGTTTTTATAAATCCTAAAATTGTTATTCCAACATAGGCATGGTCTTTTTTACAAAGAAGCATAAATTGAGGTGTACAGTTGTATTTAAATGTATTTAGTGAACAAAAAACAAACATGAAAGTAAGAAGCATTTTAATATTTATAAAATCTTATACTTTCAATCTCTTGGACCTACCCCCAACTCGCAATTCGCTCGCTGTGACGTAGTACGGCAATATTTACTTGCTAATCTTTTAGCGCCTGGATAAAATAATTAGCACATACTAGTTAACAAACTTTTTCTAGTAAATTTTAAAAGTTGTTTTTTGGATTATTCTATTGCACCTAAAATGGATAAACAATTCTGTGGAGCTTGCAGAGCATTAATATCTGATAAAAGATACATGACCTGCCTTGGTTGTAAACAGAAGTATGACCTTCAATGCGCTAATATCTCACCACAGCGGTATAGAGCGTTAAATGATGAGAATAAGCGTAATTGGAGATGCCTGGAATGTAAAAGTAAAATACCTAAGAAGGATAACACAAACACACCTATACGCCCATCGCACCAGACAGAGTCGGCAGTTCTCGATAACGCAGATAACTTGAATGTAACGTTGCGTAAAAAATCTGATTTAGCATTTGACTACATAACGGAAAAAAAGTTGAAGGATGTCTTGGAGGCTGAAAGACAAGAATTAAGAATTGTTATTCAATCAAGCCTGAAGGAATTATCAGATCAGTTAACCACAATAAAAAACCAGTGTTCCGGATATCAGGAGTCTTCAATGTTTATTAGTGGGCAATATGAGGATTTTCGCAGAGCTCGTAGAACTAAAAAAGCTGCTTGCAACGACCACTTCTGAATTGAAATGTATAAGAGAAGAAAATAAAAGTCTAAAAAATAGTGTTACTGCACAAGCTGCAAGGATCAAAGCATTGGAAGACGAAAACTTGAGACAACAACAGTGGATACGAATGCAGAATATAGAGATAACAGGGATTCCTGAGAATAAGGCCGAAGATACTAAACAAATAGTATTGAAACTCTCGCAGCATATTGGGGCTCCTATTCAGCAGACTGATATCGATTTCGCACACCGGGTCCAACCTCGGCGCGCTGTGAGTGCTGCCCGCGCACGCCCCATTGTTGTGCATCTAAGACAACGTGCCGTCAAAGACAAACTTATAGCAGCGGGTCGCAAGTATCGTACTCTGAATGCTAAGGATTTGGGAATGGGTGATGAGACTAACAGAGTTTATATCAATGAGCACCTTACAAAAGAAAATAAAATTCTTTTAAATACATGCAAACAAAAAGCCAAGGAGATAAATTATAAATTTGTCTGGACAAAAAACTGCCGTATCTTCGTTCGAAAGGACGAGGCCTCACCCCCTATTCCAATATCCTCATCAACCGATATATCCAAAATAATGTAAAACACTGTTTGATATTTAATAATTACTCACCTTTCAATGTATGCAATAATCCTCCCTTACACTTACATAAAATATTTTTACACTTCTCTACACCCAACTCTATTTACACACTTATTGATTATGCAGTGCAAGAGTACCTCACAAGTATATCCTTTCCATGTGAACTACACTCCTATTTTAGACCGAAGCAAATTCTCGTAGTGCCACATTTAAATGCTATTAAAAACTACGGCTTAACTTATAGTTATACATTGACCATTAAGGTTTGCGAATATTTATCTATATTAATTAATAACTATGTCTTAAAAATAATAGTTTATTTTTCCTTTAAATATTTAACATTTTATAGAGTGTACGTTTATCGATTTCACCACTACTACCCTGTCAGAAATGGATGAAAATAGTAAAAATAGTAACAACCTTACATTGCTTTATCAAAACGTTAGAGGGCTACGAACAAAGACTAATACGTTTTATAATAATCTGTTACTGTCTGAGATCGATGTAGTTATGATTTCTGAAACATGGTTATATGATGGTATTTTGGACGCAGAACTAAGTGACGATAATTATAAAATTTTTCGTAGAGATCGAGGATCATTAGGAGGTGGTGTAATGTTACTTTGTAAATCAAAGCTACACGCGCGCATGAGACCAGAATGGAATAATACTGATCTGGAATGCATTTGGATTACCATTCCAGGAAGTAACATAGGCTCTTCGTATGACATACACATTTCGGTAGTTTATATACCACCTAATCATCAAATATCTTCGCGTATAAAGGATCTCATTAGCACACTGTTAGCTGTTCGTGATAAATACCCAAATGACTATATAATTGTTTCAGGAGATTTTAATTTACCATGTATTGACTGGAGTTCTGGAGACCCAGTTATACGTAGGAAAGGATCAGTCGAGGTTCAAACTGCAGCATCTGATCTTATATCTTGTTGTTCTTTCATAGGACTTTCTCAATACAATACACTCTTAAACAGTAGCAAGAATACTCTAGACTTAATCTTTTCATCTTTCCCAATAAAAGTTCAAAAATCTGAATTTGTGCTTGTTATAGAAGATGTATATCATCCAGCTCTGTACATATCTGCGACGGACATCTTAGTACCTTCACGTAGGCCTTCTTTAAGGACTAAATACCAATTTAAGCGAGCAGACTACCGTAGTATGAATGATTTACTTTTGAAACAAGACTGGGCTTTTATCACAAGGGAAACAAGTTTAGATCGTGTTACTGATAAATTTTACAGTATAATAAATGAATTAATTGAAAAATTCGTTCCTAAAATCCGATGTAGTAGTAATTATTCTTATCCAATATGGTACAGCAGAGCACTAATTAACCTTATAAAAGAAAAGAGTAAATTGCACTCTAGTTGGAAGAAGCATAAAAATCCGATTGATTACGCAGACTTTTCGGAGCTGAGAAAACGACAAAAGATACTACAGCAACAATGTTATAAACTGTACCTAGCACGCACTCAAGAGAATATTAAACATAACCCCAAAGCTTTCTGGAGTTATGTGAAGTCTAAGCGTAAATACAATTCTGATTATCCTCAAGAAATGACATACGGAGACACTAAATTGAATAACCCAATAGCAATCTGCTCGTCATTTAACGATTTTTTTAAAAGTAATTTTACTAAATCTATAGACAATAATTTGACTATACGATCCGATAATTTAAATTTAAATGTAATCCAAGATATTGAAATAAATCCAGAGAAAGTTAAGAATTTAATTTGTAAGCTTGACATTACGAAAGGTGCCGGTAGCGATAAATTGCCTCCTGTATTATTTGTAAAATGTGCAAAATCCTTATCTGTTCCTATAGCACTATTATTCAATAGGTGTCTTCGCGATGGCTACTTTCCAAGTATTTGGAAGGAAGCTCATGTTGTACCTATACACAAGAAGGGGCTGAAGACAATAATTGAGAATTACCGGCCAATATCAATACTCAATGTGTTAAGTAAATTGCTAGAAAGAATCGTTCATATGCACATATACCTCATCATATTACCTTCAATACCCCCAGAACAACATGGCTTTGTGAAAGGGCGCTCTACAGCAACTAACTTGGGCGCATTTATTGATTATACTACCACAAATATGGATGGAGGGTCGCAAGTAGATGTCATTTACACTGACTTTGAGAAAGCCTTTGATCGCGTAGATCACATCATATTACTACGTAAACTTTTTGAGCTGGGCATACGAGGTAACCTTTTCAGGTGGATGGAATCATATCTGCGGAAACGATCTCAGGCAGTAGTCTTAGGAGGGTTCCGTTCTGACTTCGTGGAAATAACATCCGGAGTTCCACAAGGTTCTATTTTGGGTCCTCTACTGTACGTGTGCTATCTATATGATGTGGGTAAGTGTTTTCATAATGCTAAGTTTCTGATGTACGCTGATGACACTAAAATATATATGAAAATCACTGATTATGTAGATTGCATGAAACTTCAAGATGATCTTGTGCGACTTGGTAACTATTATGTGGTAAATCGTATAGGAGTTAATGTCAGCAAGTGTCTTTACGTTTCTTTCACAAGGAAAAGAGAACCTACAAAATTCAACTACCAAATAAATCACCTTAATATAACTAAGAAAGAATTAGTGAAGGATCTGGGGATATTACTGGATTGCAAGTTAAGCTTCTCAGAACATATTGAAACAATTACGCACTCGGCCTACAAAAGCCTTGGCTTCATCCTACGCGTAAGCAGACCTTTTACTGATATTAACTGTATTAAATTACTTTATTTTTCATATGTTAGAAGCGTCCTTGAATATTGTAGTACTGTATGGAACCCGTATTACACTGTTCATATAAATAACCTAGAACAAATTCAGCACAAATTCATGAGACATTTAAAGTATAGAAATTTTATTTACACTAATAACTATGAAGACTCTTGTAAATATTTCAATATAATAAGCCTTGAGGATAGACGTACTCTAATGGACATGGCATTTTTGCATGGTTTATGTAATGGAAGTATTGACTGTGTAACTTTAGCTGATAGAGTTCTCTGCTTTTGTACTCCGAAACGTAGAACGAGACATACACCTTTGTTTGCGGTTGTTAAGACAAAGACAAACTATGCACAAAACTCTCTGGTGAATCGTTTACAAATAGTTTATAATAAAAGATTCCACTCAGTTGATATTTTCCATTTCAGTAAGGATAGGTTTAAAAAGGATGTCTTGAAACTTCTGATGCAGTGAGGTTAGGTAACTCATTAACTCATACACACACACACACACACACACACACACACACACACACACACACACACACACACACACACACACACACACACACACACACACACACACACACACGCCCGCATGCGAGGGAGGAGCATACGAGCATTATTTATGTTGAAATTTTTTTGATTTTTCTTGTAATGTTTTCTAGATGTTTAAAAATATATATTTTTAGTCCCAACTACTTTGTCTTCAACATGTCCGTTATAAATTGAAAATACTATTTAAATAATGTAAATCCGTTTTTGGCTATAATTTAAGATCATAAGATGTACGTACGATGTAACAAAGAGCTGTGGATTTTGTTTGAAATAAAATAAAAAAAAATAAAAATAAAAAAAATAAAATGAAATTAACATTTATGTAAATTGGGTAATTTTACAAACAATAGAATTTGCCTTAAAATGTTTCAACCTCTACAGATTAACTTGAAATGGAAATCATGTTTTATAATGTACATCTTTTATTTTTATTGACACTACAATGTTTGAAGAATCTTTCTCCTTCATCAGCCCCTAAAAGTTCATTTTTTATAGAATAAGAGTGATAAACAAGCATAAAGCCCACCTGATGGCAAGTGGATGTAGTGGCCCATAGACATCTATATTTATCTTCGATTAATAATCAAAATGCAGATGCGTTGTCACCTCTGGAGACAACGATAGAATGCCTCGTTTCCAGTAAATGGGATCTCCGGTTCTCTACACTCACCATATTCGTATGGTGAATGTAGAGACAGCTCAACACAGGAGTAATTAAGCCGCAATTTTACGCTGGTATTCTGTGACAGCGTGGTCCTTCCCCAGTAGAGCCGACCATAATATAGCTGCATCGTGGCTCTACCACGTAATAATAATTATACGTAATATAGCATAATATATAGATAATATCCATCTGGAATAATGTACTTTTCAAATGAAGAAAGAATTTTTCAAATAGGTGCAGTGGTTCCGGAGATTACTCTTCACATATACTAAAACTCAAATAGAATTTTCTTGTGTATCGTGGAGACAGTTTAAATACATAAATTTCACAAGGGCAAACATCCAGACCCTGAACAATTATTTGTAGGTCATAAAAATATTTGTTCCATGCGGGATTCGAACCCGTGGCCCTTAGCGCTTCAACTCATTGCTAAGCCAGTGCGCCACGCAGCCGTCGGAAAATTATAAAATTAATTAATATTCAAAATTAGCGTAGCTGATTCGTCTTTGTTTGATAACAGTTTTTACATACACACTAATACAATAGGTACATCATAAAAAATTGCTTGTCCGTAATTAAATGTAGGTTCAAATAAATTAATATCTAATATAATTACGCAGCACGATACAAGTAATTCTCGCTTTTTTTAAGCTAAATTGGCGATACGACCTTGCTACGTCACGCATCTACATAATTAGACGTCTTTATGACATTAGGCTTGGTCTACAAATTAATGTCTGGATAGCGTTAATTTATTTACACATTAATTTAAAGTAACAGCATACATACATCCTATTTCTGGGCACAGGTCTACTTTCAATACCGAGAAAGTTGGATATGGAATTCTATGTTGTTTGTATGGGCAAATTTTTATGTTAACTCGCCAATAATATGAAGTTTTTTTTTATAGGATAAGAGTGACAAATGAGCACACAGTCCACCTGATGGTAAGTGGTTGCTACGGCCCATAGACATCTACATTTATCCTCCATTACAAATCAAAATGCAAAGGACTAAGATGGAATGCCTCATTTCCAGTAAAAAGGGTCTCCGGTTCTCTACACTCACCATACGAAAATTAGCAGCGTTAAGCTGCTATTTTACGCTGGTATTCTGTGAGAGCATTGTCATTCCCCGGTCGAGCCGACCCATTCGTGCTACAACTATGCTACTAATATATCTAATGATATATCTGCAACGTGGCTCTACCACATAAAACCGGAAACAAATTTAATGTTTGATATTATGTTTATGTTAGGCACTGACCAGCGCTCATAAACAATAATTCTAATGATAACGTGGGTTGTTGCTCTCGTTTCTGAAATAGCAATTCCACTAGATAAGCACAATTATAGTATTTGAGAAATAGAATACTTCAATATCATGTTCATCTTGGCAATGCACACCACAAGATGCGTAAATGTTGCGAAGTGTGCCTGAGTGTGTGTATGCGCGCACGTGCATGCGTAGATGCGTGCTGGTACACCTATGTATTACTGGGTTATTATGGGTGTTTGTGTGCCTGTGTGTGGGTGTGTTTGTGTGCCTGTGTGTGGGTGTGTTTGTGTGCCTGTGTGTGGGTGTGTTCGTGTGCCTGTGTGAGGGTGGGTTTGTGTACCTGTGTGAGGGTGGGTTTGTGTACCTGTGTGAGGGTGGGTTTGTGTACCTGTGTGAGGGTGGGTTTGTGTACCTGTGTGAGGGTGGGTTTGTGTACCTGTGTGAGGGTGTGTTTATGTGCCTGTATGTGGATGTGTTTGTGTCTGTGTGTGGGTGTGTTTGTGTCTGTGTGGGCGTGTTTGTGTACCTATGTGTGGATGTGTTTGTGTGTCTGTGCGTGGATGTGCTGGTATGTCTGCGTGTGGGTGTTTTAGTGTGCCTGTGTGTGGATGCGTTTGTGCGCCTGTGTGTGGGTGTGTTTGCGTACCCGGTGTGTGTTTGTATGCCCTGTGCGTAGATGTATTCATTTTCCTTTCCATTCGTGGGTGGTTGGTTTTATTTTCTATCAACAACCATTGTAAAGAGAGAGCCTTCGTTGATAAAATATATATTTTTTTTAAATATTGCAGTAAGATGAATATAAAACGTAACGAATTGAAAAAATAAAAGAAATATGTAATATTATGATATAATACAAAATCTTACTACTTACAGTTACTATTTCCGTCATGTGTGTCTGTCGGTTCAGCACCTCTCAATGCAAAGGAAACTGCATCTTGATGACTCCTGAACATCTTGAATCTTGCCGACTTATACCGCCGCACAAGCTCCAATGCCTCAGATTTATTCTTATATACATGTAAAGCTTCTGTGAAAATTAAATTTACTTATAATTCATTGGAAAAAGTCACTAATTTCACAAGAAGTCACTAATTTCACAAAAAGTCACAATTCAAAATCTATTTGACCTACACACAAAGCCACTTCTGGGTTATTTAGAAACTTTAAATTTTGTAGCGAACGACCTTGAGCATTTGACCTAATATATTAATATTGTAGCGAGCGGCTCGCCGGAAGAAATATGTAAGACGCCACCTATTGTACGAAAGTAGTATTATTTTTTCAACATCAATAAACTATTTTATGGAAATACACATAGCGTACAAAGATAAATATTTTTTTATTCTGTATATATTAGTTGCATTATATTAGAATTATGTATTTTCATATATTATCTAATTATGAAATTTTATAATTAATTATATATTAAAACTGAAGCATTGAAAATTGTGAGTTTAAAAGATACCTATTCACTATAGGTAAATAAATAGATAGCTCGGCTTTTGTACAAATATTTGGTGCAATAAAAAATAAATAAATAGGATGTTTCGCATATGTGTTTTTGATTATTGTTAATTTTTACTTGTCATGTATTGAAAAGTTACCTACTAATTTTTGAACTGAGCACCTTGTAACTTAGCCTGCTTATTACATTATTACTTATGCTGGCAGATATTATCCTCACCCCAATGATTGATGAGGATGAAAATCAATTTTATTTCTACATACGTAATTATATTTATTTATACATAAGGGTAACTTTAATAAAGGTAATACAAAAATCAACAAGAAGTATAAGGGTTCAATTTTTCAATTTCAGTTGTAAAAACACGTTACCCCCACACTAGGATTTTCTCCTGTGTCGTGGAGGCAGTTTACAAACATAAATTGCACAAAGACAAACATCCAGACCCGGAACAATTATTTGTAGGCCATACAAATACTTGTTCCATGCGGGATTCGAACCCGCGGCCCCCAGCGCAACAACTGATTGCTAAGCCACTGCGCCACCATGAAGCTAATACAAAAACTAACTTTGTATTTGCTTCATGGTCGCCGAGTTATAGCTAAAGTGACCATACGTCCCGTTTTGAACGGGACTGTCCCTTTTCTCGGTCTCCTGTCCCATTGTCCCCAAACAAAGCTCCGGGACACAAAATTGTCCCGTAACTCGTTGGATGGAAGTATTCAAAGTCAACAATCTTCAACATAATTTTTTTTAATCGAATATATTTTATGTCTACCTTGTACGAATGCTCCGGTAGAAAGAGTATTTTTTTATTTTGCATACATTGTGGACGTCTGAAAGAAACACTTACGGTTCCAGAGTTCTAAAGGCGATGTTGTTAACAAAGATAACAATAAAAAACTTGAGCAGAATTTTATTCTTATTTAAAATCATCACCAACTTTATTAAAGCAAATTTAATCCACTGACAAATGTAATTAATAATTAAAAAAAATATGTTGCATTTAATAATTACCGTCTATACCGAATATAATTTTATAGTGAACACTAATTGTATAAAGTTATAGTTTTTAGAGTATAAATAAACCCATGTCCTGTTATGAGTTAAAAAATAAATGGTCAGTTTAGTCTTTTTAGTTAAATTTAGTTTTAAAAATTTTTAGTTTATAGTAAAAGGTAGGTATATTAGTACTTTTTACCGAATTATAAGTATAGAACACCTTATGTACTCAATTATTTTTTGAAAAAGAAGAAAAAACAAGCAATAAATAATATACTATATTTTAGCAAAAAACTATAACTTAGTAATACTAATTATAATTATAACTTAGAACATAAATGAAAAACTCATAACTGACTTTTTGGCCCGACCCAGGATTCGAACCCGAGACCTCATGATCAGCAGTCGCACTACTACAACCACTAGACCAACGAGGCAGTACTATACCTGATAAGATATTGTGGTTGGGTGATAATATTGAATTAGCCTTTTATAGTGTAAATTATAATATTTGTCGAAATTTTAATTATGGATTCGAACCTTACATGCTAATGGTGCTTCATTTTTTTATTTGCATTTTACTTCAAAGAAAATACACGCAAAAAGCTTCATCGCGCAGTAAAAAGCACAACAAATATATGTATAACTAATACGAAAAATTATACCCAAAACAAACAAATAATACTACCTATAAATAACCTAATAAGTAATAATATTATCGACTCATATGACGTGGCGTATGCGTTGGTCGGCGCTCTAACGACACGGGCTTCGCGTCGAAGTAGGGATATTCGATATACATCGATGCATCGAATTCACTCGATGTTTACAATACGATGCATCGAATCGATCCGATGTTTTGGAAAGCTATTGATATAGGTACTCGATGTATCGATGTATTTTCATAAAACATCGAATCAATGATAACCAGTCAATTGTAAACAGGTATACTTATCTATCACTATTAATATAATAACTTCTAAATCAGAAAAACTAAAACATGCTCTGATTTAGAAGTTATAATATCTAAACCTGTTGGTGGCGCTAGTTGGTGGCTGTCAGTCTCTTAGCGGAATCAAAAAATTGAGATTGGCTGGTTGTGTATTAAAGAAAATCTAAAGAAAATCGTCCGGTCTGTCTCGGTATTAAGGCGGCTTCTCACTTTCGTCCCGCAGGGCAATCTAGGACGAACAGCGATCGGGGCAATATCAGAAATGTCTCTACACACATGCCTGCCATTCTATGTGAGAGTGTACGTCTACGCTGGACACACGCGTTGAGAATAACGCTAGTTTTATCAAAATATAAATGAATCGGTAAATATAGCCTTGCCTTTTTTTATATAGAATAAGGATGACAAATGAGCACAGTCCACCTGACGTTAAGTGGATACTGTGGCCCATAGACACCCATATTTATTGATAAAACAACTAATTAATTAATAATTACACCCATAACACAGTCTTTCAAAGCTGCAGTATGACTCTACCACGTTTAAAAACGTTACGACGTTCAGATAACGTTCTTTCTGCGGTGCTACCGCAAAAAAAAGACAAAAAGGAGATACTGGGTGAAGAAACCGCATCTTTGTAAACTTCTATCACCAGTTTCCAAATTTCATATATTTTATTGGTATCCATTATGACGTGTGCTGCATGCGAAAGTCGCTTACGAACTGTTTGAAATTGCCCCATTTGCGTTACACATGTGGCGTGGTAGCTATGATCTAGGGAGCAAGGAAGGTCTTGCGCCCATGTCGCTCTGCCGCAGGGCCGACTTAGAAAATTGCCCCTGCTTGCATACACACATCACAATTAAGGAGGCAATTAAGGGTTATCCCCACTCCTACACCCTAAATTGCCCCTGTGGCAGGCAAGTGATAGCCGCCTTAAGACCATTTAACCTCAGACTCATCTCGCATAATTATTCCCCTCTGCAGGTATTGGATTTAAAAGCTTGTGCGTTTATAAAAACTGCTTACGAAATCGATTTTATTATTACAAGAATCGTTTCCGCCAAAGTAGGTGCTCTTTAAAAAATACCGATCAGTGCTATCATAAAGCAGTCAAAATACTTAAAGTTTACAAAAGATGGAGTTATATTCCATATGTAAGTATTTTTATTGTGATGCATGCTTTTTTTCTATTAAAATCATTTAAAATAATATCGTAAACATTGACCTACTACTAAATGGACCTCGGATCTGCACTCAAGTGTCCGAGTCAAAAGAGTTCCAAAATGCAAAAAGAGTTGCAATTGCGCGCTAGTCTTCGTTTTGGCGATTGATAATACACTCCAAAATTACTGTATCACAAAACGAGCAAAATTATTTATATTTATATATATTTTCTATAAGGACTATTTTAATAATTTAAAAGTAATATTTTGCTTAGATACAACATACGTAGTATTTAAATTAAATTCACATTAATTGTAAAAACAAAAAATCAAACCGATAATTTTCGCTAGAAGCTGCATAAGATGAAAACCGCTGTTGGTTGTAGATGAAAGGCTGCTAAATTGTCGCAAGTAAGATTATACATATATATAAATAATACGTTTTTATAGGTTGACTCGGGACACATTTTTCGTGAATTTTGTTCTAGAGCCGCCGTCTATTTAGTAGTAGGTACAATGACTAATGATTATAAATAATAATTTATTCTTTATTGCATTCCTTAATATAAAATAATACAAAGGGCGAACTGAAAAGGTGTAGCAGAATAGAATAAAAACAAAATAAAAAATAAACAACTAAGATATATATAAATTTTACTAATATATAAAATAAATAAATACAAATATAAATAGTATATATAATTGACTGGGAAAGAGTGCCTTAAGGCATTGAGTACAAAAGAAAAATCGTATATATGGCGGATATATACGATTTTTCTTTTGTGCATAAAAGTAAAAAAAAAACAATAAATATATAAATATAAATAACTATGAATATATTCGTCTGTTACTAATAATATTCTTAAGATTAAGATACTTTGTGTTTCGTGCTATAAAGAATATCTATCTAACTGTCTTACATCCTCGAACACTACATGCACACACTCACACACCAACACACACACAACGCGTGCGGACAAAGACAGTGCCAATGTAAGAGTAGATTATTCCAAATTGTCGATTGTTTGAATGGGGATGTCAGGAAGTCACAGATATGCAGGAAGTTGACTACAGATTTATAATGTAAAGTCATAAAAAGTACTCGATGTTGCAAAAACATCGATGTTTCTAACCGATGCATCGAAATATATCGATGCACAGTCTCGATGCATCACATCGAAAAAAAACATCGATGTATTTTCAAAGTGGACACCCCTACGTCGAAGAGCTCAGCGCTCACTGACTTCAGCAAGCCCGTGAGCAGTAAATATGCCCAGATTTTAAAATAATTTCTTAATAAAATCAAATTTTGGTCTTTTGAAAAAAAATTTACTATAGAAATGTTCATTAATAAATTGCCTATCCATTGGTGTAAATCGCAAAATAAAATAATACTTACTTTACGAGGAGATGCATGTTATCAATAATAATTTCACATTTATGTGGTTTCGTTGTAAGGAGATTATATTAATATTTATTCCTTTAAAAAAAATTGGATATAGCTTTTATGGAATCAAGATTATGTAGAAATATAATGTGTTTTTTATTTGTTGATATATCTTTTAAATAAAAAGTAGATAGCTTCTAAAAACCGCCCAAATAACGACTAGCGCGACATTTTGCTCAACTTGCGCCTTAAAGTAAATCATTAGGCATAATATACAAAGGAAAAAATCTGAAAATCAGAAATTATCGATATTTGATGTCAACAAAATTATTGGTGTTAGTTTCAAGTAAGTACTTACCAATAAATTTGTGGATATTTAATTCATATACTTTAAATTAAAAAAGGAAACAGTAAAGTGTAAACACAAAATTGAAGTTGTAGGTCAAGTATTTATTTTGATAAAAATGAAAGGATATGTATACGAACTTGGCCTCCTTTTTACATAAATGTTTTTAGTGAAATAATAACTACCCCAATAAAGTAATTCCTAAAGCAATAAGTATAGTGCCATATTAAGTTTAAACATCTGTATGTAGTAATATATTTCATTATTTGGTAAGAGGTTGTCACTATGATCATATTATCAAAGTCAATTCCAAACCTTTTTTGCATATGAAAATATAAACAAAACTCTAGGGACTTTTTTGATGCCATGTTTGCCATGTGTATCAGTAGCCAAGTGCAGAGTAGGAGTTATTGACAAAAAGGTCGGGTGGGGAAGCTAGTGCTTCAACAAGAATGTGAGGATTGTAGCAAGTGGAAAGAATTGGTCTCTGCCTACCCCTACGGGAAAGAGGCGTGATTATATGTATGTATGTAAAATATCCAGACTGACCATGGTCAGCAGTTTCCAAGTTATAATAATTCTGACCATAACAATATTAAGTTTCCACACTTCTTCCTACTTGTTCTACTTAAAAACTATTTCTCTTATCCCAAGGCTTTGTTGGAAGAAAACTCTTAGTAGGGTTAAGCTCGCCTTTGTATATCTTATTTAAATATTTAAAATTGTTAACATAATAAAGTGTTTACAATCTATATAATTAAAATGATAGAGGTTTGCAGTTGGGCGCACATCACGGAAAAACCACTGGATAAATTTCGATTAGGTTTTATAAGTTTTATTTCTTAGACACTTGGCCCTTATCTAAAAAAAAAAAATATTGCGATATCTTCATTTAATATAAAGTTATTAAAGTTTTAAGAAACAACGATTTTAACAAGCACTACGTGTTCAGTTATGTGTGAAGCAACGCGGACGAAGTCGTGGGTATCAGCTAGTAAAGAATTAAGAACGAAAAACAATTAAGGCAAGTCCACCCTAAATGGGATAGGCCCACGTCCAGCAGTGGACTTCTACAGGCTGATGAAGTATTGTAATTGTCCCCAAGACCAAGCTTTCTTCTAAATCACTTAAATGTTACATTGGGCATGGGTAGGCTAAGAGAAACTGTCTCTGCTCTGTGCAAATGCACTTGTGGCACTAATAAACATTCTAACACCAGTGCAATTGAAAGCTAGAATCAGTATTTGGAAGTTACCATGAGCTAAATTGACCAGGAGAACATTATCATAAATGTTTTAGAAATATCCAAACTGGTAATGTATCAGAGGCCAAGGGAGATCAGGCTTTGATACTAAATTGGCTCTATTATCCTATGAGATGATATTGATATTAATTGATGAACAAAAATGCTGTGGTGCGATATGTAAATTTGTAGTTTCAAGAAATTATTATTAAAAAATTGAGGTAAAATCAATGTACTTTGATAATGTATTTTGATGCATGAGGATGGTGGTGAAAACCTCCCGTCCCTCTTTTAACCCCATATCAAGTGGACTAATTTTGTTTTTAAAGTATTAATCTAAAAACTAATTTCCAAAAGTGCATAGAATATGCTATGTTTCCCCGGGGTTGGGGTGCAGGTGAGGGTCAACCCTTCACCTCATCCCCCACCTTACTCCTCATGCTGCAGGAAACTAAAGCAACCGCTCAATTTTACCCACCAAATACCAAGCATAAATATTATATTAAGACAGAGAAACTAATTATTTTAACATACATTATATGTGGAATGTTATTTATACGTGGTAGAGCCATGCTGCAGCTATATTAGTAGTATAGTTGTGGCTCGAATGTGTCGGCTCGACCGGGGAAGGACCACGCTCTCACAGAATACTATTTATTATTTATTTATTTTTTTATTTTAAAAACGTTACCCCCAAACTAGGATTTTCTCCTGTATCGTGGAGGCAGTTTACAAACACAAATTGCACAAGGACAAACATCCAGACCCGGAACAATTATTTGTAGGCCATACAAATACTTGTTCCGTGCGGGATTCGAACCCGCGCCCCCCAGCGCAGCAACTCATTGCTAAGCCACTGCGCCACGGAGCCGCCTAAACTAGCATAAAATAGCAGCTTAATGCTGCTGTGTTTCGTATGGTGAGTGTAGAGAACCGGAGACCCTTTTTACTGGAAAAGAGGCATTCCATTTTAGTCCTCACGGGTGACAACGCATCTGCATTTATAAAAAAAAAGATATTAAAAACACCAGTAGATAAAGGTTAAGGGTAAGTGCTGCAAAACTCAAAAGTTGAGGTTGGAATCCATCATTCTATTGCTTTTGTATGCCACTCACGTCCATGAGCATTTTAGCTTAGTTGCAGTTGGTTAATAGGAATAATAGTAGTGTTAACAACACTGCTAATATTCTTTAAAAATTTAATCAAAAAATATATAATTTGTTATATTTGCCTTAAACATTTTCTTATGATTAATTGCAAGAGTTCAATATAAATTGCTTTAAATTTTTGGAAAATTATTTCTCTTTAAAATATAACATAATATACTATTGGAGTTCCACTTGTGGTAGAACATGTACCATCAGGTGATTATATGCTTATTTATCACTAATAAAAACAAAGTAAATCCATCCAACTTGTTGTGGACTCCACATAAAACTACCAAATAAAGCTTATACATGAATAGTTGGCTGGATACATCAATAAGCAAAATTGTCATATGTGGGGCTCAGAAAATCTACATGTCATCATGGAGAAATCAATGCATCCACAACAAGTGACTGTCTGGTGCAGATTTTGGTCTGGCGGCATTTTTTGGCCATTTTGTTCCATTACAACATTTTACGTGGTAGAGCCATGCTGCAGCTATATTATGGTTGTAGCACGAATGGGTCGGCTCGACCGCGGAAGGACCACGCTCTCACAGAAAATCAGCGTAAAATAGCAGCTTAACGCTGCTGTGTTTCGTATGGTGAGTGTAGAGAACCGGAGACCCTTTTTACTGGCAAAGAGGCATTCCATCTTAGTCCTCACGGGTGACAACGCATCTGCATCTTGAGTCTTTATTGAGGATAGATGTAGATGTCTATGGGTCATAGTATCCACTTACCATCAGGTGGACTGTGTGCTCGTTTGTCACGCGATCCTATAAAAAAAAATTACAGTGAATGGCAATCGCTACCATGCCATGTTAAGCGATTTTTCGTATCCCAAAATTGAAGAGGATGACATAGATGACATTTAGTTTCAACAGAACTGCGCAATGTACCTACCACACAGCCAATGTAACAATCGATCTTTTGCACGCTGTTTTTGAAAATCGGATAATCAGCCGAAATGCTGATGTCAATTGGCCACCTTTTTGACTTGACCGATTGACTCTGTTGGACTTTTTTTTGTGGTGAGCCATTAAATACAAGTGTAACGCTAAACATTCAGAGATGATTGACGACTTGAAACATGAAACCAAAGTTACCATTGACGAAATAGAGGCCCAAGCAATCGAAAATGTACTGAAAAATTGGACTGATCAAATGGGTTATTGTAAGGCTAGTCATGGTAGTAATTTGAATGATGTTGTCTTCCATTCCTAAATGGAAAAGTCAATCTTTCTAATAAACTCATAACTTTAAAAAAATATTCATTAGTTTTTTTTTACTAGGCATAAACATAGGTTATATTTACCCCCATCTAGAACCAAAATGCTCAATTGTAGTCCATATTATATGGCAATTAAAATATTCAATAAACTACCCATAAATGTAAAATCTGAAGTTAAATTAAGTTCATTCAATAAAAAACTTCATGATTATCTTATTTCCAAATGCTTTTACACGCTCACTGAATTTTTTGATAGTTAATTACTAAGCAGTAAATTACTAAGTATTAAATAAAATTTTATTTTCAAAATAGCCAAATATAATATAATGATGTTACATAGTTATAAGTCCTATTAATTATTTTATTGTATATTTCTTGTATATTGCAACGCCCGACAGGGTCCATGTCCAATGGTCACTGTAACTGCTAATGTACTGTACATTATAGAAGCAATAAACAATTTGAAATTGAAATTTATAGCCTATTCAAATTCCAAATCTTCAATTCAATCGCCAATGAAGGAAGTTGTCTGTCATGAGAGTCGTGCAGGAACTTATTTCAGATAATTCCAAAAGTAATTATTGAACAAAATTGAAAAAACTGTTAAGTATTTGTATGTGTATGACAAATAGGAAGCCATTTAAACTGTGCTGAATGAGGAAACATGATCAAACTTGCGAAGACGAAAAATGAAATGGATACAGTCATTGACGAGACGATCCAGCTTGTCAAGGAAATCGTTATCGTTATAAGATCAGGAAAACATACATCAGGATAACCAATAATGGGCAAAATAAGAGATTGCATAAGAGTTATCTTTACCTAGACCGGGTAAAACTATAGACATTCGGTACTCGAGTATGGGGTGGGAAAGAGGTGGGAGGAGAGGGTTCAGGGGAAGACCCCTCCATTCCTCTCTTGCGGAAATGTATAATTTTTGAATATTTTTTTTTGTAAAATCATAACCTCACTTTTTTACACAGGAATATTGATACAAAGTTACTTTTGTAACGGTTTCCGCGCTGCGGGAAGTGCAGCCTTTGTGTAGCAAATCACAGGCACAGCGGGCGGGGGCTGCTCTCCCTCCGCGTCTACGGCTTTACAAAAACATCCAAGGGATGGGGCAGACAAGACTATATGGAGTTGGAGCTTTCTGATTCGGTTTTAGTACAGATTTGACCTATATCTTATCTATAAAGTCAGGTTGCTCTAAACTCTGTTATGATAGTAGTAAATGAAAATTTTGTTCTGACTGGTGACTCAATTCGTTGTGTATGAGTTCGACCTTCAGCCACAAATGAATTGTCTGGGTCTGAGTAATTAACTTTTTTACGGGTGACCTGTTTCGTTTTATGCGATTATTAGTTAGTGAAATTTATTTGCATTGTAATTAATTCAAAACACATTTCCGAAATCAGAAAACAGTGTAAAAGGTTCAAACCTCTTAAACTGAAAACATAATTAAAATGAAGTACTCAATGTCTCCTTCATAATAAATATTCCAAATTGACATATTTGTATTTCATTACATGCAAGTTCTAGTGAAATTTATTTTTATCTTAATTAATTCAAAACGCATTTCTGACATCCAAAGACAGTACAGCAACAGCAGCTTTAGAGGCTATGCTGGAGCTAACCCCGATTCATCTACACAACAACAAGAAGCAACTTTAGCTGCCATTAGACTCAAGACCCTAAATCTTTGAAGTAAGAGTAGAGTCCCTCATACAGGTATAATTGATAGAATTTACTCAAAATGTTCTATCTTACTAGATATGTACCATAAGATCCCCAAACAATTTGCATTCGATAAGAAGTATAACTACTCAACCGTCCACGGTGACTACAGTCCCCAAAAAATTATTGCCTCACCTGTCCATAGTGACTATAGTCACCAAATGACATCTTTCGCTTTAAATGTGTACAGTGCAAAAGATAGCTGTTATCCATACAGTAAAAAATTATAGATGGTGCTATTTGAAATTTGTCATCTGTGAGAGTGAATTTTATCTGTATAATAGTAACAAAACATTTAGAAAAAAAAAGTGTAAATGAAATTTCGCCATTTTTGTTTGCGAACTGTTAGTGTGAGAAACTCGATCAAAAATGTGATAACTTTTCTGTTTTTATACGTTATTTCTAATGTTATTGTACATTAAACTAATTGTGTAGATATTTTCTTTAGGAAATATGTAGTGCTAAAATGCTAAATATAAAAGAATGCTTGATATTAACATGTTGATAGCCATTTATAAACGAAATAACCGTTGAGATGTGTCTAGAAATTATTAAAACTTATTTCTATTTATTTATTTCTTTATTTATTAAAATTTATATTGAGTACATATTATATACTTATGTACATATTGAGTACAGGGATTGAAAAAATCAATTTTTTTTTTAATTTTAATAAAATCATGCTGATTTATAAAAAAATCATATCTTAAGTGTGAATTTCTAAAAAAATTTTTGGTTGATTTTACTAAGTTTATGAGACTGACCGACCTCATCTCTATGTCTTTGTTGATTTTCTAAAGTTTATGAGACTATTGTAGTAGAATAATAAGAATAACATAAAACAATAAAAGATTTAACCTTATTTTAAGCCAGTTTTATTTAATTTTCTGCCTATTACATTAATTTATACATGTTGATTTAAATCATGATCAGCCAACCCTGATTGAGTATACATAGGCTGCACTAAAAGTATCGGGAATGGAATATTTCTACCGTGCCTGTCATATTAAAATCTTTTTAATTGAAAAATCCTTGGTCGTGAAAATCAAATACCATTTATTTATTTAAAAAAAGATTCTCGGTCTTGTCACAAGGTTTTGTCAAACTTGTTTAGTCGTTGAGAAAATGGAATTAACTCGAGAAAATTCAAGAGCGATGATTTATTATGACTTTCGAAGTGGTTTAACACAAAAACAGTGTGTTGACCGGATGATTTCTGCATTTGGTGATAAAGCCACAATTTATCGCTAGTTTGCTGAATTTCAACTAGACGTGTCAAGCTCAGTGATGATCCCCGTCAAGGTCGTCCAAAAACTGCAGTCACCCAAGAAAACGTTGATGCTGTGCGTAAGCTGATTGAGGAAGATCGAAATGTGACATACCGCAAAATTCAGGCAACTTTATACATTGGCATGAGTCAAATACAAATAATCTTGCATGAACAATTAGGTGTAAAAAAGTTGTTTTCCCGATGGATACCGCATTCGCTCTGTGAAGAGCAAAAAGCGGCTCGCGTTACTTGGTGCGTCAGAACTCTCGAAAGATTCCACGCAGGATCCTCAAATGCTGTATACAATATCGTATTAGGTGACGAAAACTGGATATACACGTACGAACCCGAAACAAAAAATCAGTCACAAGTTTGGGTGTTCGAAAATGAGTTAAAGCCAACAAAAATTGTTCGTTCACGGAGTGTTGCAAAAAAATGGTGGCCACGTTTGTCTCCAAAACCGGCCATGTTACGACTATTCCTCTTGAGGGACAAAGAATGGTTAATGCAGAATGGTATGCTAGCATTTGTTTGCCACAGATTTCTGAACTCCGTAAAGATAACTGCAACCGTCGCATCATCCTCCATCACGACAATGCGAGTTCTCACACCGCACACAGAACAAAAGTGTTTTTAGAGCAAGAAAACATAGAATTATTAGACCATCCGCCGTACAGCCCCGACCTAAACCATAATGATTTCTATACTTTCCCTAAAATAAAGAATAAATTGCGTGGACAGAGATTTTCATCACCTGAAGAAGCTGTGGACGCCTACAAAACGGCCATTTTGGAGACCCCAACTTCCGAATGAAATGGTTGCTTCAATGATTGGTTCAATCGTATGGAAAAATGTGTCAAATTTCGCGGAGAATACTTCGAAAAGCAATAAATACATTTTTAAATAGTAATGTTGTGTCACTTCTTTGATTCCCGAAATTTTCAGTGCCGCCCTCGTATAACATATTATTGATATTGGTGTCAATAAGTGGAGTTGGGAATATCATGTAGGTACTCTTATATATATAATATATAATATAAAATAATTGTCTCCAATAAATATTATACTTTTCTTGTTAAACTCGAAACAAAAAATAAATACGATTTTTTTTGACATTCCCATTTTTAAGCTTTATTTTCAAACTTTATTTTTAATTTGACCAATTTTCTTTAAAAAAAAACCGGCCAAGTGCGAGTCTCGGCACCGAGGCTTCCGAACAAATCCGTAGATATATAGGTTTAAAATTATTAAAAATATTTTTATTATAATATGATGTAACTAAAAATTTATGCTTTTCGCAATTTTTTCTTTATCTGTGCTATAATACGTTGCTTCGTATCAAATTTTAAGATTCTGAGTTCACGGGAAGTACCCTGTAGGTTTTGATTCCCTTGCGAACGTGGAAAATTTGCGGCATAAACGGCTGTATCTTTTGATTGTGTTGGCTTAGAAGTTTGATTTTTTCACAGCTCTAAGGGACAGTAGACTTGAGTATTTGATATAAATTTCAGCTTGATACTTCCACGCGTTTCTGAGAAAAAGGGTCTTGACAGACAGACAGATGGACAACAAAGTGATCCTATAAGGGTTCCGTTTTTTCCTTTTGAGGTATGGAACCCTAAAAATTTTTTTTTTATTGAATTCTTTAAGTCTTTTGAGAATATTTTTTATTTGAATGTAGCTATAGTAGTTTTTCAGTAGTAATCGTTTTTGTTGAGACAGTCTTGCACAGTCGTAAAAAAGTAGTGACATTTAATGCTCGGACAGGAGAGACGAGAATCACTCGTGCTGGGTGGACGTTTCAGTGGATAAGATACAATCAAATGAAACCAGCCAGGCGGAGGAATTAAGCCCAAAAGAGTTTGGGGTTTTCACAGACAATACACATTAAACCAGGAGTTATCCCAAAATTTTTAAAAGCGCGTCCTGTACCATTTGCTATAAAGCAAAGATTAGAGATGGAAATAGATCGTCTGGAAAAGGAAGGAGTTTTACGTCCAACGACTTTTTCGGAGTGGGCCACAACTGGGGTGTGCCAATAAAAAAAAAATCTGGTGAGATCCGTTTATGTGGAGATTACCGCAGTACATTTAATGAAGCAACAGAGTCGGATATTTATCCCATGCCCACGGCAAATGAAGTCTTCGCTACCATAGCTGGAGGAAGATTTTTCACAACTTTAGATCTAGATAGAGCTTACACACAAGTAGTTGTGGATGATAATACGTCAAGCTAACATTAAACACGTGCAAGGGTTTATATATAGTGCATAGGTTGGCCTTTGGAGTAAAAGCATGTCCAGGAATTTTCCAGCGCTTAATGACTTCTTTACTGGCTGGCATTCCAGGAGTGGCAGTTTTGATGACATAATCATATGTGGTTGTACTATGATAAAAATGCAAAAAAGATTAGATTTAGTACTAGATCGAATTGAACGGGCAGGATTACGCTTAAATAAAATGAAATGTCAATTTGCTAAAGAAAAAGTCGAATTTTTAGGCTATGTTATCGATTCTGAGGGAATACATCCTGCACCAAGTAAAGTCAAATCTATAGTTAATACTCCAGCGCCCAAAAATAAACGAGAACTGCAAGCATTTCTCGGGTTGTACAATTTTTATGAAAGGTTCATACCTCGACGTTATTCTCAGTTAGATAAAGAAGCCACATCAATTATGTTTGGCATTAAAAAATTTCATAATTACCTCATGGGTCGAAATTTTCGGATAATTACTGACCACAAACCAATATTTAACCCTAAAAAACCAATGTCAAATATGTTGTCTCCTCGATTAACGAGGATTGCGATTGCTTTAATGTCTCATGATTACGAGATTGTATATAAACCGGGATCACAAATAGCTAATGCAGACAGTCTAAGTCGATGGCCACATCCAGTCAACGAACAACCAGAACAACAGTTGTCTGAAGTTTTGTTGATGGCTGAGACTCTGGAGGATTTTCCATTTAATGCTAAAGACATAGAAACGAAACGTGATAAAACTTTATCTAAGTTATTTATTATGTTCAACGTGGTTGGCCTGCTAAAATAACAGACGCAGATTTACGCCCATTTTGGCTTCATCGTGCAGAGTTATCACTACAAGAGGACTGTATATTATTGGGCTGCCGTGTATTAGTACTAAAATTAATGCACCGTAAAACTAGAAATTTTGCAAAAACACACACAGGGATAGTGCAAACAAAAGCACTTGCAAGGAGCTACGTGTGGTGGCCAAATCTTAATGAGGATATAGAGACACTGGTAAGAGGCTGTCCGAAATGTTTAGAGAATCGCCATATGCCTCAAAAATCCAGTTATGAATGGATTACACCCACAAAACCATGGTCAAGGATTCATATTGATTTTGCTGGACCATTTATAATAAAAAATATTTTTTAATCATAGTGGATGCATACTCACGCTGGCCAGAATTATTTATGTTAAATAACACTAGCTCATCGACAGTTATAAGACTTTTAAGAACAACATTTGCAACACATGGCTTGTGTGAAGTGATGGTTTCTGATAATGGACCATCGTTTGTCTCTAAAGAAATGAATGGATTCCTAAAAGCTAATAACATACGTCATATAACTACAGCACCATACCACCCATCTACAAACGGGTTGGCAGAGAGAATGGTACAGACAATTAAGGACAAACTGTGCAAATTGGAGGATCTAGCATGGGACACTAAAATACCAAATTTGTTGCTTGGTCTTAGAGTTACACCATGCACCGCAACCAATAAGAGCCCATCTGAACTACTAATGAAGAGATGTTTACGTACACTTTTAGATACTATACATCCAGATTCAGCAAAAACTGAGAAAATTGAAAAACAAATTATCAATAATAGTCAAAGGAAAAACAGGGAAACTAATGTAGGTCAGGAGATTATGTACTACAATTATAGCAGTGCTGGCCCAAGATGGCTTCCAGGAAAAGTAATTAACAAAAAAGGGCCATCAAGTTATGAGATCAGAACCATTAATGGTATATAATCAATAGACATGTTGATCAGTTAATTAAAAAAGGGCCTATTATTAGTTGTGAGGATTCTGAAATGCAGGAGGGACAAAGAATGATTAGAACCGCTGAATCAGTAGAGGGTGTATGTCCTGAGAGTTCAGATAGTGTCAACAATGAAGAAAATCAAGAAAGTAGTCAAGACTCTGATATAATAATTGAGATTCCAGACTCTAATAAATGGGCAGAGATGTTAGGAATACCACCCACAGTAGAGACAACACTTTCAACAAGTAGAAAGATAAAACATAAGTCAAGTTTACATTCTAAAACACCATATGAAAGATCAAATGCTAATAGAGAAAAATCTTAAGCTTGTATATGTGTATTAATTAGTATCTTATATTAGACTGATTGATTTCAAGTGTTATGTATCTTGTTTAAATAATTATATTGTTTAGATTACTTACTAATGGGGAAGGTATGTCATATTCAAAGATTTATTGTTATTCTATTTGGGGGTACTTGTTTACTTTGTTCATTAATAAAGTAAATTGTATGTACACTTATGACACTTATCTTTTGTAATGCTACCAAGCTTAATAGATACATTATTCAACCAATGTGTTTTATTCTATATTCAGAACATATCACGTGTTGCTGACATGTCCAGAGGTTGCTGCATACAGAGCTAAACATCTCGGTACGCCTGGATCACTTCCCAAAGTTGCTTGCAACATCAAAGAACTGTTGAAATTCTTCAGGGGGAGATTTCATAGCTCGAATAATTACATTATTTCTGCCCACACACAAAAAATGCTCTAATACATAGAGTTGCTGATTTTTAATGCTTTTAGAATAAGGTTTGATAGAACTATCAAATGTGACACGGAATGCAACTGACGTGAAGCTTAGACAATTGTTGAACCCTACCAATTATTATAGCTTGACATTTATTGGGGTTCAATCTAATATCAAACAAACTAGACCAATTATAGAGATTTGTTAATTCAATATAGTGTCTGGCAATAGCATCACTATTACCCTTTAATAATTCTTAAAAATGATAGAATAAAATATTTTTTTTTTTATCTATATGGCCCTTGGTATTGTGGTTATGTCACAATAATTCTGCCAATGTCCGGTCTTTGGTCTGTCACACCTTTCTCGAGGCTTTTCGGTGGAAAAGGAGTTAGCGGTTATTAGGTGAAAATGTGGATAAAAACAAAGCAACTAAATACATGAATTGTGGACCACACAATATAGAGCAATATTTTAAAATTAAAATATAATTTATAAATTATTTGAAATTTCTTTTGACCTACATTTCAAAGATAATTCTATAAGATAATCTATAATAGATATTCATGATAAAAATTGCAATTTATTATTATTACTAGACGATATCACAGATTATTATCTAAATTACGGGTTGTTGTTGGAACTTATTAAAACGCATCATTTATTTAATTATAAATTATAAAAATATAATGGGCCAAAACATACCTTCATCAGGACCTTTTTTAATTTCACATGGTATGTAGACTCCATAATATATTGTATGTGGTTCGGAAGCAATAGGACTATCAGGTGCACTATGTTTTTTGCTCAAGGTATCCAGGCGCAAAAGTCGACTAAATAAGCCAATAGCCCCATCCTTTCTGTCAGGTGGTGATAGCGATATTTCTTCTTTCATGCCCCCGATGTCTTTGTTGCAACCCGGAATAATCACCGCTTTAGACATTTTAGTCTCACTGAAAATAGTAAACAAAATAGAACACCTTTTGTTTATGACGCAAATGAACACTCAAGTTTATTTTTATGTCGAACTTTATTGGATCTACCTTATTGTTATAGGGCGTCATAAAGGCATATTCGCAGCTTTATTGCTAACTAGTATTTCCTATTACCACATGTAATACATAAATAAACAAACGTTAATATCACTAGTAGGTTTGAAGATGATTACAAAAGCGAAAAGCGTTAAATCGAAATCGAACGATCGGTGACGTTGACGTTTTCACTCTCGTTTCTTTTACTATATAATCTATGGTTTTAATTAAGTGTACACTACACCCCCCCGCCCCCCACAGCATATGAATTTGGAGTATATATACAAAAACAAAATACTGGCAGAGGTATTTTAAATAGCACATCTCAAAAATATTAATTATTTAAACTGCACCCAAGTAGTTTAGAAATAAAAAATAGTTAAATTCGTTCACCTTATAACGTCGATATTACTCCAAATAATTAGAATTGGGTACTTTTTACGGTATAAAATAGTGCACCTTGTTTGAATATATATGCATCATCGTTAAAAATGCATTGATAAATGCAAAAAGTTGATAAAACAAATTTTTTGGAAAAAAAAAGTCACCCAATCGACATTTAACAAATTTTGTTTTAGTAAATTTTTGAGCTTATGCATGAGCAGTTTTTTTATACTGTAATAAGTACCCAATTCTAATTATTTGAAGTAATATCGACGTTATAAGGTGAACGAATTTAACTATTTTTTTTTATTTCTAAACTACATAGGTGCAGTTTAAATAATTAATATTTTTGAGATGTGCTATTTAAAATACGTCTGCCAGTATTTTTATATATATATATATATAGGAGGGTTTACACTACATAATGCTTTAAAACATTTTGGTTTTCTTTTTACTTGATGTTGCTGGTCATACATAATGTAATTTCATATGTCATAGACTTAATATAGATTAAATATTCAATGACGTCATCAGCGTGTGAAAAGAATGCACGTATCTATATAGTTAGAGATAAGAGTAACGGCCTGGCCACGGGAATCGGCGGCACGAACGGCGAAGCGGCAGGTGGGGCGACAATTCACGCGGCTTGGTTTGAGGGCCACGGTCAGTCACGTCCGCCGCCACGACCACATAGGCCGAGAGTGAAATGTCTTTATCAAAGTATCTCGATATTGCTTAGAAAGTAATCGTTTTTTGGTTCAAGACATAATATTTGGAGATATTGTGGAGTACGTGATTAGAATAGGATTCGGGTGATAGATGGAGTATTCCACAAGAAGTGCGAGAAGTACAGAATGTATCCAGAAAAAAATTTCGAGTATACCAGAATGAGTGTCGAAGCTTTCGATTATATTCTTGTTAATACTAACTACTAATTCCAAAGCTGCTAGCAGGCCTACCAAGTATCTCGGCAATAAAAGTTTCAGTATTCATTTTTTCGTGGCGAAAACAACTAATTTATTTTGTATCCTATACTATTCGCCGCGTCTACCGCTCGACTCCGTGGCTTGCGTCGGTACTGATTCATGCCTTTATTTCAGTCGCCCGCCGCGCCGCCAGTCGCCCGCGCGGTTCGCTTGATAAATTTCGCCGGTCGCTTCGCCACTCGCCGCTGCGCGTCTTAATCCGTACATTTCTATACTTTTATTTTAGTCTCTAGACGCCTCGTCGTTCGCACCGCGCGAATATTCGCTATGGCGAATGTCCCGTGGCCAGGCTGTAAGGGAGAAGCAAATCTATAATTCTTGTCTTTTTCTAGGTATGCGTTTTGATGGTTTTCCATCAGTTAATTGACATAATTGATGTCAAGCTTTTGTAAATTCATTGTGACACATAATTATGATTTCGGTTTATATGAAAGTACTCTGTATTGTTACTAGTGAACTAGTTATTTGCATTAAGTCCGCCTTTGTATATTATACACAAGCACTTTGTGTTTGTAATTTGTAATCTTATTGCCTTCCCTATTTGTAAGGAACAAATAAGGAAAGCAATAAGATTAAAAATAAAATAAATAAGTAAGTCCATTACTATTTTTACAATCCTCTTTGTATCGTATCCGTGAATTCCTAGTAGATAAGGCCAAAAGTTTAATAATCAACTTCAATGTCCATTTCTTAGTTTTCATACAAATCCTGTAAGTCTCTATCATTTGGTCGAATGTGTCCCCTCTCATGTGAGAGGACCTGCCTGTAGTTTTTACAACAGCAAGACAGGTTCAGAGCCGAAAGCTGTATGTTATGACGGTCATGCCTTATTATCCTTCCTATATATTATGCAGATATTATCGTCATCGCTTGCTATCTCTTCATATTCGCCCCGTCACAGAATAAATAATAGTTTTTTTGCTCCCAGAAGCGATGAAAAGGGCTACCCTCCGGGAAGCGGGGAAGGAGGTGGTGAATGCTCTAAGCATACAACGCAGCCGGCTACGTGGTTATGTGAGAGTGGGACTCACTATGAAGTCTAAGTGCCTACCCACTAAACACCACCTGGGACTGGTTTTGGCCTCTGTGGCCTTTCAGCCGAATCGGAAGCGACCCCCTTTAGGGAAAGGGGGAGGGAAATAATAGTACTACATAACCCCGTTTTATAGCCGCCCGCCGGGCTGAAGTGGGCTTTCCGAGACATTCGCGAATGTAGACGTTAGTTGATAGAGATGTGCCACTTCATATTCGCTCCTAAGATTGCTTCGAGAAACGGATAATTTTGTCTCTATCGATTATAGAATAAATTGAAAGTTATTCTTATAATGAAAATATATAAAGCAATATTATCTACTAAAGGATTACGATAATCAGTTGAAAATATACTACATGCACCATATTAGCGGGGACAGTAACTTAAAATTTTTAATAACATCTTTAATGCGCATCAACATAATCATTGTATTTGAAATGATATTTTGCATTTATATACCAATGAACCATAAAAAATATAAAATAAAATCGAATCATAATCGATAAAAATGATAATCGATTATTTACGTATTTGTAACCGCGCATTATGAGTATCTCATCTCTAGTTTTAGTTACCACCCAGGGGCGTAGCTACCGCCGTATCAGCCGTATCAATGATACGGGGCCCCCGGGCCACGGGGGCCCCGAACGTGAGTAAGTAAAAATTCCAAGGACTTCTATGGGACATGAAAGGCTATCACTATTGTCTATAAAAGCAAAGAATTTAGTAAAACTGAAATCGTCTTCAGCTATGAATGCCGCCGAATAGTCTTCAGCTATGTTCGCCGAACAAAAGGCAAGAAAAGTTTATATTTGATTTGAATTGTTTGGCTAGCTTAGTTCCTAGGAGCATTATTTTTTTATAGGAGAGGGGGCAAACGAGCATGCGGCTCACCTGATGGTAAGTGACTACCGCCGCTCATGAACAACCGCAACACCAGGGGAATTGCAGATGCGTTGCCGGCCTTTTAAAAAGGAGTAGGCTATTTTCTTGAAGGTCAGGGACGTATGGGTCCGGAAAAATCGCTGGTGGTAAAAGATTCCACAAGTTGTGCGAGGAAGAAAACATCTTCTAAATCGCACAGTGGTGGACCGCCAATCATCTAGGTGGTATGGATGGTATCGTGAGTTTTGCCGCGATGTGCGATAGTGAAATTGAGCGGCTGGAATTAGTCCGAACAATTACTTGGAGCACTCCCCGTGGTAAATGCGATAAAATACGCAAAGAGATGCAACATATCAACGCACTGCCAGTGTATCGAGTTGATCAGAAATAACTCGGTCGGCGACGATTCGAACCGCTCTGCGTTGGATGCGGTCAAGTGGAAGGAGCTGGCACTGGAGTGCTCCGGCCCAGAGATGAGAACAGTATTCCATATGATGTACCGGCATGAAATACTGTCTCGCTCTGCTGAGCACGCCAAGCTTTTAAGAGGCCAATTTGGTCTTCCCTTCCAAGTGACCACGAAACTGCACACTATTCGATATGTCGACGCCGAGGATTCCGATGCTAGCTGAGGCAGCAAGAGGAGTGCCTTGAAACTGAGGAGATACGACAAAGGGATTCTTTTTAGCAGTAAACGCGCAAACTTGTGTCTTCTGGGGATTGAACTGGACTAGATTTAGTCGCCCCCAATCCGAGACTTTGTTCAGCAAAGACTCGACTTCAGACACAAGTTTGTCCCGGTAGTCGGCGACGTTTTCCCGAGAAATATTGGCACGGCCGGTATATAAGGCATCACCAGTGCTGTGCTGTCTGCATAGCAATGAATGTTACTAGTTTGCAATATATCATTGATATGCAGAAGAAACAGCGTTGGTGATAGCACGCAGCCTTATGGAACACCAGCGTTGATAGGCTTGAAATCAGAGCATGCACCGTTTACTACGGCATTGATTCTCCGATCAGCAAGGAAACTGGTGATCCATTTGCACAATTTCTCGGTAAGCCCACAGGAAGGAAGCTTCGAAAGAAGCGCTTTGTGCCAGACCCGATCGAAGGCCTTCGCTATGTCCAAAACAATGGCCAATGCCTCCCCCTTGGACTCTACTGCCTCCGCCTTTCTATGAGTTAGGTAGACCAGAAGATCACCAGCTGATCGACCCTGACGAAAACCGTACTGGCGGTCACTAATCAGCTGGTGATCCTCAAGGTACCTCATGAGCTGGCAGTTATAATGGATTCCATTATTTTGGAGAACAAGGAGGTATTGGCGATAGGCCTGTAGTTGGACGGGTCTGAGCGGTCGCCTTTTTTAGGGATCGGGTGGACCAAAACTGTCTTCCATGAATTCGGGACTATGCTTTGGGAGTAAGCGTACCGGAAAAGACTCTTTAAAACCGGTGCCAACTCCGGAGCACACGTCTTTAGCACAATGGGGGGACTCCATCAGGCCCACTCGACTTGCTGACGTCCAGGCATAAGAGTGCTTTAGGAACCAAGCGCTGTGTAAATCGCACATCCGGCATGGAGCACTCTCACGGCGAGATGGTCAGCAGTGTGTTCTCCCCGTCATCTATAGTCAAGTTGGACGCAAAGAGAGAGCTTAAAAGATCGGCTTTCTCCTTTGCGGCATGGGCCAGTGAGTCGTCCTCTCTGTGCAGAGATGGAAGAGATGGCTGACAGAAGTTCCCTTGGACAGCCTTGGCGAGAGACGAGAATGCACGGGTTCCCGAAGGAAGGCGAACTAGCTTCTCGCCAATTCTGCCGATGTGCTCAGACCTTGCCTTGGCAATAAAGCTTTTGAAAGACCTGGAGGCGGAATTATACTTCTTTTTAAGTGCGCTGGTGTTTACATCCTGAGACGTTGATGCGTCAGCCCAGGCCCGGTAGCACTCCTGCTTATAGCGTGATGCTATTTTACAGGAGCGACCAAACCATGGCTGGGATCTGCCTCCGATGGGTACCACAGAGGATGGAATAAAAAGTTCCATACCCTGAAGTACCACACTGTAGTAAGTACCTGAAACGGCAACAACGCTGGGATCTTCCGGCGAGAAGCAAACCCGCGCCCAAGGGTAGGATGTAAAAAAAGAACGCATCCCGTCCCAATCGGCTGACCTATAGTGCCAAACACGGCGGCAAGCTGCAAATCGCAACTGTGATGGGAGCGTGAGTGGCACCGTACTCCGGATCAGACAATGGTCCGAAGAGCCCAGAGGGGCTTCGACGGAGACCTGAAATCCGTCCGGATGAGAGGTCAGTAGAAGGTCCAACAGGGAAGGTACTTGATCCTCCACATCTGGGATCCGCGTAGGCGAAGTAACCAGTTGTGTTAGACCATATGCCAAGGCAAAGTCAAAGACAGATCTATCCGCATGATCGGTTAAACGAGAACCAAGCCATTCAGCGTGGTGGGCGTTAAAATCACCGAGTATCACGATCTCTGCGGATGGGACCTGTTGTAGCACGGAGTCTGCAGCCATTTGGACGTGGTCGATGAGTCGGTCTGTTTCGGCATTACCGCTATGGGACCTATAGAGGCACCGGTAGACGCGGGGATGGTCATCGCTGTCTACGCGCAGCCATAGGATGGACAGGTCCGTACCTTCAAGGCTGCCGAGGCGTCGAAAACAGATGTCCTCTCTGACGTATACACAAACTCCAGCCCGGGGCACAAAGGAGTGTTCCAATTTGTATCCCGGGTAGGAGAGATATGAAGCATCAGCCGGAGAGGACACCTGAGTCTCGGTTAAAAAGAGCACCTGAGTCTCGGTTAAATTGGGCCTCGGGCCACCTGCACTCACTAAGCGCAACGCAGATGTAAACCTCTACTTCACGCTGGTATTCTGTGAGCTCGTGGTACCACCCCGGTTCGAGCCGACCCATCCGTGCGACAACAAAAGCTGCTGAGTGGCTCTACCACTGTTAATTGTAACTAATAACTTATAATCAATATATAATTATTTTAATACAATGCAAGCGTCTTTGTTCCTGTTATGGAATCTTTGCTCTTCATTGGGGCCCCAAAACAAATTTTGATACAGGGCCCATCTAAAGCACGCTACGCCACTGTTACCACCATAGGCATAGATAATAGTTATCGAGTTTAGAACATGAAGTTATAGATTTAGAACGCACCCGCACTCTCCTCTTGTCACCATTTTGTGCATAAAAATTATATCAGCGCAGGCACCAGCCACCCAGCCACTAAATGTAGTGATTATATACTCTTTGGCAGCTACTGGCGGCTAATTCTGTACCTACTACCAAAGAGAATATAACCACTACGTTTACCTACTACCTTCAGTGAAAAGTGATACAACTCGACCTATACCGTACCGTATCACTTTTGATATTTTGCAACTACGTTAATCAGAATAAAATGGCGGTTTTTTTTCTATCCAATCCTCATTCTTCTACGAATTATAATTGGAGAGATACATTTGGTGTAAATTAATATAACTAAGTAGTTTTAGGTACAAAACGATACAGAGTGAGCCACCCCGAATACCCTGGTTTATAGATACAAAAATAAATAGAAATATTATTAAAATAATGTTTAGAATAAGAACAGGTCACATCCCATCAAAAAAATTTTCTTATCTGATGAAAAAAACTGATTCACCTAATTGTGAAACGTGTGGAGTAATAGAAGACTTACATCATTTTTTAATGGAATGTGAGCGGAACCGAGGGGCAAGGGAATTATTTATAAGGACCTATAAGATAAATATGTACAATATGGGTATTGCGCAAGGCATTCTACATGCCCCCACCTCGGATATTGCATTGAGTATGTGCAGATTAATAATAAATGTATAGATTTTAAATTAGTTATAATGGGATTGACATATTAACAAATAAAAATCCCTAAATAAATAAAGAGAGAAAAAAAAAAAAAAGTAGTTTTTACTATAAGCAATGTGTAAAATGATGTATTTTAAGTCATCCTAAAATGAACTGAACTGATTTTTCTTGTTAGTTACATGCATAATAATACAACTCTTATAAACTCCTATTACACGATCAAATTATACCGATCCGAATTTGTACATATTAATATAATTGTTCAAAAATCGGTATACATTTAATACCTAAATTTATATTGTTTTGTGAAATGTGACACAATTAAATTTAAAGCAACTAATGAAAATATTACTCTGCTGTAAATATGAGTCTAATAATACAACTTTAAATAAATCAATTTACACTCTTATTTATTATCCCAAGAACTTTGTTACGGCAGGTTTAATTAGACTTGTATCAATATAAACTTTATTTTCGAATAAATATTTAATAATACGTTTACATTTATAACTTTTATTGAGGAACGGTTTAAAAAATATTTTACGTGTAAGTGGTACGAATCAGTCGACTCCCTTAACCTATCTCTGGCACCGGTAGCATAAAACGGGATACATAATGATTTCTTATATTTACGCCAAGAATGAAATGAAACTAATTTATGTTGTAACGTATAGCTGACTTGAAGTACCGACGTTCCGGGAAGTCTGCAGTGTGTGAACATGTTCAAGATCGTCCCCGCTATTACATTAGATTTGATAGACCACAAATCCTCGCGAAAAAACACCGATTCCTACCAAGGATGATTTGCGAGGCTATTGAAATTAAAAAACATCCAAATTTCAATAGAGAAGATGAATAGGTGCTGCCATCTGCTTGGGATACTATAATTAATAAAATTAAATCCAAACCCAAGCATACCATTGCAAGACTTCAAGATACTATATATAAGCTCATTCTGCGTAGATTGGCCCAAAAATTAATATAAAGCACCCGAAACGTTGGGAATTAAAAAGTTAAATTAAACGCTATAAAATCCGTAAAAATTAGTTTCATTTAATAGAACGGGATAGATATATTGTGATTGGGTATGTGCCAACAGCCTTATTAATATGTATTCTGACTCGTGTTCTTGACAGGATAAAAATTCTATAGTTTGCACAGTGTTATTGTTAGCAACAAAGAATCGCAATAGATTTCAGTCACAGATCGTAAGTTTCTGATACCCGGACACACACACTTGGAGGTAGATAGTGAGCACGCGCTTATTGAAAAAGCAAAAAAGAAAACTTCTATGAATATTCATCACCCGCGAGATTGGTTTCAAGTGGTAAGAACTGTCTCTAATAGAAATAATAAATTTTCCGTTATCGAAATGACGGAAAAGGATTTTCTTGACTTTGCCCACGTTTCAAAACATGATTTTTTGATTAAAAAAAAGTGTAATATCGTGGGTCGGAAATTCCTGTGGGCAGATGTAAAAATGATGAAGTTCACTAGAGGTCAGTTTCCAGTTTTTGTATACAAAGAAAGTTACGGCAATCAAGATTACCACTTAATGTCTTACAGCAAGAAGAATAAAAACTACAACTTAACATACATTCTATTCAAAAATGTTATAAAGGACCAGCTCCCTTTTGAGCGAGCAGAAAAAAAAAGATTTACTGTCTCTCTTAGATTATATTGATCCAAGTGTTCTAGATTACTATCGTAACTTACCGACTAATGTAAACTTACGTGATATTGGTCCTGATATTTTATCAGAAAATGAATAATAGCAAAATTACCCAACCTTTTATGATTATTATAGTAACGTGCCGAATAAAAGTAATACATAAAAAATAATAAATGATGCTACTTAAACGATTACATGTTTATACAGGTTTACTCAACATTTTATACATACTGCTTTTATTTTTAAAAACTATTCGTATGAAATAGTTCCCATTACAGTAGTATTGCTAATGTTTATTTCTATAATTGGTTTTGTCCATATGAATAACGCTTTAATATTTTTAAGTTATAATGTATCGTAATTAAGTTCGTTTTATATCATTATTCATTTTTTTTTAAGTTAGGTAAGAGTTTACTCGTTCTAAGTAAAATTTTATAACGTTATTCCTAAATTTCACACAGTAATTTTTTGACACACAAATTAACAAGCATTTAAGTATTAGTTTTAATGCACAACTTTTTCATTTTATCAAATTTTTAAAATAACAAATTCAAATACATGCCTGTTTATCTCTCAACTCCGAACCACTAAGCATTGTGTAAAATGATTTATGTAAAATCGAGTTAATTTACACAAAATAAATAAATAAATTCTAATTGTGTATAGTAATATAAACGCACATTTTTTTATTTTTGGTAAACTATTTACAATAATTTTGTTTTTCATACAGTACAATATTTTTTGAGTTAAAAACCATCTACAAAAAAAAAACTTACTCTGATGAAAATGTAGAAAAAATACAATAAGAATTTTTTAAAACTTTGAAATTAATTTTCTCAAAACTATAATTTTCGAGTTATATTACTTTTCACTGAAGGTACAGAATTTTCGAGTTATATTACTTTTCACTGAAGGTACAGAATTTAGCCTGGCTAAAATGGAGCTCGCGGATTTTCTCTCTTTCTCGAATCTGTTTTAAACTCGTATTTGGTCAGACTTTTGTATTAGATCGGTTTACTATATGTATGGCTATCCCGTCTTCATTTCTTTTGAGGAGTTCTTCCATTAGTGGCAAGGACTTAAATGAGAGCATTCACGACTTTTTCTGCCACCACTGAGGAATGAGGTGAAATATTTGATAGATTTCATGACATTATTTTGTTAGAAAAGTATAGAGATTAATCATAATTTCTGAAATATGTTATATTTTATTTTAACTACCTTGATTGGACATGGATAAACCAAACTACGGATATTCCTAAAAGAAGAAGACTTAAAAAAAGTTAAAAATGAGTAAAATATTAAACAATACAGCACTGACACTATCGTTTATTGAAAGAAAAGTCATTGTTTTGTGTATATGTGCAACTTTACAATGATGATAACACTGTGTGAACATCTGCGTAACAAATAGGCTAACCTAAGCCTGAGTAGTAAGAGGTAAGAGTATTAGCCCTCATTACCGGTCGAAGAAGGGAAATGTGCTGTCAGGTAGACTATTTGATTAGAACTATTAGTCTCTGTAAAGAGTAATTGTGTTCTGTGACTTTTATTAGCCAATCGTAGGATTACTGCTGCTAATTTTCAATATTAGATAGGTTTGTGATTTGACCTTGATATACTTCGCAGACCAGGGAAGTAGTGTTAGTGACCAAATAGTTTTTCTGACCTTCAGGACGAGGTTTGTGCTTTATTACAACCGTCAGATCAGGCCAACGTCTTCCAAATGCGTACATCTTTTTTATATTATTCTAAGCCAATTTAACTACAAAAAAAAAACTACAATTCCACCTGATGGTAAGTGAAGCGCACTAACTTAACAAAAGCTTATTCACTCTTGCCTTGAAGACACCCACATTGTAACCGGATGGAAACACAGATGCTGGCAACTTATTCCACTTCTTTGCTGTACGCATGGTGAACGATGTAGCAAACCGTTTGGTTCGAATGCGTGGTAAGTCAACAATGAAGGGGTCAGGGCATCTATCAAAGGTTAAACCCTCTGTACTCTATATTTCGCATATTCTTGTACTTTGTTTACTACATGGACATCTTTATTATGGATGAAAAACTTGTCTCGAAACGATCGAAAGATCTTTGTAGTGCTGAAAAACATCGGTTATGGATACGAAAAGCACCCAAAGATATTAATCTTTGAAAGCACTCTATCGTGTAATACAAATAGGTTTTAAGTTTGTACCATTACTAACAAAAATAAAAACATAGGTACATTTCATTTCAGTCGTGGTTTGGTCACGACAACGATCCTCTTGTTCCTACATAAGCGAATGAGATGTAAATATCCAAACGATGGCAAATAACTGACAATTCAATCACGTAAAAAAAAATAAGTAGAGATAGAGATAATATTGTATAGCAGTCTTTCTCAAAGTGGGCGAACACCGAACACGCCCCCTTGTGGGCGTTGGAGACCTAGAGGGAGGCTTTTTTTTTTTTGCGCCCGAAGCAATTTGGAAAAGGGCTACCCTTTACGGGAGGCGGAAAATGCATTACGCATACCACGATGGCTATCCATCGTGGTTATGGGGGACTCACGCCTAACCGGGGAGCCTATGTGATACCCCCTAAAAACCGCCTTTGGGGACTGGCAACCAGCTGTTTAAAGCTTCCTATGCCGTATCGTAAAGCGACCCTCTTTTGGGAAAAAGAGGGCGCAGGCGGCTATAAGCCGCTGAGGGAGTGCCTACGAAGGCAATTTGATTGTAAAAATTTAATTATTTATAAAAGTTTAATTATGAAATTGACTGAGCCACCAGGAGGCAGTTCAAATCGTTTGACAGAGAATAGGCGAGTTCGAGTGGGAGTTCCTCGGCCTGCGGATGCGATAGCGAGAGGGAGTGGGGTTGCACACTTAGCTACCTCACGAATAAGTATGTTTAATGAAACTCTGAGACTTTGAAGAAGTTTCAGAGAGTTTTAATTAGTGAGTGCCTACGAAGGCAGTTTTAACCCGACGTATGTTAAGGGCAAAGAGTATAATAAGTATACAGATTAAGGGCCAAAAAAAAAGGGGGGGGGGGGGGCGTTGGCGTGGTTGATTTGTAATTTCATTTAGATACTTTATATTTTAAAATTTACTACAATAAAACCTACCTACTTCTCAATATCGAATAATTAGTTCATATTTCTGCCCTGTATGATGGTATATAAACTAGAAATACTTAACATAGATTTCGTAGAATAGCCCGTACGCCGTATGCAATCAAGTTGTAACAAGTTTTTGTTAAATAACGCTATTGGTGCAATCCGGTAACAATCGGCTGGTTCATCGATACTTATCTTAACTTGCTCTGTACGATAGAACGCCGAAAGAGATCGAGTTTCTGCGTGTTTGTCTTTTTCCTGTCGGTGCGTGCTATATTTAAATCCTATATAAAAGCTCATAATATTTTTTATATTTTCATTGGCGGTTTCGCACGCATTCTTTAAACAGTTATTAAGTTCTACACTTTATTTACATATTTGTAAAAACAAAGCCATGTCGGAAGCAAAAAAGAAGAGACGGCAATATAGTGCAGAATATATTAAATATGGATTCATAGAAAATTCGACAATTCCCATCTTTGCCTTTGTGTTTTCTTTGTTCAAAAACATTTTCAAACGAAACGATGAAGCCTTCAAGAACATTTGAATAAAATGCATCCAGATAAGAAGGACAAAAATGTAGCATATTTTCAAAACCTGGAAAAGAAGCATAATGCTCAGCCAAATGTATCAAAACTTTTTTCGGTGGCTGCTAAGCAAGACGATGACGGACTTTGAGCTTCATACAATATCTTTTTGGCTCAAACAGGCCAACAAATGGCACAAACAGGTAAACCACACACCATCGGAGAAACGTTAATTTTGCTAAAAAACTAATTATAACTACTGTGCTCCATAAACCAGCGGCAGACATAATTCGAAAAATTCCTTTCTGTAATGACAAAGAGACCTTTATAAATTGCTTGATGATATGAATCTCCAACTTTAAGGCTTGAACAATGACTTGAACTTAATAAAAACAAAAAGTATCGTCCCTGCTTTCGTAGCCAAGTTCCTCTTACACAAGAAGAATATCGGCAGACGTGAGCTCCATAATTTTTCCAATTTATCAGTATCCTGCAAGAACGACGACTTGCTTGTCTACTTCCAACCTACCTGTCTATATTGTTTTTTTTAATTTGATTAAAATATATTCTTAATATTATAAAGTTGCGTTTTAATTACTCTCACTGGTAATAATGTCTAGTTTAAAATGTAAGTTTAAATACCAGAACCGACTAATATAGCACACCATAACTAAATTAATTAAAGTAATGAAATTGTGGTTTTTAAATAGTGTCTGACCGAAACAGGATTTTTAACCGAAACCGAAAACGAACCTTCGGTCTGGGTGTCAGTTTCGGCCGAAACCGAAACTTATTTAGACATGTTTTTTTGTTGTATGCTGAATCTGGTATATTTTTATACATATACAGATAGGTAAATCATGTTAATGAAAATCAGTTATTGTAATAGTCATGTAGCAATATATTTATTTATTTTAAAGTAAAAATCAATAATTTAACGTTATGAAATACTTTTTAAGTCAATTTTGTAGAAAAATCTTACACCCATAAAAATTACTCGCTAATTGAGAACATATTTCATTGTGTTCACAATATTGTCAATATTATTCAATGAGAGCATTAACATAATATATCACACACACACTTACACACAACTAACGAAATCCCAGGAAATATACAAAACCTGCTCAAAGTTCAAAAACTTTAATAAACTAAGTTTGTATAAAAAGGGTTATTATAATATTTAGTAATTTATGGATGATAATAACCCCTGGGAATGAGGTGATCACTACCAAGCTATTTCTAATTTGTTTTGTGTTGTTAATTGTGTTACATACATGATGACGAGGCCCCCTAAAATGCGATGCCTTCAGACTTTACCACAGATGACTAATTAATTTGATCACTTTTACGCTCGAAAAAGAAAGTCACTAATTTAAATGCGTTTGTTTGGGGCCTCGCAAGAAGTCCCTCTTAAATGCGACTGTGAGGCCGTTGTAACTACCTTCAAAGACCGCGATTGTTACATTGACTGAATACGAGACTTGTCAGGAATTAATAGATATGAGTAGGTACGTATGTGGTGTCAAGGCATGTTTGGTAGGATAGATCTGTTGAGTAGATCCTTGGAATGAAAAAAAGGGGCCTCTTCGCCCACGTTTATATTAGTCCACGCTACGCCTCTGATTGTAAATTGTTATTTAAAACAAAAGGGAAACCCTCTGGGTTTCTTGCTGGTTCTTCCAAGGACAGAGGCTTTTTTCGAACCAGTGGTAATTAAACAAAAGAGTGACTTTCAATAGGTATTATTTACAATCTATATTGAATTAAAAAGTTTCTGTTTCTGTATAATTATGAATAATATACGAGTCATGAACTCATCCGAAAGACGCACGGCAATCCACGAACACTGAATTTCGGCGCCGCCGATTTTTCTCCGAAACCGAAACCATTACCGAAACTAGATTTTTTGCCGAAACCGAACCTTCGGTCGGTCACTATTTTTAAGTTTTAGGAGTGTGTAAAAAATTGGAGGCGCTGACAAATAATTGATTTTCAAAGGGGGCGGTAAAAGGAATAAGTTTGATTATCTCTGGTATAGAGATATTTTAAAGAGTACCGGAACAAACTTGTGTCTGAAGTCGAGTCTTTGCTGAACAAAGTCTCGGATTGGGGGCGACTAAATCTAGTCCAGTTTAATCCTCAAAAGACAAGTTTGTGCATTTACCACTAAAAAGAACCCCTTTGTCGTATCTCCTTTTCAAGGCATCCCCTTGTTGCTTCAGCCAGTATCGGAATCCTCAGCGTCGACATACGCCAAATTGGCCTCTAAAAGCTTGGCGTGCTCGTGCAAAGCGGAACAGTATTCCATGCCGGCACACCGCAGTCACCGCATCTCTTCGCAGTGCCAATGAATCGAGCCGATCGGAAAGGGCTCGGTCGTCGACGATTCGAGCCGCTCTGCGCTGGATGCGGTCAAGTGGAAGGAGCTGGCACTGGGGAGCCCCTGCCCAGAGATGGGAACAGTATTCCATGTGAGGCCGAACCTGCGCCTTGTAAAGTTGCAGGCGGTGTGCCGGCATGAAATACTGTCCCACTCTGCTGAGCACGCCAAGCTTTTTAGAGGCCAATTTGGCCTTCTCTTCCAAGTGACCACGAAATTGCATGTCACTCGATATGTCGACTCCGAGGATACCGATACTGGCTGAGGCAAGAAGGGGAGTGCCTTGAAACTGAGGAAATACGACAAAGGGGTTCTTTTTAGCGGTAAACGCGCAAATTTGTGTCTTCTGAGGATTAAACTGGACTAGATTTAGTCGCCCCCAATCCGAGACTTTGTTCAGCAAAGACTCGACTTCAGGCACAAGTTTGTTCCGGTACTCGGCGACGTTTTCTCGAGAAATATTGGCACGGCCGGTGTATAGCGCATCACCAGTGCTTCATCCGCATAGCAATGAATGCTACTAGTTAGCAACATATCATTGATATGCAGAAGAAACAGCGTTGGTGATAGCACACAGCCTTGTGGAACACCAGCGTTAATAGGCTTGTAGTCAGAACATGCACCGTCTACAACGACCTTGATGCTCCGATCTGCAAGGAAGCTGGTGATCCAATTGCACAATTTCTCGGGAAGCCCATAGGAAGGGAGCTTCGAAAGAAGCGCTTTGTGCCAAACCCGATCGAAGGCCTCGCAATGTCCAGACTAACGGCCAACGCCTCCCCCTTGGACTCTACTGCCTCCGCCCATCTATAGGTCAGGTAGACCAGAAGATCACCAGCTGATCGACCCCGACGAAAACC
The DNA here is from genome assembly GCA_963668995.1 of Parnassius mnemosyne. Lineage (NCBI taxonomy): Eukaryota > Metazoa > Arthropoda > Insecta > Lepidoptera > Papilionidae > Parnassius > Parnassius mnemosyne. The sequence goes on from CAVLGL010000083.1 coordinate 27,437,078, forward strand.
GTATTGGCGGTCACTAATTAGCTGGTGATCCTCAAGGTACCGGATGAGCTGGCAGTTAATAATGGATTCCATTATTTTGGAGAACAAGGAGGTGGTCGCGATAGACCTATAGTTGGACGGGTCTAAGCGGTCGCCTTTTTTAGGGATCGGGTGGACAAAAGCTGTCTTCCATGAATTCGGGACTACGCCTTGGGAGTAGGAGTACCGGAAAAGACGCGTTAGGACCGGTGCCAACTCCGGAGCACACGTCCTCAGCACAATTGGGGGGATTTCGTCAGGCCCACTCGACTTCTGGATGTCCAGGGAGAGAAGTGCTTTGCGAACCGAGCGATGTGAAAACAGCACATCCGGCATGGACCACTCACACCGCGGGATGGTCGGCGGTGTTTTACCCCCGTCATCAACGACGTAAAAAGGGAGCCTAAAAGGTCAGCTTTGTCTTTTGCGTCTTGGGCCAGTGAGTCGTCCTCCCTGTGCAGAGATGGTAGTGATGGCTTACAGAAATTCCCTTGGACAGCCTTGGCGAGAGACCAGAATGCACGGGTTCCCGAAGGAAGGCGAACTAGTTTCTCGCCAATTCTGCCTATGTGCTCTGACTTTGCCTCGGCAATAACTCTTTTGAAGGACCTGGAGGCGAAGTTATACTTCTTTTTAAGTGTGCTGGTGTTTACATCCCGAGTTGCCGAAGCCGCGGCCCAGGCTTGATAACACTCCTGCTTACTGCGTAATGCAGTCTTACAGGAGCGACCAAACCAAGGCTGAGATCTGCCTCCGATGGGTACCACAGATGATGGAATAAATAGTTCCATTCCCTGTAACACCACATCAGTGACAGAGTCAGCAACAGCGCTGGGATCATCCGGCGAGAAGCAAACCCGCCCCATGGGTAGGAAGCAAAGAAAGACCGCATTCCGTCCCAATCCGCCGACCTGTAATGCCAAACACGGCGGCAACCTGCAGAACGCAAACGCGAAGGGAGCGTGAGTGGCACCACACTCCGGATCAGACAATGGTCCGAAGAGCCGAGAGGGGCATCGACGGAAACCTGATATCCGTCCGAATGAGAAGTCAGCAGAAGGTCCAACAGGGAAGGTGTATGATCCTCCACATCTGGATTCCGCGTAGGCGAAGTAACCAGTTGTGTCAGACCATATGCCAAGGCAAAGTCATAAACAGATCTCCCCGCATGATCGGTTAAACGTGAACCGAGCCATTCGGCATGGTGGGCGTTAAAATCGCCAAGGATCACGATCTCTGCGGATGGGACCTGTTGTAGCAAGGAATCTGTAGCCATTTGGACGTGGTCGATGAGTCGGTCTGTTTCGGCATTACCGCTATGGGACCTATAGAGGCACCCGTAGACGCGCGGATGGTCGTCGCTGTCTACGCGTAGCCAAAGGATGGACAAGTCCGAACCTTCAAGACTGCCGAGGCGTCGAGAACAGATGTCCTCTCTGACATACACGGAAACTCCAGCCCGAGGCACAAAGGAGTGCTTCAATTTGTACCCCGGGTAGGAGAGATACGAAATATCAGCCGGAGAGGAAACCTGCGTCTCGGTCAGAAAGAGCAAGGCCGGCTTCGTCGTCTCGAGATGGTAATGGACGGCGTTTAGGTTAGAGTGAAGTCCACTGATGTTGCAGAAATTCACGGATAGCGTGGCAGGGGTCGCCTTGGTATTGTTGCTCAGTTTGCCCCGAGCAATTTTGTTTTTGAGCGGAATTTTGCCCCCTCCCCCCCCTCAGAATACGCGGGGCAGCCTGAGCACCCACGCTCAGGATTGGAATAACATGGTCGTGGATGCTCAGCGAGGGATTCTCCAGTGGTACTGGTATCCTCCTGGGGTAGCTACTCATTACAAGTTTTTAATTGTAAAAACCTCAACTTAAAGAATGTTCATCATTGGTTCACCACCTTCGTTTTGCGCGCTTGTGCTTCACCAAAAACATCTTGCAATTGACTAGTGCGGAGATCAACGTTCTGCTCACGATTTTTACCGCGTCGGGTGGGTTTGGCGAAACAACTCGTGATAAGAGTTGGTGGACTAGCTGCCCTTCGCAACCGAGGTGGGGTCGCAGGGGAAGAGAAGTGTTTGCATGGCGTGAGGCCATTCGCCTCATCCTCCGCGACTTTAGCGCGGCAGCGGTAGAGCCGTGGGAGGAGAGGTATGTCAGTATTACGATGCACCACTCTCCGTACTCTACGCGGCCGAAACATGGTTGTGGGAGCCATCGGGCCGGGAATTAAGTACTTTCGTTTGAATATTTTTTCATTCCCCATAGTCTCCAACCAACGGACTCGCGGGTTTTCGTTGCGCAGGTGGAGATTGAGGCCGTGTAGAAAAGCGCACCTCTGTTCCGGCGCGTCTTGCCTGAGAAGAAAAATTGAGAGAAGTTGTCCTTTCCTAAGGAGGTGCTGACAAGTGCGGCACTAATGGGGCCACAGCGAAGGTGCGAGCCAAAAATAACCCGTCCTAGACCCACAAGGCGGGTATGGGAAGACATTAGCCCATAAAAAATGGTACCTAGCCGAAATATTTGGCACCGCCTATACTTGGAGGTGGTGCGGTCCATGCCCTTATATTGGCTTCCGTTTGAATCAGAGACCTGACGGAAAGAACCATTGATTTTCAAGGTTTCAAAAAGCTATATGACGGCATGTGTATTGGTTTCGTTTCTTCCCTGGGACTTATAGGCGGAGTTCCTTTATTCATGTATAAATTGGCGTTCAGAATACGGCTTTTAGTTTGTCATCCCCCTTCCAAAGAATGGGAAATGCAGAGGTTCCATGTTCGGCAGTTTATGCTTGAACAGTGGAAAGAGAGACTGGCCTGATAGCACTCCAATGGCAGAAAGTAGAACTGAAGAGGCTGTTCCGAAGAACCTGTTCGTCCGGTCCTTTCAAATTCAATGAACGGGCTGCACAGATCATACTAATATACTTTGCAGCTGATGCAGGTAATTTCTGGAAATGCTTTAGTTAGTACACGTACCGTATAGGCACGAGAGAGCCCACAATCGGGTGCCACCATTGTGGTAGCGACAAGGACACTACACCTACCATTGTCTTGGAACTGCTTAACCCGGCTCGAGCTGAGTTGCGCAGTGACCTCGGGGCTATTTTCTCACTTTCAGCCTTGAAAAAGGCTATGGTTGAACGCGTGACATCTTGGAGCGCCAGTCTTACCTTCTGCAAGCTGGTGATGTCCCAGATATCACAATCCACAGAAAGAGAGTCCTTCTGCACCCTCCATAATTGAGGCCTAGGCACGTATGTACATACCATCGTAGGGATTAAGCAGGTTTTCCTATTATTATTTTTTAAACACCTACCACTACCATTAATGCTATTAACATTTCTTATTTTCCCATTAACCACTCCATCTAAGTTTAACCTATTCGCTTACCCGTGTACTACATACAGTTCATTGCTAGTCTTACTATTGTGTCTGAAATTCAGACAGTGAGTGTTAAAATGCTTGTTAGAAGCGTGGTTCACGACAGTAGTCGAGAGTTCGCAATGCGCACGCTTAACTGATTTCCTTACATACCAAAAAAGATAGCCTAAATATTTATTGTAAATCAAAAGTAAGTTTTACATCTTAACAAGTTAAGTTTCTTTTTACTTAGTCTTATTTTTTTTCTCTTCCTAATTTTTGCAAGTGTTTCTTTCCAACAGGTATCTGTACCCCACTTCACAACAAGGCTGAACCTCGTTTGATGTTGGGGGCATGTTCGCACCTGAGCAAACTCGGTGGATCAATAAATCAAGCCAATAGCCAAACAGATGCCAGAGAATTAACAAACCTGACTGTAAACAAAGAGGGTGGATGCTATCCGTTATGCTGGTCCATCAGCTCATCAATTAGACTATCAGTTTAGTGTTAGTCTGACCAGACTGATGGCAAACGGAATAGTCATTCCAGAAGTCTAAAGGTTAAAACAGTATTAAAAAAAACTTGCTACATAAAAAAGTTTACCGAAAAGAGAAAAGTTTTATATCCTATATCACTTCTACATTGGAAGTGTCAGAAGAGGCACTATTCCAACCCAATTAGACACGCTATACAAATTGTGTTTATTATATCAGTTCACAATAGGCAGCGTCTTAAACCTTGTGGTGAATATAAAAATGTCAAAATAATTTTAAGATCAAAAACCACTTTTAATACTAACCAAAAGATTAGATTTTTTAGATTATTCTATCAACCTTAGACTTTTAACTAACTTAAATGAACAAGCAATAGCAATAAAATGTACAATTAAGGTTGGTTTCAAAGAAAGGTGGAGTGTCCACACAGAACATCTGCATGTCCATAGTCCACAGTGCTTAGTCAGCCACTTTATGTACTAGCATCCAGCTATTTTAAACCAACACTGACAGAATCTAATTTATACTTTCTTTGAAATATTTGACAACCTTGCGCTTATAACTGATGACAGGATGGCAGCTTGCATTCAAGAAAAAGGGAGTTAAACTGCTGGTATGTTGTATTAAGACTGTGACAAATAACAATGTATACTTTTATACATACCTAATATATCATGCCATGCACATTCAGGGTATAATTTTATAAATGTAATAATACATGGTTTAGAAACCAAGAAAGAAATTTAGAAATTTACTTTGTTACAGGTGATAAAATTATAAAAAAGATTATTCATTGTCATTTTTGTAACTAATGATATGTTGGTTAACAATAAATATCAGCAGGAAACTTGTTTTATAATTATAATAAATACATAATATGCTATTTAATTGATTTATTTATGATTTAAATGTTTTCATTTTCTTCTTCCTTTTGTTTACTGTAGGAACAGTGTCCAAAGTTTTTTGTACAGAAAAAGCATATAAACTAGCATTGATTTTCTTCAATTTTTCAAGTTCTTCTCGGAGAGTTGTTTCTTTATGTTTGAATTCCAATTCCTTAGATGGATTTTGCTGCTCTAAGCCTATATTCTGTGGTAGTTCTGTGGTAGGCCAGAAGCTGATCTTTTTGTCTACTAAAATCTCTAGTTCAGATACTTCATCCTTATCTTTTTCTAATGTTCTTTCTAAACTGTGTATAACCAAATGAGGTTTAAAGTCTTGTTTATATATCGCCTCAAAATTAAGAGTGAAGAAGGCATTTGTTATTGGTCCTTTATGTCGTATAGTTCTTATTGGTTGTCTACTTTTTATGTGCCAGAGAATGACCAGCTCATCATTAGAGGCTGACATTAATGTTTCCCCATCGAGAGAAACTGATAAACAAGTGACAGCTTTTGTATGGGATGAAAATATTAGATTGTTTTCTTCAGGAGATACCAACAAATCTTTATTCCTCACTGGATTTGTAAGGCTAAACTGATATATAGCACCTTCAGTTGTTCCAACAAATATATTCAACTCCAGTACATCCATTACTATAGATGATAATGGAATATCAAAAACTAAATTCAATAACATGTGTCCAGTTGTTAAATCATAAATTTTACAAGTCCTATCACTAGATACTGTGCAAAGACGACCCATCATACCTGTTTTACTGATACACAAATCGGTCACAGGTAGTGAATGATCTGAAATGATATACACTGGATCTTGTTGACCTGCAACTGATTGAGTGACTAGTTCCACTTCCGGATGAGAAGATATTGCCGCTACTGACCATACCATTACCATTCCATCCTCAGCTGCAGAAACAAAATACCGACCATCGCTAGTAAATCTTAACAAGTTAACCTTCTGGTAATGCCGATTTAAGATTGTTAATAAATTGCCACTTGCAGTCTGCCATAAATAAATTTTCTCATCGATGCCTGCTACACAAAATGATCCATCATTGGTAAAAGCGAAAGCATTAGCTTTGCCTGGTAAAATAAAGCGCATGCCTTGTACAGTTTGCTGTGAATTTAGAGGCCAAATATGGAGAATCGGCTTAGTTCTTTCGACTGCTGCGAGATAATCATCACCGATAAATGAAAGTGTCCGTGCTCCAGCTGTTCCACCGCCCTTATAGGTCATTAGACTAGTACCGGTGTGAGGATCCCAGACACAGCACGACCACAATGTATTATTAGTGTCACTCGTTACTAAAACTTCTAATAGATTAGACATTTTATTGCCCTGAAGTAATCGTTAAATAACAAAAGATTGGGTTCGTATCAAGTCAATCACAAATTAAAATTATTTACCATGCCATGTGCCCAGTCAATGCAGTTGAAAATGATTCTCGTTTCTCCACTATTATAAATTATATATATTAGCACAGAACACTAATACCCTTAGGCGGGTATATTAGTCTATGAATATGTTTTTGTTTTTTTTTTATTTGATCGACGTTTCATTTGACATGCCTGAGTGCCAGTAGTTTTGAAGATTATATACGTACGGTAAACCAAAATTCTATATTCAAGATGAATAAAAAACTAGTAATCTAATTTTTCAATTTTCATTGCTATATAGTTATGATAAAATTACTAATGAATAAATATGTAATGAATGAATTAAAAAAAAAAATTATCGTACTATTTGCTATTTCTACTAAAACCTAAAACCTAAAAAAGAAAAATCTATGTCTATGGTCGAACCTATTATGATTGGTTACTTCGTTGCTACAAGTCTTATAATAATTATGGTGGTTGGTGGACTGACTTTTGTTCCTTAAACAATTCCACCAATCAATGAAGTAACTATTTGATGTTCATTGGTTGATTTAGTCTTTGATATAATAAATATTATTTTAGCAAAAGTGTATTGAAGTTTTTGTAGCAGTGATAAAAATTGTCCGTGATTATAGTGTAATCAAATAGTGAAATATAGTGTCTTCTCATTCGCCAATATGTTTAAAAAGTAAGTACAACATACATGTACACATATAATTAAAATAACATATGCTTAAACATGCCTTAAACATTTTAGTTTTAGGATTTTTAGGTTATAGGGTTGCGTATTTTGTGTCAAGTGTCAATTAAAATATGACATATGACGTTTCTTTATAACTGGCTTCACGGCTCTGGGTTCTAGCCCTTCTGAGCCTAAAGTTACAATGTAAAATTATCCTTCATAGTACACTGCTTCACAATATGTTGGTGCGTCACATTGTGCAGCCCTTGGGAGATTTTGATGAAAACTCGAGCCAGCAGACAGCTGACAGTTGGCGATGGTATCTCAAGGCGCCTAAGCAGACAGACACCTATCTTGAGAATCACATCATCATCAGAGCACTTGATTCATCGTTTCCACTAAAAGTTCACATGCGCAGACACTTATTACACAAAATCGCACCACTTTTACATATTAAAATCCACTTCAAACCATTATTTAAACAATAATACAAGAGCAGCAATCCTCCACCGTTCAAGTTCCCCCCAAAACTCTCATACGACGTTCAAAAAGAAGACTAACAGACTAACATATAGCCATGGAGTGGAATAACTAAACAACAAACTAGGCAATCACCCTTGAACAAATTATAATTTGTCCAAGTAAATACCAAAACCAAAAGGCATCCCAAAATTACTAAGTTTATGGGACTTTTGTTAATCTCTTGAATGATAAAGTTACCGTTTACACATTTCTCAAGGAATCGTCCAAATGGTAAATTAATGTTTTTAATACGAAGTATCAGTTACCATGTTACATATGTAACCACAGACTAACGCACGTCACTATTGAACAAAAATTTAATTGTTATCTGTACATGTAGTTAAAGTTCAATCGTTATAAAAGCAAATTATCAAACTAAATAAAATTCGTCAATGCACTGTAACGCAACTATTTCATTCATCTTTGATTGCATTTGTGACACAATATGACGCCATGAAAGATTTTTCAATTCATGCCATCGTGTGCTTTTTGAATTTGAAGGGAATTTAATTTTTTTTAACATGTCAGCCTCATTGTACATAAAAACGCAATAACACCACAATTTATTAAATTACATGCACATGAATACCAGCGTAAAATAACAGCTTAATACTGCTCTGTTTCGTATGGTGAGTGTAGAGAACCGGAGACTCGGTTTATCGGAAAGGAGGCATTCCATCTTAGTCCTCAGGGGTGACAACACATCTGCATTTTGATTCTTAATCGAGAATAGATGTACATGTCTACAGCAACCACATATTATCAGGTGGACTGTGTGCTGTTTGTCACTCTTATCCTATATAAAAAAAAGTTTTATTTCAAGATCGTGTTTGTTTGCTTTTTTGTAAAAAAAAATAAAAATAATTACGTTTATGACTGATAGCAATAGCTTTAGTTTTGATCTCAAAGGCTTAGAGAGGCAAAAAAAATCATTCACCATGCAGAGCTTCAATGAAGATTGGTTAACGGAGACTTCTTTCAAAGCTCGAAGTAGTTTCATGTAGCAAAAAGAGGGATTCGTTTGCATTTTGTGCAAATGTTGAAGATTATAAATGAAGTTATGTGTAAATTAATTATTCACACATCTTCTATAAAAATGAAACAATATCCCATTTTCATATGGAATTCATAAGGAATTTCACTCATAATTGTAGTGAGAGTACTGCGTTTTCGAATGAAAATACAAATTTCATACAGTCATATGGCATCACTAAATACAAGAAAACTCGTTCGTTTACGGTAAGGCCTGCCACATACATACGGAATCCCGGTTTGCCTGCCAAATTTCGAACGGAAAATTACGATACGTGTGTGACGAGTCATATATTTTATATGGACTTGCTGCATTTGGAATTCCGAATCGGAATATCGAAACGGAATTTCGTATGTATGGGGTTGGCCTTAAGGCCCGCCACATACATACGGAATTCCGTTTCGGAATTTCGAACGGTCGGCCACACACAAACGGAATTCAGTTTGGCCCGCAAAATATCGAACGGAAATCTACCGTACGTGTGTGGCGGGTCATAGATTTTATATGGACTTGCTGCGTTCGGAATCCCGAATCGGAATCTCGAAACGGAATTCCGCATGTATGCGGCCGGCCTTAGTCGTAGTAGCGTAGTAGCAAATAGCGATTAATATATTATACTCTATGGTTTGGTTTTGTCTTTGGTTCGGTCATTGTCATTGGATTGGTGGTCGGCTGTGGAGTGGAGTGTCGAAACTGGATAAATTGTAGTTGTTGTTTGCACTCTGCAGCTGGTCGAAATTGATTGTTGATCTACCGTGGCAATAATGCTTACTTTCTAAAATTTGATAAAGTGAATTTTGGTTTGTTAAATAATCTGGTAGGATTTTTAACTGGTACAAATAAGACAAAAGACTGTGTGCGCCGTGCTTGTATATTTTGTGACGTAACTGGATTTCTTGCGATTATATTAACTTTTCTTTCGGATAAAAACGAAGGTCAAAACGTGTCGAATGCAAAAACTTTCCGCATAGTCGATTGCTTAGCCGCAAAAATGTGGGAAGTGGACTCTGACGTGGGGTCCCACAGTACTTTGTCGGATGGTCTTCGACGGCGACAAGGATGGGACCCCGAGGCCGAGAGTCTTGCTTCCCAAATGGACGATCTCGACGAAGTACTCGCCGAGGAGGAAGAGGGATGCCCATTGCCGTCTACACCTGAAGATCAACATCTTTTAGATGCAGAGATGGCTGAAGTTTTAAAAGCTGGAGTATTGTCTGACGAGATAGATCTTGGAGCGTTAGCGCACAACGCAGCAGAGCAGGCAGAGGAATTTGTCCGCAAAGTTTGGGAAGCCTCCTGGAATGTTTGCCACTTTAGACACTTGCCACGATGGCTACAAGACAATGACTACCTCCACAAAGGACACAGACCTCCATTACCTTCTTTCAGCGCGTGCTTTGCATCTATATTCCGCATTCACACTGAAACTGGCAACATCTGGACCCATCTTCTGGGGTGTGTAGCTTTCATTGGTGTTGCTATATATTTTCTTACGCGTCCTTCCATAGAAATACAGACGCAAGAGAAAATGATCTTTGGAGTGTTCTTTATTGGTGCTATTGTGTGCTTGGGCTTTTCATTTGCGTATCACACACTTTACTGCCACTCTGAGATGGTCGGCAAATTGTTTTCTAAGTTGGATTACTGCGGTATAGCCCTGTTGATTATGGGTTCATTTGTTCCTTGGCTGTACTATAGCTTCTACTGCCATTATAGACCAAAAATAATATACTTATCTGTGGTGATTGTCTTAGGAATATTGTCAATTATTGTGTCTTTATGGGATAGATTTTCTGAACCACGCTTGAGACCTCTTCGTGCAGGTGTGTTTATGGGATTTGGCCTTTCAGGCATTGTGCCTGCAATACACTATGGAATAACAGAGGGTTGGTTCAGCCAAGTTAGCAAAGCATCACTAGGATGGCTTGTTCTTATGGGCTTACTTTACATTTTAGGGGCAATGTTTTATGCTCTAAGAGTTCCTGAACGTTGGTTCCCTGGGAAATGTGACATCTGGTTCCAATCCCACCAAATTTTCCATGTGCTTGTCATTGTGGCAGCATTTGTTCATTATCATGGTATTAGTGAACTTGCCTCATACCGTGTGACAGTTGGCGAATGTTCAATGCCTCCATCATCAATTGCATTCTAGCCCCGTACCCTACTAAATGTGATAGTAGGCCATAAATAATTTTTAGTAGAGTACACATGGTCAATAGTTTTAATTTTTTTTTTGTACATTATATAAATTTAACATTAACAACCACTTACATCACGGGTCTTTTTTGTATTGATACTACCTACTAATTATCATAAAACTTAGATAATTGTTTCAAAACCTTCAAATTAACTAGGGTTTTAAAATATTTTTATAAAAGCACATTTACTTTACAAAGTAAGGGAACTATTGATTTGATGTTTTGAAAAGAAATAAAAAACAATGGGTATATTTGTAATTTATGGTTTAGAGAAATATTACTTTTAAGAGCTATCCTTTTATTTATTTATTAAAATTTGAAGTAGATGTATAAGTTTTAGTTTAAATCCTTTGTTTCAGACATACCTTTTTTTTTTAAATTGCACATTGAATTTTCTTCTCACATTCAATATTTTATTCCAATGTTAACATACTTTTCTAAAAGCAAGATTTTATTCAACCAAAGTACTTAAATATTTTTTACAGCTAGTTTCTTGTAATAAATTCTAAGTATTAGAAATCTGATTGGGTTTATATAAACTTATAAGAATCCATAATTTTTTCTTAAGACAACTATGTTGAATTGTCTATATGTATACTTATTGCTATATTACAAAAATATGATAATTACAGTACCTACTAATTATTAATAGGAAAATCATTTGTGTTGACAATAGCTCAGGCAAATTTTCCTTAATTATGTTTTTATAATCTTATTTGTCATTTTAAAGTCAGTCTTCATATATCTGTATTATTTAAAAATGTCTAATGAGCACCAACAATTGTTACATCCTAAGTAATTGTAATAGTATAAAAAACCTAAATAATAAGCAATTTTTATACCTTAATAGTTTTTTTATACATTCCACTGCAACAGAAAACTGCTAATGTGAGGTGTGAAATATTTATTTCTCTGGAAAATGTGTAGCTAAAATTGTTCTATAGCCTTGCATAGTATTAAAGAAAATAAATTGAAAGTATATTCTAAATTGTTGTAAGTGTTCATAAATATAAAATTTTATGAGAAAATGAAAAAAAAATAGTTATGATGGTACTTATAAAGTAAAACTAAACTACTGTCATGAGAATAACATTTTATTGATATTAGTAGGGAGAGTACTAATTGAGTACTTCTCTTTCTGTTTTCATCACATTCAAAATTTAGGATAAAATAATATGTTGTGTTTATGTGCACTAAAAGTAAAGTTTGATAATGTAGCATATTTAATTTTTTGTAAGTATATTTTCGTTTTAATACTGATATTAGTATTAAAAACTAAATGTATTTTGGATTCTTATATTGGTTGCATATCAAAAGAAATAAACAATATTATGAAGATAACATTCTCAAGTCAAGATTGGACTGACAATGAAAGACAATATTTTTCGCAGATGTATTTATTGCAATTTTCAATATATTATCTGTTACCATCAATTTCATACAAGAAACATAATTTCAACTTAAAATTTCTAATAAAAAATATGTGCATTTTTTAATTGTTACGTTTTTTCATTACATAAATTAAATTTAAGTCTGTAGTATAATTTTGCTTTATGTAAATTTTATTAAAATGGGCAACAATTGCTTGAAATTATCTGTTAACATTGTTTGCTTTAAAATAATTTGTTATAATGATTTCTTTTCTAAAGTTAAAAATATTATGATATTGCAATAAAACATAAGAATTGATTGCAGTGTTTTTCTTGTATTTTATACAATAGGTACAAAACTATGACAAATTTTATTTAGTAGACTAGTACCTTCTTAAATCTACACTATTGAAGTAATATTATGTAGGTACTTCGTTACATTATACTTCAATGATCACCACTATTTTTTATTTCCAAAAAAAAATATTAGGATGTCCAGTAACTGAAATTATTTTATATTACAATATTATTCCAACATAATATTATTTAGTAACATTCAAACTTTGCATATCATTTCAATATTTTCTGATTTAGACAAGTGCAGGCAGGCGAGTGTCACTGACAATAAGGTGCAATGACAATCTAGTAAAAATAATCTGCAGTTCTTTTTTTCGTAAAATTTTGTACAACCGACTTCAATATAAATTATTAAGAATAACTCAAAAACTATTAGTCAGACCTTCATCAAATTTACATGGGACCACATGAGAAGCACCAGCTTTCAAATAAAAAATAGGATCATCGAAATCGGTTCACCCAGAAAAAAGTTATGAGGTAACACATAAAAAATCATACAGTCGAATTGAGTAACTCCTTCTTTTTGAATTCTGTAGAAAAAGCAATTTTTAAATAAAAATCTGATACATAATACCAATACAACTTCTGTATGGACAAAAAAAACTAGTTATGCAAACTAAACTAAGAATATATTAGAATAGAATAGAGTTATTTTCGTTACACAGAGGCACTTTATTTTTTAAGTACCTGTAGTGAGTGGTTCATTTACAATAAGGGCTATATATAATAGTCTTACCCTCACTAGATGTCGCTAATTGGGACTGAGGTGAATTTATTTGATTATTATTCGGTTACTAGTGTTTGTACGAGTACCCAAAACAATGCCACAGTGCTGTATTCTATAGTTTTTACGCATTTTTAACTTTTTTTTAAACTCTTCTACTTTAAGGAATATCCGTAGTTTGATTTATCCATTTCTAATCTAATTAATCTATCTATACATATAATAAAACTGTAAGTAGCAGATGTCTGTACATTTTATATTTTTGTAATAAAAGTGATTGAGGGGTACTAAAAATAAGTAATTAAATACATTTCTACCATTTTTAGAATTTTCTGTCTGTCTGTCTGTCTGTCTGTTTGTTTGTTAACGTATCACGTATAAAGTACTAATTTATATCATAAGAATTGTTAAGGAAATTATAAAGTGTATCTTCGGGTTACATTTAGTCTTTATTTCATTAAAATCAGTTCATTCCATCAAAAGTTATGATAAATATTCTGAAGTATGGGTAGGGAAGTATAGGTACGAATTTGCTCAACGGTGGCTTTGTTTGAGTCATCAAGTGCATTTTAAACTAATATCATATCATAAATCATGGTTAAATTATGTAAAATAATGATATAATTATGTATATCTAAAACGCAGTAAACAAAAGTAATAAAGAACGTATTAAATATATTATACAAAAATATATTAACGTTATTAACTAAATCTGAAGCACAATAGTTAACCCATTTCTTCGATAGATGGTGGTGTTGTGAAAATGTAACGCAATTGCAAATGTGGGTTTTTCCTGTAGATGAGTTTTCATATTTACTGCTAATCTTTATTATATTACTCGCTGCCCTACTGCATGTTGACAAACTCAATTTATTCTTTACCGCCGAGTACTCTATGTGGTAAATCAAATTTTAAGAGAACTATTAACAATTGCATTGGTTTTGGCGAGAGTCAAACTTTATTTTTTGCTTACTGTGCAGGCACTGATTTATAAGTTCTCTTACGTTTTATATAATGTATCAATCGCGTCAATTAATCTCTTTTATTTTTAGAATTGATGATGTTAGCAGCGCCATCTCTCTTTAAATATATACATATAATAAAAATGATGATAACATGTTGTGTCTCTTTCTGTACATTGTATATATATATTGGTGGCTAAAATCATTATGATGAACTGAAAATAATTAAATAAGAACATTCTAGAATTTTTAGAATTGTCTGTCTGTCTATTTGTCTGTTATTATATGAACGCATCACGTCTAAAGTAAACATCTTTTATTTTCAAAGAAATCGTTAAGAATATCATAAAGCGTATCTTTGAGTTACATTTAATCTTTGTTTTATTAAAATTGGTTAATTCTATCGAAAGTAATGATTATTATTTTGAAATATAGGTTCGAATTTGTTCAATGGCGCCATAAAATCTCAGAAATAGTAATAAAAAGATTTCTGTGTAAAAAAAACGTTCCATAATAATTAATATATTTATACTTAAAACACAAAAAGAGATAGGATGTTTTCTCACACAAAGGACGTAATAGATGGAGTTGTACAAATTACAAACTTTTCTGAATTGCTGTGTTGAGATTTTTCGCCGATGAATCGTATTGAGACTTACTGAAGAAATTTGTATCCATCGAAGCCATACAACGGAACCCGACCAAAAATAAAAATATTGCAACGAAATGTCGTGATATTGTATTTATAATATACGCAAAATCAGAACTGCCATTTTAGCGCTTTGGGAACTAGATTTAGCACTTTTTTGGAATGTATAGCGCGCATTTCGAAATTTTAGCGACTAGCGGGTTATTAACTCTTTTATAGCAGCACTGTTAGTCCACATTACCGATAATAATAATAATGACCTTTATTATTTTTTCCCACAAATAGTACATTGCAGTTTATCTTTTTCAAACATATTTTTTCCACAAAACAAAGAGCATGGGAGACGAGTCCAAACTAGGATACCCTGTGCTATGGATCTCCTGGCTTCCCCTTTAGGATGATCAACTTGATTTTTTTACCGACGACTATAAGCGGGGAAATCCCCTTTATTAAAGTTTTCGTTCATGGTTTTGGCAACGCATTTATTTTGCTTTATTCAGTTTCAGTCAGTTGCTTAGAGCACAGCTAAGTTAAAAGTTACTTAGAAGTTATAACACAAAGAAACTGTGTAGCAACCGCAATCAGATGCTGACATCTGAAACTAAGTTGCGAAATACATTGCACTTTAAAACAATTAATGACATTTTTATTGTTCGTACAGTACTAACTACTGTTGACAGCAATTGCTATAATTATAAGTCGATGTCCTGCGAAGTATTGATACATCAAAAAAATATTGCCAGAAAAAAAACTTAATGTTGTTTTCTTTATTGTGATTATATAAAAAAACACAAACTTTGTTTGTAGTTAATTTAACGCGAAATCTAGGGCTTTTTTAAAGCGCTGTTTTCATGAAATCTAGCGCTTTTTGTGTTGTCCTAGAGCTGAATGAGTTTTTTTTTATCTGGCAGCACTGCCCAAAAACCCTCTATTTAGAAGTAACTTTCCTTTCAGTTTTAAGCGCGTTCAGTTCCCAGTTACAGTGAGTGTGTGTTATGCGATGACCGTAAATAAAGCGCAAGGTCAAACTTTACGCGTTGTAGGAGTGTACCTCAAAACTGACTGTTTTGCACATGGCCAACTCTATGTTGCTTTTTCCCGCGTTAGTAGCCCCCGTAACCTTTTTGTGTATACCCCGGCTAAGCCTACTTCTAACGTCGTTTACACAGAAGCTCTATCATAAACGACTTAGAACTTTGATGATAATGATTTATTTTGTTACCACTTATTGATACAGTAATGAAATAAATTGTTTAATATTCTCTTACCTAAACGACAAATTCTTTATGTAAAACCTGTATACGCGAGCTACGCCGCGGGCACAGCTAGTATAAAAATATAACTAATATCACAGAATAGATAATAGTACAAATACTAATATTTCAGCAAGAAATTAATTTCTACACATTTCTAACAAATAAACTTCCCCCGCCATGAAATCTGTATCTGCTTGGTATTTACATTCAGCTACTATTGATTTAACATGGAAAGCAACTAACCAGTGAACATGTACTTTCATTCATTGATATTTTATTAAAGTTTTATTCATTTTGTCCGTTCGCCTCTGCCAAATGTCGGTGTAATTAGGTCATACTGGGCTATAGCGGTTATCATAATAGCTAACTGTTTGCATGTCCGTCCGTAATGCAAGTTGCATGTTCACAAACGTCCGATAAGTTATGCTTGGTGCAAAGAATGTGTATTATTAATCCGTACTTGGTGTGTAGTAGTCGCAGGTATCAATCGATTTTATACGACCTTGCCGCCAGCTTACGTGAGACCTATGGCTAGCTTAGTTATTCAAATTTTTTTTTAATTGGGAACATGACATTACGCCGTGGGACTCGGGCAAGGTGTTCAGACTAGAAAAAAAAAACTACTCTAGCTAGCACGGAGCTTGGTTCAAAACCTATAACTTGAGGCTGATGGTGTAGTTCATTTATTATGTAGCCTTAATCACCCCGCTAGGAAGGCGGATAGTCGATCGTAGTACATGCTGTGAACGCCGATATATAGGCTGGATGCCCCTATTACCAACCTTTTAGTGTAAATTTCAACTTTAAAAATTCCTATTTTAATTAGGTTACAATATTTTTAAACATTTGTTTTAATCGATCGGTTATTTATGGACAAATGTAATGAATATTTATTTACAATCATATTATTTCAAGAACAATTTTAAAAATAACGATAAGGATAAGCAAAAAAAAAAAACGTTATGGCTCAAATTCCAGCCACCCTGAACCGAATATCGTCCATTTGTGTGCCTAATGTCAGCATAGCATAGGGTTATGCCTTTTGAGTTTTTGGTAGGTACCTATTGTAGGTAAGTTTTATAGTCACAGTAATGAATTCGTAACAACTTTTAATTTTGAATCTGCATGTCACAAGCATGGAATATGTATTAAGGCAGACGACAACATTATTTTATTTTAATGTTTTACTACTTATCTTACTGTGGTTTAGTTTAAAGCAGTTCAATAAAATAAAGCAAATTATGATAAAAGATTATGTAGTACATCGAATTCTAATAATTTAAAATCCATGTTTTCAAATCATCATCGTCATTACAACCTTACACAAATCCACTACTGAACATCCTCCTTCATAGACTGCCGCAAAGCTTGGTCCAAAATCCCTTTCCTTGTCATGATATTTTCATTTATGTTCTAAGTTATAATTAGTATTACTAAGTTATAGTTTTGCTTGTATAGGTATAGGTACTAAATTTATTGTTTGTTTTTTCTTCTTTCTCAAAAAATAATTGAATACATAAGGTGTTCTTAATACACACCGAATGTCAGATAGAAAAGCTAATACATCTTTAAAATCTAAAACAAATTTTAAAACAGACGAATTGATCATAACTCCCTTAACTATAAAATAAGTTATGATCTAATTAATGGTATTTCCAGTTTATGACAGCCCTGATTTATAATACGTAGCTGAAATTAGGTACTTCTTATTAGGTACGTCAAACCAAATAACAGCCGGGCGGCTGACATTATGCACTGCTTACATTTCGTATATCTAATTACAGCCCCATTAATTTCCACTATAATAAAATAAATAACTTGTAGATTTAAATAAAAATAACTGCATTACTATGTCTATAGTCATATTTATACAAATCACAAAGCATATATATGAGATAATGTAAAGTAAGCATAATTTTACCGGGATCATAACTTGTAAAAAAATTAGGAAAATGAGCGATTTTCGTTGCGTACATGTTTTGATTTTTAATTTAACACTGTTAGGTTTAAAACTGTGAGGCAATATTTGAAATATACTTTCCTCTAGTTACGAAGAATTTTTAGGTGACAATATTTGTAGTTAAGACTACTAGAAATCTTATTTGCGAAGTAAAAAAGCGAAAAGGCCTACGAGACGCATAATATGTACTTATGCGATAAAGGTGCGAGATGTCTATAGTATGTATATATAAAAATAATATAATAATATGGATAAAGAAAAATTAATAGAGTTACCAGTATAACTCTATTAATTTTTCTAAAAATCCCGCTAACCACTCCAAGCTTCAAATGTGACCAAGTGGACCCATGACGTTCTATTTTCGCAGTCCGTAACCTCAAAAGTTAGACAATTGTCACTTAATTGAATATTTAAGGTTTTTTTAAATCGTGCAGGTAGAGGTACGAATTCCATGAAAGTTGCTAGATTTTTTTTTATCAATGACTAGTAGAATTGTATACTTATGCTTATAATATGCTAATTTATTTTCCTAAACTACTACAAAACGCTGAAGTTCAAGGTTTATCGGTCCATTATATCGGAATTTTATAAAAATACCTAGTTAATTATTCGTATCGATTTTTTTAAATCGAGTTCCAAGAAACGAATGAAAAGGTTATATATTTGACGCGTGTTTTTCAAATAAGGGAAACTAAGGGATTCTAGGGAATGAAGATTTACCTATTTAAACGACATTTTGATTTGTTACCTTGAACTTGTGATACTCGTTAGAACACTCAATTGGGTAAAATAGTTAAAACTTTTAATGAGAATTAGAACCAACTTTCAAAACTAAAACAATAATTTTGTTTTCACATAATAAATTCCCTTCTGAAGTTGGGGCTTTATTACTAGGTAATTCTTCGATACAATATGTCTGACCACCGACTTCAAAAGCTATTTGTAAAAGGTTCGTGGAATATGTTTTTTTTTAATATTTGAAGTCTGTTCTACTCTTTAATAAAAATTGAATTATCTTGTATGTTCGTGTCCTTGATTGTATTTCTTCACTGATTTTGCAAATTGATATTTTAGTGACCCTCTGCGCTTGTATTATTAACCCACATCTACGAAAACTGATGATGAAAACCCAAGTAAAACCTAGGTAATATTAGCACGGCAAAAAGACAAAAGAAAAATTAAATTTTTGCGTAATTTACCTGATCATTGTTTTAAACGGTATACGCATTTTCAGATCGTTATCGGACACGTCCAGCCTTAGTGTATTTATACCCTTATTTAGATATATTAAGCCGCGTCTCCACCAAAGTTTTGTTGCCACATCGGCGACAACATCAAAGGAATACGCTTGTTGCCAACATTTGTTCCCAAGGTGGAGACGCTTGTTGGAAACAGTTGTAAACAGTTTTAAACATAACTGTTGTCAACATTTTTGGTGGATACACGGCTTTATGCGGATAGCTTGGAGTTGGACCACAATTAGGTCACCTTGTGAATGACAATTATTGCGGTTTCTGTTTATTATTATTTTGGGTTTGACGATGTAAGATAATACTGTGGTGTATGGCTATTAACAATAGGGGGCCCGACATATTTTAATAAAACGTAAGTTTCGTTTACGTTGCATTAAAAAAATATGTCATTTACTTGTTTACTGCATGTTCATATTAACGTTGTTTGAACCTTGATGTCCTTTTCAATTCGAAGTGGACATCTCACTTTATTATATATTTATACTAGCTGTTCCCCGCGACTTCGTCCGTGTGGAATTTGTGTGGTTTTAATTTTTTTGCGCAGAACCCAATTATTTTTCTAAAATAAAAGTAACCTAAGTTACGCCTTATAACACCAGCTATCTGCCAGTGAAAATCGGTACAGCCATTTCGGAGATTACCCGGAACAAACAGACAGACAAAAAATTTAAAAATTGCTATGTTGTTGTTAGTACCGTACCTATATAGTTTCATGTGCATTTAGTAAAAAGTTGTTTTTTGACATTACAAACAGACACCTCAATTTTATTTATTTGTATAGATTTACAACCCACGCACGGTAACAGTTACTACGACGGAAGGTTAGCAGATATCGTTATGACGTCACGCGTCGTTCAAAACATTTATTCTGTGACGTTAGCGGTACCACTGCGAAGTAAACCAAGTGGACTTTCTACAATCGTTAAGGCCGATAGAAAACATAAAATAAATTAAATCTACGTTAAGTTGTCACTGTCACATGACTGAACATTTAGTTAATTTTTTTTTATAGTTAACTTAAAGTTGTGATAATATCATCGTTACCTGTCATTCCACAGCGTGGCATAACGGTTAGAGTAACCAACTAATGTTTGTCCAAGAAACTACATAAAGTAGTTACGATTTGACGGAGCAGTATGTCAAACCATAATAATATCATTGACATAGATATAGCGTCTGTGGTCCACTTTACCCTCACAGCGGGAAACATGTATCTAGGCACGTGATCTGTTCATTATAGGTACTCTAGTCCGTCCTATTTAAGGACGCGTTTACAAAATTGATAGGTATAGAATCGAACTATTACATTGACACTGGTCACACACACAAGTGCACGCACGGTTAGCTGCGGGAATCGCAATCAAGTATAAACATTTTGATAATTTGAAAGATTGTTTTTTTTTCATATTTCTTATTACCTACAAAAATATACTTAGATACGAAATATAAATGGCTGCTCCAGAGACAGCTAGGTACTAGAAGCCATCTACAGGGAGTGAGATGTTGGCTGTGGACTTTGAGCTGGTTTTGTTAGTTATGATAACTTCAGCTCCGAACTTGGTGAAGTGACTTGAAGGTATACTTGGGTGACTGCTACTGGAAGTCCGGGACGAGTAGTACCATGTGTGCCGAGTTTGGGCTCATTATGTTAGTTATGATGAGACCTTACCTCCGGACTTGACAGAATGACCTGATGGTGTACGTTGGTGACTACTACTGCAACTCCTGGACGAGTAGAAGTAGGTGTGCAGAGTTAGGGCTCATTATGTTAGTTATGACGAAACCTTACCTCCGGACTTAATGGAGAGACCTGATGGTGTACGTTGGTGACTACTACTGCAACTCCTGGACGAGTAGAAGTAGGTGTGCCGAGTTAGGGCTCATTATGTTAGTTATGACGAGACCTTACCTCCGCACTTGATGGAATGACCTGAAGGTGTACTTCGGTAACTGCTAGTGGAACTCCTGAACGAGTAGAACTAGGTATGCCAAGTTTGGGCTCGTTTTGTTAGTTACGATGAAACCTTACCTCCGGACTTGACAGAATGACCTGATGGTGTACGTTGGTGACTAGTACTGCAACTCCTGGACGAGTAAAACTAGGTATGCGTAGTTTGGGCTCGTTTTGTTAGTTACGATGAGGCCTTACCTCCGGACTTGACAGAATGACCTGATGGTGTACGTTGGTGACTAGCCTGGACGAGTAAAACTAGGTATGCGTAGTTTGGGCTCGTGTTGTTAGTTATGACGAAACCTTACCTCCGGACTTAATGAAGAGACCTGATGGTGTACGTTGGTGACTACTACTGCAACTCCTGGACGAATAGAACTAGGTGTGTCGAGTTTGTTAGTTATGATGCGCAGAGGCTCTTGAATTTGGTAATACCATTTATAATTTCTCCGACGTGCCTAAACTCAGCACACCCAGTTCTACTCTTCCAGGAGTTACGAAGTACACCATCAGGTCTCTCATCAAGTTCGGAGGTAAGGTATCGTCATAACTAACAAAAGGAGCCCAAACACGGCACACCTAGTTCTACTCGTCCAGGAGTTGCAGTAGTAGTCACCAACGTACACCATCAGGTCATTCTGTCAAGTCCGGAGGTAAGATCTCGTCATAACTAACAAAACGAGCCCAAACACGGCATACCTAGTTCTACTCGTCCAGGAGTTCCACTAGCAGTTACCGAAGTACACCTTCAGGTCATTCCTTCAAGTCCGGAGGTAAGGTCTCGTCATAACTAACATAATGAGCCCAAACTCGGCACACCTAGTTCAACTCGTCGAGGAGTTCTAGTAGCATTCACCGTATACTTTCAGATCACTCCATAAAGTCCCACTTGCTTTTAGCGAAACAAAACATTATAATAAGAATTTGTGTTAATAAAAATATTTATATTATGTATGTATTATTTTACTTTGTCAGGTCATGTACCTATGTATCAAATTCGAATATTTTGTGTTTGTACAGCGATCTTTTTCAGCTGCTGCAGGCGATACAGCGACCACCCGCGATAGCGGCCGAGCGCCGACTCATAGATAAGAGTGTATATACGGAAATGAATGCGCCGACTGTGGTTTCATCGAAATTTTTGTACAACAAATCAAAACAGACACTAAAAATAAAATAACCCTTATTGCAATCCATTAGGATTCATCCGTATCAGCAAAATATGTCAAAAAATAAGCATCAGTTTTTATTTTTTTTACGACCATTTGTGACATTTTGATAAAAAGTAATCCCCAGCATTTTTTATTGAATATGTCTGCCTACTTACAGTATTTTTAGATATCTCAATATATGTTGATAATAGAACAAAAAATGTACCGAAATATGAGCCGGTATCGTTAATTTTGTAGTAAATGGCTAGGGAAGATCCTTTTTACAATGTAAAAAACTATTATTTTCAACAAAAAAGTTACCACCATTTGAAGATAAAGAACCATTCTATACGTTGTAGTTATTAGTTATATTTGATTTGGTTTAGTTTTGTCACAAAATGTACCGAAAAACAGCATAATTTGGCCCGATTTGCAAACGCACCCTTAATACTGAAAGTAAAACATATTATAAGCCCTACATTGTATTTCTCGGGTAGAGATCGCTAATTTGAAACTTGGTCTACCTTGAATTTTGGTAGATTTTGTCACGCTTACCGTATTAAGTATTATAAAAACACAATCTGCGCGCTCTTTTTTTTGTTTATTAGATTTTCAGCATTTTTACTATATTAGTATTATATTTATTACTAGCTGACCAGGCAGACGTTGTCCTGCCCTTTCCGACGACCATGTGTCCTAAAAAAATCTTTAAATTCACAATAAAAAAAATTGAGGGCCACTTATCGGGATAAAAACTATCCTATCTCTCAAGTTGCACCAAACTACACACATTGTGAAACATTTCATTGAAATCAGTTCAGTAGTTTAGGAGTTCATCGCGGACAAACAATGTCATCATCATCACAGCCCTTCACAAGTCCACTGCTGAACAAAGGTCTCTCCCAAGGAATGCCACAAAGCACGGTCCTGAACCACCTGCATCCATAGACTTCCTGCATGTCTTACCAGGTCGTCACTCCATCTAGTGTGGGGTCGCCCTACACTTCGCCTACCGGTACAAGGCTGCCACTCGAGAACCTTTCTTCCCCATCGGTTGTCGGTTCTTCGAGCTATATGGCCAGCCCACTGCCACTTCAGCTTACTAATCCGTTGGGCTATGTCGGTTACTCTGGTTCTACTGCGGATATCCTCATTTCTAAGTTTATCACGCAGAGACATCCCGAGCATAGCCCTCTCCATAGCTCGCTGAGCGACCTTAAGCTTCCTCATACGGCCAGCAGTGAAGGACCACGTCTCAGATCCGTAAGTTATCACTGGCAACACGCACTGGTTGTACAATTTCGTTTTCAGGTTTTGAGGTATGTCTAACGAGAAGATGTGTCGTAGTTTCCCGAACGCTGCCCAGCCGAGTGGAATCCGTTGATTGACCTCTCGGTCGAAGTTGGACTTACCTAGTCGGACTATTTGTCCCAGGTAAACATACTCGTCAACAACTTCGAGCTTAGTGCTCCCAACAACTACCGGCATAGGTGTGACATGGACGTTACATAAATACACATACATAAACACTCACGCCTGTCACCCAGAGGGGTAGGCAGAGACTACGGACTTCCATTTGGCGCGATCCTGACACACCTCTCTCGCCTCTTTCACATCCATATATCTACGCATACACGCTCGTCGGTTAAGGGTACTCCTAATCTGGCCCATTTTCAATGCATCGCCGATCTGGTCGATAAACCTTCGTCTAGGGCGTCCCTTCCCGACCCTGCCGTTCACTTCTGCAACATAAATTTGCTTTGTCACTCTTTCCTCGTTCATTCTTTCTATGTGACCAAACCACCGAAGCATTCCTTTCTTAATCCTTGTCACAACGTCATCTTGCAAACCACACTTTTCTCTTATTACACTATTTCTCACCCTGTCATTCAGATTCAGCCCTAGCATACTCCTTAAGGAACGCATTTCTACAGCATTTATTCTACTCTCATGCTTCTTCTGCCAGACCCAACTTTCACTACCATACATTAAAGTCGGTACTAACACAGCATTATGAATTGCCATACGTGCCTTAGTTGACACATTCTGACTCCTCACAATAGCGTGTAGAGCCCCATTCACTCTATTTCCTGCGTTCACTCGTCGTTCTATATCCTTATCATATCTACCATCCCTGCTAAATAAACATCCCAAATATACAAACTCATCCACTTGCTCAATCAACTCCCCTTCTATTCTTATTTTACATAAAGTTTTACTTTCTTCTCTTTCAAAAACCATCACTTTCGTCTTACTTGCGTTCACTTTCATACCCCTTTCTTTCAATGAACAATTCATTAAAGTAACCATCATTTGCAACTCGGCCGCCGACGATGCAAATATGACTTGATCATCGGCGTACAAAAGGCATTTGACGGTTGACTCACCCATTCTCAACCCACATTCTTCAACTTTCAAAGTTTGCAAACAACTGTCCATAAATAGGTTAAACAGCCACGGGGAAGCCACACATCCCTGTCTGACACCTTTATGAATGCCAAACCAGTCCGAGTAGACCCCGTTGATCCTGACACAAGCACTAGAGTCCCTATAAAGAGACCTTAATGCCTGTATCAAGCCAGCGCTCAACCCAAATGAGTTCAGTGTTTGCCATAACACGTTCCTGTCCACTCTGTCATAAGCCTTTTCCAAGTCCAAGAACGCACAAAAAACTTTCTGGTTTTTAGCCAAAAACTTCTCCGCTATCATGCGCATGGAAAAGACTTGATCCGTACACCCCATCCCCTTTCTAAATCCAGCTTGCACATCCCAAATTTTTCCATCAGTTTCTTCCATAACTCTTTCAATTAACACCTTAGCATACAGTTTACCCACAATGCTAAGCAAGCTGATACCACGGTAGTTTTTACAGTCCCGCTGCGTCCCCTTTCCCTTATATATTGGGACTATAACGGCTTTGCACCAGTCTTCCGGTACCCGTTTCAGTTCCCAACATAAATTAAACAAGGTGTGCAGCAGGCCTGCAACCACACCCTCACCAGCCCTTAGCATTTCGAGTGATACTCTATCATATCCGGCTGCCTTACCTGCTTTCATGCTTTTCATTGCTTTCATTATTTCATCTACACTTATCTCCCTACCTCTCTCCACTTCTTCCGGAATTTCTATTTCACTTATTTCAGACGACTCTTCACTCTTAAACACGCTTTCAAAGTATTCCTTCCATCTCTTTAAATTCGAAACTTCATCATTCAGCATGCAGCCATTCTCGTCTCGTATAGCATTCATTCTAGGCTGTTTTGAATTTCCCCTGGCAGTTCTTACGAGCTTCCAGAACATTTTAATATTTTCCTGGAAGTTATCAGATATCCTTCTATCATTTTTATCTATCCTTTCTTGCTTTTTCCTTTCAACAACTTCTTTTACTCTTATTTATACGTCTAAAGTTTGCCTTTTTTCTTTCAATCTCATCATTCATACCGCCAGAATTACCAGCTTTAGTTGCTAGTAAATCTAGCCATGCTCTCTTCTTTGCTTCAACTTCCATCCGTACCTCATCATCCCACCACAACGTATTACTTTTCCTTTCATTCGTTCTCTTACTTACACCGCATACTTCGGTGGCTGCATCCACCAGAACTCTCTTAATATCATTCCATACATTCTTCAATTCTAAATCATTCATACATAATTCATTCAACCCACTTATATTTTCCCTCAGTCTGCATTTATACTTCTCTTTCACACCTTCATCTTGTAACCTCTCTATTCTTATACGCTGTAACGCAGTGGTAGACACCGATGTCCGATGCCGCCAACGTCTGAATAGACCACTAATTCGGCATAAGACCATGTAATGATCCGTCCCTACGTTGGACCCCCGGTAAACCCTTGTATCTACCACTGCGCTCCTCATTCTTTCATCCACAATTATAAAATCTATCATGCTTCTATCATCCCCTCTTTCCCATGTATACATGTGAATCCTCTTATGGCGAAAGAAAGTGTTCGCCACAAAAAGATTCTTTTCCACACATACGGTGAGGAGGTCTTCACCATTCTCATTTATTCTTTCATCGCCAAACGTTCCTAATATCCTTTCATAACCAGACCTCTTCACCCCCACCCTTCCATTAAAATCTCCTAACATAATAATATTTTCATTTTCCTTACATTTCATCAACACCAGCCTTACCATGTCCCAAAACTGCTCTCGGATATAAGTGGGCTTAGACATATCTGGGGCGTACACCCCTAGCACAAACAACTTCTTTAAGCCCACTTTCATTCGTATCCACAGCAGCCTTGGGCTAACACATTCATACTCTTTCACACATTGACCCATTCTTTCTGAAAGGATGACACCGACTCCCTGGCATGCCCGCTCGGTTTCGTCTACTCCAGACCAGTAAGCGGTATACATGCCATGTGCAGTGACATCTCTTCCCTTTCGTTTCGTCTCGTTTACACATAACACATCTATTCCTCTATCATTCATCATTTCGCATACTTCATCCATCTTATCATTCATTGCTCCACATACATTCAGCGTAGCCAGACGGGCCTCCGCAATCCACTTTTCGCCCCTCCGGGAGACAGGACGTGACGGGTGGCGAACCTCGTCGCCGGTTTTTCTCCCGGAGATTCTTCGCACCCCTGCCCCATTAAAGGGGCGCCGGGAACTCGGGGCCATTTCTTTTTCTACTAGGCTCATGGTGCGAACTAAGGGGGTGGTAGATTTTACGCCGCTACCATACGGCGAGGAGCCGAGTCTGTCGTTTCGGCTTTGTCGCTCGTTTAGCACCACCCGGGGGACACGTGTAGGGTGGGCCTAGGATTAGGTGGTCGAAGCCTACGGACGCGAGCGACTCATCCCCCCTGGACAATGAACATGGACGTTAAACATGATTTTTGTTTGCCCATGTTCATTTTAAGACCTATCCGTTGGGAGACACTATTGAGGTCATTGAGCATAGAGCTTAGTCCTCCAGCGATTCTGCCATAAGGACTATATCGTCGGCAAATCGAAGGTGAGTGATGTACTCGCCATTGATGTTAATTCCGCATCCTTTCCAGTCCAGTAGCTTGAAAACGTCTTCCAATACAGCGGTGAAGAGTTTCGGGGATATAACGTCAGCCTGTCTTACACCTCTCTGCAGTTGGATAGGTTTCGTACTCTGATTCTGTACTCGGATAGCCATCGTAGATCTACTCTACAAACACTTCAACACTTCGATATACCGACAGTCAACTTGGCACCGCATAAGGGACTGCAGCACCGCCCAAATTTCGACGGAATCAAAGGCTTTCTCATAGTCCACATACGCAAGGCAAAGTGGCAGATTATACTCCTCTGTCTTCTGTACAATCTGCCGCAGGGTATGTATGTGGTCTATGGTACTAAAGCCTTTTCGGAAACCCGCTTGTTCGGGAGGCTGGAAGTCGTCAAGTCTGCATGCGAGACGATTCGTAATGACTCACGATAACAGCACGTAGACGCGGCTCAGAAGGGAAATCGGTCTGTAGTTCTTTAAGAGAGCGTTGTCGCCTTTCTTGAAGAACAAGACCACCGCACTTCTGCTCCATGCCTCCGGAGTAGTGCCACCATGGAGGACGGAATTAAAGAGCTTCTGAAGGACTTCAAGTACCGGTTTTCCACCCGCTTTCAGAAGCTTCGCTGTAATTCCATCCTCGCCCGGGGACTTGCCGTTTTTAAGGTGCTGGAGAGCCATTCTAATCTCGCTTAGACTGACGTTCGGGATATCTTCGGAATAGTGTCGGATAAGACTCGCTCTTGGATCGTTACTGACACTTGCGTGTGGCTCCAACGATGACGTGTACAGCTGCCCATAGAACCTCTCAATCTCACTCATAATCTCAGGTGCGCCGGAATCGATGCTGCCACACTCGGTCTTCAGTCTTCAGCTTTGACAGTTGGCTCTTTCTGGCAGACAGATCTCTGGCAAAGAGTTTGGAGCCTTGGTTCCGCTCGATCGCTTCTTCAATACACGCTGTATTGAAGTTGCTTAAGTCCCGCCGCATGCATTTGGAGATCGGTCTGTTCAGTTGCCTGTATGCTGTCAAATCTGTTGATGAATGTAGCTTCATCTCCCGTCTAACAGCCATGAGATTGAGAGTGTAATCGGAGAGTTTTTGTGTTCTTCTGCGGCGGGTCTTGCAGAACTTAGCTCCGACGGCATGGACAGTTTCCACGAGCTTGTCATTCATATCGTCCACTTCATTGCAGTCTTCTAGGCACTGAAAACGGTTTTGTAACTCGAGCTGAAAGGTTTCGGGACTTTGGAACAGAGCACGAGGGGGACGGAGCGTTGACCTCATTAGACGAAACCTCATATATGGCAGCAATACTCTATGCACGACCGAACTTGCGCTTTAAATAAAGTAAACAGCTGCCCCGGCGTTACGTAGCACCTTTGCAAGAAATCCTAGCTTCCTTGCCAGCTGCAGCTGCTTCCGTGGCCTTGGACTCAATGAACCACCCGAAGTTCAGATTTGACGACATTTGAACCTTCAACAACTGAAGGCGGTCGGTGTATTCCAGTGATACATTTCGGAAAGTAGGAGCCAAAATGAGCTGGCCCTCTTTTTCAGTGAAGAGAAACGCTTGTGTTTGACGTTGAATTTCACAAGACATCCCTCCATTCGGAGACTGCCTGTAGTGTGAGATTCACACGCTCTACCATAGCTTCTCTTTTGGACTGGATTTGATCCCGACTGGCCCGAGTACTTAGTTGGTATCTCTCCACAACTGTGATATAATCTGCATACCAATAGATACCGAGCACAAGCAGATCATTAATATGCCGCAATATGAGAGTTGCGGAGAGAACGGACCCCTGAGGAACACCGGCGTTAGTCGCCACAGGATCGGATGAGCAGCCATCGACGACGACCCGAAGAGACCGTTCACTCAGATAATCCTTTACCTAGTCAATCAGACCAGGGGATAAGCCGTACGCTGGAAGCTTACCCAAAGTTGTCGCTAGTCAACTAGTTTAATATAAATTTTTTTTTGATAAATTACGCTAGAAAGTTTTCCAGTATTGTTTTGGAGGCTTTTACGTTATGTATAACTCTCACATGTACAAACATGACCAGAAACAGTTGTTTTTGCAGGCTCTACAACGGCTGTGCACTAGCTGTTCAGTGCTATATTGAACCAGCTTCCTATAGAGCCAGAATTTTACATAGGTTTTTGATTAAGAGCTCTCTTGATAACCGTGGTCACATTTTG
This sequence comes from Parnassius mnemosyne, assembly GCA_963668995.1. NCBI lineage: Eukaryota > Metazoa > Arthropoda > Insecta > Lepidoptera > Papilionidae > Parnassius > Parnassius mnemosyne. Next base: position 27,466,508 of record CAVLGL010000083.1, read on the forward strand.
TTTATGTTTTTCAGTTCGCACTCAAAATACTTATATAATATCACGACTTGAGCAAGACCTTTCATTAAACAGAAGTAAGGGGGAGATAAATCACAAGTGGATGCGGAGACTTGAGATTTCTTGAAGCCACGCGTTTGTTGAGTCCTTTGTAAATAGGCCGATTTCGTTATAACTTTTTAAGTTGTTTCTTAATCAAACCTTTTTTTGATGCAAAACCGGTTGCGTAACCAGTAAATATTTCAACGCAGAATGTTAGCGTTGCAATACATATTTACAAAAATACTTAGGTACAAGTACGTCAGTTACGTATAAGTACGTCAGTAGCTATTTTGTTGTAACCGGTCATAGGTCATACCGTTTTACACTAGTACCAACACATATGCTAGCCAGTAGTACGGAATTAATAATTTAAAATTAACAGTTTTGTACAACCGATTTCAATATAAATTATTAAGAATAACTCAAAAACTATAGGTCAGTCCTTAATTAAATTTATATGGCACCACATGTGAAGCACCAGCCTTAAAAAAAAGAATCATCAAAATCGGTTCAACCAGTAAAAAGTTATAAGGTAACACACATAAAAATACATACAGTCGAATTGAGTATCGACTCCTTTTTGAAGTCGGTAGAAAAGAAAAATAATAACATATTGTACTCGTATTATGTACATAAGTAGCAATGAAACGCAATATAGTCTACCAGAAAGTCAAATTTTTTTATTAAACTACGAGGGGAGGTCAAAAAGTTATTAGTTACAGGGAAGGATAATGAAATGAATCATTAAACTATTTTTGCTTTAAATGTATTCTCCCTTAATTCTAATACATTTATTAGATCTGTCAAATAACTTATTAGAAAAAAAAAAGATTTGTCTTGGGCGTCAAAATGGGCCGAAATTGCCGATTTCACTTCATCATCGTCGCCAAATATATTTTTCATATTATTATACGCATCCAATTCGCACCTTTTTATCAAACAGTGAAGCATGGTCGTGAACATCGCAATAAGGAAATTTAATGGTAAACAATAGGCTTCTTTTTTTAAATAGAAAAAAAAAACGGGTGATAAACGAGCACACAGTCTTCCTGGTGGTAAGTGGATGCTGTGGCCCATCTTTATTTATCATCCCTAAGGACTAAAATGGACACTTATCATCCAACCATGAAACACAGCGGCATTAAGTTGCTATTTTACGCTGGTATTCCGTGAGAGCGTGGTCCTACCCCGGTCGAGACGACTCATTCGTGCTACAAGTTACAAAATTATAATATAGCTGCAACATGGAGACATCTACGACTCTGGAGTGATGCCAAGAGCTCAATCATGTTCGAAAACACAACTCAATTTTTTTCTAAAAGTGTTCATTAAAAAGATAATTGAATTTAATTGATTTTCCGTAACATCTTACTTTTTCTTTTTCAAACGTTACCCCCTTACTAGGATTTTCTCCTGTATCGCGGGGGCAGTTTTCATACATAAATTTCACAAGGACAAACATCCAGACCCGGAACAATTATTTGTAGGCCATACGAACACTTGTTCTGTGCAGGATTCGAACCCGCGGCCCTTAGTGCTGCATCTTTTTGCTAAGCCACTGCGCTAAGGAGCCGTCTCTGACAATAATAAACCTAGCAAGCTAACAGCATAGCAAAGTGGCGAAGCAATCAGCTTTGTAGCGGTTTCTAACGGTTGCCGTTGAGCAATCAGTTTCAAAATAAGAGGTTCAGATGCCTGGGTGATCAGTAATCAATTGCTGAAAACAGAATTTGAAAATTCAAAACCGTTCTCGAGATAATCGTGAGACAGACGGACAGACGGACAGACATCGTGAAATCAACAAACCTAGCAAGCTAACAGCATAGCAAAGTGGCGAAGCAATCAGCTTTGTAGCGGTTTCTAACGGTTGCCGTTGAGCAATCAGTTTCAAAATAGGAGGTTCAGATGCCTGGGTGATCAGTAATCGATTGCTGAAAACAGAATTTGAAAATTCGAAACCGTTCTCGAGATAATCGTGGGACAGACGGACAGACGGACAGACATTGTGAAATCAATAAGTGACTTCGCAAGCTTCGCTACTTAATAAGTGACTTCGCAAGCTTCGCCACTTAATAATCATTCATAACTCGTATCTGACGTAATAGTCATTCGTAACCATCAATAAAATGGAAACCGGAAAACATTACCTGTCAAAAAACCTGAAATGTCAACATCATCACGCAGATAATATACATAACATAATTATACAACATACAATAATTTATAACTTGCTTATAAGTGTCGACAAAATTTTATTATAAAAAGTTACACAAATTTAAAAAATTGGACCTTGGAATTGGAAGGTATAGGTGTAGGCCGGAAGGGGTACGGTGGGCAAGGACAACAAAATACGTAGAGCTTAGTGAATCCTAATATAAAACAATTCTGTACTGTACCAAATATTGATAATTAAATTTTTATTTACTTAAGAAAAAACAGATTTAAGCAAGAAGTAAGTACTCGTGCATTTCGTTTGTAACATAATTAACGGAAAAAACACGTTATTATAATTATCTGCTCTATGCTCTGGGAGTAAGGTCATTTTAGATTTTATAAAATTAAACGGCAGTGCTGCTGAAATTACGTCGCGTATTGTAAATTAAACTTTAGAACTGGGTAATACAGTTTACTTTTGTATAAATGCAGTGTAGTTAGTCTATCGTAAAAAGTCACTTACATGGTTACGTACGAAATTCAATAATATATGAGAAACTAGCTGTACCCGAGAATTCGTCATTGTGAATTCAAGACAAAAACTAATGTCTTTAGGACCTTTGAGATCTTGTACTGAAAGAAAAAGGAAAAACTAACTTCGCCTCAGGGTTGCTACTCGTATCCTTTTTTACTTAATCTGAGACTCGTTTATAAAACCTGGGTTAATTTTATTTGAATAGATTTAATATCTACTTTTGAGTAACATCCGTTCACAGAGACAACTATAATTAGGAAATCAAATATAAAAACAGAAAAACCATTTGTAAGCGAATAATTTGAAAATTAAATTCATGTAATAGAATTATATTTATTTTTATCTCAGATTATAGAAATGTTTATGTCAACTTATCTTAATTCTTTAATATTTTTTATGATTATAGTGGTAGAGCTGCGCTGCAGCTACATTATGCTTGGAGCATGAATGTGTAGGCTCGACCGGGGTAGGACCACGCTCTCACAGAATACCAGCGTAAAATAGCAGCTTAATGCTGCCGTGTTTTGTATGGTGAGTGTAGAGAATCAGATACCCTTTTTACTGGAAATGAGTTATTCCATCTCATTCCTCAGTGGTGACAACGCATCTGCAATTTGATTCTTTAATAAATGTAGATGCCTATGGGCCACAGCATCCACTTACCATCATGTGGACTGTGTGCTCGTTTGTCCCCCTATTCTATGTAAAAAAAGTCATTATAGTAGAATCGATGGTAGACCTAGACACTATGATGAATAGCCTCATTAGTTTGGTCACCTAACGGGTTAAAATCTTAAAATGTCAATATTCTACATTACTGAGAACATGAAATGGGATTAATTGTTAACGATGTAAAAAAAAAGATCCATGTGAAAAATAAAATAGACTATGATCTAGTTTGTTATTCTAACACCTCCTAATAATAAAAATATTATGACCACCTAAATATTGAATATATAATAGATACATAAAATTGTTCCTCGATTACCTACCTATTATTTATCGTGTATCGTGTAGTGGTGCCTAAGAGCTGAGTCCTCTACCCCATATCATTCCGTGGGTGTCGTAACAGGCGACTGAGGTAAACTGAAACAGGAGATAGACAACATCTTCCTGAAACTTATCAAATACTAGCTAATACCCGCGACTTCGTCCGCGTTGCTTGATATATTAACAATGTTTTCATATGCGCGAAGGAAAAAAACATCAAAAAGACAAAATTTCATTATAAACAATGTTATTCGTTGGTCCGTTTGCAGCTAAAGATATATGATTGTCGCTCAGGCAGCTAACGGTATTTGGGAAAAAACAAGTATTGCAAGAACTAAGAGTGTTCGGCGCGTTCAACCGGTAATAAAATACCAAATAAGATTTAAAAAATATACATGTTATAATATGAGCTGTGTAGTGTGTAGTGGTGGTGTACGAATATCAACCCGTGAGTGTCGTAAGAGACACTATAGGGAAATTAGATAGGAGATGGAGATAGATAGCAGCACCTTTCTAATACCCCCCCCCTCCCCCCCTTACGAGGCAATCTATCGACAGGCCGTAATAATGATGATGATAGGAGTAGATAGAGTCCGTCTATCCATATATTATATGCCTTAGTAGTCACAACTATACCATATCCAGCGGAGCATTATTTACTTAAATTAATATTAAAAAAAAATTGTCCTGGTGAAATAAGTTTGTACTACAGCCAATTACACACACACACGTACACACACACACACACACACACACACACACACACACACACACACACACACACACACACACACACACACACACACACACACACACACACACACACACACACACACACACACACACACACATACACACACATACACACACGCACGCACGCACGCACGCACGCACGCATATATATATATATATTTATATATATATAAATACGAGGATGTAGCCTACTAGTATGTTGTGCTTATAATTTAAATTTTAAAATTAAAAATTTTGTACAACCGACTTCAATATAAATTATTAAGAATAACTCAAAAACTATTGGTCAGACCTTGATCAAATTTATATGGGACCACATGTGAAGCACGGTTCGGTTCAGTTCGGTTCACCCAGTAAAAAGTTATGAGGTAACCCACATTAAAAAAAACATACAGTTGAATATATAGTCGAAATAAAATATTGAGTACCGTCTCCTTTTGAAGTCGGTAGATAAATAAAGCCCTTTATCTTTTCTACGCTGTTGATCGTTTTATTGAACAGAAAAGATAATTTGTGTGTCTATTGTTCACATTCGCCTCTGGATGGTCTCTTTCACGATAAACATGGCGGATTACATAACAGAGGTAACATTTTCTACCAATTTCAAAAAGGAGACGGTACTCAATTCGACTGTGTTTTATTATATGTGTTACCTCATAAATTTTTCTGGGTGAACCGATTTCGATGATTCTTTTTTAATTGAAAGCTGGTGCTTCACATGTGGTCCCACATAAATTTCATCAAGGTCTGTGTGGTTTTTAAGTTATTCTTAATAATTTATATTGAAGTCGGTTGTACAAAATTTTTAATTTTAAATTATAACGTAAGATTTTCCCGCCATCTACAGTTGCCGTTTTATCGATTTGAATATACTTTAAACAGAGAAATTTTATAAACTATAAAATTTTTAAGAAAAGCAAAGCGATTACCGGTCTGTAATTAAATAATTAGCTTTAGCGACTCTGTTAGAAAGAGTCCCTAGATCAGTTAAAACACTCAACTTACACAATGGCTTCTCTATGACCTTGTCTCGCTGCATGAGTCTTTTTTATAAAAGAGGCAAACGAGCATGTGGTTTATAATATTAGAGGAGTTATACGTGCGTTGCTTTAAAAAGGAGTTGGCTTTTTTCTTGAAAGTCCGTGTTTGTCTGGAGAAGCTGCTGGTGACAGTAAATTACACCTCAGACAAATAAAGTACTTATTTATTGGTCTGAGAAATTCCACGATGTGGTCGTGCGGGTTAGAAAATTCCTAGAGAAATCTTACGGTGGTAGATTACCATTTACCAACCTTCAATATGATTTGGATGGAACTTATAAATACTAATAAAATAACTTGTAATGTGCGGCAGTCCGCAGTGTATGATATTGAAATTTGGCGGTTAGAATTAATCCGAACAATTCCATTGGTTAGGTATATGTATAGTTATAGATAGGTATAAGTTTACGAGGGGCCGCCTCTACCGTCAATATTGTTAACAATCTGACACACTGCTCAGAATTGTACTTGGTTCTAGAATTATGATCGACTGTAATGATGATGACGATGACGAATTTTATTGTTTGTAACACAGTGAAGTGATGAGATAGAGGGGATTGTATCATAATGTAAGGCGACACATAAAAAACCCATGCCTAAAAAAATGCTTGTTTTCGTTATCAGGAACATTCATACAGCGGACATGTTTCCGTATCCGTTCGCTGTGGTAGTAAATGGGTTGTCTCTTTTAATTTTTATAATTGGAGTCAATTGATATGTATTAGAAGTTTTTAGTCATTATAATTATTGCATTTACAAACCGGTTTTTAAATTAATAGTAAAAACAAAACGGTTTCGTCTACGACACGACGTATATATTTCTATTTGGAAATATTTTCCTCAAACATATCCTATTTCCGGGTTATGGTGATTATTGATGCTATATTTGCGGAAGCGGAAAAAAAAACCAATTACACGAATGAATAAATTTTGATGCTTTAATATTCAATACTCTGATTGCTAATTCGCCAGCCAGCCGTAGCAGCTATGGCAAAATCGCCCTATTGCGGCAATCTAATGGGAGACTTATCTTAAACAGTAGACTTTTGATAGGCTGTGATAAATGAATAAATAAAATCAATACATGAACAGTTTCTACATTTTTGTGTGCATTATAACCGTGTAGTGGCGGTGTTAGGTTATCCACTTCCCCACACCGTCCCGTGGGTGTCATAAGAGGCAACAGAGGGAAACAAACCAGGAGCATTTTGATTCGCAAACGAGAATAGATGTAGATGTCTATGGGCCACAGCAACCACTTACCATCAGGTGGACTGTGTGCTCGTTTGTCACCCTATCCTATATAAAAAACGAGGTGGGCGGCAGCGTCTTACTAGTTACAACTAAAAAATAAAAAACTGCAGTTGCCAACACGCCTAAAAAGCGTGGCAACCATAGCAAATATAAGGCAATCTATGGGGGAGGCTATGTTGAGCTGTGGGCTTTTGATAGGCAGGCTGTGACGGTAAAGGTGTAAAACTGCTAGTTATATAATAGAAGTAAAATTACATATAGTGCCATTATATAGTATTCTGTGGTAACATGTACTTACATACGTGAGCCGTGGCAGCTCAGGGCTAAGTGCTCGCTTATTTTAATTTTATATAGAACGAGCACACAGTCAACCTGACGGTAAGTGGATGCTGTGGCCCATCGACAAATTCAGATGCGTTGTCACCCCTGAGGACTGAGATGGAATGCCTCGTCTCTAGAAAAAATGGTCTCCGGTTTTCTACACTCACCATACAAAACACAGCAGCATTAAGCTAAGCATTAAATTGCATAGCAATCTTAAGCAACTTACATTGCTTATTGTTACGTAATGTGTAGACATTACAGAACATTGTTTATTATATTTCATCGTGTGCTCGTTTTGTTATTTTGCAACAATACTTCAAGTGAGCGCAACGTACTTTCATTTCTGTTCTTATTTTGTAGAAAACAAATGCACGTTCCGTAATAAGGGTGTTCGTTGTGCGTGATAAACACGCGCTAGGGATGGGCAAGTGGAAAATATATATCGATATTTTAAACAGTATCGATATATCGAGTGATAAATATCAATATATCGTCGTGTTGTGCACGCTGTTCTAGGATAAGACCCAAAATTTTATTAATGACGGTTGGACGACGAAAAAAAACGAAAACAACACATGAATGCTTTAGGAGCTGCCGATTAATACAACTTTTTAAAATATATTGAAATTGATACGAATTCGATAGTTCGAAATAAATATCGAATATCAGGTACATCGCGTTTAAAAAATATAAATATCGATATTTATATGAAAAATATCGATATATCGATATTCTCTAACACGCGCTCTGGTATTACAGTGTCCTGAGGTGGACCCTGAGTGGCGGTCGTCTAGAATCTAGATGATAGACGCGTGTGCCACTACGCTATTGGGCTATAGGCCCACCCAATGCAGCATAAGTTTTAGGGATGGATATTACTGCAAAAAGGGATAGTTATGGAATAATCTTGATGTTCAAATTGTACTAGTGACCCCCCCCCCCCCCCCCCCCCCGACTTCGGGCTTCGTCTAGATAGGATCTATTAATGTTATTAAGATTTAAGATTTTCAAAAATCATTCATTTTACCAATTTTTCCCTTTTGAAAAAATTCTTCAAGATTCTTAGATGAAAAAGTTTGTTCATTTAAGTCTTATTCCAGCTGTGGAATATGTATGACGATACTTAGACTATTAAGAAGCTCGTATAACTCAATACATGAAGGTGAGGTCAACTAAACACATGAGATATTTTATTTTATCGAGGTCTCGATGTGTTTTGTTTGGTTTTGTCTGAGACTACGCTCAAGCCAACTTCCGATCTTTTCGCATAAGCCTTCATCGAATATGAGTAAAATAAGATGACCGAGTAGGTTCGCCTTTCCGCTTTTCCGCGTTTGTGTTTGCAGAATCAACTGGTAGTTAACGGTTCAATTAATTTACAAGTCAAGGAAAGAAAAAAACACCAACACTTCTTTTAAAGTAGAAAACAAAACTAAATTAAAATTCATAACAATCATCTTCGAAATTATGCGTAGTTTATTCAAAAACCAGTTGACGAATCAACTTCATTACAAAACTAGGAAATTAAAGGCAAAAATTTCTTGTAAAGAAGAAAACAAAAAACTAAAAGTCACAACGATCGTGCTTGAGGTTCCTTACATATCATGTAAAGCTAGCTGAATCAACAAATTTTTTTGTCAAGCAGGTTTTTAACTTAACGATTTGTTTCTTTTAATTTAAAATGAAATATATAATATTTAATATTTATGAAATAAATATAATAGCCATTCACGGGGAAACGCAGCCAGCGTTCTTGGCACGATACCGCGGGGAGTAGGACTGTATGATAATTAATTGTTTGTTCTCTGTTTAGCCTAATGGTTGACTGGGAAAAATGTCCTATGGCATTAAGTCCGCCATATGTACAACTTTGTGCATGAAAGATTCAACAAATTAAAAAAAAATAAGTTACTAGTTTTAGTTCTTTTTTTATTATAGTTTTTAATATTGTGTATTTAAAATTATCAGCGACCTACCACAAGTATATTATGTGTGATAGAGCATGGGAGAACACTTAAATAAGGCGCTCTTTACTTTATTCATTCATTCATTACAGCCATAGATTGTCTCATAGAGGGGATATTTACCAATGTTGCCACGCTTGGCAGGTGGGTTCGTAACCGTAGTATTTTATTTTGTAGCTGCTATTGGAAAGACGCTGCTGACCATCTCCTGGTTTGTTTCGCCTTTTACGACACCCGCGGAACAATATACCCCATATTGTCCCGCGGGTGTCGTAAAAGGTGTGGATATTCTTACACCACTACTACACGGTCACCTCATTTATTATTTAAGAATTATATTAGTTCGGATAGACTTTCAGACTCCGGTGACGTTGTTAACAATAATCTTCAACCTAAGCATTTTTTGAGCCATAAAACAATTACAATTCTTATGGAAACATTACATTAACGTAGGTTTTATACGCGATAGAGCCATGCTGCAGCACGAATGTGTTTGCTAGACCGGGGAGAGGATCACGCTCTCACAGAATACCAGTTTGAAATAGCAGCTCAATGCTGCTGTGTTTCATTCGGTGAGTAAGCGAACCGGGGGCCATTTTGACTGAAAAAGTGGCATTCCATCTTAGTCCTCAGGGGTAACAACGCATCTGGAAAGAAAAGGAGCCGTTTAAAAGTCAAACGTATTTGAGCCCAATCTTTTCTTCTTATATTCGCTTATTTAATAATAACACCTGTATGTTTGAACTTAAAATTTACTAAAGCCTATATAGAGAATAAATAAAAATTGTTCAGAAATTACATAAAATGTATTCATGAATATAGTCGGCCGCTAATACAAAACCGCATATAAATATCTTTCACGAATTGTTTGTCTTATTTTGTAGTCTAGCACTATAGTAATTGCAAGATACAATACCAACAATACGTTCAAATACAAAAGCTTATTGAAAAAATCATGCGGCATTATGTTATCTTAAGATAATAAGATGTATGTATTTATATACACTAGCTCTAGTTTACAACAGTACATTTTATTTATGTGTTTTCTAGTAGTCGTAATGCGGATAAGTCGCATTACGGTGTCTTGTTACCAATGGCTCTTCTGTCGCCGTCCGCTTGTCAGCGTCCTGTTTGTGAGGTTTCTTGATTGTGGTTAGGATTTCTGTCAGGCTAAAAAAGAGCCTAGGTGTGTGCCTTTTTTTAATTTTATGTTTGGAAGTACGGGACGATAGAACTGAATATATGTATTTCTTTATAGGATAAGGGCGACAAACGAGCACACAGTCCACCTGGTTGTAAGTGGTTGCTGTGGCTTATAGACATTTACATCTATCCTCGATTACTTCTCTACACTCACCATACGAAACCCAGCAGTGTGGTATATATAGCCATAATATAGCTGCAACATGGCTCTACCTCGTGTAAAATATGTATAAATTATGTAAATTATGCATAATTATAAATGTGTAAATTACGCATAATTTGTGTATAATTATCGTGATTCTTACATATTGTTATTAGGACTAGTTGCCTAAATATTTTCCCACAAAAAAGTTTTTTTCTTTCAATTTTCCTAAAGATTACATTACACCTACACAACGTACGTGTACGTGGTAGAGCCACATTGTACGTGGTAGAGCCACGTTGCGGCTATATTATGGTTGTAGCACGAATGGGTCGGCATAACCGGGGAAGGACCACGTTCTCACAGAATACCAGCGTAAAATAGCAACTTAACACTGCTGTGTTTCGTATGGTGAGTGTAGAGAACCGGAGACCCTTTTTAATGGAAAGGAGGCATTCCATCTCAGTCCTCAGGGGTGACGACGCATCTGCATTTTGATTCTTAATTCAGGATAAATGTAGATGTTTATGGGCCACAGCATCTACTTACCATCAGGTGGACTGCGTAAAAAAAGGAAATTTTATTCGCAACGGCGATAAACCAAATAATATAATAAAGAACGTTATTTACGGCCACACAAAAAATTGTAACCTAAGGCAAACGAACAGGTAATCATTTCGAATAAGGTCACGGAACACGGATGGACATAAAATGGCCGGCATTGTGTTTTTATTATAGCGGTTACGTTTAGGTCAATAACCTTTCATGGAATAAATACCATACCATAAGCGAAATTCCCTAAATTGTTTTGGGCAATAATTACAACAATATAAGAGATTACAAAATGCCTTGTGATTATTAAAAACCAAGCGAATTAAAACACTTTTTGTTAAAATAATTAAGTTGCATATTTCACATCTTTATTGTGTACCGCATTTCCTTTACTGCCGAGCACGCTGTAACTGTAAATCAGCACCTAAAATTGACAAATTCATTGGTACCGACGGGAATCCAACTCGGAAATCCCGGTCGGGATGCTTGCGTACTAGGTATTGTGAAATTTACGAGCGCGAGAGCGAGTTCTGAGCCGTAGTGCTAGTGCTACCACAGTGATTAAATTATATTTAGTTTTATTTTTATTGTTTATGTACGCCGTGTAGTCGCGGCGTAAAATAATCCACTTCCTCATATACTTTGGATTACTCATTGTTAAGTGAATGTCGAAAACTGTTGGACAACAACAAAATAACATTAACAGAAACAAATAGATACCGTGGGTGTTTGTCGTAAGAGTAATAAAAGACTGCGGTTGCCAAGTGCCAACCCTGCCAAGCATAGCAATTGTGCCAAACTCCCTCTATGTTCATGAGGCATTTCTTAGAAGGAGGCCTATGTTCAGCCGTGGAGTTTTAATAGGCCATAAAAAAGATTTTTTTTTGTTTAAATAATTGACTGAGTAAGCAAAAGCCTTTGAACGATTTTCTGGCTTTGATGTTTTATATTCGTTTTTCAATGAACGCATCCACGACTTTTTCTGCCACCAGGGCGGTGCCACTTAAAAGTGAGGTTATTTGACAGATTTCATAGCGGGGAAGTTAATTAGTTCGGGAAATGTAAAGGTTAATGTTTCTTTCTGTACTTTTAGCTATATTTTATGTTAATATGATTAAAAATAAACAAATCAAACCACGGATATACATAAAAGTTGAAAAATTAAAAAAAGTTAAATATGTGCAAGAAATTAAAGAGCAAACCACTGAGGCATTGTTTTGTGTATTAATATAATACTCTAGAAACTGATAAACATTACTAAAAACTTACTACTCACATAAATAACATTGTGTAACAAAAAGACTTTACCTCAGTGTCAAGTAGCGACATCTAGTGAGTGGAATAATATTAGCCCTCATTGATGGCGCATTGCCACTATAACTGTAAGTAAAAAAAATATTACTTTATCATCATCATCATTACAGTTTTAATAGGTCTTTAACTCCATCTAGTCGAGGGCCGCCCTACACTTCGCCTAAAACATGCTTATTAGGTTTTAATTCTAACATTATTATAGTAAATTGTTATAAGTACGAATTCATATATTAACGCGTGACAGCGTATCTAAAGTCCACTGCTGAACATAGGCACAGGCATGATGGACGGAGGAATAGATTGCCTAACTCCTCCAAGGATAAAGGGGGAGGGCAGACCCCATATTTGCCACAGTTGCTACGCTTTGTAGGCGGGTTAACTACCGCAGTTTTTTATTTTTAAGAAAACCCTGCTGCTGATTTGTTTCCCCACGTTGTCCCTTACGACACATTATCATCATTCATTTCATACATTAAATAAAATTATTTTCTTCCTTTCCATGTTTATACACGAATACACCGGTGTCTGTTAATAACGTTGCAATTTACAAAAAAAAATACAGATAGGTACTCGATTTGCTATTGAGGTTAAATGACACGTTCGAAGCAAACCGTTACTTGTCGGCAGAACGGTGTTAAAATTAAAAACATACGAACCTTTTTATTTGCGCAGATGAAATTAATCAAAATGTTTTGTTTGTTCATAGTGATGTGAATAATCGGTTCTGAAAAAAAATATATGTGCTGTTCCTTCCGGCGGGGGCGTGATAATTCTCCGAATTCACGTTCAATTAATTTGATAATCAATCGTTCTATGGCAAAGTTAATAACTTCCGACTGTAATCGAAAGCTGTTGACGCCGTGATATCAATTGTTAATTAGGATATCACAACTTCATATCTCGTAAGCACTTTCTGATCATAGGCTAGTATTCCCGCGACTTCGCCAAGTGAATTAAAACACTTTCGCGATACCCTTATCCTTGTTATAACTTAAAAGTAGCTAAGTTAGTCCTTATAACATCAGCTGTCTGCTAGTGAAAGTCCCGTCAAAATCTGTCTAGTCCAGCCGTTTCGTAGATTAACCGGAACAGATAGACAGACAGAAAACTGTTTTTTTTTTAGAAGTACCGTATATAGTTTCATACATAATTATGCATTAGTAAAAAGCAGTTATTTAGACATTACAAACAGACACTTCAATTTCATTTATTTGTATAGATATACATACGACGGAAAGCCATAACGGTACACAGCACGTCAATTTATTAATTTCAATTAGTATTGCATTTCTGTTGATAATTTCGATGTGAAATGTCCTACAGTTGAAATAATGCCGCGTTTACGTCCCGCAAAAACTAATTTGAAAATGTATCGGGAATCTTATTCCTTTTGAACGTTCAAAGTCAATTGCCATTTTAAGAGCTGATTTGCCAAGTGCTTCGCTGTGGAGGTAAACATCATGAGAAAACCTGCATTTTTGAGAAATAAAATATAATAATAATTTTATAGACTTATGGAATCCACCAACATGCATTGGAGCAGAGCTATGGACATTTCCTTGCCCTAAAACCCTCTCAGAAATAAGAGAAGGCCCGCGTGCTCAAGACTGGGACGTATGATTTTTATATAAGCTGCTTTAGTTTTACTTTTATCCACATCAGTGAGGGACTAATGCCCACTTTCACCAACGACCCGTAAGATTTATGGGACCCCTTAGCATATTTAGCGGCCAGTTAGGGGATAGTTTCCGTTTCACCACTTTTAAAGGGTCCGTTACTGACTAAACGATCCCCTAAATTTATGAGATGGATTATTGGTCCCATAAACCTTCACATAAGTAAAAGCGACTTTTAGAGGACAAGATGGACCGTGATCTATTTGATTTTCTTGATAATTTAGACACAACTGATACTATATTTGATATAAATCGTAGTCGAAGACCTAAAATATATCGAAAACGACCAAATTATTTCAACGATTTCGATGAAATAGATTTTTTCCGAAGATATAGGTTATCTAAATCAACAGTGATATATTTGTTGGAAAAAATTGAACATATTTTGGAATTTCCTGATAATAGGTGAGTACCTAACTATTTACATATGTTATCAATTTCAATGTATGTACAATAGTCTATAATGTTATTAAAACTGTAGTTTATTAAATATTTAAGTTAAAGTGTGGGTTCCTGGGTTCCTACATTTTCACTTATTACCTATTATACCTAGCTACGAAATAAAGGTAAAAGCATAAAAGGTTACTTTATTGCTCTCCTAACAGTAACTTTTGAATAGAAAATGAGCCTGTATAGGTAGGCCGTAGGTACCTGTTTGGTGCTAACCTACCTACCATGGTAAATTGATACCCGAGGTATATCTTACTTATGTTTCTACCTATTTTAATTTGTAGTTGTTTATATTTTTTACAGGAACAATTCCATACCACCCATAAATCAATTATTAATAGCTTTAAGATATTATGCCACAGGCAATCACTTGCTTGCTGTGGCTGATATGGGTGGTACTAGTTTGGCTACATCCAGCCGGATAGTAAAGAGAGTGTCTCAAGCAATTGTTTCCCTACGTCGAGAATTCATTATATTTCCTGATACAAACAGAGACCAAGACAGAGTTAAGATAGACTTCTATGATATAGCTAGATTCCCTAATGTACTAGGCTGTATTGATTGCACACATGTAAAAATTCAGTCACCAGGTAAATTCCTCATTTTTATTTAACTACCTTTCACTAAAAGTTCATTTCTCTTAGTAGTCTATCAAGCAATGCTGATGAAGTATTATTTATATCTATAGGTGGAGATGATGCTGAACTATTTAGAAACAGGAAAGGCTACATGTCCATAAATGTCCAAACAATTGCATCAGCAAAGTTGTTGGTCCAGGATGTTGTTGCACGCTGGCCAGGCTCTACACATGACTCAGCAATTTACCAAAATAGCTATATTTATAGAAAGTTTGAAAGAGGGGAGTATGGAGACAGCCATTTACTTGGGGATAGTGGCTATCCCTTAAAGGTAAAAGAAAAAATAAGGAGAATAATAATATAATATTGATTAAAACTTAAGTAGGTTACAAAAAGAATTACAAAAATTACAAACAAAAAGAATAACATCATTCATCACAGAGCTCAAAATATTGATTAAATAAATACTTTTTATTTAATAAAAAGATTATGCATGGGTAAGGGATATTTAATTAATTAAAAAGTACACTTAAACTAGTTATTTGCAGAACCATTTTTAGGTATTCCTGATACATTTTGAAAGTTTAAGGTGTGACCTGGAATAGAAAAGAAATATTTTACATCATATAAATTACATTATTATATACAATAATACTTAAAAATATTTTTGTTTTAGCCTCATCTCTTGACACCTTATCTCAACCCTACAACAAGTGGAGAACGAAAATATAATGAGGCCCACATTAGAACACGAAATGTGGTGGAACGGCAATATGGTGTGCTAAAACGAAGGTTTCCAGTACTTGCGGTTGGAATTCGTTTAGCTTTAAACAATGCCATTAATGTCATTATAGCTTGCTGTATCTTGCATAATATATGCATATTAAGAAATGAGCAACAGCCTGTGAATAATGATGATGTGCCTAACCTGGAAGAGCTAATTGCAAGGGGACAAATAAATAATATGGCATTTTCTGACAGACCTTCTTTGTCATATGGATTTCGCAGAAATCAAATTACACAATATTTTGATAATTTATAAATATCTAATTTATTATGTAAAATATATATAGTAATTTCACCAATAAATAAAACACATACCTTTTAATTGGTTGCATACTTCAGTTTTAATTTCCAATTCCTTTCTAGCTGTTTCTAACTGCAGCTGGTACAATTCTCTTTTAAATTTTATTTCTTCTTCTAACATTTTAATTTTTAAATCTTCCACAGTAGCCTTTTTAGAATTCAAATCTTTAAAACCTCCACATAACGTTGAAACAACTTCAGCTTTATCCTTATTTTCTTTAATTATTGGTCGTCGTCTTTTCCATATAGGTGTGGACTTTATAAATTGAGACGATGTTGGTGATGACAGTGTTGGAGCAATGTCATTATTATTCCCAACATCGTTATTTTCAATATTTTCCACATTTCTTGTATTGCACTAAAATTGTAACAAAACAAATTCTAATATAAAAATCACAGTGTAAATATAATATAATCATACAGTGGGTCGACACCTATACAAATGAGTGAAATAATTTTGTATTGAAAATTCTGCCAGTTTAGTTCATTTTGTCGTTGTCGCCTCGTAGTGTTTCTCTGTCTAGCCCTCTATTGAACCACTGGTAGGAACAAAAGCATCTCCTTAAACAAACACAATAATATACATAACTTACTTTTATATAATATTATAATATGTAACAAACTTATTGCCCTGATTTCTACTACGGCATTTGGACTATTTGTCAGTCAGTTTCTAATTTTAATATACCTACATAATAGAGAATTCTATAAATACTAACATTTTCATTTTGAAATATTAAAATTTCCATTGTCTCATCACCAAGTATTGGTAATGAACTGGCTTCAGTAATTTGGTCAGCATCTGAATCCTGGACATCAGTTATGCCTGTACATGCTCGGCCCATCAAGTCACTGACTTGTTCCAAAATTATATCTGTTTTAACACACGATGGGCCACCTCCTGTGCCATTGTGACTGCTTTTGCTAAGTGCTTTGTATAACTTCGCATCAGTCTTCATTTTCTCCCAGACTCTCATAAGAGATTCTTTACTTCTGAAATGTTAGTGGTAGGTTATTAAAAGGCAATTCAGTACGTTCATCATAGTAGATAAAGAGGTTAATGTACTGAGAATACAGGTATTAGGTAGGTAACTTCTCATTCAAGTAAGTAAATAGAAACTCTTTAATACACACATTGCATATTATACAAAATCAAGATAATAATTATGACAATAACTATTTACAGCTATAAAGTTTGGATGTAAAGGCAACTTAACTTTAAAACAACTATAACAAGTACTAAACAAAAGGTTTATTTTTATCAATAACTGTTTATCAATAACTTACCTAGCCGTGGTTCCTGTGGAATTAAATCTTGTGCACAAATTCACCCACGCTTCATTCTTCGCTTGATTTGTTGTACCGTCCGTCTTTTTATTTAATATAACATTTTTAAAAGTATTCATTAACTTTACAAGTTTATCCTTTTCATCAAACGTGAAATTTTGACACCGCTTTCTCTTATTTTCGGCCATAATTATAAAATAAAAAGTTAGAAACGAGATACCAAAGGAAACACCACGAAAACTTGCAGCTGTGACTTGCAGAGACAAATGTCAAACAGTCAATGCACAGATAAAGCTGAGTGTCAAATACGGTGACTTGTCAAACATAAACTAAAAATATGATATTTTTATTAAAATATTAACAAAATGAAAACATATATCAGTCAAAATATGAAAGAACTAATTTCTTCATTAAAATAATACATGAATACGTATTTTTTGTATTAATATATATCATTTCCGATAAAACCGGTAACTACAACTGGGTATCAAGCACTATCGTCGTAAAAAATCGGTCACATAAGGAAGGGTCCCCTAGCTATAAGTCCGTTGCGTTCGTGAAAACAAATTTTAGTTATGGGTTGGTTTAGGGGACCTTTTAGCTTAGCGGTCGTCTAACTATGTGATTGTTTAGGGGATGTCGGTGAAATTGGGCATAAGTGTTTCAAAACGTAGCTTGTACCTTGTTACTGGATCGTGAATAGAATTTCGAGCGAATCGGTATCACAGAAATTGTAAAAGCCGTAGAACTATGTGTGTGTGTGAGCGATATATTGTAATGTGGTTTATTAATGGGTCCGTAGCAATCAAAGTAGATTTTCTTAGGGAAATTCTGAATTAAATATTTAAGTTTAATCTAAACAATTTTTAAGTATAACTGTTATAAAATTTAATAACACAGTTGTTAAAATATATAGGCAATATAATTCTGTCTCAACTTACATGAATAATAACAATATTTGAATAATATTTTAATTTTTTCTTAGTTCATTATCTGTCCATTTGCATTAGACTCATGCCCAATTTCACCGACATCCCCTAAACAATCACATAGTTAGACGACCGCTAAGCTAAAAGGTCCCCTAAACCAACCCATAACTAAAATTTGTTTTCACGAACGCAACGGACTTATAGCTAGGGGACCCTTCCTTATGTGACCGATTTTTTACGACGATAGTGCTTGATACCCAGTTGTAGTTACCGGTTTTATCGGAAATGATATATATTAATACAAAAAATACGTATTCATGTATTATTTTAATGAAGAAATTAGTTCTTTCATATTTTGACTGATATATGTTTTCATTTTGTTAATATTTTAATAAAAATATCATATTTTTAGTTTATGTTTGACAAGTCACCGTATTTGACACTCAGCTTTATCTGTGCATTGACTGTTTGACATTTGTCTCTGCAAGTCACAGCTGCAAGTTTTCGTGGTGTTTCCTTTGGTATCTCGTTTCTAACTTTTTATTTTATAATTATGGCCGAAAATAAGAGAAAGCGGTGTCAAAATTTCACGTTTGATGAAAAGGATAAACTTGTAAAGTTAATGAATACTTTTAAAAATGTTATATTAAATAAAAAGACGGACGGTACAACAAATCAAGCGAAGAATGAAGCGTGGGTGAATTTGTGCACAAGATTTAATTCCACAGGAACCACGGCTAGGTAAGTTATTGATAAACAGTTATTGATAAAAATAAACCTTTTGTTTAGTACTTGTTATAGTTGTTTTAAAGTTAAGTTGCCTTTACATCCAAACTTTATAGCTGTAAATAGTTATTGTCATAATTATTATCTTGATTTTGTATAATATGCAATGTGTGTATTAAAGAGTTTCTATTTACTTACTTGAATGAGAAGTTACCTACCTAATACCTGTATTCTCAGTACATTAACCTCTTTATCTACTATGATGAACGTACTGAATTGCCTTTTAATAACCTACCACTAACATTTCAGAAGTAAAGAATCTCTTATGAGAGTCTGGGAGAAAATGAAGACTGATGCGAAGTTATACAAAGCACTTAGCAAAAGCAGTCACAATGGCACAGGAGGTGGCCCATCGTGTGTTAAAACAGATATAATTTTGGAACAAGTCAGTGACTTGATGGGCCGAGCATGTACAGGCATAACTGATGTCCAGGATTCAGATGCTGACCAAATTACTGAAGCCAGTTCATTACCAATACTTGGTGATGAGACAATGGAAATTTTAATATTTCAAAATGAAAATGTTAGTATTTATAGAATTCTCTATTATGTAGGTATATTAAAATTAGAAACTGACTGACAAATAGTCCAAATGCCGTAGTAGAAATCAGGGCAATAAGTTTGTTACATATTATAATATTATATAAAAGTAAGTTATGTATATTATTGTGTTTGTTTAAGGAGATGCTTTTGTTCCTACCAGTGGTTCAATAGAGGGCTAGACAGAGAAACACTACGAGGCGACAACGACAAAATGAACTAAACTGGCAGAATTTTCAATACAAAATTATTTCACTCATTTGTATAGGTGTCGACCCACTGTATGATTATATTATATTTACACTGTGATTTTTATATTAGAATTTGTTTTGTTACAATTTTAGTGCAATACAAGAAATGTGGAAAATATTGAAAATAACGATGTTGGGAATAATAATGACATTGCTCCAACACTGTCATCACCAACATCGTCTCAATTTATAAAGTCCACACCTATATGGAAAAGACGACGACCAATAATTAAAGAAAATAAGGATAAAGCTGAAGTTGTTTCAACGTTATGTGGAGGTTTTAAAGATTTGAATTCTAAAAAGGCTACTGTGGAAGATTTAAAAATTAAAATGTTAGAAGAAGAAATAAAATTTAAAAGAGAATTGTACCAGCTGCAGTTAGAAACAGCTAGAAAGGAATTGGAAATTAAAACTGAAGTATGCAACCAATTAAAAGGTATGTGTTTTATTTATTGGTGAAATTACTATATATATTTTACATAATAAATTAGATATTTATAAATTATCAAAATATTGTGTAATTTGATTTCTGCGAAATCCATATGACAAAGAAGGTCTGTCAGAAAATGCCATATTATTTATTTGTCCCCTTGCAATTAGCTCTTCCAGGTTAGGCACATCATCATTATTCACAGGCTGTTGCTCATTTCTTAATATGCATATATTATGCAAGATACAGCAAGCTATAATGACATTAATGGCATTGTTTAAAGCTAAACGAATTCCAACCGCAAGTACTGGAAACCTTCGTTTTAGCACACCATATTGCCGTTCCACCACATTTCGTGTTCTAATGTGGGCCTCATTATATTTTCGTTCTCCACTTGTTGTAGGGTTGAGATAAGGTGTCAAGAGATGAGGCTAAAACAAAAATATTTTTAAGTATTATTGTATATAATAATGTAATTTATATGATGTAAAATATTTCTTTTCTATTCCAGGTCACACCTTAAACTTTCAAAATGTATCAGGAATACCTAAAAATGGTTCTGCAAATAACTAGTTTAAGTGTACTTTTTAATTAATTAAATATCCCTTACCCATGCATAATCTTTTTATTAAATAAAAAGTATTTATTTAATCAATATTTTGAGCTCTGTGATGAATGATGTTATTCTTTTTGTTTGTAATTTTTGTAATTCTTTTTGTAACCTACTTAAGTTTTAATCAATATTATATTATTATTCTCCTTATTTTTTCTTTTACCTTTAAGGGATAGCCACTATCCCCAAGTAAATGGCTGTCTCCATACTCCCCTCTTTCAAACTTTCTATAAATATAGCTATTTTGGTAAATTGCTGAGTCATGTGTAGAGCCTGGCCAGCGTGCAACAACATCCTGGACCAACAACTTTGCTGATGCAATTGTTTGGACATTTATGGACATGTAGCCTTTCCTGTTTCTAAATAGTTCAGCATCATCTCCACCTATAGATATAAATAATACTTCATCAGCATTGCTTGATAGACTACTAAGAGAAATGAACTTTTAGTGAAAGGTAGTTAAATAAAAATGAGGAATTTACCTGGTGACTGAATTTTTACATGTGTGCAATCAATACAGCCTAGTACATTAGGGAATCTAGCTATATCATAGAAGTCTATCTTAACTCTGTCTTGGTCTCTGTTTGTATCAGGAAATATAATGAATTCTCGACGTAGGGAAACAATTGCTTGAGACACTCTCTTTACTATCCGGCTGGATGTAGCCAAACTAGTACCACCCATATCAGCCACAGCAAGCAAGTGATTGCCTGTGGCATAATATCTTAAAGCTATTAATAATTGATTTATGGGTGGTATGGAATTGTTCCTGTAAAAAATATAAACAACTACAAATTAAAATAGGTAGAAACATAAGTAAGATATACCTCGGGTATCAATTTACCATGGTAGGTAGGTTAGCACCAAACAGGTACCTACGGCCTACCTATACAGGCTCATTTTCTATTCAAAAGTTACTGTTAGGAGAGCAATAAAGTAACCTTTTATGCTTTTACCTTTATTTCGTAGCTAGGTATAATAGGTAATAAGTGAAAATGTAGGAACCCAGGAACCCACACTTTAACTTAAATATTTAATAAACTACAGTTTTAATAACATTATAGACTATTGTACATACATTGAAATTGATAACATATGTAAATAGTTAGGTACTCACCTATTATCAGGAAATTCCAAAATATGTTCAATTTTTTCCAACAAATATATCACTGTTGATTTAGATAACCTATATCTTCGGAAAAAATCTATTTCATCGAAATCGTTGAAATAATTTGGTCGTTTTCGATATATTTTAGGTCTTCGACTACGATTTATATCAAATATAGTATCAGTTGTGTCTAAATTATCAAGAAAATCAAATAGATCACGGTCCATCTTGTCCTCTAAAAGTCGCTTTTACTTATGTGAAGGTTTATGGGACCAATAATCCATCTCATAAATTTAGGGGATCGTTTAGTCAGTAACGGACCCTTTAAAAGTGGTGAAACGGAAACTATCCCCTAACTGGCCGCTAAATATGCTAAGGGGTCCCATAAATCTTACGGGTCGTTGGTGAAAGTGGGCATCATGCGTGTTGGACTTTACCCTATCTAGGTATCACATGACCGCGAGAGTGCTCGACTTGTGATCGGCCATCGGTAATTACTAGTTAATGAGACATTTTAATTATGTTACGTCTCACTGTTATCTCCTTTTACGAAAGAAGAGAGTTTATCGACGGAAATGTTTGCTTAGTTGAGACATCAGTATCTTCAGACACTATTATTTACATGTTTTTATTCAAGGTTTTGTTTACCTACAAAATCTTGCCAATCAATTAGCTAATTTCATTGAAGTTTAGGGTAAACTTGAAAATTAGTTGAACCTGTTTTAAATATCAATAACCGATATTTAGAATGCTTCTATAAAAAAACGACTTAAGTTCATATGATGATTCAGCTCATTAATTTAGTAAGTTTCGCAAATAAAAGTCTCTGAGAGATGAGTATATATTTGTGCCAGTCGACTATAGGAGGCCAAGACTCATTTTGGATTACTGCGTTAGTTATTTATTAACTAATGCAGTAATTCAAAATGAGTAAATTTTACTAGACTGTAGGTCCGTGGAATTCATACGCAGTAAAATTTTTGACAACTTATAAACATAATATGACGTCGTTACCGCTTGTGACAAGCTGGCTAATTATTTTTGTGTACATCACGCAAGGAGCTGGACTAAATTTTAAGATTAAAGTTTTTATTTTTGTAAATGTTATTTGTATACGAGTTGTATACAACTTGTAAATAATATTTACGCTAATACTATCTAAGAGGAAAATGTGAGGAAGAATGTCAGGCGAGAGCAAGAGAAGTATAGGTCCAGAAAAAAACTATGTATTGAAGAGCGGTATGGCGGAAAGTAGGACGCATTCCTATTTTGTTTATAATAGAAGTATGAAAATATTAATGACATCTGGACGAGTTCACTTTCACCGCATTATAACTAAATGATCTTTAAAAACAAAGAGCAAAAACGTAAAAAATAAAAGACTTTAATATGTTAATTAATAGAATCAGGCGTACTTTGCCGAAATCCATGACATAATATTTTAAAGTTGTTAAAAATTACCTTGCGTACATCCGCTCGATAAAATAAAATGATGTGTCTTACCTAGGTGCTCTTCAAACTAGGTAAGACATCATTTTATTTTATCGAGCGGATGTAGGCAATGTAATTTTTACCAACTTTAATTTTCTTTAATATGTACTGTGTGTAATTTGAGTTTAAAAAGGTATCAAATTTTATGGATTCTATCGCGTTTAATTTAATTTATTTTTACTTAATTTAATAAAGCTGACGTGAAGCACCGACGCTTCGGGATGTCTGTAATCTATATCCCACCAAAAACATTCTGTAAAAAACTAGCCAAGTCTCGATGGAGCTGCTTGTTTATCTCTAAAAAGTAATGAAATCTAGACAAAGTCGTGCCAAGTCTAAGGTTCCTTACTGCGATTTCTTTATTATTATAGTTAATGTTGTGTGACTTGGCCGTTGAAGGGTACACAAGGGTACAAAACCAGGTGCTACATTGCATACACACCATTGCACCAATCTGTCGCCAGAATCGCTACCCATTGACGATGGAAAATTGCCACTTGGGAAACGTTGATTGAATAACCAGTCAATTGTAAGCTTGATAAAGTTGCGTTTACACGTAATGTTGCACGTAATTATGTTTACACGTAATGTTATATCTGTTGCAGCTACCTATGTTTGTTAAGCGAGATAATAGCCCATAGTGGTATTGGTAATTGGACGCTAGTGTCTCATTTTAGACGGTTGTTGATTGTGCAACACATGCATTGACAATGCTGACTTCCGCTCTCTTCTTTTTGGAGCGTCAAATCGACCACCGATCTAACATAAAATAGACGTACAAACGGACTTCTATCAATGATTAGAAGTCCGCCTGTACTGGAAATAATTTTTTATACTGTTTGTTTCAGGCTCGCCTATACAAAAGTATTATTGAAATACGCAGCTTTATCAAGCCTACAATTGACTGGTTATTCAATCAACGTTTTCCAAGTGGCAATTTTCCATCGTCAATGGGTAGCGATTCTGGCGACAGATTGGTGCAATGGTGTGTATGCAATGTAGCACCTGGTTTTGTACCCTTGTGTACCCTTCAACGGCCAAGTCACACAACATTAACTATAATAATAAAGAAATCGCAGTAAGGAACCTTACACTTGGCACGACTTTGTCTAGATTTCATTACTTTTTAGAGATAAACAAGCAGCTCCATCGAGACTTGGCTAGTTTTTTACAGAATGTTTTTGGTGGGATTTCACTGCTTTTTGTAGAAACGTGGGCATATTGATTTATTTTATTAGATTTTCTTATTTGACACATTTTTTTTCTTTTTAGGAGTAGTTTTTTTATTATTACAAATCTTTCTTTTCTTTTTTTCCGGTTCTGATTCTTATACAGTAGCAACAGTTTTTCGTATTGCCCATTCGCGTTCATTATTTAGCCTTTTAGACGGTTTAGACGGTTTAATTTCTGAAAGACCGGCGCGGTATTTACGTCTAAGCCGGTTGTATTCGGTGATCGCTGAAGCTTGAGCTTTTATACTCTTGAAGTCAACATTTATGAGGTACACCCCATGAAGATTGGTTACTCGTGAAAGCGCCACGTAGGCTTGGCCACAAGAGAATATGGAGGTGCCAATGTCCATGAGGGCATTTTTTAGACTTAGACCTTGGCTCTTGTGAATTGTTAGGGCATACGCCACACAGATTGGGATTTGTTCTCTGTACACGTATTTTTTTTTATGTACCAATAGTAGAAGGGGGCATTACCATATCTCTAATACATCTGAGACCAGCTGAGGGTTCTTCATCAGATACTTCAGACCTTCGATTTTTAACATCAAATGAAGCCGCCCACCAAGTTGAATATTTTTGTAAAGGCGGTATGTCGATCTCTTCTAATAGTTTGTTTGGGCTCTTGTGTTTTCTAATCAGGGTCACCAGGTACTCCAGATCTTGGATTATCCTTGTTTTTATAGTTTTCCCTTTATGTGGCCATTAAACCCTAACTCTGTACCAAATTTCAGCTCTCTGAGTTTATGGGAAGTACTAGTTCTATTCTGATGATCATGAGTGAGTGAGTGTCATAAATGCGAAACTTTGCTTTCGCTTAACTTCGGAACTAAATGACCTACAGACTTGAAATTTTGGATTTTAAGTATGTGATTATAGCTTACTGGGTGACGAAAATTTCTGCGTTCTGGTCTTATCCGGAGGTTCTCAAATAGGGGCCTGAAAATGCGGCGAAATGGTTCCAGTAAAGGATGGTACGGCAGTGTTCGCTTCGCGCTCGACTTGGCGGGGGCACTGCCGTGCCCCCCGATAACACGATAGACACGGTATTCCTACCAAGGATAGTTTGTGAGACTATTGAATTGAAATTTAAAAAAAAAACATTCAAAGAACAATGGCAGAAAAATAGTTGACAAAAATTATTGCGTCTAGAAATAAGTTATATATAAAATGAGTTTTCTTATTTTTCTATGATTTTTCAAATAAAAATGTATTTTAATTAAAGCCACAGAAAAAAACAAACATTTTTGCGAATATGAAATGACTTAAATTATTTTACTCTATTCAAGTGTTGCTATTTACTATATTCATACTATTTTCGTATACACTTTGTAGGACTACCAACACTACACACAAACACAAAATATTTATATATTATGTTATTATTAGTAATAACTATACTATCAGTAATATTAATAATAAAAGTGATATGGTTGAAAAGAAGTCTCTTACAAAGTACTTCCTACAATAATACATTATCTCAATCATAGTAATATGTAACAATTTCATTTAATGTTATGGCAAAACTAGCTATAACAAAATGTCAATGTTTTTAGGGCACATTATGTTGAGAATGTATTAAGCTAACATCAAACAACCACAGGACGCATTTTTCCAAGTGACATAAGACATAACCTAAAAAGTTTCAAATCTATATATCTTTTTTTTGACGCCTTCTCAGGAGAAAATTCTTTGACAGAGTTATTAAGGGAGTGACGCTTAACATTTTAAGATATTTTTGATATATAGACGCTACCATTCATTCTCAACTGTATGAAAGTCTGCCATTGTTCTTTCACTAGAGATGATGGCTGAGTGCTACCATTTCTTTGGGATCCTATAAATAATAAATTAATGTACTATTCTTTACGTATTAGTGCGGTTTAAAAATATATCAAATTTAATGAGAACAGGTTGCGCGTTCTAGTCAAGTGGATAGTTAAGCCCTTCCTGTCTGGCTTCGCGTTCAAGACGTGATGTGAAATTCAAACCCAATCCCAAACATATCTCTGCAAGACTTCAAGATACGGACCAAAAATTAATATTCATAATCAGGAGATAGCCCGGGTTAACTATAACATCGGAACGTCGAACATCCCATCCCCACCCCCAATGACCAAGGTTGCGGTAAAAATGTCGTGTGTTAAAATAAGTAAATATAAAATGAACGCGATAAAATCCGTAAAACTTTATTAAATGTGTTGGTAAATAATATAAGAAATTATTAAACGAAAAATCTATTGAGTGAATTATCATAACGACCTTTGAGTTGAATCATTTAAGAAGAAGAACCTTAATATACTATAAACTTACACAAGGTTTAACTTCATCCATTACGAATGACATTCTTATAAAATCTAAGGTCAAGTTACGGGCGTTTTAACGCTTTTAGCTATAATGCTGATAAAACGCTTTAGTGATAAATCGATCAGATTCAAGGCCAAGGGATTGCCAACGTTTTTATTTCAAATATTATTGAAGTGAAAACTTCTTTAGCCGCGTTGAGCGATTTTTGGTAGGGGAAAAACTTATGGGTTCGCGTCACCGATGACCTCGACATGCAAGTCGACTAGGAGTCGCTACCTGTGTATATGTTATACATACATATATAATTGAGTTTTCACTTCTGTCGGCAGTTCTTGTCTTGTGACTGCCTCTGTTTTTTTTTTTATTGGAGGTAGCTTCCTGTAAAATATAGTAGATGGCAAAATATAAAAGATTATTTCAATAGATGGAGTCACGACCTGTGATAAGACATGGAAAAAGTCGGTACACTGTACATATGACTCGGGATCGTGTTTTGTGCCAATCCTTGTGGGAGGCCTATGTTCTGCAGTGGACTTGTGAAGGGCTGTAATGGTGAAGATGATAGATGGTGTTTCAAATTGATATTTTATATTTTAGGGGATTATCTCTTGCTGTCTTAAGCCTTTACTAACAGCCTCACTATATTTTTTTAAATATAGCATTTGGACCGCTAATATAGTAGGATACTGCATTATATACAGTACAGTAGGGTTGGCAACCCTACGTCCAACATTCTATAAATTTCGATAATTTTATAGACGCAATGCTAATTCTTACGACCGCTTCGCTTGTAGTTGTGGGGTGGGCACTTTGACGGTACGGTTTCTTGGAAGCAGGTAGGTTCCGAATTGGTGGATAGACGTCACACATCGTTATGTTTCGCAGATATGTAGCTTTCTTAATTCTTAAAGACTCATCGCTGAGCCTACCCCAGCCCTTTACAAAAGAACGAAAAACTTTATAAATAGCATCAAAATCTTTATTTGCTTATAATTGACGGCGCGGCGCAGTGGCTTAGCATTGAAGGGCCTACAAATAATTGTTTCGGGTCTGGATGTTTGTCCTTGTGCAATTTATGTTTATAAACTGCCTCCACGATACAGGAGAAAATCTGAGCGTGGGGGTAACTTAAAAAAAAGACAAAAATATTTTCTCTCCTTATAAATTCTTTACTTTGAAGTTATACACTTAACTTTTTATTGTAATATCTATGTTCGTTATGCCAACGCTGCTATGGCAAAAATGTGTCCGACCGTCCAAAAAATCTATTTTGGGCAGGCCTCCAGAACAGAACGTAAATAGCTGAAATTTTACTAACCCTGGTGATTAGTGTAAGAGTTTACTTAAATTTTTTAGCAATACATACGTACAATGATTATATACTTATGAAATATTATATATTGACTACTTGGTAAAAGAGTGGTTAAATATTTGGCGACGCAGTGGACCACGGGCTTATTTAGCCCCCTTCGAAAACAGAGGGATGTTACGTATTTAACGTGTGTTATCTGTGTATCTATGTGTCTGTCTGTGACATCGTAGCGTCCAAACGAAGGAACAGATTTTGATTTAGTTGTTTTTGGTTGGAAGGTGACTTGATCGAGAGTGTTCTTAGCTTCATAGCTAAGAACATTCTCGATCAAGTCACCTTTCAAGAAAATCTTTTCAGCCCTTTGTAGATTGTCAGGTTTTTTGTATATTATGTAGGCACTTCTAAAGGATCAATGTAAACTCACTATAGAGCGGTACCCGCTCTCTAATGTTCAACTTATTATTTTTAACAATAACTTCATATATTTCCGATATATAAATTTGCATGTGTTTTGTTTATATGTGTGTTCTACTCTCGACACGTCAAGGTCAAGCAATTTTGTGTTCTTAAAATGCCTCTCATAACCACATTGCACTTATAGGATAGTATGAAAGCACTCTAATTAATCAATCTTATATTTTCTAAAATATAATTTTATATTGCTACTTTGAAAACAAAATGGTTCGAAAAAAATTTACGTGGACGTCTGGATGTTGATTTTGTTTGTGGCCGCGATAACTCCCGAAAAAATTGATGTATCGAGATGGGTTTTTTTATTAGCTTCAGAATTACGTCAATTAGTTTCCTATTTCATATCAATAGCCTAGTGTGAGTCGTTTGTTAATAAATTGATTTACAACTTTTATAAGTTTTCTTTTTATTAAAAATTTAAAGGCGCTGTCATATATTTTTTTAGCATTTGATAGACAAAGAACAAATTTACCATGCAGCCTATATCGATTTAATACTTTGTGTAATCGATTTATTTTGGTAAACATTATACATAACACTACCTGTTAAAATAATGGAGCACTAAATATACTCGTAATATACGTAAATAATATATATAAAATGTCAGAAATAATATTTTTTTCATCTAAATTAAATGAAACGCTCATGAGGCATGCACTTTTGAATTTTCCAAACTATTTATAAACTATATAAGTATTTATGTAATATGAAGAATGACACAAATATATAGATGTTTATGGCCCACATTTTCTACTTATAAGCAGCTAGTGGTGCAGGAGGCTCGAGACACCCTAGCTCTTGTAAAAAATCCTGCGGAATTTCTTTGGCCGTTTCTTTGAGGATCATAAGAACCATATTTTAAAAGGATAGTAGATTTATTTCTTAAGCCAAAGGAGTACATAATGTAATTCATTTCTTATTTCTTCTTATTCATTTTTATAGATATGTTGGTATATTCAATATAACGTAAGTACGTCATTACATTATCGGTGAATTTTTCCGTGCTTATTTCGAAGCTACTTATCGCATTGGCTATCGTTGAGAAAATTTTCTGACACGAGGACGGCGCTTTCACAATCTAACCTTATTTGATCGTTACGTAAACAATGTAACTGACATAGGAATTTGCCCTTTATTAAGAGATCCTATGGAGCATATTATGGATGTTATCATATATATATATTACAATAATATTATTTCTATATTACGTACTGAGCGAGGAAAATGTTTTGTAAACATACAAATCGATATTCGACGTTGCTCATTCGCTACGTGCGTCATACGTCCGCCATGTTATATTGTTCCTTAGTAAATAGGTAAAGGTATATTTTTTGTGGTTTGTCTTTGGTTGGATGTGTCAACAAAAATACGATATTTATGTGGTTTGTCCCTACATTAGATCTGTGTATACGGTCTTACATTTTCCTCAGGGATACCTCGTTAAGAGCCGGAGCATCATCAGATGCAAACTGAGTAAATGGTGCTATATACTGTATATACTTTCGATCTTAGGGGTATAATTATACAGCGAGAAAATATAGCCAGTGTTCTTGGCACTATACTGTGGGGAGTAGGACTGTTGGGCTGTTGGACTGTTGGTGAGGCCGTGAATGTTTTTTTTTATAGGATAAGGTTGACAAGCGAGCACACAGTCCACCTGATGGTAAGTGGTTACTGTGGCCCATAGACAAACATCTATCTTCGTTTGCGAATTAAAATGCAGATGCGTTGTCAGCCGTGAGGACTAAGATAGAATGCCTCTTTTCCAGTAAAATGGTTCTCCGGTTCTCTACACTCACCACACGAAACACAGCTGCATTAAGCTGCTATTTTACGCTGGTATTCTGTGAGAGCGTTGTCCTTCCCCGGTCGAGCCGACCCATTCGTGCTATAACTATACTCATAGATTAATGATAAGTCATCGTGCGCTGAGATTAATGATAAGTATTCGCGCGCTCTGACTAGATACCGCGCTCCCTACAAGTAACAGCTCTATGAATGCGGCATCTTAATATTGTAGTGTATATAAGACAATTTGCATGATGCTAGTGTGCGTGAAAAATTGTACTCGTATATGCCAGCAGCTTAACTATTACCCGATTAACGGGAAAATTTCTTTTATGCTATGGCTTAGTAGTTAAGTTCATAGTTATGAATGTATTCCAGAAATACTTAAAAATGAATAGTTTATTAATAACGAATGTATCAATATATTTGTGTATATTATGTATAAGTTTTTCTTCTGAATAAATGACATATAAATGATAAGGCCTCCGTTTTATCAGTTTAATTTTTATATTTACATGTCAAATAATTCACAAATTATTTAAAAAAATAGTTATATATATGGAGTAATCAAAATAGAGCTTTCTATTCTACGCGTCAATATGAACAACTTTTACTATAGATCTATCTTAAAAATCAGTTCTTCCATACATTTTGACCAAGTTTGTACGAAATTTTGTATGGAATAACTGACTTGGAGATATTTTTTATAGAATCAGGGTAACAAACGAGCACTCAGTCCACTCGATGGTAAGTGGTTGCTGTGGCCCATAGACATATACGTCTATCCTCGGTTAAGAATCAAAATGAAGATGCGTTGCAACCCCTGAGGACTAAGATTGAATGCCTCGTATCCAGTAAAAAAGGTCTCCGGTTCTCTACACTCACCATAGGAAACACAGCAGCGTAAAGCTCCCTATTTTACACTGGTATTCCGTGAGAGCGTGGTCCTTCCCCGGTCGAGCTGACCCATTCGTGCTACAACTATACCAGTAATATAGCTGCAGTATGGGTCTATCACGTATAAATTGAAAATTTCGAAGATGATCCCATAATAAAAAATATTCATGTTGACGGGCAGAATCATTCCCTAAGTTATTAAGTACTATTTTGTTACACCTTTAGTTAGTATATAAGACCGGGGAAATAGTTTCTTCGTATATTGTATACAAATTCAAGACTTTTTGTTTTAAAGTTTTATTACATTTAATTATAATATATATGGGTCCATTCTGTTCGATAATTTGTTACCATCTTGTAGGTAGTGACACAATAATAAATAAATGTTGCTGTAGAAATCTTGGGATTTTGATTTGAAGGATCATGGATTTAGTCATCCCATTTATAATGGAAAAAAATTATAAACTTAAATATTAAAACCTCCAAAAAACTTTCTTTTAAAAAACACAAGCAACAAAAGAAAATAATGACTAAAACTTTTAAACCAGTTTTAAGTACTCAAGCAAATACTGTATTTTTAGGAATGCTAGTGTGTATTGAAAGTCTCAAACAGATAACTAATCTTGTGATCTAGCGTTATCGTGATGAAAGACCACTCCTTTTCTGATTATCAATGCCAGCCGTTTTTTTTTCTATTTCTTGCTTGTCTCATTATTTATTGGTAGTAGAGATCCGAATCGATGGTTTTACCCGGCGGTAAAAGCTCATGATAAACTTTCAATCCCACCATACACATAGCATCATTTTATTGCGTGTTAATCCAGGTTTCGCTTTAGTCTGTAAACAAAACACATATCAATACAGAAAAAATCACGTTTCTTGTATGGTCTTCATACAAGAAACGTGATTTTTTTGGGTCTGTGGCGGCGCTGTCGTCGCGCCACAAGCGAAACACATCGAAGCCTAAATCGCGCTATCAAAGTTCTGAAATTAAAGCAGCATATATAGAATAGCTCCGAACTACCAATCGGAGCGTTGGCCGCTCCCCGGGCAGAACACCTTGCCCGGCGGGAGATCTCCCCTTTTCCTTCCACCCGATACAGGTCCTTTAATATTTTACTTGTTTTCTTTTTTATTTTATGTTGTTATAGCAGCAATATAAATACACATTCTCTGAAAATTCTATTACGGTTCATAAGATACAGCCTACTGACAGACAGACGGAACGATAGTGGAGACTTGGGTCCCGTTGATACTCTTTGGGTACGGAACAACGGCAATTATGTCATTTGAGCAATACTACAGAAATAAACATCAAATAATATAGTTAGGTTATATCATAATAAGTTAAATATAATATTATATTATAAAATATAGTAACAATAAATTCACATATAAAAATCTCAGCCACGAGGAACTTTATTTTTGCATTCGCGGCAACACTGAATAGCGTCATTGATCTTTTGTGACAAGTTTATGGCTCGTGTTATTTTATGTTAAAATTTCGAAATTTTATGATACTTAATGATAGTATGTGATTTCAGTGTCTTTCTTATTTCTTGTAGTATTATTTTTACACAGTTTCAATACGTAAACTGGTATTTTACTTCGGATTATGATCAAAATTTTATAAAACATTCGGTACGTTCACCTCACACGTTGCCTGCAACGCGACTGGCTCGGGTACGCCGATTTCGGCGTAGTATTTGTTACCGCATTTTACATGAGTGCCGGCGGTATCTAGTCAGAGCGCACGATGACTTATTTACTAATATAGCTGCAGCATGGATCTAACACGTAAGATACCACGTATATGCTGTAGAGACTATCGATCCTAGGGGTTCACACGCGGTTGAGTTTTTAAAGGAACTGTACACGTGGCCGGTTGTCACCGCTGGAGACAAGAAGGCTGGTTCTTTCTTCGCTCGTCAGCGAAGCCAGCTAATTAAGCGAGGAAAAGTAGTCAGTGTTCTTAGCACTATACTGTTGGGAGTAGGACTGTTGGGTTATTGGACTGTTGGGTTGTTCGACTGTTGGGCTGTTGGACTGTTGGTGAGGCCGCGGATGTGTGGGAAAGCGTTTCCGTGGCCCTGCTAATATGCGGCGAAGGTGGAACACCATGGGGTTTTAGTCGGTGCGAGTTGGTGTGATTCCAATATAACCCGTCCTTGCCCCGGGAGGCTGGTATGCGTAGGCATTGCCCCATGTAAAAAAAAGACTACTTGATAATTTTAGTTGTTAGTTTCATTATTGTCATAAATATTGTATTATATTAAGTAAATAAATATATTTAAAATTCAACAGGACTCCATTTTTCTTCAATGCAGCGGTACACTATTTTATTTTATACTACTGCTGTGTTTGGCTTGAAGTTATTTGCAGGCTTTGAGGCATTCCATTTTATTCCTAATGGCAGAGAATTTAGTTTACAACTAAATAGTAGT
Organism: Parnassius mnemosyne; assembly: GCA_963668995.1. Lineage (NCBI taxonomy): Eukaryota > Metazoa > Arthropoda > Insecta > Lepidoptera > Papilionidae > Parnassius > Parnassius mnemosyne. Next base: position 27,500,445 of record CAVLGL010000083.1, read on the forward strand.
TAACAACCTATTTCTAACTTTCTTTGTTCGAAGTTGTTCCGTTTTATGGTACTTGTCAATTGGACTGTTGGCTTGTTTGTGACTCTAATCTTTATATTATTATATAATCGTTGTTGATCGTGTAACTTCCAAACGACTTGAACGATTAATGTTGGATGTTGTATTCACACTATGTACCTACGCATCATTTGTTTTGTCAAGATGATGGTTCGTAGCTATGCTAGGATCCAATAGGTGGCGCCGTGGTCAATTTATTAATAAAGTATATATTTAAGTATCCAAATGTCTCTTATATTCCCAATATATTATGTTGGTTTAATGCTAAAAAATCACAAAATCCAGGCCCGATAGGTGGCACTGTGGTTAAACTATTAATAAATTTCGTAAAGGTTATAATGTAAAAAGTCTGAGTGAAATCAGAGAGAAACTCATCGCGCCACCTATCAAAAAGGGCAGAACGTCTGCCGGGCCAACTAGTATGTATACATGTATATATACATATATACTTATTCTGTCCGTGTGTATGTAACTGATCTCCTCCTAAACACCTGGACCATAATTTGTTTGTAATTAAACGATTTTGATGAAATTTTGTGCGTGTGATTATGTTGATTCGAGAATGGTTCAGATCATCAGATTCACAATAATTGGACCCGGTAGGCGGCGATGTTGTTGAGATCCATAAATCCCCCGTGCGAAGCCGGGACGGATCGCTAGTATTATATAAAAGATGTCACGCTTTATACGTATATATTTCCATCTTAGGTCTAACAGGTAGGACAACGAGCCTGCATTTTGATTCTGAATCTAGGATAGATGTAGATGTCTATGGACCACAGCATCCACTTTCCATCAGGTGAACTGAGTGCTCGCTTGTCACCCTTTTTTCTATAAAATAAAAAGGGTAGGATTCGAAACCAGGTCACGAAGATAAGAAAATATTGGATGGATTAATTTTATTTTCTCAAATCTGATCGGTCAAAGTCGAGTTAAGTAATTACAGATTACTCAGTTAGAAAATTGAGGCCTTTGAGATTCAAACAACAAAGGGACGGATTAAGTGTTATTAAGTAATGAACTTTGCCCTTTTCTCTTTTGTCTCACTCCAATCACACCGACTATGATTGCTTTAAACAAACATTCAAGTGAAATAAGTTCATACGCAATTCCCTTACGTAAGTGGTTGCGTTTTTTTTTTTAATATAGCCCATCACAAGCGTTCATAGGCCTCGGTGAGCACTGGAAAAAAGTTGACGGATGTTTTTTGAAAATTAAATATGACTTCTTTGAACAAAACAAAAATTGGGTTTTGTACTGCTGAATTTGACAAATCTACAATGATTTGACTGTTGCTCCTATCTATATATCGCAGGTTTATGGTTCAAAAACCTTGGCTTTTGAGCAAGAACCGCAAGAAGACAAAGTCATTTCTTAATCTTAACATCAACCTGAAAAAATCCTGTTTTATTTTTCATCAAAAACCTGAACTTGTTTAGGTTTATGATAAAATGTAAGCTTAGGTTAGGTTAGGTTATCTGATTATTTTATTTATTTAAAGGAATAGCAAACGACATTTATTTTATTATAAAACTAAATCAGTCTAGGTTTTTGCTGTAAAACTGGATTTTCTCAGGTTTATGACAAAATAAATAGTAATTTTGTCTTTTTCCGGTTATTGAATGTTTAATGAAAATTCAGGTTTTGTCATAAACCTGCGACGAATACATACATCGTGCACGTTGGTTTTCGTACACTAATGAACTAATTTAAATTAATATACCTAATAATAAAGTAAACTAACAAAAATTAGTGTCATTTAGGGGCACATTTTTTTTTATAGAATAAGGGTGACAAACGAGCATACAGTCCACCTGATGGTAAGTTGTTACTGTGGCCCATAGACATCTACATTCTACATCTATCTTCGTTTGCGGATTAAAATGCAGATGCGTTGTCAGCCGTGAGGACTAAGATAGAATGCCTCTTTTCCAGTAAAATGGGTCTCCGGTACTCTAAACTCACCATATGAAACACAGCAGCATTAAGCTGATATTCTAAGCTGGTATTCTGTGAGAGAGTGGTCTTTCCACGGTCGAGCCGGCCCATTCGTGCTATAACTATAATATTAATCTAGCTGCGGCATGGCTCTACCACGTAAATACGCACATGTTTTCGTCTTGTAACCTTTTAAGAGTTTTACCACAAATTCGGTCAAATCGGCAACTTTACTACTAAATAGATATAGTATACGCCTTTAAATTTGAATATCAAAATGGCTCCTCAATTTATACATACGCTGATTAATCTCATTCGATCAATTATTCAAGTATCTTATGCATCATCTAGGTTGTTTTACATCATCATCTATTTCAGCGATGAAGTAGCTAATACGATACGTACTTAGTATAACTTTGTTATCAAAAGCGTCTACGGTTGAATCAGTAATAAGGGTTCATGAACGAAACAAAGACTGTATAAAATGATTAATATAATATTAATGTACACATGGTTGGCGCGGTGGAATACACAATGGTTGATAATAGCTCCTATGAATAAGTTGATTGCTGCCAAACTGTTTCTTAAATGTATTTTATAATTAATTGCACAAATTACATAGTTTATTGTAGTGTTATTTAAAAAAACGTCTCGTTAGGTTTCTTGCTTTTTTCTCAGACAGTGGTCAAAAGTTTATTATAATATTATTGAATACATAGTTGACAATAGCCCCAGGGAATGAGGTAATCTCTGCCAAAGTGTTACTCAAATTTCTCTGGGTATCTTGTTTCTTTCCAGAAGAGTGGTCCATGTTGTGTTCTATGAAGTGGTCTTTTGTTTATGTAGTAGCATGGGTATACGCTACTGCAGCCCTAGTTGCTGCAGAACAATCATTATAAATAAAATAGCTTTATACTAAACAACAAGCGAGCAAAGTAAGAGAAATTTTCTTCAGCGCCGTCGGTGTATCCCGCTGAACGGAACTCTAGCGACTAGCGCTTAAATGTGAGAACCTAAATTTCATAGACTGATTATGGAGAGCAGTGTTGCCAGTGCGAGGGTAGGGTACCACTGAGCATCCCAGAGTGGACTATGGATTAATCTTCTATGTTGAATAAAGAATAGTCTGTTCTATTCTATTCTGCACACTCGACTGAAAAATAAATTAAATAAATACTGAAAGTGAGATTTTATTTGGTATTTATTTTGTTGAAATGGCGGACAAAATATAGCGGAGGTTTAATGTATTAATTACGGCATTAAATATAGATGTAATACAGTATCACCTTTTTCAGTATCAGTTTACTGATGGAAATACGATTATACGAATATTATAGGCAAAGTAACGTAAGACAAATGAAAAGAAGGAAGCATTGGAGTAAGAGTGACAAATGAGCACTCATTCAACGTAGGGAATTTAATCTCGTTCTCGCCTATCTCACCTATATGTATATTTTACTATATTGCGTCTCGTGAGATTAACAAGATTGCAACAATATTGTGCACTATCTATATTGCCTACACGTGTAATACTGTACGTAATATTTCTATATGTCTTAGTCAGTAAAACTAGATGCCATTTGTTCCATAATAATACTTCTACCCCCCCCCCCCCCCCTATCAACATGGTAGCGAAATTACACAATAGACTACCCCAGGAGGGTACCAGTACCCCTGGAGAATCCCTCGCTGAGCATCCACGACCATGTTATTCCAATCCTGAGCGTGGGTGCTCAGGTTCAGTTTGCGTGTATGTCAGAGGGGACATCTGTTCTCGACGCCTCGGCATTCTTGAAGGTTCGGACCTGTCCATCCTTTGGTTACGCGTAGACAGCGACGACCATCCGCGCGTCTACGGGTGCCTCTATAGGTCCCATAGCGGTAATGCCGAAACAGACCGACTCATCGACCACGTCCAAATGGCTACAGATTCCTTGCTACAACAGATGCCATCCGCAGAGATCGTGATCCTTGGCTATTTTAACGCCCACCACGCCAAATGGCTCGGTTCACGTTTAACCGATCATGCGGGGAGATCTGTTTATGACTTTGCCTTGGGATATGGTCTGACACAACTGGTCGCCTACGCGGATTCCAGATGTTGAGGGTCATACGCCTTCCCTAATGGAACTTCTGCTGACCTCTCAACCGGACGGATATCAGGTTTGATTGCCCCTCTTGGCTCTTCGGACCATTGTCTGATCCGGAGCGTGGTGCCACTCACACTCCCCTCGCGGTTGCGTTCTGCAGGTTGCCGCCGTGTTAGGCATTACAGGTCGGCGGATTGGGAAGGAATGCGGTCTTTCTTTGCATCCTACCCATGGGGGCGGGTTTGCTTCTCGCCGGATGATCCCAGCGCTGTTGCTGACTCTGTCACTGATGTGGTGCTACAGGGAATGGAACTATTTATTCCATCATCTGTGGTACCCATCGGAGGCAGATCTCAGCCTTGGTTTGGTCGCTCCTGTAAGACTGCATTACGCAGTAAGCAGGAGTGTTATCAAGCCTGGGCTGCGGCTTCGGCGACTCGGGATGTAAACACCAGCACACTTAAAAAGAAGTATAACTTCGCCTCCAGGTCCTTCAAAAGAGTTATTGCCAAGGCAAAGTCAGAGCACATAGGCAGAATTGGCGAGAAACTAGTTCACCGTCCTTCGGGAACCCGTGCATTCTGGTCTCTCGCCAAGGCTGTCCAAGGGAATTTCTGTAAGCCATCACTACCATCTCTGCACAGGGAGGACGACTCACTGGCCCAAGACGCAAAAGACAAAGCTGACCTTTTGGGCTCCCTTTTTGCGTCCAACTCGACTCTTGATGACGGGGGGAAAACACCGCCGACCATCCCGCGGTGTGAGTGCTCCATGCCGGATGTGCTGTTCTCTCAGCGCTCGGTTCGCAAAGCACTTCTCTCCCTGGACATCCAGAAGTCGAGTGGGCCTGACGGAATCCCCCCAATTGTGCTGAGGACGTGTGCTCCGGAGTTGGCACCGGTCTTAACGCGTCTTTTCCGGTACTCCTACTCCCAAGGCGTAGTCCCGAACTCATGGAAGACAGCTTTTGTCCACCCGATCCCTAAAAAAGGCGACCGCTCAGACCCGTCCAACTATAGGCCTATCGCGATCACCTCCTTGTTCTCCAAAATAATGGAATCCATTATTAACTGCCAGCTCATCCGGTACCTTGAGGATCACCAGCTGATTAGTGACCGCCAGTACGGTTTTCGTCGGGGTCGATCAGCTGGTGATCTTCTGGTCTACCTGACCCATAGATGGGCGGAGGCAGTAGAGTCCAAGGGGGAGGCGTTGGCCGTTAGTCTGGACATTGCGAAGGCCTTCGATCGGGTTTGGCACAAAGCGCTTCTTTCGAAGCTCCCTTCCTATGGGCTTCCCGAGAAATTATGCAATTGGATCACCAGCTTCCTTGCAGATCGGAGCATCAAGGTTGTTGTAGACGGTGCATGTTCTGACTACAAACCTATTAACGCTGGTGTTCCACAAGGCTGTGTGCTATCACCAACGCTGTTTCTTCTGCATATCAATGATATGTTGCTAACTGGTAACATTCATTGCTATGCGGACGACAGCACTGGTGATGCTCTATACACCGGCCGTGCCAATATTTCTCGGGAAAACGTCGCCGAGTACCGGAACAAACTTGTATCTGAAGTCGAGTCTTTGCTGAACAAAGTCTCGGATTGGGGGCGACTAAATCTAGTCCAGTTTAATCCTCAGAAGACACAAGTTTGCGCTTTTACCGCTAAAAAGAACCCCTTTGTCGTATCTCCTAAGTTTCAAGGCACTCCCCTTCTTGCCTCAGCCAGTATCGGTATCCTCGGAGTCGACATATCGAGTGACGTGCAGTTTCGTGGTCACTTGGAAGAGAAGGCCAAATTGGCCTCTAAAAAGCTTGGCGTGCTCAGCAGAGTGGGACAGTATTTCATGCCGGCACACCGCCTGCAACTTTACAAGGCGCAGGTTCGGCCTCACATGGAATACTGTTCCCATCTCTGGGCAGGGGCTTCCCAGTGCCAGCTCCTTCCACTTGACCGCATCCAGCGCAGAGCGGCTTGAATCGTCGACGACCGAGTCCTATCCGATCGACTCGATTCATTGGCACTGCGAAGAGATATTGCATCCCTTTGCATTTTCTTTCGCATCTACCATGGGGAGTACTCTGAGGAATTATTCGGATTAATCCCAGCCGCCAAATTTCACGAACGCACATCGCGGCAGAACTCCCGATACCATCCACACCATCTGGATGATTGGCGGTCCACCACTGTGCGGTTTAGAAGATGTTTTCTTCCCCGCACGACTTCCTTGTGGAATCGATTACCATCAGCGATTTTTCCGGACCGATACGACTTAGGGACCTTCAAGAAAAGAGCGTACTCCTTTTTAAAAGGCCGGCAACGCATCTGCAATTCCCTCCCTGGTGTTGCAGTTGTTCATGGGCGGCGGTAGTCACTTACCATCAGGTGAGCCGCATGCTCGTTTGCCCCCTCTCCTATAAAAAAAAATACAAAGAACACATTTTACTTTCCTAGAAGCATTCTCCTTTCTCCTATCGGAATACTAGACGTAGGTACTGCAGGTTACCATTCACACTTGGTTGATATTCCGAATATTCGCACTAAGCGCTATAAGTCATCTTTCATAATGCGCACAGCCAAGGAGTGGGATACCCTGCCGGCGTCTGTTTTTCCGAGTGCATATGACTTTAACCTGTTCAAGGTGCGTGTTAAAAGGCTCCTTCTGGGTAAACTCGCCCCATCGTAGACCTCATCTTTTAAGTTGAGCCCGTTTATAATTAAAAAAAAGCTATTTTCAAAACAACATCTTTTTTCAATCACAGACATAGAATACCAGCTTAATATAGCGGCTTAATGCTGTATTTTGTATGGTGAGCTTAGATAGACCAATATCTAGAAATTTATGGAGATATTACTATTTATGAAGACCTTTCTTAATAAAACTGAGGCATTGCGTATTATTCCTCAGTGATGACAATGCATCTGCATTTTTCTTAACCAAGGATAGATGTAGATGTGTATAACCACAGTATCCACTTATCATAACACAGTCCGTGTGCTGGCTTATCACCTTTATTCTAAAAAAAGTCATTCCATCTTAATTGATAATAAATTATTAAACTGCAAAGTGCTTAATAATTAATCATTATTTAGTTCATTTCTTTTATTTTGTTTAAACATTATTTTTTGTTTACACTATTTATTTCAATAATATATGTCTTGATATTTCCTTACATTTACTTTTCCTCTTCTCTCAAAGGGTGGCAATTACTTGCGAGATTTCGCGAGACTCACATTCCCGATCTCGAGAGATTTCTACTTAGCCTTAGTCCGTCTGTCCGTCTGTCCCACGATTATTTCGAGAACGGTTTCGAATTGTCAAATTCTGTTTTCAGTAATCGATTACTGATCACCCAGGCATCTGAACCTCCTATTTTGAATCAATTATTCATATACTGTGGCCCATAGACACCTACACCTACCGTCTTTATTAAGCATCGAAATAATCTGTAAACTATTAAATAAAGTTAATTTTATACGTGGTAGAGCCATGCAGCAGCTATATTAGTAGTATAGTTGTAGCACAAATGGGTCGGCTCGACCGGGGAAGGACCACGCTCTCACAGAATACCAGCGTAAAATGGCAGCTTGACACTGCTGTGTTTCGTATGGTGAGTGTAGAGAACCGGATACCCTTTTCACTGGAAAAGAGGCCTTCCATTTTACCTCACGGGTGACGACAAATCTGCATTTTGATTCTTTATTGAGGATAAATGTAGATGTCTATGGGTCACAGCAACCACTTACCATTAGGTGGACTGTATGCTCTTTTATCACCCTATCCTATAAAAAAAAAAAACTATGTACTCATTCTGCAATCCGTGTGAACAAACTTACAAACTGATTTAATTATATAACGTCTGATTTGCTTAAGTATTACTAATTCTTGAGTAAGTACTGCCTGTGGAATGTTTCTTTTGTAACAGAATATCTCCAAGGTTTTATAATTTTTTTATACCTATAGCGTAGCTACTTTCACAGTGGTCACATATAAATTCAATTGTAATTTTTAATTGATCCGATTACTGAAGTCTGTTTTGATATTTAAAAAAAATCCAATTATCTTTTAACGAGGCTTTTCGTTGTATTCTTCGGGTGTGGTTTCTTCTAACTTGTTGGTTTATTCATTTTTTTTAATTTCATTCCTCAGTACAGTCTATCGAAAGTTCGCAAGTTCAATGTTAAACAAATATCTCTTCCATTGATTTTTGTTCACCAACTGAGAAAAAAGGAATTTCAGAGGTCAGTGCGACTTTAAACTACTCTTTGGCGAATAAAATATGAAAACCATATTTAGATATAAATCTTTATTAATTTTGTAACTAGACTAGATAGACTTATATTATAGCCACATGTTATTAATATAAGTCTGTACACGTGGTCCTAATAATATACAACCTTAATGTCAATTATGTACATTATATACATTATACTTAATTGTCATAATATTACAGTAATTAATTAATGACTTTACATTAACTTTTATATTATTACGTAATTATACATAAGCTTCTTTTTTTTCGTTTGTGCATTAACACCTATTAAATTGACAATTGTATCAGCTAACGCGTTAATGTATATTAAATAGAAGCGGTATGATCGTAGACTGTATGAAGCCAACTGCAAAACGTGACCAACTCACGTGTTTTGGAATGACATTGAGCGCTAGCGTATCGGTTAACGACAGGTTTGCTACATAAATACGTAATCTAAGCCTTATTAGTTATTATCTACTATTACGGCTTAGATATTTATTTACTTTTAAATATTACAAGTATTACGGATCGCCGTAATGCCGTGCGAAAAATGGAATAAAACGCGCTGGTCTTGCTTTTAACTGGAGGCAAGCGGCGGTGAGGAGGAACTTGTACTTTTTCTTTTCTTGCTGGTGCCTTTTCGGTGGCTGGAGAGCGACTGCTGACCCTAGTTTTTTTTTTTTTTTTTTGCGCCCGAAGCAATTGGAAAAGGGCTACCACTGAGGGAGGCGGAAAATGCATTATGCATACCACGACAGCCGGTCTGTCCTGGTTATGTGGGACTCACTGCCTACCGGGGGACCTAAGTGATACCCACTAAAAACCGCCTTTGGGGACTGGCAACTAGCTCTATTAAAGCTGCATATGCCGTATCTAAAGCGACCCTCTTTTGGGAAAAGAGGGCGCAGACGGCTAAGTGCCGTTTAGGGACTGCCTACGAAGGCATATTATTAATTTTAACTAATTTTTAATTTAATTAGGATTGGCCTGAGCCGCCAGGAGGCAGTTCAGGTCGTTTGACAACTTATTTGGCGGGTCCAAGAGAGTGTTTCTCGGCCTGCGGACGCTATAGCGAGAAGGGAGTGGGGCGGTATAAGTAACTGCCTCACGAATAAGTGTGTTAGTATGCGACTCTGATACTTTAAAGAAGTTTTCAGAGAATTTTTTAAGACATTGCTGGATTGTTGGGATTTCTAAATCCCGGTGAAGGTCGGCATTACGGACGTACCAAGGTGCGTTCGTAGCTCGACGACAGAAGAGGTTTTGAACTACTTGGAGTTCGTTAATAATTTTATCGTTAGCGTGTGCAAAAATAGGAGCCGAGTAAGTCATAACCGGTCGTATACAAACCTTATAGAGGGTTCGCTTATTTCGTAATGACATTTTGCTATGTCTGCCTAACATACTGTTAAGCCGACCTAAATAGAAACGTGCTAGACGCGTTACTCTTTTGACATGAGACTCAAAAGTAAGCCTATAGTCAAGGGTGACGCCTAAATATTTTGCTGACATGTGCCATGGGACAGGGGTCCCTAGCATTCGTATAGGTGGAGTATTTTTCTTGTTTTTATTACGGCGTCTTTTAATATCGAATTGAACTGCGGAGCTCTTCTCCGGGTTCACATCGATACGCCATTTTTGGAACCAATCTCCTAGGTCATCGACTGACTTTTGGATCTTGTTCCTTGCTGAAGATATTCTAGGACTTTTGAAGTATAGAGCAGTGTCATCTGCGAAGAGTGAGAGCTTTACACCATTCGACGGGATTGGAATGTCGTTGGTGTACAAGATGTACAGGAGGGGAGCTAGTACTGATCCCTGAGGAACACCAGCTTTAATGGGGCGCTGAGAGGATAACGTGCCTTCGTGTCTAAACCGAAAGCTACGATGTTGTAGGTAAGAGGCTAGCTGACCCTAGCGGCCGGCCCGTCTTTTATATGATTTGGCCGCTGCTGGCCAGCGGACCCTTGCCTCACCCCCGCGCCTATCTTTATTTATTTAATAATCTTACAAACTAATAAACATAATTCACTATATAATATTCTTATAACTACTTGTTAGACTAGGGTGTACATATCAATATTTTTACTTATTTACAGGTTTACATTATAATTTTCAGCTGCTTTAGGCGGAGAATCCTTCCCCCCGCCTCAGCACTATAAATATAAAACGTCGTGGCGCGGTGCGCGTGGCTTCATTTGCTCCGCGGCCGCGTCACGATAACATGCTCTTTGGTTACACTACTACTATTATTTTATGTGCCTAACGGCCTAATATATTTATTATATAATAAAGTAAACATTTATTATATTTAACAATTATAGTTTTCATTAGAAGCCTATGCTAACTCTCCCTGTTCATACGGTGCCTTTATTTGGGAGAGTTATTGCACAGTTACAACTCAACCTTAAACTTGTTATAATACAATCATTATTATTTTTTTATCGTTCGATACAAGTAATACAATTATTTACACAAATTATAATTTAAATTCAACATAAGGTTGCGCTAGTTCCGCCGTATAACCCTTGCTAGTTGTCGAACCAGAGGCGTGGCCTGATAATTACACCGTCGTCATGGCTCCGCCCACCGCTCCTAGGTTGTTCAACTAGCGCCGGTTACAATAAGCATTTTCTTTCGTTTGTTTAATATTGTTGCGTCGTGCACATTCTCCCGCCGTCGCCACGCTGCGATCCCTCTGGTAGCACGACGATCTTCTTCGTTGGTCTTCTTAGTATGTGCCCACTGCCGGTGGTTACGTCCACTACTCGTACCTCTCCGTCGACGCCAGGATATACCTTACTTATTTTCCCTCTGGGCCAGGTGTTGCGTGGTAGATTGGAGTCACAAATGATGACTAGGTCTCCAATCTTCGGCGATACTCCTATGCTGCTGGGCTCCCGCCGGTGTTGGAGTAGGGGCAGGTATTCTTTAACCCATCTTCTCCAAAACACGTCGGCTAGGGCTTGAGCTCGTTTCCATTGCTGGCGGGCCGTCACGTCATTCTTGCTGAAGTGTCCCGGCGCAGGTACGTGCGAGTTGGGACCGATGAGGATGTGATTCGGCGTGATGGCTTCAGGGTCTCCTGGGTCGACTGAGACGTGTGTGAGAGGTCTGGAGTTTACAGTATTTTCGACCTCGGCGAGCAGGGTCCCCAATGTTTCGTCGCTGGGATAGCGCTCGTTGAGGGTGACGCGTAGGGCTTCTTTTACGGAGCGAACCATTCGCTCCCATACGCCGCCCATGAACGGTGCTGATGGCGGTATGTACTTCCACACAATCTGTTGACACGTGGTTTCGTGCTCGAGGGCTGCGAGTGCTGCTTCGGCCATCTCCTTGTCTGCTGCCTTGAAGCACGTAGCGTTGTCACTCCATATTTCTTTTGGGCATCCTCTTCTGCTCATAAAACGCCTAAGTGCCGACACGGCTGAGTCTGCGCTCAACGAGTGGGCTACTTCTATGTGTATTGCTCGCGACGTCATGCAGGTAAATAACGCGCCATAGCGCTTTTCGCGATGTCGTCCCACTGTGACTTCTATTGGCCCGAAGTAGTCTAGTCCGGTGTATGTGAACGGACGTGCGTGATGAGCGAGGCGTGCGGACGGCAGGTTTCCTGTAGACGGTGATGCAGGCTTGGCTTTTCTTAGACGGCACGGCAGGCATCCTTTGACGACAGTTTTCACTACTGGACGTATTTTTCTTACGTACAATCTCTGTCTTAATTCATTCACAACTGTTTCTACGCCTCCGTGATGCAGCCTCTCGTGTACGTGTGCTATGTACAGGCGAGTGTATGCGTGCTTCCCGTCTAATATGGGAGGGTCGTACATGTCGTCCTCCACTTCTGATGCCGCTTTTATTCGACCTCTGAGGCGTAGGGTCCCCTCTTCATCAATGTATGTTCTCAGGTGGCCTAGTTTGTCGTCGCCTCCCGGAACACTTCCGCTGGTGATTCTCTTGAGCTCCTTCGTGAAGCTTTCCCGCTGACTGGCTTGCACCCACAGTTGTTCGGCTCTCATATGATAAGCGGCCGGTATTCCTACAAGCGATGAGGCAGTAGGAGTCGCCTTTTTCTCCTTGGCGGGGGTGTTGCGTTTGTTTGTTCTCTGCCAGCCAGGGTCGCTACCTTGTCTTGCTTTGTTGCGTTTACGCCCAGCCTTCACTACGTGCTTGTTTGGTCTGCACATGTCGATGAATAGGAGGACTCTCGCTGTCGCCCTTATGAGGCGAATCCATTTAGAAAATCTTCCTATCTGTGGAAGATGTGTTGTTGTCGAGTCTTCACTTTTAACAGCGATGTTACATATTTCTCGCTCTTCCCCGGTGTCATATTGTGTCGTTTTCTCTTCCTGCGGCCATTCGGCCGGTGGACGCTGCAGAAACGGGGGCCCTCGGAACCATCGGTGCGACTCGTCGAACCCTTCTGGTGTGGCTCGGGTTGCGTCGTCTGCCACGTTTTCTTTAGACGGTAGCCAACGCCATTCGTTCTTTTTGGTCGTATCTTCTATCTCCGCCAGGCGATGAGCGACGAAAGCTTTGTACGCGCGAGGCTCCGATCTTATCCACACCAGTGCAGTACGGGAGTCGCACCAGTATGTCTTGCCTGCTATGTCGCCATCGTGTTCATCGATCACGGTCTGCGCAAGACGAGCTCCCAGCAGTGCCGCTTGTAACTCGAGCCGTGGTATGGAAACTGGTTTCAGTGGTGTTACGCGGCTCTTGGCGGCGGCCAATGATATGTTAACGCTGCCGTCTGCTCGCTCCGTTCTCCAATACACTGCTGCTGCGTAGGCCTCCTCGCTTGCGTCGACGAATGTGTGTAGTTGGCGCGTCGACACCGGGTTGTAATCGTAGCATCGCGGTATTCTTAGTTGTTCTATGGCGTTAAGTGAAGTAATCCAGCCTTCCCATTTTTCTTTTAATTCTGTTGGCAGAGGGTCGTCCCAGTCCGCCTTGTAACGCCATGTGTCTTGAAATATTCTCTTCGCTGGGGTGGTCACCGGTGATATTAACCCCAGCGGATCAAATAATGCCATTATGACGCTCAACGCTTCTCGTTTAGTTGGCAAGCGTTGTTTTTCTTTTACGTCGGCAGGCATCTTCATATTGTTAGTATTGAATCCAATATGATCGCTTTGTACATGCCAGAGCAGCCCTAGCGTCTTCTCAGTTTCTTTTCCGCCCAGGCACACGGTCGCGTCGTGTTGTCTATGCTCTGTCGTTATTTCTTCTATTGTTTTTTCTTCGTTCGATGTCCACCCGCTGAGTACGAATCCCGCTTGTTTGTGGACGTGATCGACTGCTTTTACTGTTTGCTGAGCTTCCGTGACAGAGTGGAAGCTCTGCAAGTAGTCGTCCATATAATGGTTTCTTTTTATGGCGACCGCAGCTTCTGGGTACGCTTCTGCATGTTCTTCAGCATTTTTATTTTTGATGTATAATGCTGTGCATGGTGATGATGTCGCTCCAAAGATGATTGACGTCATCCTATATTCCTCCGGTTGGTCCTCCCGCCACTTGCCTCTCCACAAGAAACGTAAAACGTCTCTATCTTCTTTGCGCACTTTAATCTGCATGAACATTTCTTTTATATCGGCGCTCACTGCATACGGATACTGTCGGAACCTCATGATCACTCCGGGCAGTGATTGTAATAAGTCGGGCCCCGAGTGAAGCATATCGTTGAGACATATTCCGTCTGTCTTCGCTGCGGCGTCGTGTACCAATCTCGGCGGCTTGTTCGGTTTCGCAGGGTTGATGACTGGGAAGTGTGGCAGATACCATGTCCTTCCTTGCGGCGGTGGCATTGGCGCGCGCTCTGCGTAACCCGAGTTGAAGAGGTTCTCGATGCGTTCTTCGTACTGTAGCTTGAGATTGCTGTCTCGGTCGAGCCTCTTCTCTAAGGTGTGCAGGCGCCTTTCCGCTTCTTTATAATTATTTGGTATTTGGAAGTCCTTTTGTTTCCACAACAACCCTGTCTCGAATCTGCCGTCCGCTGACCTCTGGCTGGTTTCGTCCAATATTTGCATGGCTCGCTGCTCGGGATCTTCTTTCGGTCTTCTCGGCTCGATGCACAGCGACTCCAATTTGAAATAATTTTTTATTTCTTCTTCTATCGGTGGTGCATCTTCCCTCTGATGTAGTCTGCCGCAGAAGGTGACCGTCGACGTCAATGAGCTATGACAGCCATGCAGAACCCAGCCCAGGTTGGTGTATGAGGCGACTGGTTGGTCTCGACGGCCGACGCGCAGTTTTCTAGACACTATGAGGTGCCAGTTATCTTGCCCGATTAGTACTTTCGGTGAGGCGCGTTCGTAGGTGATATCCTCTTTGATATCCAACAGATGTGGGCAATTCCCCCAGTGATCTTCATTCACGGATTCTGGCGCGAAGTCCAACCGCTCTACAGTACGCGCTGCTTCTATGTTGTGTTCTTCTTGCGCGTACGTTCCTCTTATTTTAAAGCTGACGATCTTGCTCTTCTCGTGTTTCACCTCCGAGCCGACCCCTTGTATCCACATTGTGTGGGCTGGGCCGTCGGCGCCGATGACGTCGGCGATTGAGGCATCGACTAAGGTGACCGTGCTTCCTTCATCCAATAATGCGTATGTTTCGACGCAGCTTAGCGGCCCCCTTATTGTTACGGGCGCAATCTTTAGGTAAGCGCGGCGGTGCTTGTACGGTCGAGTCGCTGTGTTGACCTCCTTTGCCGATGTTGCGGTTTCCATAGCGGGTTCTTTTTCCATTACTGCTGTTCTGTCGTGATGCAACAATTTATGGTGTTTCATCATGCATCCGCCTTTTCCGCACGGTGGAGCTTTGCACAGTAATCGACGATGTTTGCCTCGCAGACAGCGGTAGCAGATATTGTACTTCTTTGCTACTTCCCATCTGTCATTTGTGGACAGAGCGGCGTATGACTTGCAATCGGGCAGTTTGTGTTCTTGTTTGCATTGAGGGCAGCGTTCTTCATATGGTTTCTTGCTTGCGGCGAAGGCACGTTCTATTTTTCTCGGTCTTCGCTCTCTCGTTTCGCTGTCCTCTGCGATGAACTCCGGCAAGGCATACGCGCTGCATTTATCCGCTTCTTCGTTTAAGAACATTGATATCTTCTTAAGCTCTGGGATATCTTCTTTCTTTCTGGCTGCATAGTCGTACCATTTGCTTTTCAATATGGGCGTGAGTTTGTCTGTGATAACTCGCGTCATTTCTGGACTATGCAGATAGTGTGCTTTCTTGAGTGCTTCCACGGTGCCCACTACGTTCGCTATGCGATTTGCGAATATGTATAGCTCCCTGGGATTGTCCGTAACTTTGTTCAGCAGCTTCAGCTTCTCTATTTCCAAGTGAATTAACGCTTCTGGTCGTCCGAATCTCCTTTCCAAAGCTTCTATTATAATTCTGGGATCTGGTTGGCTTATAAGTAGGCAACCTGCGGCTTCTTTTGCTGTCCCTTTTAAGCTTCGGCGTATTCTCGCTATGTTTTCGTTCGCCGTGAAGTACTTTGAAGATTCTTCGTACATTGTCTTGAAGCTGAGCCACTCCTTGCTGCTACCATTGAATGAGGGCAGCTCTTGTATATATTTCGGTGGCTCCCTTGTGCTTCGTACTGCTTGTGATAGAGCAGCGGCTAAGGTAGCGACGTCGATTTGCTGCTGCGCCTGTCCATAGTCTTCTTTCTGCGGCGCGGTATGTTGCGGAGCGTATTGCGGCGCACACTGTTGAAGTACGGGTGGTGCGATCTGCAGTGCTGGTTGCGGCGCGAAGTACGACGTGGGTTGCGGCGCAGGCTGCGGCGCGGGTTGTGGCGCGGGCTGAGGCGCGGGTTGCGATGTAGGTTTTTCTTGCAACCATGTACTAATGCGCACTGATGCCAAATCGTCTTCTATTTCTTCATCTTCATCGGTTGATCCGGCTTCTGCTTGTAGTCGCTGCACGTGTATTTCTTGCAATTCTGTTCTTGCTTGCAACTGAGCCTGCTCGAGCTTGAGTTCGGCTAACCGCTCTTTCGCCTCTAACTCCGCGAGGAGTCTCTTGCGTGAGGCTACGGAGCGGCGTGACCTAGTCTCGCCGGGCTTCAATGTGCACTGCGATCTTTGATCACCCTCTTGCTGGGTTTCTTCCGTTGCGGTTGTTCTATCGGTTGCCGAGGTAGCGGTCGTATCGCTGACCGTTGTGGTTTCGCTAGTGGTGTTTGTTGAACCACTAGCGGCTGAGTCGCCCCCGGAGGCCTCTTCTGTGGCCCCCTGGGTTGTTTGTTCATCCTTGCGACGCTTCGATGATTCTCCGTTGTTACTACGCTTAATCATCATTTTTCTTCACAATAATATTTTTTCGTTCTTGCGGTTTGCTTCTTTCTTCCGGCAATACCAAGACCGATATTGTCTTTTTCTTCTAGTAATCCGGCTTCTCGAAGGACCATTAATATTACGGATCGCCGTAATGCCGTGCGAAAAATGGAATAAAACGCGCTGGTCTTGCTTTTAACTGGAGGCAAGCGGCGGTGAGGAGGAACTTGTACTTTTTCTTTTCTTGCTGGTGCCTTTTCGGTGGCTGGAGAGCGACTGCTGACCCTAGTTTTTTTTTTTTTTTTTTTTTTTTTTTTTTTTTTTTTTTTTTTTTTGCGCCCGAAGCAATTGGAAAAGGGCTACCACTGAGGGAGGCGGAAAATGCATTATGCATACCACGACAGCCGGTCTGTCCTGGTTATGTGGGACTCACTGCCTACCGGGGGACCTAAGTGATACCCACTAAAAACCGCCTTTGGGGACTGGCAACTAGCTCTATTAAAGCTGCATATGCCGTATCTAAAGCGACCCTCTTTTGGGAAAAGAGGGCGCAGACGGCTAAGTGCCGTTTAGGGACTGCCTACGAAGGCATATTATTAATTTTAACTAATTTTTAATTTAATTAGGATTGGCCTGAGCCGCCAGGAGGCAGTTCAGGTCGTTTGACAACTTATTTGGCGGGTCCGAGAGAGTGTTTCTCGGCCTGCGGACGCTATAGCGAGAAGGGAGTGGGGCGGTATAAGTAACTGCCTCACGAATAAGTGTGTTAGTATGCGACTCTGATACTTTAAAGAAGTTTTCAGAGAATTTTTTAAGACATTGCTGGATTGTTGGGATTTCTAAATCCCGGTGAAGGTCGGCATTACGGACGTACCAAGGTGCGTTCGTAGCTCGACGACAGAAGAGGTTTTGAACTACTTGGAGTTCGTTAATAATTTTATCGTTAGCGTGTGCAAAAATAGGAGCCGAGTAAGTCATAACCGGTCGTATACAAACCATATAGAGGGTTCGCTTATTTCGCAATGACATTTTGCTATGTCTGCCTAACATACTGTTAAGCCGACCTAAATAGAAACGTGCTAGACGCGTTACTCTTTTGACATGAGACTCAAAAGTAAGCCTATAGTCAAGGGTGACGCCTAAATATTTTGCTGACATGTGCCATGGGACAGGGGTCCCTAGCATTCGTATAGGTGGAGTATTTTTCTTGTTTTTATTACGGCGTCTTTTAATATCGAATTGAACTGCGGAGCTCTTCTCCGGGTTCACATCGATACGCCATTTTTGGAACCAGTCTCCTAGGTCATCGACTGACTTTTGGATCTTGTTCCTTGCTGAAGATATTCTAGGACTTTTGAAGTATAGTGCAGTGTCATCTGCGAAGAGTGAGAGCTGTACACCATTCGACGGGATAGGAATGTCGTTGGTGTACAAGATGTACAGGAGGGGAGCTAGTACTGATCCTTGAGGAACACCAGCTTTAATGGGGCGCTGAGAGGATAACGTGCCTTCGTGTCTAAAACGAAAGGTACGATGTTGTAAATAAGAGGCTACGAGACGTACTAGACGATCGGAGAGTCCTATCCTATATAATTTGAAAATAAGGCCTTCATGCCAGACTCGGTCGAAGGCTTTGGCAATGTCGAAAAAGACCGCGATTGTCTTTAGTCGACGTGGATAAAAACCGCTGAGGATATATTCCACAATGCGGTGTACCTGTTGTGGACACGAGTGTTTTGCGCGGAAACCAAATTGGTGTGGGATGACAATGGGGTCACCGTCTGTGGGAAACAGATGGCGCCTCATTCGATTTTGAATGACTCTTTCAAAGAGTTTGCCCATGGCCTTTAGGAGGCTAATGGGACGATGACTGGAGGGGAGGTTAAGAGGCTTGCCTGGCTTGGGAATACCAATGACAATTGCCTCTTTCCAAGAAGTGGGAAAGTAACTAAGATTAAAACAGGCGTTAAAGATAATAGCTAAGAGGGTTAACACCTGCTCTGGAAAGTATTTAAGGGCTTTGTTGGATATGCCATCCGCGCCCGGAGATTTTTTGGGCTTAAGTCCTTTGATGAGGGAGGAGATCTCATCATTGGACACAGTGATAGGGTCAGAGGTTGTGGGGGGTGAGTTCCGGCGGCGGACCTCATCCTCCACTTCCTGAATATGTGAGGGGTCGACAGGTTGAGAGCTAGGAGAGCATTGTGCGGCAATGCTGTCTGCAAAGCACTCAGCCTTCTCGTCGTCCTCGAAGGCAACCGTACCGTCGGGGCGGGAGAGAGGGGGAGTGTGAGTTGTAGCGTCTATACGGAGGGCTCTAGCCATCTGATAGTACGCTGTATGTGAGGGAGATATATTCTCCATGAGTTCACTCCTTTGGAGCTCTCGAAATTCATAAAGGTGCGAACGGAGTTTTCGTTGAAGACGATTAGCCGTATGCCTATATTCGGGGGTGGGATATTTAGCTGCTCTCCGGAAAGCAGCTTTTTTAGCTTTTAATATGTTGCTAATATATAGGGGAAGCCCATTAGTATTAGCAACCGGAACGACCCTTTCATTCTCCTTAAGGGAGGATTTAATTAGGGTTGAAAGTGATTCGACCGCGGTGTCGATTTTTACAGGACTGTCTAAGTCTAAGTCCGACGATAGGTAATTAGGGGAGTCCTGCGAGTCCATAGCTTTTGCTAGTGAGTCCTTGAAACCCTTCCAGTTAGTGAAGGTTTTCGTAGTTATAATTGGGGGTGGCTGATGGCCAAGAATAAGAGAGACCGGTCGGTGATCGGATCCTATATCGTCTAGTGTCTCAATAGACCTGAGGTTGAGTGAAACTCCTTTGAGTAACGCAAAATCTAGTACATCTGGGTTATAATCGGTATTATCGGGATAGTGCGTTGCACCGAGCGGGCTGAAAACGGTTAAGTCAAGAGACTGCGTTATATCACGCAGTATCCTACCATTAGTATTAATCGTACGGCATGTCCATTCAGTATGTTTAGAGTTGAAATCTCCAAACATAATGACTGAATTACTTTGAGATAAGATTGCCTCAAAATCATCTTTGAGGGGGAGGTTTTTAGGGGGAATGTAACAGGAGGCTATGACTAAAGACTGATGTCCCGTCATAGATATCCTGCATAACGTAGCTTCCATATTGGTAAGCTGTGGAGTATCAATAAGAGAGCAATGTAGTGTCTTCTTGTAATAAATGGCCGTGCCGCCGCCTCGGCGGTCGTGCCTATCATTACGAAGAAGAGAATAATTTTTAATGGATAAGCCTTTATTGTCTGTGTGTTTAAGATTGGTTTCCTGTAAGAGGAGAAAATCAGCTTCGCGATCTTTAAGGAAGAGCTTAAGCTCTGGGAGATTATTACGCAATCCGCGAATATTAAATGAAATAAGCGATAGCCCTTTGGGCTTGATACGACCGTGACTTTTAGGCAGAGCAGAAGGCTCTGTCATTATAAGCTAAGTTAATTAAGTTAACTTAGCTTACAACGAACGCAATAAATTACTGTGTTCTGCGAGAGCCAAAAGCCGGTCCTGAGGGGATCGGGCGGCGCGCAGTTTACTCGCTAAAACCGAGATTTCGTTAATGTCGATGTTCCTTATCGCGGCGTAAACCGTGTTAAAGTCATCGCCTATTGTCGACTGTTTCTGCTGCGGAGCAGAAAATACCTGTGGCGGTGGATCTACCTTTTTGGGGCCCCAGGCAAAAACTGGAGCCTGCATAGGCTTTGAGAAGCCCGGTGGTGGCCTAAGCGGTGCCTGCGGTGGTCTCGGGGGACCCTGAGGGGGTCGTGCAAAGCCCTGAGACGGCTGAGATGCGCCCTGACGGGGCTTCCTAACATATAAGGCCGGGAATGAACGGTCATTTACCGGCGGTGGTGCCTGTCTTGCTATGCGCGGACGAGGAGCGCACGGGCATCCTCTGTAGCTCGCCGGGTGGCCTGTCTGTTGACACAGGACGCACGCGGGCGGGGATACGGCATCTTTAGGCCGGGGACACTCTTTGGTGATGTGTGGATCTAGGCACTTAACGCACCTGGGTGGGGCGGAGCAATTGGCCGCCGCGTGACCATATAGTTGGCAGCGGTGGCACTGCGCCGGGAAACCGCGCCTATGCGGTGACTCAACCCTAACTCCCGACAAGCCGCACACCGTGCGTACTTGCCGGAAGATGGTTTGCGCCTCCGGAACGTTGGTTAAGATAGCTAAGACTATCGGGTATCTCAACCCGGTCCTACTGTGCATTTTATGAACAGCTTCGACGGGGAATCCTTGTGACTTAAGGTCATCAAGAATCTCCTCGTTGGAGAGTTCGAACGGGACGCCTCGGATGACGGCCTTGACTTTACGCTCTTCCGGAAGAGCGTATGTATGGTACGATACTCGTTCGTTAGTAAAGAGCCTAGTGAGTCGGCGAAAATCATCAATAGATTGGGGAACTATTTTTATCGCTACGCCCATGTTCGTAGCTATGTCATATTTAATTCCAGAGTCGTAGCATACCTTGCTCAGTCTAGTGAACTCGGCCTTGTCTCTCAAAAAGACAGGGGGCGGAACTGGTTTTTTCGCGAGTTGCGGAGCGCAACGTGAAGCCGGCTTCGACGGCGCTGCAATATCTAAGGGGGTCGAGGCAGCGGCGGGGGCTGCGGGGGTGGGGGGAGCGGCACGGGCCGCTTCGGCGGGGGGCGAACGGTTTTTCGCGGCGCGCTTCGCTGCGCGCTTAGACGACACCGTGGTGTACGACGATGTATTGGAGTCACCGGTATCATCGGAGTCAGAGGACTCCGATGTCCTGGTGCCGGACTGTTTGGCAGGCCTCTTCCGGGAGGCAGATGTTGATGACGCGGAATCGGAGTGAGAGCACTCCATGTCGATTTCGAGCGGCGCGAACGAATTACGTGACGCGAGGTAGTCCGCTATAACGGGCGGCGGTGCCTGAAGGGCGGGAGGAGCCAGAAGGGCTGTGATGGCTGCTGTAAGAGCTTGCGGGTCATTATGAAACCTATGGGCTATATCGATCAGGGGACCTAATAAATTCTGCAAGGACATTGTCGTTGGGGACTAACTAACAACTAACAAACTAAAAATAAACTAAAAACTATTAGAACTATCGTATGACGTGGGGGATCACCGTTCTCAAAAGAACGGGACGCTCTTATTCCAAGAAACAGACCCCTGTTCTCAAAAGAACAGGGACTTGCTCTGAAAAGAGCAAGTAACGTTTTACAAGAAACAGATACACGGAATATAATAAACAGATATGTAATAAAATATACTAATAAACTTATACACTAGTATCTAGTGTTCTACAATATAAACAAGCGGTCAGCCAACCTCCCCGACCGAGGGCGGGGGGGTGAGAACTGAAAGTTAGCAGGAAAACACTTACCGGACTTCAGCGCTAGGCGCCCACTATCTGAAGAGCGCGAGGCGCGGAGCGGGGGGGCACTAGCGTTGGGACGCTAGGCACGCGAACTACCTGTACACAACCGCTCGGGGGCGGTGCAACAGGCGGAATGCTGACCCTAGCGGCCGGCCCGTCTTTTATATGATTTGGCCGCTGCTGGCCAGCGGACCCTTGCCTCACCCCCGCGCCTATCTTTATTTATTTAATAATCTTACAAACTAATAAACATAATTCACTATATAATATTCTTATAACTACTTGTTAGACTAGGGTGTACATATCAATATTTTTACTTATTTACAGGTTTACATTATAATTTTCAGCTGCTTTAGGCGGAGAATCCTTCCCCCCGCCTCAGCACTATAAATATAAAACGTCGTGGCGCGGTGCGCGTGGCTTCATTTGCTCCGCGGCCGCGTCACGATAACATGCTCTTTGGTTACACTACTACTATTATTTTATGTGCCTAACGGCCTAATATATTTATTATATAATAAAGTAAACATTTATTATATTTAACAATTATAGTTTTCATTAGAAGCCTATGCTAACTCTCCCTGTTCATACGGTGCCTTTATTTGGGAGAGTTATTGCACAGTTACAACTCAACCTTAAACTTAGTTATAATACAATCATTATTATTTTTTTATCGTTCGATACAAGTAATACAATTATTTACACAAATTATAATTTAAATTCAACATAAGGTTGCGCTAGTTCCGCCGTATAACCCTTGCTAGTTGTCGAACCAGAGGCGTGGCCTGATAATTACACCGTCGTCATGGCTCCGCCCACCGCTCCTAGGTTGTTCAACTAGCGCCGGTTACAATAAGCATTTTCTTTCGTTTGTTTAATATTGTTGCGTCGTGCACAACAAGAGTATATGTCATATGTATGTTAATATCAAGTTAATAAACGGGACGTCTGGTAACACTGTTCACGTCTTTTATATATTTTATATTAAGTGAGCCATTCTTGAAAACATAATTATTTTTTTCAACAAGAAAAACTAATAATTATAATTTATTTAATTTAGCGAACGACATGTTAAGAAGAATAGTTATGTCTATAGTTGACAACCCTAACGCATCGTTACGCATACGCTTGGCGCACACTTTTCACGCTTATGTCGTAATCGTAATACTACTAAATAATTATGTACGTATTACGCAACCATGATAAAGTTTTTTGAACTTTTAGGACATTGCATTTCCGAGGTAATCCGGTTTATACGTCTAACGAGCACACATTCCACTTGATGGTAAATTGATGCTGTTGCCCCATATATGTACGTCTACGTCTATCCTCGGTTAAGGGTCAAAAATCAAAATACAGGTGCGTTGTCACCTCTGAGGATTAAGATGGAATGTCTCGTTTTCAGTAACAAGCTTAGAGTATAAATAAGAAAGAAAGAAAGAAAGACATTTATTCACTGGAACTGTACACATCACAAAAATAAAAAATAACAAGTTAAAAGTATGGTAGATTAAAATTACAAATATAAATAAGCATAGCTTGCTTATAAATACTCTATGGTAAAAAATAGAGTTGCAACGAAAATTCGGCTATTATTGGGTATTCGGCCTATTCTTGCATCCTATTCGGGTACTTTTTGACCGAATACCGAATACTGTAAGAGGTTTTACTGTAGTGAGATACTTGGTAAAATGAAAGTATTTATTTCTTGTATTCATTAAAGTAGTCATAGGTTCATAATCACCTACGTCATAAAAAAAATCTATCATATAAATGTCTATGCACTCGAATTATCGTAATAAAAGTGGAAGATAATGGATAATGGTGCAGAAATACTAATTTTTCTTTATTTTCAGGCAGCAGTTTACTCCTTTTCTATTCGTAGACAATCCCAGCTTCAGAGAATAGACGCTCTGAATAATAAACACTACCTTCCTTCCCGGCCGAAAGCTTTTGCCTAATATTAGGTTATTCGGCTAGGAAGTTCGCAGAATATTCGGTATTCTCTAGTTCTCTACATTCACCATACGAAGCACAGCAGGATTAAGCTCTTATATCAGGATATTCTGTGAGAGTGTGTTCCTTCCCCGGTCGAGCCATCCAATTCGTGCCACTACTATAATATAGCTAAAGCTTGGCTTTTCCACGTAAAAGTACTATTAAAAATTTGGAAAATCTAAAAGTGCTCATCTTGAACGGGACGGTTTACAATAGAAATTTAAGAGGCTTCCTAAGGATTAAAATCTAAAGTTAATTTAAAAAAAAAATATCAAAATGGTAAGTTCAGCTTTTCGAAAGATATCTTGTTACCGTTATACCGACCAACTGACGTCCAACTGAAATTATTTTCAATAAATTTTTTAAATAATAATCTAATTGAATAATCTTATAACTATACGTGGTAGAGCCAGACTGCAGGTATATTAGTAGTATAGTTGTAGCACGAATGGGTCGGCTTGACCGGGGAAGGACCACGCTCTCACAGAATACGAACGTAAAATAGCAGCTTAACGCTGCCGTGTTTCTTAGGGTGAGTGTAGAGAACCGTAGACCCATTTTACTGGAAAAGAGGCATTCCATCTTATTCCTCAAGGGTGACGACTTATCTGCATTTTGATTCTTTATTGAGGATAAATGTAGATGTCTATGGATCACAGCAACCGCTTACCATCAGGTGGACTGTGTGCTGGCTTGTCACCCTATCCTATAAAAAAAAGACACAGAAGCATAATTTGAAATCTCCTTTTGCTATTGCTGTACTTTTAAGTGCAATATAAAGCTAGCGGAAGTGATTTGAGTGTATCGCGATATTTTGATTTGGTGACAATAGAGTCTCCGTTTCGCGTTCAATGTGTGCAAAATTATATTTCACTTTTAATAAATTTTAAAAAAAATAGTCCACGTTCACTGTATAAACACTCTATTCTTGAGTACAATACTGCGTAAGAGATTAGTATAGTAATAAGAATAACATAGTTTATCTCATGTTAAAGTGGTTTTTTGCGTAACTAACGCACGCCACTTATTTCACTGCCAAACAGCAGTCATGCGTCCTTATGCTCATGTATATTCTAAGGTCATTATTATCCCACTCGAAGGGGGACAAGGACCTCTCTATCTCCCCTCGACCAATGCTAACTGCTAATTTAGTTACTGTGACAATCCAACGTAGGGTCCAAAACGCCAGCAGCGAACTATGAGCTTGCGCTTATTTTTCTGCCGATTGATGATTTTTTTTTTATACAACTGAAGTAATAGTAAATGAACGTACAGTCTACGATGATAAGTGTTTACTGCAGCACATGGACACATGTAACCAATTTCAAATAAATATATTTTTTAAACGTTACCTCCACACTAAGATTTTCTCCTGTATCGTGGGGGCAGTTTTCATACATACATTTCACAAGGACAAACATCCAGACCGGGAACAATTATTTATAGGGAATCGAACCCGCGGCCCTTGGCGCTGCAACTCATTGCTAATCCACTGCGCCATGAACTCATTGCTAATCCACTCCACTGGTGGTGAAAAGAGAACCCATTGATATACTTCGTTAGTTGGGCGTTGTAAGAGGCGACGTTCAGGCTAAAAAGATGTCCGACATATAGTTGGCGGTATAATACATACATAAATACATAAACACTCAAGCCTGTCACCCAGAGGGGTAGGCAGAGACTATGGACTTCCATTTGTCACGATCCTGACACTTCTCTCTCGCCTCCTACACATTCATAAATCCACGCATACACGCTCGTTGGTTAAAGGTACTCTTGATTTGGCCCATTTTCAATATATCGCCAATTTGGTCGATAAACTTTCGCCTAGGCCCTAGGGCGTCCCTTCCCGACTCTGCCGTTCACCTCTGCAACATAAATTTGCTTTGTCACTCTTCCCTCATTAATTTTTTCTACATGAGCAAACCACCGAAGCATTCCTTTCTTAATCCTGGTATAACCATCCTATTTAAACCAGACGTATAATAAAATAGTCATAACGGCGACAAGGAACAGCTTGAAAAGGGGGAGACGCCTGATACTGCGTGGTCATTATGAGAATTCCTTCGTACATCGGTAGTACTATTATTTATTCTGTGACAACGGTTACTACTGATAATTGCTTTTTTTACTTATTATAAACCAGTGCTTGACCACAATCCCACCTGGTGGTAAGTGGTGATGCAGCTCTAGATGGTACATCGCACTGTCTTAGCGTAACAAAGATAGATAGAATTTGATAGAATAAACAAATCCTGCGATTCGAATCCGGGACCTCACGATGTATATACATCAACAGGTTTGTAAAAAATTACTTTAACGATGTTTCAAGCATCAGAATGAATATAACTGTAGCTACTTTTATCTCTATGTACAACCTATTTTTATTATATACAAATATTACGCAACAAATTTTTAAAAAGCCTGGAACGCTTGAAATTAAAATCGTCAGACCTTCAAAGACAACCCACGTTCATGTGTGCGTGCTTTCAATGTTTTCATATTCATATTTTTATGAAGTTATTGAGCATTTGATTTGTTAGAGCAAACATATTTCGATAGTTTTAGATTAAAATCGCGAAAGAAGATGCAATTCACACGAGGCGGAGCCACGCTGCAGCTATGTTACAGTTGTAGCACGAATGGGTCGGCTCGACCGGGAAAGTATCACGCTCTCACAGGATACCAACATAAAATAACAGCTCAATACTGCTGTGTTTCGTATGGTGAGTGTAGGGTATCGGAGACCCTTTTTACTGGATACGAGGCATTCCATATTAATCCTCAGAGGTAACATCCTGACAACACGTCTGCATTTTGATTCTCAATAGTGGACAAATGCAGTCGTCTTTAGGCCACTGTATTCACTTAACATCATGTGGACTGTGTATTCGTTAGTAATGATTATTCTGTAAAAAACAAATCGGTACCTATATTTGCGACATGTACTTTATATTGCATAATATCGTTGTGCGATTTGGGTGGTGAGATCGAGCTTTGCTCGTTTTAAAAAAAAATAGGGAAACTGAAACAGGAGATGGGCAGCAGAATCTTCCTGATAATAACTTAAAATTGAATAAAACTATTTTTACGGATTTTATCGCGTTTAATTAACTTATTTTATATTCCCGACGTTTCGGTTGCTTTCCAGCAACCGTGGTCACGGGGGACTGAGTGATTGACGTCCCGATGTCATTGTTAAACGGGAGTACCTTCAGCTTTTTTAATTAATAATTTTGGTCCGATCTACGCAACGTCGGGAATATAAAATAAGTTAATTAAACGCGACAAAATCCGTAAAAATAGTTTTATTCAATGTGTAGTGTTCGCGTCAATATAAGAAATCATTAAATAACTTAAAAATTATAAAATACTGCGGTTGCCAACCGGCCTGCTTAGCGTGGCAACTATGACTATATCACCACTACGAGGCAATCTATGGGAATCTATGGGTTTTAGATTGCCTCACAGTGGGTAGATGTTCAGGAGTGCACTTTTATAGGCTGTAATGCACGGATGGAAAATATTATTTTTTTAGGGATGAAACCTAAACTGGTAAAGTAAAACAGATACATATAAAAAAAAACAATAGCTGTCCGTTAGTCTCACTAAAACTTAAGAACGGCTTGACCGATTTTGATGAAATTGTTTGTGTGTGTTTGAATGGATACCTAGATGGTTTAGATTTAAACTTGGACCAGGTTGATGGCGCTGTTTTCGTAATCTAGAAATCACCCGTGTGAAGCCGGGGCGGATCGCTAGTCTAAATATAAATTTGATTCAAACCGTTAAAGCCGTTTTCGAGAAACCAATTACATAAATATAAACACATGAATTGCTCACTTACAGTTTAAGGTAATATGACATTATTAGAAACAATCCTGTATGCTAATTTTTGTCGCTGGATTTTAATGCGAGTGTTGTGGTCCTTCTCCGGTCGATCCGACCCATTCTTGCTGCAGCATGGCTCTACCACGAGGTTTTCCTGGTCGATTTTAAGCCAAAGTGACGATTTAATAATAGTTTGAAGCAATGAAATGCACGCGCAATTACAGCAGGACTCCGTAAAATCTGAATATATATAATCTCAGTAAAATAGCCAAACTAAGTTTTTTTTATAGGATAGGGTGACAAACGAGCACCCAGTCCACCTGATGGTAAGTGGTTACTGTGACCCATAGACATCTACATCTATCCTTAATAAAGACTCAAGATGCAGATGCGTTGTCACCCGTGAGGACTGAGATGGAATGCCTCTTTGCCAGTAAAAAGGGTCTCCGGTTCTCTACACTCACCATACGAAACACAGCAGCGCTAAGCTGCTATTTTACGCTGGTTTTCTGTGAGAGCGTGGTCCTTCCCCGGTCGAGCCGACCCATTCGTGCTACAACCATAATATAGTTGCAGCATGGCTCTACCACGTGTAAGTGAAACTAACTTACTAACTTAACTAACTTAGTTGTGTAGGCCTAACCAAAACTACGCGAACTAAGCTAAGCTCTTCTCAGTCCCTTACCCCTCTGGCGCTTTTCGCTTAGAGTTGTTTATTTTAGCTTATTTTTCGTTGGACGTGCAAGGACTTTCCAGGTTATCTTCAAAGACGTAATAAAAAATATAGACAGGTTACACATAACATTATTGTATTTTAAAGTGGCGCAGGTAGTACTATATCTACGTTCAGCTATTTATTATGACACGTTGTACGAACAAAAAGAGACAAATGATAGGACATACCTATCGTTAGAAAAAGATGAATATACATCATCAGTTACGTATTGATTGCTGCTGAGCGCTCATTGGTGCGAGCGCGTGACTTATCGATACGGAGGAGAATAGGGAAAGTAAACACACTAGCTAGCGTCAAAGTTTACACTAGCGGTTAGTGTTGAAATAATAAAACCAATTATGAACAAAACATCTATATTCAAAATATTAATTATGAACAATCAAATTATGAAATAATATCAACCCAGTCAGTGAACTGTGGATACGTATTATATTCCCTCAAACAAACTTAACTTATTCCTTTTTTGTCTTTTATAGTCACTTTTCAAATTTGGATAATTTTTAATGTATAACGTACATTAGTGAACTTCTCTACAATAGCGCGTATAAGGTGTAACCTGTGATTATAAGTCGGATAATGCTCTAGCGAATGAGAATTTAAAGACGAAAACACGTCATTACGGTTTAGAAAAGACTTTAAGATTCGGTTCTTTATAATTGCAATCTCATTGGGATCGCGAAGTATAATATGGCCCTTTTCCTTAATATGTTTTGAATAATCGCTTTTGACTTTTGGCAAATTTGAAATAGGTACATCCTTACTTGGGAAACACATTCCGCCTATGTTTTTGAGAATAATTAATTTGTGTAACCACAGTCTTGTGTCAGAGAGCAGACTGTTATTACATACATCACGTTTAAGTGATTTAATAAGATTTCTGGACACTCAACCTGTTATGTATCCAATAATGTGGTCGACGGTTTTTTTTGACACTCGTGATTTAATAGAGTTGAAAGCATCTCAACATTTTCGTATATATTTAGTGTCATTAGTTTCTTTTCCGCTTCGATTTTGTTCTACGCATGAGTACAATTCCTCGTCGTTTGATCTAATTACCGTAGAATTAATTTTTTCAATTGCGGATGAACACGTCAACACAGGAATGTCTTCCATTGGTACGAAATATCCTAAAAACGAGGACCTCATTTCCATATGCTGAAGGATTTTTTTGAAAATCCCCTTTAATTGCATTGTGTTAGGGTTATTATTATTCCCTCCATGTCGCCTTATTGCACCGAACAACAATTCAATGTGGTCTTGAGATAGCTTGTAAGTCGCAATATATTTCAAGCGTTGTCCTTCTACTAAAGTGGAGTATAAGTGTTTTAAGCTTTCCAGGCATACTAGAGAGCCCAAAAATCCTGTTTTGTTTTTGGTCTCGACAATGTTTTACTTTATAACTTTCATTTGGATTCGTTTGCGATAAATACGTCTATATTTAATCCATATTTTTAGTCTCAGTTTGTACTGTTTGGCCTTTTCATGGTATCCGAAAATTCCATCAGCGTTCTTTATCGAAAGTGGTTCTTCAACCCATATAAACCGGAAGATCTTGAGTTAAATATGTCGAACAAATTGTTAAATTATAGTCATGACCTCTGTCGTACCTTCAGTGTTTACAAAAAGAGAAGACGTAAAAATTTCATTGCATAACTTTAGTGCGTTCGCCACACTCATGCTCATGATTTGAGTTCCCAATTTTACCATCATTATCTCACTCCGGAAATGAATGTGGCGAGAAGTAATTTTGTTCGCAAAATTCAGTCTAACATTTTCTTGAAGCTTGTCTAAATTAATAAGCAACTGCTAACGTATCTGTTTTCCACTTATGTCGTATATACATAAGTTTTTTAGCTTTAAATGTATTTCGAATTAATTCAATCATGTCGCAAGCATCAAGCATGATCACCACCTCCAAATCACAATCATGATGTTTAAAAGTTGTTATCAGACTGCTCGGACAATTTAAGTTACAACATAATAAATTGACTGTGTTTAAATTTGACGAACAGCCATCGAACGTGATAGCAACTATATCTACCCCGACTTGGTAGCATTCACTCAAACATGTTTTCAATAAACTTGCCCGAGTTTCTGCTGACAACCCATTCACAAGAAAATATGCCACAGGGATTTTCCAGTGTTCGTTTAAGCAGACTAATGTAAACATATAACCTTGAGTCGCTATTTAACAAGATTTCGCAGAACCTCAGAATTGTGTTTTTTCTCTAGAACGTTCATAGCTTGTTTGTTAAAACCAGGATCACCAGAAGTATTCTCATACCATTTACCTATGATACGAGGATGTGGCAAATATCCATTAAATATATTTCTAACATACATTGGTCTAGCAAGTAGATGAGTTTGTTTATTTGGGACGTGTATTTAGCAAGGATGGTAGATATGAGTGAATGGGGCTCTACACTCTATTGTTGGAAGTCAGAATGTGTCCAACAAGGCACGCATGGCAATTCACAATGCTGTGTTAGTCCCTACTTTAATGTATGGTAGTGAAAGTTGGGTATGGCAGAAGAAGCACGAGAGTAAAATAAATGCTGTAGAAATGCGGTCATTCCTTAAAGACCTGAGTATGTTAGTTAGGGATGAATCTGAATGAAATTGTTTGATAAGAGAAGAGTGTGGTTTGCAAGATGATATTGGGACCAGGATTAAGAAAGAAATGCTTAGGTGGTTTGGTCATGTAGAAAGAATGAATGAGGAAAGAGTGACAAAGCAAATTTATGTTGCAGAGATGAACGGCAGAGTCGCTATACGACACCCTAGGTGAAAGTACATCGACCAAATTGGCGGCAATATATTGAAAATAAGCCAAATTAAGAGTACCTTTAACCGACGAGTGTATATGCGTATATGGATGTCGAGGAAGCGAGAGAGGTGTGTCAGGATCATGTAAGTACATGGTTTCTGCCTACCCTTCTAGGTGACAGGCGTGAGTGTTTATGTATGTATATTTATAGGCAGTTACGGAATAGTAATGTAAGGTAACTGTAAATTTTGGTAATACTGGTGTGAATTTTTGGCGAAAGCCTTTAAATTTACTTTCCTGAACCAATCTACTAGCAAAATCAACCTTCAGCTTTAAGAGTCAGTTCTTTTATCTGATCTATTATAAAATATTTTTTTCTTTTTGAGTTCTGACACAATTTTCTTTAAATTCTTACACTTTTCTTTGAGTCTTTTGTTTTTCTTAATTAAATTGTAATTGCTTAACTGGAGCCGGCGTTTCTCCAGAGAAATTTTTCTAAGTTTTGTTTTCAAATATGCTTTTTGAGGGGTATCAAAAATTGATTCCTCGTCGGATACAATAACTCCTTCCAAACTTGACGGTGACGATAATGTGGTATTTTGTTCTTCTTTCTGAAACAAAAAGAATTGAGATAAAATCTCGATCAATACGTTATTATCTGGATACATATTACATCATAGGTGGTGAATCCTGTAAAATATTGAAATCATCTATTGTACTCGACATTCTAAAAAACTTTAAACGATGACTTTTTGAAATTCCAAAATATATTTTTTACTTTTTCATACAAAATGACTGAGCTGTGCGTATCCCGAGCGAAAAGGTTAAGTATGAAACCATCTAAAAAGATGCTAACAATGTTATGTTAACAAAAATAAAATTACATTACAACTTGCGGACATATTTTTACAAAATTATGCCAAACCCAAAAACATTGGATGTACAGATGTAAGGTTTGTGGCTAAGCCTGTTATCTCAGCATTGGATATACCGAGTGAAAACAAATTCTTTAGGTGCCGCAAAAACTAAGAAACTACACAATGTTGTCATGTTGCTGGAGACTTACGTTAATTACAGGAACTGCTGTTTTTTTCAGTCTTCGTAAATTATTTTTTGTAATATAAACGTCACTTGTCAGGAAATGCTCGGAGCACACTGTAGAATAAGTAGTAGGCATCCAATCATCTTCACGTCTTTGATTCCTGATTACTTTTAACCATTTTTCTTTCATTAATCCATCATTAGGTAATCTAAAATGGAAAGAAATAAATTATAAGTAATATTCTATTTATTCGCTTTATTCTTTTATAGAACGTATTGTATTAGTATTTAATATTAGAAAATAAGGTAGGCATATAACTGCTTGCATACAAACATCACCATTGAGTAGCCGCCTTAAAGAATAAATTTAATTTTTAGTTCTGGATTCATACAAAATGTGATGGAAAATTTTTCCCCAACTTCCCCTTGCAACGGCTGCCATTAGACCGCGCTAATATTGTCTCTTTCACTCTCACGCATAGAACAGATTACATCTCGCTCTTTACCTTACACGTAATAAACAACAGTCAAACGATGTTTTAATAAAAAAAAACTGTACTTACGAATGAAATGAGACGTTTTTCTTGTCTCTAACAGTTGCCGTGTAATTTGTGCAACACCTAAAAACACACGAAGGCATTTTTGCCACGAATAACTAAATACAAGATTTACGCGTTGTAGCGAAGTGTTGCCGTGACGCAAGAGTGTGCCCGACTGAATGCGAGTCGGGCAATAACCTGACTTTCGTATTGCCATTCTAGAGCGAGTACGACGTATCTAATGCCTCCTCTACACTACTCGCAACTTTGACGAAGTGCTCGTCGAAGTCGATCGCAGTCCGAAGAACGTAAATACACACTCGTGCTACTTCGCGAAAAGCTCAGTCGTCGAATAGAAAACATCTTAGGTTATCTTAGCTTAGTTCACTGAGCCTAGTTTTCACATAGTTTAGTAGTTCGCGGTGGACTTTCGGCTTAATGAGATCAATATCAAATCATTCAAAAACCCTATATTGACTTGCTTGTTAATTAGTCAAATGTCAACATCTCGGTTTAGTTTATAAAATACGATACCTTTGCTTAATTTCTAATTTAATTGACTCATAATAACCATGTCGTTGACTATTGATTTGCTACGAGGGACTCAATTTATACACAGTAAACAACCGTTATTTATCCTACAGTACAGAGCTGTTTTTTCCTTACTGTTATTTGATCAAATTCACCAGCGAATTTTTATTTACCTACACCATTTAACGAAATACGCAAAAAACAAATTTGGTTGATATAGAATATTATAAAGAATAAAATGCTTTTCTCTGCTTTTTCTGGCGACTTCCAAAAAGGAGACGGTACTCAATTCGACCAGTTACCTCATAACTTTTTACTGGGTGAACCGATTTGGATGATTCTTTTTTTATTTGAAAGCTGGTACTTCTCGTGTGGTCCCATATGATCAAGGTCAGACCAATAGTTTTTGAGTTATTCTTAATAACTCATATTGAAGTCGGCTGTACAAAATTTTTAATTTTAAATTATATATGCTTGACAAAGGTAGCGAACTCTTCAATTTTGTCAGTGACGTTATCGTTAGAGTTTGAATAGCTATTAAAAATTATCTGCCGATTGGAAAACACAAATAATTTAAATTGGGGTTATAAACCCCAATATATAACTTTTATTTTATATAACTTTGTGTAAAACAGAAATATGAAGACGACACCTTAAACATTTATATAGGTACCGTATTTTAAACAATTTCCAAGTAAAAGTATTCAGAAAAGGAAAAGTAAACTTTTATTTCATTTTATCTATTTTAGCTGTTTGTTGTTTGTACTTATACTCGGCTTATATCCTTTTTCTTATTTTAAAATATGTACCTAATAAACTGAACGCCCTAACCCTGAGCTACTTCCAAAAGTATTACAATCACACGGACGTTACGGCACAAATGTCAATAATATCGTTCGGATTCGTATTGCTCTTATTCGATTAGGCTCCAAAAATAAGTAACCGTTACCGTTACAGTCTATTAAAGTCCACTGCTGAACATAGGCTCCCCCATAGATTGCCTCTTAGGGAGAATACTTGCCATAGTCGCCACGCTTGGCAAGCGAGTTAGCAACCGCTTCTTTTTTATTTTTAATCGTTATTAGGAGGACGCTGCTGCTCAACTCTTGATTTGTTTCCCTCTGTCGCCTCTTATGACACATACGAGATGATATGGGGTAGTGGATATTTTTACACCGCCACTACACGGTATTAAGTGAATACAGTGTTAAATTCTGAATTCCCGAGAAACTTCAACAGATAATACTACTGTACAAATTGAACAACTCCTTTTTTCTCTTCAAATTCATATTATAACAGTTAAAATTAGTAGTATCACCACTTTTCAAACAAACGTTAGCTCAAAGTCACAAATACTGCACCGTCTTCCTGACAACAACTGAAAATAATAAAAATCTGCGGTTGGATATTAGCCCGGAAGCGTGGCAACTACGAGTATGGGAAAGTCCATGGCAATATGAGGAAAACCATGGAGGAGACTTTTATAGGTTGTAATGGATGGATGAATGGAATGTTATTCCTTATTGGATTATTTCTGAAGTAGTACTCAAATTAAAATATTACTTACTGGATGTTTCATTGGTGCCGGCGGGGATCGAACCCAGGTTGCTCGAGTACTGTGAAGCTTACAGCGAGCGCTAACCATCTGAGCTACCACGGCACGGTTAATTGCAATTTTAAGTGCTGATTTACCACGTGCTCGGCGGTGAAGGAAAACATCGTGAGGAAACTTGCATGTCTGAGAAATAAGAAAAAAAAATTCGAAAACATGTGTTCGCCAACACGCATTGGGGCAGCGCGGCGGACATTTCCTTGCCCTAAAACCCTCTCAGAAATGAGAGGAGGCCTGTGCCCAGCAGTGGGACATAAATAGGCTGCAACTTTACTTTACTTTACTTTACTGGATGTAAATAAAAGCGACCAACTAATGTTATATCTCACATCCCTTAAATAATATAGCGGCCGGCCATTTGCAGGCTTCACCTATGATTAGACGAGGTTACGTCTGTATTTTTTTTTAACGACCATGATTACAATTTAATAAATGCATGGGCGGGCGGGCGTGCGTACGTGCGTGTGTGTATTAGTGTGTGGGTGTGTGAACAGCTTCACCGATTCGACAATCTTGGCGGCGTTCGAAAGTGTTTCACCAAACAGACCTTTAATACTAATTGAACCGATTTAGACCAGATAGATTATAAAATGTTTTTTTAGAATAACTTTTAAACTGATGTAACGATCAATTCCAAAATCTATATATCAGCTCATAAACACAAAAAACGACGTCGATTGCTGCAAACCGCTTCAAAATCGATTGATGCGTTGAAGGGAAATCGATGACGAAAAATTTGGAATAAAGTGTTTTTTTCTAAATATATTTAATTTAAATATCTCAAAACGCTCGACAAATATTCCATCACGAAGTTTTGAGCTGACGTTTTGTGATCGAACATAGCGGGAAATACACTCACCGGCACGGAATCTTGGCCAAGCGGTTATCTCGCGATAGCAAAAGCTTTAAGTGTTTCTGATGAATGTTTGCAGGTATGTCAAAAAATGTTTGCTCTCAAGTTCAAGAGGATAATTCATTATGTTTAAGTGCACCATGACGAATTCTTTAATTTTTAGTTGAATCGGGTCATTTGAGCGACTAAGTTCACATTTTAAATTTGTGTGTTGTGAAAAGTTTACTGTAAGGTTATTCAATTATTGTGATCTTGTGTCTTAATTCAATAACTAAAGGTGCTTTAAAGCCAATAAAAATGCCATTAACACCAGCACAAGTTGCACAAGCAGTAGCATTAATTGACCAAGGGCTGACACAGCGTGAAGTTGCTATTGTGCTTAACGTACCACGGTCCTCAATGCAATATTCACTGAAACGATACCAGGAGACAGGACGCTACACCCGCAGGCCAGGCAGTGGGGGCGTAAGGTGCACATCGGCCCGGGACGATCGTTTTATTGTTATGGAGATTTTGAGAAACCGCTACCTGACCGCTGTTGAGATACGCCAGCGGCTCCAAATCGCAAGAGGCGTTAATGTTAGTGAGCGTACGGTGAGAAGACGAATGGAGGAAGTGAATTTAAAAGCTCGTAGACCAGCACGAGGTCCAGAACTTCTCAGACAGCACCGAGTAGCCCGACTTCAGTTCGCAAGAGAACATGTCAATTGGACCCACGAGCAATGGGCTAGAGTGTTGTTCACAGATGAGTGTCGAATAGCTTTACGTGCTCCAGACGGTCGAGAACGAGTGTGGAGAAAAAGAGGAGAGAGGTTTCTACCCATTACCACCACCCAAACTGTGAGTTTCCATGGAGGCTCAATAATGGTATGGGGAGGTGTAAGTTCCGACGCACGTACAGAGTTGGTCATCGTCTATAATCGGCTTACAGCTACTCGATACATCGAGGAAGTTCTTCAGGAGCACGTAATTCCTTATTCGGGATTCATTGGACACGACCAATTCCTCCTCATGCACGATAATGCACGCCCGCACGTCGCACATTGTGTAGAGGAATATCTGGAAGAGGTTGGAATACAAAAATTACAGTGGCCAGCTCGTAGCCCGGACTTAAATCCAATTGAGCATGTATGGGGTATGTTCAAAAGAAAGATAAAGTCCAGCTCCAAACCGCCACAAACTCTAAATGAGCTCCGAAATGCAGCGCTGGCCGCTTGGGACAGCATACCGCAAGTTGATGTCAGAAACATCATTCAAAGCATGCCAGATCGAATGCAAGCGGTTATCAGGGCTAGGGTAGGAAACACCCGATATTAAAACTGATAGACAATAAAGAAACAGACTTAATTTTTAACTTTGTAGTGTTTTTAAAGTGACAATGGAAAGATGTTAATTTTAGTGAAAACATGTTATCTTGAAAAGAAAAATTTCGGTGAAGTAAACATTAAATTTCTACGTTCTAAAACCATTAGAGACACTTATTGAATGCATCTACCCTTAATTTACTGTTAAAAAAACGTTTCAGTGCAAATAATCAGCAAATTCACGAGTGGCCAAGTTTCCGTGCCGGTGAGTGTATTAGGGATGGCCTGCAGGGTCAACCGTCTTTCAGAGTTCTTTCTTTTTTTTGTATTATTTTCTGGAAACAGAATCATGGTAACCTCTAGGACCTAAATTCTAGTATATGCGCGTAGGAGCACCATTACTACTTATTTTACTTTTATCGCCAGTGACCAAAGATTTATTTTGTTTTGGCATGGCGACGGACTTATCAGATGAGCACGCAGAATTGGCTCTAGTCACGACAACTACGAGCTAATTGCCGAACTTACTTTCCTTATCGCTACCAAACAGTCTTCAACCGAAAATAAAGTGAACATTGCTCCCGGTAAATATCTCATAACTTTCTCTAATAATGCTACCTATGGGCGGTATTAATACTAATTTGATCGATAATGGTAAGTGGTAATTACCTCGCGCCGTACTCATGAGATAGAGTGAATACGCTGTTAGGGTGAATGAATGCGATAGAAGATACTCGTTTACAGCGCTTTTCAATTATTTGTTTTTTAGAATTCTTATTAGCCCATAATAAAGCACTAGCCCACATTTATTTACTTTACTTACTATTAGTGGTCGATTGTGCGCCAACACTCAAGACCGAAGAATGCCCTAGTTTTAACGGGTCGAAGCAAAATGAAAAAATGAAATCAGTCAGCCGTAGCCGATTCCTATCTTGACGATCCTATTTTCTTTTTCTTGTCCTATTTTGACAAATTGGCTGTCTTTATAAGGGGCATGAAAAAAATGGAAAATGGAAACACGGAACCCTTATAGGATCACTTTGTCTATTTGTCTGTTAAGACCCTTTTTCTCAAGAACGTGTAGAAATATCAAGTTTAAATCAACATCAAATATTAAAATGTCTCAGAGATGAAAAATTTATTTTAGAAAATTGAAGCTTCTAAGTCCAACGTCATCAAAATTATGTCCACATATCTCACATAATTTGGTAAGTACTCGTAAACTCACTCATCAAATCCTAAATGGTAGTTTCCGTTGACCTAGAATCAAGAAATTGAGCAAGCAATAAGGTCTTAATGCACAAGTAAAGAAAAAACGTTATTTTGTATATAAAACATATAATTTATTTTTCTCTCTCGTGGTATGATCAGGAATTGTCATAATCAGGTGGTAGAGCCATGCTGCAGCTATATTAGTACTATATTTGTAGCAGGAATGGTTCGGCTCGACCGGGGAAACACCACACTCTCAGTATACCAGCGTAAAATAGCAGCTTAATGCTGCTGCGTTTCGTATGGTGAGTGTAATGAACCGGAGATCTCTTCAGTGGCAACATGGCATTCCATCTCAGTCCTCTGGGGTGACAAGGCATCTGCATTTTGATTCTTAATCGAGGGTAGATGGAAATATCTATGGGCCACAATATCCACTTACCATAAGGTGGACTGTGCTCGTTTGTCACCCTTATTATAGAATAAGGGTGACAAACGAGTACAGTCACAGTATAAAAAAAATCACCAAGCTGTATCAGGCGTCTCGCTCTTTTCACGCTGTTCCTTGTCGCTTTTCCGAGTATTTTATTTTACGTCTGGCGTAAATGTGGTGGTTATACCGCCAACTATAGATCGAACATCTTTCTGATCGTTCACACAGTCGTCTCTTACAACACCCACTTGACGAAGTGTTGATGGGTTCTCTTACATCACCAGTTCAAAGAATCAATCACCACCACACGGCAACGACTGTTATATTACAATAGTTGACTGCCTCGTTGGTCTAGTGACCGTAAACGCGATTGGTAGTCATGTGGTCCCGAGTTCGAATCCTGGCTCATGCCAAGATCAGTTATTACTTTTGTTGTGGTGGTGTTTTATTAAGTAGGTGGTGTGGGTGACGGCCCCGTGGCGCAGTGGCAATGAGTTGCTGCGCTGGGGGCCGCGGGTTCGAATCCCGCACGGAACAGGTATTTGTATGGCCTGCAAATAATTGTTCCGGGTCTGGATGTTTGTCCTTGTGCAATTTATGTTTGTAAACTGCCTCCATGATTCAGGAGAAAATCCTAGTGTGGGGGTAACGTTAGAAAAAATTAAGAAGATAAAGAGGTAGTGTTTTACCACCTTGCTTCGGAAACCACGTAAAGCCGTTGATCCTGCGCCCGATCTCTTCCCGGTCGCGTCGGATGATCGTCTTATCGGACTATGAGAGTGGGGGTATAGAGAATGCACCTATGCTTGCACATACACTCGGGCGCTATACGCGGGCGACATTGAAAGTTTTTAGAACTGGTCATTTGTAAACGATATACTAAAAAAAAAAGTTCAAATTCTGAAAATGGAACTCTTTGGCAATATTATTGTGTATAGTGCCACCAACTTATCTGTTCAGTTGACAGCGTCGCTAGTGGGGCGCTTACTATTGCCATTTAAGAAATTCACCGAGGATATAGGTGACTACATATTCATTACACATAATATAAAATAAAACAAATATCTTATTAATATATTAAAATTAGTGAGAATTAGTGTTATTATATATATTATTTATATTTTATAAAAATAATTGTGGTCGTGATCTCGGAGTTCAAGCGGCTGAACTCCAGGAATTTGCGTTTTGAAAGATGTACTCGCGCTAGCTACTGGTTCCAATAATTCATCTTCTGAGTCACTGGAGTCGCTTTCGATATCGCTCTGACACTCTATAATAAAGGGTTCATCTAAATACGCATATTTTAGTCTGTATTCATTTTCAAGTTTTTTATATGATTACAAATGTTTTTTCACTACACCGGTGTAATTTTATGGAATGCATCTTAATAATCATCTTAATTGGGGCGTTGGAACCAACAGTTTTACAGTTGATTGAAATAAATTTTTTACTATGTTTCACAAGTATTTGGTGATTTTAATTTTCCATATCTGGCAATACAAACCTGTCGCGGCTGCAACGCGTTCATACAGCTTTTCAAATTGTATAGTTGGGGCTTGTACACGTTTCTCGCCTTTCATAAAAGATAAAACTTTCAGGATAATCTGTCGCGCATCACTTTTAATATCTTTAGGCATTTTATTTGCACTTTTTAAAAACACTCACCTGATAGCTCAGAATAAATAATAACTGACAGCGAAATGTCATTTACAAAATGGCGGCTTTAGTTCCAATTTTGTCCACCTGAACAGATAAGTTGGTGGCACTATATGTATTTTATTAATTTGTCATTTGTTTACGATTTGGCGGCAAATTGAAAATTGTCTGTGTCACGTCAGCATGAATTTAACGCGAGAATGATTTTCATACAATGATTTTTATGACTTTCGATGTCATTTAGTCAACAAGAAAGTTATGATGGACTTCGATTGGCCTTTCACGATGAAGCCCTATCTCGTGCCACTGTTTACAACTGGTTTAATGAGTATAAACGTGGTCGCACTAATCTCACCGATGATCTGAGTGAGCGACTGCCTTCTACGGCGACGACTGAAGATAACATCAGTGTTGTGCGGCGTATGATAGAGACTGACAAAAGAGTGACTTATCAGCGGATTCGGACAAGCTTACGCATCGGTAAGGGTCAAGTGCACAAAATCCTCCATAAATATTTAGCGGTCAGGAAGCTTTGTGCCCGGTGGACAACCTCATAATTTGACAGAGGCCCAAAAACTCCGTCGTATTGATTGGTGTCCTGAAGTGGTTCAAAGATTTAACGGAGGTGATTCAAATGCTGTGTTCGACATACTTACGGGTAACGAAAGCTGGATTTATTGTTATGATCCTGAAACTAAGAGACAGTCTGCTGTCTGGGTGTTTCTTTTCGATGAGTTGCTAACTAAAGTGAAGAGAGGTCGAAGCGTGAGAAAAAAGTGGCCTGGTCTTTCGGAAGGACAAGTCATTACGCAATAATTATTTTAGAGGATCGAAAAACAGTTACTGCAGAGTGGTACACTAACAATCATTCGCCACATATCTTGGAAAAAGTTCGGGAGAAACGACCTCGCAGTAGGATCCTCCTTCACCACGACAACGCCTCGTCACACACCGCCAAGCAGACAATCGACCACTTGGCGACGTCAGACGTGGAATTACCCGTCCTATAGCCCCGACCTTGTGATTTTTATTTATTTCCGAAAATAAAAGAAAAACTTCGAGGAAAACATTTTATGGACGCCGAGGAAGCAGTGGCTGCATTTCATCAATCAAATGCCGTCGAAGAGACCCCTAAGGACGAGTGGGCAAAGTGCTTTTCTCAGTGGTTCTCAGTATTGTTGTAAATGAACACTATTTTGAAAAGATATAATAAAATTAATAACTTGCTAGTTTGTTCAGTTTTTTATTTTCTAAGAACTTTCAGTGTCGCCTTCGTAATACTGGACTTCAGTTTGGACGGTCGGTCGTCGGTCGTCGGACGTTGGTCTGAAGGACACTATTACAATACTTAGTCTTATTTTTAAATAAATTACATAATAAATAAATATTCCGTGTCATAGGTAATTAATCGCATTGATTTGCAAGGTATATTACGACAGCTCTGCCCTCACCTTGTCCCACAATTACATTATTCATTTGTTTTGCATTTGGTACACTGGCAAAGTCACGTGTGCAACGGGGCCGTAAGGAAGCCATTCCATGAAAGTACGTGAATTGTTTGAAATATAATCATCTGTTTGTGCTATTTTCTAAAAATATAAATAGAGTTAACCACTTTTCGCTTATTCATGGATAAGAGAGAAGCATTTATCTTTTTTACCGACTTCAAAATAGGGTTAGTTTCTCAAGGAATATTATTTAAGCGATATCTCCCTCTGCAATTAATAAACCATTTTTCGCAGCCGTTCCATATGTTAATTTCTTCCAGAACCTATGATGATTCCAAGACGATTTATATTTTTAAATTATTATCCCATTCTTGTCTTTTTTTTACATTGAAAAGAAGAATAAAATTACTCAAAATTTACTGAATTTTATGTGACTCGACTTAACAAAATAGACTTGATATTTGTTTGCAAAAAAAAAAACAAAGTAGTAAATAAAACTCCATGCATTTAATCTACCCATGAAAAATGTAAAAAGGAAAAAAAACTTATTATAGGCCATTTTTGCGATATAGGCTATCAAAGTTATTTGTACCGGTTAAAAACGATCATTGTCAAATGACTAACTCTAGGGCTGTGTAGGTCCAGTGGTTGTAAGCGCGACTGCTGATCATGAGGTCCCGCGTTCGATTTCCGGGTCGGGGATTCGCAAGATCAGTTAGTGGGTTTTTCTATCAAGAAATTCTCAGTAGCAACCCGAAGTCAGGAAAATAGCTTTGTATCACTCCCGTGCCTCCGAAAGCCACATAAAGCCGTTGGTCTTGCGCCTGATCTCTTCTCAGTCGTGTCGTATTGCCGTCCCATCGGATTACGAGTATGAGTATGAGGCTCACGTTACTTGCACACACACTCGTGCACTATAATCCTGTCCTGTGCGGATGGCTAGTCTCCGTTGTGACTGGCCAACTTGACTGAAATTCTGTCTTGAAAACATTATTATTATTACAGCTGGACGGCAGATGTTTTTACAATAATTGTGTGCGGTCACGCGATATGTTTCACTTCGAATTCGCTCCGAACTTCTTACATTGTAGATAAATATAGAATTTATTATACCTTGATCACAGCGCCAACTATATGGCCCCTGATTTTGTCATTTTCATTTTGATACTTAACCAACATAGTGAATATGAGAAGTTTTAGTCCATATATATATAGAATTTGTTAATAACTTGAATACAACGCCACCTATCGGGTCCACCGTTATTCGCCATCAGCCCACCTATTGTATCTTTGACAAAAATATATATTTTATATTTCCTCCTCAGATGACCTCAATCGGTTTCAGAAGTTGCACGATCGCTAACAGACAAACCAACGATTTTAATACATAAAAATAAAAGATATTTAAAATTGGTTATTATTTACTTATTATATTTTCCTTTTTAGCAGT
Organism: Parnassius mnemosyne; assembly: GCA_963668995.1. Taxonomy (NCBI): domain Eukaryota; kingdom Metazoa; phylum Arthropoda; class Insecta; order Lepidoptera; family Papilionidae; genus Parnassius; species Parnassius mnemosyne. The sequence continues at coordinate 27,543,876 of CAVLGL010000083.1, forward strand.
GTTTTGTTTGAAAATATAAGGACTGAATTGTATCTAATAAACAAAATCAACTAACGCAATCAAGGAAGATTGGTTACTCTACACAGCCTCAATTATTGGATGTTCGAGGCGACCGCCTATTATTGTTTCACTCGTTTTATACTTATCGCTGTCAGTAACATGTGTGTAGTGTTTTTTTTCTTCTTTGCGAGTCGTAATTTATCTTAGAATTTTTATTTACCTTGAAATTTACCTTAGAATTCTATATAGTCTACTTTGCTAGTTTTTTATTATAGAAGAATCAATGTCTTGTTTGTTTGTATTTACTAGTCGTTACTACGCTATTTATCCGATTACGTTGAAACTTTGTTGAGTTTTGTGTTGCGCGTCCGTGAAGGTTTTGGTCAACGATATAAATATAATAAGTCTATGGGTTTGGTCAAAAAATATTAATGTTCTTTTAATTATTTATTTCTTTGTATAGAATACCATATAATAGTTACGTACTCGTACAACACAATAGACAGTGGTAGAGCCACGCGGCAGCTTTTGCTGTCGCACGGATGGGCCGGCTCGAACCGGGGTGGTACCACGACCTCACAGAAAACCAGCGTGAAGTAGAGATTTACCTCTGCGTTTCGCTTGGTGAGTGCAGGTGGCCGGAGGCCCTTTTTACTGGAAATGAGGCATTCCATCTTAGTCCTCACGGGTGACAACGCATCTACATTTTGATTTGTAATAGAGGATAGATGTAGATGTGTATGGGCCGCAGCGACCACTTACCATCGGGTGGACTGTGTGCTCGTTTGTCAACTTTATCCTATAAAAAAAGACAATAGTATTTTTCGTCTATTAGGCGTTCTTACTATACTATTCATCCGGTTACGATGAAACTTTGGTGAGCTGCTGTGCGTGTGGCTGCGAAGGCTTTGGACAAATAATTTAAAATTAAAATTTTTGTACAGCCGACTTCAATATAAGTTATTAAGAATAACTCAAATACTATTGGTCTGACCTTGATCAAATTTATATGGGACCAAACGAGGTATACCACTTTCAAACAAAAAAAGAATCATCGAAATCGGTTCACCCAGTAAAAAGTTATGAGGTAACACACATAAATAAAGCAAAAAAATACAGTCGAATTGAGTACCGTCTCCTTTTTGGAAGTCGGCAGAAAAGACATTGCAGCAACGCTTACCGGACCGGTCTAGTTATATAGTGATGTAAGAAATTTCCTAATCAGTCCAAAATTGCCATTATGGTCGTCCTCCAAAGTCTAGCCTTCTAAATCTAATGTATAAAAAGCGGCCAAGTGCGAGTCGGACTCGCCCATGAAGGGTTCCGTAGCAGCAAGTAACATAATTTACGATTTATGACGTATTACAAAAAACTACTTACTAGATCTCTTCCAAACCAATTTTCGGTGGAAGTTTACATGGTAATGTACATCATATATTTTTTTTTAGTTTTATCATTCTCTTATTTTAGAAGTTACAGGGGACACAGAGGACACACAGTTTTCCACTTTGGAAGTGTCTCTCGCGCAAACTATTCAGTTTAGAAAAAAATGATATAAGAAACCTCAATATCATTTTTGAAGAACTATTCATAGATACCCCACACGTATGGGTTTGATGAAAAAAATGTTTTGAGTTTCAGTTCTAAGATGGGGAACCCCCAAAATTTATTGCTTTTTTTTTCTATTTTTGTGTGAAAATCTTAATGCGGTTCACAGAATACATCTACTTATCAAGTTTCAACAGCATAGTTCTCATAGTTTCGGAAAAAAGTGGCTGTGACATACGGAACAGAACAGAGAACTTATGCTCTAATATAAACGCGTGTGTTCTATAATTATTAACGAATTAATTAAAATATGTTCTTCATTTGCTTGATGTCATAAGGCATTCTTTTTCTGTCGATCGACGTTTCTGTGCGGAAACTCATTATAATAATTATATAACCTGTATTTATATTGGTGCTAATAATACGGATAACGGAATAATATTATTTATATAATTTACTTAGAACTTAAACAACTGGTTTTTTAACGGATTTACAAAAGTATAGAATCAAAAATGAAATATAGACTCAGTTTAGCCTCTGTTTTTCAATTCTACGCTTTCTTATCGTTGTATATTCCATTACAACCTATAAAAATCCACATAGGCCTCTCCCATAGATGGCCTCATCGGAAGGTTTAGCCATAGCTGCCACGCTTAGATAGTGGTAGAGCCATGCTCCAGCTATATTATGGTTGTAGCACGAATGGGTCGACTCGACCGGGGAAGGACCACGCTCTCACAGAAAACCAGCGTGAAATAGCAGCTTAACGCTGCTGTGTTTCGTATGGTGAGTGTAGAGAACCGGAGACACATTTTACTGAAAAAGAGGCATTCCATCTCAGTCCTCACAGGTGACAACGCATCTGCATCTTGAGTCTTTATTGAGGATAGATGTAGATGTCTATGGGTCACAGTAACCACTTACCATCAGGTGGAATGTGTGCTCGTTTGTCACCCAATCCTATAAAAAAAAACGCTTTTCAGGCGGGTTGGCAACCGCAGTTTTTTTATTATTTTCAATTGTTATTAGGGAGATGATGCTGCCCATCTTCTGTTTTAATTTCCTTCCGTCGCCTCTTACGACACCCACGCCACGTGACGATATGGGGATATTATTATGGATATTATTACACCGCCACTACACGCGTTGCAAATTACGGAAGTGTAACTTTTTTATAAAATTAAAAGGGTTCCATATTTTATTTTATTTTATTTTATTTTTATTTTCGAAATTTAAAAGAAAAATAACCACTAATAACTTAACTGAATATAAAACAGTTCAACTAGGATATCAGCTTCCACATATAGTGACAATCAGCGGTAGTTATAAAGTTTAGTCCATTCATTTATTTATTCATTACAGTCTATAAAAGTGCGCTGCTGTACTCAGGCCTCCACCATAGTTGCCACTCTTGACACTTTTTTTTTAATTTTTAACTGTTAAAAGGTCGATGCTGTTGTCCATCCCCCGTTTCATTTCCCTCGGTCGCCTCTTACGACACCCACGGGGATGATATGGGGTAGTGGATATTCTTACACCGCCACTACACGGATTACTAGATACACGGCGTCTTAAAATAATTGTACTTTAATTCTTTATTCTAGTAGAAGCCTTAAAAATAATTGCACTGTAATAAAGTTTATAGTATTATAGTATAATTATTATTAATTGGTTTACAGAGTTAAATTAACCTTCAATAAATTAAATTAAATTCAATGAATTTGAAATTATAAGCTTGCGTATCAAACAGGGTTTCTAGATAACAGTTATATGCTATTTGATTTATTATTTTGCGGTAGGCTACTGTTATACAACGTGATAATCTATTCATATATTTAGATATCCATTTGTAAATTAATATTTGAAATAATAATTAATCTTATTTCGGGCGCAACAAAAATTAGAGCAAAGAATACCAAATATGTAAAAATATAAGTTTTTTTACAATGTCCTACTACTTTATCCAGATTCGATGAAAAGGAAAGCATATCCGGCGTGCAGCAGCTGAAATCGTCCGTGCAGAAGGGGATACGCTCACGACTACTGGAGCTGTACCCTCACCTGGAGAACTACATCGACCAGATCCTGCCCAAAAAGGACACCTTCAGGATTGTAAAATGGTAACGTTATTATTGTTTTCTTATATTAATGTGGTCATTTTTCAGATCACCTCCCATCACCACAATAGGTAGACCACAAATTCTCGCAAATGAACACCGATTCCTGTCTAGATACTCGTCGCGATTCTATTGAAATTTAAAAGCCATCATAATTTCATTTTTAGGGTTACGTACCCAAAGCGTAACCAACGGGACCCTATTACTAAGCCTCCGCTGTCCGTCCGTCCATGATCCGTAATAGGTAGACAGTTGAAATTTTCACAGAATGTGTATTTCTGTTGCTGCTATAACATCAAATAATAAAATAAATTAAAAATTAAAGGGGCTCCCCTACTAGAAATGTGTTTTACGATGGCACGGAACCCTTCAAGTGCGAGTCCGACTCGCACTTGGCCGGCTTTTATTAGAAGATGGTTGGTTGTAAAAAGCATTGACTTAGTGTGAATGCTTTTTTTATAGATTTTGTATAGATCGAAAGAGTTAAAGATAGCTCAGCTTTATTATGACACTAGCTGTGCCCGCGGCGTAGCTCGCGTATACAGGTTTTACATAAAGAATTTGTCGTTTAGGTAAGAGAATATTAAACGATTTATTTCATTACTGTATCAATAAGTGGTAACTAAATAAATCATTATCATCAAAGTTCTAAGTCGTTTATGATAGAGCTTCTGTGCATACGACGTTAGAAGTAGGCTTAGCCGGGGTGTACACAAAAAGGTTACGGGGGCTACTAACGCGGAAAAAAGCAACATAGAGTTGGCCATGTGCAAAACAGTCAGTACTGAGGTACACTCCTACAACGCGTAAAGTTTGCGCTTTATTTACGGTCATCGCATAACACACGCTCACTGTAACTGGGAACTGAACGCGCTTAAAACTGAAAGGAAAGTTAGTTCTTAATAGAGGGCTTTTGGGCAGTGCTGCCAGATAAAAAAAAACTCATTCAGCTCTAAGACAACACAAAAAGCGCTAGATTTCATGAAAACAGCGCTTTAAAAAAGCCCTAGATTTCGCGCTAAATTAACTACAAACAAAGTTTGTGTTTTTTTATATAATCATAATAAAGAAAACAACTTTTTCTGGCAATATTTTTTTGATGTATCAATACTTCGCAGAACATCGACTTATAATTATGGCAATTGCTGTCAACAGTAGTTAGTACTGTACGAACAATAAAAATGTCATTAATTGTTTTAAAGTGCAATGTATTTCGCAACTTAGTTTCAGATGTCAGCATCTGATTGCGGTTGTTTCTTTGTGTTACGAGTATAACTTCTAAGTAACTTTTAACTTAGCTGTGCTCTAAGCAACTGACTGAAACTGAATAAAGCAAAATAAATGCGTTGCCAAAACCATGAACGAAAACTTTAATAAAGGGGATTTCCCCGCTTATAGTCGTCGGTAAAAAAATCAAGTTGATCATCCTAAAGGGGAAGCCAGGAGATCCATAGCACAGGGTATCCTAGTTTGGACTCGTCTCCCATGCTCTTTGTTTTGTGGAAAGAATATGTTTGAAAAAGATAAACTGCAATGTACTATTTGTGGGAAAAAATAATAAAGGTCATTATTATTATTATCGGTAATGTGGACTAACAGTGCTGCTATAAAAGAGTTAATAACCCGCTAGTCGCTAAAATATTGAAATGTGTGCTAAATACACCAAAAAGCGCTGGATTAAGCTAGGTGCTAAAATTTCGAAATGCGCGCTATACATTCCAAAAAAGCGCTAAATCTAGTTCCCAAAGCGCTAAAATGGCAGTACTGATTTTGTGTATATTATAAATACAATATCACGACTTTTAACTTTTAACTACTTACTACTTAATGTTTTAATTTATGAATACCATTTAGCTAGTTTTATTCTTTTATATTTTAATTTTATACAACATAATATTGTGGTGGCAAGCTTTTATTATGTATTATGTATTAGATAAACTTCATTGGTTCTTAGGATTACTTTTATATGTTTTACTGTGTAATTTATTATTGTACTGTATGTTTCCCTTAAAAAGCAAATAAATAAAATAAAAATAAAAATTTCTTTGCAAAATTTTCGGGTCGGGTTCCGTTGTATAGCTTCGATGGATATAAATTTCTTCAGTAAGTCTCATTACGATTCATCGGCGAAAAATCTCAACACAGCAATTCAGAAAAGTTTATAATTTGTACAACTCCATCTATTACGTCCTTTGTGTGAGAAAACATCCTTTTTAAATCTCTTTTTGTGTTTTAAGTATAAATATAATATTAATTATTATGGAACGTTATTTTTACACACAAATCTTTTTATTACTATTTCTGAGATTTTATGGCGCCATTGAACAGATTCGAACCTACATTTCAAAATAATAATCATTACTTTCGATAGAATTAACCAATTTTAATAAAACAAAGATTAAATGTAACTCGAAGATACGCTTTATGATTTTCTTAACGATTTCTTTGAAAATAAAAGATGTTTACTTTAGACGTGATGCGTTCATATAATAACAGACAAATAGACAGACAGACAATTCTAAAAATTATAAAGTGTTCTTATTTAATTATTTTCAGTTCCCTATAATGATTTTAGCCACCAAAATATATATACAATGTACAGAAAGAGACACAACATGTTATCATCATTTTTATCATATGTATATATTTAAAGAGGGATGGCGCTGCTAACATCAATTCTAAAAATAAAAGAGATTAATTGACGCGATTGATACATTATATAAAACGCAAGAGAACTTATAAATCAGTGCCTGCACAGTAAGCAAAAAATAAAGTTTGACTCTCGCCAAAACCAACGCAATTGTTAATAGCTCTTTTAAAATTTGATTTACCACATAGAGTACTCGGCGGTAAATAATAAATTGAGTTTGTCAACACGCAGTAGGGCAGCGAGTAATATAATAAAGATTACTGCTAGTAAATATGAAAATTCATCTACAGGAAAAAACCACATTGCAATTGCATTACATTTTCACAACACCACCATCTATAGAAGAAATGGGTTATAGTGCCACCAACTTATCTGTTCAGGTGGACAAAATTGGAACTAAAGCCGCCATTTTGTAAATGACATTTCGCTGTCAACTATTATTTATTCTGAGCTATCAGGTGAGTGTTTTTAAAAAGTGTAAATAAAATGCCTAAAGGTCTTAAAAGTGATGCGCGATAGATTATTCTAAAAGTTTTATCTTTTATGAAAGAAGAGAAACGTGTACAAGTCCCAACTATACCATTTGAAAAGCTGTATGAACGCGTTGCTGCCGCGACAGGTTAGTATTGCCAGATATGGTAAATTAAAATCACCAAATAATGTACTTGTGAAACAAAGTAAAAAAAAAAATCTCAATTTACTGCAATTCATCTAAAGTACCTAGCTTTGTAGTTTGTGTTGCTAATGTGCTAATGCCCCAATTAATTGAAGATTCATTCCATAAAATTACACCGGTGCAGTGGAAAAACATTTGTAATCATGTAAAAAAAATGAAAATGAATACATAACAAAAGACGCGTATTTAAATGAACCATTTATTATAGAGTGTCAGAGCGACAGTAAAAGCGATTCCAGTGACTTAGAAGATGAATTATTGGAACCAGTAACTAACGCGGGTACATTTTTCAAAACAGAAACTCTTGGAATTCGGCCGCTTGAACTCCGAGATCATGACCACAATTATTTTTATAAAATATAAATAATATATATAATAACACTAATTCTCACTAGTTTTAATATATTAACACGAAATTTGTTTTATTTTATATTATGTGTAATGAATATGTAGTTACCTATTTACTCGGTGAATTTCTTAAATGGCAATAGTATGCACTCCACTAGCGACTCTGTCAACTGAACAGATAAGTTGGTGGCACTATAACTATTGTGCTTCAGATTTAGTTAATAAGGTTAATATATTTTTGTATAATATATTTAATACGTTCTTTAATACTTTTGTTTACTGCGTTTTAGATATACATAATTATATCATTATTTTACATAATTTAACTATGATTTATGATATGATATTAGTTTAAAATGCACTTGATGACTCAAACAAAGCCACCGTTGAGCAAATTCGTACCTATACTTCCCTACCCATACTTCAGAATATTTATCATAACTTTTGATTGAATGAACTGATTTTAATGAAATAAAGACTAAATGTAACCCGAAGATACACTTTATAATTTCCTTAACAATTCTTATGATATAAATTAGTACTTTATACGTGATACGTTAACAAACAAACAGACAGACAGACAGACAGACAGAAAATTCTAAAAATGGTAGAAATGTATTTAATTACTTATTTTTAGTACCCCTCAATCACTTTTATTACAAAAATATAAAATGTACAGACATCTGCTATTTACAGTTTTATTATATGTATAGATATAGATAATTACATCTAGACACCTTAGTCCCCTTTGACCCGACTTCGATCGCCACTGACACTATTCAAAAAGCTTTACCATGTTATTGTGGCGAAGGAAATTATCGAGAGGAAACGTCTATTACTGAGAAATTAAATCTATTTCTAGGAAGTGGCAAGTTCACCAAATTTCCGTTTGTGCCTAATACGCCCTGTATCTCTGGGACTTCACTTAAAATAATAGTTTTACTGTTTTTTATTACTTTTTTTTTTTTTATAGGATACGGGTGACAAACGAGCACACAGTCCACCTGATGATAAGTGGTTTCTGTGGCCCATAGACATCTACATCCATTCTCGATTACGAATCCAAATGCAGACGCGTTTTCACCCGTGAGGACTAAGATGGAATGTTTCGTTTCAATTAAAAAGGGTCTCCGGTTCTCACACTCACTATACAAAATACAGCAGCATTCAGCGCTCAATCCTGCTATTTTACGCTGATGTTCTTCTATGATAGCGTGGTCCTTCCCCGGTCGAGCCGACCCATTCGTGCTACAACTATACCAGTAATATAGCTGCAGTCTCTACCACGTAATTTTTGATAGTATCTTTCTCACGGATGCTAAATATAAGTTATTATTGGGTAATTCAATTAATTATATTTATTAATTTATCAGTTATTAGGTATTATCTGACGATACCTAATACCTATACAGAAACATCATGTCGTGTTCTTGATTAATACAAAGATGCTCTGGCTTCTTCCGACAACCGTGATTACTTTAGAATATCATCGGAAGCTGTCATCTGAGATCATAAGCTATCAGTAAGATGCATTGGCAGTATAGCTTGAAGAAGTAACAACCGATAGGGAAGTAAGGCTCTCGATTGACCACGTACCGGTAAGTGGAGTGTAGTGGTGTAGGCCACCTCCTACACCGCATGGAGTGACGACCTGGTAAGACATGCAGGAAGTCAATAGATGCAGGTGCTGAGCCACCACCGTACTTTGTCGTCTTTGGGCTTATGTACAGAAGTAGTCTTATGTTGGGTTGTAATGATGTTGATTATTGAATTCAAATAGTTATAATAACATCACAAAGATAGCAATTGCTTGTTATTTCAAATATGCATTACTAATTTATAAATGTATTTTTTTTCAGCCATGATCACATTGAAATAATGGTGAACAGTGCCGGTGAACTGCTCTTCTTTCGTCACCGCGAGGGACCATGGATGCCCACTTTAAAGCTGTTGCACAAGTGTGAGTAGAATGATTTTAGAAGGTATAAAGTATTTTTCTTTCTGTCATCTAAGACCAACAAAGAAAGATAGACGGTTTGACGGACGCTGTGTTCATTTCAAGTGACGCTGAAACCAAGTCAAATTCATGCTCAACTTATTGTAAGAACACCCTCACACATGCATCTTAAATAATTATCAACCAATCACAAAAATTTTAAGTGTTAATTATGCACAAGCAGTGGATTTTTAAGGGTTGTTAGAAAAAGAAAGAAGAAAGATGTGTGTGTGATGCGTGTCAAGAAGTTAAATATGACTGCGGTGTGGCGTTCCTATTGTAATGTGGTGTTCTGTCTTTTTTTTTTATAGGATAAGGGTGACAAACGAGCACACAGTCCACCTGATGGTAAGTGGTTGCTGCGGCCCATACACATCTACATCTATCCTCTGTTACAAATCAAAATGTAGATGTGTTGACACCCGTGAGGACTAAGATGGAATGCCTCATTTCCAGTAAAAAGGGCCTCCGGCCACCTGCACTCACCAAGCGGAACGCAGAGGTAAACCTCTACTTCACGCTGGTTTTCTGTGAGGTCGTGGTACTACCCCGGTTCGAGCCGGCCCATCCGTGCGACAGCAAAAGCTGCCGCGTGGCTCTACCACTGTTAAAATCTATCTTTATTTGTAACCAAGTCAAATCCATGCTCAACTTATTGTAATAATGAACATGTAAGTAAATCCCCGAAAGCTATTAACCGATTTCCTTGAAATTTTCGATACAATTTTGTATTCGAATGTACGCAATTTTTCATAAACTCTTGAAAAACTTTTTGAGACACAGTAAAGCATAGTGGGTATGTACAGATACCAGATAGTCTAATGTATTATATTTATAAACGTTGGTGAGTAATTTAGTTTTGAACAACTTGACCGATACAGGTCATATTCACACAATATATTATTAATAAATAATTTTGTCGGAGTTATGGTTTATAGCTATTATAGGATCCGATAGGTGGCGCTGTAGTCCAGTTATTAACAAATTCAATTTTCATCTATTAAAGTAACACATATATTTTTATTTGCTATATTACGTTGGTCTTGGATTAGTCTCAAAAAATTAAATTTTAACTTCTGGTTCCGATAGGAGGCACTGGCACATTGAAAAAAAGCCCAGATAAGGCCCAGATACGAGGGCGGCACTGAAAATTTCGGGAATCAAGGAAGTGACACAACATTACTATTTAAAAATGTATTTATTGCTTTTCGAAGTATTCTCCACGAAATTTGACACATTTTTCCATACGATGGAACCAATCATTGAAGCAACCATTCCATTCGAAAGTTGGGGTCTCCAAAATGGCCGTTTTGTAGGCGTCCACAGCTTCTTCAGGTGATGAAAATCTCTGTCCACGCAATTTATTCTTTATTTTAGGGAAAGTATAGAAATCATTAGGGCTTAGGTCAGGGCTGTACGGCGGATGGTCTAATAATTCTATGTTTTCTTGCTCTAAAAACTCTTTTGTTCTGTGTGCGGTGTGAGAACTCGCATTGTCGTGATGGAGGATGATGCGGCGGTTGCAGTTCTCTTTACGGAGTTCAGAAACGACCTGTGGCAAACAAATGCTAGCATACCATTCTGCATTAACCGTTCTTTGTCCCTCAAGAGGAATAGTCGTAACATGGCCGGTTTTGGAGACAAACGTGGCCACCATTTTTTTGCAACACTCCGTGAACGAACAATTTTTGTTGGCTTTAACTCATTTTCGAGCACCCAAACTTGTGACTGGTTTTTTGTTTCGGGTTCGTACGCGTATATCCAGGATTCGTCACCTAATACGATGTTGTTATACAGCATTTGAGAATCCTGCATGGAATCTTTCGAGAGTTCTGACGCACCAAGTAACGCGAGCCGCTTTTTGCTCTTCACAGAGCGAATGCGGTATCCATCGGGAAAACAACTTTTTCACACCTAATTGTTCATGCAAGATTATTTGTATTTGACTCATGCCAATGTCTAAAGTTGCCTGAATTTCGCGGTATGTCACATGTCGATCTTCCTCAATCAGCTTACGCACAGCATCAACGTTTTCTTGGGTGACTGCAGTGTTTGGACGACCTTGACGGGGATCAGTTTGACACGTCTACGTTGAAATTCAGCAAACCAGCGATAAATTGTGATTTTGGATGGGGCTTCATCACCAAATGCAGAAATCAATACTGAACAGAACATACTGTTCTTGTGTTAAACCACTTCGAAAGTTATAATAAATCATCGCTCTTGAATTTTCTCGAGTCAATTCCATTTTCTCAACGACTAAACAAGTTTGACAAAACCTTGTGACAAGACCGAAAATCTTTTTTTAAATAAATAAATGGTATTCGATTTTTAAAACCAAGGACTTTTCAATTAAATAGTTTTAATATGACAGGAACAGTGGAAATATTCCATTCCCGATACTTTTAATGCAGCCTATGTATTTAGCTGACTTTCTTCTTTAAATTCTTCTTCTTCTTCTTCTGTGTCTTTCCGACTAGCGAAGGTTGGCAGTCAGCTTAGTGAACTCCGTTCTATTCTTAGCGAGGCGAAACAGTTCGACGGCACTCGCGATTCCTGTCCACTCTCGGATGTTACATAGCCATGACTTTTTTCTGCGACCGACGCCTCTTTTTCCGGCATCTTTTCCCATCACAATAAGTTTTAGGAGTCCGTACCTCTCGTGCCTGAGTACGTGCGCTAAATATGCGACTTTTCTCATTTTAACGGTCTGCATAAGATCGCGCTTTTGGTCGACTCGTCGCAGAACTTCCACACACGTTATTCTGTGAGTCCAGCTAATGCCCAACATTCGTCTGTATGCCCACATCTCGAAAGCTTCTATACGTCTTCTTCTTTAAATGCAACACCTAAAATCTGCCCCCACCCTTTTCTACGCAACTGACCTTCATTGCAAAGCCACACGCGCTAAATTAATTTTTTTATACATAATCAGAAATTTAATTTTAAGCCAATTGTTTCCAGATCCGTTCTTCCTGCCGATGCAACAAGTAGATAAGGGTGCGATACGCTTCGTCCTGAGCGGTGCTAATATCATGTGCCCCGGCCTCACGTCCCCTGGAGCCCGCATGTCCACGGTGGACAAGGGTCAAGTGGTCGCCGTTATGGCCGAAGGGAAGGAGCACGCACTGGCTGTGGGCATGACCTCACTGTCTACCGATGATATGTAAGATTTTTATTAAGACTGCTTCGATTATTTTAACGCTCTGATTAGGTTTAGAACGACTTAAAGTGTTGCGAGGCCTGAGTATTATTTTAAGTTTTACTATTTAAGTTTACTTGTCCATTAGAACCAAAGTAAAGTTCTAAATATGGCGATGATGAAGTTGTATTTTTTCATAGAAATAATATATTATTTGTAGGTGACAAACAAGAACACCGTCCACCTGACGGTAAGTGGTTGCTGTGGCCCATAGACATCTACATTTACCTTCGTTTAAGAATCCAAATGCAGATGCGTTGTCACCCTTGAGGACTAAGATGGAATGCCTCGTTTCCAGTAAAAAGGGTCTCCGGTTCCCTACACTCACCATATACTAGCGAAAAAAGTCCAGATAGGGCTCTTTTAGCTCAATCCTGCTATATTATGCTGTGATAGCTTAGTCCTACCCCAGTCGAGCCGACACATTCGTGCTCCAACCATAATATAGCTGCAACGTGGCTCTACTACAAAATATATGTATATATGGTGGTGGTGTAAGATAATCCATCACCCCATTGGAAATGCTCGAAAAGGCTCCTGTACACAGTGGCCCACGGTGGTCCACTGGAGGCCATTGCCATTGTGTACTAGGCACAATGGATCGTGGCGAGCAATGGCTGTTGGTGCAATGTTGTCGGTTTTTTCGACACACTTCAAAGGAAACATGGCGTAGCGTGAACGATGGTGTTCACACAGTGTCCGATTGTTTAGTTAGTCACCGACGGGAAGCTAGTGTTCTATACGTATTCAACAAAAATAACTTAGGGTCGGTCACCATCGGCCATGATTGACAACCACAGAATGAGGCATGGTTATCACAATCATTGCCCGGCTGCCCACACAATCGTGCACCCTACATATTTGTATTGTCATCTGTCCGAGATGGACGTTGAAACAGTAGCAGCTGCCGCTATTTATTTAATTAGTTTATAATATAACTAATATTGAAATGTAGACCATAACAGAGTAGCGAAAAAAAGGAATTTGCTCTATTTTTACTTGTTATATTTCGGTGTATGTTAACTATACACCGAAATAGAACAAGGTAAGTTTATAGAGCATCGGCGTTTGGCGATAATATACACGCACGCACGATCATTGCCGAACTTCTTTTGATGTTTGTCCAAAAAACCGACACAGCGGCCATTACGATCGATCATTACCGATCATGGGCAGTTATAGGCGATTGTGCCCTCTACACGATCGCGATTGCTAGAATTTGTCCATCATGGCCGATGGTGTATAGGCCGCATAAGATTTAGATTGCCCTTAAGTTCGCTTTTTAGTATACGAACGATCACGGTTAATCTTAATTTTGAGTTACTAACCTTAAAAATAAACGTATAGCAATAAAATAAATAATTTAAAATTAATAATTTTGTACAGCCGACTTCAATATGAGTTATTAAGAATAAGAATAACTCAAAAACTATTGGTCTGACCTTGATCAAATTCATATGGGACTACACGAGATATACCAGCTTTCAAATAAAAAAAGAATCATCCACATCGGTTCACCCAGTAAAAAGTTATGAGGTAACACAAATAAAAAAAAAACAGTCGAATTGAGTACCGTCCCCTTTTTCGAAGTCGGCAGAAAACTCTTATGTCCTTGTCCTATTACAGTGGATTTTCACTTCTATAATACTTTTGCGCAGTATACAAATAAATAGCCGCGGCTGTGATGACTTCTACGTCCATTGCGATTGGTGCCCCAGGCAGGAATGAGTCACTCACGCACCATTATGTGACCACCTGTCGCTGAACGAGCTATGCTGACTTATCAGGGCGCATGGCCTGCAGTGGGTCACCGTGGGCCACTGTGTACAGGAGCCTTACAATCTTATGGCTTCCGGCAGATGGCGGTATAACCAATTCGTTTACGCGCTATATGTAAAATACACACCGAGTCGACGATGGGCAGCAGCGGTAAAGTTGCGAGACTTCTTTTACTGCGGTCGTAGATCAAGCCAAGCGTGACACATAGGCAAATCCTCGCTATAACGGGTGTACAGGAGCCTTACAATCTTATGGCTTCCGGCAGATGGCGGTATAACCAATTCGTTTACGCGCCTTATGTAAAATACACACCGAGCAGACGATGGGCAGCTATAACGGGTGAGGCATGAGCCTCCCTTTTCGCTAAAATCCACTGTTTGACCGATGTTCAACAGTGGACTTTAGCGAAAAGGGTCGCTAAAGCGTCTTTAAATATTTTTTTTTTCAATTTACGAAGCATATCTAATCAGAGCCAATTATAATATTAGCAATTTTTTATTTTATTTTCAGAGCCAAAGTGAACAAAGGCGTTGGAATAGAGAACTTCCATTATCTGAACGACGGTCTCTGGCAGATGAAGGCCGTCAAATAAACTCTTCAAACTATATGCATTTTGTTCTTATTACTAAGTTTGCTATAATAAATACTATGGTTTAATTTAAAATTGGTTTCAGTTACTTATTTTTTATCTGTCGAAAATTTCCATCCGCCATTAAGCAATTTTTTTTAAAATATTTGATAAGAGGCGACTTCTTTCTTGAGAAATTCTTCATAAACCTTTATGTAGTAAGGCGGTGTACGTATTTTTTTTTTATAAATTGCTCAACGATGAGAAAAAATATGTATAAAGTAAAGAAAACTCACAATATACCTATATATTTTGGAATATAGCGAATAAATATTACCATTTTCTTTCTTCTTTCCGTTTGGTGGCGCCGTAGGAGAAAGAGAATCGATCATAGCTAAAGTTTTAATATGGTTGTATCCCGATATGACCGGGGAAAGACTCTACGCTCTCACAAAATACCAGCGTTAAATATCTTCAGTCATCTCATAACAAGGATTAAGTGCTGCATTTAATCCATGTTCGGCGGTGAAGAAATACATCACAAGGAAACCTGAGTATCTAAGGAATTAAAAATATTTAGGAGAAATGTGAAATTTTCTATGATGATAATGATTACAATCTATAAGTTATTGTAGGGTAAACAGTATAATGACTGGCACTTTAAGCTGACTTCTACTTGGTTAATTCTCGTAAATAAACTAATAGGTTTCATTAGTTTATTATATTTATTTTTATATATTTATATACTTTAAAAAATTGGCTATATTTTTCTAAAGTTAAATTTAAAAAATACTTGTTACTTTTACAATCTAGATTTCAAAAAAATAATAAAAAAAAGTAAATAATTTAGAAAATCGATTGTATTGATGCAATCGATTTTATATTTATTCGGATTCAAAAAATTATATAGCTACGTTTTTGATTGTTTTGTTGGATTTTAGTTTACATAGCCATAAACAAAATG
Organism: Parnassius mnemosyne; assembly: GCA_963668995.1. Lineage (NCBI taxonomy): Eukaryota > Metazoa > Arthropoda > Insecta > Lepidoptera > Papilionidae > Parnassius > Parnassius mnemosyne. The sequence goes on from CAVLGL010000083.1 coordinate 27,559,724, forward strand.
ACGCATTAAGATCAAAAAGAAATGTTTAATTAATTTAAAAATCTAATTAAACTTGTTTCTAGAGAATGTTACAATCATTGGCATAGTGAATGGCACTGTAAATTAAGTATAATCATTGGCACTATTGGAAGTTTTAAAAAGTTATACGCAGATATTTTTAAGCTCCATTGTTATAAAACTATTGTTGAACATATCTTCTTGAAATATTTTCGTAAGATCTTCATCTGAAAACGGTTTCGTTGTTCTACCATGTTTCTTTCTTTCTTCAGGTTAAGGGCTATAAGTATTATGGCGGGACTTGGGCAAAGTTGCGCCAGGTCAAGATAGATGTGGCTTTTATGACCATCTACAAAAATTATCACTGAAAAATTACATTCTTTATTGTTGAAAATGTTTTGTTCGTAATGGATAAAAATTTCTGCCTTAATCCACCTATTTTCTTATAAGTAAATAAAGTATTTAAGAAAGTAAATATCCCTCTATCTAGACTCTAACTTTTGAACGTCTGATTGCATTTTCTATAGGGAAAAATAGTCATAGGTTTTTACCGTCTACTCCAAAGGACAGTGATGCAAAACTTCAATTAGGCATGATCCACCTCATAGACGTTCTATTCTCCCTCCATAAAATGGTTTGGTATGGGGTTTTTAATTTAAAAACCCCACACCATTGAAATTTTTTTGACATCGAAAACTGTGTCAGGACCAGGTCGGCTTTTCAGCTTCTTAGTGTTTTTGACTTTACTTATTTAGCGGGAACTGTAAGTTCGGCGTGGAATTTTAAATGTTTGAGTGGCAGTCATTTTCCATATCATTTTCATAGCTTCCAAAGAGCCCGCTATTAACTATCGATATTCTTCATCAGTCTAAAATATGAAAAAGGTAAGTCATAATCAATAGCACAGACTAACTAATAAATCATTAGCACTACTCAAAGGATAGAGTAATAGGCAGTGTCAAGAATATATTTTAATCAAAAGAAAGAAAGTATAATGATTGACATATATGCCAATTATTATGTTGTCAGACAAATTAAAGTATAGTTATTGGCACAATTATTCACAACGATAAAATAACGTATAATATGCTTTAATGACGTAAATTGATAAAAATAGGTAGAAACTTGCGTATAAACTTACCTAAAAATTACTTACTAAAAGGCCGGCAACACATCTGCAATTCCTCTGGTGATGCGGTTGTTCATGGGCGGCGGTAGTCACTTACCATCGGGAGAGCCACATGCTCGTTTGCCCCCTCTTCTATAAAAAAAGCGGGTTGGCAACTGCAGTTTTTTATTTTTAATCGTTATTAGGAAGACGCCCATAGCCTGATTTTTTACCCCCTGTCGCCTCTAAGGACACACATGGGTGATTAGGTAAATACATAGGTACATAATATAATATGTATATACATTTAAAATATCAATGCTCCTTATCAATAAGCTCTCAGTAATAATAAAGTAAAATGATATGTGTTTACCTATTAAAGATAATGATATGGTAATAGTATCGTATGTTGATTTACAATTTTACATAATACTTAATTTTATCTACAATATTAAAAACTATGATAATAAAAAAAAAAAACTAAAACTAGAAACTTAATTATCATATAGTCCTACTCCCCGCGGTATCGTGCCAAGAACGCTGGCTGTTTCCCCGCTGAATGGCTATACTTAGCCTTTGAGCAAGGAAAGAACCAGCCCTCTTATCACCAGCAGTAGCGACCAGCAGCGGATGGAGTTCCTTTAGGAACTTCACCGCACGTGGACCCCACGGACCGATAGTCTCTACAGCAAATGGCACAAATATGTAGTCATCTCTCAGAGACTCATATTTGCGCCACTTACTTAGTTCAGCTGCCTCTGATGCCGCCCCAGCTTTAAACGAGGTACCCCTGAGATGAGAGGCCGCCAGAGTGTCTACGCAAGTAGCATCCCACACTAGGGCTTTACCTCTCTCCCAAGGGACCAATGTCATATTCAAGTCGAAGTATTAAAGTCGAATTTAAAACCGTCTAATACTGCGATTGTAAAACCGTCTGCCAAGCGTGACGATTAAGAATAGAAAGTAAAGAAGATGCGAGAGGTAATATGTTAACTTTTTCTTCAAATATCAGCCTACAGCATTGTACCCTGATAATTTACCGATGAGGCTCTGGTGACCTACTGGCGGAGAAAATCCATCCAAAAATGTGAACTCCAAATTTAATAGACTTTGATTGGGTGAAGCATTATATCAGTATCGGCCTTACTCACCAACCCTTAAATATTTCAAGAAATACATGCCGATCGAGAGCATTGTTGGAAAGATTGACCAACTGTACAGTTAAAGGGGCTTTTCAAACGATGTGATAACATGAAGGTGGTAACTTCTATTCTATTTTAATGCCGCAAATTATTTTAGAAATAATCTATGCCATAATCGACAGAAGTCTGAAGATGATATAATATATTAATAATATACCGTTATAATATTACTTGTATTTTAAAAATCGCTCAGTTCTTTAGTTTTTTTTAATAGAATAAGGGTGACACACGAGCACACAGTCCACGTAATGGTAAGTGGATGCTGTGGCCGATAGACATCTACATTTATCATCAATCAAAAAGCAGACGCGTTGTCACCCCTGAGGACTGAAATAGTATACCTCGTTTCCAGTAAAAATGGTCTACGGTTGTCTACACTCAACGAAGTATACTACGTAATTTGTAAGTTTAATCCAATAACTGCGTAAACCTTAAATAGTCCTAGCTCTGTGCTAAAATAACATAATAATTATACACATCATGTAATACGATGACTACATAAAAAGTATATTTAATTAACTTAGAGTTTAAATGTATAGGTATAGGTATTTCTATGTAAGATCTAGATCTTACGTAGATATCTTTACATTTAAATTCCCCGCGTTTAGTGTTAACGTTTTACGTTACGCTGTTATATTTTAAGATTTATAATAATAATTATCATAAAACTTATATAATGGTAATTATAGCTAAGTTTACTTAAATGGATATTATAAGAAGTGAAGACTTAAATAATATATTTTAATATATCTTTTCCTTCACTATTAATAATATAATATGTATTACTAATTCCTATTTCATTAACATAATCAAATATGATTTCGGAAAATCGGAACGAGTGTTATTAAAGATGGCGACAGCGATTGTTAGTTCGGCTCGTCAGGGTAAATAAAATATATTTTATTTGGTTTTCTTTACATAAAAGGTTTAAATTATCAGATATACCTATATGATATTTGTAACAAAACTTGTTAAAAAGTGGTCATGATTAACAATTTCATTCTTTAGTTTTAATGACGTATATAAATCGTCAGCTGTTTTTATATTATTATTTGAAATAATATAATTTTATTAAAACAATTTGATATAAACTAAACAATTATATTATGGTAACTAAATAAGAAATGTAGTCGTTAATATCTTATATCAGGGCACATAAGCAATGTCATAACAAAATCGAAAGTACAAAGTTCATTTATCGTTCATATATTTTAGTTTTTTTTTTTAGTGATTAGTCGTAATTTTTAATTTTTTTTAGTGGGGAGGCTAACAAATGCGGCCAGAAGATTATACTCTGATGTTTATCCAAAAATAACCACACATTACACAATTCACCCTCGAGATAAGGATCCACGATGGAAAGGTGAGTGATAACCTTGTAATTATTCTATTTATCGTATATTGTGTTAACTTACTTAACGTCACTACGTTGTTATCATAAGTTCGCATGGAAATAATTGTCCTTTTTTATTATATTGTTAGCCTATAGTTTATGTAGGTACAACTACTTAATAAATATGTTTATATATAGTATCAATATGCCAATTACTTTAGTAAAAGATATTGCTTCCATGAATACAAGAACATACATGTATCATAGATAAAGTGACCATACGTCCCGTTTTGAACGGGACTGCCCCTTTTATCGTTCACCTGTCCCGTTTTCCCGAAACAAAGCCCCAGGATGCAAAATAGTCCCACTTTCTGAAATAGCGTGAAAATTTAAAACTATGAAGTTTGTCAGACACAAACGGTGCGAGAGTGAGACTGACCCAAAAATTACCGAATAGAATAATTTAAAAGTTTCTGCAGAAACTCGTTGGGTGGAAGTATTCAAACACTCTCGCACCAACAATCTTCACCATATTTTTTTTTGCATTTTAATCGAATATATTTTACTGCCTGGTACAAATGCTACACTAGAAAGAGTATTTTTCTATAATAAATAAATTGTAGATGTCTAAAAAAATCACCTACAGGTTCCAGTTCTAAAGGCAATGTTGATATAAAAAAAAATGTCCAGAATTTTATTCTTATTTAAAATCATCACCAACTTTATAAAAGCAAATTTGTTCCATTATAATTAATGAAAAATTATGAATATAATTATAGCAAACACTAATTGTATAAAATTAGAGTTTTTAGAGTATAAATAAATCTATGTCCCGTTTTGAGTTAAAAATAAATGGTCAGTTTAATCATAGAACTATTATATATAAGTAATAAAATAATTTCTAAATAATAGCTTCTGAAGTCAGTCAGTTAGTCAAGATATAGTAGTGTGTATAGAAGAATTAAAGCTCCAACTTCAGAACAGTGGAGTATAGCTATGGAAACAAGGGCCCCGGGGCAAAAATGAAATAGGAGCCCTATTTGAAACTAAACTAAATACTTTAAAGGTGTATAACTACTTCATCATCAGCTCCTTATCATCCACTGCAGGGCATAAAGCAAAGCTACTTACTACTGAGTATTATGTGAATATATTTAATCTAATATATTTAATCGTTCTTTCTAATAATGCTATAAATGTGAAAATTTGTTTGTTTGTTACTCTTTCACGTAAACTATTTGGATTTGGACGAAATTTTGCAAACGGATAGGGCTCGACCTGTGTAAGACATGGGATACTTTTATCTCAATAAAAGGATCTCGTGGGTTAATTTTCAATGTTGGTCCATACTAGGCAAACGAAGTCGTGGGTGGAAGGTAGTAAAAAATAAAGGGCTCTTTAAGCTTAGGGCCCCCGAGGCACTGCACCGCATAGCCCTCTACGGTGGCTATGCCATTGCTTCAGAAATAATTATGTGGAAATTATTTTATTCTTTTTAGTTGTTTGAAGACTGCTTTTAAGCATATTCTAAGCAATAGCATTAAGTAACAACTAGAATGTCATCTAAATAGTTACCTACTTTCAAAACTTTATCTCCTATTTTTACACTCTTGGAGTGTAATGAATTTTTAATGATTGGAATAAATTTCTTCTTTAATTTTATACATGTACTATACACAAGTGTATATTTGTCAAACTGAGAGTAATAAAATTATTATTATGTTTAATATCAGATATAAACATGGAAAGAATAGCAGAGGAAACAGATATCCTCATTATTGGCGGAGGACCAGCTGGAATGGCAGCTGCAATCAGAGCAAGGCAGATAGCAGAGGAGAAGGGGGCTGTAAGTTTAATTTTAATATAATTACCCTATATTAATCATGATGATGTTCTCCAGGTTAATTATGTTCATGAACACAATTTACAAGTTCCATTAGAAATTATGTGTTCTGAATAACATATTTAGAGCTCATTACAGGCTTAAACTCAAACTTCAGTGTCAATATATGAGACCAGACTATATATGTTACACAGATTTTGAGATTGTAATGGTAAATCTTCCCTTAACTGGATTCTTTCTATATCTTAAGTAATGTTTATGAGATAAAAATAAGTCAGTAAGATACTGTGTCAAAAATATGATTGTGAGTGATTGTTGCAAAATAGTTATATTTTAGACATAATAACATAATATATTTGTTCAAGATAACATTAAATCGAAATATAACAGTATGCTTCTTGCTACACCATTGTTATATGTTAATGTTCTGTGATATAAGTAATGAAAAATAACAGCATATTTGAAGGCCCAGTATACAAATTGTGTCCTTAGTAATTAGTTATTTTGTAAGATTCACTAATGGACTTGCTTGTTGTACATAGGAACTACATATCATGCTCCTTATTGCTCCTTTGTCATTTCAAAATTACAATACTTTGTGATAGTTTGTATGTAGTGGTAATAATCATTTTTGGAGCACACAGCCACAGAGGAGAATTCTTTGCTAGCGGCTGTTTTTCCCAACCGTTTGCCCATATGGCTCTATTAACCAAAGAGAATATGCCTTGTAGATAAATATGTGTACTACCTTAGGCCTCACCTTAACTTTCCACCAGATGGGGTTATGGTCAATCATTGTTACTAATAAATAAATTATTTTATGTTCACATATTGGTATCTTGTAATATTACTTTTTTAAATTTATAATAATATTTAAATTACAATTTTTACTCTTTTAAAGTTTTTACACATATATTAAGAAGATACAATGATACAGTCTTATTCTAATCATGGTTAACAGTGAAACGGGAAACAGTTTTTGTTACTTTATAAGTACTTTAGTTCTAATATTGGATTGCTGATAATTATATCCATAGGATATATATAACTTTTGGGAACTGATTGTGTCCTGATGCCATCGTTTTGACAACAGGATTTTTTTAAATGATTGAATTGTTTGAGATCTTGAACAGTGATATTCAATATATATTATATTCAATTTAGTGATTATCTTTTTTATTTATTTTTTATTAAAAATATCATTAATTCATTGTTTTGAATTAAATAATGTTTTTTTTTCTTACAGGAAGTACGAGTAACACTACTGGAGAAGGCCACAGAAATAGGTGGCCACATATTATCAGGAGCATGTGTTGATCCAATAGCATTAAATGAACTTATACCAGATTGGAAAGAAAAGGGTGCTCCTCTGAACACTCCAGTCACCTCTGATAAATTCGGTTTACTCACCAAAAGTGGTAGAATTCCTATACCAGTATTTCCAGGTACATTTATAACAATTACATTTCTGTCAATGATCCTTTTCCACAACAACAAGTAGGCCTTCCACTGCTAGCTATTGGCCTCTACTATACTGTTGTTCAAAATTTAAAATACTGTTAAGTAACGCTTAGTCAATTTTCAGTTATTATGCTGAACAAAATATCAAATATACTTGTTAGAGACATGCTACAGCTATATTAATTGTATAGTTGTAGTACAAATAGGTTGGCTTGACCGGGGAAGGACCACACTCTCACAGAATGCACCAGCGTAAAATAGCAGCTTAATGCTGCTGTGTTTTGTATGGTGAGTGTAGAAGAGAACCGGAGACCCTTTTTACTTGAAAAGAGGCATTCCATGTTAGTCCTCACGGCTGACAACACATCTGCATTTTGATTCGCAAACAAGGATAGATTGAATTTTTTAATGGAATAAACGGGCTGTTTTCCGTAACTCCACTTATAACTCATTTTGCGTGTGGGCAGGAATAATGTATTTATTCGAGCCATGAGATTTCCCCAAAGAAGATCAACAGTCCTTTGACGTTGCGAGCAACTTCTGGGAGTGCTCCCGGCGTGCCGCGACTTCCGGACATGTCAGCAACACTTGGGCTGTCGTTTCTTTCTCATTTCTTTTCTCAGTTGACTATCTGTAACACCTATGGTAAATAAGTGTTTGTTAATGGAGCCATGTCCTGTGATAGCATTTGTTACTATCCTGATCTGCAACTTGTTCAGTCTCATTAGAACCTTGGTTAAACAACTGCTTATTTCAGGCAGGGCCTCCCTAGCTTGTCTACAGTCTACTAGATTTTTCCAAAGCTGTGCATGTTGATTAGTGAAGTGTGTACATACCAGTGAACGAATGTCACCAAAGGGGATTGGTATGATTGATTGCGGACCTATAGTGGCCAGAGCCGATCCTCTTCTGGCCAGTTTGTCTGCTGCATCGTTGCCTCTAGATCCACTGTGTCCCTTTATTCATTGCAGAATCACATTGTTGTGTTTTCATACATCATATAATCGTTGATAGCATTCATATATTAGTCCCGAGTTCACCACATTGCACCACAGGGCTTGTAGTACAGCCCTACAGTCGGTCAGTATTCTGATGGAGAAGTCATTAACCTTCTTAGCATCTATTGCTATGGCCGCTTGAATGATACCCATACATTCCACCTGGAAGACTGTGTTGTAGGTACCCAGCGGTGTGCATATGTGGATGTTGAGGTCTTCAGAGAGAGTTCCAGGTCCTACACCTTCAATTGTTTTAGAACCATCGGTGAAGACTTAAGCTCTTTTGGGCTTAATCCCTCCGGCTGTCTGGTTTCATTTAATTGTATATTATACTTCTTATCGAATACAAATTGTTTAGGGATCTTATTGTACTTGGCTTATAAGATAGGAATTTTGAGTGAATTCTATCAATTATGCCTGTTTGAGGGACTATTTTTACACCAAAGATTTAGGGTCTTGAGTCTAATGGCAGCTAAAGTCACTTCTTGTTGTATGTGTAGATTAATGGGGTTAGCTCCAGCATCACCTTTAAGGTTATTGGCGTAGTTCTTATGCAGCTTGTGGCAGCCATACATGCCAGTCATTGTGGTGGCTTAATTTGTTTTGGTCCACCATACCAGAGCGCCGTATGTGATCATGGTCCGAATTACAGTTTTGTACAGCGACAGTATGATTTTTGGCGTCAGACCCCATCGTTTGACAATCATGTTTCTGCATTGCCAGAAAGTTATACTAGCATTATTGATTTTGTTTACTGTCCCAGGTAAGACCTAAATATTTTATCTCAAAGGATAGCTGGAGTTTCGTGCTGAAGAGACTTGGGAGATGATAGTTATTCCGTATTCGTTTTTGTGTGAACGAGGATAGATGTAAATGTATAAGGGCCACAGCAACCACTTACCATCAGGTGGACTGTGTGTTCGCTTGTCACCCTTATCTTATAAATAAAATAAAAATTTTCAGATTTGTAGATGCAATCATTGATAACTGATCCTAGTAACACTTTCATACGTGGTACCACCTAGTACCACTTTCATACGTGGTACCACCTAGTACCACTTTCATACGTGGTAACACCTAGTACCACTTTCATATGTTGTACCACCTAGTACCACTTTCATACGTGGTAGAGCCATGCTGCAGCTATATTTCTGGTATAGTTGTAACACGAATGGGTCGGCTCGACCGGGGAAGGACCACGCTCCCATAGAATACCAGCGTAAAATAGCAGCTTAATGCTGCTGTGTTTCGTATGGTGAGTGTAGAGAACTGGAGACCCTTTTTACTGGAAACGAGGAATTCCATCTTAGTCCTCACGGGTGACAACGCATCTGCATTTTGATTCCTCATCGAGGATAAATGTAGTAGTCTATGGGCCACAGCAACCACTTACCATCAGGTGGACTGTGTGCTCGTTTGTCACCCTTATCCTATAAAAAAAAGTACTCGTATCAAATCTTTTTACTATATCTAAATCTAGAAATTTAATTTGCTTCGTAATAGTTTCTCGTTTGTTATTACCCTTTGGTTACGGAACCCTAAAAATGAAGTCTCTATAGTATAATATAATTTGATGTAATACAGTTTTGTTTCTAAAGCTTACAATCGTGTTTTTTTTTTTCATTTAAGTCCTTTAGTGTTAGGATAAAAGTATAACAAAAACAATTAGTGGTAAAGTCACGCTGCCGCTGTGTTATTATTGTAGCAATAATAAATACCAGCGTAAAATAGTAATTTAATGATGCTGGGTTTAGTTCGGTGAGAAAAACGGAGACACTTTATACTAAAATGAAGCATTCCAGCTTAGTCCTTAATTGAAGATAGATATAGATGCCTATGGTCCACAGCATTCACTTACTATCAGGTGGTCACGGTGCTTGTTTGTCACTCTTATTCTCTGTCTCTTTTTTTGAATTATTATCAGTAAGATACTGTTCCCATCTTCTGTTTCTGTTTCCCTATGTCGCCTGTTACGACACCCACGAGATTATATGGGGTAGTGGATTCTTAAAGATTGCTTTATTTGATCAGTATACAATAACTTGGTTCCAGGTTTACCAAATTACAATCATGGCAACTATGTAGTAAGATTGGGTCACCTGGTGCGGTGGTTGTCTGAGCAAGCTGAGGCACTGGGAGCTGAGGTAAGATATATCTATAATTTTCATTCTCACAATGAAATAAACTCATTAATCATGTCTTTACATATAGATAAAATTGAAGTGTCTGTCTGTAATATTGAAATGACTTCCTTATATGCTGAGAGGGTCACTTGTACGCCAATAAGTCAAGAATAATCTTTGTTAAAATTTTTGTCTGTCTGCCTATCTGTCCGTTAGGCCTAATCTTCCGGAATGATTTAATAAATTGTAATAAAACATTCATGAGCAGATAAATAGCAATGCTATCAGTGATTTAGACTATATTTTATCTGAAAAACATGATATCTTATTAGAAAAAAAAATTTAAATTTTCGAAAATAAATGGTCTTTAATTATTTTAAATCTAAATAACACCACTTTAATAAACCTTACTCAAGCGAAGCCAGGGCGGGTCGCTAGTATAGGAATATAAATTAATATTTGTTTCTTTGTCATTCATGCATTCCTATACCATACATCTAATTGCGATGAAGCTTTGGTGAGTTGGTACCCACAAAAGATTCTGATAATTTTTTCATGAAATCAGTCATCCCATTTCGACGAAACTGGTAAGTTTTTGTGTGTGCGCCCACGAAGGCACAGGGTCACAAACAAAAAGGCATTGCTATATTATGCCGTGCTTTGTGGTATTCCTTGGCAGGCCTATGTTCAGCAGTGGAATTGTGAAGGGCTGTAATGATGATGATGATGATATTATGCTAGACTCATCTAGTCGCCTATAAAATATGTTATTATATTCATCAGCTTCCTATACATTGTGGGTCAATAGGCTTAGCCAAGTTGACTTTCTACAGTTGTGAATGCTAATAGAAAACTAAAAAATTAATGAAAATGATCTCTATAATGAGTCTTGACGAAATGCCTTGATTAAATCAACTAAATAGGTCATATTATAGTGCCACAAAAACACCCTTATACACACAGACATTCACTACTTTGAATATATCTAAAATAAGTAAACATTATAATGTTACATACGAGTATTAGTTAAATACCAAAGAACTTACAGTTCACCTGATGATGGTAAGTGGTTATTGCAGTACATGGCTACAGCCAACTTTAGACAAAGATGCCTAGAATTGCATTGTCACATCTGAGGTTTAAGATGGAATGCCTCTCAGCCTGTAAATATACTGGCTCTTTATGCCTTCCGACCAGAAGACGGCAGTGCAGGCACTTCTATTTGATGGCAGAAATAGGTAAGAGGTAACTTAACCTAACCAGGCAAACTCCTACTGAGATAAGGAGTTCTATCACCTAGTGCCTCATATTCAGAGAGACGAAAAATCTTTTGGTTTTGGTGTTTTATTGATAAACTAGCTGTTCCTCGCGACTTCGCTCGCGTGTTGGGGTTTTTATGTTTTTGCGCGGAACATTAATTCTTTTTCTAAAATAAAAGTAGCCTAAATTACTCCTTATGAAATATGTTATCTGCCAGTGAAAGCCCCGTTAAAATCGGTCCAACCGTTTCGGAGATTAGCCGGAACAAACAAACAGACAAAAATTTTAAAAATAGTATTTTAGTTATAAGTACCGTATTTACTTTCATATGCATTTAGCAAAATAACTGTAATTTTGACATTACAGACACTTCAATTTTATTTCTTTGTATAGATTTCTATAAATTAATAAAGACTATTAATTTCTACTATATAATTATATAGTACTTGCCTGGTGGTCGTAATTCGATTGTAACTCATAAAATTTTTAAGTTTATAAAATTAAAAAAAAATACAATTTAAAGTTGTATTTCATTTCCAACTCACAGTATGAATGTACATCTATATACATGTATCATCTATGCTTTTAATAGCACATTAATATTAAAACACATATTTATTATGCAAAATACAAAATAGCCCTTTTGTCTTAATATACACCGTACACATTATCGAAAAAGGAATATTTAAAATTGCACAAAATTCACAACTCACTCAGTCAATATTTTGGCGACATGAGTCGTGGTAGCTGCATGGGTTTAGCGCTCGCTGCAAATTTCACAGTACGCTAGCAGCATCCCGGTTTCAATCCTCGATTTCGATCGAATGAATGAAATTGTTAATTGAAATTTTAAGTGCTGATTGATAACGTGCTCGGCGGTGAAGGAAAATCGTCATCGTGAGGAAACCTGCATGTGTGAAAAAAACAAGATTTCTAAGACATGTGGATTCCTCCAGCACGCATTGGGGCAGCGCGGCGGACACTTCCTTGCCCTAAAATCCTCTCAGAAGTGAGAGGAAGTCTGTGTCCAGCAGTGAAACGTATAAAGACTGTAACTTTCACTTTACTTAGGCTGCAAACTCTACTTTGTGCAACTGTTTGAGCACAGACCATTATGTGTTTTAAGATAAGATTGGCAGTAGTAAGTAAATAATGAATGTTATTTATGCAATATATTTTTATTACATATATTAAATAAATTTTAGATTTTGAGGGGGTGTCCTTCTCCGTATAAAATTTAACTATGACAAATCTCACACCTCAATGCGGTAAAAAGTTTTCGTGTGTAGCATATTGTGTCGGTAGATAATAATAACGGTTTCTACGGCTACCCTGGGTTGGGTGAATAAATGATCGTTTACGGGTTCAGTGTGTTTAAATAAACGTTCCCCGTATTCCCTGAATAGCAAGGACATTACAGTGGCGACGAGTTTATTTTGTGTATTAATAATCGATTAACCTACAGTAGAAGTCACGCGTTAAAATGTCTATCTATGGGAAAGTGCCAGTTTTCGATTGCAAAATAGATGAGTGGGTGGTACACGTAGCACAACTAAACAACTTCTTTATTGCAAATGGAATCGACGATATCACAGATGCTCAAAGAGTGAGAAGACGGGCAATTTTATTGAATAGCATGTCACAAGACTCATATCGTCTTACTCGTGATTTATTGTATCCAAATACGCCTGAATCAACCGATTACAAGGCGATTATTGCTGCGCTTGACGGCCACTTCGACCCAAAAAAGTGTATATACGCTGAAAGACAAAAGTTTTATTCGGCTAAAAAGGACCCTCACGAGTCAATGGTGGAGTATGCTGCTCGTCTTCGTGGACTAGCATCGGCATGTTGTTTTGGTACAGCTCTAGAGATGTGTTTGACGGATCGTTTTGTACTTGGTCTTGACACTGCGTCGGCCCGAGAGAAATTATTTAGAGAAGATCCCAATCAGCTAAAACTAAATAAGGCACTTGAAGTAGCTTGTGCAGTTGAAAGTGCGCAGCGTATTGTTTCCGCTGGCGATTCGGCAGAGTTAATTAAGTCTGAACCTGTGCTATATACGGACTCGCGGCGAAAAGCTACTGCAAGCGGCGGTACACGAGGCGGTCGCGCCCGTGGTGGCGGCGACGGCGGAGCCCCCAGGTGTAGTGTGTGTGGTGCGAGGTCACACGATACCTCCGTATGTGGCTATCGTCATCTGTCGTGCAATTTGTGTGGTGCAAAAGGGCATTTAAAAAGAATGTGTTCTAAGAGATACTACGTACATAACGAGATTACAACCAAAAAGGACAAAATTGTGAAAAAGCAGCATAATGGTATGCAGAATAATTACATTTTGGAAGGTAGTGATAGGGACGAATGTAATGATTTTTCACCAATTAATAATGTTAGAGATATAAATAATGAATCACGTATTAATACTATTTTATATAAGGAAGAAAAACCGATATCTCTTGAAGTTATGGTGCGAGGTGTTACTCTTAGTATGGAGGTTGATTCCGGTAGTGGGGTATCAGCGCTGCCCGCGCGCATATGGTATATGTATTTCTCGCGAAACTTGTCACTCGGTGAGTCCAATAAAACTTTATATACATACAGTGGTTCTGCTTTAAGGCTATTGGGCATGTGTTACTTACCAGTCACATATAATAATGTAACGCATAATATAAAATTTTATGTTGTTGAAAATGGCCCGGTTCCCTTGCTCGGTAGGGACTTTATGACAAAATTTAATTTCGCTTTTATCTCATTAAATTATTGTTCAGTAGATAAAGAAAAATTTATTTTGTCGAAATATAAAACATTATTTTCTGGTGGGTTGGGCACGTTCAATAAATATAAGTTAACGCTACACTTAAAAGAAGGTGTCACACCAAAATTTTTTAAAGCTAGGCCGGTGCCTTTTGCGCTCAAAGATAAGGTAAGCGCAGAGTTGGACCGATTAGTGCGCGCTGGCATACTCAAACCGGTTTCTTATTCTAATTACGCGTCACCGATTGTTGCAGTATTAAAGAAAAATAATGACGTACGTATTTGCGGCGATTATTCTATGACGATCAATAAGGCCCTAATAATTGACTCTTATCCATTGCCCAAAATAAGTGAGTTATGTGCATCGTTACACGATTGTCGTTACTTTAGTAGGCTTGATTTATCAAATAGTTATAATCAGTTCCTTCTAGATGATGAGTCACAAAAATATACATGTATCAATACGCATAAAGGTCTTTTTGTTTATACAAGATTAGTGTTCGGTTTGTCAAATGCGCCAGCTTTGTTCCAGCGTGCTATGGTGCAACTGCTGCAGGGCATAGATGGCGTGGAGTGTTTCCTCGACGACTTGTTAATCGCGGCTCCGCCCGCCGAATTACATTGGGAACGTGTCGATTTGGTACTAAATCGTCTAAGAGACGCCGGGCTAATGCTCCAGCGCTCGAAATGTTCATTCTTCCAAAATAAAATAGAATATTTGGGTTTTGTTATTGATCGTTTTGGCCTTCATAAAAATCCGGATAAAATAAAGGCTATTACACAGGCAAGGGTGCCAGGAAACGTCCGACAATTAAAATCATTTTTGGGTTTAGTTAACTTTTACCGTAGTTTTATACCGCAAGCGGCGGTCATTCTTGAACCATTACATAATTTACTGCGAAAAAATATGAAATGGGAATGGACGGCGGAACATCAGAAATCATTCGATGCTATCAAAGACGAGTTATGTTCAAGTCGCGTACTGGCGCACTTTGACCCGCGGCAGCAGCTGGTTCTGACAGTGGATGCGGCCCCCGGCGGGCTAGGCGCGGTGCTCGCGGCGCGCTACCCCGCGGGTGCCGAGCGCCCGATCAGTTACGCTTCGCGTGCTCTCACTAAAAGTGAGCGTGGCTATAGTCAAATTATGAAAGAAGCGACTGCCATTATTTATGGAATCAAAAAATTCCATCAATATCTTTATGGCCGCCAGCAACCATTTATTTTGAGAACAGACCACAAGCCCCTCCTTTCTATTTTCTCCCCCGATAAAGGAGTTCCTCATATGTCCGAAGCGAGACTGCAACGGTATGCTTTATTTCTTGCTGCCTATAATTATAAAATTGAGTTCATTAATAGTGAATCTAATGTAGCTGATTATTTGAGTCGGTTTCCCATTGATTGTGATTCGTCGCAGGATACGGCGCACGTAGATGACGTCACCAGTTATGTTAACGCGCTAGCGGCTGCTGGCGCGCCACTGCCCGCTTCATTAGACGAGCTGCGGGCCGCTTTTCATAAAGATAAAGTTCTGTCACTTGTCATGCAATATGTGACCAAATCGTGGCCACGGAAAGTGTCATCAGAACTTTTGCCATATAATAGATGCCAGCATGAATTATATGTTGATAGCGGAGTTCTCATGAGAGGTCACAGAATTGTAGTGCCTACTGTTTATAGGGCTGCTGTGCTACAAGAACTGCATGCTGCGCACTTAGGAGTAATTAAAATGAAAATGATTGCTAGAGAACGCTGTTGGTACCCGGGTATCGACAGTGACATAGAAAACATGGCTTCTAACTGTGGTCGTTGCATATCCTTGCGACCGTCTCCTGCGAAAGCGCGCTTGGAGTCGTGGGGGTGGCCTGACTCTGTTTTCGAAAGAATCCATTTAGATTACCTCGGCCCAATTCATGGGAAGATTTTTCTTGTACTAGTCGATGCGCATAGTAAATGGATTGAATGCGAATTAATGTCAAATTTTTTATCAAAAGAACTTATCAATAAATTAAAAAAAATTTTTTCACGTTTCGGCATTCCCAATAAAATAGTCACAGACAATGCCAAAACCTTTGTTTCGTCTGAATTTTTTAAGTACTGTACTGATAATGGCATAACTCACATTTTATCTCCTGCGTACTCGCCACAGAGTAATGGACTCGCCGAGAACGCAGTAAAGACTTGTAAGCGGTTTATTGTGAATGCTATCAAGGATTGTGGTTTTAAAGACTTCGCTAATCACATAGATAACTATTTGTTTCACTATCGGAATACACCGCATTGTACGACGGGAGTATCACCTGCATCGCTTATGTTCGGTCGGAATTTACGTTGTAAACTTGATTTAATCGCTGTTAAGCGTTCAAATTTAGATCGAAAACCTCTAATACATAAAAATGTGTTAGTGAATCAAAATTGTCAAAAATTATATTTTGGTGGTAAAATTAAAGCATTTTCGATTGGGGAGAAAGTTTGGGTACGAGACTATCGAGCCAATCCCAAAAGACCAACATGGATCCTTGGCCAGGTCGTTGCACGCTTAGGTAAAGTTCTATATGATGTGGCGATACAGAGATCCGATATCATTTGGAGACGTCATGTGAATCAGTTAATGTCAGCCAAATCATATAACAGCAGTCGTGGTGAAGCGGCGTGGACGTTTGAGGATATGGACGTTGGGAGCACGGCAGGTCCCAGTGCCTCTCATGATACACCTGCATCATTACCTCTCAATAGCCCAGGTGGTGCGCTAGCCGCACAACCACCGGGACCTGACGGCGGTGAGGCGGCACCGGTGCTGACTCACGCGGAGTCTGACATGGGAGACGTGTCCCCACCGCCTCAAACCTCCACGACCATGCGCACTCGATCTGGCCGCGCTATTAAACCACCTAAACGCTTAGTTCTATAATATTTATACTTACTAAATCTAATATAAACATTTGTTTTGTTTATAATTGTTTTTTTTGTGTATTCTTAATAAACGTAGAGGAGAGGTGTTAAAGTCGAGTGATTAATGTCATTTTTTTTATTATACATAAAACAATGTATGTATTGTAGTATAATATGTGTTTTTGATTTTTTTTATACTAAAATTGTGTAAGCGCAATATGTCCATCAATTATACATAAAGCATAGTTGTTTGCTTCCCAAATAAAAATGTGGTACTTAATCATTAATTAGGTATACTACTTAAGCATTTGTTCTAACTGCTTATATATTGTATATTACGTTGTAATCTAAGTGTGGAGGGATGTAGCATATTGTGTCGGTAGATAATAATAACGGTTTCTACGGCTACCCTGGGTTGGGTGAATAAATGATCGTTTACGGGTTCAGTGTGTTTAAATAAACGTACCCCGTATTCCCTGAATAGCAAGGACATTACATTTTACATATTATAGATAATATCCTTTACAGCTTGCTGCAGAGCAAAGGAGTAGTCAGGAAAGGAGTACTACCACCTTGTGGATGTACTATTAATTGTACTATTAATTTCAAGGTGTGGCCTGGCTGTTCTGGTGCGGAGTTATTGTATCGTGAGGATGGTTCCCTCAAAGGTGTAGCGACTGGCGATGTGGGAATCGCTAAAGATGGCAGCCCTAAAGATATGTTTGAAAGGGGCATGGAGTTCCATTCTAAAATCACTATTTTTGCTGAAGGTAAATAAATTGTGTATATACTATCATAGGTAATACTATAATACAATTATTATTACTGATATATAATCTTTAGGCATTAAGTCCGCCCTTTGTATTCTTTTGTTTTAAGGAATGCAATAAAGAATAAATAAATAAAAATCTGATTGTAGCTAAAAGGTTTCCATCATCATCATACTAATCTTCATAATTTTTCAAAAAAAAATTTAATTCCTTAGATATTTAGATTGTCTTAGATGTATTTCTTCACCACTGAGCATATATTAAATGCAGCACCTAATATGTGTTAAGAGATCTCAAGATACTTTTTTTTTTATAGGGTAAAGGTGACAAACGAGCACACAGTCCACCTGATGGTAAGTGGTTGCTGTGGCCCATAGACATCTACATCTATCCTCTACTACAAATCAAAATGTAGATGCGCACTCACCAAGCAAAACGCAAAGGTTTATGTATTTAGGTATTAACGGTGGTAGAGCCACACAGCAGCTTGTGCTGTTGCACGTATGGGCCGGCTCGAGCCGGGTTAGTACCACGACCTCACAGAATACCGGCGTGAAGTGGAAGCTCTGCTTCCGCGTTTCTTCTGGTGAGTGCAGGTGACCGGAGGCCCAATTCCCCCCCCCCCCCCCCCCCCAATCAACATGGTAGCGGAATTACGTCATAAACTACCCCAGGAGGGTACCAGTACCGCTGAGCATCCACGACCATGCTATTCCACTCCTGAGCGTGGGTGCTCAGGCTGCCCCGCGTATTCTTAAATTCCGCTCAAAAACATAACTGCCCGGGGCAACTGACTGACTGAGCAACAAGACTAAGGCGACCCCTACCACGCTATCCGTGAATTTCTGCAACATCAGGGGACTTCACTCGAACCTAAACGCCGTCCACTACCATCTCGAGACGGCGAAGCCGGCCTTGCTCTTTCTTACCGAGACGCAGGTGTCCTCTCCGGCTGATACTTCGTATCTCTCCTACCCGGGGTACAAATTGGAGCACTCCTTTGTGTCTCGGGCTGGAGTTTGCGTGTATGTCAGAGAGGACATCTGTTCTCGACGCCTGGGCAGTCTTGAAGGTTCGGACCTTTCCATCCTTTGGTTACGCGTAGACAGCGACGACCATCCGCGCGTCTACGTGTGCCCATAGCGGTAATGCCGAAACAGACCGACTCATCGACCACGTCCAAACGGCTACAGATTCCTTGCTACAACAGGTCCCATCCGCAGAGATAGTGATCCTTGGCGATTTTAACGCCCACCACGCCGAATGGCTAGTTCACGTTTAACCGATCATGCGGGGAGATCTGTTTATAACTTTGCCTTGGCATATGGTCTGACACAACTGGTTACATCGCCTACGCGGATTCCAGATGTGGAGGATCATACACATTCCCTGTTGGACCTTCTGCTGACCTCTCATCCGGACGGATATCAGGTTTCCGTCGATGCCCCTCTTGGCTCTTCGGCCCATTGTTTGATCCGGAGTGTGGTGCCACTCACGCTCCCCTCGTGGTTGCGTTCTGCAGGTTACCGCCGTGTTTGGCATTACAGGTCGGCGGATTGGGACGGAATGCGGTCTTTCTTTGCTTCCTACCCATGGGGGCGGGTTTGCTTCTCGCCGGCTGATTCCAGCGCTGTTGCTGACTCTGTCACTGATGTGGTGCTACAGGGAATGGAACTATTAATTCCATCATCTGTGGTACCCATCGGAGGCAGATCTCAGCCTTGGTTTGGTCGCTCCTGTAAGACTGCTTTACGCAGTAAACAGGAGTGTTATCAAGCCTGGGCTGAGGCTTCGGCGACTCAGGATGTAAACACCAGCATATTTAAAAAGAAGTATAACTTCGCCTCCAGGTCCTTCAAAAGAGTTATTGCCAAGGCAAAGTCAGTGCACATAGGCAGAATTGGCGAGAAACTAGTTCGCCTTCCTTCGGGAACCCGTGCATTCTGGTCTCTCGCCAAGGCTGTCCAAGGGAATTTCTGTAAGCCATCACTACCATCTCTGTACAGGGAGGACGACTCACTGGCCCACGACGCAAAAGAGAAAGCCGACCTTTTAGGCTCCCTTTTTGCGTCCAACTCGACTGTTGATGACGGGGGGAACACACCGCCGACCATCCCGCGGTGTGAGTGCTCCATGCCGGATGTGCGGTTCTCACAGCGCTCGGTTCGCAGAGTACTCCTCTCCCTTGACATCCACAAGTTGAGTGGGCCTGACGGAATCCTCCCAATTGTGCTGAGGACGTGTGCTCCGGAGTTGGCACCGGTTCTAACGCGTCTTTTCCGGTACTCCTACTCCCTAGGCGTAGTCCCGAAATCATGGAAGACAGCTTTTGTCCACCCGATCCCTAAAAAAGGCGACCGCTCAGACCCGTCCAACTACAGGCCTATCGCCATCACCCCCTTGTTCTCCAAAATAATGGAATCCGTTATAAACTGCCACCTCATACGGTACCTTGAGGATCACCAGCTGATTAGTGACCGCCAGTACGGTTTTCGTCGGGGTCGATCAGCTGGTGATCTTCTGGTCTACTTAACTCATAGATGGGCGGAGGCAGTAGAGTCCAAGGGGGAGGCATTGGCCGTTAGTTTGGACATTGCGAAGGCCTTCGATCGGGTTTGGCACAAAGCGCTTCTTTCGAAGCTCCCTTCCTATGGGCTTCCCGAGAAATTATGCAATTGGATCACCAGCTTTCTTGCAGATCAGAGCATCAAGGTCGTTGTAGACGGTGCATGCTCCGACTATAAGCCTATTAACGCTGGTGTTCCACAAGGCTGCGTACTATCACCAACGCTGTTTCTTCTGCATATCAATGATATGTTGCAAGCCGGTAGCATTCATTGCTATGCGGATGACAGCACTGGTGATGCTCTATACACCGGCCGTGCCAATATTTCTCGGGAAAACGTCACCGAGTACCGGAACAAACTTGTGTCTGAAGTCGAGTCTTTGCTGGACAAAGTCTCGAATTGGGGGCGACTAAATCTAGTCCAGTTTAATCCTCAGAAGACACAAGTTTGCGCGTTTACCGCTAAAAAGAACCGCTTTGTCGTATCTCCTCAGTTTCAAGGTACTCTCCTTGTTGCCTCAGCCAGTATCGGAATCCTCGGTGTCGACATATCGAGTGACGTGCTGTTTCGTGGTCACTTGGAAGAGAAGGCCAAATTGGCCTCTAAAAAGCTTGGCGTGCTCAGCAGAGCGGGACAGTATTTCATGCCAGCTCAACGCCTGCAACTTTACAAGGCGCAGGTTCGGCCTCACATGGAATACTGTTCCCATCTCTGGGCTGGGGCTCCTCTGGGCAGTGCCAGCTCGTTCCACTTGACCGCATCCAGCGCAGAGCGGCTCGAATCGTCGACGACCGAGTCCTTTCCGATCGGCTCGACTCATTGGCACTGCGATGTTGCAAAGAAAATGCAAAGAGATGTTGCACCTCTTTGCATTTTCTTTCGCATTTACCATGGGGAGTGCTCTGAGGAATTGTTCGGATTAATCCCAGCCGCCAAATTTCACGAACGCACATCGCGGCAGAACTCCCGATACCATCCACACCATCTGGATGATTGGCGGTCCACCACTGTGCGATTTAGAAGATGTTTTCTTCCTCGCACAACTTCCTTGTGGAATAGTTTACGACCAGCAATTTTTCCGGACCGATACGACTTAGGGACCTTCAAGAAAAGAGCCTACTCCTTTTTAAAAGGCCGGTAACGCATCTGCAATTCCCCTGGTGTTGCGGTTGTTCATGGGCGGCGGTAGTCACTTACCATCAGGTGAGCCGCATGCTCGTTTGCCCCCTCTCCTATAAAAAAAAGAGGTAAACCTCTACTTCACGCTGGTTTTCTGTGACGTCGTGGTACCACCCCGGTTCGAGCCGGCCCATCCGTGCGACAGCTAAAGCTGCCGCGTGGCTCTACCGCTGTTTTTTGTTACTGTAAGCCCTTTTTCTTTTGGTGGAAACAAAATCTATATGTGGTTGAAAATTGGAGGTAGTCTGATTTATCTAGTCTCCTAAGACCGAGGGGGCTGCATAACTCTTAAAATATTCAAAATTAGAAATTAATTAAATATTAATGAGATGATAGTAATTATGATATTTTCTCAATTATTAAATAAAATAATTACAGTTTTTAATAATTGGGTATTTCACAATTATCGTAATGAATATTGATGACCTCCAATTTTGTAGACATTTAATGGCATTTAACACATTTTATTTATACAATTTACTTTAACAGAAGGGTATGTCGATGATGATGACATTACTTTAATAATATAACATCATTGCTAAACTCATATTCTATGCAAAAAAAAACTTATGTTAGTTACATACTTATTTTATTTCCTGGTACAAAATATTAAAGTGAAATATTTTTCTGTTATGTTTTTCAGGGTGTCATGGTCATTTGACAAAGATGGTGTCTAGTAAATTTAACTTAAGGGAAAAAAGTGAACCACAGTCCTATGGTATTGGACTGAAAGAATTGTGGGAAGTTAAACCAGAGGTGTGTATTAGTTTATAAAGGCTACATATTAATAATTATAATATATAGTGTTAATTCTAACGACACTCAGGGGACCGTGCATATTTTGACTTTATAGAGAGTTGTTGTTAAATGGAATAAAGAAAAATCTGTATTAGAAAAAGAAAAAGTTTATTTCAGACGAGTGTTAGTAATTACATAAAAGCAATTGTTATTTGAATGCTATTGCGTAATTGTATATTATTTAGTAATTGTGTTGTATTTTTTTTATTTATTTTATTCATATTTTGCGATATTGAGTCATCTTGGTGATAAAGAATGTACTTTTTCAATGATTTTGTCGCTTCAAGAGCTTCTTTAATGCTCGGCGGAGGCTCAGGCTCATCTTCTTCATCTCCTTGTTCTTGATCCTCAGTTTTTCTTACCAAATCCAAAATTCCTTTATCTGTGAGTAAAGTTGTTGTAAGCAGGCAGTCGTTTACTTTGACGTAGGTTTGAAGATTTTCTGTAAAATTTTCTGCCATGTTGAATTGTTGAATCCACTCAGTTAATGGAAGGTCGTTGTTGCTATCAAACTCCGGTTCCGTTTCCACCTCATCACTCATAGAATTTGTACAAAGTCCAGCATGTCGAAAAGAGTGCTGTATAGTTATAGGTGTCACCTCTTCCCAGGCTTTAGATAAAAATTTTACTGCATGCAGTATATTAATTCGAATTGAAGTCTTACCATTCGATTAGCTCCATCAATAATAATGTTACGAGCTTGGGGTTCGAGACAATTAAAAACTGCCGATTGAATTACCAAAATTAACACTTTAATTACACAACACTAATTACGATCTAAAATCACACAGTTCGCCGTTATTTCGCTTCGAAGTATTCTCTTGTATCGCCAATTCAATACTGCCCCGGTCGTGGTTTATGCCGGCCTTATATAGGGCCTCAGATATTTTCTAGAACCTTCTACTGTAGCGACATCTAGAATGTTCGAGTACATATCGGTCCCGAAATTTCTGGAAGGATCTCGACTCTCCTAGTTCTGCTACTCGACACTAGAGGGCGCTAGTGTAACTAGTGTTGCCATGTACAAAACATTAATAGTGGCGCGCAACACTTTCTTTTACTCGACACTAGAGGGCGCTAGTGTAACTAGTGTTGCCATGTACAAGACATTAATATTGGCGCGCAACAATAATATC
The DNA here is from genome assembly GCA_963668995.1 of Parnassius mnemosyne. Classification (NCBI taxonomy): domain Eukaryota; kingdom Metazoa; phylum Arthropoda; class Insecta; order Lepidoptera; family Papilionidae; genus Parnassius; species Parnassius mnemosyne. The sequence continues at coordinate 27,583,142 of CAVLGL010000083.1, forward strand.
CTTCCGTAGTAACCCTTGAGGAATTTAATCACACTTTGATCCATTGCACTAGTCGTATTTGGAGGAAGAAATGCCAATTCTATGTTTTGAGGGTTTGTATAAGAGGGTGGGCAGGGCACTTTCGCAATTCTTCTTCAAAAAGTTGATCATCCAAGCTGATTTATTAGCTGTATACGTCACTAGCAATTTTTTAATGTTCTTAAAACACAGTGGATTTTTCGATTTTCCTGTCACCATCAGCTTTTTTTTCTGTGCCATCCATATTAGCAGTCACAAGAACTGTAATACGCTCCCTGGAGAGCTTTCCTCCCACACACTTTTCCTCTTTAAATTTCAGAGTTTTATATGGGGTCAACATATAGAAAATTCCTGCTTCATCAACATTAAAAATTTCACTTGGAGCGTATTTTTCTGACAATTTTGTACTTTTTATTATTTAATTGTTGTCGTTATTGAGAGTGGGTATAATGCTATATAGAGTGTATCATTGTATGGAAGACAAGCTAAACCAACCAAAGCCAAGAGATTTCGACGCTTTAAGGAGAAGAAAGAAGAGAAAATATCATCTTCAGTGTTACTGCATTGCTATATAAAAGAATGTTTCCTTTGAGTGAAATTTAATATCTTCAATATTTAATACTCTTTACCTCCATGGCCCGTTCGTTTTTTCCAACATGTGGTTATTTTGCAAAAACCGGCCAAATTGCAAAGAAAGTTCAGAATAAGTAATACAGGCGAAGTAGGTGGGTAGTGGTAAAGTATTACCTTCATGTCCCGTTAGTTTTTTCCACCCTGTATATAATTATATAACATATTTTGCCATGTATTGGTGGCGTAAGAGTAATTTAATCCATTATAAAATCCCATGTCGTGCTGTGTCTCTCATAGGAGATGACAGGGAAGCAGAAACAGGAGATGGGCAGCAGTACCTTCCTAAAAAAAACTCAAAATAATTAAAAACTGAGGTAGCCAACTCGTCTGCCGAACAAGGCAACTGTGCTAGATATCCCTCTCCCAAAGTTTATTGAGGACTATTTTCAGCGGCCGACTTTTGATAAGTTATGATGAATGAATGATCTTAATTTATTACATATTAAATTACATATAGAAGGAGCACAAACTTATTTATTAATTGCTTAGTATTAAGAAGGGCAATTTGCCCATCTTTGGGGTCGTTATTATCAGTGCCGCTGCTTTTTCAACAAGAGCAATAGAATAGGGTACCAGGAAAAGAAAATGACTTATTTTTGTATTAAATTTAAAGTAAGTAATATTCGAGCATGTGTACTTCCCATGGCTGGGCAGGCCTACTCACATTTCTTTGAGTTATTTTTTTATAGTATAAGGGTGACAAACGAGCACACAGTCCACCTGATGGTAAGTGGTTGCTGTGGCCATAGACATCTACATCTATCTTCGTTTGCGAATTATAATGCAGATGCGTTATCAGCCGTGAGGACTAAGATAGAATGCCTCTATTCCAGTTAAATAGGTCTCTGGTTCTCTACACTTACCATACGAAACAGCAGCGTTAAGCTGCTATTTTGAACTGGTATTCTGTGAGAGCGTGGTCCTTCCCCAGTCGAGCCGACCCATTCGTGCTACAACTATACTATTAATATAGCTGCAGCGTGGCTCAACCACGTAAATAAATAGTTATAGTACGATTAATCCACCACACTGCTCCAGATTGTGTTCATATATTTTCGAAATATTTTATTGTTCGGACATGAAGTTTCCTCACGATGTTTTCCTTATCCACTGAACAAGTAGTAAATCGGCAGTTAAAATTTTCTAGTAACAATTTCATCCCGGGTTGCTCGCGTACTTCGCTAAGACTCTAAGTTGCTAGAGAAGCGGTATTGTAGTAATTTATAATATAAATTAAATTTTTTTCAGCATCACAAACCAGGTTTAGTCGAGCATACAGTGGGCTGGCCCTTAGATAAAAACACTTATGGTGGTTCATTCATATATCACCTTAATGCAGCAGAGGGTGAGGCGCCATTAGTTGCTGTTGGATTCGTAGTTGGCTTGGACTATGTCAACCCATATTTAAGTCCTTTCCGAGAATTCCAGAGATTTAAGTTACACCCATATGTAAAGCCAATGTTTGAAGGTAAGCTTATTAAAATTACATTATTTTTTACTTACTACTAACAAATTTTCGTCAGTTTTACTTATCTATTGCTTTATATCTACACTTATAAATAAAATTGAAATGTCTGTCTCTAATATTGAAATACCTGGCTTCTATTAAGCTCAGGTGGTTATTTGCATGCTATTAAGAAATAAACAATTATTTTTTACAATTTCGTCTGTTTGTCTGTCTGTCTGTCCGGGCTAATCTTCGGAATGACAGAACCGATTGTGATGAAACTTTATGAACAGATATGCAATGCCAGGAGGGATCTAGGCTATATTTTAAACGAAAAAATTAAAGACTTTTTTTTTTTTGAAAGAAAGAAAAATTGTTATAATAATTGTTTTTGATTGGGGTGGGTTTCTAGTATTAAAATATATATTATTATTTAATTTATTATTGTCCAGTAATTCATTTGCTAAAGAAAACTCATGAAAACCTTAAAATAATAAGTATGTGTTTTACATATTATACTGTGTATCAAAAATAAAATGCTACATTTTTATAAAATTGCTATAAATTTAATTTCGTTGTTAGAAACAGAAACAGAACGGGACTTTTTTTTTTAATAACAGCTTACAATTATGTATGTTACACAATTAACCACACAAAACAAATTAGACATAGCTTGGTAATGATCACCTTATTCCCAAGGGTTATTATCATCCATAAATTCCTTCATATTATTATAATAACCCTTTTTATACAAACTTTGTTTAATAAAGTTTTTGAACTTTGAGCAGCTCAAATTTTGTATATTTTCTGGGATTTTGTTGTAAAAGCGTATACATCGCCCCAAGAATAAATTACTGACACTCGGTGGAGTCGAGTAACTGGTACTACTAGCTTGTGTCTGTTCGTAGTATTTACAGAATGAATATCACTTTTCTTGTATAACTACCTTTATTTTTAAGTTAATATATTAATTTCCTTAAATTTTTGTCGGAGTTACTCTTTAGGTTTTAAATCATAGATTGCTTTAAATAAAATTAATTTTACGGATTTTATCGCGTATATTAACTGTGTAATTGTGTATTTTAATCTGGAGGTAGCCGTGGTTAACTATGACATTGGGATGTCATATTCCTCAGTCCCCCCCGTCACCATGGGTGCTGTAAAGTGCTCGAAACGTCGGGAATATAAAATAAGTTAATATACGCGATAATATCCGTAAAATTAGTTTAATTTAAATGTGTAGTGTTCGCGTAAATATAAGAAATCATAGATTGCTCTTATGGCCCTCTTGTGTAAAACAAATATAATTTCAGTGTCAGTCGCGTATCCCCATAGCAAAATACCATACGACATTATGCTATGGAATTAGCTAAAGTAAACAAGTCTAGCTGTTTCCACACTGGTAAGATTTCTATATTTATGGGGGCTCTATTGAAGTTTACATTCGTATTTAATTGTTTGACATTTGGAGTTATGAATTTCATACATTTCGTTTTAGTGCCATTTAAATGCAAGTTATTAACATTAAACCAATTTACTAATTTAGATATAGCATTATTTACTTCGTCATATTTTAATAATTATCGTTTTAATTTGAAAATTATTGAAGTGTCATCAGCAAATAATACTATATTAGGGTTATCCCCTACTATGTAAGATAAGTCATTAATATATACAAGAAACAGAAATGGGCTGAGAATTGAGCCTTGAGGCACGCCCATTTGTACTATCAACCCAGAAGAGCTCATACTATTAATGACAACTTTTTGCGTTCTGTTACTTAAATATGAAACTAATTTAAGAGCTTTACTTCTTACACCACAGTGTTGTAGTTTCCTGATTAATGTTTCATGGTGAACACAATCGAAGGCTTTGGATATGTCACAAAATATACACAAAGCATCCCGTGAATTGTCCCATGCATTGAAAATATATTTAATCAGCTCAACACCATCACCAGTGGTCGAGCGACCCCTTGTGAAACCAAATTAATTTTTATGAAGTAAACTATTTACATTAAAAAGATTACCATTTGATCAAGAATAATTTTTTCATAATATTACTAATTGTTGGCAGTTCAGGAATTGGTCTAAAATTGGCGGGGTCTAATGTACTACCAGATTTAAATAAAGGTATTACTTTACTATGCTTCAATAAATCAGGAAACATACCATATTCGATACTAGTATTAAAAATAAAAAAATTCTTTGTACACGCATTTACATTTTGTTTAAGTAATGATTCGGCGACGGCAGGAGAAATATTCAATGATTTAGTGGTTAAGATCGGAATATCAGTAAAATATTTCTCAAAAACCATTGCAACATCCTGATCTGATTCAGTTAATTTGTTGTTAAACCGGTAGTATGAATTGCGAGAGTTGGCCTTACCAGTTTCACTATTAATATTATACTCCATGTCATTTTAATTTTGGCTGTGGAGCACATTTAAATATTTTTGAATATTTTTTTTCAATCTAAATTCGACGCTAGGGTTATTTATATGACCTTTCATGGTAAAGTTTATATAACTTACACAAATAATAGTAATTTACGCAAATGCCTTAATAAAGTTAATTAACGAATTGATTGAGTTGGTGTTCGAAATAGTAACCCAAGAGCAATTGAAAAGAAAAATTAAGAATATAAAAGATACATTTTTTACATAAATATTATATATAATTCTCGTGTAGTCACAGTCCCATCAGGTGGACTGTGTGCTCGTTTGTCGCCCTTATCCTATAAAAAAAAAAACATTTGCCGGTGTTAATTATTGAGAAATTATCCAATATTATAATATTATTACTTTCACTTCTTTCCAATATGCTGATGCGTCACATTGCAAGGTTTTAGGAGATGTTGACGACAGCTCAGACCAGCTGATAGACGATGACGACAGTAACTTTAGCTTTTAAGGCGCTTAGGTAAACAAAATAATTTGAGGTTTATATCAACGTCAAAACACTTTTTTCTTTGTTCCCACTAATAGTTCACATGTGCAGACACTTAACACAAAATTACATCACAGTTACCTGTCAACATCTGCTTCAAACCATTATTTACGCGATAAAATATGAGCAACAATCCGTCGACGGTCACGTTCCCGCCTAAGTCCCGGTATATTGTTTAAAGTGGTGTGTGTTGTGGCGCAGGTGGCAGCCGCGTGGCGTACGGCGCGCGTGCGCTGGTGGAGGGCGGCTGGCAGTGCGTGCCGGCGCCGGCGTTCCCGGGCGGCTGCCTGGCCGGCGACACCGCCGGCTACCTCAACGTGCCCAGGATCAAGGGCACGCACAACGCCATGAAGAGCGGTCAGTCTCAACTCTGCTTATTGGCTACTGTTTTTGAAGTGCAAACTTCTTTAGAACCCTTTTGTTTTGACACTCATCTATTGGATTTAGCCTGCGAGGGAATGAGATAGAATTTTAAATTAATCGTCTTCAGACCATCTAGCGTCTATTTTACGTACCAAGTTGAGAGTCAATTAATTTTTGTTCAATAAAATGACCATACCAATAGAATAAAGAAGATGGCGATATAACAAAGATAAAGCAATTTTACTCGAAAGAAAATATTCTTTTGATTTATCACATTTAGGCTGGAATCACACATCCGGAACACCTCTCTGAATTCATAATCTAAATTCATATTATTAGTCAAGAGAGACCGTAATTGCATACAATTTGACTATGCTCCACTTACATTCTGATTTTTTCAGATTATGATTGTCTGGTCAGTGTCCTTCTGTAAGAATGTAACGTTTTGAATTCCGGATCAAAATATTACTGCGCGCCACAATTAATACCACTAGCGCCCTCTAGTATCGAGTAGCAGAACTAGGAGAGTCAAGAACGTTCTAGAAATTTCCATGGAAGAACTGTCTGGAACTATCGACGCCTAGTCAATCGAGACCCATACGTACTCGAACATTCTAGATGTTTCTACAGTAGAAGATTCTGGAAACTATCTGACGCCCTATATAAGGCCGGTATAAACCGCGACCGAGGCAGTATTGAATTTGCGATACAAGCGATTACTTCGAAGCGATACAACTGCGAAGTAAAATGATCAGTAGTATAATTGTGTTTTATTATTATCAACTTTGGTAATTCAATCGGCAGTTTTTAATTGTCTCGAACCCCAAGCTCGTAACAAATTATGATTTCATAACGTGCGTTTTTCTACACGTTTGAAAACGCGAGCACACACAAACTCCGGTGTGGAATCAGATTATGAATTATTTTAGTTGACCTCGTAGAGTCTTGCGACTTGTGAAGTTATAATGTAGAAATGACTTTCCCTTACTCTGTTTACATTAAGAAGATGAATCCGGTGTATTCGATTGCGTCTCTTTTTTATTATTATTTAAAGCTAAAAGTAGTGTGTTGAGTCCTCTCCTCTTCCATATCTGAGACGTGTGCCTGAGCCGAGAAATACGAGACCTCTAATTTATCTGAATTTTTAAGGTATGTGTGAGGCAGCTTGCCGGAATTCAAATTATGAATTCCGACTCTGAATTCAGAGAGGCATTACGAATGTCTGAGTCCAGCCTTAAACTTACGCTCTACAGGTCTAAAAATAAGGATTGTAACATTTTTGCTATAAAATTGAACTTTTATTTTATATTTTATGCTGTACTTGTGATTGAAAATTATCATATTATTTAAATCATATGCCGCGAAATATTTTTATTTTATATTTAATTTAATTTGAAGGCCTTGTTTTAGATTTGTTTTATTATGGTAAAAAATATTGTGTATTTTTGTATATGTAACTAAATGTACTTTAAAGTGAATTTATAACTATATCAATTTTATAAATATTCAGGTATGCTGGCGGCCGAATCGGCGATGGAGCTTATTCTGTCAGGTGAAGCGACGCACGACAAAGGCGTAGTTCCAACAACATATGAAGACAAATTGAAGGAATCATATGTATATAAGGAGTTAAAGGTACGACAAGATACTTCTCCCGCGGATAAAGAAATAAATGTATGAGGATAAGAGAATGAATGAGATTATAAATTCTGACGACTCTATACACTCTCTCTTGCACACTGTAGCTGTCTATACTCACACCCGCTGTTAACGATTACAGAAATAATGTTATTCATGCGTAATATGCATAATACAATAAAAAGAAGTGTGTTATTTAAAGGGTCAGCATAGTATTCATGTTTTTGTCAGCAGATAAATGTAACCTAGCAGCAGAAATAGATAATTGGTCAGCAAACAATGGCTAGCAAACATTATTAAATCAATCGGCAGTTTTAGACATTCTGGACAGCTGTAAATTTTTTAGTACAGCATATTAATTATACGGGGTTATTTTGCAATAACCGGCCAAATTGCAAAGAAGGTTGAGAATAAGTAACATAGGCGAATGGAGAAAAGAACATTAATAAAAAAAAATCAACATTCTTATCTTTTAAATTAAAAATACGTGGCAATGCATTATTTTAACTGATATTACTGGGCACGCACACATTCATAAGGGTCGATTGGTAGGCGAAAACATCGTTGCCCATAAATCACATTAAATTTGGGATAATTTCAAATAAAAGTACTATATATATATATATATATATAAGCCTTACTTACGCGTATTTTCAAAAAGTGCAATAACGGTATTATATCATTATTTATATATTTGATCTTAAGTTTAATATTTGGCTACTTTTTGAATAATAACCCTGTATAAGCTGCATTGAGTGACTCATGTTTATAAAATTTTGGTAAGCGACTAATCTAATTTTGTGCCCCCCACCTTTTACCTCCGCCGGAGTGTTATTTAAAGGGTTAGCATAGTATTTGCTAACCAATCTTGAATCTTGCTAATCGAGTAGTTATTTTGCGGATTGACTATTTATTACGCTAACTCATATTCTTGTAAGCTACCTATTTATGATTAAATTACTGAACATTATCAAGATTATTTGCGAAACAAGAATTGCCGAATGTTTTTTTTTAACATCAAACAGAATCTTTGAATGCTAACTCTTTAAATACTCTTTTTTGTGGGTAACCAAATTTTATTACGGTTTAACATTTAATTACTTCTCAATAAAAAATAATGTGTATAAACGTTTTTTTGTTAACTTTTTTCCTTGTTACTTCTGGTCTAAGTTAATTTGATCTGAATACAGGCCTCCCCCATAGATTGCCTCATAGGGGGGATATTTGCGATAGTTGCCACGCTTGGCAAGCGCCAGTTTATTTTTTATTTTTAGTCGTTATTAGGAAGACGCTGCTGGTCATCTCCTAATTTGTTTGGCCTAAGTAAAGGAACATAACTGTTCAATATTGATTTACATTTTACATCCCTTTTATAATATTGCTTTGAATATTCCATTGGTATGGTATGTGCAGAAAAAAATATTTCATAACCAACATCTGGCTCATTTTCTAGCTATCTACTCTAGGAATCTAATTACAGGTAACACGCTTTACGATCATGTAATCTTCACACTATACTTGATGAGGAAAGCTTACGCATTGTACGTACGAATGAGACTCAAAGCAGCGATTTGTCAAACTTATTAGTACACTTGTGGTAGCGGTATCAAGTGACGAGGTTCTCTACGGACTCTCATGTAATGCCTTCAACTTAATTTTAAAATAACGAATTCTGGATTCGAAAAAATTGCTCTAATAAAATATTTATTAAATTGGAGACAGTTAAATCATAATTTTAGGATTCATGATTAACAAGAGCATACCATTCTTTGCAGCAAGTACGCAACTGTCGCCCATCGTTCCACACGAAGTTAGGCTTGTACGGGGGTATTGCCTACTCCGCTTTCTCTACACTGGTTCGTGGAAAGGAACCCTGGACTTTTAGCCATGGTGGTAAGTATCTTTGGTATAAAATTATAATTCACTAATACTTAGGTACCTACAAGAAAAAAGCCTCCCTTTCTTAAAAAGCCGGCAACGCACCTGCAATTCCCTTGGTGTTGTATTAGTTCATGGGCGGCGATCGCACTTATCATTAGGTGAGCCGCATGCTCGTTTGCCCCCCTTTTCTATATAAAAAAAAAAAACTTGTAGAATGTTACAATAGCATCAAACATCGATTTTTTTTATTAATATGACTTATATTTTAAAATGTTATATTTAATTAGTTGTGACATAGGTATAATTCTTAATACACTTCAATTTCTTGATTATAAATTTTATATAAATTATCTTTGTGCAAAATGTACACAACTGATGTGGAGGAAAGATTTTCGAGATTCTCTAATACTCTAAATACAAGGTATAAACACAAGCTTGGAATGGCCACTTACTCCATAGATTTTGTAATTAACTTTTGGGAAATAAAATCCCAGTAAATTGTCAATCTATGTCAATCAACAAATTTGTATACAACAAAACTGTATAAAAAGTAGTAAAATAACAAAAATAGGGAAGGCCCGCCGACTGCCCGGTTGTCCGATGCTGGAAAGGGAAGGGAGGAATTAAGGCATGTTATTTCTGCGCAAACAATTACAGACATAACATATCTGCGAATTTCTCAATGGTTTCTTTATTTTCTGTTGAGCTCATGGTAAATACAATACAATTTTAATTATAGGTGCTGACCATGCGAAGCTGAAGCCAGCTAAAGAGTGCCAGCCCATCGAGTATCCCAAACCAGATGGTGTTGTTACATTTGATCTGCTGTCATCAGTTGCTTTGACAGGCAAGTCTCTCTATTCAATTTAGATTTTTTACGATAACAGTGTTGATGACGATGGAACGCGATTCAGACAACGTTTGTAACTTACAAAATATTGTCAGTTGCTATAAACTGCGCAGGAGATATAATGCCACGAGTGTAAAGACATGCGCATAATAATATATTTTTGACAACTTTATTGTAAGATGCTGTATTATATAGCGTGGTTGGCAACCCTATACTCATTACTTGTTGCCTGTCCGTGCATGAAGTAACACTTGTGCGATAAAATTGAGGGTAGTTTCTAGGATAGTGTCACAGTAAACACAGATCAGACTAAATAAACAATTAGTGTTTTTTACACAATGCTTGCTTGTTGCTTCAACCTAGGGCTTGCGGCGTAGCAGTCAGATAGTCCCCACCTCTGGTACACGCGGTTAATTATTGGTATATATAGTATATATAAGTTTTCAATTTTTCAATGAGAATTGAAAATTCTGTTTAATCGCCACAGGTACAATAACAATTTACACTTGTTGGTATCAGCCAGCGAAAAGTCGCTTACAATCCTGCCACGTATATGTGAAAAACTCCATATAATATATTCCATGTGTCACAGGCCTTTAACTTCTACTTAAACTGTGGTTGCCCATGTGACTGCCAAGCGTGCCAACTATGACAAATACTTCGTTATGAGGCAATCTATGGAGAGGCCTGTGTTCTGCAGAAGATTTTTGATAGACTGTTATTAATTAATTAAAAAATTTAAAAATGTTGCCAGTTTTCCTCTTCAAATTCTGATTTTATGTTCCAAAAATTAAATTTTCCTAAGAAAAATAGTTACTTGTCTAGTTACTAAGGTCTGTCTATACTAATATTTTTTAATATCAAATTTTGTCAAACAAATATAAATACATATTATATGTACAACAAAAATGCAATATTAACAAGTATAATTATTCATTCCAACAGGAACAAATCATGAAGCGGATCAGCCGCCACATCTTACCTTAAAAGATGACACGGTACCTGTTAAGAGGAATCTCGCAGTTTTTGACGGTCCCGAATCAAGGTTCTGCCCGGCAGGTTAGTATTAAATATTATTTTAGAAACAAATTGGAAAATGTTCTGTGTGGGGGAGAATATGCCAACCTTCATACTTCAACTTCATCTGCTATGGTGATTGGTTACTGCTGACTGCCACATACGTCGTACTCATGAATGAGTGCTGCTTGCTCTGGTCTGTTCATGTATGCAACACATTATTAGTATTAATTGGAAGTAGTTATGTAAAAAGTATTTAACCCAAACTCTGGTTTAAAATGAGTATATTATAAAAACTAAAATAACCTATGGGGTTAACACTTTCTTATAAGTAAATACCATAAGAGAATTACTTCTTTAAAAGCAAAATTACAAAGAAATCCAGTAAAGCCACTGTCAACTAAACTTCAAACATCTAACATTCAAAAATCAATCCAGAAACTATTTACTTGTGTGCTAGGTAATTTCTGCGTGATAGTGTAGAATTTTGCATATTTGGGTTGTGTAATTTTAAGTCGTGGTCCTTCACTCCTGGCCGTATGTAGAAGCTCAAGGTCGCTAAGCGAGCTATGGAGAGGGCTATGCTCGGAGTTTATCTACTTTATAAATTTAGAAATGACGATATCTGCAGTTGAATTAGAGTGACCGACATGCCCAACGGATTGGTAAGCTGAAGTAGCAACCGGCCAACTATATATTATATAGCTCGAAGAACTGACAACCGATGGGGAAAAAAGGTTCTCGAGTGGCACCCTCGTACCGGCAGGTGGAAGTGTAGGGCGACCCCCCATAAGATGGAGTGGCGACCTGGTAAGAAAAATAAATAGTTTTCATTTCATTTACTGTAGGATGAGGTTTCAGTATATTATAGGTATTACATATCTCCCGTATTATCTACAGGCTGTGAGGCCTAACATCTCAGTCCCCAGAGGTGACAATGCATCTGTAGCATTTTTTGGTTGAAGTTTGCTGCTGATGTCTATGGACTGCAGTAGCCACTTACCATCAGGTGAACTGTAACTTCGTTTGTCACTTCAGTTTTATAAAAGAAATAGTAGATCGATAATTTTTAAGAAACACTATTTCTATGTTTACATAGAAATAGAACTCACGCTAAAGTGAACAGGTTATAATTAGGCATGAGCTATACCCGTTACATTTAATACCCGGCCTTAAACGTGCGGGTATCGACATATACCCGGTACGAAAACCCGGTATCGAAATACGTATAGGTATGTTCAGGGCTGACCTTAGCGGCCTTCTTTTGGAAACTCTTAGCGGCCTTTGAAACATTTTGATAACCTTTTTTTCTCACGGGCGACCTCCAGAGGCCGGCACTGGGTATGTCGAAATATCATACGATGTTTAACAGTAAAAAAAGAAAATATAGACGAATGAAAACTATATTTACTACAAGGCGCTGAATGATATTCATGATAGGTACCTATACTCAAAAGTTACCATTTATGTGCTAACCAGTTATCAATTTTTTTTTGGACAATATTTTTATCTAAACAGAATGTTTTTATCTAAATGTATATTTTTGATTCAAAATCAAATTTCATTGTGTATACGATTTCGTTCGGCGCGTAGTTCGTGAGATACCGATAATACCTATAAGGTACCGGATCTCTGCCGTACATATACCCGGTCTGCGTACAACAAAGTTCATGCTGGGTTTTGAGACCTGTACCAGTATATATGACTCATACCTAGTTATAATGACAACAGGCCTATGCCTGCTAAGGACTTCGACTATGGAAAAAACTGATGTTCATGATAATGAGATAGTAAATAAAATAACTTGTAAAATTTATTTTTAGTAGGAATGATAAAGAGAATGTTAGAGACTGATATGAATACATAAATCAAAATAAAAAACTGTATCTACTTTGTTTTATTTTTCAGGTGTGTATGAATTTGTACCTCTAGAGACAGGGGAGGGTGAGCGGCTACAAATCAACGCGCAAAACTGTATTCACTGTAAGTTTTATATTGGCTATGCTTTTTAACTATAGTGTGTCTTGTGTATGCTGTACGTCGTTGAGAAATTTCATGTTCATTTTGTAGTACGGCCACTAAGTAGGTAGCATAGGGATTAGTGATGTTATAGTTGTAATACGAATGGGTCGGCTCGACCGGGGAAGAACCACGCTTTCACAGAATACCAGCGAAAAATAGCTCAATGCTGCTGTGTTTCCTATGGTGGGTGTAGAGAACCGGAGACCCATTTTACTGGAAACGAGGCATTCCACCTTAGTCCTAGGGTGTGGCAACGCATCCGCATTTTGATTATTAATCAATGATAGATGTAGATGTCTATGGGCCACAGTATCCAGTTAACATCAGGTGGACTGTGTGCTTATTTGTCACCTTTATTCCATAATTTTTTTTTATAGGATAGGGTGACAAACGAGCACACAGTTCACCTGATGTTAAGTGGCTGCTGTGGCCCATAGACATCTACATCTATCTTCGATTACGAATCAAAATGCAAATGCGTTGTCACCCGTGAGGACTAAGATGGAATGCCTCGTTTCCAGTAAAATGGGTCTCCGGTTCTCTACACTCACCATACGAAACAAAGCAACGTTAAGCTGCTATTTTACGCTGGTATTCTGTGAGAGCGTGGTCCTTCCCCGGTCGAGCCGACCCTTTCGTGCTACAACCATAATATAGCTGCATCATGGCTCTACCACGTCTATTTGCCTATGGACAAATTCATTTACTATCAGGGTTGACTGTGTGCTTATTTGTCACCCTTACTCTGCAAAAGCTAAGGAGGGTTTCGAATTTAAAATAAGTTAAAATTAAACGCGATGATATTCGTAAAAGTATTGTTGTTCAATGAGTGGTATTCGCGTTAAAATTGAGAACTCGATAGTGTTATTAAATTAATTACATCTTACTTAATTTTCAGGTAAGACGTGTGACATTAAAGATCCTTCGCAAAATATCAACTGGGTCGTTCCCGAAGGTGGTGGCGGCCCGGCTTACAATGGGATGTAAATTTATTTAAGTAACTTAATAAATAAAATTTACATATGACACTTAGTTATATAAGATTGAGTCATATGTTTAAACAAATGTTACAATAATAGTTTTAGCACATCAGAATATCATGGAGATTATAATATTGTACAACTTATTAACATTGCAAGGCGATGTATACTTTATTTTTATATGTAAATAAAATTAAATGGTAGCTTAATTTTTATAAAATTATATTAAATCAAGCATGTCCATAATTTATATTGGGATTAGTAGTTTAACAATTTAAAAGTTCTTAAAGAACGATTATAAAGACTACCCTCAAATAACTTCATACATATTTTTGCATCGAATGTTGTTTGAATGGCGGAATTTTTGAAGATTGTATTTGAAAATTATTCAATATTCAATTGAGTGATTTGCAACTATTTTTTTTGACTGACAAAACTTGATAAAACAATAATTGTATTCACGTAAAATCTAAAAGTGAGTATGGTTTTAGAAAGATTCCAAAACCACACTCACTTTCTTAGATTTCTAAATCTAAATATGATAACCATTTTCATAGATCTTTGTTTAATACTTATTGGACGTTTTTTAATTTAACTCTAGTTAATAAACAATAACAAGCAATAACCACAAGTGGGCTTCTTTTTAAATAAATGTGTGCTTTTTAGTATCCACCAATCTGTGCTGTAGTGAATTTAATTCGGGTGTAGAAACGAATGATGTAAATATTTTTGGATGGTTTTTGAAGGTAGAATCAAATCATGTTAACAGAAATATCTCATTGTGGTGCTCGAAGCTTGTGTTCATATTTGATAAGGTTCGAATAGATTCTGAATATTTTATCTGTATGTATGTATTATCACACATTTAAGTGAATTAAAGTCGTTATTAGATTAAGTGTTAATTTTATATAAATATTGATACCAATAAAGTGTATATTTTGAATAAAGGTGTATTTATTTAAATTTACTCATTAAATAGCTGCTTTTATACATACGCTCTTTAATAGCTGCCTTTACACATTGGTACGCTCTTTAACGCGTGAATCGGCTTTCACGCGAGTAAGAACGTGCATGTAAAGATAGAAAAGGAGAACGATATTTTGTGTGCGTTTGTGCGCGTGTGCTCACGTGTGCGCGCGTATGTGTGTGTGTACCTGTGAGTGTTTTGTATGTTGTACAATATCTTTTAAACGAATCAACCGATCGAGGTGGGCGAAAGTGTTCACTGAGACTTCAAGCAGATTGGATTTTGAAGTCAAACGCGGCCGCGCCGTTTCAAAGATTAAAAAAATAAAACCATAAAAACATAAATTAAAAATCAAAAAATAAAAATAAATAAAATCTTGAACTGCTCATTGCAGTACAGAACTGAGGAAGCCATAGACGTGGCTTGTCAAACCTTTGCAACCTTCACTAGGTGGTAGGATTCCTTCTGGCTACGACTTCGTCTGGATAGGTACTAGACCTCGTACTTATATCTGCTGCTAAACAGCATTGGGTGCACTGCTGTGTTCCCATGTGAAGGGTGTATAGAGAGCCAGTATAGTTACAGACTGTGGTTCATTTCATCTTAATCTTCAGAGGTGGCTACACATTTGTAGCCTTCAGTGTTTAAAGTTGGCAGCAGTCCATGGACTGTTCGTTTGTCACTTCTGTTTTATAAAAAAAAAAGAATACTGTTCTTATGATCTGTGATTATGCTGATTCCTGATTCCCTAAAGATTATTGCCCGTGCATTTAAAGAATGGCATTAAAATGGCGTCGCCTCTACACACCTCTCGCTCGCACATTGTCGCTATCTATACTCACACCCGTCGGTAAAGACTGCAAAAAATACGTTGCGATAATATGCGTTTTTCGTACGTTCTTCAACTTGTCATTGGAACCAATGCTAACAAAATGCCATAAACTACAAAAAAAAAAACTTCAGTCCGGTTCCGCTAATTTGTTAATATTGATTTTGTTTGTTAATATTTTTGTAAATATTTACATGACAACAAAAATTTTAAAAACATTTTTAAAATTTTTGTTTGTATGTTCGAGCTATCTTCAGAATAGCTAAACCGAATGTAATAAAACTTCACAAACAAATACAGAGCAATACCAGGAGTCATCTAGACTAAATTTTATCCCAAAAATTTTGAGACATTTTAAAATATAAATATTGATAAGATAAATTAAATGGTCTTTAATGATTATGTTAAGTCTAAATAACGCCACATTAATAGATCCCACCCAGGCGCAGCCAGAGCTGGCCGCTAGTTATAAATGATATTTTAAAATTAATATACTCACTTGCGTATACCATTACTTTTTAAATATTTTCCCATTAATAGAAAATGTTTAATCTACCGAAAAATATAACGTTATAACGACATACCGTTATTAGCGGGTTTTCGCTATTGGTACTGTGCATGTTGGTGGTACGGACTCGATGAGCCGCCATTTCTAAACCCATTCTTTATCCGATCCGTGCGGACTGTAATAGTGTTTACACCATTGTGAAAAAGGTTACGGCTGTAGAAAACGTGCACCCTGTTACTTTTTCCACCTTTACCTCTGGGCGGTAAGCACTTAATATATATTGTCCTTTTTCAAGAACATGGGCGGTAATTATTAAAACATACTTTTTGCTAAGCCCAAGCCTTACGAGGTTAAAATTAATAGCTATTATACAAATTATTACAGCACTAATCTAAATAATTCAAACTATATACACAGATATTTACATGGTCATATATGCGCTTTATATACATGCAAAATTCCAAAACATGAATTTAATTTAAAAAAAGATACAAACACTAGATAATTTTTTACGATGCTAACATTGCTCTCACACAAAATACTCTAGACCCGACCCGGAACTATACTGGAAACACGTGGTTTCTCTATAATCACAGCGCGAGGAGCTTAGGCCCCCATCAGCTGCCAGCATGCCTCGATAAGCTATTTTTCTCGTACTTATGGCTGGGCATTAGACTTTTTTGTCGTATTCATTTGTAAACTTTATTCACTGTTTCAATTGTTTAAAACCACTAAAGTGTTTGTACAGTAGGGCTACGATGACTATCCAAGTAGAGAACCAGAGTACGGAGCCTATCCAACTGCAGAGAGGTGTAAGACAGGGTGACGTAATATACTCGAAACTCTTCACCGCTGCATTGGAAGAAGTTTTCAAGCTACTTGGACTGGAAAGGATACGATATTAATGTCAATGGCGAGTACATCACTCACTTTCGATTTGCCGACGATATAGTCCTTATGGCAGAATCGCTGGAGGACCTAAGCACTATGCTCAATGACCTCAATAGTGCCTCCCAACGGATAGATCTTAATGTACATGGACAAAACAAAAATCATGTTTAACGTCCAAATCGCACCTGTGCCGGTAGTTCTTGGGAGCATTAAGCTCGAAGTTGTTGACGAATATGTTTACCTGGGACAAATAGTCCGAGAGAAATACCGGCGACGAGGTTCGCCACCTGTCATGTTCTGTCTCCCGGAGGGGCGAAAAATGAATTGCGGAGGCCCGTCTGGCTACGCTGAATGTATGGAGCAATGAATGATAAGATGAACGAAGTATGCGAAATGATGAATGATAGAGGAATAATGTGTTATATGTAAATGAGACGAAACGAAAGAGAAAGGATGCCACTACACATGGCATGTATACTGCTTACTGGTTTGGTGTAAACGAGACCGGGCGGGCAGCCAGCGGCAAGGGAATCGGTGTCATCCTTTCAGAAAGAATGGGTCAAATGTGTGAAAGAGTATGTAAGCCCAAGGCTGCTATGGATACGAATGAAAGTGGGCTTAAAGAGGTTGTTTGTGCTATGGGTGTACGCCCCAAATATGTCTAAGCCCACTTATATCCGACAGCAATTTTGGGACATGATAAGGATGGTGTTGATGAAATGTAAGGGAAATGAAAATATTATTATGTTAGGAGATTTTAATGGAAGGGTTGGGGTGAAGAGGTCTGGTTATCAAAGGATATTAGGAACGTTAGGTGATGAAAGTATAAATGAGAATGGTGAAGACCTCGTCACCGTATGTGTGGAAAATAATCTTTTTGTGACGAACACTTTCTTTCGCCATAAGAGAATTCACATGTATACATGGGAAAGAGGTGATGACAGAAGCATGATAGATTTCATAATTGTGGATGAAATAATGAGGAACGCAGTGGTTGGTCTTATGCCGAATTAATGGTCTATTCAGGCGTTGGCGGCATCGGACATCTGTGTCTATCACTGCGTTACAGCGTATAAGAATAGAGAGGTTACAAGATGAAGGTGTGAAAGAGAAGTATAAATGTAGACTGAGAGAAAATATAAGTGGTTTGAATGAATTACTCGTATGTATGAATAATTTAGACTTGAAGACTGTATGGAATAACGTTAAGAAAGTTTTGGTAGATGCAGCCACCGAAGTATGTGGTGTAAGTAAGAGAACGAGTGAAAGGAAAAATAATACTTTGTGGTGGGATGATGAGGTACAGATGGAAGTTGAAGCAAATAAGAGAGCATGGCTAGATTTACTAGCAACCAAAGCTGGTAATTTTGGCGGTATGAATGATGAGATTGAAAGAAAAAAGGCAGACTTTAGACGTATAAATAAGAGAGTAAAAGAAGTTGTTGAAAGGAAAAAGCAAGAAAGAACGGATAAGAATGATAGTAGGATATCGGGTAACTTCCAGACAAATATTAAAATGTTCTGGAAACTCGTAGGAACTGCCAGGGGAAAATCAAAACAGCCTAGAATGAATGCTATATGAGGCGAGAATGGCTGTATACTTAATGAAATGAATTTCGAATTTAAGTTAAAGTTTCTAAGTTTCAAAGTTTTAAAGTTCGAAAGTTTTAAAGTTTCGAATTTAAAGAGATGGAAGGAATACTTTGAAAGCGTGTTTATGAGTGAAGAGTCGTCTGAAAAAGTTGTGCAAGGAAGAAAACCTCTCGTAAATTGCAATGTGGTGGACCGCCAATCATCCAGATGTAGGTTATTAAGTATGGTTTGTATGGGTGGTACCTTATAAATAATAGGTATTTATTATCATCATAGAACACAATAACTCTTTATTTAATATGCTCTTTGGTTTTTTGATTAGGATTTGACAGTAAGCAAAGAGAATATAATCACTACGTTATTTCACAGCAAGCATTAAGATGTCAGAATGAATTTTCTACATTTAGTCAAATTTTAAGTCCTGAAAATGATTTCCATAACTTTGCCGATCGTTGTCGCATGCGTAGCGGCGGTATGTACAATTTTTTTTAAATATGTATTTATCAATTATTAGCTTTAGTCCTCCATTATAATCTTAGCCTACGTTAAGTCTAAGCATGCCTTTTACGCTGATTTGATTTGAAGGAGATAAAAGTCAAATAAATTATATGATGATTTATTATTTTTAGCACTCGCACATACAAATATTTTACGGCAAATATACTATAATAAGCTATAATAATGTTCTCCAGACCGAATTTCGAATACGACGGCCAGCCTCAACGGAGACTAGCCATCGGCGCAGGACAGGATTATAGTGGCCAAGTGTATGCGCAAGCACAGGTGCACTCTCTATTCCTTCGCTCTCATAGTCCGATGGAACGGTAAACCGACACGACCGGAGAGAGATCAGGCGCAGGACCGGGACTTTACGTGCTTTCCGAGGCACGGGGTGAAACACCACCAGCTGCCTGTTTCTTGATGGAAAAGCTCAATAACTGATTTTTTGGCCCGACCCGGGATTCGAACCCAGGACCTCATGATCAGCAGTCGCACTACTACAACCACTAAACCAATGAGGCAGTTAAATAATAAAATAAATATAAATATATATAATAAGCTATAATCACAATATCATAATCATCATCATCATCATCATTACAGCCTTTCATAAGTCCACTGCTGAACATAGGCCTCCCCCAAGGAATGCCATAAAACACGGTCCTGAGCCACATGCATCCATCGACTTCCTGCATGTCTTACCAGGTCGTCACTCCATCTCGTGGGTGGTCGCCCTACACTGCGCCTACCGGTACGAGGCTGCCACTCAAGAACCTTTCTTCCCCATCGGTTGTCGGTTCTTCGAGCTATATGGCCGGCCCACTGCCACTTCAGCTTACTTATCCGTTGGGCTATGTCGGTTACTCTGGATCTACTGCGGATATACTAATTTCTGAGTTTATCACGCAGAGAAACCCCGAGCATAGCCCTCTCCATAGCTCGCTGAGCGACCTTGAGCTTCCTCATACGGCCAGCAGTGAAGGACCACGTCTCGGATCCGTTAATCATCACTGGCAACACGCACTGGTTGTACAATTTCGTTTTAAGGTTTTGAGGTATATCATAATCACAGTTCATTATTAATACATTAGATTAATAAGCTGAAGAGGCGACAGGCGGTGATAAAGAAAGTCAAAACCAATAGATATTTGGTTTTATTTAACATAAAAGATTACATAATTTATAAAGACAGATTAGAAAATGACAAAATATAATATGTTACGATGACAAGTATCGACGTTTATAGTAATAACGAATAAAGTTCTATATTATAATAAAAAGGTAAGTATACTGTATTCACCCGCCCTTGAAGCTCCAACGTAATCGTGCAGATATGAAGGAGTCCGCTGTCACGTGTGGAATGGCGAAGACCGACATTATCTGTGTCATGTTCTGTACTGTTGTCATTTTGAACAGTTTCGATTTGTTCAGATTGTGCAAGTACTACTGGTTCATTGCTTACATTCATATCAGGGCGGACATTATTTCCATTATCTGGGTCATTTTCATTTTCCTCTTCACTAATCTGAATCATAGGTAGAAGCGCCAATTGTCTATTAGATCTGGGCATTTTCGGCCGTCTGAACGGACTGCAACACCGCCCAAATTTCGACGGAGTCAAGGCTTTCTCACAGTCCACATACGCCAGACATAGTGGCAAATTGTACTTCTCGGATTTCTGTACAATTTGCCGAAGGGTATGTATGTGATCTATGGTGTTAAAGCCGTTTTGGAAACCAGTTTGTTCGGGAGGCTGGAAGTCGTCGAGTCTGCATGCGAGACGATTCGTAATGACTCTCGAAAACAGCACGTAGACGCGGCTCAGAAGGGAAATCGTTCTGTAGTTCTTCAAGAGAGCGTTGTCGCCTTTCTTGAAGAACAAAACCACCGCACTTCTGCTCCGCGCCTCCGGAGTAGTGCCACCATGGAGGACGGAATTAAAGAGCTTCTGAAGGACTTCAAGTATCGGTTTTCCACCCGCTTTCAAAAGCTCCGCTGTAATTCCATCCTCGCCCGGGGACTTGCCGTCTCGCTCAGACTGACGTCCGGGTTATCTTCGGAATAGTGTCGGATAAGACTTGCTCTTGGATCGTTACTCACACTTGCGTGTGGCTCCAACGATGACGTGTACAGTTACCCATAGAACCTCTCAATCTTACTCAAAATTTCAGATGTCCCTGAAACGACGCTGCCACACTTGCTCTTCAGCTTTGAAAGTTGGCTTTTTCTGGCAGACAGATCTCTAACAAAGACTTTGGAGCCCTGGTTCCGCTCCTTCAATACGAGCAATATTAAAGTTACGTAAGTCCCGAATCATGCATTTGGAGATCTATCTATTTAGTTGCCTGTATGCTGTTAAATTTACTGAAGACTGTAGGTTCATTTCCCATCTAACAGCTATAAGATAAAGAGTTGTTTCGGAGAGTTTTTGTGTTCTTCTGCGGCGGGTCTTGCAAAACTTAGCTCCGACCGCATGGACAGTTTCCACAAGCTTGTCATTCATATCGTCCACTGCACTGTAATCTTCTAGGCACTGAAAACGGTTTTGTAGCTCGAGCTGAAAGGTTTCGGCACTTTGGATTAGAGCACGAGGGCGACGGAGCGTTGACTTCATTAGACGTGACCTCTCCAACTTAACGTTTAGGTTCAGTGTGCCTCACACCATTCGGTGATCACTGCCGATTTTCACCCTCGCGATCACTGAGACATCACTGAACAGTTGTCGTCTGGCCGTCATAATGAAGTCAATCCCATTTTTTGTCGAACCGTCGGGGATCGACCAGGTGCCGCTTCTAAAAAAAAGAGTTCATCATAAAGAGTCCCTCTTTCTCCATGAAGTCGGTCAGCTTCTGGCCCCTTGGGTTTCGTTGCCCTATTCCAAATTTCCCTACCTTCAGCTTACTGTTCTCTCTTGTGTCTAGTTTTGCGTTGAAGTCTCCCATTAACACCGTATAGTGGGATTTGGAGGAATGCATGGCTTTCCAGATATATCCTCATACATTTCCTCCATCTCCTCATCGGTATGTGCTTAGGTTGGTGCGTAAACCTGTATGACCTTCATCGAATACCGTTTGGTGATTCTGAGTATAAGGTTCGCAACCTTCATCGACATACTCTGAATCTTTACAACGTTGTTAACGAGAGACTTGTGGACGATAAATCCGACACCTTCTTCGGACAGATGGTCACCCTCCCGGTGATAGAACAAGTTAGTAGAATCAGGCGTTACTTTGCGGAAATCCATTATATAAAAGCTTTTAGAAAAATTTACTTCGCAAATATCCGCGTTATAAAATAAAATGATGTGTCTAACCTAGTATGAAGAGCACCTCCCGCCCTCCCTCAATTGCGTGCACTATCCCCGTCACCACGCCACGCTTAGCGAGCGAGTTGGCAACCGCAGTTTTTTATTGTTTTGCTGTTATCAGAGAGATGCTGCTGCCCATCTTCTGCCTCAGTTTGCCTTTGTCACCTCTTACGACACCACGGGAAGATATGGGGTAGTGGGTATTCTTACCCGCCACTACACGAGGATCGTATACGAACAACCTAGGTTTAATTAAGGGTGAAAGAAATCATTGTGAGGCAAGAATGCATGTCTGAGAAATAAAAGAAATTCTAAGACTGAACCAATGGCGGACCAATGCGCCATAGCCCCTCAGAAATGAGTGGAGGTCTGCGTCCAGTAGTATATATATATATATGTCGCAGCTAACTACCTTAATTAGCCTTTTAGTTAACAGCTTAGCCTTTTTATTAAAGAACGCCTTTCAATTAGCGGCTTGAATGATATTCAGTCGATGCATCTAATGCAACAGTGCACCATCTTATAATAAATGCAACAGTACACCTATCTTATAATTTCAGCGACAATAGGTTGTGTGGTGCGGATGGATCTGTACTTTAGCCGCTATATTGTTACGCATTAAAGCCGCGCGTATATTTATTAATATAACACATAGTGCATAAGTAGGCATGAATTGGCTGAAACGCATGGGTTGAATATCATTCAGGCCGCTAGTTAATAGCAAAAAGACTAGGCTGTTAGCTAAAAGGATAATTAAGCTAGTTGGCTCCGACATATATACAGCTTATGTAAGTTTATAAAATTTTCAGCTTTATAAAATTGCAGCGCGACGCCATTTTTTCCAGTGTATTGTAGAAGTCATAATGTACTTAATTCTCATTTCTAATTAATGGCCATCCAAAAAATGACGTTTAGTTTTTATCGCGTCAAAAATATCGTCTTAAAATTAATAGCGATTTATAGGTAGAGTTTTGAGACACCCCGAACGGGTTCCCATCTTGTCGTGACGTGAGGGCTTCGTAACCGTGGCTTAATCACCTACGGTGAACAAAAAGGAACCCACTTAGCTGGGCCAAGGTGGCCGCTCCGAGTGGGCTTGCCTTGCCAGCTCCGGACTCGTGGACTGTGGCGGGAGGGGTGTTCTGTCCTCCTTTCCACTGCAACCGAGGTAGATTCGCGGGAAAAGAGGAGTACTGCTATTACGATGCACGACTCCTCTGCGACTCTGGCGGGGCCGCATCGTTGATCCGGTGGAGGTGGGGCCGCTGGGGGAGAGCAGTGACAGTTTAGCAAGACGCCGCTCTCCCAACCCTCCGCGGCCGAGTCTTGGTTGGCGGTGGAGCCATAGACTAGGTCCACCGCTGGCATCAGAAAGATTAGTGTTTCCGATTGCTCGTTTTTCTTGGTCCTATGGCCTCAGCGCATCGCTCACGGGGGCAGTCCATTGTGCAGGTGAAGTTGGAGTTCGAAGAGAAATGCGCGCCTTGCGTTCTGGTGCACCTGAGTTCCCGTGGCCCTGCCAAAATGCGAAGGTGGAATACCATGGGGTTCTAGTCGGTGCGAGTCCGACATAGCGCGTCCTTGCCCGTGCGAGGCGGGTATGCGTAGAAATTCCCCCATGTAAAATAAGGGTAGAGTTCTTTTATTCCTACGGAATATTTTAATAAAGGTGTTGTTATTCTTAGTACTTTAATTTGAGATCAAAAATAAAATAATCAGAAATTTATTGGATCCTAATAAATATCTGAATAAATATCTACCTACAATTTTGTTTGCGTTCTTCTAAACTACTACTTGAATAGAATTGAATTCTTTACGTAACTTGGACTAGTAATTTTTAAGTACATATACAACATGAAAAAAGCTAAAAAACGCGAAAGTCATCTACATCGTAGGGCAGGCTGTTGTTCCACAAATGTTTTGCCTGATATTTGAACCTGAAATCCGAGATATAATAGTCTACATTACGCTACGCATTCGTCACATTAATAACTGTTCCGCTACAAGCGTATAATTATAATAAAGTGGGTAATATTTGACAATCTAGTCAGAACTGGGGACACAGCTGTGTTCCATTTTACGTAACACTTAATTATTAAATGAATACTACGACTACAAATCATCGTTATTTCTGGCTTAATATCTACTGCTTTATTAACTTTTGTATAACTATACGCTGATGTAAGCGTACTGCAGCAGAAATGGGTCGTCTCGACAAGGGAAGGATCTCTCACTATAAAAATAGCAGCATAAAAAAGCAGCATAATGCTGCTGTTTTTCGTATGATATGTGAAATGAACAGGAGACCATTTTAACTGGTAACGAGGCATTTCATCTTAGTCCACAAAGGTGACCACGCAGATGCATTTTATAATCCTTACTTAATGATTTTGGTGCACGTGGACCACAGTATCTACTTACCATTAGTTGAACCGTGTGATCTTTTGCCATCCTTATTCATATAAAAAGGAAGTCTTCCAATTGGAAGTTATTATAGTGGATTCGAATTTTGATAATTCAAATTTCTACGTAATTCGAGTCCAGTGGTATTCTACTATATTAATTACCCTATATATACTTATTTTATAAATGTTTATTTTTTTACCTTTGACCTTGTCTGTCGTTGATCTGGACATTTTATGTCTGACGTATTTTTTTTAAATGAAAATACTAGTAATGCTATTAAAGATTACTAATATTCCGTTTAACCACTTCTGGTAAGTTCAAAATGCTTGTGTTAGAAGTGGTTCATGATAGTAGTTGAATGGCGGATTCGAACCCATGACCTTTCGAGTTCGCAGTCCACGCCCTGCCATTAGGCTACTCAGGTTGGTAATACCACTGTTTATCGAAAGCCATAAGCCATAAGGTTTTTCTGCCCTTTCTCTTGCTACTATTTGCCTTTTACAACACTATGACGAAATGGTTGGACAAATTCCCATGAGCTGTCACCACATGACAATAAACATGGCAAAAAATAGATCCATCAACGCTAATTTTAAAGTCTAAAATCTTAAGTCAGAATATATAATTCACTTGGTTTAAATGAAAATTTGAAATAAATGTCTTAAGCTAAGTTTGCTGATAACAACATTTTCAACTGAAATATATTCTTGTAATAAAGTCTTTCGCCCCTTATACTTTGTTTTGGAGATAGATCATTAAGCATTTTTACGACGGGAATTTGTCCAAAGACTAAACCCTTTTGCTAAAGTCAGCACTGCTATTCTTTTATCATGTTAATGTTCCCTTTGAATGTTTGTTTTTACTTTTTAAATAGAACTTTTGATGTTTTTATATTTGAAAATATTTAGTTAAAAAGTCAGTTATTTTTCATTTTAAGTGCTCTAGCTGGAAAATACATAAAATGGGATTATGTATATGAGGTCTCTGGTTATTCTTTACTTGACTTTGAATATACATGTAACACATAATCTCTTAAGTGAACACATTTTTTGATCAAAGGTATGATGATTATTGAAGTTGGTACTATTTTTTAAATAATCAAATTATTGGTATTTAATGCCATAATTATCAAATCGGAACACTTATCCATCCGTCAGAAACACGTGATTATATATGATTAAAACTAAAACCATAATATGACCTAATACTTTAATAAATTCGCGCTTAACGTGATACTTTAAAAGGGTTAATTTCATGGGGTAAATAAAATTAGGATATTCTAGGTGGTATGATTTCTTTTCTGTACCACAGAAATAGGTTGTAGTTACCACTTATTTCTGCCGCCAAATACGGTTCCGTTATGAAGGGTAGAGAGTCAAGAGGGAACTTAGCCCTCAGAGGTGATGACGCATCAGTAGCCGTCTTTGTTTGATGTTGGCCACAGGAGCCCCTGGACCGGACACTTAGTAATCAGACGGCCTGTAAGTTCGTTCGCATTTCAGTTTTATACAGAGATATTTTAGAGATACTTTTACGTGGTAGAGCCATGCTGCAGCTATATTACTGGTGTAGTTGTAGCACGAATGGGTCAGCTCGACCGGGGCAGGTCCACGCTCTCACAGAATACCAGCGTAAAATAGCACCATAACGTTGCTGTGTTTCGTATGGTGAGTGTAGAGAACCGGAGACCCTTTTTTACTGGAGACGAGGCATTCCATGTTTGCCCTCACGGGTGACAACGCAGCTGCATTTTGATTCGTAATCGAGGATAGATGTAGACGTCTATGGGCCACAGCAACCACTTACTATCAGGTGGACTGTGTGCTCGTTTGTCACCCTAATTCTATAAAAAAATATTTAAGAAGCACTAAATTCAATAACACACGTATGTTATAGGTAATGCTAGAACAACTCGTGAAACCAGAATTAGTATTAAGACCTTGTAGGGTTTCTTAAAATAACCTAAAATGTTTCTTAACTTTCGAATTAAAAAAAAACCTAAAGTCAAGAATATATAATATACTAAAGGATAAGAAAGGTGACGATAAGCAATTTTCTTTATAAAAGTGATTTAGGCAGAGACTATGTTTATAAAGACCTATTATAGTTGTAAAGTACTGTGTTGTAATTTCGTTTCAATTTAAATATAAAACATCAAAAACTCATTTGTGCTCTCGTTTCGCTTTCACGAGGCAAATAGAATAGAAAAAGTTTTATAAAGTAATATAATTTGAATCTGAAGCGGCGTATATCATTCAACTTTTGTACTTATCTTTTATATATTTTAGGATATAACTTACATAATCATGTTAAAGCTTTCAAAGAAATGGGAAGTGATTTCTTTAATTACTCTATTACGCGACCACAGAATGTAGTACTACGAGTACGTAACGTGACATATTCGGCTATATTTAAGACTGTAGTCCTTGAGCGTGGGAACTTCTAATAAAACACCTACATTGATATTTTCTAGTCACACAGACGCATCTCGCAGTGTTAGTATACACAGCCTGGACATGAATAAATTACTTTTTGTATTTTGCACAAGTTACATATTCATCACGTGTTCGCCTTCGTAGGATGTTCATGAACGTCTCAAAAAACACGCATTGTATGTAGCCATTTGCATTTTTTTTATGTCATTTGTTTGTTACATTGCGAAATCCGTGAGCCCGTAATTAATAGTTGACGGCAAAGGGTGGGGCCAGAGTGTACGCTTTCTAGGTATTATTTTAACTATTATTTTTTATTTATGAACAAATTTAAAATGTTTTGTATAGTATGGGAAATGTGGGTTTCATAAGAATGATCTTTTTTTTTAAATAAAGTTTAATACAGATTTAAACAATCACAGTGGTTTAAAAAATTTACACAGTATGTAACAAACAACCCGTTGGTTGTGTCAGGGATGTATAGGGTACTATGAATGGGATTTTAGCGTTTCAAATCAAATAACTAACTAAATTTATTATTTCTAAAAATGTTATTTGCATCTGAACTAAACGACACGTGCCGACATACCTACGGCCACTGTAAGGTCTTTGACATGGCCGATTCATCATTTTTTTAAAGCGAGCCGCTGCGCAATGCGCGCAACCCCAAGGTTTATGTGTGAATGATCCCCTCAACAGTATCTTTCAAGATGGCGGATCAAATCTTATATGTTGCAACCATTGCGGCAATTTTTTACTGCTAAGAAGAAATAATTTACTTAATTCGTGTTTTCTTTAAATAAATGGGTATAATATTATGGTTTATACAATAAAGTAGTTATAATAAAAATTGTTTTCGTTTAAATTTATATATTATTATAACATTAGTGCTAAAAGCGAGGTATAATAGTTATTCCAGTATTTTTTCTAGATACAGTTATTCTCAGAAATTTTAAATTTAAATATAATAGAAATAATAATGAAAATATTTTAATAATGTGCTGGTAGTTTATGAAAATTCCCAATCTCTTCTTGAATACCTAATAATATTTAATACGTTCATATTTATTTTATTATTATTAAAAAATTTATTTATTAAAAATCATTTTACGAAGTAACTTAACGAAAAAAATTCTTAGTTTCGCTACGTAGATGACGATGTTTTGAAGAGTTCTAACAATTTCTAAAATTATGTTGACATCAAATATACATTGTTCATTCATTCATTACGATCTATCAAAGTCAACTACTGAACATAAGCCTATTCGACGGATAACCTCATAAGGGGGTATTTTTCTTAGTTTCCACTTTTGCCAGACGGGTTATTGGTAACAAATGGTAACCTTAACAAAGAACCGGACGAGTCAATCAGGACAGGACTATTCCAGAAAGAATGAAATGATATCATAATGGGTGGACCCCACAGAGGGTAGCCCACTGATCAACAATTCACTCAAGGTCCAGATCATGGATCCCCACTGCACCAGTGGTTGAGTCAAGTCCTTAAAAATACTGCTTGCTTAGCGAGTTTCCGAGTGGTTCACTTCATATGCTTACATTATTAATTAGATTTTTTTAAATTCTAATAACATTCTTTGCGTTTTCTCATATTATCTACCTGAAATAGATACTAAAGTAAATTACTATTTTATTAAGCATATTCATTTCTGATAATTACAAAAAACAATACATAATAAAACTCACATACCTAGTTAGTCTACTTACTCGAAGAATACAAATAATAAAAATAATGTTGTCCGATACTTGCGACCCACCCTTATGCTATGTCAAACAATAGATGTATCGACTCGACTTGTCAAATCGGGCTACAAACGGACGTGCAATCACCTCGAAAATTGAGACGGCACTGAATTTTTTTCACGCGTGTTCTCTAATATAAAGCGAATTACGGAAACCTAACCGTTTCATACTAAAATGTATGGACGATATCTGTAAAAAAATTAATGATATTTAGGCTTAGATTATTGCTTTTTGGTTTGAATTAGTAAAAATAATGAAGGGTGAATGTATTGTCTATCCTTTTATCTCACGTTTTAACCAAAAAGATTTTCTAAAATAATAACGAAATGGTCTAGAGATTTAAAATAGAAAAGGCCGTTTTAAGTGTTTTTACTATTGTTGAAGATTTTTTTCTCTAAAATCAAGACCTTTTTAATAAATATCACATGGTGAAAGTGTAGACCCATCTATTAGCTAAGTGAGATTTTTTGTGGTGTCATTCAATGAAGTCCGTTCTTTAATATTTTTAAAACCGTAACTGCCTATTTGCGCGTTTCTTAAGAACCGCCTTCTTAAGTACACTTATATGGACGAATAGCTCGGGTATAATTTAAGAATTTTCGGTGATAATAATTTTCTTATATATAAGATTGATAAACGAGCGCAGTCTGTCCAGTGCCCAGCTTGTAGTAAGTGGATGCTGTGACATGTTTTTTATCGCCGTGCTAGTGTTGGTTCAAGGTTCAAGGTTCAAGAGGCGGTGGTATCGCCTCTCTTCCCTGAGCGAGTGGGACACGTTCCCCCGGCGATGGCTTCGCCCTCAGCCACAGACTCTCCAGAAGAGGAGAGCACCGATGTCCCCGAGGTGACGCAAGCAGAGACGAGATCGGCCGTGTCGCGACTCCGGGCTAAGAACACAGCGCCCGGACCCGACGGAGTTCCTGGTCGAGCTCTCGTCCTGGCTCTGAAGGAGCCAGAGCCCCAGCTGAGGGGGCTCTTCACGGCATGTCTCGAGCAGGGTCAATTTCCCAGTGTGTGGAAGCAGGGGAGGCTGATCCTGCTCAGGAAGGAGGGGCGCCCCGCGGACTCACCGTCCGCGTACCGGCCCATAGTGCTGCTCGACGAGGCGGGCAAACTTTTTGAGCGTATTATCGCAGATCGCCTCGTCAGCCACTTGTGCAGAGAGGGGCCGGACCTGGACGAGAACCAGTTTGGTTTTCGTCGCGGGCGCTCCACCATAGACGCTATTACGCGCGTGAGGGCCCTGACGGAGGAGACAATATCCCGGGGTGGGGTGGTGCTGGCGGTGTCTTTAGACATCTCCAACGCCTTCAACACCCTACCCTGGAGTTGCATTCGGGAGGCAATGAATTACCATCGCGTGCCTCCCTACCTCCGCCGCACAATAGGGGCTTACCTTGAGGAGAGATGCGTTACGTATCGGGGACGTGACGGCGCAGGTCGGTGCGTCATGTCGTGTGGTGTCCCACAGGGATCGGTCTTGGAACCGCTTCTGTGGAACATCGGCTACGACTGGGTGCTGAGAGGTGAACTCCCATCGGGCGCCGAATTGACGTGTTATGCGGACGACACGCTCGTCACTGCCCGGGGGAGCTCGCACAGGGAAGCAGCGTTGTTTGCCATGGCTGCGGTGTCACAAGTGGTGAACCGCATCCGGCGCTTGGGCCTGGAGGTGGCCCTAAACAAGTCGGAGGCCATGGTGTTCCATGGCCCTCGACGCGCGCCGCCACCAGGATCACACATCGTGGTCAGTGGGGCTCGGATAGCTGTCGAGTCCACCATGAAGTATCTGGGATTGGTGCTCGACAGCCGATGGGAATTCGGACCTCACTTCCGGCGGTTGGCGCCCAAGCTGATGGGTGCGGCGGGCGCGCTTTCAACGTTGCTTCCCAATTTGGGGGGCCCGAGCGCCGCCTGTAGGCGGTTGTACGTGGGAATCGTGCGGTCCATGGTCCTGTATGGGGCCCCTGTGTGGGCGATGGACATGACGGCCAGCACTCTCGCCATTTTGCGCAAACCGCAGAGGGCGATGGCCGTCACAGTCGTCCGCGGGTATCGCACGATTTCCTACGAGGCGGCTTGCGTCCTGGCCGGATCCTCGCCCTGGGACCTAGAGGTGAACTAGAGTATTCGCGTCATTATATCTTATTTTTATATATTTGTTGTTAAAACGGTAACAGAAATACACATTCTGTGAAAATGTCAACTATCTACCTATTACGGATCGTGAGATGCAGCCCGCTGACAGACAGACGGACGGACGGGCAGACGGACAGCGGAGGCTGGGGGCCATTTTGGTACGGAACCCTAAAAAGGTCACAATAAATATAAGTACAGTGCTTGTGTTCAGCTTGCTCGCAGACATGCAAAAATTGATAACTGATTATATAATTCACATTAAATAAAAATATATCTCACAAAAGAAACGAAAATTCGTGAAAAAAAATAATAATAATAGCCATAGTAAAATAAAATTAAAATAATAATATCTAGTAATAAATGAATGTCGCCAATTAAAATATTCCTTATATAACTATAAAAACATTTATCCAAGAGCCAGTCAGTCAATCTTTTTTTAAATATCGGCGCACTAAGTATTGTTGTTGCTGTTTCACCTCCGTTCTTCAGAAAGCATCTAAAGCCGTTGGTCCTGCTCGTACCTTTTTATACTAGATGAATGGATTAATTAGAAGATATTTCTTTGAATAGGTTTACGCAGAAGATTATTACTACGCTCCAGGGAATGTAACCCGTACAACGTTGTCCGGGATACAAGCGTATCGATCGGCTTTGACCCTTGACTGGTTGGCGGCAGAGGACTCGAGGCAACGTGAACTAGTAGCGGCCTACGAGACCGAACCTTCCGCGCCAGCCAGAGTTATAACAACCGAGTGTATCAACTATCCAAAACCGTCGTCGGGGAAGGTTGCTAAGTTAATGTTGGAGCTGTTGAAGTATGTTTATTTTTATTTTTTTTAATAACCGTGTAAAAGGCCGTGTATGCCGTATATATACACTACCACCGCCCTGCCGGTGTGTTAAGAGACAACAGAGGGAATCAGAAACAGGTGATGGGCAGCAGCATCATCTAGGAAACAAATCAAAATTCAAAAAAAAAACTGCAGCTGCCAAGCGTGGCAACTATAGCAAAAGTGTTCAAACCTCGAAACTTTCCAATCTTGAACCAATACTCGCAAGAAGATTAAAAACAAGTCACTTACTACAAGGTAGACACTTTTCTTCTGTGTGCTAAAATTTGTATAAAGCCTGTTGTAAGTTAATATATCAGGTAGTATGAACTAAACATTTTGAATGTGGTGACGTACAAGTAGATAAGTATAACAGTATGTAAGTAGACGAGTACGCAGTGCAATTGAAGCTGTGGCCTATAGAAACATTCTTTACAACATTCAGACGTATTGCCAACTCTTTAAGATTTAAAACTAAAACCTGACTACGTATAAATAATTTAATGAAAAGCAAAACAAATATATATAGGTCTATAGGATTTTTTTTTAGTGCACCATACAATGATTATTTGTTCGATACATACTTAAGCAAATAATAAAGTATACTATAATTAAAAATACAACCTTGGATGTTAGTCAGAATAAACCCAGACAAACCAATAACCAAAATATGTTTGGTGATGATCTTTGAGTGGAAGTCTATTTAAATTTTTTAACAAATTACGAGAAGCTGACCCATGTACAGCATTTTTTTGTGAGTGTTTCCTGATGGAAAGTGTCGACCGCCACCCACGAACAACTGCAACATCATGGGAATTGCAGGTGCGTTGCCGGCATTTTAAAAAGGAGCAAGTTCGTTTCTTGAAGGTCCTTAAGTCGGATCAGTCCGGAAAAATCGTAGGTGATAAACGATTCCACAAAGAAGTCGTGCGAGGAGGAAAACTCCTAGTAAATCGCACAGTGGTCACAAGCATCCAGATGCGTCATTTGCCACTAGTTGCAGGGTGGTCCTTTAACATATAATTTTTAAGTACTTACTGTTTTTAAAATGTAAACTGAACTTAAATAAACTGCAAGATTATTTATTAAGATTAACGTATCGTCAGTAATGCCATTCTCTGCTTTGAATTCATGATTATAGGAACCTAGAAGGAGATGACGGCATACTAGTTCCCGAATTAATTCAAGCGCTCGTTCGAGCGAGGATGATAGTGGAAACCTCAATGTTGGACGCAGAGCCTAACCTCGACTCATTAGTTAAGACACCCACAATGATGATGGGGGAACCACACATCACGTTCCCCAGGATCCTGGCCATAGTGTGGATGCTTGTTACTGATACTACAGCGACACGAAGTAATGGTTGGTGTCCTCTTCAAAAGGTAAGTGTCATGTGCCAATGCTAATAAAAAATATGTAAGGTTAAATGAACACATTGACCACCCTGATGATAAGCGAATGCTGTGGCCTGAGGCCACTACATTCACTCCTGAGGACTAAGATAGAATGCCTTAATAAAACAATTCTCTACACTTTCAATGAGCAACACAGCAATGTTATGCTGTTTTAAGAATTTGGTACACGACTTTTTTTTAAAAAAAAAGCGATGTTGGACGTTAAGAATGTTGATGATATACATATTTAGATGTTTTATTGTTTGCAATTTTGATATAAAATGTATTTTATTATTATTTATAAATTTTATATTAAGTATATCTATGTTTTAATGATATGTATAATACGATATGATATGATATCAAACATGTTTTGTATATTATGTATTAACATACTCTATATATTTTGTTAGCCTATTTATTATGGTGTTTCAATTCAATTCAATTTAATTTTTTTATTGCCAGAATGTAGTACATTGAATAGAATAGAATAATTTTTTATTCAATATTGATTATTACATAATACTTATTGAAAGTCATTTTTTATTTACCACTGGTTCGGAAAATACCTCAGTCCTGGGAAGAACCAGCAAGAAACTCAGCGGGACTCTTTTTTAAACATATTTCACTTAACAATAATATCGTTTATACAATTTTTAAATGATTTTTCATGGAACCAGCATGGTGGCGATCACCTCATTCCCAAGGGTTATTTTCATTCATGTTTTCCTTGATATTATAATAACCCTTTTTGTACAATTTTTCTTTAGTAAAACTTTTAAACTTGTTTATTGACAAACTTTAAATATGTTCTGGGATTTTGTTGTAAAAGCGTATACATTGCCCCATAAATAAATTACTGATTCTGTGGAGTCTAGTAACTGGTATTACAAGCTTATGTTTGTTCCTAGTGTTTAAAGTATGCACATCCTTATTCTTAATAAAGCTATTTATGTTATTATGTACGTACATTACATCTTCATAAATATATTGCGATGCCAAAGTTAACTTTTTTCTCTGGGGGACTCTTTACAATTTAGGTTATAAATCGCCCGTATGGCTCTCTTTTGCAAAACAAATATAGCTTCAATATCAGTCGTGTACACGCTCCTAGCTGCCCCAACCAAAGCTGACGGGATTAGGGCCCATGAGTAATCCCATCGACGAGCAGCAGAGGGACGGGGCCAGAATATGGCCACGTGGAAATTCCTAATTACAATAAACCAGATGGGAGGACGCTAGAAAGACGTAGTACTTACCATTATCCGAAGCTAACTTAGCACCAAGGCTTGGGCAGGCCGTGAGTGTGTGTAATAGTGGATGGCGAGTAGTGTACAGTGAGGTGTGAATGTGTGGGGCCTTGTCAAGCATAGGCGACCAGCCGCGGCAGAGTTCCAGGCTGCTACAAAATGCTGCACCGCTTCAGACTGCTTCGGCGCCGGACCACAGTCACTTTCCTCGTTCGTCACGATGACAGTCAATTAACTCTATCGTACGATTTACTAACTTACAGAAGCCACTAACTATCGCTGGTCATAGAGTTAACGCACAAAACGCACACGGAGTTTACGGATCAAAGGTCACTACCGTTTCGCGTCGCAACAGTTAGTTCTAGAATATCAGGCCGCACTAGCTCATATTGCCGAATGCACTTATGCAGATTCTGAGTCAGACACAATGAGTCCCTGGGAAGCTCTCCAGCAGGAATGCGCGTCACAATGGTAGACCGTATATTTACTGGCCGCGCCGAATTATTCCGAGTTCCCGACAAAAATGACAGCGTGCTGTTCCAAGCACAGCTAGCAGACGACTCCTTTTTCGCTCGCGACTCGCGCGCTCTTGCCACGCTCGGCCGAACTTCAAACCGGTATCGCGCCGAGCCGAGTGACATCTGGCGTCGATTCTTGACAGTGTTTGGCGCTAACAAGTTGCATTACCCCATAGCAACATTCCATAAGACATTACGCTATGAAAGAAACTAAAATACACTAATCTAGCTGTCTCGAAAGCTGTGAGACTTCTAATCTTTCTTATAGCATATGCTGCAGAACTAAGTCTGTTTGCTAATTTAGATATATGGGGGCCCCATTGAAGTTTCGTGTCAATAGTAATACCAAGAAAAACAGTGGTATCCACAAGACTCAACTCCTCCCCATTTAACAGCACATTGGTATTCGAATGTTTTACATTAGGTATTGTAAATTTAATACACTTTGTCTTAGTGCAGTTTAAGAGCATATTGTTGGCGTTAAACCAATGTACTAATTTCGATAGAGCATTATTTACATCGCCATAATTAATTAACTGCCGTTTGAGTTTGAAAATTAAAGAGTTATTATGATGTTGCCAGTTATTAATGAGACCTTACATTCTACCCTGATAATGGCGTGCAAAAAAAAATTAAATTAAAATTACAAAAAATCTATTATTATTATAACAATCTAACGAAGTAAATTATTAAAGAAAATTAGTTATGTATTTATACAATAAATGTTAAATGTCTTATTATAGATTGATTGTTCATTATATCATAATATATTAGGTGTTAACATTAAATATTAAATAAATAAATAAATTATGCAGCTATTTCATGGTGGTATGCTTTAGTAGAATAAACAAGAATGGTATAGAATGAAATGAAATAGAATGGAAGGGAATATAATGAAATGGAATAGAAGGGAACACAACAGAATAGAACGGAATGGAATGGAACAGAATAAAAAAGAATAGAACATACATACATACATAAACACTCACGCCTGTCACCCAGAGGGGTAGGCAGAGACTACGGACTTCCATTTGGCGCGATCCTGACACACCTCTCTCGCCTCTTTCACATCCATATATCTACGCATACACGCTCGTCGGTTAAGGGTACTCCTAATCTGGCCCATTTTCAATGTATCGCCGATCTGGTCGATAAACCTTCGTCTAGGGCGTCCCTTCCCGACCCTGCCGTTCACTTCTGCAACATAAATTTGCTTTGTCACTCTTTCCTCGTTCATTCTTTCTACGTGACCAAACCACCGAAGCATTCCTTTCTTAATCCTTGTCACAACGTCATCTTGCAAACCACACTTTTCTCTTATTACACTATTTCTCACCCTGTCATTCAGATTCAGCCCTAGCATACTCCTTAAGGAACGCATTTCTACAGCATTTATTCTACTCTCATGCTTCTTCTGCCAGACCCAACTTTCACTACCATACATTAAAGTCGGTACTAACACAGCATTATGAATTGCCATACGTGCCTTAGTTGACACATTCTGACTCCTCACAATAGCGTGTAGAGCCCCATTCACTCTATTTCCTGCGTTCACTCGTCGTTCTATATCCTTATCATATCTACCATCCCTGCTAAAATAAACATCCCAAATATACAAACTCATCCACTTGCTCAATCAACTCCCCTTCTATTCTTATTTTACATGAAGTTTTACTTTCTTCTCTTTCAAAAACCATCACTTTCGTCTTACTTGCGTTCACTTTCATATCCCTTTCTTTCAATGAACAATTCATTAAAGTAACCATCATTTGCAACTCGGCCGCCGACGATGCAAATATGACTTGATCATCGGCGTACAAAAGGCATTTGACGGTTGACTCACCCATTCTCAACCCACATTCTTCAACTTTCAAAGTTTGCAAACAACTGTCCATAAATAGGTTAAACAGCCACGGGGAAGCCACACATCCCTGTCTGACACCTTTATGAATGCCAAACCAGTCCGAGTAGGCCCCGTTGATCCTGACACAAGCACTAGAGTCCCTATAAAGAGACCTTAATGCCTGTATCAAGCCAGCGCTCAACCCAAATGAGTTCAGTGTTTGCCATAACACGTTCCTGTCCACTCTGTCATAAGCCTTTTCCAAGTCTAAGAACGCACAAAAAACTTTCTGGTTTTTAGCCAAAAACTTCTCCGCTATCATGCGCATGGAAAAGACTTGATCCGTACACCCCATCCCCTTTCTAAATCCAGCTTGCACATCCCAAATTTTTCCTTCAGTTTCTTCCATAACTCTTTCAATTAACACCTTAGCATACAGTTTATCCACAATGCTAATCAAGCTGATACCACGGTAGTTTTTACAGTCCTGCTGCGACCCCTTTCCCTTATATATTGGGACTATAACGGCTTTGCACCAGTCTTCCGGTACCCGTTTCAGTTCCCAACATAAATTAAACAAGGTGTGCAGCAGGCCTGCAACCACACCCTCACCAGCCCTTAGCATTTCGAGTGATACTCTATCATATCCGGCTGCCTTACCTGCTTTCATGCTTTTCATTGCTTTCATTATTTCATCTACACTTATCTCCCTACCTCTCTCCACTTCTTCCGGAATTTCTATTTCACTTATTTCAGACGACTCTTCACTCTTAAACACGCTTTCAAAGTATTCCTTCCATCTCTTTAAATTCGAAACTTCATCATTCAGCATGCAGCCATTCTCGTCTCGTATAGCATTCATTCTAGGCTGTTTTGAATTTCCCCTGGCAGTTCTTACGAGCTTCCAGAACATTTTAATATTTAATAGAATAGAATAGAATACCAATAAAATAATTACCTGGTTCTCTACACTTACAATACGAAGCACAGCAGCATTCTGTTGATATTTCACGGCTGATTACGTTGCCAGCGCAGTAGAATAGCATAGAATAGAATAGATTGAAACACAATGGAATAGAGTTTAATAGAATGTAATATATTAGAATGGAAGAGAACGGAACAGAATTGTATATTTTTTTAATAGGATAAGGGTGACAAACGAGCACACAGTCGACCTGATTGTAGGTAGTTTCTGTGGCCCACAGACATCTACATCTATCCTCGACTACGAATCAAATTACAGATGCGTTATCACTCGTGAGGACTAAGATGGAATGCCTCATTTTCGGTAAAAAGGGTCTCCGGTTCTCTACACCAGTGATTCCTAAAGTGGGTTCCGCGGAACCCAGGAGTCCGTAGCAATTTCACCAGAGTTCCGCGAAATTATTTTTATTTTTGGCTGTTAAATAATACCACTGTTAAATACAAATATTATTTTGAATAGGCGCAAAATATGTGATGAGAACAACGCATTACTGTTATGTAAGTAGGTAGGTAGTAAACGAGAATTCAGCACATCAGCCATTTGATAAGAAGAAATGTATTGATGTATGTAGCAACGGGGCCGAAGCAATAGTAGGAAAGATAAAATACACGGTATCAAAAATAAAACATATTGCGCCGGGAATTAGTATTTTAGTATTTTGCATCGTTATGCCCTTGTAGTAAAAAAATGCCAACTGATTTAAAGAAAGTTTTTGATGAAGCTGCAAAGATCGTCAATTACGTGAAAAGTCGACGCCTCTAGTCAAGATTGTTCGAAAAGGTGTGCGAAGAAATGGGTAGTCAATACGAATCACTCCTCTTGCACACAGAAATCCTATGGTTTTCAAGAGGCTAAGTTTCTGCGTAAAAACGCGTTGGTATTACAAAATAAAATTAAAACTATCATACCTGGACATTTGATAAATCTCCTGGAACCTTTGTTATATTACTTTCCAGATAGTGATATTGATATTGAATGGGTACAAAATCTATTTATCATCAGAAGTTAACCTGAAATGCTAACCGTCCTGGATTATAATTCATAGATCTTCCAAGTTCATACACATTAAAACACACATATGAGTCTGTATCTATGAATAAATTTTAGGTTAGTGTTAAGTGACAAAACGGCTATCTTAACATTGCTTCCATTTGTCACAACGTATCAGTTTCAAATTCAGGTCGAGATTTAATGCTATCCCCAATATATATACAAATAAATATATACAACTGAAACGATCTATAAAGCAGTTATTGATAAAATAGTGAAACAATGTCATTCTTCACATTAAAAGTTAAAGTAAAGAACACCTACTGTGTCTTACTTTTAAAATATTTCTAACATAAGTTTTTGTTCCTATTTAAATTACAGTGTCTTCGATTTGTAATTAATTGATATGGGGTTCCATAAAAGAAGTGGGTGGGTGTTACGTTATATTAAAAGTTTAGGAACCCCTGCTCTATACTCACCATGCGAAGCAAAGCAGTGTTAAGCTGCTGTTTTACACTGGTATTCTGAGAGAGCGTGGTCCTTCTCCGGTCGAGCACACCCATTCGTGCTACAACTATACTACCTACTAATATAGCAGTATAGTATATAATATAATGAAATTGAATGGAAAATAATGGTATAGAATGGAACCGAGCGGAAGGACAGGGCAGGTTTGGACAAGACAGAATAGGGCAGCACAGGACAGGGTTGAACAGCGCGGTGCAGAGCGTTACAGGGCGGGTCAGGGTGGGGAATGGCCTGACAGTGTAGGAGAGGACAGGACAGAAGGATATGAAAGGACAGGAAAGGACAGGACAAGACAAGTCAGAACAGATTACGCGCTTTTCAAACAACGAGGCCCACTTTCTGACTCCGGGTAGTTAGAATTTCTTGGCAGAAAAATTATTAACTGATTTTTGGTCCGACCTGGAATTCATATCCAGGACCACAGCAGTCACGCTTAAGACCGCTGTACGACGAGTCAGTCAAACGCAAAAGTACGTACTTGACAGCTTACTGTGTTTCAGGTAAACAAATATCTCATTTCAACGAAGACTGCGGACATTGCAGAGCACTTGCGCGTTTTAGAACCGGTGGTAGCTCGGGCTCGATTTATCATGGAGGAGTTTATTCAAAATGTGACACCACTTAATATGTATCAAAAGAAAACGAAAACAGCTAAGGTACGATGTCTTTTAAAAGTAAAATCTATAAAGTCCCACAAATTAAAAAGGTTGTACTATTCTTACAACTATTTATTCTGCGCTATTGTGCTGTAGCACAGAATAAATAAATTAGTACTTATGCGTATACTGAATGGATATTAAAAATACCAGATTGGAGATCGTAATTCCTCCTTATTAACAACTTTGTAACATATTTCATAATAAATCTGCCTTGTTTGAAAAGTCAGCCTAGATAAGACCAAAATAGGTGAAAGGAAACGGTCCAAAATATACACGTGTACCAAAAACCCTGTGGTTCCCGTTAAGTGTGTTATCACAATCAGTATTCAAACGTATAGAAAGAACTTTACTTAGAAAACTCGACCATACAATAATTTAATTAAAAATAAAAATTAATTTAATGAAATAATTTATTATTTTAACTGACACGCGCATCAGTAAAGCGGGATCTCTGACAATACTCTAACACGCCGGCTAATGTAAAGGTATTATAGAGGCCTCATATTTATCCCGAGTTCGAGTTTAATGTCGATTTTCGTGTTTATCGGTGAAACAAAATTTAAGGAAAACAGCATGTCTGAGAAATAAAATGTTTCGAAGACATGTGAAATCCACCAACTCTCACTGGAATTTCGAGACGCCAGTAACTGCTACATGAACCTCTCACTCAGAAGTGATTGGAGGCTTGTGCCCAGTATGTGGACGTACATAGGCTTACCTTTTTATAGTAATAACATCTGTCAAATAAGAGAAACGTGTTATTTTTTATTGCATTATTTACCTAAAACAATTTACAGCCGAAGCGTACTTCCCAGCCTGAGAATGTTGATGCACTAGAGAAACTGCCTCGGTCGAGGGACATGGATATGGTAAGAAAATTAGTTTAGTTTGTATGAGGTTTAATGATTGTGTAACAAACACATAATCGTTGCTCCTCGATATGGGGTTTTTTATAGGATAGGGTGACAAACGAGCACACAGTCCACCTGATGGTAAGTGACTGCTGTGACCCATAGACATCTATATCCATCCTCAATAAAGAATAAAATAGATACTTAAAAACAAACGAAAAGTTGATAAATAAATAGTCTTAATTTTTCTTCTTAATTCTATTTTTCCCAGTCGAAGTCGAGGCGTGTGTACATTTAGGCAATGAACTTTTTCGGACTAAAGAAAAAAATGCGTGCGTGAGTGCGTGTCAAGAAGTTGAGCATGTTTACGGCGATATAACGTGACTAACGTGATGCCCGCGTCGGTAGTACTAAATATCGTGTTAATTTATTTGCTGTTACTGTATGTGAATCCCACGCCAATAAGCGTGCATTGCAAGATAGTTAGTTGTATGAAGCTTCAAATTCTCCTTGACTCTGGTATTCATGTGAGTGTAGCGGCCCGCACGTCAATATGCCTCACTGAGTATGGAAAAATAATTCAAAAAAATGTTACATATAACGCTTCTTTGAAAAGAGATTATTGTTATTTTTATTTTATAGAATAAGGCTG
Organism: Parnassius mnemosyne; assembly: GCA_963668995.1. Lineage (NCBI taxonomy): Eukaryota > Metazoa > Arthropoda > Insecta > Lepidoptera > Papilionidae > Parnassius > Parnassius mnemosyne. The sequence continues at coordinate 27,624,775 of CAVLGL010000083.1, forward strand.
ACAAACGAGTACACTGTCCACCTGATGGTAAGTAAATGCTGTGGCCCATAGACATGTGTCTACTTTTTGCTCTGACTTTGACTTTGCTCAGACTTTACTTACGAAAAACTTAGCTGAGTATGTGCTTAACATAATCTTTGGTTCTGAATTTATAGTTGTATCGTTCTAAGATTAAGCGAAGCTTATCCTAAGACCCAAAAGACAGTCAAAAAAATAATGGATGCTTTATTCCACGCATTATACGAGTATTCCTGATTTTATTGTATAAAACTATTGTATTATTATAAAACATAAATAAGTTATTATTATATGAAATAGAAAACGGGCGTATGAGAACGGGAACGGATGTGAAGAGCACAAATCAGAAAAAAATAATAAAAAAGTTTAAAAAATTTGAAATAAGTTTAAAATTACGTAATAATAATATTTAAATTATTAAATATTTAAGCTATTTAAAACTAGAAGACATATTAAAACGACCTATTTATTATTACAAATAATTAGATTAATATAATAACAAAAATTTCAAAATTAATACGGTGGTTTCGGATAATATCCTGAGTTTTAAGTTAGTCGTTGATTTCGTTGACTTATGCTTTACCAAGGGCGCACTCAGCACGTCTTCGAAGTTAGCTCTCTAAATACTGACATTGTCTTAGCTCGAAAGTAAAGTCTGAGCAAAGTCAAAGTACAGTCTATAGATATCAGCGTAAGAGTGCACCTATAATTGCACACACACTTTTGCACCATAATTCTGTCCTGCGAAGTTGGCTGGTGTCCTTTGAGACTAGCTACCGTGACCGAAATTCAGTCTAGAGGATATTACTACTATAATCATACACTCCATGGTGAGCATTAAACTAAGTTATTGTCTTGCGGAGTACGGCCGGTTTAAACATTTTTAACTCTACTGCAAATGGGGCCTAACGTGTAAATTATTTAGCTTCAGGACCACCAAGAACAGCAAGATAACCTGACTTTGGAGTCAGATTACTCCAGCACTCCTTTATTGGAGCAGGTGCGGCAAGCGGATACCCAAGGAGAAACGCAAGCCGTTGCGAAAAAAAGTAATGCAGCGAAATTGGCGGGATTTTTTAATGTTTTGACTATTGCATTTACTGTTTTATAATGATTTTTGTATTGTTATTAAATGTTTTTTGATTTGATTTTTGTATTTATTTTCCTTTATGTTACAACCTCCGTTGTTTCTTTTAGAAAATTGAAGTGATATACGAACTTACTGCCCACGTGATGGTAAGCGGCTATAACAGGCCGTGGACATCTGCAAACAATTTCAAACAAAGAGAAGAATATATGTAGCTGCACCACGCTGCAGCTACATATATTAGAAGTATAGTTGTAGCACGAATGGGTCGGCTCGACCGGGGAAGGACCACGCTCTCACAGAATACGAGCGTCAAATAGCACCTTAACACTGCTGTGTTTCATATGGTGAGTGTAGAGAACCTCAGACCCTTTTTTCTGATAAAGAGGCATTCCATCTTAGTCCCCACGGGTGACAACGCAATCAGATGGGCTGTGTGCTCATTTGTCACTCTATCCTATAAAAAAAGCCTACAGATGCGTTGTCACACCTGACGACTAAGATGGAATGCCTCACAGCTTGTAATTATATATATGTTGATGATGATGACATTTTTTTGTAGGATGGGGTGACAAACGAGCACACAGTCCACCTGATGGTAAGTGGTTGCTGTAACCCATAGACATCTACATTTATCCTCAATAAAGAATCAAAATGCAGATGCGTCGTCACCAGTGAGGACTAAGATGGAATGCCTCTTTTCCAGTGAAATGGGTCTCCGGTTCTCTACACTCACCATACAAAACACAGCTGCATCAAGCTGCCATTTTACGCTGGTATTCTGTGAGAGCGTGGTCCTTCCCCGGTCGAGCAGACCCATTCGTGCTACAACCATAATATAGCTGCAGCATGGCTCTACCACGTATACTAAATACTAAATTTAGAGATTTATACATACACTATTTGCTTTAGGTACGGGTCAGGAAAGGCACGATTACGTGGTTGACAGTTTTGCTGTGCTTCAGGCATGTTTGCGCTTACCGATGATTTCTACGCTATTATATGCAAAAAGACCGGCTCATTGCTTACACAGAATCTGGTCAACAACATCATTGTGAAGACTGTCGCGGAGCGATATAACCGTCGCCAATCATGGAGTGAGTGGCAGTAAACTACTAATTTCTTGAAATCAAATATAATTTAATAAATATGTTTTTATAACCATATGATTTAAAAGGTATACAACATAATGGACTATCTGTGACATCTAAAATAATCTTTGTATCTATAGTTCTGTAAAGTTAATTAACGAACTTCTTATTATAGTTTGTGGTTAGTTTGTGGTCGATGAAAATTGACAGAAAATAAACTTCTTTCAGAAAATATTTCTAATGTGAATTATTAATTTGTTGGTATATTTTTTTTAAATATTTTTTCATTTCTAGCCGCATCAAATGATTACTTTGGAATACGAATATCATGACTGAAATAAAATTACTGCTATGGCGCTACGAACATATGTTTTATTGCTTTGTTTAGTCTATGTGGTAAGTACAGAAAATATAAATTACATAATATGAACGTTAGTCCTAGGCCTATACCATCCATATATTCTCCATTTCAGCCTATTAAAAGTCCACTGCTGAGTTTAGGCCTCCCCATATATTCTTCAAGGGATATTTTTCATAGTTGTCACGCTTGGCACGGAGATTGTCAACCGCATTTTTTTTAAAATTATTTCGATGAATGTTGACTATCTCCTATTTCATTTCCCTCTGTTGCCTCTTACGACATACACATATCGTGCATACGGGACGGTAGTTATTCTAACGTCCCTACTTCACGGTCCATACAGCTAATGAAGTGATACCTAAGATTATTTTATAGAATAAACACAGTACACCTGACGGTAAGTGGATTTTGTGGCTCATAACCATCTACGTTTATCCTCAATCAAGAATCAAAATTACGCTGGTATTCTGTGATAGCGTGTTTCTACCCCGGTTTAGCTGACCCATTCGTCATTTTTTTTACAACATTACCTCACACTAAGATTTTTTTCTGTATCGTGGAGGCAGTTTACATACCTACACACATTTCACAAGCACAATCATCCAGATCCGGAACAACAAAAAAGGCCATACAAATACTTGTTCTGTGAGGGAATCGTTCCTTTTCCGATGTCTACAATTTATATCATAAATAATTCCTTGGGCTATGATGTGGATCCTGAAATCGCGACACAGTAATATCATTTATCTATAATATTATAAGCCCTTACAAGTCCACCGTTGAACATAGGCCTCCCCTAAGTAACGCTATAAAATACGGTCCTATGTCAGTCCCAGGTCGTCACTTTATGTACTAGGGGGCTGCTTCGGTTTAGCTGACCTATTCGTGCTACAATACTAGCTGGCCGGGCAGACGTTGTTCTGCTCTCTCCGACGTCCCTGTGTCCTATAAGAATTCTTAAATTCGTAATAAAAAACATTGAGGGTCACTTATAGGGATAAAAACTATTCTATCTCTCAAGTTGGACCAAACTGAACACAGTGTGCAAAATTTCATTGTAATCAGTACAATAGTTTAGGAGTTCATCGTGGACAAACAATGTGACACGTAATTTTTATATATAAAGATGAAATGAAAGTTTATTGTTTCCAACATATTCTAAAATTAGTTTAAGTTTGAGGATTTCTTTTAAGTATAAAAATAATTGTGGTAGAAGGTATATTTTACTTGGTAGAGCCACGTTGCAGCTATATTATAGTTGTAGCATGTGCTCCGTGTGTTTTAATGTGTTTCTTACGGCGAGTGTAGAGGAGACCGGAGACTCTTTTTTAGTGGAAACGTGATATTCCCTCTTCTTCCTCAGCGGTGACAACGGATCTGCATTTTGATCGAGAAAAGATGTAATTTCTATGGGCCACAGCATCCATTTACCATCAGATGGACTGTGTGCTCGTAAATCATCGTTATTCTATAAAAAAAAACGGAGATTATAGCACAACTATCTGCTACACAAATAATTGCGTTTAGGATTCTTCCAGGTTGTGTAGATACATCGATATATTAATGATTTTTGGGCTATTTTTATATTTTTTTTATAGGATAGGGTGACAAACGAGCACATAGTCCACCTGATGGTAAGTGGTTGATGTGACCCATAGACATCTACATTTATCCTCAATAAAGAATCAAAATGCAGATGCGTTGTCACCAGTGGGCACTAAGATGGAATGCCTCTTTTCCAGTAAAATGGGTCTCCAGTTCTCTACACTCACCATACGAAATACAGCAGTGTCATGCTGCCATTTGACGCTGGTATTCTGTGAGAGCATGATCATTCCCCGGTCGAGCCGACCTACTAATATGCAGCATGGCTCTACCACGTATAAAAATTTTATATACGTATAATTATTTTTATATGTTTATTACCTCCGTTTAGTCAACGTCTGACTCTGTGGATTTGGTGTCAGTGGAACGTGAGTATCAGCCTTCTGGCGAAAAGCTCACTTATAAGCTAACGAAGAGGCAAGATGATGTTGGAGAAGCCTGCATTCGCATCAAACCTATGCCCAGAGATATAGTGAGGCGTGTTTACGCTATCCTACCGTAGTGAGTATTGGCACTGTATAATGTAGTGTATAAGTTTATGAGAGTGAGGAAATAGAGTGTGCACCTGTGCTTGCGCTTATATTTGGGCGCTATAATCCTGTCCAGCGCAGATGGCTAGTCTCCATTGAGATCCGTGAATAAGAAATGCATGTATTCTTTCATATACACAGCAAGTATACCATCAAATCATCCATAACCGCTAAGCTTCTTTAAAGAGGCCCTTAATAATCGTAAACGTTGTAGGTCGATTGCTCGTAGTCGCTTCCAGTTTGATCGGCGGCGCACGCTTTCATACCCAATAAGAGAAATGTAGAACATTCTGGGTCGATCCGGTTCATTCAAATTATTATCTTTTTCAATGGGACAATACTATAATATGTACATAGGAGAAAAGGCTTTTTTTACTTAGATATAAGTTTGCGTTTTGCTTACATCAATTAGTTTGAGCGTTGTCTATTTTTACGTCTACACATTTACAAAGGTGACCCTTATTTTCGGGAAAATTCTCATGTAATGTGATGCGACACGCGATTGGTTGTGAATAGTATAAACATCGAATTATGATTGCAGTAGGTTGCAAAAGCCACAACACAGGAATATAGCAATGGATGCGATACTACTTGGTGGCTTAAATAGGTAAGAAGATTATACTAATCCAGACGTGCTCCTAGGTAGGAAAGGAATCCAGAGGCCTAAAGTTGTTAACATAATATAATAACGTTTAAACTAAATATAAGTAATATGGCACAGTATAATACAATAAAGCTTTCTATATTAACATACAGAATCTACTACCCCATATCAACCCGTGGGTGCTGTAACATGTTACAGAGGGAAATGAAACAGATGGGCAGCAGCAACTTCCTGATAACTCATAAATTTAAAATGAAAAATTTTGTACAACGACTTCAATATAAATTATTAAGAATAACTCAAAAACTATTAGTCAGACCTTGACTAAATTTATATGGGACCACGTTAGAAGCACCAGTTTTCAAGTGAAAAAAGAATCATCGAAATCGGTACACACATAAAAAACATACAGCTGAATTGAATATCTCCTTTTTGAAGTCGGTAGAATATAATAAAAACAGCGATTATAAAAACCGCCTGCCAAGCGTGGTAACTATGCAAATATTCCCCATATGAGGTTATCCATGGCTGGGGGCCCATGTTCTGTGAACTTTTGCTAGGTTGCAATAAATTAATAATGAATAAATTCTCACTTTCTAGCTTTGACAAGGACCACGCAAATACAGCGTTTCTGCACAAATATCGAGCGACGGTACACGGCATGTCAGAGGGCGAGGATTTGTTGGACCGTGAGGCAGCCCTCTATGCCTCTATTCTGACACCTCTGGTGTTTCTACAGCAATACAGGGACACTTGGTGTTTGTTGGAAAGGGTAAGTAGGAACTAAGCTCGTGAAATTTTATTCATTTACATTCAAATATACAATATATATTATCTTAATTAAAAAAAACTTAGATACGAAATTAATTTTCATTTTGAATAAAACTATTGTTTCCTCGAATTTTATCAAACACATCAAAAATTATATTACATTCCCAACGTTTAGAGTTCTGTACAACCACACATATATAAATTACACCAATACGAACGGTAGTCCTAAGTATATATCATGTAATAGCCATTCCATCCCTTAGAGCTTATCAAAAGACCACTGTTGATCATAGGCCATCACCATAGATTGCCTAATAGCAATCTTCATCATCATCATCATCATCATTCTCATCGTAATCGTTATCAACAACATTGCCTAGAATAGAATAGAATAGAATAGAATAGAATAGAATATAATAGAATAGAATGATTTTTATTTACCACTGGTTCGGGAAATACCTCTGTCCAAGGAAGAACCAGCAAGAAACCCAGCGGGATTTTTTTTAAACATAATTTTACTTAACAATAATTTTGTTTATACAATTTTAAATTAATTTTCATCGAACCAGCATGGTGGCGATCACCTTATTCCCAGGGGTTATTTTCATTCATGTATTCCTTTATTTTCATTCATGTAACCCTTTTTGTATCGTTTTTCTTTAATAAAAAACTTGTTTATTTACAAACTTTGAACATGTTCTGGGATTTTGTTGTCAAAGCGTATACATTGCCCTACATAGTAATCGTAATCACCGATATCGTCACTATCACTGTCATCATCACCGTTATTATAATAGTCACCTTCGTCATCATCACCATCAACATCGTTATTATCATCACAATCACAATTATTGTACATGTACATTTCAATTACAAACATTGTACCAGTGTACAGTGATATAACTTTGCTTAATTAAAACAAAAATGGATTCATGAGTAAAGATGACTTATGAACTGTTAACTTGAATTATTTATTACAAAATAATATATTATCTATGTATAGATTATGCATAACTAAACACAACATGAAGTACGAGTATTCTGATGTATAATTCTTAAATATTCCGTCATATGAATTAGTCTCATGTCACGCATGATAATAGGAATGGCGGGTGTTGTATACTAATTAAGAATAATTATATACATTCCACTGAATAACATAAATAACCTATATATATATATATATATATATATATATATATATATATATATATATATATATATATACCTATATACCTTTGAATGCTGTATTGTAGAGCTTACAGTCCATCAAACTATATAACATAACATAACATAAACACTCACGCCTGTCACCCAGAGGGGTAGGCAGAGACTACGGACTTCCATTTGGCGCGATCCTGACACACCTCTCTCGCCTCTTTTACATCCATATATCTACGCATACACGCTCGTCGGTTAAGGGTACTCCTAATCTGGCCCATTTTTAATGTATCGCCGATTTGGTCGATAAACCTTCGTCTGGGGCGTCCCTTCCCGACCCTGCCGTTCACTTCCGCAACATAAATTTGCTTTGTCACTCTTTCCTCGTTCATTCTTTCTACATGACCAAACCACCGAACCATTCCTTTCTTAATCCTTGTCACAACGTCATCTTGCAAACCACACTTTTCTCTTATCACACTATTTCTCACCCTGTCATTCAGATCCAGCCCTAGCATACTCCTTAAGGAACGCATTTCTACAGCATTTATTCTACTCTCATGCTTCTTCTGCCAGACCCAACTTTCACTACCATACATTAAAGTAGGGACTAACACAGCATTATGAATTGCCATACGTGCCTTAGTTGACACATTCTGACTCCTCATAATAGCGTGTAGAGCCCCATTCACTCTATTTCCTGCGTTCACTCGTCGTTCTATATCCTTATCATATCTACCATCCCTGCTAAATAAACATCCCAAATATACAAACTTATCCACTTGCTCAATCAACTCCCCTTCTATTCTTATTTCACATAAAGTTTTACTTTCAAAAACCATCACTTTCGTCTTATTTGCGTTCACTTTCATACCCCTTTCTTTCAATGACCAATTCATTAAAGTAACCATCATTTGCAACTCGGCCGCCGACGATGCAAATATGACTTGATCATCGGCGTACAAAAGGCATTTGACGGTTGACTCATCCATTCTCAACCCACATTCTTCAACTTTCAAAGTTTGCAAACAACTGTCCATAAATAAGTTAAACAGCCACGGGGAAGCCACACATCCCTGTCTGACACCTTTATGAATGCCAAACCAGTCCGAGTAGACCCCATTGATCCTGACACAAGCACTAGAGTCCCTATAAAGAGATCTTAATGCCTGTATCAAGCCAGCGCTCAACCCAAATGATGAACTGATGATTCAGTGTTTGCCATAACACATTCCTGTCCACTCTGTCATAAGCCTTTTCCAAGTCCATGAACGCACAAAAAACTTTCTGGTTTTTAGCCAAAAACTTCTCCGCTATCATGCGCATGGAAAAGACTTGATCCGTACACCCCATCCTCTTTCTAAATCCAGCTTGCACATCCCAAATTTTTCCATCAGTTTCTTCCATAACTCTTTCAATTAACACCTTAGCATACAGTTTACCCACAATGCTAAGCAAGCTGATACCACGGTAGTTTTTACAGTCCTGCTGCGACCCCTTTCCCTTATATATTGGGACTATAACGGCTTTGCACCAGTCTTCCGGTACCCGTTTCAGTTCCCAACATAAATTAAACAAGGTGTGCAGCAGGCCTGCAACCACACCCTCACCAGCCCTCAGCATTTCGAGTGATACTCTATCATATCCGGCTGCCTTACCTGCTTTCATGCTTTTCATTGCTTTCATTATTTCATCTACACTTATCTCCCTACCTCTCTCCACTTCTTCCGGAATTTCTATTTCACTTATTCCAGACGACTCTTCACTCTTAAACACGCTTTCAAAGTATTCCTTCCATCTCTTTAAATTCGAAACTTCATCATTCAGCATGCAGCCATTTTCGTCTCGTATAGCATTTATTCCAGGCTGTTTTGAATTTCCCCTGGCAGTTCTTACGAGCTTCCAGAACATTTTAATATTTGCCTGGAAGTTATCAGATATCCTTCTATCATTCTTATCTATCCTTTCTTGCTTTTTCCTTTCAACAACTTCTTTTACTCTCTTATTTATACGTCTAAAGTCTGCCTTTTTTCTTTCAATCTCATCATTCATACCGCCAGAATTACCAGCTTTAGTTGCTAGTTCCTTCCATCCGTACCTCATCATCCCACCACAACGTATTACTTTTCCTTTCATTCGTTCTCTTACTTACACCGCATACTTCGGTGGCTGCATCCACCAAAACTTTCTTAATATTATTCCATACATTCTTCAATTCTAAATCATTCATACATAATTCATTCAACCCACTTATATTTTCCCTCAATCTGCATTTATACTTCTCTTTCACACCTTCATCTTGTAACCTCTCTATTCTTATACGCTGTAACGCAGTAGTAGACACCGATGTCCGATGCCGCCAACGTCTGAATAGACCATTAATTCGGCATAAGACCAAGTAATGATCCGTCCCTACGTTGGACCCCCGGTAAACCCTTGTATCTACCACTGCGCTCCTCATTCTTTCATCCACAATTATAAAATCTATCATGTTTCTATCATCCCCTCTTTCCCATGTATACATGTGAATCCTCTTATGGCGAAAGAAAGTGTTCGCCACAAAAAGATTCTTTTCCACACATACGGTGAGGAGGTCTTCACCATTCTCATTTATTCTTTCATCGCCAAACGTTCCTAATATCCTTTCATAACCAGACCTCTTCATCCCAACCCTTCCATTAAAATCTCCTAACATAATAATATTTTCATTTTTCTTACATTTCATCAACACCAGCCTTACCATGTCCCAAAACTGCTCTCGGATATAAGTGGGCTTAGATATATTGCTCCACATACATTCAGCGTGGTCAGACGGGCCTCCGCAATCCACTTTTCGCCCCCCGGGAGACAGGACGTGACGGGTGGCGAACCTCGTCGCCGGTTTTTCTCCCGGAGATTCTTCGCACCCCTGCCCCATTAAAGGGGCGCCGGGAACTCGGGGCCATTTCTTTTCCTTCTTGGCTCATGGTGCGAATTGACAATACATTATAATTTTGCGTAGTTATATTATCAAAGATCTGGAGTAGTTGTTTTAAAACACACACTGTAATAAATTGTCGGTTCAGACACTTCTAGACGCTTTGGCGGCCTCTTAACTCAAGGGTACCTCATTTAAAGCCAGAACGGTATGAGAGGTAATAATTTTTTTTTATAGGAGAGGGGGCAAACGAGCATGCGGCTCACCTGATGGTAAGTGACTACCGGCGCCCATGAACAACTGCAACACCAGGGGAATTGCAGATGCGTTGTCGGCCTTTTAAAAAGGAGTAGGCTCTTTTCTTGAAGACCCCTAAGTTGTATCGGTCCTAAAAATCGCTGGTGGTAATCGATTCCACAAGAAAGCTACGCGAGGAAGAAAACATCTTCTAAATCGCACAGTGGTGGAGCGCCAATCATCCAGATGGTATGGATGGTATCGCGTGTTTTGTCGCGATGTGCGATGGTGAAATTGAGCGGCTGGAATTAGTCCGAACAATTCCTCAGAGCACTCCCCGTGGTACATGCGATAAAATACGCAAAGAGATGCAACATCTCTACACAGTGCCAGTGAGTCAAGCCGATCGGAAAGAACTCGGTCGTCGACGTTTCGAACCGCTCTGCGCTGGATGCGGTCAATTGGAAAGAGCTGGCACTGGGGAGCCACTGTCCAGAGATGGGAACAGTATTCCATGTGTGCCGAACCTGCGCCTTGTAAAGTTGCAGGCAGTGTGCCGGTATGAAATACTGTCCCGCACTGCTGAGCACGCCAAGCTTCTTTGAGGCCAATTTGGCCTTCTCTTCCAAGTGACCACGAAACTGCACGTCACTCGATATGTCGACGCCGAGTATTCCGATACTGGCTGAGGCAACAAGGGGAGTGCCTTGAAACTGAGGAGATACGACAAAGGGGTTCCTTTTAGCGGTAAACGTGCAAACTTGTGTCATCTGGGGATTGAACTGGACTAGATTTAGTCGCTCCCAGTCTGAGACTTTGTTTAACAATGTTTCGACTTCAGACACAAGTTTGTTCCGGGACTTGGCGACGTTTTCCCGAGAAATACGGGCACGGCCGGTGTATAGAGCATCATCAGTGCTGTCATCTGCATAGCAATGCATGTTACCGGTTTGCAACATATCATTGATTTGCAGAAGAAACAGCATTGGTGATAGCACGCAGGCTTGTGGAACACTAGCGTTAATAGGCTTGTAATCGGAGCACTCAACGTCTACTACGACCTTGATGCTCCGATCAGCCAGAAAACTGGTGATCCAATTGCACAGTTTCTCGGGAAGCCCATAGGAAGGATTTTTCGAAAGAAGCGCTTTGTGCCAGACCCGATCAAAGGCCTTCGCTATGTCCCAAATTCTAACGGCCAATGCCTCCCCCTTGGACTCGATCCCCTGCGCCCATCTATGTGTTAGGTAAACAAGAAGATCACCAGCTGAGCGACCCCGACGGAAACCATACTGGCAATCACAAATCAGCTGGTGCTCTTCAAGGTACCGTATGAGCTGGCAGTTAATAATGGACTTCATTATTTTCGAGAACAAAGAGGTGATGGCGATGGGTCTGTAAATGGACGGATCAGAGCGGTTACCTTTTTTAGGGATCGGGTGCACGAAAGCTGTCTTCCATGAATTCTGGACAACACCTTGGGAGTAGAATTAAGTAAGTAGCGAAAATATGAGTCTCTGAGAGATGACTACATGTTTATGCCATTTGCTGTAGAGACTATCGGTCCATTGTTCCTAAAAGAATTGTATACGCGACTGGCGTCGTTGCTGGTGATATGAAGGCTGGTTCTTTCTAGTTCAAAGGCTGTTCAGCAAGGAAACGCACACAGCGTTCTTGCCACGATACTGCGGGTAGTAGGACTCTATGATAATTTAAATTTTTAGTTTTATTTTTCTTTATTGTTTTTTTTAAATATTATGTTTAAGTATCTCTTAGTTAGATTTAATGTTAGTTCTAAAATTATGTATTAATAGATTGAATTAAACTATCTGTATTATAGAAAACAACATGTGCATTCATTGTAACTTATATTAATATAACAACATATCTATTAATTGTATCTTAAATTGAAACTGAAAAAATGGTATATTATATGTGTTTCTAAAACACACAGCATTGATTGAAGAAGCATCCATAGAATTTGCCATAATATATTAAATAAAAGATGTTTTCTTACCTCTCCTTCACTCTTTTTCTATGTTTACCTTTGCCTCATCCAGCAGAGTGCGCCATCTTATTTATGTAAAAGCACAACTGTCAAGTGTCAAGTCAAGTCATAGCGTTTGTAGATTTTGGCGCGTAAATACATTCGCAAAAGTTTTGTTCTTGAAAAGAGTTGAAGTAACTTGTAAGTGATTATTATAGTAGATTTTAAAGATAAACGAGACAGATTCTCTGTAATTAATCTCATTCACAGTGTTTAACTAGTATTTTACGTAAGTTAATATCATGAGATGAGTGTTGTGAATAGAGGTAAGCCTGATGAATAGTAAACTGATTTGTTGTAATGCAAAACATTTTTATTTTGTTTATTTTCATAGTATTATGTCTTATGAAATCGTGCTGTGGGGTAAAGCGGCGGATATTGAGAAAATTTTTGTATTACAGAAAAGGGCAATATGTGCAATTTAAAACCGCGCGAATTTCTTCGAGACATTTTTAGGGAAATTGGTAATCTCACAGAAGCTTCACGTTATATTTCTATCAAAATCATTTTCGTAAGACAACGTATTCATAACAACAAAACAATCTGGTGGTGGTTGTATTAGTGGTGGTGGTGCCAGTGGTGGTCCATTGCCCATTACAACCACCAACGATAATACCAGCACCACTACCACTACCAACACCAGTACCACTGCCAATAACACCACACCCACAACTGCAACCACTGTCTGGCGATTTTTTATACATACTGTACAACTGTTGGGCTATTTTGCTTATACAGAACACTAATAATTTATTTATTTATATAAATCTATAATGTCTTATTTTATAATACACAATCTCTAAACTTAACTTTACTTACTTACTTACGTATTTATGTTTATCTAAAATAAAAATTTATTATTATTATTAACTCTAATTGTAAAAAAACTTAATAAATGAATTGATCTATAAAAATCACGAAATATTGTTGGTAACAACTAACAGCCCTTTTGCTCATACCCCGACTGCGCCGGCGGTGTAAACCGGTTTGTATTCAGACGGAGCGTCGTGTCGTTGAACCTGTCTCTCACCGACACATCTGTACTCGCAGCAAGCCGTTTGTATGTAGCTTCCCTTCTGGTTGGTTTCTTTACTCATGTGGTAAAAGCCTATTTGCTCTTGGTGAAGACACCCACACTGTAATCGGATGGAAAGACAGATGCTGGTAACTTATTCCCCTACTTTGCTGTACGCATGACGAACGATGGACAAAACAACGAAAGGGTGGAGACTGGCCGTCTGGTAGTCCGATGGTGGAAGGGAGAGGGAGGAATTAAGTTGTGCAATTTCTGTGCTCACTCATCACATTATTATCATCACCATCGTAATCATCCACATCGCCATAATTATCATTATAATTGCCAGCATCATAATCGCTGTCTTAAAAGTCATTGTCATTGTTATCGTAAACGTCATCGAAATCGCCATCGTCAGTATAATCGCCATCGTCACCGGAGTCATTGTCATCCTCCTCACCGACAGTATCAACTTTTCCAGGGCTACTAGCTACTATTTCCGTAAAATTTTGTAGATTTTTATCATAGCTAAAATAGTTTATTAGGTAAATCAGTTCAATACAATTAGGCAATATGTTTTAAAATATATAACGGAGAAAAGCCATTTAATGCTGAAAATATTTAAGTCTGTGTGTAAATTTGCATTTTACTATAATTAATATTAATTTAACGTATATTACATATCAAATTTAATTTTTATCAAATAAATTTATCAAAATTAATTAAGAGAATTATATACATATAACGATAATTTAACAATAGTATAATTCTCTGAATTAATGTTATTCTTATGTTTAAACTGAACTTTATTAACTGACTTTACTGGAAAATAAATTTAATCTGAGCCTCTCGTTGAGTATGTAAGAGTATAAGACCACCACAGCCCCGCGAGACTTTTATTAAAATTTTATTAACAGTTTCATCGAGCAGTGCGCCTGTACCAAATTTCTCATCCCACTGAAAAACGATCCGCTTTGAAATTGTTGCAAAACTTTAGAGCCGTCAACCAAAAGGTAAGGACAGTAAATAATTGTTAATTTAGCTAAAGTTTTTATGAATTTTTTTTTTTAAATTTATTTAAATGCCTGTTTTTTAAAGCTTTAGTACCACTTCTTTTATAGGTAATGCGTCTCGGGTCCCGTTTATCGATCATCAGTAATTATAAAATTTAATAGATATGTAACCTTTCTTAATAGATATATAAGAGTGACAAACGAGCACCTGATGATAAGTGAATGCTAGAGTAGAGGCAACTACCAACTACACCTATCCTTGACTAAGAATCAAAATGCAGTTACGTTGTTATTCTTTAGGACTGGAATGCCTCTTTACAATAAAAAAGGGTCTGCCGTTTATTTGTATACGAAACAAAGCAGCAATATGCCATTCAACGCTGATATTTTGTGCAAACGTGATCGTTTTCCGGCTGGGTCGACTCATTCATAATGTAGCCATATGGCTTCACTACGCAGAAAAAGATGAACTGGCTTGAAATTTCTCTTCCTCAGCCTTTCATTGTAAATTGTCTCAAATTAGAATCAAAATGCAAATTCGTCGACACCCCTGAAGACTAAAATGGAACGCCTCGTCTCCAGTTAAACGTCTCCGGTACTACCTCAGCAATACGAAACACAGCAGTATTAAGCTGCTTTTTCAATTGTCGACCCGACCCCTTCGTGCTTGAATCATAATATAACTGCAGCTTGGCTCTACCATGTATCGACTTCTTCTTCTTTATAAGCCCGTAAAATTCCATCTCTGGAAATAGACCTCTCTCATGAAGTAGAATATGTGGTTGTTTGGCAGGCGGGTTGCCGATAGTAGTTAGAGACAGTTTGCTTTTAACGCTGCTCCTCGTGGTCGGTCTAGACTCTACATCTTGCATATACAGGGTTACTGGTAATTCGACGTATTCCCGCCAAGGCGTGATAGTTGGGGTCATAACCTATCAAATGAACCATAAAATGCATGATGCAAATGTGGACCAATTTCGAGATATTTAGGTTTAATTATTTTTTTCGAAAATCCCAAAAGTCTGGTGTTAAAAATTTCTAAAAAAAAAACTTACAGCTGTATTATTTTCATTTTATTATTTTTATTTAATGAAAACCTGGATACTTATTTATCAATACTACAGTGTGCCAAAAGTCTCATCATTTTCGAAGTAACGCTACTAAAAGTACAACTTTTTCCAAACAGAAGATAAGTAATTAAAAATAAAAATGATTTTGTGAAAAATAATTGTATGTGACCAATTGTGCAAATCATGTTAAAAACATCCCTACTTATCTAGCTACCCAACGAAGTATCAATTTAGCTTGTAACTTAAATAGTACAGAAAAAACTTGAAAAAAAGGGGTCAGGTAGACAAGTTCCGAGTAGCAATGTTTTGGGTAATCCCAAATAATCGCTTCTCGGAACCTTATCAACAGCTGCGGGAATGCTCGTAAAAGATTGTGCGTTTGAACTTACGCTATTGTTTACATTTAGTGTGAAATTAGAAACAAGTTAAACAAGAAGAAACTGTTCAATCAGTCATCAGTATTACAGGCATCGTACACACGCGCGCATATCCCTCCCAGTTACACTTAAAGAAGTTGAGTTTCAAAGTTTTATGGCGGCGGAACCACCAAGACGCGGAGATCATGCAAGGCAATCATTTTCCAACGAGGTATACGCAGATATCTTTTATCTCTATGGATATTGTGACGGTGACGCTGCAGCTGCTCGCCGTGAATACCTACAGCGCTACCCTAATCGCCGACCACCCCATGTCACAGTGTTTAGTGCAGTGTATCGTAGAGTACGAGGGACTGGAAATGTTCAAAGGCAACAACGTGATGCTGGCAGGCCACGTGGCATACCCCGTATACCGCGTGCGGAAGATGAAGAAATTTTGAGTAAATTTCAAGAAGATCCAACCACTTCCACGAACATAGTTGCTCGTCGCTTAGGTGTATCGCAGTGGAAGGTCTGGTCTACTGTGCATACTGCGGGGCTTTATCCGTACCACTACACACCAGTGCATGTGATGGAAGAAGGAGATCCAGTTAGAAGATTGGATTTTTGTAGATTTATGTTGAACGCAGATGCAGAAGATCCAATGTTTTTTAGAAAAATATTGTGGACTGATGAGTCGAAGTTCGATCAAGACGGTATTACAAATTACCATAATTTACATTTTTGGGCTCCAAAAGAGCAAAGAAATCCTGGAAAAAAGAGACCTTCTAAATCACAAAGAAGATTTTCACTAAATGTTTGGATGGGGATTATTAACGACAATTTAATTGGGCCTTATTTTCTGCCAAACTATTTAAACGGCGAAAATTATGAAACATTTTTAAGGGAGGACTTATCCGGATTGTTACACGATATTCCTCTCGCCACAAGGCAAAACATGTGGTATCAACATGATGGGTGTCCTGCGCACTGTCGTGTAACTGTGCGACGATGGCTGGACGAAAATTATCGACATCGGTGGATTGGCAGAGGAGGACCAATTCCATGGCCAGCAAGGAGTCCTGACATAACACCGATGGATTATTATGTCTGGGGGCACATGAAGAGCATCGTGTACTGCGACAATGTGCCAGTGCCGACCCTTGATCAACTGAGAGACCGCATTATCAACGCGACAAACGACATAAGACGAACATTAACCTCAAACGTTATTAAAAGCGAATTAAGAAAACGAATGCGTGTCTGTATACGGAATAGGGGCTCCCATATTGAGCAAAATTTGTAAATCGTGTTAAAATAAATAAAGCTAATTTCAATCAAATGCTTTGTTTCATTTCCTTAATTAATATTGGTTAAAAATAAAACAGAAATTCTTTTGTCTGCTTAGAACTCGACTACCTGACCTCATTCTTTAATTTTTTTTTCTGTTTCTACATAAGCAAACTACAAAGTTGATACTTCATTAGGTAGCTAGATAAATAGGGATGTTTTTAACATGATTTGCACAATTGATAACATACAATTATTTTTCACAAAATCATTTTTATTTTTAATTACTTATTTTCTGTTTGGAAAAAGTTGTACTTTTAGTAGCGTTACTTCGAAAATGATGAGACTTTTGGCACACTGTAGTATTGATAAATAAGTATCCAGGTTTTCATTAAGTAAAAATAATAAAATGAAAATAATACACCTGTAAGTTTTTTTTTTTAGAAATTTTTAACACCAGACTTTTGGGATTTTTGAAAAAAATAATTAAACCTAAATATCTCGAAATTGGTCCACATTTGCATTATGCATTTTATGGTTCATTTGATAGGTTATGACCCCAACTATCACGCCTTAGCGGGAATACGTCGAATTATCAGTAACCCTATATAGTAACACCGTTACGTTTACAAGCTAGTTATAGCGTCAGCCGTCAAAGGCATTGGGCATTTTCCGAATTTATCAACATACCTATGGGACGAAACGGGGTGATTGATGGAATCTATTTCACTGCTGTATAATAATTTATTTAGATTGACAGACAAACGAGGACACAGGCCACCTGATGATAAGTGGATGCTGTGGCTCATAGACATCTACACTATCCCTGAATTAAAAAACAAAATGCAGATGTGTTGTCACCCCTGAGGACTAAGATGGAATATCTCGTTTACTAGTAAAAAGGGTATCCGGTTCTCTACTCTCAACATACGAAACACAGCAGCGTTAAGCTGCTATTTTACGCTGGTATTCTGTGAGAACGCGGTCCTACCCCAGTAGCGCCGACCCATTTGTGCTACTACCATAATATAGCTGTAGCGTGGCTCTACCACGTATAAATTAACGATTTCAGGACTATACGTCTCGCACCTTTGACTCTGCATCCCATCGCTGGTCCGGGTATTTTACCTCAGGTTAACAAGTGAGTATCACGTCATCCGAGGCCATAAGATTTTTCTGGAATTTTACATAGTCGTCTCTTTTACGTCAGACACGGGATGAAATAAGTTGGAGGCTTCTATCCTCCTCACGGCATTGTAATTTATGCTTGTACTTATGTCTTTACAGGTGCGCTCCTTTATTTTGGAATTACCGGGACGATCGTCTCCTACACGTACCGCTCCGCCTGTTGAAAATGAAGACGAGGAAATTCACGACAAGAAGGATATACGATACCTAAAAGAACTGATTAAAAATCTTGGCTGATGCTTTCATTTGTTTTCTTATGTGTCTTTTTACTATTTTATTAAACACTTTTCGGATTTATCTGACCAAGCTCCTTTTTGTCTCATATGCAGCAATGCACTCACCATTACGTTCCGTTTTGAAACTCATGTAGAGCCAGTATAATTACACGCAATGATGCAGTTTTGGTTAAAATTGGTTACAGTTGTCAATTGCTTTTAGAATTGCTATTTACTATAAGGTGGAAATGAGGAGAAAAAAAGATGGCAGAATATAATAAAAATGCCAGTTCTTAAATAGCGTTATACGATACTATACGATCGGCAAAACTTTTATCCGTTTATTCCTCACTAACCGGATTTTTTAAAGAAAAGAGGGAGAAGGAACCATATGTTGGTGATCTTTATAAATGCTGCTAACTAGCCAAATTGTACAAGGTCTGAATGGAATAGGACTAAGGAGTTATAGCGGGCATAGTGGTCGGTGGCCCAATCTAAAGTGTTTGTATTTAGAGCCCAGATAAAAAATTAGGCATAATACATAGGCAAGGCCAAAGTTGAAACGGTGCGTACACATTTTTAGGGTTCTGTAGCCAAATGGCAAAGAACGGAACCATGTCTGTCTGTCCGTCCGTATGTCACAACCACTTTTTCCGAAACTATAAGAACTATGCTGTTGAAACTAAGTAAGTAGATATATTCTGTGAACAGCATTAAGATTTTCACACAAAAATAGAAAAAAAGAGTTCCCCATACTTAGAACTGAAACTCAAAAATTTTTTTGCATCAAACCCATACGTGTGGGGTATCTATGGATAGGTCTTAAAAATAATACTATACTAAAAAAAAATATATGATGTACATTACCATGTAAACTTCCACCAAAAGTTGCTTTGGACGAGATCTAGTAAATAGTTTCTTTTAATACGTAATAAATTGTAAATTATGTTACTTGCCGCTACGGAACCTTTCATGGGCGAGCCCGACACGCACTTGGCCGCTTTTTTTAAGAATCAGGGTGACAAGCGATCACACAATCCACCTGATCGTACGTGGATGCTATGACCCATAGATCTACATCTATCTTCGACTAGGAATCAAAAATGTGTAAATACGTTGTCACCTTTGAGGAATAGTATCGTTGATCGTGATGGAAAGTATTGTAACCAGTAAAAAGGATCTTTCTTTTCCGAAAGGAAACGCTTCGCAAGACGCGCTTGCGATCACTAGACTAACGAGGCAGCCATTAAAATACTGAGTGCGCGACCAGTACCTAGGTTATGTACTCGTAAGCTCAAAGACGCGAACATTTACGTACTTATAATGAGAAAATATGACATTAGTCTTCGCGCAAAACTACGCTACGCTTTATTAATCACCTCTATTTAAGTAAAACGAAGTACAGTTTAAAGATTAGCCAAATATTAAAAAAAATATATACTCAATACTTGGATATAGTCACTTATTACGGCGAGCTATGCAAGTAACACAGTTGGCACATTCTTTTTATTATAATATACGTGGGACCTTAAGTCCCACACAAACATAGATCTGATTTTCATATTTAATTTGATGAAGGACGTATTTTCAGCAATGCGTGGAACTAACAAGTTTTTTAAAAAGTTATTGAAGTTCAAAACAGCGGTTGTACTATAATGAGAAGGTAGGCAACATAAGAGATGGACAGTGGTGTTTCCTTATAACAATTAAAGTATAAAAAATGCAATTGCCAAGACTGCCAAGTGTGACAACTAAAACAAATTAACAATCTATGATTGAGGCCTATGGTCAGCTGTGGACTATTGACAGGTTGTGACGGTAACGGTACCATTATACAAATCTGCAATGGATTTAACATCATTATGGCTCAAAAAGTCAGCCAATGTATGCAGTGTTCCATGTTATGATGACTCTCTTGCGTCTCTCTCTTTCTCAATTATGTATTAGATTGTCCATAGAAATCGAGGGCGATGGAATTTTTAAATAATTTTAGAAGCCTACTCCTTTTTAAAAGGTCGGCAACCCATCTGCAATTCCCCTGGTTCCCCTGGTGTTGCACTTGTTCATGGGCGATGGTAGTCACTTACCATCAGGTGAGCCGCATACTAGTTTGCTCCCTCTCCTATATAAAAAAAGAAACATGTTCGAGAAAAATACGGAGAAAATAAGGTTAATGTTACCTTGATAATTTTCTTTTGATTTCCTTCAATGTTTGTTTCATAATTTTTCAGCAATACTTTTTTTTTAATAAAATATATCGAATACATACAACTCAAATTGATTGAAAGACGGTGCCATACAAACCTAACAAGGTTTATCTTCACTACGTCTACGGCACTCGGTGCTTAGCATACGGACAGTGTCGTACAATCGTATTCTACTCGTAATCGTACTGTAGTAGAAAAGATGTTGCCAAATGTTTAAAATAATGCAAGCATAATGGTGTTACCTACTCTAAAATAAATTAGGTCGCTCAAATAATATTACGCTGCTCGTTTAAATTAAATTGTTATTAAAATTAGTGTTTATTAGTCATTGAAGTCGGACTCTATAGCGGCTGTGGTCACAGCCTATAAAAGTTCACTGCTAACCATGGGCCTAACTCATAAATTATTTATATGAGAGATTTTGCCATAGTTAGTTAGTTAGGCGGGTTGGTAACCTCAGTTTTTGTTATTTTGAGGGTTTATCAGAAAGATGTTGCAGCACATCTCCTATTTCAGTTTCCCTCTGTCGCCTCTTACTAAACACAAGGGACTATATGGGGTAGTGAGTATTCATACACCGCTATTATATGGTACACGGTACAGCTAGTCATCACTGCGGAAGTCCACTGCTGGACATAGCCTCTCTCAATGCATAAACATGTCCAGTTTCTGCCAGCCACCTTGTGTAGATCGTTGCTCCATCAAACAAATCAGTCAATGGGCGCCCAAACTATGTTTATCTAAACGCGGTCTCTACTCCATAAGACGTGACGGTGACCCCACCGATTGTCACTACTATGATGGACGTGACCAGCAAACACGGGAGACTATGTTAGTAACGTTGGTTCTACGGTGGATTTCATCATTAGAATCTTATCCGCCAGAAAAACTCCGAGCATAGCTCTGTTATAGCTTGCGGAACAGACGTATCAGTGTCCACGGCACCATAGGCGAATACAGACAGAACGCATTGGTTGAAGGTAGGCACTCATTTATGGCTAAATACTCAAACGGTACTCGATTTTAAGATGCCGTTTAGTCTCGTTTAAGTATTTGGCTTTGAGTATTTAGTTGTGAATAGAAAAGGGGAGATCTCCCGCCGAGCAAGGTGTTCAGCCCGGGGAGCAACCAACGCTCTGTATGTTATTTCGGAGCTGTTCTATATATAGCGCATTAACTTCAGAACTTTGATAGCGTGATTTAGGATTTGGTGCGTTTCGCTTACGGCTCGATGACAACGCCGCGCCGTCTCAAGTATTTTAATAACCAGTATTACTTGTGTAAAACGTTGATTTTAAATGTTGAATCACTCGTTTGAATACTAACCTTAATAAAAGCGTTTGAGCTCGCTCTGTTTTAAAGCTCATTATTAAATCACACGCTTCGCTGGTTCCTAATCGGACTACTGATATAGTTAGAGGCTGAAGAATTTACTAACTCAGTTTCTTATTAAAGCGCTATGTTATACAAATTAACTGAATTCAGTAAATAGAATTTGTTGAAGCGTTGTGTAGTATTACAAAATAGAAAATGGGTGTGGGTGCCATTGTCGTAAGAGGCAACTATGGGAAATTATATCAGATAGATAATTTGGTCTCTCACAGGTGGTGGCATAATTATATTTTTGTTATGGGAAAAGGGTGACAAGCGAGCACAAAATCCACCTGATGGTAAGTGGTTGTTGTGGCCCATAGATGTTTTACATCTATCTACGTTTGCGAATTAAAATGCAGATGCGTTGTCAGCCGTGAGGACTAAGATGGAATGCCTCTTTTCAGTAAAATGGGTCTCCGGTTCTCTACACTAACTATACGAAACACAAAAGCATGAAGCTTCTATTTTACGTTGGTATTCTGTGATAGCGTGTTCTTTCCCCGGTCGAGCTGACCCATACGTGCTAGAACTATGCAATTAATATAGCTGCAGGATGGTTCTACCACGTATAATTTGTAAAATTTGTAATAAGTATAATATTGTTTATCTCAGGCGACGGGGAGTAAAGGGAATGTGCGAGATGTTCAGTAGTGCGATTGTCAACCCACTTCCAAAGCATGTAGATTAAGGAACATTCTACCTACAACCAGAGAGACCTACTCACTTGGAGAGACTATGAGATTCCAAATGGTTTGCTTGGTCTTTCGTAATGCATACAGCAAAGGAGTAGAATAATCTGCTGGTGTCTGTCTTCCCGTCCGAATACAGTCTGGGCGTCTTCAAAGCAAGAATGAATAGGCTTTTGTTACGCCAAGACAGTGCGATTTAGGTACAATCTCAATCACTCACTTATAATAAGTTAAAAAAAAACTCCAAAAAGATATTATGGCTTCAAGTAGATGGCGGTATATCTTTTTTTTATAGAATAAAGGTGACCATCGAGCACGCATTTATTGTATTTATCCTCAATTAAGAATCAAAATGCAGATGCGTTTTCACCCCTGAGGACTTAGATGGAATGCCTCGTTTTCAGTAAAAAGAGTCTCCGGTTCTCTACACTCAACATACGAAATACAGCAGCATTACGCTGCTATTTTACGTTGGTATTCTGTGAGACCTTGGTCCTACCCCGGTCCAGCCGACTTATTCGTGCTACAACCATAATATAGTATCTTGGGTCTACCACGTATATCATACTATTTTATATAGAAAAGGGCATGCTCATCTCATGGTAGTGACGATCGTCGCAGACGAACAACTACAGGAATTGTAGGTGCTTCGCTGGCCTTTTAAAAAGAAGTAAGCTCGTTTCTTGAAGGTCTCTAAGTATTCTTTCTTACCTTTCTCACTCCGCACCGCTAAAGCAATGCGTCTTTTATATTATCTCTCTATTTTTATTTATTTATTTATTTATTTATTCTTTATTGCATTCCTTAACCTAAAAGAATACAAAGGGCGGACTTAACTCCTTGTGGCATTCTCTACCAGTCAACCCATGGAGTGGTGAGAATTTGAAGTAGGTGTAGCAATATAGAATAAAAAGAAAATAGAAATGTATAATTAATTACATTATATATACATTTTACTATTATATACAATAAATAAACTATAAAAATATATCCTATTTATACATGTATACAAATATATACGTACATACATAAGCATACATATATTCATACCAACATACATATACAAATAATACATATAAATAACTATAAATATATACGTCTAAAATATAAATGACATGGATGATTCATCTAAGAAGCGTTGTCTTTAACAGATAGATGATTACGCACCAACTTTTTAAAAGCAAACTTATTGGGAGCTTTTCTGATGTCGTCAGGCAAGGAGTTCCAAAGGCGTGCAGCCTGAACTGTAAAGGAGTTACCATAGAACTCGGTGAAGTGAACTGGAATACATATTTTGTTGTTAGAAGACGAACGTAGAACCCTATCATGAGATGAGGAGAGATAGTGAAATTTGCTCTTAAGATAAGAAGCGAAAATGGGTCATTTAATATGGAAAAAAGAACAAGTAATATTCTGGAAATACGCCTCTGCCGGATTGTAAGCCAATTAAGCTTAGATCTATATTGCGAAATATGGTCATACTTACGAAGCCCGAAAATAAATCTTATACAGTTATTGAGAAGGCGTTCCAGCTTGTTCAGAAGATCCTGGGACAGATCCGAGTAACACACATCTGCATAATCAATTATGGGTAATATGAGTGATTGGACAAGCATGATCTTAGACTTTGTGGGGAGAAAATGTTTTAAACGATACAGAGTACGTAACGTAGCAGTGACTTTACGACTGACTTCAGTAACCTGAGTTCTCCAATTCAGCGTGTTGTCAATGTGTAGACCAAGATTTTTTACAGACTTACTGAACGGTATTGTAATCCCATTGTAGTAGATAGAGGGTATGTCTGCAAGATTAATCTTTGCTAGCATCCTTGAGCTACCCACCAGTATAGCTTGTCATTTTGAAGGATTGACCAATACTCCATAACGAGTAGACCAATCCTTGATAGCTTGTAAGTTGTTATTTAATTTTTTAATCCCATTATGGATATCCCCAATTTCAGCTTGCACGTATAGCTGAAGGTCATCGGCATACAGATGGTACGAGCAATCGAAGATGGAGGTAATAAAGTTTATAAAAATAGAAAAAAATATAGGAGAAAGAATACCCCCTTGCGGTACACCAGCTTCCACATCAGCCCAAGCTGAGGTTATTTGCCCCACACAGACTGACTGCTGTCGACCGCGAAGATAAGATGCAAACCATTCCAATGCTGTAGGGCCAAAATTTAGATGAGACAGTATGGATAGAAGGATTTCATGATCAACTGTGTTGAAAGCATTTGAGAAATCAACTAGTACCAGTACTGTTACTTTTTTTTCTTCCATACCGTTTCTAATATCGTCTGTGACGTTAATTAAAGCAGTACTGGTACTGTGACCAGGGCGAAACCCAGACTGATATATACTCAGTAGGTTATGTTTCGAAATGAATGTAGAAATTTGCTTGTAAACACAGGATTCTAAAATTTTGAATAGAAAGGGTAGAATGGATATAGGGCGAAAATGATTGCGAAGAATGGGAGAAGGAACTTTTGGAAGGGGCTTTATAAAAGCCCTTTTCCAAAGATCAGGGTACTGACCTGAATCAAGGGAAAAATTTATAACATGGGAAATTGCCGAAAGAAGGTGTTCTAGTATAAATACTACCATTTGTCTACTAATCTCATCATAACCCACCGCCTTGGACTGAATTGCTAAAATAGACTTTTTGACATCATCCTGCGAAACAAGAGAGAAATTAAAGGTAGGTATATTAGGAATTTGCACAGAAGCAATGGAAGCCACAGTTTGAGAGCGAATTGTAGGGTCCATTGCTGTTACAGAAGCGAAATGTTGGTTGATTTCATCAAGTGATAGAGAAGGACCACAATCCAATGTAGCTGGCCTGCAAAGACCAGAAGATCTAAGAAATTTCCACACTTCGGCGGGAGAAGAGTTGTTAATACAATTATGGAAATATCGGCGTTTAGCTGCCCGTACCATTTGATTGCACCTATTCCTGGCTGCTTTAAAAGATGACCAATTTTCTTCATTACGTTCTCTCTTAAAACGAAGAAAAGCTCGATTACGTCTAGTCATTGCCATCCTTACGCCCTCTGTCATCCATGGGGCTGGAGGACGCTTCAATCTAACCTAGTGAATTGGGGCATGAGCATCATAAAGGCTGAGAATATTTTGGTTAAGGATAGAGACTTTATCGTCAACAGTAGGTGCTGCAATAAATGAGGTTAGATCCAGACTAAGAGCGTCATCCCTTAGCTTGTCAAAATCTATTTTAGAAAAACTGCGCAGATGCAGTACAGAAGGGGAATATTTGGGAGGTTTAAGCTTATACGAAGAATAAATCAAGTCATGACGTGAGATGCCCAAAGCAGGTAACTGTCCGTGCATCATCACACGATCAGGAGAAGCAGCAAGGATGAGATCAATCAATGAGTCATCGGTTCCAATATTGTGATGAGTAGCCTTTAAAGGGAGAATAGAAAGATTAACCGACTCAACAATTGAAAGAAGTTTTTTGGAACGAGGAGAGTTTTTCAACAAATCTGTATTGAAGTCACCCATGATTATACAGTGTGCGTACTCAGAACAAATATCAACAAGAGCCATATCTAAAGTGGCGAAGTAATCTGTCGAAGGGGGGCAATACACTACCCCTAGAAGCATCCTTATACCCTTGACATCAAGTTCCAAAAATAAAAACTCAGAAGAGGCAGAGTAACAGGAAGGAGATGCTGAAACAATTTTATGAGGAATTGATGCGTGTAGGTAAATGGCTACACCACCTCCACCTTTTCCAACCCGATCATTCCTAACAAGTACAAAGCCGGGTAGGGGATATAAAGTTGACGGTAAAGAAGGCTTTAGCCAACTTTCCGACACTAATATGGCATGAATATGCTCGGGTGAAATTGACAACTCTATCTAATTGACAACTTCACTTTAACGTATGTAGTAATTATATTTTATTTTATCGTGTATGAAGTAGTGACCTATAGCTATTTATTATTTACTTATAGAATTTTATTTTATAACTGTTCAGAATTTTTCATTACTCTACTGATAATATTACCAAAAAAAGCTACAGGGCTCAGTCGTAGTTTTCTTGCGATAAATACAAATATTTTACGTTCGAGGAAGTACAAGAAGCGATTCATCTTGATTGCAATTTGTCTTACACCTGAGTGGGATTGTATTGCGATTGTATGTGTTCAAAGCAGAGAAGGGATTAGGCGTTTTGATTACTGAACACAGAGAATCGGTTATAGCTGGATTCTTATCTTATAGATTGTTGTGTAATGTATGTCTCTAGTGTTAATTATGGTTTAAAAAAATATTAATTCCAAATTTCCAGCTAATCTTGAATTATACCGTGTAGTGGCGAGACATATTTGAAACTGGTTTAATATCTTCTATGTGCTATAATGTACATTATTAATTTCATACTGTTCTTACATATTATTAATTTATTAATTTAGATAAATAATACACTATACAGCCTATCAAAATTCCACTGCTGAACATGGAACACGAACACGGAGAGTAGAGAACCGGAGACACTTTTTAATGTTAACGAGGTATTCCATTTTAGTTCTCAGGGGTAGCGACTCAAGTATATTTTGATTATTATTCGACTAAAGATGAAGATATCACGTAGAATGTATGCTCGTTTGTCATCCATATTGTATAAAAATACAACAACATGTTCGCAGTTTAACGTGAATCTAATGTTTATCGTTATTTATCAATGAATGAAGTAGAAGTGGTTGTACCATTATTCATATCGGTGATGGGGATATAATTGAGGCTTAAAAAATTGGCCAGTACATGTACAGTGTTCCTTGCCATCATTCCTCTCGTGCCACTCTCCTTATCCATAGAAATGGAGGACGGAAATCTTTAAGTATTCTGTAAAAAAAATTTGGAGAAAATAAGGTTGACGTAATTCCGATAATTGTATCTTGACTTCCTTTGATGCTTGTTTTATGATTCACAAGCAATACTTTAAAGCATTTATTCGGAAAAGATTAATAACATATTTACAAAAAAAATGAATTATACGTTTTGAAAATGGTGCTTCAAACAGATTAAAGTAATACATACCCCCCCCCCCCCCCCACGATGATCTAATCTAAATAAAATATATTTTTACAGCTTCCATTTTTTACCTCTTAAAATTATTAATCTTACGGGGACTAAACGTTACGTTTGTATTCGAGTAACCGCACTTTCTGAAGATGCTAAATTTCAAAGAGAAAAACAGACACATACCAAGGTGAATCTTGAAAGAGTATAAAAAAATTGATTTGATTGGGTATAATTTTTGTCTGTTAGTCTGTCTGCCTGGGTTAATCTTTGGAATGGCTGAGCGTATTGTAATGCAACTTCATGAACACATATACAGCAATGCCAGGAGTAATCTAGGCTATATTTTAGCTGAAAACCTTGCAGATTTTTTTTAAAATAACTAAAACTAGAAAAATAAATAGCCTTTGACTATCTTATTTTTTTAAATAAAAAAAATCCTAGTAATGCTATTGGCATTGTTAATAATTCCCTTTAACCGCTCCTGGTAAGCTATAAATGCTTGTGTTAGGAGTGGTTCACGACAGTAGTCGAATGGCGGATTCGAACCCATGACTTTTTGATTTCGCAGTCCGCACCATACTCGTACCATTAGGCTACTGTCGCTTAAATCTCTTCTAATCTCTTCTCTTAAATCTTAAATCCGAATAACGCCACACTAATAGATGGAAGGCCCAGATGAAGCGAGGACGGGTCGCTAGTATTATAAATAAAACTGCTTATTACACGTTTTCATATTTTTGTTTAACAAAAGCAGACCTTTTTCCATTTATTGTAGAAAATTTAATTTTCTCGGACCGTAAATTCTGTGAACTATTTCGTTATATATGAGACAGGTTAAGGCCCTAACAAAATTAAAGGGTTACCTACGGGATAGCCAAGAGCTTGAATATTAAGCTTACATGATTTAACACCTCGTGAAGTTGAGAGCTTGTCTGGCACGCAGTAAATAAATTATGTGAAGTAAAATAAAATTGTGTAAGAAGCAGTTCTTAATTGAAACTGTATATTTTTAATCTTTATATATATATATAGGTTTGCTAGTCAAGTTATTAAGAAATTCTTCATCATCATCATATTTACAATTTATTGGCTTCATCGGGTGGTAAGTTCGTTTGTCACTTCAGTTCTATAAAAAAAAAAAGAATACATTAATGTCACAGTTACTGCGGAAAATACTTCAATTAGTTTAGCATTTTAGTGTAGGTAGTTATGGTGTAAGAATATCAACTACCCCTTATCATTCCGTGGGTGTCGTTAAGAAGCGACAGAGGGAAACAAATCAGCAGCGTCTTCCTAATAACGATAAAAAATAAAAAAAAACTGCGGTTGCTAACGCTTGTCAAGTATGGCAACTATGGCAAATATCCCCCCGATTGCATCAATGTATGGGGGAGGCCTCTGTTCAGCAGTGGGCTTTAATCGTCTTTAATGGTTATGTAAAATTCACTCAGACAGGCAGTAAGATTTTCGAAATCAGATTTTGATGTAAAAAAATCTCATCATGTGTCAAACATATTTAGTAGTCAAATATATTTTCCATAAACTGAAACAACGATCTCGGAGAGTGGGATTAAGTGGTGACAGCTATTCAGTTGTTCGTAACAACACTATCCCCCGGGATTGGCGCTGCCGAGAGGAAGCTGCTTTCATATCTCACAATGCGGGATTTAACTAACTGCCAATGATTCATAATATTTCCTAGTGGAAGCCATTTATCGTTTTTGATTTGTTTGTCATAACGTTGTTGTTTACGTTTTTAGTATATTTTTTTATTTCTGTGTCTTTAAATATACTGAAATTATAGTTTTTTTTTTATAGAAAATGGGTTACAAACAAGCACACACTCCTCTTGACGGTAAGTGGATTCTGTGGCCCATTAACATCTGCATTTGCTAATGAGATCATAGTACATACTAACACTACTCAATCATACACATTTCGTTCGTCAGAAAATAAGTGACGTCTGGTGGTCCTGGGATCTTGCTCTATATGGACAGTATCGTGGTAGAGCGACGCTGTAGCGTATTGAAACACTAGATGAATCGTTAAATAAAGCATTTAACTTTAAATTCCAAAATAGCAAAACAATAGCCGATAATTTTACCACTGAGTTTGATAGATTAAAATGCTATCGGAAGATTTGTACACAAATCCTTTAGATAAATCTATACGCTTTCAAAAAGCAAACACAAAGCAAATATAAAATATAATACAAATACTTAACACAAAAAAGCACCAGGTGTTAATGGAGTTCATAAGATTTATATAAAATATATACGTATAACAAATAATCGTGCAGTGTCACAAGAACCAAAGGTTTGTACCAAATTTTAGACTAATAGCTACTTGTATCTATACTGTACGTATTTACAAAAGTGGACGTCACGAAGATTACAGTAATTACAGACCTATTACTAAACTCCCGATAATTGACAAGATCATAGAAAAATTCACATCCAACCATCTTCATAACTTTAATCAAAAACAAAATTATTACTGCATAACGAATGGGTTTGCTCTATCGCGGGAGAACCACGCTTGCATGTAACACCAGCGAAAAATAGCAGCATAATGCGCTGTGTTTCTAATGGGGAGTAACGAAAACCGGAGACAGTTTTTACTGTAGAATATGAGAGATTCTGTCTCAATCCTTACAGGTGAACGTATCTGTATTATGATTCTTAATCAAGACGTGTACGGGCTACAACATTCGCTTATAAAAGGTATAAAGTTTCATTCTATATGTCTCCCATTCCTGAGCAATTCTTCTCTAATTTCTGTGAGGAATTAGGTTTAGATTTAGGTAAGAGATGTGAAAAATGAAAGACTGTAATGAAAGAATGAACATAATCTAAATAGAGAAGCAGGTAGACAATCAAGACACTTTATCTTTAGTTTTGTTAAAATTGGAAAATACAAGCGAAAAACTGATTAAAACGCTGTTACACTCCTTATATGATTTTTATATTTACTTACCGACGAACTTACCGACGCCAGAGAGAATATCAGTACAATGGAGGTCTTCAAGCGACGAAAACGGTATGTAGTATACATGATCCAGTACGTTCTTACCCGCTATACAGGGTGTTTTTGGAACGCTCCCGAAAACTAAGACAGGCGACAACACCAAGTATACCTTTGGCTTAGCTTTCCATTGACGTCAGTGGAGTTTGGTGTTGATACGTATTTTTACAGAAAGATTACACTATTATAAGCACACACACAAAGTCTCTTATACGGAAACGCGTAATTTTTGAGAAAAGAATAATTGAAAATCAATTATTCTTGCAATGTTTATGTCTAATCTGCTAATAAACTGGCGCCATTTTGTAATGTCATTGTCGACGTCAATAGGGATGTCGATTCTTTCCGAAAAAGGTCGATTTTTAAATCGATTCAAATCGTAAGCTTATGTATCGGTTCACAAAAAATCGATTTCTAAAATATCTATATTTTTTTAATGTTTCTATTTATAATGTAAATATAAACCCATTTTATGAAAAACAAGAAAGATACCATGATAAATGATCTCTTATTGAAATTTGTTTTATTTAACAGTACCTATTAGGGCAGGTAACAAATAAAATAGGTTAGGTTCAACTTATGTCAAAGAACCGAATTGATTGACCCCGACTCCACCTGGTACGAGTCTGTCCTACCCCTAGAGTGGTTTTATAGAGCCGGAGGCGCGTAGGGGGAGCAGCCTCCGCCTGCTGTAACAAATCGTAAATCCTCCGCCTCCGCAGCTTCGGCTTGTTGGTCGCCTTCGGCGACCAGCCTCAGCCGCTCCGGCTCGTCCGATGCCTGCGATTTGTTACGCTAAGGCGTAGAGGTTGCTCTTCCCGCAGCGCCGGAGACGTAGCAGTCTCAAAATAGATACAGAAATCCTTATGAATCAGTCCCCTTATTTTTTTATGATGAAGGGGATTTTTTTCTCATAAAATGGATTTATATTTACATTATAAATGCAAACATGAAAAAAATATCGATATTTTAGAAATCGATTTTTTGGGAATCGATACATCCACTTACGATTTGAATCGATTTAAAAATCGACCTTTTTCGGAAAGAATCGACATCCCTATTGACGTCGACAATGACATTACAAAATGGTAGGCATGGGTAATATCACTTTTACCCTGTATCAAATCGTACCTATGTATTGGATATGAAAATCCGATTTGGTATCTATATATTTCAATATCTATATATTTGTTAATATCTTCGTTCTGAAAAGAAGTCAGTACTCAGTATCACATTTGTGATACGCGATTTATGAACAAATTTCCATATATTGATTTATAGATATATTGTATTATTTATGTAATATAAGTATTCTTAACGTATCTCATAATATAAAAAGTAGGATTTATTCTGCGAGATAATGAAATAGAATATTAAATTTAATCGTGTCGTGTTTATGCCATCTAGCGTATAATGTACGTACCACATTGAGCGTTAATCAATTTTTGTTCAATAAAATCACTTTACGTATAGAATCTAGAAGGTGGCGCTTTTACAAAGTATTTTTTTACTCCTTTCCTCTAAAGGATAACATTTTAAAAATATTTAATATTATTTTAATTTATTACACTTAACTTTAGGCTCTCCATGTTTAAAAATAAGGATTGCAACATTTATTTGCTATAAAATTAAACCTTTATATTTTATGCCACACTTGTGGTTATGATTAGTGGTTATATTATATCCCTACGCCAAAGGAAATTATCCCATATCTAGAAAGCGGGTATAGTTTTTCAGAATCGGTGAAATAAACTTTCCTTCATAATTTTGTTCAGTTTTAATTTACATACCAAAAATAACAATCTATTAAATACACAATAAGATCTAAAATCTAATAAAATCTAGATCTATTTTGAAAACAGTGCAACACAACAAAGTAATAATAAAATTATACTACTTAGACTGGATATTGAAAATTATGTGTTCTGTAATAAATCGTATGTCACTACTAATAAGGATTAATATTAAAAATATTAAGCGTAAGCGTATCACCTTTTCGTTGTAAAGTAGTCGTAAATCGTAATATCTGTTTTAGCTATATATTCTATAGCGCTCAAGGTTTGTTCGGTATCCGAATCAGTGTATATATTTAGATATTTTACGTTTCGCTTTTGAGTAGATATTAGATATTCTGCGATGACTCATAATATCAACACCGTATCGTAAAATCGTAATATCTAATACATAGTTAGTTTGTCATCGGATATATAGATGTTGGATATTGTACTGATATATAGATATTGTATCTATATACGATTTGTATCGCCCACTCCTACAAAATGGCGCCAGTTTATATGCAGATTAGACATAAACATTGCAAGAATAATTGATTTTCAATTATTCTTTTCTCAAAAATTACGCGTTTCCGTATAATGAGACTTTGTGTGTGTGCTTATAATAGTGTAATCTTTCTGTAAAAATACGTATCAACACCAAACTCCACTGACGTCAATGGAAAGTCGTACCATACCTTTGATCATGGGTCACAAATAAATTCGATCCTGATGAAAAAAAAATCATCTTTTTACAAGGTTTTATTAGCTTTATTCACGCGCCATCATGTTAGTACAGCTAAATGAAACGATAATTTCATAAAAAATATCATGAAAATACTGAAACATAAAACCAGCAGTGGAATGACTGAATTGATATCACCTGACCTGAGCTAGATAAAGGTCAATGTAAGCGCGAACACAAATTCGCGCGGCCCGCAACTAGCGGGCCTTCCAACAATACCTAATAATTTACAACACGTGTCTAAATACCTAACTTATCTACTTAACCTACTATTTTGCCACTGTGCTTATCTCCACGTAGCCACTTTAATCCGAATTTACAGGTTAAATAACCCAAATAACTGGTTCGATTCCCCGCTAATGAAGAAATACTTAAATGAAATGTAACCAAGGTTGGAGTCATGCGTTTTTATTCATCGTGTAGGTATGTTTATTATTCTCGTGTATTCAGTTATGTACCTATTCAGATTAGTCTAGTACTAAGTTATTTAAAAAAAAATAGTTATGAAACAGCTTACTGCTCTAAATCCTCCGTGGTCTTATGAGATGCGGCTCAAATTGTGCTCCATTCATTTCAAGGCAGACTTGGGTGCAGGCGGGGCATCATCGTGTGGTCTTCGACACAGTCCGTACGTAGTTTCTCGAAAGCATCCACGATCCTTTGGCGCATTTCTTCAGCACTATCACATTCACGATTAAAAACCCTTTCTTTCACATACCCCACAAAAAGAAGTCTAACGGAGTCAGATCTGGTGAGCGAGGTGGGCAAGCGTGTGGTCCTAGTCTGCCGATCCAGCGATCATCAAATAGCTCATTGAGGCGCTCACGGACGAACCTCACGAAATGTGGAGGGGCACCATCATGTTGGAACTATGTGCGGCGATATTCAGCCAACGATAGGTCGTTTAAAATGTCAACCAACTGTTCATTTATAAAGTTTAGGTATCGCTGTCCGTTCAGTCGCTCTGGCAGAAACACTGGTCCCAGTATGCGATCCTTAAATAAACCTGTCCATACGTTAACCGACCATCGGGTTTGGTGCCCGGTTTGTCGAACAGCGTGCGGGTTAACCTCTGAATACACGTGTGTATTTCTTCGGTTCCACAGGCCGTTTCTGGTAAATGTCGACTCATCCGTCCAGATAATGTGCTCAATGGAACCAGGCACACGTTGTTGCTGATATAATAACCAACGGCAGTATAATAACCACTATAAACGTACGCGTTAGGCATTATTAAAACAAAAAAGAATCCAAAAACGTAACAAAAACTTTAATATCAACACGTAATCACAAGTAAATTTATTAAACAAAACGATTGAACTGTCGCTCGCGCACGCGTGTACAAAATCAACACGAAACTGTCTCAAAAACTAAAACCAACGAACCCCATCAAGGCTGAAAATTACTGCGTCACAAGCGTGAGGCGACAGGGTTAGGCATTCTGCCGTCATAATAAAAAAGGAAGTAACTAACAAAAACGTAAAATGGAAATAAAAAATAAATTGATGAATTTTTCTTTCAGACCCCGTGTCTAAAGTATATTAAAAGGTATCTATATTGAAATATATACGTAGAGACATGAAGATTTTAAGGACGAACTTATTTTTTTTTTAAATTTGTTTATTTATTTAAATAAAACGAATTTTCCTTTTCATCTTAGCTTAAAAAATACACCTGGCAACACAAAAACATCGAAGGAAAGACGCATATAACTATTTGCGTCTTTCCAACCTAATAAATTAAAAAAAAACTGCCATTCATTTAACAATTTTACATATTTTGGAAAGGTCATTTGAAGTTGAAAGGACGCTAATAGTAATTTACTACTTTTTTTTTAAAATAAATATTAGAAAAGCATTGGTAGTGAGACACAAAAAATAATAATTTTAAAAAGTAATGATTTTAAAGGGGATATCATACAAGACTTACTACGATAATAATTAAAAATTAAAAATTTTGTACAACCGACTTTAATATAAATAATTAAGGATAACTCAAAAACTATTGGTCTGACCTCGATCAAATTTATATGGGACCACATGTGAAACACCAGCTCTTAACAATAAGATATAAGCTCTTAATAATAAGATATAGAATAATAAGACAAGACCAAGAATAATTGAAATTTAAGTAATCGATGCAAATATTGTTAAAGATGACGTAGCAACTGGTTAAATAAGTCTTTTCTTTTATGTTGAATTTGTATAAGTCTTTTCTACTAAAAAAAGTCATCTGTGATCAACAGTTACGTCTAAAATTCTTACGATAATTTCTAAAATATTGATATTTGTGAATATTAAAAAAATTTAGTAGATGCGCCTTCTTATCATGAATCGAATGGTATATTTAACTCATTTATTCATAAATTGTTAGATGCGCCCTTTTTTCTTACGACCGCGTGTTTCGTACCGAGCTAGATACAGGTCGATAGCGGAGGGGGTGTGGGTACAATCGCGTTCTAAAGTACTACATGGTATTGGGCTATTGTTTTATAATATTATAGTAATTAATTGTTTTAATGTAGAATCATAATAGGTGTTTTACTAGCTACTTAGAACTTTGGAAGAGGTGGGAATTAAAAATGGATAATGTTTACATGAGCATTATTTGTTATTTCTATCGTAAAATATAAAGTAGTTTGTAACAAGAAAACTTTAGCTAAGGGTAACACGCCGTCCATTATGACGTCTTGGGTCACATGGAAGCCAGATGTTAATGGTGTGTTGGTGTTACTGGATGCTACTTGATCATCACTTTCATCTTCGCTTGAGCTTCCGTCATCAGGTCGATCACATGGTAATTTTTTCGGTATTCTTCCTCCACACTTTTAACTTTACTGCACAATTTTCCCCATTCACCTTCTCCTATCATATTTACCTTTTCGATCACTAGTTTAGTCATAAAACAATAGATATAAATAATTTTTCTTTCCTTCCTTTTTAAAACATCGTCGCGAGTCGCAAAGTAAGCTGTGTATGCGACTGTATTTTTGGAGCGAACAAAGCGCGGGAACCAATAGCATGCAGGCACACTAATACTGGCGGATTGTTCCCCCGTCGCGCGCCTTTCGTACCAATATGTGATAAATCGCTCAGTGCCCAAGTTCAAGGCCAGCGTTTGTTTTTCACCGTTCGCGCGTACATTAACCTCCATTAGTCAGGTGATATCAATTCAGTTTCCACTGCTGGTTTTATGTTTCAGTATTTTCATGATATTTTTTATGAAATTATCGTTTCATTTAGCTGTACTAACATGATGGCGCGTGAGTAAAGCTAATAAAACGTTGTTAAAAGATGATTTTTTTTTCATCAGGATCGACTTTATTTGTAACCCATGATCAAAGGTATACTTGGTGCTGCCGCCTGTCTTAGTTTTCGGGAGCGTTCCAAAAATACCCTGTATATAATGTTAATTTATACAAAATGCATCTGTGTAAATGTAATATCAGCAAATAAAATATATACATTTCAATGCTGTCGGTCACTTGCGCTGGCTTCTTAGAACGGGACGAAATAAGGTGATGGATTCCACCGACCTCACAATTATTTTTATTGGACGCTCCTCGAACTTATCTAGCTGAGCCTCTTTCTGTCTCTTAAGACGCTGCGCAAACGTAGACATGTTTTTACCGACACGGTACACCATTACAGGAAACCGTAGTTGCTTTGTCTGGTAGCGGCAATCGGACTCAGTCACTGGTTGCTACTTCTAGTCACTGGTAACAATTCGTTGCTTGTTTTCCGTCAGTTTCACGATGTATGTTGATTATAAGTCGACGTAGACGTAACCGTCAATTTTTATTATTGTTGCTTGTTTTCAACTGACGAGCTTTAGTTTTTAACACTTTTTTATTGGCTATCGGTACTTGTCAAGTGGAAGCAACTGTATACAAAAAGTATATGCGTCTGCGCAAAGAGTGGATGATTTTTATATTGATAATATAAAAATAAAATATTCCCTGGTAGCTTGTATCCTACACAATACACAAGTGTCTACGTTTCCGCAGCGCCTCAGCAGCAATGTACTCACTATGACGTTCTGTTTTGAAATTACATACTTTATTTACACCATTATCCATCCATTACTGCCTATAAGAGTCCACTACTGAACATAGGCTTCCTTCAAAGATTACCTCATATGGGGTGGGGGATTTTTTCAATAGTTGACATGCTTGCCGAGCGGATTGTTAACCGCAGTTTTTATCATATTGTGTTGTTATCAGGAAGATGCAGCTGTCTTTCACCTGCTTCAATTTCAATCTGTCATCCTCATACGACTACCACGGGACGTTATGGGGTAGTGGATATTCTTACACCGCCAATACAAGACTCTTTATTTACACTCAATGAAACATTTCATGCTAGTTCTCGGAATGATAAGGCACCTGAAGTATTTTTGTTTGATATTGGTTCAGCTGTCTATTGCTTGTAGTTGTTATTTACTTTAAGGTGGAAATGTGAAAGGTGCAATTATATACATATTTGCTAAGATATACGTATAATAAACGATATCTATACATATAAAGTATGTTAATAACAAAACATGCATATGTATTATGCATATACATTATACGAATTCATAGACATATACACGATCTACATAACGATAAAATAAAAATTATACCCTTACATAAAATAACTGAGGATATTAGAGATGGAATGGGAAACAAGAAAGTTACAGTTGTGGTGCTCTTTGACTTTCTAACGCTTTTAACACAGTTGACCATGATATCCTTTCCTATCTGAAGTTTGCACCGTCGTTCCTGGATTGGTTCTGATTTTATCTTTGCGAAAGTCAACGTGAAGCAAATGACTTCACAGTGGGTTGACCTGATTTCTAGTGTACCGCAAGGCGGTATATTTTCCCCGTTGATCTTCTTTATTTTTATTAATTCCATCACATCCAATATAGATTGTTCGTATCATCTATATGCTAATGGCTTCTAATGACCTACTTAACACGTCTAGATAATCTTATTTCGTGTGCCCGACGGGTTTTTGTACTGGAAGTTTCACTGCGCTTTGTTTCTTGTTTGTATTTAATAGTAAGCGCCTATGAAATATTGTTAAACTACTCTCTGTCTTTTTTATATGTTGTGCAAGATTTTATATTCATATTTAATACTTAATGTAAGTTCACAGATATGTTATGCCGACTCAAAGCACATGTTACTTTTTTCTTCTATGTTTCTCAGTAAGTGAGTGTATACTCTTTTCGGAAATAAATTTCTTAAACTTCAATATATCAAGATAGGTAATCAGTTAGCCGCGTAGTATCTTAGCACGGCTCCTGGTAGTGAATTCACAAATGTATATTTATTGAACGGGACACCTAATAAAACCACTTGTACCGCCGCATGTACTATTAATTCTAATGGAATACCGACAGTTGGTTAGGTATTCGGGCAGCTTTAATTAAACACGGAAATCCACAGCGTAGTAATTACTTTAAGACTTGCGAAATGCATGTTGATGAA
This sequence comes from Parnassius mnemosyne, assembly GCA_963668995.1. Taxonomy (NCBI): domain Eukaryota; kingdom Metazoa; phylum Arthropoda; class Insecta; order Lepidoptera; family Papilionidae; genus Parnassius; species Parnassius mnemosyne. The sequence continues at coordinate 27,663,686 of CAVLGL010000083.1, forward strand.
TGTGCAGGCATTGACACTGATTATAATTTTTACGATTGTATTTATACTGACCTAGACTCAAATTACGATTATTGTAATAATAACTATTCTGTTTCAATGATTGATCACTGTAATGAATGACCAGAATAAGATGGTATCCGAGCTCAATAATCATATTAGTTTCTAAACCCAGAATTTAGAGAGTATTGTGATATCATCGATCCAGCATATTATTATAGTGGTAGGCAAATAGCATTCCTATTTAAATTCCCAATGATTTCCAAAGAAAACTTCGAGTTATATAAATGTAAAATTTGTAATATCAAAACAACAACTTCTTACTAATTGCATATGAAAGTATATACGGTACATATAACAAAAACACATTTTTTAAAATTTTTATCTGTCTTTCTGTCTGTCTGTCTGTTTGTTCCGGTTAATCTCTGAAACGGCTGGACTGATTTTGATGGGACTTTCACTAGCAGACGGCTGATGTTATAAGGAGTAATAGGTAATAGGTTACTTTAATTTTAGAATAATAATTAGGATTCCGCGCAAAAAAATTATAACCCTAAATTACACGCGGTCAAAGTCGCAGGGAACAGCTAGTTCATATGTATAGGCAAAATGCCCGAAGAATAGCACTTGGTATCTATGCGAGAAGGCAGTTCGCATCAACTCCGTACCAAACCCGACTACTTCTACGATACATACCAAGAAGAAACTCAAATAATACCCGAGAATATCCAAATATTATACGAGTGGGAACCTCCGAAGACGATCTGGTTACATTTTCTGGAGGAGTTACATATGGCTACAAAGCCATCACGAAAACGTCCCAGTGACATTTTTGCTGAATGTGCTACAATGGTCGTCGCTCTGAGGTTGGAGGAGTTATATATGTCTACCGAGAACTTGCAAGCAATCGGGAAGTCACCTACCATACGGCAACACCTGCTAAGCAAATAAAAACACGTCTTCAAAGACATGACTCAATTCAGGTAGTCTAGTATTCTTGTGTACTCAAATTGTCACTGTAGTTAAGTTACCTAGTAAGTTAGAAAATAAAAGTTTTATAGGAAAAATTTTCATTTCCTTCCACTTCAACCCTACCTAAGCTGTCGCAAACGTAACTTGGTTCTTACGTACATAAATAATTATACCATACTCTTTTCTGTTAGTTCTTAAGATGCTATGAGTTGTATAGCCATCGATGTAAGTTATATGGATACATAGATAGTAAATTATTAGAAATATTGGTTTCTGTTATGGCAATGCAGTCTAAATTTATTTTACTAGATTTGATATATTGCTTTAGCATTGCAAAGTTTTTTTTCATAGACTTAATATGAATAAGGCACCATCAGGCATAAATTTGTATAAATCTTTTAGATTAATTTAGTTTTTTAACTAAAGTTCATAAGAGAATCCATTATAATTATACTTTATGCTGAGTTTTACACTTAAATGACTACTGCTGCTGCTGCTAGTTTTTGGATGTCTTCGATGCACTCATAGTTATGATCTTGTCTTTGTCTCCTTTTTGCGCGAAAATGTTTCCATTTTAAAACCAAATATATTTGTATTCGGAACCTATTTGTTTTTTGCATTGAACTGAATTATTTTATTTGCTTTTGTGAGGGCGCGTCTCAACAAGATTCTATCCTTACGCTTATCATGAGATATCTTTGCTAATGCTCCTATTACATATATAGGAGCATTAGGAAAGATATCTCATTCGCTGTCTCATCATTTAATTCCAGTAGAAGATATCCATCTATTCCTTTTCTTCTTTCTACCTGTGTTATGCTTTTAACTGAACTCGCATTCATATTTTATTTGGATACTAATATTGCAGTTACTCGACGATGATTAATGCTATCTATACCCGATATACCAGTTAGTTCAATTTTGTTACTGTATTGTTTTTGTTGCAATTCTCCTATTTTTTATTCTAGGGCACATATTCTTATTTGTTAACTATTATTTTTGTTGTTTAATGCTATATTTTTGGTTTCTAATTCTATAATTCTACGTTTTAGAATATCCACACTGCCTAGCACTTCATCTAGTTTGTCATAAAAGTAAAGTCTATAAGTATACAATATTCGATTGGCTCTAATTCGCGCTTTATAGTGACTTCTACATCCTTTGAAAAATATTCTTCAGTAACTTTTTAATGTTTCATGTTTAATGATCTTGTGTTTATTAAATTTGTTTTACTTTGTCTTCTTCTTCTGGGACTATGTATGATCTTCTTACAGTTTTGTAACCTTGACAATCCGTGCAGATTTATTCCAGGCTATCTGAATTACGTAATGCTGCGATCTGTTTAGCTGAAAGATTAGTACAGGCCTCGCAGCGCGTGCACAATTATTCCGCATTTAATGCATTCTAATCCAGGAATTCCTTTAGCTATCGGTTTTTCATAACAATCACTTTGATTCATCTCAGTTTTTTCACTATTTTTTTTATTCATCGTAATGTCAGTATAAAGATTTCTTCAACCACACGTCCGATCGGTAACATTATATCGAGCAAACCGATTAGATTGTTACCTTACAAGATTAGATTGTTATCTTACGTCTCTTGTGCTAATTATTGTTTACAAAATATCAATGTTTACCAATATCTTTCCAGGTAATCTTGGATTATACCGAGCGAGACACACGAGCACTTGAAACGGTCTTAATATCTTCTATGGGTTTTATTATAAACATTAATAATTTCATATTATTTTCACATATTTATTTATACATCTATATCTATATAAGCACTATATAATTTATCAATTGTACACTGCTGTGCCGTGTAGTGGCGGTCAAGAATATCCACTACCCCATATCTTCCCGTGGGTGTCGTAAAAGGCGGCAAAGGGAAACAGGCAGGAGATGGAAAGCAGCATCTTCTTGATAACAACAAACTAACAATAAAAAAAACTGCGGTTGCCAACCTGCTCGCCAAGCGTGGAAACTATGGCAAATACCCCCCCTATGAATGACAGTAACAAAGAAACGGCCCCCAGTCCCCGGCGGCCCCGCTATTCCTGGCTACGGTGGCGACCATGGTAACACGCACCCTGAGGACTGACGAGAAGATCGTGGAGCTGGAAGAAGAGATAGACAAGTTCCGGCAACTTGCTCTATCACCGGGAGGGCGACCATCTGTCCCAAGGAGGTGTCGGATTTATCGTCCACAAGTCTCTCGTTAACAACGTTGTAAAGATCGGGAGTGTGTCGACGAGGGTTGCGTACCTTATACTCAGAATCACCAAACGGTATTCGCTGAAGGTCATACAGGTTTACGCACCAACCTCGGCACACCCCGATGAGGAGGTGGAGGAAATGTATGAGGATATCTCTAGAGCCATGCATTCCTCCAAAATCCAATATACGGTGTTAATGGGAGACTTTAATGCAAAACTAGGCACAAGAGAGAACGGTGAGCTGAAAGTAGGGAAATTTGGAATAGGGCAACGGAACCCAAGGCGCCAGCAGCTGGCCGACTTCATAGAGAAAGAGGGACTCTTTATGATGAACTCTTTCTTCCAGAAGCGGCCCCACACGAAGTGGACCTGGTCGAGCCCCGACGGTTCGACAAAAAATGAGATTGACTTCATTATGACGATCAGACGACAACTGTTCAGTGATGTCTCCGTGATCGCGAGGGTGAAAACTGGTAGCGATCACCGAATGGTTAGAGGCACACTGAACTTAAACGTTAAGTTGGAGAGGTCTCGTCTAATGAAGTCAACGCTCCGTCCCCCTCGTGCTCTAATCCAAAGTCCCGAAACCTTTCAGCTCGAGTTACAAAACCGTTTTCAGTGCCTAGAAGACTGCAATGAAGTGGACGATATGAATGACAAGCTCGTGGAAACTGTCCATGCGGTCGGAGCTAAGTTCTGCAAGACCCGCCGCAGAAGAACACAAAAACTGTCCGATCACACTCTTAATCTCATGGCTGTTAGACGGGAGATAAAGCTACATTCTTCAACAGACTTGACAGCATACAGGCATCTGAACAGACAGATCTCCAAATGCATGCGGCGGGACTTACGCAACTTCAATACAGCTCGTATTGAAGAAGCGATCGAGCGGAACCAAGGCTCCAAAGTCTTTGCCAGAGATCTGTCTGCCAGAAAGAGCCAACTGTCAAAGCTGAAGACAGAGTGTGGCAGCATCGTTTCCGGAACACCTGAGATTTTGAGTGAGATTGAGAGGTTCTATGGGCAGTTGTACACGTCATCGTTGGAGCCACACGCAAGTGTGAGTAACGATCCAAGAGCGAGTCTCATCCGACACTATTCCGAAGATATCCTGGACGTCAGTCTGAGCGAGATTAGAATGGCTCTCCAGCACCTTAAAAACGGCAAGGCCCCAGGCGAGGATGGAATTACAGCGGAGCTTCTGAAAGCGGGTGGAAAACCGGTACTTGAAGTCCTTCAGAAGCTCTTTAATTCCGTCCTCCATGGTGGCATTACACCGGAGGCGTGGAGCAGAAGTGCGGTGGTCTTGTTCTTTAAGAAAGGTGACAACGCTCTCTTGAAGAACTACAGACCGATTTCCCTTCTGAGCAGCGTCTACGTGCTGTTTTCGAGAGTCATTACGAATCGTCTCGCGCGCAGACTTGACGACTTCCAGCCTCCCGAACATGCCGGTTTCCGAAAGGGCTTTAGCACCATTGACCACATACATACCCTTCGGCAAATTGTACAGAAGTCCGAAGAGTACAATTTGCCACTATGTCTGGCGTATGTGGACTATGAGAAAGCCTTTGATTCCGTCGAAATTTGGGCGGTACTGGAGTCCCTTCAGCGGTGCCAAGTTGACTGTCGGTATATCGAAGTGTTGAAGTGCTTGTACAGTAGGGCTACGATGGCTATCCGAGTACAGAACCAGAGTACGAAACTTATCCAATTGCAGAGAGGTGTAAGACAGGGTGACGTCATATCCCCGAAACTCTTCACCGCTGCATTGGAAGACGTTTTCAAGCTTCTGGACTGGAAAGGATACGGTATCAACATCAATGGCGAGTACATCACTCACCTTCGATTTGCCGACGATATAGTCCTTATGGCAGAATCGCTGAAGGACCTAAGCACTATGCTCAATGACCTCAATAGTGTTTCCCAACGGATAGGTCTTAAGATGAACATGGACAAAACTAAGATCATGTTTAATGTCCATGTCACACCTATGCCGGTAGTTGTTGGGAACACTAAGCTCGAAGTTGTTGACGAGTATGTTTACTGGGACAAATAGTCCGACTAGGTAAGTCCAACTTCGACCGAGAGGTCAATCGACGGATTCAACTCGGTTGGGCAGCGTTCGGGAAATTACGGCACATCTTCTCGTCAGGCATAACTCAAACCTTGAAAACGAGACTGTACACCCAGTGCGTGTTGCCAGTGATGACATACGGAACTGAGACGTGGTCCTTCACTGCTGGCCGGATGAGGAAGCTCAAGGTCGCTCAGCGAGCTATGGAGAGGGCTATGCTCGGAGTTTCTCTGCGTGATAAACTTAGGAATGAGGATATCCGCAGTAGAACCAGAGTAACCGACATAGCCCAACGGATTAGTAAGCTGAAGTGGCAATGGGCCGGCCATATAGCTCGAAGAACCGACAACCGATGGGAAGAAAGGTTCTCGATTGGCAGCCTCGTATCGGTAGGCGAAGTATGGGGCGTCCCCCCACGAGATGGAGTGACGACCTGGTAAGACATGCAGGAAGTCGATGGATGCAGGTGGCTCAGGACCGTGCTTTGTGGCATTCTTTGGGGGAGGCCTATGTTCAGCAGTGGACTTGTGAAGGGCTGTAATGATGATGATGATGATGACACTGCTGAACAAAGGGGATGTAAGTATTTTTGTAAGAGCGTGACCCTACCCCGTAGATGCAGATAGTATAGATGTAGATGTCTATGGGCCACAGTATTCACTTAACATCAGGTGGTACGTGTGCTCGTTTGTCACCCTTATATCATAACGAAAACCACTACGTATTCCTAGCATCGTAATTTATCAATGAATTAAGTACCATTATTCAAACGCAACGGGGATATCATTAAGGCTTGAAAAAATTGTACAGTGTTCTGTGTCATCAGTCCTCTCCTGCCCCATTCCACCTAAATTATGTTTTTGTTTGTCCATAGAAATTGAGCACGGAAGTTTTTAAGCATTTTGCCAAAAAATATTTGAGGAAAATGAGGAGAAAATAATAATTTTGTCTTGATTTACTTTGATGTTTGTTTCATGATTCATAAACAGTACATTTAAAGCATTTGCTCGAAAAAAGTTAAAGAAATTTTTACACAAAATAATGAATATTATGTATATTACATTTTCAAAATGAAGCTTCAAAGGATTTTAAGTAATACTATACTCGATCTAATCTAAATAAAAAATAATTTTTCAACTTCCATTTTACCTCCCGTAATTACTAATCTTATTAAATATTTGTATTCGGGTAACCGCATTTATTAAGATGTTTAATATCAAAGTGAAAAGCAGAAAAAATTGAAGTGTGTTGTCTATAATATCGAAATAATTGCCTTTTGTTGAACCGAGGGGATTACTTGTACTTTATTACTTATTACTATTACTTTAGGACAGGAATTACTAGTTATAAAATTTTTGTCTGCCTAACTGTCCGAGCTAATCTTCGGAATGACTGAACCGATTGTAATGAAACTTCACGAAAAGATAGTGACCAATGCTAGGACTATTAGTATATTTTTTACGAATAATTTGGAGATTTCTTAATTAACTAGAACTGGATAAAATAAATGGCCTTTGATTATCTTAAGTCTAAATAACGTCACATTAATAGACGTAAGGCCAAGCCAAAGCCAGGACAAGTCCCTAGTATTAAAAATAAAAAATACTTATTACACGTTTTTATATTGCTCTTTAAAAAAGCAGACCTTTTTCCATTTATTGTAGAAAATTTAATTTTCTCAGACCGTAAACTCTGTGAACTATTTCGTTATATGTGGGTCGGGTTAAGGCCCTAACGAAATTAAAGGGTTACCTACGGGATAGCCAGGAGCTTGAATATTAAGCTTACATGATTTAACACCTCGTGAAGTTGAGAGCTTGTCTGGCATGCAGTAAATTAATTATGTGAAGTAAATTAAAAATATATAAGAATAAGATTTTTTTGTTCGAATTCAAGTTATTTAACCTCTATCTATGTTTATAGTCTGTACCTTTATCAATCTTTATAAATATATACTATTTTTTTTTAAAGAGAGAGTGCAAATTTTGCGAGTTTGTATATATGTGGACCGTAATCTCCGGAACAACTGTACCAATTTTTTTTGTTGACAAATTATTTTACTTTTGAAAGGTAGGTACGTTATTCCAAATTGACATATGCTTTAAATATAAAGCATATAAGCATAATAATGCTTTTACGTATATAATGTCTAAGAGTTCTGATGATATTCGTCAACTAAGTCGGTCAAAGAATTCGTGTCTCTTGAGAGATTTCATAGATTGCGCTGAGTCAATAGTCAAAGTTGCACGAAAATAATGTATGGCTGAATTGTTCGTCTTGAAAAGTTCTATCGTCTAAGGATAACCCATAGTAGCCCATACCATAGTATCTTTATATCAAACCTTTCGAGTGACAAAATAAGTATGACCAAAATAACTATTTAGAGATCAAAAGGACTCGTATTCACAATATAATTTGCTGGCTACTGTTTTTTTACTTTAATTAAGTGTACACGCACCTAGCTGCCCCAACCAAGGATGACGGGATTAGAGCCCATGAGTAATCCCATCGACGAGCAGCAGAGGGACGGGGCCAGAATATGACTACGTGGAATTTCCTAATTACAATAAACAAAATAGGAGAAAGCTAGAAAAACATAGTACTTACCATTATCCGGAGCTAACTTCGCACCAAAGCTTGGGCAGGCCGTGAGTGTGTGTAATAGTGAGGTGTGAATGTGTGGGGCCTTGGCAAGCTTAGGCGACCAGCAGCGGCCGAGTTCCAGGCTGCTCCAAAATGAGGTAATCTTCCGCGGCGTTAACCACAGTCACTTTCCTCCTTCGTCACGATGACAGGCCATTAACTCTATCGTACGATTAACTAACTTACAGAAGCCACTAACTCTCGTTTGTTATAAGGTTAATGCACAAAACGAACACGGAGTGTCCGGATCAAAGGTCACTACCGTTTCGCGTAGCAACAGTTATTTCTAGAATATCAAAGGCCGCACTAGCTACTCGTAATATTGTCGAATGCACTTATTCAGATTCTGAGTCGGACCCAATAAGTCCCGGGAAAGGCTATCCAACAAGGAATGCGCGTTATAAATCCTAGACAGGATGTTTACTTGACGCCTAAACTATTCCGCGGTTCCCGAACAAAAATGACAGTGTGCTAGCGTTAGCACAGCTGGCAGACGACTGCTTTTACCTTTACGCGTTCTCAACACCCATCGCTCGACCGAGGTCAAAACCGGTATGGCACCGAGCCGCGCGCCCTCTCGCGTTAGTTCCTGAAATTAGCGTTTGGCGCGAACATTAAGTTTAAGTTAATTTAATCAATTAAATCAACTCCAGCTACCGGGAAACAGTGCGTAAATTTTAAAACAGAAATATTCTTCAACTTGAGACCGTAAAAGTCCATTGTTGGACTTTGGCCTCTCCTTTTGTAGACAGGGCTTGCCATAATCGTCATGTGTTGTAGACAGTGGAGTAACGTGCCTTAGAGGGGCCCTGTATCAAAATTTGTCGTCGGCCCAAATGAAGGGTGATGATTTTTCACAAAAGGAACAAAAACTTACGCATTGAATTAAAATAATTATATATTGATTATAAGTTATTACTATTAATGCTCCTAGGAACTAAGCTAGCCAAACAATTAACCAACATCCTGTCCCATAGAAGTCCTTAGAATGTTTGCTTACAGCCGTTCGGGGCCTCTATAGCCCGGGGGCCTCGTATCATTGATACGGCTGATACGGCGGTAGCTACGCCCCTGGTTGTACACGAACAATTGACGAACGCAGAATGGTGTGAGAGCGTATGCGTGTATGTTTTTTTAGCTGAATAATGAATAACCATCTAAAATTAGCCACGCCTAAAATATTCATATCGGTGATGAACAACGTTTGGTGCAGCGGTCGTCAATCAAGCTGCTGTTCGGGAGAATACTATTATTATTATTTATTCACTATTCAGGTAAATACACCCATTTTTTAGTACACTTAAAACTAGAGGTTATTAAAATAACAGAATACAGAAATTATTGTAAAATACCGAAATAATTATTTACATAATACGTACTGGGCCTGGAACCCATATGCACTTTGTTCCAGTGCCTCATCACAGGGCAATCTTGCCTTCCATAGGAGGCTGTTGGACGCATCAAGGAGGCTATTATTTTGCGTCATATTATTGCAAAGCTGGCCCAGGCGTGCCTCAGCAAACATACGTTATGCGCTGCAACAGCGTGGCAGCTCAACAACAACCTGAATCCATTGTTGTACTGAATACGTACTCGTAGCGCATTGAGAGTTCGGCGAGTACACTTCTTCCACAAGCTGCAGGTGTAGAATGTCTGACAGTAAACTTTGAATAATTTAATTGTAACTGAACGCTTGTGATAATGATGGACTTTACTTATAATCGTTGATTAACGCTAACTTAAAAGACGTATTTACGTCCCAAGCGCTGATTAGCTGTAAACAGTACTTTTCAAACCTGTTAATATTCATCTACCGCTTGTCTTACACAAATGTTAATTACTCATAACTTTAGTAAAATTTATGGTCTGAATAGTATTTGTGGATGCTGTCAAGAGAACTACACAGAGGTTTTCTAAGTTTCCCTTTTATCTTCAAAGCTTAAAATATCTGAAATGGCTGACAATTTTATCAAACAAAAAAATACAACCAATTTGAAAATAGTTATTAGAAAAATATTTTGATTTAGGTTATATACACAAGAAATTAAAAATACAAACCAAGTGAAATTTTTATGAAAATGTTTTTATGATTTTTTTTTAATGAAATAACTTAATATGTTAGAAGAACATCTTTTTTAACCCCTACCCTTTAAAACTAAAAATAAAATATCTTTATTTTATATATATATATATATATATATATATATATATATATATATATATATATATATTTTAAAAGTACTATAAAATCACAATGAACCCGCATTTGAATCAATTCAAATTAGACAGCCGCTAGACATTCCAGAGAAAGGTGACGTCGCTCGGCGCTCTGCTATGCGTGACTTTATCCATGCATACGAGGATAGTGTACTATTATAGTTATCGACAAGTCTTAGTCCTTTATAAAGTAAAATATTTTATTATTATTTTTGATTATCGACAATAATTATCTTAGAGTGACAACAAATTATTATTTAATGTCACTCTAAAATAAACTTTTATTTTTAGCAAATACAAGAAAACTAAAAAATTTCGAGAATTTAGTTAAAAGTTTGGTAAATTTGTCTTGTACTGTCTACTAGTTAGTTATGTATCATTACACATAAATAACAAGGTTTGCGTGCTTACTAGTTTATGGTTTAACTTTAGGCAAAGTAAGAAAATCCCAAGTGCTGATGAGATAAGAACGGAAAAAGTTAAAAGTAAAAGTTAAACGGAATAAGTTAAAGATTTTGTTTTATTATTTTACTTTAGGTATTAATGTTGTCTTTTTTAAGTACAGAAGCTAAAATGTGCAGTTAAAGAATGTAAGCCAAAACTTAGGAAAATTATTGAAATTTTTTGAGCAGTATTAATAAAGAAAAAAAGAACTGACCTTCATTAAAATGACAAACTTCTTTGCAAAATGTGTGTTGAGAATTTAAAGCTCGAAAAACGGCTAAGGCGATAGTAAAATGTTCATAAATCAAGAAGTTATAGCAGGAATTATATGTACTGGTGCTGGATATGTCCAACTTCATATTCTTACTTCTATGAAGCAATAGTATTAATATTAATATATATGTCAGATAATACATCGTCTCAAGGAATACTAATGATAGCCATAATTGCAGACACATGTATAGTTAACTTTCATATGGTACAGGCTACGATACTACCTCTAACGCTGCGACAATTGGTCACCAGCACAGTAAAGAAGTTCTGTATTGTGTGGTGAAAAATTATTATTCAATCACATGTTGCCGATCAGAAATCAAAGGAATGAAGCCACCAGATCATATCATTCAAGAAATTTTGTGGGTTCAACAGGTAAAAGGTCTATGTCAGACCACAGACCTATGCTTATAAATACTTGACCTTATATTACAGTTGGTGAAGTCCCCAGATCAGAAAAACTTTATTGAAAAGAGCAAAGTTTTACAGAGCGCAAACTCGCTCTTGAAAACTAGAAGAAAAGTTGACAGCTTCATGGTTTGCCAGAGTTTGCAAGTGGCATGAAAATACCAACTGTGCTCTCTTTGCTAAGCAATTACTATGTGGCACCGATTGAAGCAATGTACCATCTATAAAAAATAGCAAAAAAAGACAAGCGCAAAGCGTCTCGAGAATTAGAAAGGGCTTTAAATGTTAACTTAAGAGTACCTGACTGTAGTTTACATATATACCACAAATTTTCATTTCTGCGTGCTAGTCCAGACGGCAAATATCAACTTGATTCTTTAGAAGTGAATTACCCATGTTTCATTTATAATATGGAACCCGAAGAATCAATCAAACAAAAGAAAATTGACTTTTGGTTGTATAAAGCGTCTGCCACACACAAGGGGCGTGCGGTGGCGGCTAACCGCGAGCCGCGTCTCCAGCCGCTGCAACAACACACCACTGTGGTCGCAGCGGCGGCCTGAAGCGCCATTCGCTGTGGTGTCTGTGCTACTATTGGACGTCAGTAAAGATGGCTAATCGTGACGAAGTCTTATTGTATTCAGAAATATTGAAATATATTTTGTTTTTATTCCTAATGCTTTTTTAGGATAATTAATAGAATCAGGCGTTACTTTGCGGAAGTACATTATATTAAATTTGACAAAAAATATTTTGCGTACATCCGCTAGATAAAATAAAATTATGTGTTTTACCTAGTTTGTAGAGCACCTCCCGCCCTCCCTCAATTGCGTGCACTATCCCCGTCACCACTAATCCCAGCACCACTACTCCCAACACCACTACACTAGGAAAGACACACCACTGACGACAATACGACACGTGTTTCGGCTCTACACGAGGCATCCTCAGGTGATATAGACTCTACGGTGGCTAAGCGCTAAGGATATACCTTGTCAGGAATGTCTCAGGTGATAAGCATTTCGTGGAATATTTGCAAATAGTCACGTGATGATGTACTGAAGATAAACTTTCGCACTAATAACACAGATCCCCATTATCACTTTGTGGAATTGTGATAACCGCCTTAGCGATAACTGACCACGCTGCGGCCGCCGACTGGTCGGGTACTCGCTAACACACACGCGTTGGCGGAAGGGGCGGACCATGCGGCCGCGGCCAGCCGCTCGCGGTCGCGACATGGCCGCACGGGTTTGCAGACTCACTTACATTGCAAGAGAATACAACTGGCCGCCGCGGTCGCCACCCCAAACAGCTTCTGTGTGGGAGACGCTTAACTCTGACGTTTTCATAGTCAACACAAAAATCAAATGGTACTCCCAAGTACAGGGCCAATTACGAACTGGTCAAAATATGTGTATATTTGCCAGTGAATGGGCCACGGTAAAATTAAATATGAATTCACAAAAAGAGACGACCAGGTCTGGAAGGAAAACGTGGAGGGAATTTAAGTAAAATTCTACAATAACTGCTTACCTCCAGAACTAGTTGATATGCGAGATATATGAATCTAAGATATCATAGCTCCTAAACGAATAAAAACATACCGATGAAACAAATGTTTTATTTTCGATCTTTTAAAAATAAGTTCCTTTCTCACACACATGCATATACAATCGGTACAGGTGTAATACAGTCACAAGTCCACTTGTGCTCGTGGCGTCCTGTAAAAAAATATTTTGAAATAATGCTGAACCCCACTTTCAATTTACAAATAATATGAACATTATTATCATACCAGATACCAAATGCGATTGCAAAGTTTCGCCAACTAACTTTACTTAATACTTGTAAAATTAATAATATTTTAAGTATCTTCATATTATCAAAGAAAGAAAAACGGAATCCCGCGTACATTTCTATCTAGTTTAATAAGGTATAATATATAAAATATAGCGGAAAACTGTTTCAGTGCATGCGTAAGTCAGCTTTCAATTTGAATACCCAAATTCGAGCACGTCAAAAATGTAACTACGGTCTTAAATAAAGTATTAGTTATCTCTCTACTTGTCTCTTTTTTATTGTTATTTAGTAAAGAGAGAGGGAGTGAGAGAGCGAGAGAGATAGAGAGAGAGAGAGAGAGAGAGAGAGAGAGAGAGAGAGAGAGAGAGAGAGAGAGAGAGTAAAGTTAAGCGTTTCTTAAATTGACGTCGAGTTTATGATTAAGGCAGGGTGTTAATGTTTATAAAAGTCATTCAAGCCAATCGAATCCTCATCATCATTGCACCCTGTCACAAGTCAAATTCGATTATTTGCCTCCTTCTCACTTGCATCGAATTCCTGGACGCCTAATCAGGATGTTACTTCATAGGTATGAGGCCGCGTTACACCAGCTTTCCGACGCGAGCCTCTTCTTAAGAACCTTCTGTCCCATCTGTGCGGTCTGCAGCTATATTAAGGTTGTAGCACGAATGTTCCGGCTCAACCAGGAAAAGACATGTTCTCACAGAATACCAGCGTAAAATGGAGGCTTTGTGCTGCTGTGTTTCGTATGTAGTGGCAGTGTAAAGAACCGAAGCTCTTTTTTACTAGAATCGAAGCATTCCATCTTAATTTTCAGGGGTAACAAGGGCATCTGCAGCATGATTTTTAATTGAGGATAGATGTAGATGTTTCTATCACACATACCCACCACCACAGCATCCACTTAAGATCTCGTAGGCTGTATAGACTGTGAGCTCATTTGTCACCCTTATTCTATGAAAAAAATATACTTCAGTTATATACTTAAGTTATTACGAGTTTGCTACGTTAACTCTCCTCTTCGCTATGAAAGTAAGGTTACTAAACGAGTCACTTCCTTATAAGGATAGTAGTGTAAAATAAGCGAAATAAAACACAATTTAAGTAAGCATCTGGATACATCTTTATTTTTTATTAAAATTAAAATCGAATCCGAAATTAAAGTCCAAGTCGTGTGTGTTTGAATAAAACAACGTATATTTAAACATTTACTCTCAGACCTGTCATCCAGTGGGGAGGCAGTTATTATAATATATATATAAATCGTATTTATATTATAATTCATTACATAAATAATAATAAACCATCTATTATTCAGACTCGTTCACGTATACATCGAAAGGAATGCGAGTATTTATAGTGTGTAAACATGTATACACAAATATATACAGTGCATATCAAAAACCAATCCGAAACTTTTTTTTGAACTTCTGTAAAGATTTCCGTACGTGTTTATTTATATATACAGATAAGATATTTCTATTTGTTTATTAGTGATAAGTTCATATTATGATTGATTCTTAAAGTTTAACGTTAGAGGCAGCGCGCAGGAGCTCGGCCTTCGCAACTGCAGCAGTAGCAGGAACATTTCCCCTGTAGGCGATTGCCCTCAGGAACTGGAAAGAGAATATTATATGATTTAGATGTAACCACCCGATAAACTCCGAAAAAGATTTACTGTGTAGTGGCAGTGTAAGAATATCCACTACCTCATACCATCCCGTGAGTATCATAAGAGGCGACAGAGGGAAACAAATCAGGAGATGAGCAGCAGCGTCTTCCTAATAACGAGTAAAAATAAAAAATAAACTGCGGTTGGCAACCCGCTTGCCGAGACTGGCAACTACGGTATATCCCCCCTTTGAGGAAATCTATGCGGGAGGCCTATGTTCAGCAGTGGACTTTAATAGGCTGTAACGCTAACTCGATAAACACATAGTTGCCGCGCTTGGTACGTGGATTAGAAATTCCTAATAATAACACAAAACAATAAAACCCATTTCAAAAATATCTTTCAGGACAGCGGTTGCCAATCCGCCTGCCAACTATACAATTAAAAAGTACTGCTTTTTAATTGTATAGTTGGTTTTGTTTGTGTTTCTCAACAAAGTTAGTCAATGCCTTCAGTACACCGGCTGTATATGTTTCCCCATTGATACTCGTAGTATGTCCAAACTCATGTCAATAGTTCTGGAAGTTATTAAAAATATGCAAAAACTGATTTCCGCCAAGTTTAAAAATTATTTAACAAAGATTGTATAAAAAGAGTTATTATTATGTTAAGAAATTTATGGATGACCATAACCCCTGAGGTGATCGGTTGTTTTGTGTTGTTAATTATTGTGTAAATGTAATTATTTAGGTAGGTTAGAATACTTAAATAATTAGAGTTACACAATAATTATTGTAAACTATTCTTTAAAAAAAAGCCCAGGCCAGAAATCAGCAGCGAGGAATGTCTCTTTATGTTTTGCAGGAACCTGGAGTACGTAGGATTTGAAGTTCGTTGACCTATTAGACTCCAGACTCTGCAAATGTAAAGAGATCGGATCCTCAATGCGGCATCGGCTTCATTCTTCCACGAAACGCAGGATGTCTTCTCCCGACGTACTTTTGTCCAAACGGGAGATGTAGAGCTGTATGGTTGGCTCCACAGCACGCAGAGTTGTACTCGCGTTTATTTTCGCGGTCCCACGCTGGTTACAGACGGGTCGCGACCGCTTCCGCTTTCGCGACATTCTTCCGCTTTCGACCACAAGAGGGTGCCGGTTGTAAAGATTTTCTGGCAACATCCGCAAACGTCTTCCCTTGTTCTGAGGTTGGCTTCGGTGGAGGAGTACCAATGGGTTCAGTTAAGGGTTGAGGTAGTGATGCAATGACGATCGAGGTCGCCCTAGTTTCACGGTCATCAACCCACTGATTGACAGGCGGTATCGCGTGACGGAGTCGCAATCATCGGTGATATATGACTACTATTACGGTTACCGCGTGTCGTATTTACATTCTTCGACGGCGGTGAATTTGCAGATGTTGCAATTATGTTGCGCAACATATTGACTTCGTTCCTCAGCTCTGTTGCGGCTCGTTCCGATTTCTCAAATTTGGAACGGATGTCGGTAACATCAGCTCTCAACGTGGTGATGTCTTTCAACAATCTGGTCACGTCTACGTGATGGAACGTCACGGGAGGCAGCTTGTTGAGATCACGCGCGACGAAAGTTGGGATGTCATCAGGGTCGGTCTCATTGAACAGCCTGAAGATGTCTTGCAGGTATTTCTTACCGCGTCCATCCCTGTGACGTATGATAAGACGGATTTGGGTCACAGCTGAATCTGCTAACACCTTCTTCGCTTGGATGATCTCGTCCTCGGTGAAGCTTGTCATCAGTATCTGCTCCAGAGACACCTGGTCCATGACGTCCAAATTTTGGTGAATAAAGGCCAGGAACTCGTGGATTTCTACGGTTTCGGAGCGTTTAGGTTGACACGCCATTTCGAATTATTTTTGCACAGTAGGTATGCTGTAGGTTAAATACTGTAGGTTCGGCATTAGAGAGCCGTCACGTCATTATGAAGCAACTGCACTAACCGGTAGTAAAATTGCGACTGATATAATATATATAGATTAAATAAAACTAATTTTTACGGATTTTATTGCGTTTAATTTAACTTTTCAATTCCTGACGTTTCGGATGCTTTACAGCACCCATGGTCACGGGGGGGGGGACTATAATGTGTAGTCTTCGCGTAAATATAAGAAATCATATAAAAAAGTTTTTATTTCTGTACACGTGTGAATGCTCTCCTGATAGAGGATAAGACAGGAGTTAAGTTAACTTCTAGAAAAAGGGAGAAATTCCCATATTCTAGAAGGAAATTAGTGTAGTTAAGTATCACATTTCTATTATTAATAAACTTACGTTAACCAGAGCGGGGTAAGCTTTGAAGTTGACTTCGAAGGCTGGACGCAGAGCGGAAGCTGTGATAGCCGCTCCAAAGTTGTTGTTTCGAATGTAGGACACGTTATACAGCCTCTTAGTTGCACAGTACTCCTCATTGATCAAACTAAAAATATATTGTATTTTATTAGTTAGATAATAATGTATATAAACCTAGGGCCTGAGACCCTATTTCACTGTCACCTTCATCTTTTTTATTAATGGTGACACGCGACAGCACAGTTCATTTGATGGTAAATGAATGCTGTGGTCCATATAAATTTAAATCTATTCTCGATTAAGAATCAAAGTGTAGATTTATTGTCAACCCTGAGTTCTAAGATGAAATTAAGCACTAAAAACGTCCCCGGACTCACCATAAGAAACACAGCAACATTAATCTGCTATTTTACGGTGGTATTCTGTGAGAGCGTGGTACTATTCCGGTCGAACCGACCCATTCGTACTTCAACCATGATATACCTGCAGCGTAAATCACCTCATTCAACCCTATTTCTTTTATATGAACCATATTCCTTTCATTGGTGAATGTTTTAATTATACTTAATACTTATTGTACTAGTTTTAACGCATTTAAATTAAACATATACTATTATTAAACATATATAATTAAACATATATGTTACTATATTATACATTTACTAAATGTTAACGTACTCAGCTTGACGGGGGCTAACGTTGCACAGGATTGAGTCCCAAGCAGCCTCGAATTGGTAGGTTCTGCCACTTCCAACGCAGTTACCACGTCCGCCAGACTACAGAAATAAGCAAATTAATATGTGATCTTATCTTATTTATTTCAGAGATTAAATTTATATATAACGATTAGTTAAACGTATCCATCTCATAAATCATATATATATATATATATATATATATATGGAAATATATATATATATATATATATATATATATATATATATATATATATATAAATATATTTCCTCACGGCGTTTTCTTTCACCGTTGAGCACGTAGCAAACAGCACTTAAAATTGCTATTTAGTGTTAGTAGTAGTACCAGCGGGAATTGAATTTTGGTTTGAATACAATGAAAATTAATCGTCCAGCTTCTGAGCTACCACGACTTTACTACTCTGCAATACATTAATATGAAACGCCACTCTAAACGGGTCTCATATAAGCTCTCGGCTCATTTATCTTTCAAACCGATTCGCTGCGCCACTAAACTAGGATTTACATTGTTATTGATATTAATGATTTTATTCACTTTCCATGCAACAAGATTAATGATAGGGCATCACTATAGTCGTTGTTGTTACTAACGGAAGAATTAAGTGCTTTTTATTCAACTAAGCGTTTAACTAATCGTTATTAATTGCCGTGTGGTGGTAGCATAAGACAATCTATCACTCTATTTCGTCCCGTGGGTTTCGTAGGAGGCAAATGTAAGAAATGCCAGAAAAATCGGGTAAAACGTCCAGCCAAGAGACGGGCAGTAGCGTCAGAAGTGTGTGATGTAGCGTACAGCTATTATAATTCGCCGGCCAAGCGAAACCATTAAGACAAATCCTCCCTACAGAGGGAGGGGGGAGGGGGGGGGGATGAAGGCTATTGGTAGTGATATAGGTATTGGAAAATTACATTTCCATTGTCGTTTATTACAGCCTATAAATTCCTCTGCTGAACATAGGCCTCCCCTATATATTGCGTCATTTTTTTTACTTATTATAAGCCAGTGCTTGACCATAATCCCACTTGGTGGTAAGTGGTGATGCAGCCCTAGATGGTGAATCGCACTGTCTTAGCGTAACAAAAGCCTATTCACTCTTGCCTTGAAGACGCCCAGATTGTATTCTGACGGAAAGATAGACGCCGGCAAATTATTCCACTCCTTTCCTATACGCATTACAAAAGACGAAGCTTTCGTCGACGAACTT
Source organism: Parnassius mnemosyne (assembly GCA_963668995.1). NCBI lineage: Eukaryota > Metazoa > Arthropoda > Insecta > Lepidoptera > Papilionidae > Parnassius > Parnassius mnemosyne. Next base: position 27,682,591 of record CAVLGL010000083.1, read on the forward strand.
TCTTATAACTCAAAAACTACAGCCTTGTTTTCATAGCTGGCTCTGTGGTACTATAGCTCTTCATCAGCCTATCAAATGATGAAGGGTGAAAAGTGTGCTACTTTATCGATATTATCTCTATATATAAAAATTAATTGTTGTCCGTTAGTCTCGCCAAAACTAGAAAACGGCTTGAACGATTTAAATTTTTTATGTGCGTTCAAGTGGGTTCTCGATGGTTTAGATTTACAATTGGACCCAATTGGTAGGTGGCTCTATTGTCGAGATCCATAAATCACCCGTGCGAAACCAGGGCGGATTGCTAGTAGTAAATATTTTAGTCGATTTTATTATTGTGTAGTGTAGTTAGTTTTTTTTTAAGTAAATTTTTCGAAGTGTAATTATTTTTAACGGGTATATTAGTTACAATATACGACTTTGTGTTTTAGACTCTGTTCTCCTCCTAGTTTTTGTTTATAGGGCGGCAAACCTTAAGGTGTCTATATTGCCTTCACGTACCTTATAAGTTGAATATTGTGTTAGCTTGGTTTCGGACATAAAATATGTAAGAGTAGATTCCACATTTATTCATGAATTTGAGCGGTGTAAAGTATGAAATAATATAATTTGTACTCTTAAGTAAGTAAATGTGTTTATTAGTTAAAAATCGTTGAATACTTACGGTGTATCTAAGGGAGTTAGGGTCCCGGGCACGTTGCGCGAGGGCGTCGACATTTCTGACCAGGTTTTGGACGTAGGCGTCTAGAGCGCTGCGAAGAGCGGCCTTGTTACCGCTGACATATGCGTTGATAAACTAAAAAATATATATCAATGACTTTTATTGTGCCCTCAATTTGGTTCCGATCAGGGGGATATTCGGCCCGTACATGCAATAGATTCACCAAGATTTAAAGGTACTTCTAAGATTGAAGCTGCAATCACTAATCCTTCTGCCAGGCATGCCGATTTAGGCGAAATCTCTCTAAAATAGGCGCATGTACAGCGGTAGGACTTTTACAGGTTCATGAAGACAACGGCCATTGATCTTTCTAATTAGTTAAATAATCGTGGGATTTTCTGCACTTTTCTAATTCGTCAGAGGCATTGCCCTCACTAACCTAACCAACCATGCACGATGTAAAGCCTTACGGAGACAGGAGTACATGGTCCACCTGATGGGAAGCGGATAATGTAATCCATAGACACCTTCATTAAAAATAAACTAAATCAATTAACCTATAATAAAAATTAAAATGCAATAGTTTTGTCTCTCGCTCTTCGGTTCTCGTTTCTTACCATACGAATCACAGCTGCAATATGCTGCTAGTTTAGTTGGTATTCTGTGCGAGCGTGGGACTTCCCCAAGATTATGCAGCCATAATCTGCTATCCTGATCATCATCCAGACCCAAAAATGATTATTTCTTTATTTCGCATAACGGAGACTTTAGCCGGTTATAGTAAAACGTTTAAAAATATTTTACGTTTGCCGAGTGTTGGCGGCCCATGGCAATAAATCTTCTCATGAATGTAGTAAGAGGTAACTGTCGAAAAAGCTAGTAAGAACTCACAGCATCTGATAGAAGACAGTGTATTATTTTGAATATGCCAGGTGTTAAATGCTAATGTCGGTGGCAGGGAGCAGGGCCCAAACTGCTGCACCCCGGGTTCCCGCCTTGTCGTGGCGGGCAGTTTAGTAGTCGTGGCTTGGTCACCCGCGATGAACAAAGAGGAATCCCTTAGCTGGGCCGTGGTGTAGGGCCGGCCCGAGATGGCCACTCCGAGTGGACTTGGCCAGCCCGCTTCGGATGTGTGTCGGTGGGTTGCGGCGAGAGGGGTGTCTTCTCTCCCTACCGCTGCAGCCGAGGTGTCGCTGTCGCGAGGGAAGAGGAGTGTTGGCATGCAATGCGCCATTCGCCCTATCCTCCGTGACTCTGATGGGGCCGCACCGTTAATTGATGCGGTTGCGGTGGGGCTGCGGGGGGAGAGTAGTGTTGGTATTGCGAGTCGTCGCTCTCCCTACCCTCCGCAGCTGAATCTTGGCTGGCGGCGTAGCCATAGACCAGATCCACCGCTGGGATCAGGAAGGCTGGTGCTTCTGAGCGCTAGTATTTCCTGGCCGCATGGCCTTCGCGCATCGGGGGGCGTCCGTTGCGCATGTGAAGTTGGAGGCCGCGGAGGAGGGCGCACCATGTGTTCTGGTCAGAAGGAGATGAGGGAGGAGTAGTCCTCTCCCAAGGAGGAGCTGCCATGAGGCGGCCAGCGCTGGTGGGGCCGTGTGCGAAAGCGTTCCCGTGGCCCTGCCAATATGCGACGAAGGTGGAACACCATGGGGTTTTAGTCGGTGTGAGTCCGACATAACCCGTCCTTGCCCCCGAGGGTGGGTACGTGTAGGCATTTTCCCGTGTAAAAAAAGGGCCCAAGTTGCTACACATATAGTACTGAAGTCCACCTGTCAAGCGAGATGATGACGACATATTCTACCAACGGTGGAAGAACAATACCCATGTGAGCTATCAGGCTGATAAAGAAGAAACAAAGAAGGAAATGAGGTAATTAAACATAATACTCACATTAGCGGCAGCGCAAGCGTCACCAGGGATGCCATATGAAAGCTCTCCAAAGAGAGCGATAGCCTGGCCAACAGCCAAGGCCTGGCTGTTGACGTCACGCTGATTCGCTAGATCTTTAATTATCTGGTAGTTGTTCTGAAAGTAGATACTGGTTGCGCCACCATCGAACAGGATGTCGAACGCGTTTTCAATTGCAGAGCTACCGGAAAATAATATAAATAATTCAGGTCAATTTTTAAAGGAGAAAGAATTCTAAATATCTCTATCAAAATTGCTCGATTATTTTGCTGTTGGTAAATTAAAAAAAAACTGATTAATTATAGAATAATAATAGTTGTTTCTTTTTTATCTGTATTTACATATGAAAATTTATATTTTGACTACGCTTATATAATTCCTAAGCGTTTGTGTGACTTAGTTTTCCCACTTAATCTTTTAACATTTATTTTATTTTTATTTGCACATTTTACATTACATTAAAAAAAAAACTAATATTCGTCAAATGTAAAGAAAAAAAAAGTGTGTAATAAATATTTATTTAAATTTGCTCGCTTGTATTAGGTAGAATGTATTGGAACTTATATTTTGTAAATTTCGATTTCGATTCGATTCTTTTCAACCTACGAATTCGTCTGGATCACCGACGTTTGATGTATCAATTTATACCTTAAAGCGCAGATGAAGACCACTTAGGACTAGAAATGATAAGCTCTTTTTACGAATGCCTTCACGAAACTCAAAATTTATTTCTTTATTCAAATATACAATATTTATTAGTGTAAAATATTTATTTTTAAGGTTGGCAATGATTTACACTCACTATTAGAATTGAGAACGTCATTAACTTTATCATCACAACCGTCATCATCATAATTGATCAATCATCATAATGAATATCTTCGTCTAAATATTTAGGAATATAAATTATCCTCATCATCATCATCATCATCACAACATGTGAAGGGCTGCCTTCACATTTTCACTCTTTAACTTAGGCCTCGCAAGGAATGTCACGAATGCACTCCACCTGGGAGGAGGCTGCCCAAAACATTTCTTATTGGTACGAGACTACCACACGAGAACATTTCTTCCCCATCGGTTGTCGGCTCGTCCAATGAGGGCATCCACGACTTTTTGTGCCAACAGGGCGGCGCCACTAGAAAGTGAGGTATAATATTTGACAGATTTCATAGCGGGGAATTTAATTTGGTCGGGAAATGTAAAAGTTATTATGTCTTTCTGCACTATTAGCTATATTTTAAATTAATAACATTAAAAATAAATTAACCAAACCACAGATATTCATAAAAGTAGAAAAATTAAAAAAAATAGTTAAAAATGTGCAAAAACTTAAAGAGCAAACCACTGACTTATTGTTTTGTGTATTAATATAATACTCTAGAAACTGATAAACTTTTATTAAAAAAAAAAAAACTTCTTAATTAAATGACATTGTGTAACAAAAAACTTTATCTCAGTGTCAACTAGCGACATCTGGTGAGCAGAAAATTTTTAGCGTTCATTATATGGCTGGCCCGGTTATATGGTCAGATAATAAATTGTGTAATATTTATAAAAGATCAATTTCTTCTTCATCACTAGCCCGTAAAGGTCAACTGCTGGACATGGGCCTTTTTCTGTTCAAGGATGGATTTACCTTCATCGTCACTCTTAACGGGTAGATGATAAGAGATCTTTTATTCGATACCAATACGAACAAATAGAGTGATGAATTCTCTTCCAACTGGCAATCTATTTTGTAACAAGATTATATAGGGTTTCGATGATGTCTCTCTATTAGGTGTTGCCCCGTTTTTCATATTCCCCCCACTCACCCTATCTCTTAAATTACAGGCGTCCGTGATAATAACAGAAGGACCATGTAGTAGCGGTGTAAGAATGTAGACTACTCTCTTGCGTTTGATCTTGTAAGAGGTCACAGAGGGAATAAAAGACGGGTAGCAGCATCCGTCTGATAACAACTAAAAATAATAAAATTCAGCGGCAGCCAACCCGGCTTGTTAAGTGGCAACTATGGCAAATATCTCCATATATGATGCCTATGTGATCTCTGGGGGAGGCCTATGTTCAGCGGTGGACTTTTGAAAGGCTGTTATGGTAATGACTAATATTTTATTTTATTAATTTTTTACTAGCGATCCGCCCCGGCTTTGCACGGGTTTCTGGATCTCGACAACAGTGCCACCTACCGAATCCAAATGTGAATCTAAACCATCTAGGGACCCATTTAAATACACACAAAAAAACATCATCAGAATCGGTCGAGTCAGTTTCGAGTTTTAGCGAGACTATCTGGCAGCAATTGATTTTTATTTATAGAGATGTATTAATTTAATCTTACCTGGGCAGGCCATTGTCAGGGACTGGCGGAATTTCGTCAACATCGTAGACGTTGACGTCGGTCAACGAAATAGCGGCGAACGCGCTCTGTTGAAAAAATAGATATTTTACTTCAAAATAGTTCCAAAACTATATTATTTCTATTACTTTTGGAATGAAGTTTTCTTATCGGACGGTACGAATTTGGCGTATGGGGGCTTGGCGAGAAAAAGTGTAAGATTTTTCCGTCACGCCCCCTTCTTAAGTAGTATAAACGGCCTTGGCAGCTATAAATAAGTGAGATGTAATAATATATACCTCCCTCCCACGTTTCTTATCTTACCATGAAATAAATAATTTTTTTTAAATGACGCTTCATTTTAATAGACGCTAGTAATTAATTAATTTGTATTTGTTAATCAATAATATAATACGTTTATCAATAATAATATACTACAAATAGAACTTCGTTCCTACCGATTGTTTCACGATATTGACGCATGTTTTTTTTTATTTATTTAATAATATATATTTAAATTTACATACATTTAAATTAACAAACACTTCTGCACTTCGATATACCGACAGTTAACTTGGCACCGCTGAAGAGATTGCAGCACCGCCCAAAGTTCGACGGAATCAAAGGCTTTTCTATAGTCCACAAACGTTAGACATAGTGGCAAATTATACTCCTCGGACTTCTCTATAATTTACCGAAGGGTATGTATGTGGTCTATGGTGGTAAAGCCTTTTCGGGAACCGGCTTGTTTGGGAGGCTGGAAGTCGTCGAGTCTGCAAGCGAGACGATGCATAATGACTCTCGAAAACAGCATGTAGACGCGGCTCAGAAGGGAAACTGGTCTGTAGTTTTTCAAAAGAGTGTTGTCTCCTTCCTTGAAGAACAAGACCACCACACTTCTGCTCCACGCCTCCGGTGAAGTACCACCATGGAGGACGGAATTAAAGAGATCCTGAAGGACTTCAAGTACCGGGTTTTCACCCGCTTTCAGAAGCTCCGCTGTAATTCCAGACAATGCAAAGTGAGCCATAATTCCAGCCTGTGAGGAATTCCATTTTAGTGACACGGACATGTAATCGTTCTTTGTTTGAAGTTGGTTTTATTTCCATGGGCTTCGGCAGCCACCTACCATCAGGTCAACTGTAAGTTTGTTTGCCACTTCAGTTTTATAAAAAAAAGGGAAAAAAGTCTAAACTAGTTAGCATATTAGTGAATTTCATTCTGACAGACAGTCTAAGATTTTTAAGATCAGTTTTTGTTTGAACAAAAACCGAATCATATTTTATGAGTGACAACTTAAATATATTTTTCATAAAATGAATCAACGATCCCGGAGCGTGGGATTAACTGGTGACAGTTATGCAGTTGTTCGTAACAACACTATCCCCCGGGATTGACGCTGTCGAGGGGAAGCTGCTTTCATATCTCACAATGTGGGATTTAACTAACTGCCAATGCTTGATAATATTTCCTCGTGGAAGCCATTTATCGTTTTTGATTTGTTTGTCAATAACATTGTAGTTTTACGGCTTTGAATATATTGAAATACATACATAGTTTTTATATTTTGAATATGGATAACCAACAAGCACACATTACACCTGATGGTAAGTGGATTTTGTGGCCCTTAAACATCTGCTTCTATCCTTAACTAAGAATCAAAATACAGATGCGTTGTCACTATGATGGAACGCTTCTTTTCCAGTAAGAAGTGATTACGGTTCATTACACTCACCATACGAAACACAGCATCATTAAAATGCTACGCTAGTATTCTGTAAGAACGTGGTTCTTCCAAGATCGAGCCGACCCATTCATGTTGCAACTATAACATACTCGTAGCTGCAACGTGGCTCTACCACTGCGCGATACAGTTGATACGGGAATAAGTCTGTTTACTCAAAGTTGTTTAGTAATAGTGAATACCTTTCTTTAGAATGACAAATCAAAGTTTATTGAAGTTCTTAATCTGCCAATATTACTTACGAAAAGAAAAAAAACTAAAAATTACCATGCCTAAAACAATCCTCCGAAAAAAAAAAACTTAAAACCAATCAGGGACCAGCCATAGATATATATGAGCTGGCACCTTTACTTGGATTGAGAAATTCTAACGTATTCCATATAAAAAATTAAATATTATATGGGAGAATGATGTTATATCGATTATTCCATCATTCGTTGCAACATCGATATACATACGATTTGCTCTTGATGATAACTATAGATGGTACAGTTAATCGTGGTAGAGCCATGCTTTAGCATATTATTGCATCACAAATGGGTTGAATCTATCGGGGAAGAACCACACTTACACGTAATACTAACATAAAATAGCAGTATATGTATATTACGCAATGGAGACAGTTTTCATTGTAGGATATAAGACATTCAATCTCAATATTTTCGGGTGGTAACGTATCTGCATTTATATGTTAATCAAGACGTGAACAGGTCACAGCTTTCACACAACAGGTGAACGTGTGATCGGTTGTTATTTATATAAAAAAGGAGTAAAGTTAAATCCTTTATATATCCCACTCCTGGGAACAGCCTTCCCCTAATTTTTGGGCGGGCTTAGGACAAAGAAATGGCCTCCGTTCTACCCTAGTTCGTGTTGTTGGCCTTCATATGTCTACAATTTTTTTTAATTTTTAAGACATGCAGGTTCCTTCATGATGTTATCTTTCACCGCCGAGCACATGGTATATCAGTATTTAAAACTGCAATTAACAATTGCGTGGGTGTTGGCGGCTATCGAAGCCAGGTTGCTCGTATATAACGTGTACTATATATTTACGGTAAGTGCCAAGCCCGTGAAATACCACGGCTCTTAAGAAATGTGATTAACATTAATTTAGTTGAAGGTTAACATTAATTCAGATGAAATTTGTATCTGTTTACACAGTTGTGCTTGACCAAAGTTTAATCTAAAAATTAGAGTTTAAAACACTTTAGCGACACGCATTGATGATGCTGATGCTCTAATGATCCTACTGTGAATACTAGGTAACAGTCGTGAAGTTATTGTGTTGTTTTTAATTCGTTTGCAAAGTTTTAAATTAGGTATTCGTCCGGAAGTGGGTGTTGAAAACTGGATTAAAAATTGCATTTAAATCATACATGCATACTTACTTGTATATAACATACATACATACATAATACATATATACATACAGATCGTTTAGTACAATCGTGTTGAAAATGCCTTTCCCGTATCATCACTATTATTACAACTCATCAAATGTCCTCAGCATAGACTTGTTTTGGCCTCCAGCATAGATTGGCACAAAGTACGTTCCTGAGCCACATACATCCATCAAATACTTTCGTATTTCCTCAACAATGCGTTTTCCAGTACGAGCCTGCCATTGAAGAATCTTTCTTCCCCATCGGTTGTCGGTTCTTCCAGCTATATGGCCACCCCATTGCCACTTCAGTTTATTGATCCGTTGAACTATGTCACTTACTCTTGTATCTGCGGATATCCTCGCAACGAGTTTAATCACACAGAAATATTCCGGTCATAGCCCTTTTCATTGCTCATTTCGTGACTTCAAGTTTCTTCATTCGACCAGCAGTGAATAACTAGGTTTCAGATCCGTAAGTCAACGTAAGTACTGATATTTTTCTTATAGATAGGTGTAATTTATTTTAAATTTTGTTTAAAAGATTAATTTTTGAACTTCCTTTTAAAGAAAATAATATGTAATATTAATATATACATAATCAAAATATGTAGCTGTACTCCGTATGCTGGTAATATTTCTCTTATACACCGGTAAGTTTCGGCCGCAATGCTCGTATTCCACAGATAGTATCTCGGTCTCGTGAGAGAGTTGTGATTCTATGAATATGTATTGTATTACATATTCATGGCAAAGTGGATTGATGTGCAAATATACACGAACGCGCTTCAAATCTTAAGTCTACGACTTGGAGAGCTTTACGAATTTCCATCATAAGCTATTTTAGATTTATATTAAATAAATATAGTAAGTATGGGCCAAGTATCAGCGTATTCTTGGAAAAGTCGATTAGTCTACCGATAGTCAAATACTACCGACATCACGTAGATTGTTAAACTTTGATATCATTCTAATAAGTTGCACTAAACAAATATTGTAAATATAGTGTATTAATTAAAAAAGCACATTAACATTTCTAAAACGTATGATCCATTATTTTGTGGTCAATCTTGTTGAAATTATTTCCAAAAAAAAATTTTTTATTTAAATTAATATCCTTCACCGTATTTTCGAAAGTGTATAATATGAGTGAAATTTAAAATCAATGACTTCAAACATCTATTTAATTTATTTTGTATTTCTTCAAACAGTTTTTGGAAAATTGCTTTAGAATACCTGTTCGATATCCATATTTAAAAAAAAATTCAAATCTGTCTAGAGTGAGCAAAAAGTATCTGGTTGGAAGTTGAACTTGCACCCAATCGTACGTTAAATTCTGATGACTAATTTATTAATTTAATTGGAGGATTTCTACTTAGAGTAATTACATGCATCTTTAGTTTAGCTAACCTGAATTTGAAAACAAGAAATAAAAAAGAAATAGAATGTCATTTCTATTTTCAAATACTAAAGAAAAAAATATATTTTTGTGTGTAATTCGAAAGCGTCTCATCTGAAGCGCCCTGTCACAAGCAAATCTCGTTTTCAATATATTCGTTGTGCTTCATCGCGGTGGCATTCGTATGCCGAACGTATTCCTATGTAAATCGGAATATTCGTAATAAATGTCTATTGATGGCTTGATAAAGCGAGGGAAATGTAGGTGTGAAGAGATTTCACCGTTGTCGTAAATATAATACGGATGTTAACGTTTGGAATGTTACGTGCAAAAATATAAATAAATGTCGGAAAAACTAAAATTCTGCACCTCGATCACTCACAATAATAAAAAGAGACACGAAGATGGACGGTAAACTGACAGGATATATCAGAAAGTAAACCGACTTTTGTATTATCTGTAAACGATAAGGTCGTTTAGGTTGTAGCTAAGAATTATCGAAAAGGATCATCTAAAATATGGATGGAAACTTATTTCGGGTTTTACTTTTTCTCACTTTTTTCAAGACATGTTTTGCTGAATTCTATTAAACCACGATACGATTTATAAATGAGTACATCAATTTGTTTTAAACAAATCACTATTAATGACAAAAGACGCGTCAGATGAGTGAACGAGATATAAGAAATCTGTAAGAATTTTAAGTTATTTTAGGAGGTATCACCATTCAATTGTCTAATGGACATTTTGTTTCTACATAAGAGGGGCTAATGCGAAAATTCTTTAATATCGAAAGAGATTAACTTTTGTTTCGAACTGAATTGTGTCTTAATTGCATATCATTCAATATTGTTGAAACAGCTGATAAATAAAATCCACCATTAGTTCCGACATAGGCCCTTGTAATTTCTGAGAGGGTTTGTGGGTGGACTTTATATGTCCTTGAAATATTTCTTCTTAATTTCTAAGATATGGCTAGCTCACGATAGTTTCTTTCAAAATCGATTACGTAGTAAGTCAATATTCAAAGCTGCATTTAATTTTTTTATTGGTGCCAGTAGAGAGGAACTTGACGAAATTTTATTATAGTCAGCAAGTATTCATACCAATAGGTTAAGTTGTTAAGTTATAATAAATCCAAATGGACAATGTAATGGCGGTGTAAGAATATCCATTACCCTATAACTACCCTATGGTGTTGTGAGATGCGACAGAAACAAACAAACCAAGAGATATGGAGTAGCGTCTTAGTAATAACAACTATGAAATATGAACCTGTGGTTGCCAACCCACCTGCCAAACGTGGCAACTATGGCAAATATCTTATGAAGCAATATGGGAAGGCCTATGTGGACTTTGAAAGGCTGTAATGAAAGTATGAATATAATCTAAATTGACATGCAGGTAATCCAACAAGACACTTTACCATTCGTTTCTTTAAGTTGATAATACAAACGAAAAACTGATGAAACCGCTCTTACACTCCTATGATTTTGATGTGTGGTTGCAAAAAAAGGAAATAAAAAGAAACTTACCGATGCCAGGGACAATATCAGTACAATGGGCAGCATTTTGGTGGTCTTCAAGCGACCGAAACGGTATATAGTATACACGATCCAGTTCGTTTATACCCGCTATATATACCTTAATAATATTAACAAAATGCATCTGTGTAAATGTAATATTAGCAAATAAAAAGAAGACATGTCAATGCTGTTGGTCATTTGCGTTATACAACACATTCACCCTTATTCCAACGCAATAAAACATTAAATACTGTGTTATATATAAAATGGCCGATAATGATGTAGAACAATAAGATAAATTAATTTGTTTCTTTGTATGTTTTGTTGAAAGCGATCATTAACGAACATATTTCATTATTCTGACAACAATGCCAAATTAAAATGTTATTATTTTTAAAGAAGACGTCATCCATTAAGTAAATAAACTGAGTCTTGTTCAAATATAGTTTATGCTGTACATTTCGGTAAATAGTTTTTTTTTTATAGAATAGGGTGACAAACGAGCACACAGTCCACCTGATGGTAAGTGGTTACTGTGACCCATAGACATCTACAGCTATCCTCAATAAAGACTCAAGATGCAGATGCGTTGTCACCCGTGAGGACTAAGATGGAATGCCTTTTTGCCAGTAAAAAGGGTCTCCGGTTCTCCACACTCACATAAGAAACACAGCGGCGTTAAGCTGCTATTTTACGCTGGTTTTCTGTGAGAGCGTGGTCATTCGTGCTGCAACTATACTACTAATATAGCTGCAGCATGGCTCTACCACGTTATATATATATATATATATATATATATATATATATATATATATATATATATATATATATATATATATATATAATGACATATCATCATCATCAACGTCATTACAGTCTTTCACAAGTCCACTGTTGAACATAGGCCTCCCCATCCCCAAGGAATATAACAAAACACGAACCTGAGCCCCTTGCATCCCTCCATTTTTGCATGTCTTATCAGGTCGTCGCTGCATCTAATAGCGGGCCGCCCCACACTTCGCTTACCGGTGCGAGGCTGACAGTCGAAGTTGAGGGTATTCGCAGTAGAACCAGAAAACCGTAAATGGCTGGCCACATAGCTCTAAGAATCGACTGAATTATGTGATTATTACATTTCTGTTGTATAATTTATATATTTATACCTACTAGCTGGTCAGGCATACGTTCTGCCCTTTCCGACGACCCTTCCCATAAAAAAAAATCCTTAAATTCGCAATAAAAAATATTGAAATTCATTTATCGGGATAAAAAGTATCCTATCTCTCAAGTTGGACCAAACTGAACACAGTGTGCAAAATTTCATTGAAATCAGTTCAATAGTTTAGGAGTTCATCGCGGACAAACAATGTGATACGTAATTTTTATATATAACGATTAGTGTAGTATTTTTATCGTTTTAATAATATAATGTTAAATATGCAATACTGATGTTGTTTTTCTCAAATTTATCATATAGTTCTAAAATATTTTTTGGCACCTTTCACATTATCGACTAGTCCCGGTTTGACTGCGTGAGAATGAAAACAGGCATTAAGTACGCCCTTTGTTATCTTTTTTATTAAGGTGTTTGATACAATAAAGTGTTAGTAAATAAATGAATGCCGTTTGGTTGCATTGTGAAAGAATGCACACCTCATTTCGGCCAGTGTCGTCCGGTGTTGTAAGAGGTACCTATGGGAAATGCAAGAAAAATCTTATGACTTCCGATGGATGTATAATAATGATCTCGTTTACATATAATTTAAAATTAAAAAAAATTACAACCGACTTCTATATAAATTATTAAGAATAACTTAAAAAATATTGGTCAGACCTTGATCAAATTCATATGGGACCACTGACCGGTGATCAAAACTCTAAGCGATTTCTAGCAGACATAGAAGCTACAAATTTGGAATACAATTATTGTTTAGTATATAAATCAAGGAAAAACTATTTTGCAATTTCGGTCCAGTTTTCGAGATACACCAACTGCATAAATTAAACAATCTAATTTTATATAATATGTTTTACTTGAGAGATACATTGTGTTTTCATGCAATGGCCAAGTCAATCTATTTATTTAAAATATAAAAGATTTTTTGTATTGATGTGGTCACTATAAGATGTTGTTAGGTTAGCTAATTACGTCACAGAAGGACCCATAAGTAGGGACTGAATAAATTAACCGACTTGGTATTATATGGATCTCACAACTTTTTACGGCAGAAGAAGTTGCGAGACTTGGTTTTTTACAAGTTATGTTTTTGATGCCATTAGTAATTACTTGTAAGCATTTCATTTCATACATGATCATAATTTCATAGAACCACGCTGCAGTTCTATTATGGTTGACTACCATAATAAAACTGCAAAGTGGTCGAGCCAACCCATTCGTTAGTACGAAAGGTCGTAGCATGAATGAGGAATGTCCACTCTCTCACATAATACCAGCGTGAAATAAAAAGCGGCTTATTACTGCTGTATTTCGTATGGTAAGTGCAGAGAATTGGAGTACCTTTTTGTTGACAACGAGGCATGCCATCTTAGTCCCCAGGGGTGACAACGCATCTGCATTTTGATTCTTAATCGAGTGTTGATGTAGATGAATATAAACCACAGCATCCACTTTCTTTCATCTAACAATTAGCCTATCACGTAAGAATTTCTAAGTAATTGCTATTAATGTAAGCATGCGTGAGTAGGCCAGTATAAAGGACCTAAGTACAGTTTCTAGGATATACATATGTGGTTCAACTCTTATACTGCATAAGAGCCAGTTTGGGTTAGCGCCACCTCACCTATTTTTGCCACTTAGCAGTAGTGCACTTACTGCTGTGTTTCTGTTTAAACGGTAAGACTGCAGAATTTGGGGCAAAATACACGTTCATGTAATGTTCAACCGACTTCAATAAAAGAGGAGATACTCAATTCAACTGTACTTTTTATGTGTGTGTGTCGTGTTACTTCAGAATTTTTTACTAGGGGATCCGATTTGATGATTTTTTTTTATTTGAAAACTGGTGCTTCTCATGAGATCCTATATGAATTTGATCAAGATCTGACCAGTAGTTTTTGATTTCTTATATTTACGCGAACACTTGGACATTTGGAATAGGGCAACGGAACCCAAGGGGCCAGCAGCTGGCCGACTTCATGGAGAAAGAGGGACTCTTTATGATGAACTCTTTCTTCCAGAAGCGGTCCCACAGGAAGTGGACCTGGTCGAGCCCCGACGGTTCGACAAAAAATGAGATTGACTTCATTATGACGACCAGACGACAACTGTTCAGTGATGTCTCCGTGATCGCGAGGGTGAAAACTGGTAGCGATCACCGAATGGTTAGAGGCACACTGAACCTAAACGTTAAGTTGGAGAGGTCTCGTATAATGAAGTCAACGCTCCGTCCCCCTCGTGCTCTGTTCCAAAGTCCCGAAACCTTTCAGCTCGAGTTACAAAACCGTTTTCAGTGCCTAGAAGACTGCAATGAAGTGGACGATATGAATGACAAGCTCGTGGAAACTGTCCATGCGGTCGGAGCTAAGTTCTGCAAGACCCGCCGCAGAAAAACACAAAAACTCTCCGATCACACTCTTAATCTCATGGCTGTTAGACGGGAGATGAAGCTACATTCTTCAACAGACTTGACAGCATACAGGCATCTGAACAGACAGATCTCCAAATGCATGCGGCGGGACTTACGCAACTTCAATACAGCTCGTATTGAAGAAGCGATCGAGCGGAACCAAGGCTCCAAAGTCTTTGCCAGAGATCTGTGTGCCAGAAAGAGCAAACTGTCAAAGCTGAAGACAGAATGTGGCAGCATCGTTTCCGGGACACCTGAGATTTTGAGTGAGATTGAGAGGTTCTATGGGCAGCTGTACACGTCATCGTTGGAGCCACACGCAAGTGTGAGTAACGATCCAAGAGCGAGTCTCATCCGACACTATTTCGAAGATATCCCGGACGTCAGTCTGAGCGAGATTAGAATGGCTCTCCAGCACCTTAAAAACGGTAAGGCCCCAGGCGAGGATGGAATTACAGCGGAGCTTCTGAAAGCGGGTGGAAGACCGGTACTTGAAGTCCTTCAGAAGCTCTTTAATTCCGTCCTCCATGGTGGCATTACACCGGAGGCGTGGAGCAGAAGTGCGGTGGTCTTGTTCTTCAAGAAAGGTGACAACGCTCTCTTGAAGAACTACAGACCGATTTCCCTTCTGAGCCGCGTCTACGTGCTGTTTTCGAGAGTCATTACGAATCGTCTCGCGCGCAGACTTGACGACTTCCAGCCTCCCGAACAAGCCGGTTTCCGAAAGGGCTTTAGCACCATAGACCACATACATACCCTTCGGCAAATTGTACAGAAGTCCGAAGAGTACAATTTGCCACTATGTCTGGCGTATGTGGACTATGAGAAAGCCTTTGATTCCGTCGAAATTTGGGCGGTGCTGCAGTCCCTTCAGCGGTGCCAAGTTGACTGTCGGTATATCGAAGTGTTGAAGTGCTTGTACAGTAGGGCTACGATGGCTATCCGAGTACAGAACCAGAGTACGAAACCTATCCAATTGCAGAGAGGTGTAAGACAGGGTGACGTCATATCCCCGAAACTCTTCACCGCTGCATTGGAAGACGTTTTCAAGCTTCTGGACTGGAAAGGATACGGTATCAGCATCAATGGCGAGTACAACACTCACCTTCGATTTGCCGACGATATAGTCCTTATGGCAGAATCGCTGGAGGACCTAAGCACTATGCTCAATGACCTCGATAGTGTTTCCCAACGGATAGGTCTTAAGATGAACATGGACAAAACAAAGATCATGTTCAATGTCCATGTCACACCTATGCCGGTAGTTGTTGGGAGCACTAAACTCGAAGTTGTTGACGAGTATGTTTACCTGGGACAAATAGTCCGACTAGGTAAGTCCAACTTCGACCGAGAGGTCAATCGACGGATTCAACTCGGCTGGGCAGCGTTCGGGAAGCTACGACACATCTTCTCGTCAGACATACCTCAAAACCTGAAAACGAAATTGTACAACCAGTGCGTGTTGCCAGTAATGACTTATGGAACTGAGACGTGGTCCTTCACTGCTGGCCGTATGAGGAAGCTCAAGGTCGCTCAGCGAGCTATGGAGAGGGCTATGCTCGGAGTTTCTCTGCGTGATAAACTTAGGAATGAGGATATCCGCAGTAGAACCAGAGTAACCGACATAGCCCAACGGATTAGTAAGCTGAAGTGGCAGTGGGCCGGCCATATAGCTCGAAGAACCGACAACCGATGGGGAAGAAAGGTTCTCGAGTGGCAGCCTCGTACCGGTAGGCGAAGTGTAGGGCGTCCCCCCACGAGATGGAGTGACGACCTGGTAAGACATGCAGGAAGTCGATGGATGCAGGTGGCTCAGGACCGTGCTTTGTGGCATTCTTTGGGGGAGGCCTATGTTCAGCAGTGGACTTGTGAAGGGCTGTAATGATGATGATGACGCGAACACTACACATTGAATAAAACTACTTTTTACGGATTTTATCGCGTTGCTTTGCAGCAACTCCTGGTCACGGGTGGACTGAGATGTTTGACGTCCCGATGTCATAGTTAGGCCGGCTACCTTCAGTTTCTGCGTAAATTGAACCAAAAATTAATATTAAAAAACAGAAGGTAGCCGGGCTAACTGTGACATCGGGACGTCTAACATCTCAGTCCCCCGCATGACCAAGGGTTGCTGTAAAGCACCCGAAACGTCAGGAATTAAAATAGTAAATTAAACGCTATAAAATCCGTAAAAAATAGTTTTATTGAGTAGTTTTCGAGTTATCCTTATGATGTTCTCATTTTATTCATATTGAAGTCGGTTGTACAATTTTTTTTTACCACTTTTTTAAATGTCACTTTGAACACCATTTATTTTAAAGTGATGTGTTTTAAAAGTCTGATATTGTTCGAGTCAAATGAATCAATCGAGCTGAAGTGTGGCTATAAGAAAATAAGAAAGTAATTAAAAAAAGTATTAAACTCCTACAGATTTCCGCAGCCTCGTAAAAGACATTTATGAGGCCTGAATAAATAATTCGACTTCTAAGCCGCGAAAAGAAGCACGCAGTGGAGACAGATAAGGGCTTTATGAATTATTTATCAAATTTTTCCAGCTGGTTCTGTTGTCACCGGGGCTTTTGTTCGGAGATTTCTTTAGAATGTCAAGGATTTATTTGATGGAATTTTATTGCAAGGTAAACTCGAGTTTTAAATTACTTAGTATTTTAACAATAAGTTTAAGTAAATAAGTATTATAAATTACTTAGTATTTCAACGACAAATTTAAGTAAATCATTTTTTTTTAATTTATCGAACAGACGATGTAGTCATTATGACGGAGTCCTTGCTAGACCTCAGTAAAGTGTGCTTAAATACACGTTTACTATGAAATTAACAGCGAGCGTTTAACCTCTGATTTACCACGGCGGCAGTGAATCAATGAATAGTTAAATAAATATGAAATGAATAAATAAATAAATTAAAAAATTAAATCAGCTTTTTTTTTTACTAATACAAGGGTTGTGTCTTTCTCTTAATTGCTTACGCACTTGCATCAGAAAGATACGCTCTTCCAGTCCTCCAGACCGAATCTTGGTTACGCGGTCAGTCTCAACGGAGCTAGCCATCTGCGCAGGACAGAGTTATAGTGCACGAGTGTGTGCGCAAACGTAGGTACTCTCTATTCCCTCACTTTCGTAATATAATGACATGAGAATCCGCCACAGTTGACAATCGGAACGATGTTTTCCGTGGCACGGGGGTGAAACACCAGAATCTTCCTGATTCGGGATGAGTCCTCAAGGGTGACTACGCATTTGTAGTCTTTATTCTTTGAGGTTAGCGTAGGTGGTTTATACGCGTTAGAGCCATGCTACAGCGATATTAGTAGTATAGTTGTAGCATGAATCGGCCGGGGAAGGACCACGCTCTCACAGAATACCAGCGTAAAATAGTAGCTTAACACTGATGTGTTTCGTATGGTGAGCGTAGAGAACCGGAGATCCTTTTTACTGGAAAAGAGGCATTCCATCTTGGTCCTCACGGGTGATAACGCATCTGCATTTTGATTCTTTATTGAGGATATATGTAGATGTCTATGGGTAACAGCAACCACTTACCATCAGGTGGACTGTATGCTCGTTTGTCACCCTTATCCTATAAAAAATAAAAGGTGTGTTGGCTACAGTAGCAACTTAACCTCAAGGCGATCTTTTTATAGAATATAGGTAACAAACGAGCACACAGTCCACCTGATGGTAAGTGGCCCATAGACATCTACTTTAATTCTCGATTAAAAATCAAATGCGTTGCGACCCCCGAGGACTAAGATGGAATAGCTCATTTCCAGTAAAAAAAGGTCGCCGGTTCTCTACACTCACCATAAGAAATACAGCAGCATTGAGCTGTTATTTTACGCTAGTATTCTGTGAGAGCGAGGTCCTCCTCCAGTCGAGCCAACCCATTCGTACTACAGTCATAATATAGCTGCATCGTGGCTCTACCACGTAGAATGATCAGCAACTGCATTAACGACCACTACAATAATGAGCACAGTAGTTATGCTTCTTATATATTTATTGAAAGAAAATTAAAATCGGTCCAATTTTAGTGGAGGAAACAGGGAACCACGGAATTGGTTGATTTAGCTAAATGTTCATAAGCACTCGTATAATAATGATAATGAACACACACTATCGTACCACTACAAGAATACGCGGTGGCGTAAAAATATCCACTACCCCATATTATCCCGTGGGTATTATAATAGGTGACAGAAAGAAACAAATCAGGAGATAGGCAGAAGCGTCTTCCTAATAACGACTAGAAACGAAAAACTGCATTTGCCAGCCTGCTTGCCAAGCGTGAAACTATAGCAAATATCCCCACTATGAGGTAGACAGTGGACTTTAAGGATATCTTACTTTAAGAGGATATCTTACCGTTACCACTAATAACTGTAACGGCTGTAACGGTAACGGTAAGATATTTTTTATAGGATAGGGTGACAAACGAACACACACTCCACCTGATGGTAAGTGGTTGCTGTGACCCATAGAAATATACATTTATCCTCAATAAAGAATCAAAATGCAGATGCGTCGTCATTCGTGAGGACTCTTTTCCAGTAAAATGGGCCTCCGCTTCTCTACACTCACCATACGAAACACAGCAGTGTCAAGCTGCCATTTTACGCTGGTATTCTGTGAGAGCGTGGTCCTTCCCCGGTCGAGCCGACCCATTCGTACTATACTACTAATATAGCTGCAGCATGGCTCTACCACGTATATATACTATATATCCTTTTAATTGACACAGGGACAGGTACAAAATGTGGAAAAGTATTTTATTACGTCGGCAATACACTGAAAAGAAATTGATTTATGATATCTTAGTAAATAATTTGACTTCCAAGCCCTGAAAACACGGACGCAATGGAGACACTTAGGAGGAAGCTATATGAATTATTTATCAAAATTCCTCCAGTTGGTTTTGTAGTCGCGAAGGCTTTTGTTCGGGGATTTCTTTTGAATGTCAAAGATTTATGTAATGGTCTTTTTATTGCTAGGCAACACTGTTATTCTTCGAAGGTGGATCAATTTTTGACAGTTATATGTTACATTGTAATTTTTACAATACATTTAATTAAAGTATATGTTTCAAGTTTCTTTTTATAGAATAAGGGTGACAAACGAGCACATGATGATAAGTAGTTGCTGTGGCCCATAGATATCTGCATCTATTTTCGATTACGAATCAAAATGTAGATGCATTGTTACCCGTGAAGATGGAATGTTTCGTTTCCAGTAAAAAAGGGTCTCCGGTTTTCTACACTCACCATACGAAACACGGCAGCGTTATGCTGCTATTATACGCTGGTATTCTGTGAGAGCGTGGTCCTTCCCCGGTCGAGCCGACGTATTCGTGCTACAACTATACTAATAATATAGCTACAGCATGGCTCTACAATGTAAAAGATCTAAGGCTAAATCGTAAGCATGGTGTGTGACCTGACCCAAGCGGCTCTCCGTATAGTGCAGAGATGGTACAGGGAATACAACTTAACTGTTAGTCCAAATAAAAGGTCCTAGTTATGTTCACACAAAAACGAATACGGAATAACTATCATCTCCCAAGTCTCTTCAGCACAAAACTCCAGCTATACTCTTAGGTAAAATACTTAGGTATTACTTTGGACAGTAAACTCAACTGGAATAAACACATAGAAAACAAAATTAACAAATCTAGTATAACTTTCTGGCAATGCATAAACATGATTGTCAAACGATGGGGTTTGGCACCAAAAATTATACTGTAGTTATACAAAACTGTTATTCGGCCCATGCTCACATACGGCGTTCAGGTATGGACCAAAACGAGCCACCACTATAAAGAAGCTTCAGCGGTACCAGAGACTGCCACAAGCTGCATAAGGATTACACCAACAGCAGCCTTAGAGGTTATGCTGGAGCTAACCCCGCTTCATCTACACATACAACTAATTCTTTGGAGTAAAAGTAGAGTCCCTCATACAGGTATTATTGATAAAATTTACTCAAAAATTCCTATCTTACAAGCCAAGCACGATAAGATCCCCAAACAATTTGTATTCGATAAAAAGTATAAAATACAATTAAATGAAACCAGCCAGGTGGAGATGACACCGCTGGGTACCCACAACACAGTCTTTCAGACGAAATGTATCATCCAAGCGGCCATAGCAATAAAGGTTAAAGAATTCTCCATCAGAATACCAACCGACAGTATGACGGTACTACAAGCTCTGAGTTGCAATGTGGTGAACTCGGGACTAATATATGAATTTCATCAACGATTAAATGCGGTATGTAAACACAGCAATATGACTCTGCAATGGATAAAGAGACACAATGCATCCAGAAACAACGATGCAGCTGACGAACTGGTTAGAAGAAGCTGGAACCCATTATATTAATCCCTTTTGGTAACGTTCGTTCACTGGTACGTAAAAACACGCTCAGCTTTGGAAAAATCTAGTAGACTTTACACAAGCTAGAGAAGCCCTAATTGAAGTAAACAGTCGTTTAACCAAGGTTCTAGTTCTAGGTTCTAATCTAGGTTCCTTTAACAAACATTATACCATAGGTGTTACAGATAGTTCCCTGTGCAAGGCATGTATGGAGGAGGAATAAACGGTGGCCAATGTATTGCTGACATGTCCGGAGGTCGCTGCACATAGGGCTAAACATCGAAGGAAGAAGTTGCTCGTAATATAAAAGGACTGTTGAACTTCTTCGGGGAGATTTCATGACTCGAATTATTACGTTATTCTTGTTGACGTGGAGTTGCGGAAAACAGCCCGTCGTGAACTAAATTAAACTAACTAAAACCCCGAGGTGTTCCAACTTTGTCGCATATTAGCAAGGGCTATATAGCATCGGGAATGCTTTTGCATACATCCATATCATTGCGACCCCTCCTCGGGAGAGGGCTACTCTTCTCCCATCTCCTTCTCAGGTAAGGCGCACTAGAACTTACGGCGCGCCTTTCTCCGTGGCCTCAAACTTCACCTGCTCAACGGAAGACACCGTGTCCGATGCGCGAAAGCCATGGGGCCAGGAAAAACAAGCTCAGAACCACTAGACTTCCTGACCCCAGTAGCGGAACTGGTCTGTGGCTAAGGCTAAGGGTCGGCAGAGCGGCCCCTCGCAATACCATCACTCCTCTCCCACTGCAGCCCCACTACTACTGCATTATCAGTGCAGCCCCGTCAGAGTCACGGAGGACAGGGCGAGTGACGCATCGCCATACTAATACACATTCGAAGTGGCCTCACCAAGCCCACTCGGAGGGGCCACCTCTGATGTCCTAATGTCATAAGTATTCCAACCCGGCTTGTAATTTCTTATTAATTTGTGTTCTGATTTTGAATTTAATTTTTTTTAAACTTTTGATGGTTTGCACAACCCTTTTATCTCTTCTATTTAAATAAATTATCTCTCTTTTTTTAATTTTCTTTAGCAGCCAAAATAAATCCTAGCAAGATTCGATGTTTTTCGCGAGGATTTGTGGTCTATCAAATGTAATGTAAAGTTAGGGAAGATGTTTTATGAAAATAGGAACAAAAGGTTCTCTTATCTTTTTGAAACAGAGGAATCGGGCTCTAGGGATATTTTGAAATTTAGATTCGCGAAATCTGATCTATTACAATGACTTACCAAATGGAAAGTAATAAAAGAATAAAAAGAAACTAATGAGATTCGCACGTCAGCATACGGAAATGCGATAATATTTTTGTATTCAAAAAGAAATTATTTGATTTTATTTTATAAAAGACTTATTACAATATGGACGAGTTTTTTTGACGAGAACTAACTTAAACGCAATTATTTAAATAAACATACGTTACATAAAAAACATAATGAATTAGATACCTTTGGTGTTTTATTCCCTTTTTGACATTTTCTCTAATTTGTTTAAATTTATATTTTAACGTTGATGTGAATTTAATTTGTTAATGTTAATCTATATTTAAATGTTGTTGTGTATGAAAGAATATTTGTATGCTGTAACGGGCAGATCACAGAGGGCTTGCTTTTAATTTTTTTATAATAACAAATACTATTGTATATATTTTTTTTTGAATTTTGAAGTATCATCGTCATCATTATAGCTATCGATAGGATGCCACAGAGCATGGTTCTGAACCAATCGGATCCCTGCATATTAATGAGGTCGTTACTCCACCTAGTGGTATGTCGTCTTGCACTGTGCTAGCCAGTTCAAGGCTGCCGCTTGAAAACTTTTCTTCTCTGTCCTTTGTTTCGAGCTATAGGAGTAAACTTATAGTCTCTCCGCGAGTAATTAAGATAGCTATGCTCGAAGTTTCCGTTATATTCGTTGAAACACAAGAGTAACTGACATAACCTATCAGTTGGACTTCAGTCTACTTTTACATTAATGGGAAGGTATTTTTATCTATGAATCTAAAAATTATTTATATAGCAAAACTATCATATTTAATGTAATTTTTACTCACGGGTACAACACAACTACATTCTGATTCAATTTGAGGACAGATGTACATAGATGGCTATGGGCCACAGCGTCCTCTTACTCGTTTCTCACTATTATTCTTAAAAATAATTTATTTTTCTCAGTTGTACTGTACAATTTCGGAGACACAGCAATAAATTTTGTAAATAAAAAATCGTTAAGCCTTATTTTTAGTAAAAAGTTCTCCAAATAACTTTTCGAGAATATTTAGTGTGATGCCGTTCTTTATTCGCAAAAGAACATTATCTTAGACTTGTATTTCCTCGCAATTGAATTCAAGCTTAATTTAGATTATTTCAGAAAACTGAAATAATCTAAATAATCTAATTTTATGCTTTAGGCCTTTGGGACAACTTTCAAACATTTTGTGTCTATTTAAGTTAGTTTTACATGTTATCGAATGGATGAATTTATGTTTTTGGTAAAATGTCATTATCTTCTGAAAAATTATTTTACATAAAATGTAGAAGCCGACTTTAAACAATTAAAAATAATAAAATAATATCACTTTCTGAAGTTGGGGCGTTAATTATTCTATACAATAGGTCATAACTGTCTTCTTGGTTTAGTGGTCGTAAACGCTGATATGAGCTTCCGGGTACGAACCCCGCGATCGAGCAAAAAAATATCAGTGATTGAGTTTTTCTGCCAAGAAATCCTCAGTAGCTGCCCGGAGTCAGAAAGTGGGTGGTGTTTTTACCCCCGTGCCTCGCAAAAGCACTTAAAGCCGTATATCTCTCCGATCGTATCGGTTTGCCGTCCCATCGGACTATGAGAGGAGCAGATGGCTCCGTTGTGACTGGCCGCTGTGACCGAAATAAATTCGGTTTGTAGTGCATTACAATATGTCTTAGCACCGACTTGAGAATGTGAAATTATTTAATTTTTTAATTTTTGGAAGTCAGCTTTTATTTTTATATAAAGTCAATTTTTTTATTCCTTCTACCTTGATACCAAATATAAAGTTTTTGTCACCTAGAAGTAGCTTAGATTTATGATGTGTGAGTCAGTGAATCGAGAGATAAAAATAACGTTTTTCACACCATAAGAACTCAAGAACTGTAATCATTTTGAAATTCTAAACCATGCCATGTTGCAGCTATATTACGGCTTGTAGCATGTATGGGTCTGCTCAACCGGGGAAGGTGCACGTTTTTACAAAATACCAACTTAATGCTACTGTGCTTTTGTGTGCTTTTGTATAGTGAATGTTATTCCATCTTAGTCCCCAGGGGTGAAAACGCATATGTATTTTGGTTCTTAATTGAGGAAATACCTGTATAGATGTCTACGGACTACAAGGAATTACCCAAGAGACCGCGCGGCAAATTAGGTATTTGGGAGTATTGTTGTCGTCTCTGTCCAGCCCCGCGCTCACTTGCAAGATAGCACTCTTTTAGCAACATTGCCGCGCGTATTTATTATTGTTAATTTTTCACAATTATTCAATTGATATGTTATGTTATGATATGTTTTTCTTGTAGAATCTTGAATAATTTATCTATGTCTGTGGTATTTTTAAATTGATCTAAATTTATTTATTGCCTTGAAATATAAGGAAGAAGTTGAAGAAGATGATGAAGATCGAAAATTATAAATCTTTAAGCGAGTGTCACTTTGGAACTTTATATTTTAATGAAAATCTAACAAATCATAGACACAGATATTATAATATATGTAATGGGCTTCATTGTTCATAGATGGTGTTGATAAGATGTTATTGAATTTAATTGTTTTACATTCAATCTAGAATCAAACTTCATTTGTATGAAGCTCACATGAGATAAACTGTGTGCTCGTATAAAAACAATATTCGAGTTTTATCCCTGCCAGCACTAGGGCAATTGTTAGTTGCTGTTGTGCTCTCAATTATAAGTGCTGATTTCAGTAAATTATTGCAGTTTATGTGTATATTTCAGACAGTAATACAGTAACAGTAAAAACAATAGCAGCGAAAATTGTAGGAAAACAAAAATGTTATAACTTTTACTTTAAATATAAAGCAATTTTTGTCAATGTTAGAAACGTAACGGTTAGTAAGACATGAAATTTAACTTGGCGGTCAAGATCCCTCGCTGGAGTTGAATTAACTCCGGCAGTAGAACTGTTCAAGTTCTCAAAGAGCACTCGGCGGTAAAGTTACATTGTAACTTATTCGAGTCTAAACTTTTTAACAGAAATACTGTAGTAGAAAATTCGAAATTTCATTTCCACAAGGATACGTTAACACGTTCACTGCGATATAAAAATCAGTATTCATCTGCGGTGGCGGTCAGAACGTATCAATCAGTCTTGAGTACTGTGCGTAGTAGGCCTTTTTGAGCTGACACCATTTGAATAATATATAAATCTTTACGAAAGCATGTTTTAACCAATATTTTTTATATACACAAAATATTTATGAATTTGTTGGCTTGGCCGCCGGATTCACCCGACTGATTAAAATGTTGTGATTATACCAGGTAACAAACCCGCGTAAAATGTACACTTTATATGAGTAAGATGTTTCGCAGCTACCAGCAATTATATTTGGCACCCAGGGTTGACTGGCAGAGAATGCCATGTGGCAATAAGTCCGTCCAATTTTAAATAAAAATTAATAAAATACAATCTGTATATAAAAGTAATTTAGATTTAAATTGATTTTTTTATGTGTGAGTTTTCTGATGTCTATACGTTTGAATACCGATTCTGATAACGCACTTAGATGCTAAGTATAGTTACTTAGCATCTAAGTGCGTTATCAGAATCCACAGGGTTTTTGTTACATTTTGTATACTCTTTGTGGCAGTCTTTCTTTTGTGTAAATCAATAAATGAAAGTGTCGAGTCGATAACGATTGATATCGCACTAAAGGGTTACTTTTATAGTGATGTAACAAACATGAGAAAGACTTGTAAAGGCCCTGTAATGGTAATGATGATGATTAAATGTGCTCTGTGATAATGATTAGGTAAGTATTACACTCGTACAGATTATTCGTACGTACAAGTTGTATAACATACGAACAACCAAGGTATATACTATATGTGTATGTATGCAATGTATTATATACGTATAATATGTAATAATAATGTCTTTCAGACCGAATTTCGGTCACGACGGCCAGTCTCAACGGAGACTGCGCAGGACAGGATTATAGTGCCCAAGTGTATGCACCAGTACAGGTGCAATTGGTGCACAGATGCGTGAGGTAAAATTGATAAATCTCACACTGTATAAATAAAATCAATTGTTTAATTTAAAGACT
Organism: Parnassius mnemosyne; assembly: GCA_963668995.1. Taxonomy (NCBI): domain Eukaryota; kingdom Metazoa; phylum Arthropoda; class Insecta; order Lepidoptera; family Papilionidae; genus Parnassius; species Parnassius mnemosyne. Next base: position 27,708,866 of record CAVLGL010000083.1, read on the forward strand.
ACATTAAGACGGTTCTGAATAGGATTCGAACCCCTGATTCGTGATAAATAGGTTAATGCTTTGCTTTATAGCTGGCCAAGTCACGCGGACTTCTTAAATACTAAAGATTAATAAACCACGTGTGTAGAGTAGTGATATTGTTTTTATATACAGGGGTTACTTATCTGTCTTTGCAGGAAGACTTTCACGTTAAAGTCGTCTTAATGTGATTTTCTTGATTGGATATTTTATTAGTTAAAGACGTACAATAATTTTTATAATTCACAAATTAAAACTAGATATTGATAATTCAAACACCAAAATAAATATATAATAAAAGGAATTGAACTGCGGTTTTTTGTAAACTGTAATAATGGTCTTCTCATGAATACAAAATAGCAAACTTATTTCTACAGCATGATATAGAAGTAAAAGTAGACCGTGTAAAAGTGATATAAGAGAATCCAGTACTCTTAATCATTCTTCGAACGTTATAAGAGGCCACAGAGGAATAAAACAGATGATGGACAGCAGAATCTTTCTGTTAGCCACCCAAACTAATAAAAATGACTTCCAGTATTGTATATAAACATTTTCAACCACAAACGAGGCAAAAAGTATAAGATTAAAGTTTAAATTTATAGCAAATAAATGTTTTAATCTTTATTTTTTGACGTAATTTTAGTGACAGCGCAACTACGCTGCGATTTTTGGTAGGAGGAAATTAAAATAAATTTAATACTTAATATTAATACGTTATTTTTTTTTGTTATTTTTTTTTAAAAACGTTACCCCCACACTAGTATATTCTCTTGAATCGTGGAGGCAGTTAACAAACACAAATTGCACAACGACAAACATCCAGACCCGGAAAAATTATTTGTAGGCCATACAAATACTTGTTCCATGCGGGATTCGAACCCGCATGGAACAAGTATTTGTATACAAACCCACATTGCTAAGCCACTACGCCACGTACGTCCAAAGTAACTTTTTTTTAACCTTTCATGTATTGAGATATTTTTAGCAACATTGATGTATATTTGAAAAAAATTGACAGAAGACAGTAAACAAAGCATGCAAAGCAAATTGTAGCATGTAGCAAGTCATAAATATATTGGTAGTTAATGATTCTTAAGCTAACAGTTTCATGAAGGACTTCTTAAGCTAAAAGTTACTTAGTCGCCTCTTAACTAAGTTTGTAGCTGGCCATCTCAAGAGACACTTACTTCCTGTGAACAATTTGAAAGTACCTAATTGGAAACCAACTTGTTAGACACAGTCGCATTACTAAATGATCCTTATTTATAGTAAGTCCTCTTATTTTTCTAATAAATTTAAAAATATCATATCTATACTGATATTACTTCCAACTTTTACGACCGTTAAGTCTTGTTAACAAGATTGTTGTCACGGGTACTGAATAAAAATCCCAACTGGAGCCAACGTTTGGCAATTGATCCCAAATGTGTCATATTTGTAAGTAGGTCCCAATTTCAGGAGCTGTAGTGCGAGTTTAACTTGTGTGAGACGTGGTTCGCTTTGTTTAGTTGTAGTAATTCGTTCATTAATAAGACACAATACAACTGTATTGTGTCTTATTAATAAGCCTTTGACGATTGGCTTCACTTTGAAGCCTCAAATACTAGACTGATTTCCACTAGCAACGATTTCCTTAAAAGTTAAACAACCGCACTGCTGGTCAGCTTAGGTTTTGCTATGCGCTGACAGTTTGTAAATTTTTACTCTTTTTTTGGGTTTATTGGAGTTTACTCCTTAAGAACCGTTTCATTTATAGCGCATGGTGTGAGATAGGTAGTAAAATCAAGCGTGAACCCGTGCAGGTTTTTTCGCGGGTTTACTGCCGACAGAGATTAGTCATTATTTTCACACAAGTTGCTTCTTCAATGTTCGGGTTTTGAATGTGTTTTGATTGTCCCCGCTTCCATTTCCGTTTCATCTGTCTGAGACCTGTCTTCATCTGTCTATCACTGTCTCTGTTTCTACCACGTAATAGCTGTATCGTAAGAGGCGACAGAGGGAATCAAACCAGGTTATGGGCAGAAGCATCTCCCTAATAACAACTAAAATTTACAAAATAAACTTCGGTTGCCAACGCGCCAAGCAATTGCAACTCCCCTATGAGTCAAACTAGGCGGGCGGCCTGTTCAGCGGTAAACCGTTGATAAGCTGTAGTGGAATGTTTGACAGCAGCAAGGATTTGGACGAATTACTAGCTTTTTATAAACTCCTTTACTCATGTCATGCGTTGTCTTGCGACATAGGATGAGTGGCACAGAACACACTTACTCTCCTGTCCTATGAATACGAAAACTATGATGTTAACTCAAAGTAACCTCAATCATCCCATACTTTATTTAAACTTTGTGCTGGAGTTAACTAAATCAAATTATTTATGTAAGTTCAAATTACCGCGTTATATTACACAGGCATTTATTGCTGTAATTGAATTTCAATTGAAAAGTTAGTTAGCTATGCTATTGATACATGGTCATTGATTTGATATATGCAGTTATTGAAAAAAGATTTGTCATTATATCATTCGTCACAATGTTAGCTAAGTACTTATTTTAAGTTACCGATTTTTCACTTTCTTGTGATTGTTTTGGTAAGTAAATAAATATTATATTTTGTTAAAAGACGTAACCCCCACATTCTCCTGTATCGAAGAGGCAGTTTACAGATATAAATTGTACAAGTACAAACATCCATACCCGGAACAATTACTTCATCTGTGTGGGATTAGTACCTGCGATCCTTACCGACGTATCTCATTGCTAAGCCACTGCACCACGGAGCCGTCAAAAACGTAATATAAATATATTATCTTCCAAATATATTTTTATTTATTTATTTATTTACTCTTTCTTTACACCACAATCCAAAATAACGAGTACAGTTAAATCTTAAGTAAAATATGTACAACAGGCGGTCTTATCACTCTGAAAGTGATCTCTTCCAGACAACCTTAGCATACAGAAATGATGCAAACAATAGTTAAAAATTGAGGGGGCGGGCAAAATAAAAATATGAAAATACATATTAATAAAGATAAGTGAAGATTATATATAATATCATATAATAGATTAAATGAAAAGAGTACGAAAGAGGAAAAGTAATTTATCTAATAGCGTTCTAAGTAATATGATTTAACAAGACTTTTGAAAGAATGAAGAGATTGAGCATGACAAATGTGGAGAGGTAAAGAGTTCCACAAACGCACAGCAGTTACAGTAAAGGATTTCTTAAAAAAAGAGGAAGAGTGCAAAGGAGTAGAGAGACAAAGATTGACAGAGGATCGAAGCAACCAATTGTGGGTAAGGGAAAAATACTGGAAACGTTCTTTTAAATATGAGAAGTAGGAGGGTTAAATAGCACGTCATACAAAGCGGAGAAAATATGAGTATTCCTGCGAAGGCGGATCGGGAGCCATTTGAGCTGTTTGCGAAATTTAGAGATATGATCATATTTGCGAAGCCCAAATATAAATTTAATACATAAATTTTGAATGCACTCAAGCTTATAAAGCTGCTCCTCGGTAATGTCAAGATAGCAAATATCAGCATAGTCAAAGGATAGGCAGAAGTAGAGACTCGGCGAGCGTAACTTTAGTTACTGTGGGAAGATAATTACGTAATCTACGTAAAGAGTTTAACGTAGCAAACATTTTTCTACTAACCTCATTAACCTGTGAGGTCCAAGACATACAAGAGTCGAGATACAACCCCAGATTTTTAACCTTGTTACTGTAAGGGATTTAAGTATAGTCTAGTAAAATAGGAGGTAGGGAAGACCAGTCAATTTTTCCAATTAATCTAGAACTACCGATGACAATGGCCTGAGTTTTCTTAAGATTAATAGTTAAACCATAACGTTTACTTCAGTTAGAAATACAAGTCAGATCAGCGTTAATAGTGTCAACTGCTTTAGACAGATCTTCAAGAGAGGACTGAATATAGATGTGGAGATCATCAGCATACAAGTGGTAGGAAGAGGATAAATTATGACTTATAGAGTTAATGAAAATTGAAAACAGGAGAGGAAACAACACGCCACCTTGTGGTACGCCGCCGCTGTAATAGTCCATCTTGCATCTGAATGCGCTGTCGGCGACTAAACAAGTAACTTCGAAACCAGTCAACTACAGTTGGAGATATGTTGAGAAAGCGCAAGATGCCCAACAAGATATCAAAATCTACTGTATTAAATGCATTACTAAAATCAAGTAACATAAGGATGGTAACCTTTTGTTTCTTCTTACCATAACGAATATCATAGCCATTCATGGCCAGGACGGAAACCAGAATGCATAGGATATAAAAGATTATGTTTTAAAATATAGGTGCTTAATTGATTGTGCACTAGACTATAAGAACTTTGGAAAGGAAAGGCAAGATAGAGATAGGTCTATAATCAGAAACACTAGAGGGATTTGACTCTTTCGGAAGAGGAACTACAAATGCGTCTTTGCAAGCTGAAAGGAAAGAAGAAGAATTCAGTGAATTATACAGGATGGAAGTGATTACATGTGAAAGGAGTGATTACAGGTTTTATTATGGGGCTTCAGCTCTATGCCGTAAGACTTGGTTTTATCTTGCTGCTACTCATGGAAGAGGTCTTAAGCGGAGGTAAATTTTAAAGGAGAAGGCGCAAACGGGCATTCAGCTCACTTGAGGAAGGTTTGTGGTTTCTGCAGCCTTGTCCTTACTACACCTGTGTATCTTCTGAAAATTTTCATAGGTATTCATAGTCGAAATATGAGCCATTTTTATTGTCACTCCTTAAAATATATCTTTAAGGTTTTGTAGGTAGTGATATCCAGTTCCGATTCACGGCCATTGTATGTGATTGTACATATATCTCAGGAGCAGCATATTGCAAGCTAATTCTTTGTTAACGTGGTAGAATCTCCTGCAGCTATAGTGCAGCTACAACAGGAATGTTCGGTTCGACCAGGGTAGGGCCACGTTTACACAGAATACCTCACGAATAATACTGCTGTATCGTGTGTTAAGTGTAGCGAACCATAGACCTTTACTACTGGTAACGAGGCTTTCCATCTTTGTCATCAAGGGTTAAAACGTATCTTTATCTCGATTCTTAATAGATTATAGATGTAGATTTCATTGGGCCACAACGTTACCATCGGGTGCACTGTATGCTCGATTGTCCCACTTATTCTATTAAAAAATTATTCTATGAAAAATAAAAATAAAACATTTTAAGGACAAACGAGCATGAAGTCTGCAAATCCTTATCTCTATATATCACATATTAGAACATTAGGCCATTTAAGGATTTCTGTAAAACAATACCTATAGCTATAGGATATATTTATAATTTTCATTTTATGTTACAGAATGGCGTGTGTCAGGACGAGTTATACAACAACTGGTATGCGGACGATGATGGTAAACACTTATCATTATTTTAAATATTTTTTTAACTATAAGAAGCCAGTATTTGACTTCTGTCCCACCTGATAGTAAGTGGTGATGTAGCCGAAGGTGTTGGTAAAGCAAACTGACTTAGTTAAACAAAATACTATTCAATCTTGTCTGGAAGATAAATTACTCGACTGATTTGGAGTAAAGGGTTAATATCCACATAAATGACAGAAAATAATAATCAATTTTTCAAATTGCAACCGCACCACCATACATGGCAAGCGTGTTAATTCCGCGGGAAAAAGCAGGTTTTTAAAAAGGTTTAATTATTGACAACGCTTTCAAGTTTATAAATATATCAAGTACTTAAATATTACTTGACTTGAATATACTTGGTAACACGTGGTAGAGCCACGCTGCAGCTATATTAGTAGTATAGTTGTAGCACGAATGGGTGGGCTCGACCGGGGAAGGACCACGCTCTCACAGAATACCAGTGTAAAATAGCAGCTTAATGCTGCTGTGTTTCGTATGGTGAGTGTAGAGAACCGGAGACCCATTTTACTGGAAAAGAGGCATTCCATCTTAGGCCCCACGGGAGACGACGCATCGGTATTTTGACTCTTTATTGAGGATAAATGTAGATGTCTATGGGTCACAGCAACCACTTATCATCAGGTGGACTGTGTGCTCGTTTGTCACCATATCCTATAAAAAAAGTTCCTGATTTGGTTTCCATCGTATGTACACGTTTGTACCTCTGAGTATATTGTTTGTACTCGTTCATACCGCTGAGTACTTTCATTGTATCCCTATTTTATTGCGAGAAACACCGATAAGACATGTATTTTTCAGCCCTACGTGTTATATATAAACTTTGGCGAGTCGCATTCAGTTTCTCATTGCTTGTCCCCGTTTGTACCGCTGAATACTACTCGTTTGTACTTCCAAGAAACGGAGAGAAACATTCATCGGGAATGTATTTTCAATGTAATTCAGTAATTTTAAGTTTGGCGTATGTTCCACCGTTTTTTCATCGTTAGTACCTTGTGTACCGCAGAGTACTACGTTTGTACCGCCATGTACTTCGTCTGTACCTATATGAAACATACAGAAAACGTGACTGACATAGCCCAACGAATTGGTAAGCTGAAGTGGATATAGGCTGGCCATAAAGCTCGAAGAACCAACAACCGATGGGGGAAAAGGTTCTGGAGTGGCAGTCTCGTACCGGTAGGCGAAGTGCAGGGCACAGGGCTCATGGTTAAACGTCTTTTGCTTAATAAAAAATTTGAATTTTTGATTTTAATTATTTTTCTGATTCCTTGTTATTTCAGAATTTTTATGATGAAATCTGGAATGCTTCAACCGTAACGAAAGCGTACTTGAGATTGGTACAGATAATGTTTGCGTTTGTACTTTTTATACGGTGAAAAAAAAAAACGTAAATGAAATTTAGCAGAATAATATATACAATTATATTTTTTGTTAAATAACACACTTTTAATGTTATTATTACAAACTAATCAATTACATAATTTAGTTGACAAAATAATCTTGTGGTAAATATACAATTACCTATGGAGTAACTTAATCATCATCATCATAATTACAAGTTATTACAGCTTATCACAAGTCCACTACCGAACATAGGGCAATCTCAGGTATTTCCGAAAAGCATGGTGCTGAGCCACCTTCATCCATCGACTTCCTGCATCTCTTACTAGGAGTATATATCATCATTATTACAGTCTAACAAAATCCACTGCTGAACGTAGGTCTCTTCACAGATTGCCTCATAAGGGGGATATTTGTCATATTTGCCTCGCTTGGCAGGTGAGTTAGCAACCGCAGTTTTTTATTTTATAGTTTATATTAGGAAGAAGACTTTACGCAAAAATGTGATTTAAGAGAACGTAATGATAAAGTAAATTTCATATATTATAGTGTATATAATAAATGTGTATGTGTATATAATATCCGCAGTAGAACCAGAGTAACCGACATAGCCCAACGGATTAGTAAGCTGAAGTGGCAGTGGGCCGGCCATATAGCTCGAAGAACCGACAACCGATGGGGACGAAAGGTTCTTGAGTGGCAGCCGCGTACCGGTAGGCGAAGTGTAGGGCGACCCCCCACGAGATGGAGTGACGACCTGGTAAGACATGCAGGAAGTCGATGGATGCAGGTGGCTCAGGACCGTGCTTTGTGACATTCCTTGGGGGAGGCCTATGTTCAGCAGTGGACTTGTGAAAGGCTGTAATGATGATGATAGTGTATATGAAACTGTTATAAAGACCTTCAAGGAAATCCGAGTTAGCAACACTAAGGCTGACTTCCTCAGGGAAATAGCCTCCTCTGAAAAATCTCTCAAACGTTCTTCACTCTATTTGTTGGATTATGCAAAAGTGTTGACGCCATTATTTTTGTATATATACTATTAGAATTCATTATCACAGTTATTTAAATAAAAAAATGTTACTCGGTTATAAACCATCTTTACTATCAGAAACCATTCTGGAGGTCAATTACAAGCAATAACAAAGGTGTGAAACTGCATGTTCAACTTGCTCTCTTGTTTACGCAACCAATCATTAACAGCAACAAAACAGCGCTGTACCATACATTGAGTACAGAGCAATACAGTTCGACCAACCGTAACGTGCTCCCCTCACAACACACACCGATGTAACGTGAAGGACTCAATTATTTATTATGATAACACCAAAGTATGCAAACCAACAGCAACACGACCCATCGCAATGTAACACAATGCAGCCTCTCAGCAACACGATCTTCCTTCCCTACACTAGTAGAATACCCCAACGGCACACACCGTCGGGGATGGGAGCGCAGGTCAACTAACATAGCCGCACGGAGGCGGCGGTGCTAGAGGAGTGAAGATGTGGGAGTCGCACGAGCGAGAATGCACTCACCGTCTGCTAACACAACGGCACGGGGGCGGCGGCGCTAGCGAAGGCGGGGACGGTGAGCGCGGACGGCTAACGCATTCGCACGGAGTTACCATATTTTACAAGTATCCCAGACATAAAATTCGCAGATCCGACCTAGGGAGCATGGACAAAGACGCGAGTCGTCTGCATACATGAACCAGTCCGCCAAATGTGACAAAAGTGGACACACATAGATTGGTGAAGGAAAAAGTAGAGCTAAAATACATGGGACGTCTTTATTAGCACTCAATTTAAACTGTGCTCGCTTATCACTCTTTTTTAAATAAGAAAACACGTAGTGTTCAATTATGTCAACGTTATTAGAATTGTTTAAACCAAATAGAACTGTTTTTTATTGAGCTGTGGTGGCTATGTACATACACGAGTAATAACATTTTTAAACATAAACAACTGTCCGTCTGTTTGGGCTAAACTGATTAAAATGATTCTTACGAACAGATAGAGAGTAATGCCGTGAGCCCGTGAGTGATCTATGCTATATTTTATCCGAAAAACTTCGAGATTTAAAAAAAATATAGTAAGATTTATAAGATGAAATAAATAGTTTTTGAAGATTATCTCAAATGTAAATATATTAAATTATATAGTTAATAAATCCCAACCAGACAAATTCAAGACGGGCGCTAGTAAATAAGAAGGAGCAAAAAATATAACTATGAAGTTTGATTTATTAATTTTCTCTTCAAGCTGCATAAATCCCTGGTCTCAATCTACTTGAGTGAGGAGTATTTGAGGAAGAAATAGAAAAATCTCGTCTATAAATCTTACTCGAGAATTGAAATTGATTGTAAAATGACTTATGGAAATAAGTTGAAGTTAGTTGATTGACCCTTACCGGATATAGGCAGCCATGTGAAATGAATCATTATTATTGCAACATAACTTGAGTCCTTCTTCGAACATTGCGCAAATATCACCGTGTGTCTCTCTTTTTCGTACTAAGCTTTAATGGCTGTTCGGAATGCTCACATACTTCATCCTCTCTATAGTGTTTGTTCTCTTCTTACCCTTCTTACCTCAAAAATCGTTTTGAGTATCTTTAGGATTCCCATTCGCGTAACTTGAGATCAGCAGAGCGCTTGAAGTTGAATTTGCCACTATACGTTAGAAAATTTATGAACAAGTCTTTTACTGTACAGGTCGTTTATTTATGGAACGAACTCCCATTGGCAGTAAAACGCGCGCCATCTCAACCGATATTTAAAAAACTAGTATTCGAAATTAGCTTGCACACGAGACATTAAATATAATATTATAAGTGGCATATCCTTTGCACTTCATTAATTAAATAATTCAATATATATGTATTTTATTTTTTGTATGTTTATAATATAATTGTAGTATATATATGTTTGTTCTTTTTACCTCTTTTTTTTTTTCATCACACAAATTTGCCCTACCCTTGTCATATTCGTGCAATCATCTTCATTCATTGGTTGTCTGGAAGAAATTGATAATAATTGAAATAATTTATACATTTAATACATGCGACACATTGTAATAATTTAATAATTTTAGTATAATAAATTATAATTTTGACAGTATTTAATTCGTATGACAATATTTTAAATTTAATTTTACGTGTTCCTAAAGATATTTTATTTTGAATTTATATAATTTCAAGAGTATTATGACAACAAATAGCACTATAGACTCTACTAACTATTGACAATCTTTTTCTTCCTATTTTTCTTATGATTTCAACGCACCATTATTTAATTAATAATGCGTAGCCTAATATTGTAGTGTATTTGCACACCTCATAAGGTAATAATACAGTGTACATATTCTCATTTTCTGTAACAACTTTTATACCTGTGTTATGTGAATAAATGAATTTGATTTGATTTCATTTGATACCCATGCTAATTTTTTCGCCGTTGTGATCAGAGGATTAGTAATGGTGGACGAAGGCAAAGATCAAGAAATTTAGGTCATTAATTTCTCATAAGTTGCTTATATTCGACTCTACTCAACTATTGACAAACTTTTTTCTTCCTATTTTCTTCTGATTTCAACACACCATTATTTCATTAGTAATGCGTAGCCTATAGTGTACATATTCTAACTTTTTGTAACAACTTTTATACCTGTATAAAAGTTGTTGTATATGAATTAAAGAATTTGATTTGATTTGATAACCGTGCAGATTTTTTCGCCATTTTATTGTGATCAGAGGATTAGTAATGGTAGACGAAGGCAATGACGAAAAAATTTAAGTAATTAATTTCACAAAAGTTGCTTATGTTCGGGATTGGATGTGTATTGTTTAGAGATACAAGGATACCGTTTCTTTTACTTGTCTGCATCTGTCTGTTGCTGTCTAAACTGTGCCTCTTTCTACCATGTAATAGCTGTATAAGAATATCCACTTCCCCATATCGTCTTGTGAGATTCGTAAGAGGCGACAGAGGGAAACAAACCAGGAGATGGGCAGAAGCAGCTTCCTAATAACAACAGAAAAATTAAAAATAAACTGCGGTTGCCAACTATGGGGGCGGCCTGTTCAGCGGTAAGCCGTTGATAGCTTAGATTATATAACATTTTATATAATCTAAGGTTAATAGGCTGTAATGGAATGTTTGACAGCAGCAAGGATTTGGATACATAAACTCTTTTACTCGTGGACTTGGGACATAGGATGAGTAACACAGAACACAATTACTCTCTCCCGAGAGCACTGTAATATCCTGCATTATGAAAATTTTCTCAAAATATTTCGAATGACTGGCAAGCAACTGGCAAGTGTCAACTAGTACACACAACAATGTGTTATGTTATGTGCCATAGCTACGAGTATTTTCGCCCATATTTTCAAAAATGTTTGTTGCATGATATCGGACTCATTCTGATCAAGTAACAACTTGACTTGGCCTATGAATGTGAAAACTATGATGTTCGCTCAAAGTAACCTCAATCATCCTATACCAGTTAAACTTTGCGCTAGAGTTAAATAAACTAAGTTATTTATGTAAGTTAAAATTACCGCGTTATATTACACAGGCATTTATTGCTGTAATTGAATTTCAATTGAATGGTTAGTTAGCTATGCTATTGAGACATAATCACTGATTGGATACAGATATGCAGTTATTGAAAGAGATTTGTCATTATATCAGTCGTCACAATGTTAGCTACATATTTTAAGTTTCTGATTCTTCACTTTGTTGTGATTGTTCTGGTAAGTAAAGATCCTATCAAAAATTTTTTTTCGATTTCAGGTAGGACCATGTTCTCACAGAATACCAGCGTAAAACAGCAGAATAATGCTGCTGTTTCGTGTAGTGAATGTAGAGAACCGGAGACCTTTACTACTGGTATCGAGGCACTCCATCTATGTCTTTAAGGGTTACAACGCATCTTCACGTCGATTCTTTATTGATTATAGATGTAGATTTCTATGGGCTACAGCTTTACCGTCGGGTGGAATGTATGCTCGATTGTCACACTTATTGTATTACAAAAATGATTATATGAAAATTAAAATAAAAGTTTTTAAGGACAAACGAGCATGAAGTCTGCTAATCCTTATTTCTATATATCTCATATTGGAGCATTAGGCCATTTGAGGATTTCGGGAAGTCAATGCCTAGCTATGGGATATTTTTATAATTTTCATTATATGTTACAGAATGTCGTGTGTCAGGACGAGTTATACGACAACTGGTATGCGAACGATGATGGTAAACACTTATTTTTATTAATATTTTTTTAACTATAAGAAGCCAGTATTAGACTTCTGTTCCACCTGATAGTAAGTGGTGATGTAGCCAAAGTCGAAAGCAAACTGATTTAGTTAAACAAAAGACTATTCAATCTTGTCTTGAAGATAAATTACTTCACTGATTTGTAGTAAAGGGTTAATATCTACATAAATAACAGGAAATAATTATCAATTTATTTTAATCGTATCCACACCACCATGCATGGCGAACGCGTTAAGTCCGCGGGGGAAAAGAGGTTTTTAAAATGTTTTAATTATTAGCAACGTTTTCAAGTTTACAACTAAATTAAAGTGTTTAAATATTAGTCGGCTCGAGTACATTTTTTACTAGCTGATATCCGGCGCCTTGCTGCCGCAGAAGAAATAATTGTAGAAATATCGGTTTAAATTTGGAAGAGTTATATTGTTTAAAACGTACACAGATAATACAATTTTTTTTCTTCTTTTTTATTATCTGTCTACGGTTTAAAATATTCATTGAAATTGAATGATGTATAACTTTCAAATGAATTTGTCAGTACGATACGCGCGCCACCTACTGTAAGTTAATTGTACTATGCCTATAATCTTCGCGGAAGTGCAAGCAATATGTTGACAAAATTTTACCGCAATCTAATGAACGGTATGGCAGGGCATAAAATACGAACTAGAATTTTCTTAATATATATGTTACAAGATATGTCATTATGTAGTAAACTATGAGAGCTTGCGTATTTTTAAAACAAAATATTTTTAGTTTTCCTTATTGATTTCTCACCTGATGTTAATGAATAATGAAGCCCATAAACAACTGCAACGCCATGGGAGTCACAAGTGTGCTGCCGGCTTTTTCAAAAGGAGAAGGTTCTGTTTTTGAAGTTCCCTAAGTGTATCGGTCCGGAAAAATCGCTGGCGGTAGCCGATTCTACAGAGAAGTTGTGAGGGCAGATAACTTCTGGTAATTGACGATGGTGAACTGTCTAACATACAAAAGGTGTATCGCGAGTATTGTCGTTATAATTGCAGCCCTTTACATTAAATGCTTTTTTCTTTGTAGGAATAATGTCACAAAATATGATTTCCGTGCAAGGAGCAAAAAATTTGACAATTTTTAAGGTATTTGGAACGTCGTGACAATTAATTTGGTATGCAGTAAAAAGATATATCCTTAATAGAAACTGGTAAAATTAGTCATTAGAACTTATTTTAGAGAATGGAAAAATACTACTGAGTGGTAAGGCTCATTTTCTATTTCGGAGCCCGTCTGAGTGGGCACCACGCTTTTATCTCCTACTGCCGCCAAGTAGCAGTGCTTGCACTCCTGTGTTCCGCTTTGAATGGTATTGATAGCCTGTGTAGTTACAGGCTGGGAGACATTCCGTCTTAGTACTCGGAGGTGACAACGCATTTGTAGCCGTCTTTGTTTGAAGTAGGTTGCAGTATGTGACATAAATGGTCATATCTGTGTTGTATTGCTCTAGACATTGATTTCAACTTGATACCTTTTACTTTTCTCGAGGAAAAGCGTCATTGAGTATGGAACCCTAAAAACAAAAGAATTAGATCCGTAGACAACTAAAGTATGATCCATGAAAGAATGACACACACACCACTAAAACATTACAATAATTGTAAAGGAACCATGAGCCCATACAAGCAGCACCTGTTCACTGCAATATAATAGTATCATTTTATTCAATATAGATCACGAGAATACTTATTGAAAGTCATTTAAATTGTTCACTGATTCGGAAAAGAACCTCTGTCCAGGTTCACATACCTGGAAGACTTATTTTTAATTTATTTACAATATAATATACGGTTAAATTTGGACACGTTTAGAAACAGCATTGTAACGATTACTTCATTACCAGGGGTTATTCTCAATCATTTACTCTTTAATAATATAATAATCCTTATAAAACAGCTTTTGCTTACTAAAAAATTTTAATATTTCATTTTAATTATTTTTCTAATTGCTTGTTATTTCAGAATATGTAAGAAGAAGTCTGGAATGGTTAAGAAGTCTAGAATGCTTAGCGTAATGTACCGGAATAAAAGCGCACTTGGGATTTGTACAGATAATTTTTGCGTTTGTACCTTTTATAGGATGAAATATATATATATATATATATATATATATATATATATATATATATATATAAATCCTAGCTGGCCAGGCAGACGTTTTTCTGCCCTTTCCGCCAACCTGCCTATGAAAATCAATAGTTTAAACATAAAAAGAATATAAAATAGAATTCAATAGTTTAGGAGTCCATCGCGGACAAACAATGTGACACGTAATTTTTATATATGAAGATATATATAAATATATATATATATATATATATATATATACACATATATATGAAATTTTGCAGATTAATGAATACAATTATACTTTTTGTTAAATATAAATACTTTTTATGTCATTATCTATAATATAAAAGTGAATCGTTGAATGTGTTGCTAAGCGCAAATCTCGAGAGCAGCAGAACCGATTTTGCTAATTCTTTTTTTATAATATTCCTTGAAGTACGAAGATGGTTCTTACGAAGAGAAAAATTAAAAAATTGCCTGAAAATGTCTAAAAACAATACTTTTCTATATTCCCATACAAAAGATTCGTAATAATACTTAAAAGTCAATTTGAACTTTAATACCATACCAGAAAGTTTAAGTGTTAGTGGAGGGGTTCCGGGAAGGCAAAATAATTGAGTGACGTTAGTATCGTATAAATATTAATGTCAATATTTTTCAATATTTGTAAAATGGTAACATTACTCAAAAACAAAATTAAGGTTCCGCGCAAAAAAATTGATATCCGTGAAATCGTAATAAAAACCACGCGGGCGAAGTCGCGGGGCACAGCTAGTTATAAATAAACCAATTACATAATTTAGTTGACATAATAAACTTGTGGTAAATCTATAGAGTAACCTAATTAGCCAGCTTATTACAAGTCAACTACTGGACATAATAGGACAATCCCAAGTATTTCCTAAGTCATGGTGCTAAGACACCTGCAACCATCGACTTCCTGCATCTCTTAGTAGGAGGAATAACTTAAATTAGTTAATTGTTCTAAAGTAACTGCCCACAGGTGGCTAAAGTCCGTGCTTTGAGGTGGTCCTTGGTGGAGGCCTTCGTTCAGTAGTAGCCTCGTGATGGGCTGTAATGATGATGTTGATGATGGAGTGCATACGAACGTGCCTATGTATGTGGTAGAGCTAGACTGCGGCGTATTATAGCTGCAGCACTACTGGGGGCCGGCTCGATCGAGGAAGAAAGACGCTTGTAAATAATGCCAATGTCAAATAGCATATTATGTCTGTTGTGAGGTGAGAAGAACCGAAGACTCTTTTAACTAGAGATGGAGCATTCCATCTTAGTCCTCAGGGGTGACGACGCATTTGATTTTTTAATCGTAATTAAGAGAATAGCAGCTTTATGCTGCCGTATTTTGTATGGCGAGTGATGAGAACCGGAGACCCATTTTACTGGAAAAGAGGCATTCTATCTAATAACGGGTTTCTGTATTAAAATCACTTAATTTATTTTCCTAATCCTAAGTTGGTTTGTTTAGCAAGTGGATTAGTTTGTGTATTTGGGATGTGTATTTTGCAGGAATGGTCGATATGACAAGGATATAGAACGACGAGTGGACGCAGGAAATAGAGTAAATGGGGCTCTATCCTCTATTGTGGGAAATCAGAATGTGTCAAAAAAGGCACGTCTGGCAATTCTCAATGCTGTGATAGTCCCTACCCTAATAATACAGAAAAAGCACGATAGTAAAATAAATGCTGTAGAATTGCGGTCATTAAGGAGTATGTTATGGCAGTGTCGGGAATGGGCTGCGGCATCAACTTACCATCGAAAGGGCTGTGTGCTCGTTTGTCACCGTTATACTATAAAAACTTTTCTCTTTTTTATCCTCTTTGGATCTGTTCACCACCGAAAACAGAAAAACAAACAGTTTAGTTCCGATTGAGATTCAAACCCTGAACCCGTGATGTAATAACCAAAATACCTACTTCGTTATAACGTCGTAGTTTGGAGGTACTAGTGGACTACTAAGCCCACAACTGTATAATGGTTTTCCAGTATATACACAAAGATTTGTAAGATTTTGTAGTATTCGTTGAGAATAGCTTCTCGAGAATTAGCTCACGGTTTAGAAATGCGACCACCTAAACATCATCATCATCATTACAGTCTATCAAAATCCACTGCGGAACATAGGTCTCCTCATAAGTTGTCTCATAAAGGGAATATTTGCCATTTTTGCCTTACTTGGCAGGTGAGTCAGTTTCCGCAGTTTATTATTTTCTAGGTTTATTAAGAGGAAGCTGCTGACAATCATTTAAAGTTGACTATATAATATTTACCTTTGTAACTTTACGCAAAAATGTGATTAAAGAGAACGTAATCATAAAGTAAATTTAATCTATTATAGGGTATATGGAACTGATATAAACACCTTTAAAGAAATCAGAGTTAGCAACACTAAGGCTGATTTCCTCAGGGAAATAGCCCCAAGCTCTGAAAGATAACCTCAAACGTTCTTCACTCTATTTGTTGGACTATGCAAAAATATTGGCGCGATTATGTTTGTATATATACTTTATACTCTATCTTTTTTATAACTCGTATCATGTTCGTATTCGTATATGGTATAAAATTGAAGAGACAAGAGAATTATAGTCTACCTGATTGTATGTGGCTATTGCAGCCCGTGGACATTTCCAAACAACTTCAAACAAAGCTGGCCACAGATGCGTTGACACCTCTGAGAACTAAAATGGGATGTCTCACAGTCTGTAAACAAACTGGCCTTCTATATTTTTCTAACCAGTTCATAGCAATGTAAGTATTGCTTTTTGGTGACAGATATAGGATAAAAGAATTCCTACCACCCATTAATAAATCATGGCTGATTGCTGGCGGTATTACCATCTTTTACAAGTATCCCAGACATAAAATACGCAGATCCGACCTAGGGAGCATAGACAAAGACACGAGTAGTCTGCGTACATGAATCAGTTCGCCAAGCGTGACAACAGTGAACACACACAGCTTGATGAACGAAAAAGTAGATCTAAAATACATGGAATGTTTTTAGTAGTACTCAATTGTGCTATTTTTTAAAATAAAAATAAACACGTAGTTTTCAATTATGTCAATGTTATTAGAATTGTTTAAACCAACTCCTATTCATCTATAGATCTATAAATATAAAAAAATCTGTACATCGAAATATTCTTCGAAATATTCTAGTCTTTTATTGAGCGTCTCTGTCTGTCCGTCTGTTCGAACTAATCTTGGAAATGCTTGAACTGATTATAATGACCCTGCACGATCTGGTAGAGTGTAATGCCATGAGTGATCGAAGCTATATTTTATCCGAAAAACTTGGAGATTTTTTAAATGTAATAAAATTTATAAGATGAAATAAATAGCTTTCGATTATCTTAAATTTAAATAACGCCATATTAATAAATCCCAGCCAGACAAAGCCAAGACGGGCGTTAGTAAATAAGGAGCAAAAAATATAACTATGAAGTATGATTTATTAATTTTCTCTTCAAGCTGCATAAATCCCTGGTCTCAATCTACTTGAGTGAGGAGTATTTGAGCAAGAAATAGAAAAATCTCGTCTATAAATTAATCTTTCCCAAGTATTGGAATTGATTGTTAAATGACTCATTGAAATAAGCTGATCAGCATAGTATTGAAAAAAGTTATGAGAATATTAAGTTTCTTTTTTTTTAAGTTTAATAATAATTGACGGGTCCTTATCGGATACAATATTATTGGAACATAATCTGAGTCTTTTGTCGAATATTGCTTCGAGTGACTGCCACAAACCACAATGTTGGGTCTCTGTTTCGCAGGGGATTTCTTGTGGATGAATACTCGACCGCTTTAGAGAAGATAGGTAGTTTGTGTTAGGAACCAACTAAAACCTGGTGGTCGACGTTGACAAGGGTCACAGGATTTCTGTACGGGATACGACCGCAACCCCTTTACTATGCTTAGTGTTAGTAACGATCACATAACCCTCGCTCTGCTCAACTAACTGCTACAATTCTCGAACATCAATCAACTGAGTTTCCGTGAATTTTAAAATAAATGTTCAGATTTTATCATCAATGCAGGAAGTCGATGGATGCAGGTGGCTCAGGACCGTGCATTGTGGCATTCTTTGGGGGAGGCCTATGTTCAGCAGTGGACTTGTGAAGGGCTGTAATGATGATGATGATGATGATGAATGCTTTAAAATAATTACGGTTCAAGATTTTTGTCAGAAATTATCGTGTTACGGAGTCTTGATTCTCTTGAATTCATAACATCTCCTTACGAATATATCGGTAATATTGACGAAGGATTGCGATAAAAATTACCCTGAATAAGCTTGTACGTCTCACAGCTGGGCACAGCCTCCTCTCATTCATGCGAGAGATTTGCAGCAACTAGTCCACCGTACATCTCCAGCTTGGCTGACTTCACAACATGTCCTCAAAATGTATTGTGTACAGACATTTGGGTAGGCAAATTTCCCATGAAGTTTTGCTTCAGATGTGGTAAATCAGCACTTTACAAAATTTAAATTAACTATTTCCTTGGTACCGGCAGTGATCGAACACCGTTTGTTTGTGCAATGAGAAACTTATAGCAATTTCAGAATACAGGATTGAACCACACGGTTTTATTTCTTGTTAACCTTAAGTGTTCACTCAACGTCTAACCCGTAAACTGACGACGGAATCTTGTTAATGCATTTCCACGTGCATCAACGAGAGCTTTGATATCACAGGTTTTTCGTGCTGCCGTTCAGTTGAGCGCGTTTTCGACGTGTTGAGACATCTTCTTTCGATTCTGGTCTTTTTGCTGAATGCTCCCAAGTAGCATAGATAGGTTAATGGGCATAATATTCTTAAAAGGCGGGCTTACTTAAAACTTGTATTTATAAGTATATTTCATGAAAGAGGTGAGGGTGATGAAAAGAACTAACTAATTCTAAGGCGCTCGTATCACTGACTAAACGCGCGCCATGTGAACGCTATACAAAAGATTAGCGTGAGCTGTACTCGCACCATATGAACATGGAATTATAGCGAGCGCTTAGACCCTGATCTACTACATCATGTTGCGATTATAACCAGTGTAAGATGAAATAACTTTAGTCCACTAAAATACTGTATCAGTTGATTAAACAAACTCCAGCTACTTCAAATATAATCTTTAATGCGTTTCGCTTAGTATTCGCATTAAAATGAATTTTCTCAACTATTTTATCATCTGCGTCTTGAGATAAGAGTTAAATCAGCACAGAATCGAAGTAAATTACAAAGATTTGCATTAAAAAACAATAGCGAAGTTACTGAACTTTCATTCAAAACAATTGAGATAAAGAGACTCTATTCACTTCAGAGAAGCGTATTCGAACTGAGATATTGCTATTGATTATTGATTTTATTATTTTCTTCTAAACCTTTTAAAAGTTTTGAAAGACTTACGAGTTAGTTTTAGTGCATTCGAATACACTTAATAGACAACCTTGTGGTTATATCATAGAACTTAAGGCATAATTCTTACGCGGTAAATTGTGGTCACTCATCTCATCTCAATACTAAATAAAATTAATTTTTCATTAAATTACCTCCCAAGCCAGAAAATTTGTGAACTACTTTTAAGAAAAAACGATAGATATCAAGTTATAAACTTACTTGTGGAATAAGTAATCCTCGGATTATTCTTTTTGGAAGAGTTACATCCTGGTACAGTACAAAAACTCATCGTACTCGTATAATACACATACATTTACGAGTTATCACTTTATTTCACTTATAAAATTGCCGAAATGTATTCGCGTACAATTTACTGGGCCGTTATGTACCGGTAGCTATATTTTTTTTTACATGGTAGAGCCATGCTGCAGCTATATTACTTGTATAGTTGTAGCACTAATGGTCGGCTCGACCGGGAAAGGACAAAGCTCTCACAGAATACCAGCGAAAACAGCAGCTTAACACAGCTGTGTATCGAATGATGAGTGTAGAGAAGCGGATAGTCGCGCCTAACATGCGCTCGAAATAATGCTGTGTTTCGTATGATGAGTGTAGAGAAGCGGATAGTCGCGCCTAACATGCGCTCGAAATAATGCTGTGTTTCGTATGATGAGTGTAGAGAAGCGGATAGTCGCGCCTAACATGCGCTCGAAATAATGCTGTGTTTCGTATGATGAGTGTAGAGAAGCGGATAGTCGCGCCTAACATGCGCTCGAAATAATGCTATGTTGCGTATGATGAGTGTAGAGAAGCTGATAGTCGCGCCTAACATGCGCTCGAAATAATGCTGTGTTTCGTATGATGAGTGTAGAGAAGCGGATAGTCGCGCCTAACATGCGCTCGAAATAATGCTGTGTTTCGTATGATGAGTGTAGAGAAGCTGATATTCGCGCCTAACATGCGCTCGAAATAATGCTGTGTTTCGTATGATGAGTGTAGAGAAGCGGATAGTCGCGCCTAACATGCGCTCGAAATAATGCTGTGTTTCGTATGATGAGTGTAGAGAAGCCGATAGTCGCGCCTAACATGCGCTCGAAATAATGCTGTGTTTCGTATGATGAGTGTAGAGAAGCCGATAGTCGCGCCTAACATGCGCTCGAAATAATGCTGTGTTTCGTATGATGAGTGTAGAGAAGCGGATAGTCGCGCCTAACATGCGCTCGAAATAATGCTGTGTTTCGTATGATGAGTGTAGAGAAGCGGATAGTCGCGCCTAACATGCGCTCGAAATAATGCTGTGTTTCGTATGATGAGTGTAGAGAAGCGGATAGTCGCGCCTAACATGCGCTCGAAATAATGCTGTGTTTCGTATGATGAGTGTAGAGAAGCTGATAGTCGCGCCTAACATGCGCTCGAAATAATGCTGTGTTTCGTATGATGAGTGTAGAGAAGCGGATAGTCGCGCCTAACATGCGCTCGAAATAATGCTGTGTTTCGTATGATGAGTGTAGAGAAGCGGATAGTCGCGCCTAACATGCGCTCGAAATAATGCTGTGTTTCGTATGATGAGTGTAGAGAAGCCGATAGTCGCGCCTAACATGCGCTCGAAATAATGCTGTGTCTCGTATGATGAGTGTAGAGAAGCGGATAGTCGCGCCTAACATGCGCTCGAAATAATGCTGTGTTTCGTATGATGAGTGTAGAGAAGCGGATAGTCGCGCCTAACATGCGCTCGAAATAATGCTGTGTTTCGTATGATGAGTGTAGAGAAGCGGATAGTCGCGCCTAACATGCGCTCGAAATAATGCTATGTTTCGTATGATGAGTGTAGAGAAGCTGATAGTCGCGCCTAACATGCGCTCGAAATAATGCTGTGTTTCGTATGATGAGTGTAGAGAAGCGGATAGTCGCGCCTAACATGCGCTCGAAATAATGCTATGTTTCGTATGATGAGTGTAGAGAAGCGGATAGTCGCGCCTAACATGCGCTCGAAATAATGCTGTGTTTCGTATGATGAGTGTAGAGAAGCGGATAGTCGCGCCTAACATGCGCTCGAAATAATGCTGTGTTTCGTATGATGAGTGTAGAGAAGCGGATAGTCGCGCCTAACATGCGCTCGAAATAATGCTGTGTTTCGTATGATGAGTGTAGAGAAGCGGATAGTCGCGCCTAACATGCGCTCGAAATAATGCTGTGTTTCGTATGATGAGTGTAGAGAAGCGGATAGTCGCGCCTAACATGCGCTCGAAATAATGCTGTGTTTCGTATGATGAGTGTAGAGAAGCCGATAGTCGCGCCTAACATGCGCTCGAAATAATGCTGTGTTTCGTATGATGAGTGTAGAGAAGCGGATAGTCGCGCCTAACATGCGCTCGAAATAATGCTGTGTTTCGTATGATGAGTGTAGAGAAGCGGATAGTCGCGCCTAACATGCGCTCGAAATAATGCTGTGTTTCGTATGATGAGTGTAGAGAAGCGGATAGTCGCGCCAAACAGGCGCTCGAAATAATTTGCTAGTATTTACCATAGATGGCGGTGGCGTGAGCAAAAATTGTCACTGCACTTCACCTTCATAGGGAAAGGGTCATTAGTTCAAATAAGGCCCCGCTAATCCGTGCCTGCTGTTACACCGTGTTGTGCTCTTAAAGCATTATTAATTTAATCTGTTTTTAAAGGTTATGACCGCTACCAGAGACCCTTTTTACTGGAAACGAAGCATTCCATCATAGTTCTCACGGGTGACAACACATCTGCATTTGGATTCGTGATCGAGGATAGATGTATATGTCTATTGGCGACATCAACCACTTAACATCAGGTGGACTGTCTGCTCGTTTGTTATCCTTATCCTAAAAAAAATGCGTCTAGTCTCACCAGTCAACCTCAAATCTATAAACCCATTTAAATAGTTTATAATGTAAATAAAACATGTGTTGTAGATTCATATAATATATTTAAATAATTACCTTGAATATAGTTATCAGTTCTCACAAAAACTTAAGAGAACATTAACAGCCCACTTCATGATGTAGCTTTTAGAAGTCGGTGTGCGCGCGCACTAACTATTCTAAAAATTCATTTTTTATATACTAAAAATTCACGCTTATCATTTTTCCTAAACGCGCCAAAAGAAGTACAACTTCAAAAACGTTACTCCCACATTAAGAATTACTCCTGTATCGTGAAGGTAGTTTACATAAATAAATTTCATAAGACACATTCAGACCGGGAACAATAATTTGTAGGGATTACAAATACTTAAGATAATGGAACTATTCTGTTTTAACTATGGACAGTCATTGAAAACGGCATCAAATGTGTAAGACTACTGGTACGCAAAAAAAATCGCGATGCAAAAGAACGAGCCAATGTTCAGCAGTGGACTTTAAAGTTTGACGAAGAATATCAAAAACAATATATTTTTGAGAATTCAACGGATTTACCAACCAAATAAAGCACATTCTCTGTTTCTAGTTAACCTGTGAATGTAATATGGCGCATTCGTCGCCGCCTCTAGAGCTTTATTAAAATTGTATAATTGCTTATCTCCACAAGTCTACAGTTACGTTTAGTCGTATTTAATTGCGAACTGTGTGCAGGTTCGTTACACGGATTTTATAAGTAAATACAATCTATTTATTACAGCATAAAAGGACGAAAATAATTATATATATTCTAGTTTATTCGAACTTCCTTTCATTCCCTTCCTTTCCTTCTCATTATTAGTTTATTTTTGCTGCCTACCTCGCATAATATTTTATTTTCTAAGGCATTAAGTCCGTCATTGTCCGGCTTTGTTGCGGTTCCGGGCATTCCCGAGTATATGATCGGAATTTACCTACAATGCACTCTTCATTTTGTATAACGCTACGAAATTAATTGTAAATTTTAAAATACAGAACTTATTTGTTATATTCGCCATGTGATGGCGTAAAGGGATCCATTACCCCCTTTCCTCCCATGGGTGTTGTATGACTCGACTATTTTATATGCCTCACCGTAGTCTACAAGGAAATTCTTGCACTCGCACTTTCATCGAAAACAAGGAGTTCACCGTCGACCTCCGGTATGAGCAGGGAGATGATGTAGCACTGTCATCGCGCCACAATAACATAATGTACGGACAAAACAACAATTCTGTAAAAAAAAACCGCACTGCACACGTAGTATTGGTCACACCTCGGGTTTAACACCCTACCGGGTAGTAGATCTCCTATTTCTTACCAACGGCAGAAACCACTTAACCGTTATTTACTTAAAAATTAAAATGATTGGTAATTTAAAATTGTATTTGGTATGTAAAATTGTAAAATTGTATTTAAGTACTGTATTGAAGCGTTTTATTGTTGGAAATATTCAGTAAAAATTTCTAACAATAAAATTATATAATTTTACTGACACAAATTAATACTGTTTTAATTAAATTTCATAATCATATGTCACCTTTATGGTAAATTTGCGAATGCGCACAACCACAGATTTTATTTTACAAATGTCCACGGGCTGCAGTAGCCACTTACAATCAGGTGAACTATAATTCGCTTGTCTCTTCAACTTTGTTCGATATACGAATACGAATTTGATACGAGTTATAAAAAAATGTAGAGTTATAAAGTATATATACAAAAATAATGGCGCTGATACTTTTGCATAGTCCAACAAATAGAGTGAAGAACGTTTGAGATTATCCTTCAGGGCTTGAGGCTATTTCCTGACGACATCAGCCTTAGTGTTGCCAACTCGGATTTCTTTGAAGCTGTTTACAGTTTCAAATACCCCATAATAGATGAAATTGACTTTATCATTTACGTTCACTTTAATCAAGTTTTTGCGTCGAGTTCAAAAGGCATACATTATATAGTCGAATTTTAAAGACTTTAAATTCTTCTTAATATAACTAGAAAATAAAAAAAAACTGCGTTTACTATCTCACCTGCCAAGCAAGGCAAATATGGCAAATATGGCAACTATCCCCCTTATGAGGCAATCCTTGAAGAGATCTATGTTCAGCGGCGGGTTTTGATAGACTGTAATGATGATGATGATGTTTAGGTGGTCGCATTTCTAAACCGTGAGCTAATTCTCGGGAAGCTATTCTAGACGAATACTACAAAATCTTGCAAGGCTTTCTGTATGTACTGGAAAACCACTATACAATTGCGGGCCTAGTAGTCCACTAGTATCTCTAAACGACGACGTTACAACGAAGTAGGTATTTTGGTTATTACATCACGGGTTCAGGGTTTGAATCTCAATCGGAACTAAACTGTTTGTTTTTCTGTTTTTGGTGGCGCACAGATCCAAAGAGGATAAAAAAGAGAAAAGTTTTTATAGTATAACGGTGACAAACGAGCACACAGCCCTTCCGATGGTAAGTTGATGCCGCAATCCATTCCCGACTCTACCAGAACATACTCCTTAATGACCGCAATTCTACAGCATTTATTTTACAACCGTGCCTTTTTTGATACATTCTGACTTCCCACAATAGAGTGTAGAGCCCCATTTACTCTTGTACTTTACTCTTGTAAATTGGGCTCCATTTATCCTTGTCATATCCACCATCCCTGTTAAATACACATCCCAAATACATAAACTAATCCACTTGCTAAACATATCAATTTAGGACGACTTAAAATGAAAAAAAGCACTTTATTTTACTATACTCGATATTAGATAGAACGCCTGTTTCCAGTAAAAGGGTCTCCGGTTCTCTTCACTCACCCTATGAAATACAACAGCATAAGGCTGCTATTCTCTCGATTAAAATTTAATAAAAGGACTTAAGGACTAAGATGGAATGCTCCATCACTAGTTAAAAAAGCTTACGTTACTTCACAGCAGACACAATATGTTGTTTAATACTGCTATTCTTTACGAGCGTGGTTCTTCATCGATCGAGCCGACCCCAGTAGTGCTGCAGCTATGATACGCCGCAACCTGCCTCTACCATATACATATGCAGTTCATAGGTACTCCATCATTAACATCACAAGGCTACTGCTGAACAAATGCCTCTTCCAAGGACCGCCTCAAAGCACGGACTTTAGCCACCTGTGGGCAGTTACTTTAATATCATTAACTAATTTAAGTTATTCCTGTTAGTAAAAGATGCAGGAAGTTGATGGATGCAAGTGTCTCCGCAACATGATTTTTGGAAATGGAAATACTTGGAATTGTCCAATGTTCAGTAGTGGACTTTTGATAAACTGTAATAACTAATGATAATGATTATGATGCTTATGTTATTCCATAGTTAAATATATATATTTACCACAAGTTTATTATATCAACTAAATTATGTAATTGAGTAATTTATAATAATGACATAAAAAGTGTTATAGTTAACAAAAAGTATTTTTGTATTGATTAATCTGCTAAATTTCATATGTATATATTTTCCTTCATCCTATAAAAGGTACACACGCAAACATTATCTGTACAAATCCCAAGTGCGCTTTTGTTACGATTGTAGCATTACGCTGAGCATTCTAGATTTCTCCACCATTCCAGACTTCTTCGTACATATTCTGAAATAAAAAGCAATTATATAAAATAATTAAAATCTTAAATTTGAATTTTTTAGTAAAGAAAAGCTGTTTAATAAGTATTATTATACTATTAAAGAGTAAATGATTGATAATAACACCATGAATGAAGTAATCGCTACCAATAAATAACAAGCAATTAGAAAAATAATTAAAATGAAATATTAAAATTTTTTAGTAAGCAAAAGCTGTTTACTAAGGATTATTATATTATTAAAGAGTAAATAATTGATAATAACCCCTGGGAATGAAGTAATCGTTACAATGCTGTTTCTAAACGTGTCCAAATTTAACCCTATATTATATTGTAAATAAATTAAAAATAAGTCTCGCAGGTATGTGAACCTGGACAGAGGTTCTTTTCCGAATCAGTGAACAATTTAAATGACTTTCAATAAGTATTCTTGTGATCTATATTGAATAAAATGATTCTATTATATTGCAGTGAACAGGTGCTGCTTGTATGGGCTCATGGTTCCTTTACAATTATTGATGTTTTAGTGGTGTATGTTATTCTTTCATGGGTCATACTTTAGTAGTAGTGTGTGTAGTAGTTGTAGAAACTAATTCTTTTGTTTTTAGGGTTCCATATTCAAAGTCGCTTTTTCTCGAGAAACGTAAAAGGTATCAAGTTGAAATCAATGTCTAGAGCAATACAACACAGATATGACCATTTATGTCATATACTGTAACCGACTTCAAACAAAGATGGCTATAAATGCGTTGTCACCTCCGAGGACTAAGACGGAATGTCTCCCAGCCTGTAACTATACTGTCTCTCAATACCCTTCAAAGCGGAACACAGGAGTACAAGCACTGCTACTTGGCGGCAGTAGTAGGTAAGAGCGTGGTGCCCACTCAGACGGGCTCCGAAATAGAAAAAGGAGCCCTACCACTCAGCAGTACATTTGTCCATTCTCTAACATAAGTTCTAATGACTAACTTTACCAGTTTCTATTAAGGAGATATCTTTTTACTGCATACCAAATTAATTGTTATAACGTCCCAAATACCTTAAAAATTGTGAAATTTTTTCCTTGTTGTACGGAAATTATTCCTACAAAGAAAAAAAGCATTTAATGTAATGCGCTGCAATATTAACGACGAAATTCGCGATAGCATCCACACTTTTTGTATGTTAGGCAGTTCACCATCGTTAATTACCAGAAGTTATCTGCCAGCACAACTTCTCTGTAGAATCTGCCGCCGCCAACGATTTTTCTGGACCGATATGAGTCAAGGAACTTTAAAAATAGAACCTTCTCACAGCTGGCAGCGCACCTTTGACTCCCATGGCGTTGCAGTTGTTCAGTTAAAAATACACAAACTCTCATTGTGTAGTACATAATTACATATCTCTAGTATATATAAAAATTTTTTTTTGTTCGTATTTTATGCACTGTCATACCGTTCATTAGATTGCGGTAAAAATTTGTCAACATATTGCTTGCACTTCTGCGAAGGTTATAGGCATAGTAGAAATTAACTTACAGTAGGTGGCGCGCGTATCGTACCGACAAAATTATTTGAAAGTTATACATCATTCAGTTATATATTTTAAACCGTAGACAGAGAAAAAAAAAAGAAAAAATGTATCTGTGTACGTTTTAAACAATATAACTCTTCCAAATTTAAACCGATATTTCTACAATTATTTCTTCTGCGGCAGCAAGGCGCCGGGTACCAGCTAGTAAAAAATATACTCGAGCCGACTAACATTTAAGCACTTTAATTTAGTTGTAAACTTGAAAGCGTTGCCAATAATAAAAACGTTTTAAAAACCTCTTTTCCCCCGCGGACTTAACGCGTTCGCCATGCTTGGTGCTGCGTGAGTAATTAAAAAAAAATTGATTATTATTTCCTGTTATTTATGTAGATATTAACCCTTTACTGCAAATCAATGGAGTAATTTGTCTTCAAGACAAGATTAAATAGTATTTTGTTTAACTAAGTCAGTTTGCTTTCGACTTCGGCTGCATCACCACTTACTATCAGGTGGGACAAAAGTTAAATACTGGCTTTTTATAGTTAAAAAAATATTAATACAAATGATAAGTGTTTACCATCATCGTCGTCGTACCATTTGTCGTATAACTCGTCCTGACATACGACATTCTGTAACATTGTATGAAAATTATAAAAATATCCTATAGCTAGGCATTGACGGCCTAACGGTCCAATATGAGATATATAGAGATAAGGATTCGCAGACTTCATGCTCGTAGGTCCTTAAAATGTTTTATATTAATTTTCATATAATAATTTTTGTAATATAAACAAAGAATCAGTTTGCTATCTGCTGCTCCTGAGATATATATATATATATATACAATCACATACAACAATACTGAACCTAAACGTTAAGTTGGAGAGGTCTCGTCTAATGAAGTCAACGCTCCGTCCCCCTCGTGCTCTAATCCAAAGTCCCGAAACCTTTCAGCTCGAGTTACAAAACCGTTTTCAGTGCCTAGAAGACTGCAATGAAGTGAACGATATGAATGACAAGCTCGTGGAAACTGTCCATGCGGTCGGAGCTAAGTTCTGCAAGACCCGCCGCAGAAGAACACAAAAACTCTCCGATCACACTCTTAATCTCATGGTTGTTAGACGGGAGATGAAGCTACATTCTTCAACAGATTTGACAGCATACAGCCAACTGAACAGACAGATCTCCAAATACATGCGGCGGGCCTTACGCAACTTCAATACAGCTCGTATTGAAGAAGCGATCGAGCGGAATCAAGGCTCCAAAGTCTTTGCCAGATATCTGTCTGCCAGAAAGAGCCAACTGTAACAGCTGAAGACCGAATGTGGCAGCATCGTTTCCGGGGCACTTGAGATTTTGAGTGAGATTGAGAGGTTCTATGGGCAGCTGTACACGTCATCGTTGGAGCCACACGCAAGTGTGAGTAACGATCCAAGAGCGTGTCTTATCCGACATTATTCCGATGATATCCCGGACGTCAGTCTGAGCGAGATTAGAATGGCTCTCCAGCACCTTAAATATGGCAAAGCCTCAGGCGAGGATGGAATTACAGCGGAGCTTCTGAAAGCGGGTGGAAAACCGGTACACGAAGTCTTTCAGAAGCTCTTTAATTCCGTCCTCCATGGTGGCATTACACCGGAGGCGTGGAGCAAAAGTGCGGTGGTCTTGTTCTTCAAGAAAGGCGACAAAGCTCTCTTGAAGAACTACCGACCGATTTCCCTTCTGAGCCGTGTCTACGTGCTGTTTTCGAGAGTCATTACGAATCGTCTCGCGCGCAGACTTGACGATTTCCAGCCTCCCGAACAAGCCGGTTTCCGAAAAGGCTTTAGCACCATAGACCACATACATACCCTTCGGCAAATTGTACAGAAGTAAGAGGAGTACAATTTGCCACTATGTCTGACGTATGTGGACTATGAGAAAGCCTTTGATTCCGTCGAAATTTGGGCGGTGCTGCAGTCCCTTCAGCGGTGCCAAGTTGACTGTCGGTATATCGAAGTGCTGAAGTGCTTGTAGGGTAAGTAGGGCTACGATGGATATCCGAGTACAGAACCAGAGTACGAAACCTATTCAATTGCAGAGAGGTGTAAGATAGGGTGACGTCATATCCCCGAAACTCTTCACCGCTGCATTGGAAGACGTTTTCAAGCTTCTGGACTGGAAAGGATACGGTATCAACATCAATGGCGAGTACATCACTCACCTTCGATTTGCCGACGATACAGTCCTTATGGCAGAATCGCTGGAGAACCTAAGCACTATGCTCAATGACCTCAATAGTGTTTCCCAACGGATATGTCTTAAGATGAACATGGAAAAAACAAAGATCATGTTTAATGTCCACGTCACACCTATGCCGGTAGTTGTTGGGAGCACTAAGCTCGAAGTTGTTGACGAGTATGTTTACCTAGGACAAATAGTCCGACTAGGTAAGTCCAACTTCGACCGAGAGGTCAATCGACGGATTCAACTCGGCTGGGCAGCGTTCGGGAAACTACTACACATCTTCTCGTCAGACATACCTCAAAACCTTAAAACGAAATTGTACAACCAGTGCGTGTTGCCAGTGATGACTTACGGATCTGAGACGTGGTCCTTCACTGCTGGCCGTATGAGGAAGCTCAAGGTCGCTCAGCGAGCTATGGAGAGGGCTATGCTCGGAGTTTCTCTGCGTGATAAACTCAGAAATGAGGATATCCGCAGTAGAACCAGAGTGACCGACATAGCCCAATGAATTAGTCAGCTGAAGTGGCAATGGGCCGGCCATATAGCTCGAAGAACCGACAACCCATGGGGAAAAAAGGGTTCTTGAGTGGCAGCCTCGTACTGGCAGGCGAAGTGTTGGGCGTCCCCCCACTAGATGGAGTGACGACCTGGTAAGATATGCAGGAATTCGATGGATGCAGGTGGCTCAGGACCGTGCTTTGTGGCATTCCTTGGTGGAGGCCTATGTTAAGCAATGGACTTGTGAAGGGCTGTAATGGAAAATCATATACAATGGCCGTGAATCGTAACTGGATCTCAGTACATACCTACAAAACCTTAGGGATATGTTTGAAGGAATGACAATAAAAATGGCTCCTATTTGGACTATGACAACTATTCAGAACATACACAGGTGTAGTAAGGACAAGGTCATGGGCGACAGAAACAACAATACATCATCAAGTGAGCCGCATGACCATTTGCCTCCTCTCCTTTAACAATACACCTCTGCTCAAGAGCCTCTCATGAGTAACAGCAAGGTGAAACCAGGTCTTACGACGTAGAGCTGAAACCCCACAATAAAATGGATATGAGAGATGGAAGTTTATATCTGGAGGCACAGTAGTACCCCCGCCAAAACGAGTGAACCAAACCAAAGCGAAGCATGACCTACCTTTTCTCGAAGCCCTTCGTCGTTTTTTTGAACCCTCATAAATTGGGTTTTGATTATACCAATTAACAAAAATTTTGGAATATGATTTAAAACTGTCTCATTTATATATAAATATATATTTGTTAGGTTATATGGATGTAAAGTTGGTTTCTTTTCTTCTCGTCTTGGCAACATTTTACATGAAAATGTTTTTGGTAGGATATTTACTTACCAAAATAATCACAACAAAGTGAAGAATCAGAAACTTAAAATATGTAGCTAACATTGTGACGGCTGATATAATGACAAATCTCTTTTCAATAACTTCGTATCTGTATCCAATCAGTGATTATGTATCAATAGCATAGCTAACTAACCATTCAATTGAAATTCAATTACAGCAATAAATGCCTGTGTAATATAACGCGGTAATTTTAACTTACATAAATAACTTACTTTATTTAACTCTAGCGCAAAGTTTAAATGGTATAAGATGATTGAGGTTACTTTGAGCGAACATCATAGTTTTCGTATTCATTGGACAAGTCAAGTTGTTACTTGATCAGAATGAGTCCGATATCATGCAACAAATATTTTTTGAAAATACAGGCGAAAATACTCGTAGCTACGGCACATAACATAACACACTGTTGTGTGTACTAGTTCACACTTGCCAGTCATTCGAAATATTTTGAGAAAATTTTCACAATGCAGGATATTACAGTGTTCTCGGGAGAGAGTAATTGTGTTCTGTGTTACAGTACCACTCATCCTATGTCGCAAGACAACGCATGACATGAGTAAAGGAGTTTATAAAAAGCTAGTAATTCGTCCAAATCCTTGCTGCTGTCAAACATTCCATTACAGCCTATCAACCGTTTACCGCTGAACAGGCCGCCCCCATAGTTTGACTCATAGGAAGGATTTGCAATTGCTTGGCGCGTTGGCAACCGCTGTTTATTTAGTATTTTTTAGTTGTTATTAGAGAGACGCTTCTGCCCATCTCCTGGTTTGTTTCCTACTGTCGACTCTTATTTTATTCACAAGACGATGCGGATTAGTGGATATTCTTATAGAGCTATTACATGGAAGGAACAGAGACAGTTTAGACAGCAAAATACAAATGCAGACAGGTTAAAGAAACGGTATTCCCGTATCCCTAATCAATACCCATCCTATCCCGAACATAACACTTTTGTGAAATTAATGACTTAAATTTTTTCGTCATTGCCTTCGTGTACCATTACTAATACTCTGATCACAATAAAATGGCGAAAAAATCTGCACGGGTATCAAATCAAATCAAATTCATTAATTCATTTAATACAGATTACAAAAAATTAGAATATAAAAGTTGTTACAAAAAATTAGAATATATACATTAGAGGCTACGCATTACTAATGAAATAATGGTGTTTTGAAATCAGAAGAAAAACAGGAAGAAAAAAGTTTATCAACAGTTGAGTAGAGTCCACAGAATACAATTAATCTCTATCAAGAGAAGAACGCCAACTTCATACTAAAAAACGGAAACACGAGTTCATGAGTGTATACTAAAAGCGCTACGGTGGACGCCCATATAAAACTTTTTAGCGGGATTTTCAAATCTTTGTATTCTGTAACTTTAAAACTATTTATTTAAGGCATATTCGAGTAATTTTGGCTCAAGCTTCAATTACAAACCTATGGGGTAAATTCCCATACATTTATGAGGTTGCACCAAAATTACTCGATTATACTTTAGATTAGTATGTGGGATAAAATAAAAGTATAAATAACTATATTATGTAATTTTATTTTCCGGGTTGTTTTATAAACTATAAATTATTATTGATGTTTTTATTGCTTTTGCACATAATATTTCCACGCTTGTTACTGCTATATAACACATGTTATTGTCAGAGTTATTCTTCATAAAACATTTACGTAAATATAAATCAGCAAAATTCTGGTGGTGAAAACTTAACTCAGCGCAAATATTTGATCTGAAAGAGGTAGAATTCGAGTCAATAATGTAATAATCCCGACAAATAACGGTCAAAAAATTCAAAATGTTTATAGACTTACCACAATATTGTCATAAGTTTTTTTCCCTATTATATGAAACCTGCAGAAAGTGATCAGACGATTTTGTGCTTTTTATTTGAACAACACTTAACTTACTTTCGATGACGATCACACATCGTATATAAAATTTTGAAATAATGAATTCATTTATAGTCAATATCTTATACAGAGTTAACATCTCACAAAAAATCTTTACTGTTTATTCACGACGATATTGTAGACTACTGTCTATTCGCCTACAAATGAAAATGAACTATTTTGAGCCCATTATAACTGAATTTAAGCAAAAATCAATAATAAATATTAAAATCTAAACCTATAGAATAGATTTTAATAAATTGCAGAAAACATTTTCAATATGAATTCTGCTAATATTTAATAATTTAATTTTAATCAATTAATAGGTAAATTAAATGTGCAAATTTTAATGTAATATATATGTAATTATACTTTAAACAGCAAACCAAAAAAAGTTTAACACAGAATTAAAATTTTTAGTTTTTTCCAATATAATATGAATTGTTGTATCTAATATTTAAAAGTGCAATCTAAAACAACATGAAAGAAAGAAACAGCTATATTTTTTCTCGTTTTATTTTTACAAGCCCAACACAAACATTGACAAAATCATGATTGTGTGCAAATTTCTCAGCTGTCATACAAAGTTGCATCACCCTGGTAGAGTCTATAGTGCTAATTGTTGTCATACAACTCTTGAAATTATATAAAGTCAAAAATAAATATCTTTAATAACACGTACAATCAAATTTAAAATATTGTCATACGCATTAAGTAATGTCAAAATTATGATTTATTATACAAATCTTACCAAATTATTAAATTATTACAATGATGTGTCGCATATGTAAAATGTATTAAATTTACTAAAATTAATTAATTAAATTATAACTAAATTCAAATTATTATTATT
The DNA here is from genome assembly GCA_963668995.1 of Parnassius mnemosyne. NCBI lineage: Eukaryota > Metazoa > Arthropoda > Insecta > Lepidoptera > Papilionidae > Parnassius > Parnassius mnemosyne. The sequence continues at coordinate 27,742,835 of CAVLGL010000083.1, forward strand.
GAGTTACAATTAAAGTAAAATATTACATATTATTGAATTATAATTCTTTTATTCTCTAGGTCTACTCTTTGACATCATAATAACTTTTAGTCAGAAATTTGTGTATATATAATTTTTGCACCTTTTTGACATCATCTCGCTGGTATTCAGACCTTTAGGCCAAGTCTTGAGTATTTTTATTCGGTTTATTATAATTTCCCCACTGTATTTTTGATGAATTTATATAGAGGTACGTAATAGGATCTATTTTTTAACATATCACTCAGGAGGCGGGAGGGATCTTGCACTGTCACTTGATTTTGCACTATGACCAAAACGTAATCTGTTTATAGTCATAATAAAGTCCCGACTGGTCATTTTCAGTTTGTTATACCATGGTGCTACAGGTAGTTTTTCTTAAATAGTTCCATATCATTTAACCTTGTGTTTTTGATCTTGTTTCCAAAATTCGACCCATAAACTATTGACCTGGTTGTCAATAGATTTTTACTATTTTTATGTGCAATCCTCTTCAGGGCTTCGAGGGCCGCATATACCTCTGCAGTGAAAACACTGCTTTTAGGGTCCAGAAGAAAACTTTGACCAAACTTGGATTGGGGATCATAAACAGCACTGCGCACAAAGAGCTCACTTTTGCTACCATCTGTATACAAAGTATAGTAGTAATTGTCGGCAAGAAAATTTAATAATTCACAATTATTAAAAAAAATTTTGGTAACAATATTGGTCTCAAATACAATACAGGAATATGGGTATATGCAACATGTCCACTTTGATTATTTAATTAGATTTTTAAAATCTTCATTCATTTCCTGTACAATCAGAGGCAGAACTGGGAAATAACCTCGTAAAAGCTCACCTCCCGAAGTCTGCTGGACCGAGCATTGTATAGGAAAAGGTACTAATTTTTTTGAGAACATTATCATTACCAGATAACAGCTTTAGTAAATATCTCTCTATTAGCAGAAGTCTTCTAAGAAACAGTGGAGGAAGAATTATTTTGGTTTCAACTTCCATAGCTCGTATGGGAGTTGAACACATAGCCCCAGAAATAATTCGCAGAGCTTTGTTTTGAATTATGTCTAGTTTTTTACACAACTACTATTTGAGTAGGCTAAACAACTGTGTCTGTTCTGACTATAGATTTATATAGCATACTTAAAACTTTGGGGTCTGCACCCCAAGTCACACCAGCTAAACATCTTATAATATTTAAGCCCTTAAGAGAGTTAGTTATAATGTGATTGATGTGCAAATAAAAACAAAGTTTGTTATCAATGACAACACCCAGGAATTTATGGTTAGATACAACTGAAATTGGATGATTATTGTAGAGTATGCCATTAGAGGGAAAAATCATTACTCAAAATCATGGCCTTGCTTTTGTTGGGGTTAATCTGTAGAGCCAATTTGTCATTATAATATATGTGCAGTTGATCTAAAGCATTATTTATACTATTTACAGCTCTATTTACATTATGGTCTGTACAATATATTACAAGATCATCTGCAAATTGTAAAATATTCACACCTTCTATATTTACAAAATTAAGAATTTGACAATGGAGATAATGTAGAAGAGTCTCTAAAGGTACAATGCAGGGGATTGTACCTTTAGAGACTCTTCTGGGACCATGGAGAATATTATTATGCCTTATATACAAAGTTCTATCTGTTAAAAAATTAAATAACCAATGGCAAAGTACGCCTGGTATACAAGTGTCAGAAAGAACTTGAACCAAAATGCCAGGATCTACATTATCAAACGCACCTTCAACATCCAGAAAAACACAAACACTGGACTTATTATTATTATTGGCATATTACATATACATATCAGATCTGACAAGAGAGGGATGAAGCGGTCAGCACAACTTCGCCCTCCCCGGAAGCCATATTGAACATGTGGAATGATGTTGTTCGCCTCTACATAACACTCAAGACGCATCTTTATCATGTTTTCATTAAGCTTTCCAACACAAGATGACAAAGATATGGGACGATATGAATTAGGATCCTCAGGTGGCTTGTCAAGCTTAAGTAGAGCTTACACACTGTGTTTTCCAAGATTCAGGAATTTTTTAAGTGCCAAAGAGCATTAAGATTAGCTAATAGTTTCTTTTGAACGGATTGATTTAGGTTTTTGATCAAAAGGTATGGACAATCGTGTAAACCAGGGGTTGTGTTTCGTCTGGATTGTAAACTTGTACAAAACTCACTCCAATTAAAAGGTTCTTCAGGAATGAGGAAACTGGATTTCTGAAGACTATTATTAATTTAAAAATAACTTTCTAGATTATCAATAACCCTACATCCATTTTGAGATAATTTGTCTAAAAGAGGGACATGAAATTCATCTTTATATGTTCTATTATTGCATTTTATTCGTTTAAATAACTTTACGTATTTCCAAATAATACTAACAAGTAGTTCTGTTAAAAGTATTATAGATGTTCGCTCAACCATTGCGTTTATGTTCTGAAATAGTCTTTTTCTTAACAGCATTAAGTCTTTTGTAATTAATGTAATTATCAATGGTAGGATCTCTTCTGTACAGTTTGAAAGCTTCATAAGTTTTAATAACACTCTGTTCACACGTGTCACTCCACCAAGGTGCTGGAAGTTTGGAACGATAGTTATTTGCTTTGACAAACTTTGGCACAGTATCCCTCCTAAGTGTATTAAGCCTTTCAATAAATACGTCATATGACTGTAATGGATTCTCATTATTTACTTCAAAATTAGAAAAAGCAGTTATAGACAGCTCATTGTATTTCGTCCAGTCTGTCTTGTTGTATAAGAATTTTTCAATGGGAGGATTAATTTTGTATCTATCAACCGACAATAAAACACGAGTAAGCGTAGGAAAATGATAGCTCCCCATACAATCATCATGCACCCACCATTCGCATAGTGGAGTGTGAAGCACTACAAAAGCTGATATCAATAGCCGATGGATTTCGGTTAGGATAATTAATAGTAGTGAAGCTACCATTGTTGAGGACACATAGATCAAATTCATCAATTAAATCGTATAACTGATGACCCCGACTTTTCGTGGTCATACACCCAAATGCCACATGGTGAGCGTTGAAATCTCCAGCCACATATATTGGCTTTGGCAAATCTCTAATTATATCACGCAGTGTACTTATTCTGAAGTTACCATTCGAGGAAGGGCAGTATACACATAAAATCGTTACTTGTTTACCACTTACATATAACGATAATGCCACAGTCTGAATGTCTGGGTAAAATCTGGTTTGAATAATATTATATTTAAAATACGGTTTGATCAAAATTGCTACTCCACCGTGCTCATTTCGGGCGTTATGATATTGGGAATTATATCCCGAAATTTTAAAATGCTGAGTATCTTTCAGCCAAGTTTCATTGAGTAGACAGATATCAACATTTTGCTAATCTAAAAATTTAGACAATAAGGGTTTTTTCCTATGTATACTTTGAATATTGTACTGAGCTATACATAACTGCTGTATGTTCTGTACTGTACTGTCCATTATTATGACAGATTTTTTTAAAGTAAGTCTTTAATGAACAGTGTAGTCACAGGTTCATTATCTGTTTTATTAACCAATTCGACTAAAGTTTGGACCTTTGCCATCAGAATATTCTTATTGTTTGCAATTTTAGCCTTAGGTTGAGTTTGGTCCAAGTTGGGTTCAGGCACTGTTTTATTTACATTATTTACAATTTTTTCATTTTTATTTAATTTATATACATTTTGGATTATTGATCGTAGGATCTTAACAATGCTGCTCAACTGTGCAGGTAAAGATGGAAAATCAGATGACTTAATTGTATTAGCCACAGAGGCATAAGTAATTTACCCTTTTTTTCAAGTATTTTTTTCATTTTTATTGGGCAAGATTTGGAAATGGCCAGGTGAGGACCACTGCAATTGACACAACACAGGTTCTCTTTTTTGTCGCAGTCTCTGAAATTATGCTCGCCAGCACATACCGAGCAACGTTGTTTACCATTACAAATTTTCGCAGGGTGGTTGAACTTGAAGCACCGGTAGCATTGCTGCAACGGCGGTGTTATGGCCTACGGCTGCTCCTACAAAGGTCAAATCCTCCGGGGCCCATTCAGCAGAAGACTTCACGAGCAGACGCAGGTCGGGCCTCAATATGGCCGCGTGGAAATGTTCTATCACAATAAACTATATGGAAAATGTTGTATCCTACTACAATTAAAGGGGAGGCTAATCAAATAGATATTACTTACCTGTATGTGAGGCGACAGCTGTCTCAGGGCTCGGTCAGGCCGTAGGTGTGTATGTGTTGAGTATAGTGGTGGTTTGTGGTGTTACTGGTGATAGACCTGCCGGGACCTTCGCAGTCGGCATCAGCCCGTACTTCAGCGCCGCTCCAAATTGTGGTAATCTTCCGCGGCGTCACCCACCGTCACTTTCTTCCTTCTTCACTAGGACAGTCTATTAACTATACTTCCAGTCGCCACTAACACTAAACTAAAGCGTAACACACCTCTAATACCGAAAACGTATCCGAACTATATCAAAGGCCACTCGAGCAAATTAATATTTTCAAATGCACTTATATGCTAGCAAATTAGAATAACCAAATTCACGGTAAATTAGGCGCGCATAACACGCAATTCAGACTTTGATCGCAGTCAAGGTTAACTTCCTAACAATTTGTCAGCCCGGCGTCGAATTCTAGACTTAACAAAGAAACCTTCGTCGTGGCAACATCTGCTAAGAAAACCGATTCCAAAAAAATGGAGGTTTCCCGGGCAACTTTAAAACGTGCTCTAGATATTACTGTATTATAGCAACTCTGTTGCACTCACGTTCTGACCTCGCGCCCTTCTACCCGACGACGCACGGAAGTGGGGCCAAGGTGACCTTTACAAGTCAGCGGGCGGAACGAGTGCGAATGTAAATTTCAAAAGTTAATTGTTTGGCCTAAACAGGCGGGAAATATTCAAACACCCTGAACGAAAATAGGTCATATTGGATGTTGTCGGGCAGAACATTTGATAATAAAGTTATACTGACAGTCTCGAGACCTACAGTACTTTGACTGACTTTTTTCGTGAATCTTTTCACTGAAATAATTTCATAGATCGAAGACAGCTTGTATATAAATCCTTGTTCAAAATGTTGGTAGGTTGTAAGGCACATATCGGATAATTCCAGTTTTTTCTATCTGCGCTGCAGGAATATGCGCCTTCAAGTTGTGCTTTGTTAAAAAGTCTGTATTTGTGATGAAATTATTTGCAGTGTTGTATTGTTTAAAAACAACCGCAATTTTGTTGGCATTGACTCTATGTAAAGCTACCACACCTTTCACCTCCGAAGTAAAAATATGATTTAAATAAATTGGGCTTTTATTTCTAAGTTTAACCTGTTGATCCTGGCTCTCAACAAAAACTTTGAAGTCCGTATTGGTACAATGTTCAGGATAAAGTCTCAGGTAACCTGGCTTAAAAAATGGAATAAAGTCATCCTCACCGCCGCCTACTTCAGATCCACATTCCTTCGTACCTCTTTTACGAACAATTTTGGATCGCTTCGGGGTTCCACCTGGGTCCTCCGGTTCATTCATTTTAATATTTTAATAAAATGTACAATTACTTACACTGACTAAAATAAGTTTTGGTAATATTTACACAGGATATTTTAACGAAAAACAGTAAAAATAATTAAATCGACCGCCACGTTTGGAGTTCCCGCCAAAAACTCATCTCGCATTTATTTGTGAATCAGTGATGCCATACAAAGAATGCTTTTTTGACTAGTGCTGTATCTCCATACAGTATTTTTATGTCTAATCTTTTTCTGACAATTTATTGTCTATAGTAGCTTTTAGAAGTAGTCTTGTAAAAGTTTGGATTTGATTTCACAAATAAATTTATTTTTAAAAGTTTAAAGTATGGTCTACAGCTTGTAATATTATCCAGATTGCACATTGCTCTGATGCATTGCTTTTGAGCTTTGAATGCAAATCCTTATTTACCGAGTTACCCCAAAATATTACACCATATCTTAGGATAGGTGCATCAAGTCCATGATAGGCAGTTAAAACGCTTTCTTTGTGGACAATCTTGAAAATTGTGTAAGGAGTAAATGAGGATTTATTAACTTTTTTACAGATATTATCTAGATGTGTTTTCCATGAGACGTCATCATCATCATCATTATTACAGCCAATTAAGTCCACTGCTGAACATAGGACTCCCCCAAGGAATGCCACAAAACACGGTCCTTAGCCACCTGCATCCATCGACTTCCTGCATGTCCTACCAGGACGTCACTCCATCTAGTGGGGGGTTGCCCTACACTTCGCCTACCGGTACGAGGTTGCTACTCGAGAACCTTTCTTCTCCATCGGTTGTCGGTTCTTCGAGCTATATGGCCGGCCCACTACCACTTCAGCTTACTTATCCGTTGGGCTATGTCGGTTACTCTGGTTCTACTGCGGTTATACTCATTTCTAAGTTTATCACGCAGAGAAACTCCGAGCATAGCCCTCTTCATAGCTCGCTGAGCGACCTTGAGCTTCCTCATACGGCCAGAAGTGAAGGACCACGTCTCAGATCCGTAAGTCATCACTGGCAACACGCACTGGTTGTACAGTTTCGTTTTTAGGTTTTGAGGTATACCTGACGAGAAGATGTGTCGTAGTTTCCCAAACGCTGCCCAGCCGACTTGAATCCGTCGATTGACCTCTCGATGGAAGTTGGACTTACCTAGTTGGACTATTTGTCCTAGGTAAACATACTCGTCAACAACTTCGAGATTAGTGTTCCCAACAACTACGGGCATAGGTGTGACATGGACGTTAAACATAATTTTTGTTTTGTCCATGTTCATCTTAAGACCTATTCGTTGGGAGACACTATTGAGGTAATTGAGTATAGTGTTGAGAGGTCATAGTCAATATTAATTCCTAGAAATATTGTATTTGTCACAGTATGACATTACCCACCTACTTCTTCTAAAGCGCCTTCCACCTTCTTCTCTAAGCTATATAATTAATACGATTTATTAATCATATTGTCATATTAATTATCTAATTTAATATATTTACATTTAAGATAATCTTCAAAAACTTTTTATTTCATGTAATAAATTTAATTATATTATTTTTAAAAAATCTCGAAGTTTTTCGTATATAGATATATAGCATAGAGATATAAAATAATATAGCATGTATCACTCCATAGACTTACGCCAGTATATTCTAAGTCTATGGATCACTCATGGCATTACTCTCTATCTGTTCGTAAGTATCATTTTAATCAGTTTATCACAAACAGACGGATAGTTGTTTATCTTTTAAAATGTTGCTCAATAAAAACAGTTCTATAGATGACCCATTCATCTATAGATCTCAAATCTATAGATGAATAGGAGTTGGTTTAAACAATTCTAATAACGTTGACATAATTGAACACTACGTGTTTTCTTATTTAAATAAGAGTGACAAGTGGGCACAGCTTAAATTGAGTAGTAATAAAAACGTTCCATGTATTTTAGCTTTACTTTTTCCTTCATCAGTCTGTGTGTGTCCACTTTTGTCACGCTTGGCGGACTAGTTCATGTATGCAGACGACTCGCGTCTTTGTCGATGCTCCCTTGGTCGGATCTCCTTATTTTATGTCTGGGATACTTGTAAAATATGGTAACCCCGTGCGATCGCGTTAGCCGTCTGCGCTCACCGTCCCCGTACGGTGAGTGCCTTCCCTCCCACTTCCCGCCTCCGCTAGCGCCGCCACCCCCGTGCGGTTGTGTTAGCAGACGTGCTCGCAGTCCCCGTACGATGAGTGCATTCTCGCTCATGCGACTCCCACATCTTCACTCCTCTAGCACCGCCACCCCCGTGTGACTGTGTTAGTTGACCCGCGCTTTCATCCTCGACGGCGTGTGCCTCACGCCCCCCTTCCCTAAGGGGGGTCGTTTCCGATGCGGAGAAGAGGCCACTCAGGCCAGAGCCAGTACCATAGGTGGTGTTTAGTGGGTAAGCACTTCTTAGTGAGTCCTACATAACCACGCAGCCGGCTGCATGGTATGCTATGTGCATTCACGACCTCCCTCCCCCGCTTCCAGAGGGTAGTCTTGCATTGGGCGCAAAAAAATAATAGGGATCAGTCGGTAATTCTACGGGTCTTACTGTCGTTACTATGCCCGTTGGGGTATTCTACTAGTGTAGGGAAGGAAGATCGTGTTGCTAAGAGGCTGCCTTGTGTTACATTGCGATGGGTCTTGTTGCTGTTGGTTTGCATACTTTGGTGTTATCATATATAATTGAGTCCTTCACGTTACACCGGTGTGTGTTTGTGAGGGGAGCACGTTACGGTTGGTCGAACTGTATTGCTCTATACTCAATGTATGGTGCAGTGCTGTTTTGTTGCTGTTAATGATTGGTTGCATAAACAAGACAGCAAGTTGAACATGTAGTCTCACACCTTTGTTATTGCTTGTAATTGACCTCCAGAACGGTTTCTGATAGTAAGGAAGGTTTGTTACCGTGTAACATTTTTTATTTAAATAACTTTGATAATAATTTCTAACAGTATATACATATACAAAAATAATGGCGCCAATACTTTTGCATAGTCCAAAAAATACAGTGAAGAACGTTTGAGATTAACTTTCAGAGTTTGAGGCTATTTCTAGAGGAAATCGGCCTTAGTGTTGCTAACTCGGATTTCCTTGAAGGTGTTTATAACAGTTTCATATACACTATCATCATCATTACAGCCTTTCATAAGTCCACTGCTGAACATAGGCCTCCCCCAAGGAATGCCACAAAGCACGGTCCTGAGCCACCTGCATCCACCGACTTCCTGCATGTCTTACCAGGTCGTCACTCCATCTCGTGGGGGGTCGCCCTACACTTCGCCTACCGGTACGCGGCTGCCACTCAAGAACCTTTCGTCCCCATCGGTTGTCGGTTCTTCGAGCTATATGGCCGGCCCACTGCCACTTCAACTGACTAATCCGTTGGGCAATGTCGGTTACTCTGGTTCTACTGCGAATATTATATACACATACACATCTATTATATACACTATAATAGACGAAATTCACTTTATCATTACGTTCTCTTAAATCACATTTTTGCGTAAAGTTACAAAGGCAAATATTATATAGTCAAGTTTAAGTGATTGACAGCAGCTTCTTCCTAATAGAAATTATAAAATAAAAAAACTGCGATTACTAATTCACCTGTCAAGCAAGGCAAATATGGCAAATATCCCCCTTATGAGGCAATCTATGAGGATATATATGGACTAATGCTGATATATATTCCTAGTAAGAGATGCAGTAAGTCTATGGATTCGGATGGCTCAGCACCATGCTTTTTGGAAATACCTGGGATGTTTAGTAGTGGACTTGTGATGAGCTGTAATAACTTGTAATTATGATGATGATGATTAGGTTACTCCATAGGCAATTGTATATTTACAATAAGTTTTTTTTGTCAAGTAAATTATGTAATTGATTAATTTATAATAATGACATTAAAAGTGTTTTATTTAACAAAAATATAATTGTATAGATTATTCTGCAAAATTTCATTACATGTTTTTTTTTCACCGTATAAATATAAAAAGTACAAACGCCAACATTATTTGTACCAATCCCAAGTGCGCTTTCGTTACGGTTGAAGCATTCCAGATTTCTTCATAAAAATTCTGAAATGACAAGCAATTAAAAATAATTAAAATCAAAAATTCAAATTTCTTATTAAGCAAAAGACGTTTAACCATTAGCCCTACGCCCTACACTTCGCCTACCGGTACGAGACTGCCACTCCAGAACCTTTTTCCCCATCGGTTGTTGGTTTTTGAGCTTTATGGCCGGCCTATAGCCACTTCAGCTTACCAATCCGTTAGGCTATGTCAGTCAGTTTTCTGTATGTTTCATATAAGTACAGACGAAGTACATGGCGGTACAAACGTAGTACTCAGCGGTACACAAGGTACTAACGATGAAAAAAAACGGTGGCACATACGCCAAACTTAAAATAACTGAATTATGGTTTCTTATATTTACGCGAATACTACACATTTAAATAAAACTAATTTAACGGATTTATCGCGTATATTAACTTATTTTATATTCCCGACGTTTCGAGCAATTTACAGCACCAATGGTCACGGTCATAGTTAACCACGGCTACCTCCAGATTAAAAATTATTAAATTTGTTCCGATCTACGCAGTATGAACTTACAGTATCATGAAGTCTTGCAGTTGTATGCTTGGGTTGGGATTTAATTTTACTAATTATGGGATCCCAAGCAGATGGTAGCACCCAGCCATCTTCTCTATTGAAATTAGGATGTTTTTTGATTTCAATAGCTTCGCGAATCATCTTTGGAAGGAATCGGTGTTCTTTAGCGAGGATTTGTGGTCTATCAAATCAAATTTAGTGACGGGGGTGATCCTGTACGTGTTCACAGAATGAATAACATTGAAAATACATTCCCGATGAGTGTTTTCTCTCCGTTTCTTGGAAGTGCAAACGAGTAGTATTCAGCCGTACAAACGGGGACAAACAATGGGAAACTGAATCCGACTCGCCAAAGTTTATATATAACACGTAGGGCTGAAAAATACATGTCTTATCGGTGTTTCTCGCACAAAATAGGCATACAATGAAAGTACTCATCGGTATGAACGAGTACAAACAATAACTCAGCGGTACAAACGCGTACGAACGATGGGAAACCAAATCAAGAACTTTCTTTTATAGGATATGGTGACAAACGAGCACACAGTCCACCTGATGGTAAGTGGTTGCTATGGCCCATAGACATCTACACCTATCCTCGTATGCGAATCAAAATGCAGATGCGTTGTCACCCGTGAGGACTAAGATGGAATGCCTCTTCTCCAGTAAAAAGCGTCTCCGGTTCTCTGCACTCATCATACGAAACACAGCAGTATTAAGCTGCCATTTTACGCTGGTATTCTGTGATAGCGTGGTCCTTCCCCGGTCGAGCCGACTCATTCGTGCTACAACTATACTACTAATATAACTGCTGCATGGCTCTACCACGTATACTTACTTTACCTTATTTTACTTAATTAGGAGAATAGTAACGGTAAATACCACATAAACATGGGGCTTATTTACTCGTATTATATAAAAGAAGGTACTAACACATTTTAAACTTTTTATATGTATAAGTAATTTAAAGGTTAGTAGCGTAAGGAAAAATATAACTTTATACAATTGCAATAGGCAATAACTGCGTGATTGTCACACGCAGTTACTGCCTATTGCAATTACGCATCATACGCATCAATGCGTACATTGATCGCTTACTTTATACACTTGAAGCAATTGTCAATAAATAAGTAATAAATGAAAATAAAATGAATGAAATTAAGACATTTTTCAAAATAATTAAAACTTGATCTAAATCGGTTCATCCATTCAGGAGCTATGTTGCTACATACAGACACTTAGATATACAATATGGACTAACAACACTCCCATGTTTTTGTCAGGGGGTAAAAAGTAAATCCAATGACGTATAATCAATGTTTACGTGATTGTAGGGTTCAAATGTAAAACCCTCAATAACGTAAATATTGTCAATCGCATTTGACCGTTTCGGGAACCCTTAAAAAGGTCTTGCTATTGCAAACCGTTGCGGGTTTTAATTTCCATAAGTGCTTCACATAAGCCTGCTTTGAAAAAAGTTTTTTTCAAAAATCAAAAACCAACAGAAAAACGACTTAAATCTTGTACTGTACTTACGTTCGCAATACTACACTTGAATATGTTTCGTCGATATGAAATCCATTGTACAACATGTACATTTCATGAATTGAGCGCATTTGGTTTTGTAATCATATATATACTACAAGTGATTATTGAACAGAATAGTACATATCGCCCGCTTCCAATAATAAAGCGTTTGAAATTTCGAATTATATCCGAATGATTTCCATGGGCCTGGGTGCGCACACTCGAGCGATATTGAGGCCGTACTCCAACTACTAACAAGAATAAAAGAAATAACACATATTGTTTTTTTTAGTATTAAGCGTCCTAAATCTTTTAAAAATTCTTGCAATCAAGAAATATACATCCTAACAAAATTGAATGTCACTGACACTGTCGTTGTGTCAGTTTGATTGCGATGAAAAATGAATTGTGTAATGCAACTCAGACCAAAACTGTATTATTGATACGACTCAGCGATTTCAAAACATAACTGAACTTTGAAAATGATGAAATGATGATTAAAATGGTGTTCATAATTTGTGCCTGTTCGCATTGCACTATGCCGCTTATCTCTGAACGAGATGGAATGACTGAAAATGAGATAACTTGATTTCTCATCAGTCGTTTTACCTTACTTCGGTGAACACTCCGCCTCATCGTTGATTTGACATACGGAAACAACGATCAGAAATTTATTTTTCAGCCCCGCCAGATATTTCGCGATAAATAAGACTTAGACAAGTCGGATTCGGTTTCCCATCGTTTGTACCCGTTTGTACCGATTAGTATATTGTGTGTACTTGTTTGTACCGCTGAGTACTTCGTTTGTACACCTATTTTACTGCGACAAAGTCCGATAAAGCATGTATTTTTCCACTTTACCGACTATTTTACGATATAACAGGCTTTGGCGGGTCGGATTTAATTTCCCATCATTTGTGCCGGTTTGCACCGCCGAGTATGTTGTTTGTACTCCAATTTTACTGCTACAAATACCGATAAGACATGTATTTTTAAGCCCCATTAGCTATTTCAAAATAAAAAGTCTTTTACTAGTCTGGTTCGGTTTCTCATCGTTTGTACCCATTTGTACCGCTAAGAATATTGTTTGTACTTGTTCTACCGCTGAGTACTTTGTTTGCACCCCTTTTTACTCCTAGAAACACCGATAAGACATGTATTTTTGAGTCCTACCTGCTATTTCACGATAAAAGAGACATTGAGTCGGATTAGGTTTCCCATCATTTGTACCCGATCGTATCGCTGAGTATATGATTTGTACTTGTTCGTACCGCGGAGTACTTTGTTTGTATCCCAATTCTACTGCGAGAAATACCGATAAGACATGTATTTTTCAGCCCTACCTGCTTTTTTACGATATAAATGATTTTAGCGGGTCGGGTTCGGTTTCCCATCGTTTGTACCCGTTTGTACCGCCAAGTATGTTGTTTGTACCTCAATTCTGCTTCTAGAAATACCGATAACACATGTATTTATCAGCCCTACCTGCTATTTCACAATATAAGAGACTTTGGCGAGTCGGATTTGGTTTCCCATCGCTTGTAGCCGTTTGTAACGCTGAGTATATTGTTTGTACCTCAATTTACTAACTATATCATCGGCATCGAAAGTGAGTGATGTAATCGCCGTTGATGTTACCGTATCCTTTCCAGTCCAGTAGTAGCTTGAAAACATTTTCCAATACAGTGGTGAAAAGTTTTGGGGATATAATGTCATCCTGTCTTACACCTCTCTGTCTCGATTACAGTAAGTCGAGAGTTAAGGAGTATGTGATGTCCTAGAACTGAATAAGTGCGTGCGCCGATCCACGTGGCGGACCTGCTGTGTTAGCTGATACTCCGTGAAAAACGCCAGGCAGTCCCTCACAAGGTTAGTGCGTGCATTCCAATCTCATCCACTTTCCTTGCTCTGCTTGTTGTATGTACAAATACAGTCCACAAATCTTTATCGAAGTAACTCACATTATTGGCGCGTCCAATTCCTACAAAGAAAAAAATATTTGATGTAATGCTGCAATTATAACGACGATATTCGCGATACCATCCATACCATTTGGATGTTAGGAAATTATACTTTTTATTTACGCGAAAGAAGTACAGGAAGTTATACTTCTTTAGCGTAACAAAAATAACTAAAATAACTACCTTAAATATAATAATCAGTACCCGCGAAAACTTGAGAGACAGTTACCCACTGAAATTGTCGCTTTGTGGTGTCAGTGTGCGCGCGCATCGTAACAACTTCATGGTGTCGTTTTTTGGTGTCGATGTGCGCGTGCATCGTAAAAATACACTCTTATTATTATTCCCAAACGCCCAAAAAGAAGTATAACTTCAAAAATAAAAATAATTTGTTTTAGATATTTTTTGTATATTCGAGTCGACTAATATTTAAGCACTTGATATATTTATAAACTTGAAAGCGTTGTCAATAATTAAACATTTTTGCCTGCTTTTTCGCGCGCATTCACACGTTCGCCATCGCCATGGATGGTGGTGCAGTTGCGATTTGAAATCATAATAATTATTTCCTGTCATTTATGCAGATATTAACCCTTTTCTGCAAATCAGTCGAGTAATTTATCTTCCAGATAAGTATATATTTAAAGAATAGTATTTTGTTTAACTAAGTCAGTTTGATTTACCATCGCATTCGGCTGCATCACCACTTAACTATCAGGTGGGATAGAAGTCAAATACTGGCTTCTTATAGTTAAAAAAAAAAATAATAAAAATGATAAGTGTTTACCATCATCGTCTTCGTACCAGTTGTCGTATAACTCGTGACACACGACATTCTGTAACATAAAATGATAATTATAAAAATATCCCATAGCTAGGCATTGATTTCCCGAAATCCTCAAATGGCAGACTTCATGCTCGTTTGTCCTTAAAATGTTTTATTTTTATTTTTCATAGAATCATTTTTTAATAGAATAAGTGGGACAATCGAGCATACAGTGCACCCAATGATAACGATGTGACCCAAAGAAATCTACATCTATAATCAATCAAGAATCGAAATGAAGATGCGTTGTAACTCTTGACAACAATGGAATGCCTCGTTACCATTAGTAATGGTCTATGGTTTTCGACACTCAACATACGAAACAGCAGTATTATACGTGAGGTGTTCTGTGAAAACATGGCCCTACCCCGGTCGAACTGACCATTCCTGTTGCAGCTGCACTATAGCTGCAGGAGATTCTACCACGTTAACAAAGAATCAGGTTGCTATCTGCTGCTCCTGAGATATATGTACAATCACATACAACGGCCGTGAATCGGAACTGGATCTCAGTACCTACAAAACCTTAAGGATATATTTTAAGGAGTGACAATAAAAATGGCTCCCATTTCGACTATGACTACTTAAGAAAATTTTCAGAAGATACACAGGTGTAGTGAGGACAAGGTCATGAGTGGCAGAAACTACAAACCATCATCAAGTGAGCTGCTTGCCCATATGTCCCGTCTCCTTTAAAAGTATACCTCTGCCTAAGACCTTGCCATTAAGCAACAAGATAAAACCAAATCTTACGGCATAGAGCTGAAGCCCCACAATGAAAAGAGGAATGGAAGATAATATATTTATATTATGTGTTTGACGGCTCCGTGGTGCAGTGGCTTAGCAATGAGATACGGCGGTAAGGATCGCAGGTTCTAATCCCGCACGGAACAAGTATTTGTATGGCCTACAAGTAATTGTTCCGGGTCTGGATGTTTGCCCTTGTGCAATTTATGTATGTAAACCGCCTCCACGATACAAGATAATGGTGGCACCACGGCTTTTAACAAAATATATTTATTTACTTACCAAAACAATCACAAAAAAGTGAAAAATTAGTAACTTAAAATATGTAGCTAACATTGTGACGAATGATATAATGACAAATCTCTTTTCAATAACTGCATACCTATATCCAATCAGTGACCATGTCTCAATAGCATAGCTAACTAACTATTTAATAGAAATTCAGTTATAGCAATAAATGCCTGTGTAATATAGCGCGGTAATTTTAATTTACATAAATAACTTAGTTTAGTTAACTCTAGCGTAAAGTTTAATTGGTATGGGATGATTGAGGTTACTTTGAGCGAACATCATAGTTTTCGCATTAATTGGACAAGTCAAGTTGTTACTTGATTAGAATGAGTCCGATATCATGCAACTAATATAATTGAAAGTACGGGCAAAAATACTCGTAGCTACGGCATAACATAACACACTATTATGTTTATTTAGTTGTTATTAGGAAGCTGCTTCTACCCATCTCCTGGTTTGTTTCCCTCTGTCACCTCTTACGAATCTCACAAGACGATATGGGGTAGTGGATATTCTAATACAGCTATTACATGGTAGCAACAGGGACAGTGATAGACAGATGAAGACAGGTCAGATAGATGAGACGGAAACGGAAAGGGGCAATCAAAACACATCCAATTCCGAACATTGAAGAAGCAACTCGTGTGACATTAATGGCAAATCCTCTGTCCGCAGTAAAACGGCGAAAAAATCTGCGCGAGTATTCTATAGTTTTAAAATATGACATTAATTAGCATAGACATATGTCTATGTTGATTATTTTTTTGAAAAAATATAGAGCCATCGATTATAGAATGATGCTTAAAAAATTGTGCGTGTCAGCTCCAACGCATGACTGGAGTTAACTCCTGAAATCTTAAAACATATACAATAGTTAGTAAATGAACCCATATTTATCTATATAGATTTGATAAAATATATTATATATATTATTTTACATAAAAATATATGACTTATATTACATTATTCATTTCGCGCCGTGAAATGAGAGTATGTTGCACAAAGGATAACCATAACGGCTTCATTTTATGTTGACGCTTGATTTTACTACCTATCTATTTTTCATACCGGGCGCTACATATGAAACGATTATTAAGGAGTAAACTCCAATATACTCCAATAAACTCAAAAAAGGAGTAATAATAAACAAGCCGTCAGTGCATAGCAAACTTAAGCTGACCAGCAGTGCGGTTGTTTAACTTGGAAATCGTTGCTAGTGGAAATCAGTCCAGTATTTGGAGCCTCAAAGTGAAGCCAATCATCAAAAGCTTATTAATAAGGCAGAAAACAACTACAACGAATTACTACAATTAAACAAAGTGAACCACGACTCACACAAGTTAAACTCGCACTACAACTCCTAAAATCGGGACCTACTTACAAATATGACACATTTAGCATGAATTGCCAAACGTTGGCTCCAGCTGGGATTTTTATTCAGTACCCGTGACATAACAGTCTTGTTAACAAGACCTAACGGTCGTCAAAGTTGAAAGTGATATCAGTAAACTTATAATATTTTTAAATCTATTAGTAAAATAAGATGACTTTCTTAAGTACGGATCATTTAGAAATGAGACTGTGTCTAACAAGTTGGTTTCCAATTAAGTACTTTCAAGTTGTTCACAGGAAGTAAGTGTCTCTTGAGATGGCCAGCTACAAACTTAGTTAAGAGGCGACTAAGTAACTCCCTCATGGAACTGTTAGCTTAAGAATTATTACCAATATATTGATGACTTAATATGCTATAATTCGCTTTGCATGCTTTGTCTTCAGTCTCTTTTTTTTTCAAGTATACATCAATGTTGCTAAAAATATCTCAATACATGCAAAGGTTAAAAAAAGCGTTAATTTGAACGTACGTATCAATATTAAGTATTAAATTTATTTTAATTTCAATGAAAAATGTAAAAGTCGTGATAGGTTATATCGCGTTACTCAGCGCTCTTTACCATTTTATAATTTTTGAAGTGAAAACTTCTTTAGCCGCTTTGAGCGATTTTTGGTTGGAGACAAACTTATGGGTTCGCGTCACCCATGACCTCCACGTGCTTGTGACGTATTGAAGCTAATACTCCTTTAGCTACGTTGAGTGAATTTTGTGAAGGGCTGTAATGATGAGGAAGTATTTATATTATATTATTATTCTTAAGTTACGAATTTTTTTCAAAAAAAAGTCCCACTAGTTTTCTTTCTGGTTCTTCCAAGGACAGACGTTTTTTCCAAACGGGTGGTCACGTTTATATGATTTTCTGTAATCTATATTGAATAAAATGATTCAATTCTATTTTATAATGTCCATTCCTCGATCCCCATTTACATGTTTTGTTTTTCACATAAGATAGATTGGCACTAACCTCAAAAGGAAATTTAAATATCTGACGTTAAAAAGGAAAATTTACCTGGGTTAACTTAACCAAGCTTACGCTGTCGTTCCTAAAAATATTCTTAAAAAAAAATAAAGTGTTTGCACGTGTATATTAGCGTGCTTGTAAACGTTTCATACCAAAGTCAAAATGTACAGATGCTTGGCAGACACATTGAAAATCACAGAATTTGACGTATCGGATCTTTGCTGCTTACAGTCGCTTAATTAGGAATTTTATATAAGTTATAAACATGATATAGTTACGTTGTCGTCAGAAACCTAAAGATCTTACCTTTCTCTTAGTCATCTCTTACGACACCCACGGCATACAGTATGCGATGTAAACACATCCATAAATGCGCACAGTCGTTAATAATCGCCAACAGTATATAGATTAAATTATTTATTTTGTCCTACTATAGCTTCCCATCTTCTATTCCTTTCTTCATCGGTAAGTACAACTAATTTGTAAAAGTAACCAGTACGGAGATAGTCAAACTGATTCTCTTTGTAGATCATGACAAAATCGCTCATTACGGGCATCCTCGATTATTGTGGACTTTTAAGGTAGATAGATGAAGAAATTCATATTCTTAAGTATAGTACAGACAAACTGCGGTGTATAATGACTGCAGCACGAATGTTTTGGCTTGACCGGGAAGGTGAACGCTTGCAAAGAATATCAGCGTGAAATTGCAGCATTGTGCTGGTGTGTTTCGCTTAGTGAGTAAAGCGAGCCGGATAATCTTTTTACTGGTAGCGAAGAATTCCATCTTGGTCTTTACATATAATAATCACGCCTCTTTCCCGTAGGGGTAGGCAGAGACCAGTTCTTTCCACTTGCTACGATCCTTACATACTTGTTTTGCTTCGTCCACTTTCATTATTCCCTTCATACATGCTCTACGGTTTAGGGTACTCTTGACCTGGCCTTTTTTCAAGACGTCCCTGATTTGGTCTAGAAATGTCCGCCTAGGTCTACCCCTTCCAACACTTTCATTCACACTCGCCTTATACACTTTTTTCGTCAATCGTTCTTCATTCATTCTCTCGACATGGCCAAACCATCTCAGCATACCTTTCTCAATTTTTGTCACTACATCTTCTTTCAGACCACAACGTTTCCTTACCTCACTATTTCTTAGCCTGTCACTCAGTTTAACTCCTATCATACTTCTTAATGCTCTCATCTCAACTGCATTTATTCTGCTTTCATGTTTCTTCTGCCATACCCAAGTTTCACTTCCGTACATGAGTGTCGGAACCAACACCCCCTCATGCACAGCCAAACGAGCCTTGTTAGACACCTTCCGACTGCTCATAAAGGAGTGCAAAGCTCCATTCACCATGTTTCCTGCATTCACTCTTCTTTCGATATCACTCTCACACTTTCCATCTCTTGTAAACTTTGAACCCAGATACACAAACTCTTTCACCTGTTCAATTTGTTCATCTTCAATCACGATATTGCAGTCTGTCACTGCCTCATCTTTTTCAAACACCATCACTTTCGTCTTCCTTACATTCATCTTCATTCCCTTTCTAACAAAAGCTCCACTCATAGCAGTTACCATCTCCTGCAACTCCTCGGTCGAAGACGCAAGTAATACTTGGTCATCAGCATAGAGAAAACATTTGACGAGTAACTCATTCATTCTCAACCCACTTTCATTCTCTTTTAAATCTGTCAAACAATTGTCCATGAACAGATTAAACAGCCACGGTGACGCTACACATCCCTGTCTAACACCTTTTTCGATATTAAACCATTCAGTGTATGCCCCGTTTATCCTTACACAAGCACTAGAATCCCTATAAAGAGATTGCATTGCTCGTATGAGGATACTGCTCACACCGTTCACGGACAGTGCTGACCACAATTCATTCCTCACCACTCTATCATAGGCCTTTTCTAGATCTACGAACGCGCAGATTGGTCTTTAGAGGTGACAATACATCTGTATTGTGATTATTAGGCGAGGATAGATGTAGGTGACTACGGGTCATACCATTCACATACATTCAAGTGAAATGTGTGCTCGTGTATCACCCTTACTTCTGTAAAAAAGTCACTTCTTCTGAGTTCAGTTACCATTACCGTTACAATTTATCAGAGACCACTACTGAACAAAAGCGTCTGCCTTAGATTGGCTCCTAGGACATTTGCCATAGTTGCCACAGTTGGCAGATTAGCTGGCATCTGTTCTTTTTGTTGCGATTAGGAAGAAGGTAATGCGCATCTTCTGGTTTATTTCCCTCTGTTGCCTATTATGACACCCACGGATCATTCACGGGAATATTCTCGTACTGCCACTTCACAGTAATGAGTTCAGTGAATTATATAAATATGCTACGATGCGTTGTAGCATATGTTTTTAGATTCTAAATTTATGACTCACGTCTTTATAATTCTTAACAACTATTTATTTTATTATTTTTAATTTATTTTTCTGTTTTTATTGTTTTATTACAACTAAATTCAGATAAGTCAAGCAACTAATAAATTAGTTATGAGTAATAACTACTTTAATTAAATAATACTACATTAACAACTACCCTCACGTCCAACTATTGTTCAATTTTATTTGCCCTTGACCAGGTCGTGAACTTACAAAGTCTTTGTATCAAGAGTACATTCTTAACCAATGTCAGATAAATAAAGTTTCTCATTTTCCTTCATGTCCACTGCGCAAAAAATATTTGATTTATCTGTTTATTACAACAAAGAATAAAAATAATCACTGAATTATTTTATAGCTGTCATTGCTTTTCGCTTTATCCCACGAATGAACCTATTTTACTGAGTGTGAGATACCTTATTTATTCAGTAACTTATTTCTCTTTTTTTTATTAATTTTATGTATTTTGTATGGATATATTAGCTAACATACCAAACATACATGCGAATACACGAAAAACTGAGGAGTGGTTTTAAAATCACAAATTTATTTAAGATTTTGTTGAAGCAAACGAAAAAGGAACAAATAAAACAGTCTGATATCGCATGAGATTTTAACAAGATGCTAAAATTTACAATGTAGACTTCGTAACTGAAATAGCCCAATGAATCAGCTAGGATACCAATGGCCATGTAGCTAAAAGAACTTACTACCGAAGGAGAATAAAATTTCTCGAGTAACAAGCTAGTACCGGTAAGCGAAATGTAGAACACTAGATGAAGTAACGAACTCGTAAGTCGTATAGAAATTTGATGGATGCTGGAGGCTCAGGAACGTCTTATGTGGTAAGGAATGCTATCTGGAGGAGGTCTATGTGTAGCAGTGGACTTATGAAATGTAATGACAATGATGTATGTGTTCTAGCAAGCCACTCATACTATAATAAAGAGACAGTTTATAATAATAATAACACAATAAACAACTTTATAATGTAACAAATTTAACCAAAAAATGTATCTATAAAATTTAAATAATAAAAGATATCTTTTCCAATTCACTGGCATTCCACGCTATGTTTAAATTGTAAAATTAGTGTAGCGCTTCGCTAAATGAGAATTTAAAATGTTTTAGTAAAAAAAAAGAGCTTGTTTCTAGTATTAAATTCCTTGATTAATAAAACTAACTCTGAAATAAGGGTACTGCTTTTAGAGTTTAATTGAAACATTTGTACTTAAACGAAATTTACTCAAATAAGTTTAATTAATATTAATAAAAAATGTAAATAGTATAGGGTTAGAATGCATCAGCATTTTGATTCTATATTTGGAATAAATGTAGATTCTATGTGCCACAATATCTACTTGTCACCTTATCAGCACTGAAGAAACCTTACAGAAGGTAGAGACCAACCTTTGTATTTATGAGTTAAATAAAACAAATATAATACAAATGACGGATATTCATTATAAAAAATTATGTATTAAAATCAGACTTATATTATCTGAAACTACTATAATAAAATAAACAATGTTACTGTGAAGTCATAAACGTCAGAGTCAGCGTTTACTCTTTGCAACACAACGTTGACTTTCTTAGCATCGTACAAAGAAAAAAAAACACCTAAAGTTTTTATTGCTTATGTGAACTTAAAACTTTGCAACGGTCGTAAAGGTTATTTTAAAATGAACTAGACTCGACTACCAGTTGCCGTGACTCGTCTAAAATTTAATGTTGCTGAGTTTTATTTTTAAAGCATGGAGAAACTGTGTTTACTCAAATTTATCACACGGTTAAACTAAACCGTAGCAGAAATACTCGACAAAATGTTAATCCAGAATAAGAAAAATAAACAGGTGTTACCGGGGAAAGGCCACGTTTTCACAGAATACCAGTGTAAAATAGCAGCGTAATGTACACGAGGTTGACAACGCATCTGAATTGTGATTCTTAATCGAAAATAAATGTAGATATTTAAGGCCACAGCATCCACCTGCCATAAGGTGGACTGTACTACCATAAATAAAAAAAGTTAAATATATATATATATATTATACATATATATATACATATATATATATTTGTCAAAGTTAATATTATGTTAATTTTGATCTTCTACCTAACCGTAACTAGTTGAAGTTATGATGGGATTAACATGTCGTTTCGACAAACAAACACTAAAAAAATGTCTAAATTATACTTAACATGAATATTGGCAGTCGCACACCGACAAGACTTATTGTAGCTTTGACGTTAGTCTCTTTCACCAGTTTGTGTTTTACTTGGCATAAATAACATAGCAATCGTAAATTGAATACTGCACAAAGCCAAGCCTATTTAACACAGAACGATTTTTTCGTGTATTAGATATTTGTATAAATTTTGTTTCTTCTTCTTCAGTCTGTAAAAGTCCGCTGTTTGACTTATGCTTATTGCCCATTGAAGGAAAGATTTGTCTTAATCCTCACGCTTGATAAACAGATTAACGATCGCAGTACCAAACGTTTCGCATCTTTGACGTTGATGATCATCGTCGGTCTTGTTATATCACGTCTTGTAGGTAAACAAGATGATTATATCACCATCAATCGAAATCCATAAGATATTTCTTGCATTTATCATAACAGCATTATAAGTGGTGGCCATGAGCATAGGTGTGGTGGTAGACATCTGCTACTTGCTTTAAACAAGAAAGTTATAGATGCGTTGTACACCTCAAAGGCCAAGATGAATTTCTTCACTAAATGTAATCATACTGAATCTCTTTACTCATAACACTGGAGCACTACTGTGTTCCAGTGTGAAGAGTAAAGAGAGTGTAGGCACAGAATTTTTTTTCTAGGATAAGGATGAAAAACAAGTATACATGAAATGTATTCTATATGGGCTACAGAAACCACGTACAATCAGGTCCACCTGATATTTTGTTTCTGAAGCCCATAGATATTTAGATCTACCCTTGATTACGAATCAAATTGCAGATAAGTTGTCACCTGTGAGGACTTAAATGGAATGCCTCGTTTCTAGTAAAAAGGGTCTCCTTTTCTCAACACTCACCATACGAAACACAGCGGCGTTCATCTGTTATTTTACGATGGTATTCTGCGAGAGCTTGGTCCTTTCTTGGTCGAGCCCACCCATTCGTGCTACAACTATACCACTAATAGAGCTGCAGCATGACTCTACCACGTAAAATCTGGTCATTGATGGCGGAAAAGTTAAAAAAATTTTGGTACCTATTAGTACTAGGAATAAAAGTAGAAGTGATAGAGCCACGATCAATAAATATTGTGTCAAGTAGTAACGAAAATACACTCCATGTTTAGGCCAAATATTAACATTTTTAAAACTTGCATTCAAGACGCACGTCTCGGCGTGTCCTTCTGATGGAATTTAAAGGTCACCGCCTGGCACGCTTGCCCGCGCGCGTCGCACCGGGCGACCATGCCCAAGAGTCTAGAACTTACTCTGGTACCATTCAGTCGCGTGACGATTGCCTCTTATTGCGTTGTCTTTTTTGTTCGTTTACGTGACAACGAGGCGTTTCGGGAGTTTTGAAACGCTAAAAATTTGTGAATCGAGAGGAGATCGCGTGTGCTCGATTATAATTTTGTACTAAGTGAACATTGGACATTGAACTTTGACCGACAGTTCTTAAGCTGGGCAGTGTGTCACTTGTTTTAAGTTCGATTAACGTTGATTTAGTTAAATTTGAAGTTAATTAAATGTACAATAATGTTGATAAACTAGTATAGTGAAATAAAAGCAGAAAATCTCTATTGGGGAACGCCCACTGGAGGGATCGCACATTGTGGAGAAAAGCAGCTCCTGTGGGTTTGCTCTCAGATTACATCGGCAACGTCAGGTTACATCTACACACTTTCACACACTACTTACATACACCTTACTTACCACCTGACTGCGCCTTGTGGTCGACACTACCTCGAAACTCGGTAAGTTTGTGCTTGCTTATCAGTCATTAGTTAATAATTGTCCATAGGCCATTTGGGCCAGAACCCTCCGATTGCTCGTCGAGTGTATTACTCATGGGCCCTAGTACAGTCGACTTCTGTCGGGGCAACTGAGGGCCGTAACACTTCATATATCGTCTTATATCGTATTTTTATATCATTTCTTCATTTACTAACTACAACCTGTAAAAAGTCTACTGCTGAATGATGCCCCCATAAAACGCTCCATAAGA
The DNA here is from genome assembly GCA_963668995.1 of Parnassius mnemosyne. Taxonomy (NCBI): domain Eukaryota; kingdom Metazoa; phylum Arthropoda; class Insecta; order Lepidoptera; family Papilionidae; genus Parnassius; species Parnassius mnemosyne. Next base: position 27,767,385 of record CAVLGL010000083.1, read on the forward strand.
GGAATATTTACGATTTCGCAACACGATCACGATTTTCAAGTGAAAACTTCTTTGGAACCATTGTGATTTGAAACTCGATGAAACGAAAAACCGACACTAAGAAGAGACAAACATATACATCAGTAGGACTTAGCCTGCGAGAGAATGAGAAAGAATACAGTGTAGACCGTGAATTCAAAAGGTTGTGGGTTCGAATTCGCTAATCAACTCCTGTCTTCTTTTGCCTTTTTTTAAATATTTTATTTTTATTTTATTTAACAAATTTATAAAATAAGTAAAATCAACCATCATTACAGCGCTTCACAAGTCCACTGCTGAACATAGGCCTCCCCCAAGGAATGCCACAAAGCACGGTCCTGAGCCACCTGCATCCATCGACTTCCTGCATCTTACCAGGTCGTCACTCCATCTAGTGGGGGGACGCCCTACATTTCGTCCACCGAAACAAGGCCGCCACTAGAGAACCTTTTTTCCCCATCGGTTGTCGGTTCTTCGAGCTATATGGCGGACCCATTGCCACTTCAGCTTATTAATCCGTTGGGCTATGTCAGTCACTCTGGTTGTACTGCGGATATCCTTATTTCTAAGTTTATCACGCAGAACACAAAAACTCCGAGCATAGCCCTCTCCATAGCTCGCTGAGCGATTTGAGCTTCGTCATACGGCCAGCAGTGAAGGACCACGTCTCAGTTCCATAGGTCATCACTGGCAACACGCACTGGTTGTACAGTCTCGTTGTCAAGTTTTGAGGTATACCCAACGAGAAGACGTGCCGTAATTTCCTGAACGCTGCCCAACCGAGTTGAATCCGTCGATCGAACTCTCGGTCGAAGTTGGACTTACCTAGTCGGACTATTTGTTCCAGGTAAACATACTCGTCAACAATTTCGAGCTTAGTGTTCCCAACAACTACCGGTATAGGTGTGACATGGACATTAAACATGATCTTTGTTTTGTCCATGTTCATCTTAAGATCTATCCGTTGGGAAACACTATTGAGGTACTATATCATCGGAAAATCGAAGGTGAGTGATGTACTCGCCATTGATGTTGATACCATATCCTTTCCAGTCCAGAAGCTTGAAAACGTCTTCCAATGCAGCGGTGAAGAGTTTCGGCGATATGACGTCACCCTGTCTTACACCTCTCTGCAATTGGATAGGCTTCGTACTATGGTTCAACACTTGAAGCACTTCAACACTTCGATATACCGACAGTCAACTTGGCACCCCTAAAGGGACTGCAGCACCGCCCAACTTTCGGCGGAATCAAAGGCTTTCTCATAGTCCACATACGCCAGACATAGTGGCAAATTGTACTCCTTTGACTTCTGTACAATTTGCCGAAGGGTATGTATGTGGTCTATGGTGCTAAAGCCTTTTCGGAAACCGGCTTGTTCGGGAGGCTGAAAGTCGTCAAGTCTGCGCGCGAGACGATTCCTAATGACTCTCGAAAACAGCACGTAGACGTGGCTCAAAAGGGAAATTGGTCTATAGTTCTTCAAGAGAGCGTTGTCGCCTTTCTTAAAGATCAAGACCACCGCACTTCTGCTCCACGCCTCCGGTGTAATGCCACCATGGAGGACGGAATTAAAGAGCTTCTGAAGGAGTTCAAGTACCGGTTTTTCAACTACTTTCAGAAGCTCCGCTGTAATTCCATCCTCTCCTGGGGCCTTGCCGTTTTTAAGGTGCTGGAGAGCCATTCTAATCTCGCTCAGACTGACGTCCGGGATATCATCGGAATAATGTCGGATAAGACTCGCTCTTGTATCGTTACTCCCACTTGCGTGTGGCTTTAACGATGATGTGTACAGCTGCCCACAGAACTTCTTAATCTCACTCAAAATCAAAGGTGTCCTGGAAATGCCGCTGCCACACTCGGTCTTCAGCTTCGAAAGTTGGCTCTTTCTGGCAGACTGATGTCTAGGAAAGACTTTGGAGCCCTGGTTCCGCTCGATCGCTTCTTCAATACGAGCAGTGTTAAAGTTGCGTAAGTCCCGCCGCATGCATTTGGAGATCTGTTTGTTCTATGCTGTCAAATCTACTGAAGACTGCAGCTTCATATCCCGTCTAACAGCCATGATATTAAGAGTGTGATCAGAGAGTTTTTGTGTTCTTCTGCGGCGGGTCTTGCAAAACGTAGCTCCGATCGCATGGACAGTTTCCACGAGCTTTTCATTCATATCTGCATTGCAATCTTCTAGGCACTGAAAACTGTTTCGTCGCTCGAGCTGAAAGGTTTCGGGACTTTGGATTAGAGCACGAGGGGGACGAAGCGTTGAATTCATTAGACGTGACCTCTCCAACTTAACGTTTAGGTTCAGTGTGCCTCTCACCATTCGGTGATCGCTTCCGGTTTTCACCCTCGCGATCACTGAGACATCACTGAATAGTTGTCGTCTGGTCGTCATAATGAAGTCAATCTCATTTTTTGTCGAACCGTCGGGGCTCGACTAGATCCACTTCCTGTGGGGCCGCTTATGGAAGAAAGACTTTATCATAAAGAGTCCCTCTTTCTCCATGAAGTCGTCCAGATGCTGGCCTCTTGGATTCCGTTGCCCTATTCCGAATTTCCCTACTTTCAGCTCACCGTTTTCCCTTGTGCCTAGTTTTGCGTTGAAGTCTCTCATTAACACTGTATAGTGGGTTTTGGAGGAATGCATGGCTCTAGAGATATCCTCATATCATATCCTCTCCATCTTTACAACGTTGTTAACGAGATACTTGTGGACGATAAATCCGACCCCTCCTTGGGACAGATGGTCGCCCTCCCTTTGATTTGATGTGAATTTGCCTGATTCAAGAATTATCGTGTAAGAGAGGGGGACTCTTCGGACCTCGGATAATCCTATGATATTACAGCGCAACTTGTCTATCTCTTCTTCCAGCTCCAGGATCTTCTCGTCAGTCCTTAGGGTGCGTGCGTTATAAGTTGCCAGGTCGAGTCGTCGTAGGTGGCAACTGAACCCCCAACGGAGATTCTTCGCACACCCTGCCCCGCCGTTACCATGGTAGCCAGGAATAGCGGGGCCACCAGGAAGTGGGGGCCATCTCTTCGTTACTCTCATGGGGTTTATATTGCCATAGTTGCCACGCATGGCAAGCGGTTGGCAACCGCAATTTATTATTGTTACTTTGCTGTTATCAGAAAGATGCTGCTGCCCATCCTCTGCCTAAGTTTCCCTCTGTCGCCTCTTACGACACTCACGGGAAGATATGGGGTAGTGAGTATTTTTTCCTGCCACTACACGGGGTAAATCAACCATATTGAATAAAATTATCTTAATATACCAATCCATTTATAACAATCCACGATTTAATAACTTCAGGCCATGTAACATTTATTTTATGAAGCACCTTGGGAGTCAATCAATATTTGTTGGATAAAATGACTTTACCTTTAGACTAAAGTTGATGGCGCTATTACAAAACAATTTTATTCGAAAAAAATATTCTTTTGATTTATCACACAAAAAAATTAAGTTTAAAAAATAAGGATTCTAAATTTATTTGCTATTGTAGTGGGCCTACAGTTTACAAGATGAGTGTAAAACAAGATGTAAAGGAAAGTTAATATACGAAACAAACCCAATGAAAGTCGTTCTAACACTAATTTTATTGTAAACAATAATTCCTTATATGATTATTATAAAAATAATACATAAGCAGAAGTATGGAAGTTGTTATACATGTGTGCGTAATTTACAAATAATGCTCTTTTTAAGCGACCGAAATTAATGAGTAATCGCTTTCATATGGCCTGCTTTCACTTTTTTATCATGCAGTAGAAAAAAGTTCACTATTTTGTATTCATGAGAAAAACATTATTAGAATTTACAAAAAACCGCAGTTCAATTCCTTTCTATACATTTATTTTAGTGTTTGAATAATCATTTTATATTCTTAATTTCTATTATGAAATGTAAAAATTAATCTCTAATTAATCATTTTAATAATGTCCGATCAAGAAAAGAGTCTTCCTTCCTATAACGGTGGTAGAGCCACGCAGCAGTTTTTGCTGTTGCACGTATGGGCCGGCTCGAGCCGGGTTGGTACCACGACCAGAATACCGGCGTGAAGTAGAGGCTCTGCTTCTGCGTTTCGTCTAGTGAGTGCAGGTGGCCGGAGGCCCAATTCCCCCCCCCCCCATCAACATGGTAGCGGAATTACACGATAGACCCCTGGAGAACCAGACCCCTGGAGAATCCCTCGCTGAGCATCCACGACCATGTTATTCCTATCCTGAGCGTGAGTGCTCAGGCTGCCCCGCGTATTCTGGGGGGGGGGGGGGGGGCAAAATTCCGCTCAAAAACAAAACTGCTCGGGGCAAACTGAGCAACAATACCAAGGCGACCCCTGCCACGCTATCCGTGAATTTCTGCAACATCAGGGGACTTCACTCTAACCTAAACGCCGTCCACTACCATCTCGAGACGACGAAGCCGGCCTTGCTCTTTCTCACCGAGACGCAGGTTTCATCTCCGGCTGATATTTCGTATCTCTCCTACCCGGGGTACAAATTGGAGCACTCCTTTGTGCCTCGGGCTGGAGTTTGCGTTTATGTCAGAGAGACCATCTGTTCTCAACGCCTCGGCAGTCTTGAAGGTTCGGACCTGTCCATCCTTTGGCTACGCGTAGACAGCGACGACCATCCGCGCGTCTACGGGTGCCTCTATAGGTCCCATAGCGGTAATGCCGAAACAGACCGACTCATCGACCACGTCCAAATGGCTACAGATTCTTTGCTACAACAGGTCCCATCCGCAGAGATCGTGATCCTTGGCGATTTTAACGCCCACCATGCCGAATGGCTCGGTTCACGTTTAACCGATCATGCGGGGAGATCTGTTTATGACTTTGCCTTGGCATATGGTCTGACACAACTGGTTACTTCGCCTACGCGGATTCCAGATGTGGAGGATCATACACCTTCCATGTTGGACCTTCTGCTGACCTCTCATCCGGACGGATAACAGGTTTCCGTCGATGCCCCTCTCGGCTCTTCGGACCATTGTCTGATCCGGAGTGTGGTGCCACTCACGCTCCCTTCGCGGTTGCGTTCTGCAGGTTGCCGCCGTGTATGGCATTACAGGTCGGCGGATTGGGACGGAATGCGGTCTTTCTTTGCTTGCTACCCATGGGGGCGGGTTTGCATTTCGCCGGATGATCCCAGCCCTGTTGCTGACGCTGTCACTGATGTGGTGCTACAGGGAATGGAACTATTTATTCCATCATCTGTGGTACCCATCGGAGGCAGATTTCAGCCTTGGTTATCAAGCCTGGGCTTCGGCGACTCGGGATGTAAACACCAGCACACTTAAAAAGAAGTATAACTTCGCTATAAGGTCCTTCAAAAGAGTTATTGCCAAGGCAAAGTCAGAGCACATAGGCAGAATTGGCGAGAAACTAGTTCGCCTTCCTTCGGGAATCCGTGCATTCTGGTCTCTCGCCAAGGCTGTCCAAGGGAATTTCTGTAAGCCATCACTACTATCTCTGCATAGGGAGGACGACTCACTGGCCCAAGACGCAAAAGACAAAGCTGACCTTTTAGGCTCCCTTTTTGCGTCCAACTCGACTCTTGATGACGGGGGGAAAACACCGCCGACCATCCCGCGGTGTGAGTGCTCCATGCCGGATGTGCTGTTTTCACAGCGCTCGGTTCGCAAAGCACTTCTCTCCCTGGACATCCAGAAGTCGAGTGGGCCTGACGGAATCCCCCCAATTGTGCTGAGGACGTGTGCTCCGGAGTTGGCACCGATCCTAACGCGTCTTTTCCGGTACTCCTACTCCCAAGGCGTAGTCCCGAATTCATGGAAGACGACTTTTGTCCACCCGATCCCTAAAAAAGGCGACCGCTCAGACCCGTCCAACTATAGGCCTATCGCGATCACCTCCTTGTTCTCCAAAATAATGGAATCCATTATTAACTGTCAGCTCATCCTGTACCTTGAGGATCACCAGCTGATTATTGACCGCCAATACGGTTTTCGTCAGGGTCGATCAGCTGGTGATCTTCTGGTCTACCTGACCCATAGATGGGCGGAGGCAGTAGAGTCCAAGGGGGAGGCGTTGGCCGTTAGTCTGGACATTGCGAAGGCCTTCGATCGGGTTTGGCACAAAGCGCTTCTTTCGAAGCTCCCTTCCTGTAGGCTTCCCGAGAAATTGTGCAATTGGATCACCAGCTTCCTTGCAGATCGGAGCATCAAGGTCGTTGTAGACGGTGCATGTTCTGACTACAAGCCTATTAACGCTGGTGTTCCACAAGGCTGTGTGCTATCACCAACGCTGTTTCTTCTGCATATCAATGATATGTTGCTAACTGGTAACATTCATTGCTATGCGGATGACAGCACTGGTGATGCGCTATACACCGGCCGTGCCAATATTTCTCGGGAAAACGTCGCCGAGTACCGGAACAAACTTGTGTCTGAAGTCGAGTCTTTGCTGAACAAAGTCTCGGATTGGGGGCGACTAAATCTAGTCCAGCTTAATCCTCAGAAGACACAAGTTTGCGCGTTTACCGCTAAAAAGAACCCCTTTGTCGTATCTCCTCAGTTTCAAGGCACTCCCCTTCTTGCCTCAGCCAGTATCGGTATCCTCGGAGTCGACATATCGAGTGACGTGCAGTTTCGTGGTAACTTGGAAGAGAAGGCCAAATTGGCCTCTAAAAAGCTTGGCGTGCTCAGCATAGCGGGACAGTATTTCATGCCGGCACACCGCCTGCAACTTTACAAGGCGCAGGTTCGGCCTCACATGGAATACTGTTCCCATCTCTGGGCAGGGGCTCCCCAGTGCCAGCTCCTTCCACTTGACCGAATTCAGCGCAGAGCGGCTCGAATCGTCGACGATCGAGCCCTTTCCGATCGGCTCGATTCATTGGCACTGCGAAGAGATGTTGCATACCTTTGCATTTTCTTTCGCATCTACCATGGGGAGTGCTCTGTGGAATTGTTCGGATTAATCCCAGCCGCCAAATTTCACGAACGCACATCGCGGCCGAACTCCCGATACCATCCACACCATCTGGATGATTGGCGGTCCACCACTGTGCGATTTAGAAGATGTTTTCTTCCTCGCACGACTTCCTTGTGGAATCGATTACCATCAGCGATTTTTCCGGACCGATACGACTTAGGGATCTTCAAGAAAAGAGCGTACTCGTTTTTAAAAGGCCGGCAACGCATCTGCAATTCCCTCCCTGGTGTTGCAGTTGTTCATGGGCGGCGGTAGTCACTTACCATCAGATGAGCCGCATGCTCGTTTGCCCCCTCTCCTATAAAAAAAAAGACAGATAAGCAACCACCGTATATAAAAATAATATCACTCCTCTACAGACGAGGTTGATTAATCTTTAGCATTTAAGAAGACCGCGTGACTTTGTCAGAGCTCGAAACTAATTATCAAGAATCATGGACTCGAACCCAAGTCAGAACAGACTTATAGTCTTTAGATTAAACAATTGATTTTATGTATATAGTGTAAGTAAGTAATATAGCGGAGACCTTCGATCGGGTTTGACACAAAGCGATTTTTTCGAAGCTTTCTTGCTATGGCCTTCCCGAGAGATTGTGCAATTGGATTCCTTGCTAATCGAAGCATCAAAATTGTAGTAGACGGTGCATGCTCCAATTACAAGCCTACTAACGCTGGTGTTCCACAAGGCTGCGTACTATCACTAACGCTGTTTCTTTTGCATATCAATTATATGTTGCAAGCTGGTAATATTCATTGCTTGATCGAAGGCCTTCGCTTTGTCCAAACTAACGGCCAATCCCTACCCCTTGGACTCTACTGCCTCTACCCATCTATGAGTTAGACCAGAAGATCACCAGCTGTTCGACCCCGACGAAAACGGTATTGGCGGTCACTAATCAGCTGGTGATCCTCAAGGTACCTCATGAGCTGGCAGTTTATAATAGACTCCATTATTTTGGAGAACAGGGAGGTGATGGCGACAGGCCTGTAGTTGGACAGGTCTGAGCGGACGCCTTTTGTAGGAATCGGGTGGAACAAAGCCATCTTCCATGAATTCAGGACTCCACATTGGGAGTAGGAGTCCGAGAGAGATCAGCTGCAGGACCAACGTTATAACATGCTTTCTGAGACTTGGGGGTCAAAGACCGCCAACGTACTGTCTTCAGGGTGCTACTGAATATTTCTTGACAAAAAATACAATCTATACGTGTGTAATACTTGGGGTAGATGTATGTGTGTAATACTTACCTAACCATCATCATAGAGTACCTTTAATCATTATCATCGCTATTACAGTCCATTACAAGTCCTCAAGTTTGTTACATCACTATAAAACTAAGTCTTTAGTGCAATATCAATCGTTTTCGACTCGACACTTTCATTTGCTGATTTACACAAAAAAAAAAGACTGCCACAAAGAGTATGTATACAAAATGTAACAAAAACCCTGTGGTATAGTTACTTAGAAGCTAAGTGCGTTATCAGAATCGGTATTCAAACGTATAAATTTCAGAAAACTCGAACATAAAAAATCATATTAAATCTAAATTAGTTTTATATACAAATTGTATTTTATTTACTTTTATTTAAAATGTTTAAATTTTACCTTTAAGTTAAGGGTACATAGGGCGGACTAAATGCCGCGTGGCATTCTCTGCCAGTCAACCCTATGTGCCAAAGACAATTTTTTGCAGGTGTGAAACATATTACATAAATAATGTGTACATTTCATGTGGGTTATTTACCTGTAGTAATCACAACGTTTTAATCTGTCGGGGGAATCAAGCCGCGAAGTCAACAAATTTATAAATATTTTGTGTATATAAAAAAATATTGATTAAATCATGCTTTCAGAAAGATTTATGAGCCATCAAATGGTGTCAGCTGGAAAAGGCCTACTACGCACAGTACTCAAGACTGATTGATACGTTCTGACCGCCACCGCAGATGAATACTGATTTTTATATCGCAGTGAACGTGTTAACGTATCCTTGTGGAAATGAAATTTCGAATTTTCTACTACAGTATTTCTGTTAAAAACTTTAGACTCGAATAAGTTACAATGCAACTTTACCGCCGAGCGCTCTTTGAGAATTTGAACAGTTCTACTGCCTCAGTCAATTCAACTCCAGTACGAGGATCTTGTCCGCCAAGTCCAGATAGTATAGAAACTTAGTGGTTCGTAAGACATGAAACGCAACTTTATGTCTTACAAACCACGTTTCTAACACTGGTAAAAATTGCTTTATATTTAAAGTAAACGAAAAACCTTTTTATTTTTTGCAGCTTGCGCCGCTACTGCTGCCTGATATCCATCTTCACTTAAAATTGCATTAATTTACTGAAATCAACAATTAAAATTGCAATCAACGATTTCCTTAGTGCTGGCGGTGATCTAAGTCAGGTTTTAGTTTTACAGAATAAGAATGCCCAACGAGCACACAACACAACTGATATATAGTGGGTGCTGTGGAGTATAGATATCAACATCTATCCTCGATTAAGAACCAGAATATAGATGCGTTGTCAGCCCTGAGGACTAGGATGGAATGCCTCGTTTCAGGTAAAAATGAGTGTACAGTTAGAAAACCGGAGACTTTTTCTTACTGGCGTAGAGACGCTCACCATATGAACGCAGTAGCATGAAACTGGTATTTTACGCCTGTAGTCTGTGAGAGCATGGTCCTTCCCCGATCGGTCCATATTAGTCCTCACGCACTAGCACCTTCTTTGATGTCAGTTGCAGGTATTCATGGATTGCCGTAGCCACTTACCAGATGGGACTGTTAGTTCACTTGTCATTTTAATTTTTTTTAATATTTTGATTTTCATTATCATTATAATTAAATTCCATTACATCTATGGGTCAATCTCCATCTATAAACAGTTTGTAGAATTGAGGGTTGCCCAGAACACTGCAATTAATTTTTTTTATAGGATAAGGGTGTCAAACGAGCACACAGTCCACCTGATGGTAAGTGGTTACTGCGGCCCATAAACATCTACATCTATCCTCGTTTGCGAATCAAAATGCAGATGCGTTGTTACCCGTGAGGACTAAGATGGAATGCCTCCTTTCCAGCAAAAAGGGCCTCCGGCCACCTGCACTCACCAAGCGAAACGCAGAGGTGAACCTCTACTTCACGCTGGTATTCTGTGAGGTCATGGTACCATCCCGGTTCGAGCCGGCCCATCCGTGCGACAGCAAAAGCCGCCGCGTGGCTCTACCACTGTTGAATAATATTTATAACAAGTAAAAATTACACATTATATTAAATATTATCAAATGTTTACGATAAATTTAATGACGGAAACAAATCAGGAGATGGGCAGGAGCGTCTTCTGATAGTAACTAAAAATAAAAAAATGCTATTGTCAGCTTGCTTGCCAAGCGCTATCTATGCAAGCATTCTATGGGGGAGACCTATGTTCAGCTATGTTCAGCGGTAGAATTTAATAGCCTGTAACGGTAACGGTTAGTGAAAATTAAAAAAATTGTTTTTACTATAATTACTTTTCATATGTCTTACTAAGTAAAATTTGGTAAAGAAAAGCCTTTACTAAGTAAACGTGAATAAACTTTACGGTTTGGAACACGTATAGGCTAGGTGAAGTTTTTAAAAGCTGTGCAACAATATACAATGTAATGTATATTGTTGCACAGCTTTGTAATGCAACATAAGTTCTAAAATACATCTTTGGTTAAGTCACTGCTAAAATTCTCAAAAATTCTTTTGAAAAATCCGCTGAAACTTTCGTGTTTTTTAGATTTTTTCTGTAGTATAAAGTCATTTTAGTTCGTTTAACTAAAATCTAGACACACGACATTGTGTTAGCTAAGTTCATAAAAACAAAGACCGGCGTACGCAATGTCAGTGTGTAGACACGAACCATTTTGAGCCTAAAACTATTGACCTTACTTAGACTTACAATATTATAAATATTAGGATTATAATTTTGTATGTATTTTTTAAAGAATAAGAGTGACAAACGAGCACACATTCCACCTGATGGCAAGTGGATGTTGTGACCCATGTACATTTATCCTCAATTAAGTATCAAAATACATAATGTTCACTATATATCGAAATTATAACATAAAACGTAATTTTCGCACATTGGACTTGTGGGATATGAAAATTTGTGTTTATTACATGATTTATTGTGATAACTCCCACTTTTATTTAATTTTCAGTTAATTCTGGCTATTAAATATAGTGATACGTGAACGACACAGTATTTGAAATAGCAATTTTATAAAATATATAAAATTGTTACGAAGCAAAATATAAGGAATTAACTTTTAAAACAGTGTAATTACTTACCATTTGTATAAAAACTAACAAAAAACTTTCTATTGTACCCAATTAATTTTTTGTAAAATTTGTAGTTGCCTCTTACACTCGCGCGGCGAAGGAAATAAGACTAAAGTATGTGACGTAAACGCGACGCGAGGCGGAAACTCGTTATTTGAAGTAAATTCTGTTAATTTGAAGAAGCGTAATTTAATAACGAAGCTAATTCTAATAAAATTTTAGTTTTATAATTCATCTAAATAACATTTAAAAAATAATTGTTCTGAGCACAATAACTATGGTTCTGACTAAACGTAGTGATCATATACTCTTTGGTTCTGAGGGGTCCTTTCTAAATAATACCATACTCTTTGGAGCGTTCTACAAAGTTGACCTTGGATTGCCTCATGTGTACTTCAAAGGCTTGACAAATTAATGATAATTTGTGAATTGCTACACTCATTACAAAGTAGGTATTAAAATTAAAAGTTCTATCCAGTTCTTTGTTTATTTTCAGAAAAATATCTTATTTTACAGTGTTACGGCCTACAGCTGCTCCAGCAAAGGTCGAATCTTCCGGGGCCCATGAGCAGAAGATTCCACGAGCAGCCGCAGGTCGGGCCCAATTGGCTACATGAAAGAATTCCTATCATACTAAACCATATGGGAGAATGCTAGGAAGATATAGTACTTACCTGTTTCCGACTCTTAGATCGCCCCAAGGCTCGGTCAGGCCGTAAGTGGGTGTGAGGTGCATGGTAAGTAGTGTATAGTGATGTGTATGTGTCTGAGACTTGGACCTGCGTAGGAGACCAGCAGCGGCCGAGTTCCAGGCTGCCCCACAATGCTGAATCGCTCCAGCAGTCTCCACCGCTGGACCATTTCTTTCTTCATTGTCACTATTTCAGTCTATTAGCTTCATTGTACATTTAACTAACATAAACTCGCCTAATTCCACATTCATCGTAGAATCGAACACGTGATACCCGATACAGTACGGACAGTAGTGCAAAATTCGACATTAAATATCCCGGATTCACTTATCACAAAATTATAAATAGGGAACTAACGCGATCTCTTAATGAGTCATACGATACAGCGTTAAGGTCCTTCATTCGACACCAAAACACCACGCCGCGAAAAGAATTCAAAATACGCCTCGTTGACACGTAAAACTAACAAACCAGCCAACACACAAAAAGGGGCAATTAACGCGACGGCACAATTATAATGATTTCGTGACAATCAACCGGGAGACGCTCTCGAACAAGGAATGCGCGGTTCGAATCCTAGACCATATATCTACTCGGCGCGCGCGTGCACAATTCCGCATCACCCGAACAAGTTAAATATTGCAAAATTCACATATCCACGGAGCGAAATAACATGCACTAAATCTAACCACCCTACCGGTCGCGTGAACTTCGGCCGCGACAACTGAGACACGCGGGTTCCCCACATCGCGGCCAGCGGGTTACTCCTTCCTTCGCCCACGCGTCGAGTCACACAAGCCGCACACCGCCGCCCCACCTGGCGGCGTTTATCTCACCTACATACCATCGGGTGACGCGCCAGCTCGAACGTAATTGGATAGCATTCAAAATGACCAAATTTGGGCATAAACATACAGTATGTCTGCTAGGAAATATAAAAGTGGAGCTGAAATAAGAAAATTACAGATTGGTCGAGAAAAAGAAATAAATAAATACGCAAAAATTTAAACTTTTTTTAAATCAGAACATATAAACGCGAATGAAATAGCTATAAATCCATTTAAAAACGTAAAGGAATGTATTTTATGCGAAGAGAATCTAACCGAAGGAAGCAAAAAATCGCAAAACCAGAAAAAACTACCAACGATGAAAATGTGCAATATCTTGACTTCCAGCAACCCTCTGGTTCCTCTGAAAACGCAATTGATGTTCAACAAAAGGAAGGTAATACCGATACCGAGGTGGAAAGAAGTTTGAGAAATATGTTGACGTGGGCTTGTGGCCAGATTTGACAGACAGAATACAATGTTAGTGTGGTTGACACGAATAGAAAATAAGTCTGTTTTAGACAAGCAGCTTCAGGAGCAATTAAATAAAGAAACAGAATATTATCACAATGTCCTAAAACGGGTTATTGCAGTGCTAAAATTTTTGAGTATTAGAGGTGTAGGACTTAGAAGTTCCGAGGAAGTATTTGGTTCTCCACATAATGGTAATTTTATAGGTGCTTTAGAGCTATTGGCAGAATTCGACCCATTCATACGTGAACATATTGAACAACGAGAGCTGCGACCAAACCCTGTACTATCATATTTATCAAAAACAGTATTCATATACTCCTCATGGAAATAATTGAGACTATGGGTAAATAGATAATTAAACAAATTATAACTGAAATAAATAACGACGACACAAAGTATTATTCAATTATGATGGATTCAACCCCAGATCTGTCTCACGATGACCAACTTGCTATTGTATTACGATACTGTTTTCGGGGAAAAGCGTATGAAAGATGTGTATCTTTCATTAAAATTAGTAGTCATACTGGCTTATATATATATATATTTAATATTCTACAAGCCTTTTTGGATACAAATGGACTACTACTGGATAATTACAGGGGACAGTCATATGACTTCGCTGCTAATATGGCCGGAATCTACAATGGTGTACAAGCACTACTAAAAAAAAAAAAAAATCCGCGGATTACGTGCCATGTGCTGCGTACCTTAACCTAGTTGGTCAAGAATCCGTGAAGGTTGTAACCGAAATTGTAAATTTTTTTGGAATAGTGCAAAAAATATACGTTTTTTTCTCTGCTTCGACCCATAGGTGGGAACTATTAAATCGTGAAACAAAACTAAAATTTACTTTAAAAAGATTAAGCCAGACCAGACGGTCTTGTCACTTTGATGCTGTCAGAGCTTTGAAAAGTAATTATGATGGCATTATGAAAATTCTCATTAGTTTCGGCGAAAATGACGATGAAAAGGTTGATTTCCGAAAAGAGGCGAGAAATTTATTTAATAAACTGGCGAAACTAGAAACTGCAATTTTGATTGTTTTTTGGGAAGAAATTTTGGAGAGATTTAATGTAGCTAATAAAAAAGTACAGAGCCCTGGTTTAGACATTGGTGAAGGCAATAAGTTTGTTACGGATCGCCGTAACGCCGTTCGAAAAATGAATGAAACGCGTTGGTCTTGCTTAAAACAGGAGGCAAGCGGCGGTGAGGAGGAACTTGTATCTTTTCTTGCTGTGTTTTCTTTTCGGTGGCTGGAGAGCGACTGCCGACCGTACCGGCCGGCCCGTCTTTTATATGGTTTGGCCGTTGCTGGCCAACGGACCCTTGCCTCACCCCCGCCCCTTTCTTTATTGGGTTATATCTCTTACGAACTAACAAACAGACTTAAATATATAATATTCTTATAACTACTTATTATACTAATATGTACACAACAATTTTTTTACATATTAAAAAGGTTTAAACTTTGCTTTTGACAACTTTAGGCTGAGGACCCTGCCCCCCGCCTCAGCACTATAAATATAAAACGCCGTGGCGCGGTGCGCGTAGCCTCATTTGCTCCGCGGCCGCGTCACGATAACATGCCCTGTTGATAACATCTTATTTTACGTGCTCAAGGGCTTAATATACAAGAAAAGTAAGTTAGATATAAGAACAAATACAATTTACATTATTTAATTACAATAATTTACATTTTAAATCTATGCTAACTCTCGCTATTCATTCGGTGTCTTTATTGGGAGAGTTAGTGCATAGTTACAATACTATTCTTTTTATCATTAAATACAAAGTTATATTTATTTTAACATTCTGAATAAGGCTGCGCTTGTTTTTTTTTCCGCGTTGCTGTGTGCAACCATCGCTAGTTGTCGAACCGTGAGCGCGGCCCGACGATCGTAACACCCTCATTGCTCCGCCCACCGCCCCTAGGTTGTTCAACTAGCGTTGGTTACGACAAGCATGTATTTCGTTCGACGTATCACGTTGTTTGCGTCGTGCATAAAGTTAATTGTGCCATTAAAAGAGTTCGTGAAAAACATAAGGCAACAATCAGAACAGAAGCTAAAGGAATACGAAGAGAAAGCTAAAAAATTAAGTACTAGTGTGGGAACAGACTTTAGTGACATAAATAAGAGACGCATTACTTCAAAATATTCAGATAAATCTACAAATAAGGTCTCAGTAAACGGCGCAGAAAAATTTAAAAGCGACACGCTTAACGTTGCGTTGGATAAGATGATTATGGATTTAAATAATAGAAGCCAAGCCTATGAGACCTATAGCAATAAATTTAAATTTTTAATGGATTTGCAAGACAAATATCAAAAACACATAGATCTGGAAAGTGTACGTAATATTATTGATTATTACCCAAATGACGTAGACGAACACTTAGTGAATGAGTGTATTCAGTTAAAATCTTACTTACTGCAGTCTAAGACAGAGTCTTACACCTCTTGCAGTGAAATTTTTTGGCTAAGATATGAAAAGAAACTTGTTGATGTTTTCCCAAACTGCTATACCATCTTAAAGATTTTTTTTAACGATGCCGATCACTAGCTGTGAAGTGGAGCGTTCTTTCTTCAGGATGTCGTATATAGAAAACAAATACAGGACAACAATGTCGAACTATCGACTAAATTATTTATCAGTTCTTTCGATAAATTGTGATTTAACAAAGGATCTACAGTGCGATGACCAAATAAAAGAATTTGCAGCACAAAAATGCAGAAACGTTTCTTTATAATTTATATAATATAACCATCCTGTCAATTTATTTTGCAATAAATAATGTTTTAATAAATAAATAAAATATTTTGTTTTCCTATTTTCTTCCTGTACTTAACATATATTACGAGTACATTACATACACCTACATCACTACAGAAAACAGATTCTTGTCAAAATGGCAATTAGTTGAGTAATTAGGTAGGGCCCCTAAGCAGTATTAGCCCAGGGCCCCACAAATTCAAGATCCGCTCCTGTGTATGGGTGTTTGTTATCTTCCACTCAAAAACTAACGAATGTATTTTAAAGAAACTTAATAATGTAGCTCATACATAACTACATTTAGGTAGTTCAAAGGTCCTTTGACCTGCATACCTGGGCGGTAAGCACTCTATACACATTGTTTGTTAAATAAAAAAATAAATAAAAAAAATTGTCCTTTTTCAGATTATGGGGTGGTAATTATCAAGACATATATTGCCAAGTTTACTATTACTACGAGTTTAAAAGTAATAGCTATTATAGAAATTACTACAGCACTGATCTAAAATAATTCAAACTATATACACAGATATTTAAATGGTCATATATGCGCATGCATACATGCTAAATCCTAAAACAAGAATTTAATCTAAAAATACTTAAAAAAAGGATATTTCTTAGTAACCAATCACAGCGCGAGGAGCTTAGGCCCACATCTGTTGTCGGCATGCTTCGATAAGCTATCTTTCTCGCACTTATGGCTACGCATAAGACTTTTATGTCGTATTCATTTGTAAACTTTATTCACGTCTGGGAATTGTTTAAAACCGCTAAATTCGTTTGGTGATTTGCAGGTATTATTAAAAATTACTCAATAAATACGTGATTAAAATTCGAGATTGCCAAAAGTATAATCTTTGGGAAATTAAAAAAAAATATTTTGGTGAGGTCTGGTAATACTTTATAACCGACAAAAACGTCTGGGATAATTTTTTTGGAATTATATAAAAACTAAATCAAAAGGTAAAAAAGAAATCAAGTAGCCACAAACACATTTTTTTGGATTTTTTTTGCAAATATTTTATATTGCGCAGTAATGAAATAACCGCAAACGCTCTGCCAGACTCGTGGGGCTGGATTCGCCAATTGACGAAATTATACTTTTTCACAATTTCAACTTGCCCAATGAACCTTCCCAAAATTCGTCACCAGCTCTCAGACTATCGGTGGAGTCGAGTAACTGGTACTACTATCTTGTGTGTGTTCTTAGTATTACAGAATGAATATCAACATGATATGTAATGAAACTATTTAATAAACATAACATGAACATAACAAACACTTACGCCTGTTACCCAGAGGAGTATGCAAAGACTATGGACTTCCATTTGGCACGATCCTGACACACCTCTCTCGCTTTCTCCACATCCATACACCTACGCATGTCTTTCTTAATCTTGATCACAACATCATCTTGCAAACTATACTCGGTGGATGAGTCGCTCGCGTCCGTAGGCATCGACCACCTGATGCTAGGCCAACCCTACACGTGACCCAATGGGTGCTAAACAAGCGACAAAGCCGAAAGAACAGACTCGGCTCCTCGCCGTGTTGTAGCGGCGTAAATAATACCACCACGAGGCAAAAAAATTACGAAACGATTTAAAGTTGCTGTACACGCCCTTAGTTGCCCCGACAAAGGTCGACTGGGCTAGGGTCCATAGTAGCCTCCTCGACGAGCAACAGAGGGCGGGGCCTAAATGGCCTATGGATATTTATTCTAAAACGGCTGAAAAGCAAACAAAACTTACCGAGTTCCGGAAGTAGGGTCGATCACGCAGCAAAGTCAGGTGGTAAGTGAGGTGTATGTAAGTAGTGTGCGAGAGTGTGTATAAATGTAACCTGACATCACCGATATGATCCGAGAGCAGACCCACAGGCGCTGGTTTTCTCCAAAATGTGCGATCCCTCCAGTGGGCGTTGACTAATTGAAACCTTCTGCTTTTATTTCACTATATTAGTTTATCAACTTTATTGTACATTTAATTAATTTCAAATTTAACCAAATCCACATTAATCGAATCAAACAAGTGACACATGACACAACTAAAGAACGGTCAGTCAAAGTTCAACGCTCCATGTTCACTTAGCAACAAATTATACTAGGTATTCTAGCAGGTCACAAATTTTTTAGCGTTTTAACCGACAAAAGAAAAATGTCCCCGTACTATATCAGAATGCCACACAAGCAAAATAAATATGTCCAAATGCACTTTAACATGCAATCACTATACAAATTGACGTAATTTAACGGCAAACGAAGTTAAGTTAATCACTCAAAACTCAAAAATCAGCCTCGTTGACACGTAAAACGAACTAAAAATAGACAACGCATTGAGAGGCACTTAACGCGACGATACAATTCAATATTAACTTCCAAACACAATTAACCGACCGGCCGTCGTGCGACAAATCTTTTCCATACTTTAAGACAAGCCTCGTTATCACGAAACGTACAATTAAGATAACGCCATAGGAGGCACGCGACCGACCGTCGCGCACAAATCTTTTTCATACTAATGTCGGCAGCCGCGTCCTCGAATGGAATGCGAGCGGGAGCGGGTTCGGCGGTGACCTTGGTAACATCGGATGCATGAGTCGAGCGCGCGTTGAATTTAAGTTTCAAAGGTTAATATTTGGCCTATACAGTTGCTTATAAATTACTTCAATTATTAAATATTAATATTTTGTATACCACATTACTTATTTCTGTAAAACTACGTTTATTTTTGACTACGTACATTACATTTTCATAAATGTATTGAGAGGCCAAACTTAATACATTAATTTTCTTAAATTCTTAACTATTCCCATTACCACTAGGTTCACTAGGAAATAAACACAACCGTCGATAACACGACACGTGTGTTGCCTCAATGCATGCACAGAATAAATAATAGACATTATTTTATTTCATTACATAGATCTTGTTGTTGATTTATTTGACTCAAAACCATTTAATGTAGTCTCAAATTATATATAAAAAGCCGTAACCAAAGCTAAGGGGCGTAGTATCACGGGCACGTGCTGTTCCCACCATGTCCAATTTCACACGGGATCCGTATCTTTCCATGTGAAACTAGCACAAAAAATGGACTCCCGGCTCATATCACGGGATTCCATGGAATCATTTCCGCGAGAATTTAAATTCAGCGGATTACCGACCGGGATCCCTGTTATTCTTTAATTATAACAAAATGTGTACGAAATATTTGTTTTGTGTTTGTTTTGTTTTGCTGTACATTTTAAATTTATTTATCATCAGAAACTTTTTATACAACTATACTGTTTTATTGAATAAGGGTGGCAAAACACAGACAATCTGATGAAAAGTAGATGCTGTGGCATATAGACATCAACATTTATCCTCGATTAAGAATCAAAATTGAGATTCATTGTCACCTCTAAGTACTAACATGTTAGGAATCTTTCTGCCCAGGAGTTCGTCTGTGTAGGTACTACCCTTTTACCTACATTTGCCGACAAATAGTAGTGCTATTTTTCAGTTTGAAGAGTATACAGAGCCAATATAATTACATTTTGTGAGGCATTCCATCTCAGCCGAAGACTAGGTGACAACGCATATGTAACATTCTTTATCTGAACTTGGCTGCACGTGTTCATGGACTGATGTAATCATTTACTACTTTAATTAGAAAAAGGTAGAATGCCTCGTTATCGTTACCAGTAAAATAAATATCCGTTTCTTTACAGTTACCATACCAGACACAGCAGCTTTATGCGACTATTTTAACCTGACGGGGACAGAAACTGGTTCGCGCTGCAACCATAATATAGCTGCAGCTAGGCTCAACGTGCAAAACTATAATAATGTATTTGTAGTCGGCGTACTTAATTATAAGAAATAGTTTCTTATCTATTATGACTAAAGTCTGCAACAGGTCAGCATTCGAATCATATTCAGGAAAATATTTGAGTAAAAATGTAGTAGTTTCAAAGTTTAAGGGTTTGAGTGTACTTGTTCTATGGTTTCATTTTACCTGTTTGCCTAGTAGTCAGAGTTCCATGTCACAGGACTTGACTTCTCCAGCAGTAGCTAACGTGTACGTAACGGTGAAAACAGTAGATGGGCAGCAGCATCTTCTCGATAACAACTCAAAATAATGAAAAAAACTGCGGTTGCCAAACTGCCTGCCAAGCATGGCAACTATAGTAAAATCTTTCTTATGAAGCAATCTATAGGAGAGGCTTATGTTCAGCATAGGCCTCTCCTCTTCAGTTAAAAGCTGTGATAGAAAAAACATTGAAGTCAGTTTTCAACATTTGTGCAAATGATCCTTTATTAAGTCTGCTTGTGAATTTCTCGTGCGCGTTTTAATAGAACACGCGCCGGAAGTAAATTAAGAGTAACAAGCAACTTTTTCGAACCACTATTATCCAGTATTATCGCTTAAACAAAAGTTTGAAGAGGGTTTATTTTCATATTTCTACGGTTAAATAGCAGTGCTTGCACTGGTATATTTCGGTGTGGAGGATACAGATTGCCAGTATAATTACCTACAGGTTGTGAGGCATTCCATCTTAGACAGAGGTGGCAATGCATTAGTAGCCTTGTTTGTTTGTTTGTTTTTTTTTTTGCAATTGCAATTAAAATAAAAAATAAAAAATAAACCTTTATTATTTTCTCCCACAAATTGTACAATTGCATATTTTATCTTTTAAAAACATATATTTTTTATAAAAAAAAAAAACAAAGAGGTACATAAATTTGTGGGAGACGGGAGTCCACACTAGGATACCCTGTGCTATGGATCTCCCGGCTCCCCATTTAGAATGATCAACTAGATGTTTCTTTTTTTTTTTTATTATACGTATATAGCAGAGACTTTTTTCCGTTTGCGAGAGAGCATACGCGCAAGCAGTTAATCTTATTGTTTGTGTGTTTGTGTGTGTGTGTGTGTGTGTGTGTGTGTGTGTGTGTGTGTGTGTGTGTGTGTATGTGTGAGTGTATGTGTGTATGTGTGGGTTAACTCGTACGTGGTATGTTAAGATGCAATCTGCAGTAATTGTTCTGTTTTTTCGTAATCAAGTTTAAGCAGCCAATTTGAAATTTTCTTTTTACATTCAAATTTAGTTAGGTTAATGATACGGTGTAATTTGTTTGCTTTGTTATATAATCGACTACCTCTAAAACTGAAAAACTTTTGAGCAAAAAATGTTTTTACCGGAATAATTTCACAGACTTCATAATCTCTCCTCGTACCAGAGTTCCTTATATTATCCAACAAATCAATACAACTATGTTTTTTTAAGATTATTGATAATATGTAAATTTTTCGAACCGTTAACACATTGGCTTCTGCGTATAAGTTCGTAGTCGGATACGTCCTAGGTTTTTTCAAGGCAATTTTTAATATCATCCTTTGTACCTTTTCAACTTCCATCATTAATGTTTTACTAGAGCCTCCCCATACAGAAATGCCATAGGACAGGATAGATTTACCTAACGATTCATATACAGTTTTAATTAAATTCCAATTTGCGATATGTCTTAAGTTTTTAAATATGTAGATAAGCTTTCTAATTTTTTGAACTAAATAGTTTATATGTTCTTTGAAAGTTAGATTCTTGTCTATTATTATGCCGAGGTACTTTGTTATTTGTATTTTCAATATCAGGACATTTACAATTTGAAATAGAGGTCATATTACATGAATGTGCTATGATTTTAAATTTATTTGTAATACAGGTTGAATTTCGGATGGAAAACATTACATATTTGGTTTTATCGGTATTTAAAGTGAGACTATTTAGAGCAAGCCAGTGACACACTATATTGAAACCATCCTGTGCAATTTTGAAAACTTCTTCCCAAGAGTCACCGTAGAACGAGAGGGTTGTGTCGTCAGCATATGAGATTATTTTACAATTTGGGATGTTTAATTGACAAAGATCGTTTATGTAGCAAAGGAAGAGAGTTGGACCGAGAATACTTCCTTGTGGTACTCCATAATTGATTGGTCTTTCATCACTAAAAATCTCTCCTATCCTAACTCGTTGTGAGCGATTTTGTAGGTAATCTCTAAAAAGTTGTAATTGTACATTTCTAATACCCATTTTTTCAAGTTTCTCGATCAGTTTAGAAGATGAAATAGTGTCAAAAGCTTTTTGCAGATCAATAAAGATTGTGATACATTTTTTATTGGAATCTAATTTTTGCACAATAAATTCTGTAAAAATATGTATAGCGTCCGTAGTTGATTTACTTCTTCGAAAACCGAATTGACCATTTGAGAGAATTTCATTATCTTCTAAATATTTTATAAGTCTAGTGTTTATTATTCTTTCAAGGAGCTTAGACATAGACGGGAGTAACGATATTGGACGATAGTTAGTGATGATGTCACGCTTTCCGTTTTTAAAAACTGGTATAGTGATGGACCTTTTTAAAACTGTTGGAAAAATACCTTCTTCTAGACACCTATTAAAGCTATGATTAAGTAGGGGGATTATAAATTCTTTAAGACATTTTAAAATTTTTGGCGTAATACCATCCCAGCCAGCACCACAATCAGTCTTGAGATTAAGAATGAGACGTTCGAGTTCTTCTACACTTGTTTTAAGTAGGACAAAAGACTTACTTTTGACTGTTACAGGATTTACAGTGG
This sequence comes from Parnassius mnemosyne, assembly GCA_963668995.1. Classification (NCBI taxonomy): domain Eukaryota; kingdom Metazoa; phylum Arthropoda; class Insecta; order Lepidoptera; family Papilionidae; genus Parnassius; species Parnassius mnemosyne. Next base: position 27,790,072 of record CAVLGL010000083.1, read on the forward strand.
TAGGAAGAGGCGGAAGATCTATTTTAAGTTTATTTGACAAGTTAGAGCCTATATTTGCAAAAAAAGTGTTTATAAAGTTGACGGAACTAAGCGGGTTATTTTCAATCTTGAGAAGTTCAGCTGGTAGCTCTTTTGGTTTATTTAAGTTATTTATATTTTTAACAACATTCCAAATTTTTTTATTATCATTTCCAGCAGCTTTCAATTCATTTCGTTCATAATGATTCTTTTGTTTTTTTAATATATCATTACAAAAGTTTCTGTATCGCTTATAAGTACATTTTAAAATTTAATTTAGAGGATCATTATTTAATTTATAATGCATTCTATCTCTGGTTCTTATACATCTTAATAAACCAACAGTTATCCAGGGTTTTATTGTGATTTTGCTTCGGGGTATTCTAATTTTAATTGAATTATTAACAATTATTTTTTGTATGTATTCAATAATAAAGAGTATAGATTCATTTGGATTAAGTTCATTATTATATATCTCATTAAAATTTAGGTTTTTACAATCTTCATATAGGTTATCGAAATTTAATTTATTAATGAAATTATTTTTATTGTTAATATTTTGTTTTATGGATTTAATGCAGAAAAGAACCGGTTCGTGGTCAGTAATGGAAGTTAATAAAATAAAAGTATATGTGGGATATTTCGTCTTTAGAATTACATGGTCAAGGCAACTATTATCCCTAGTGGGATGATAATATGCCGGTATCATTCCATAGAAAGCCAGAACTTCTAGGTAATTGGATGACAGCGAATTAAGTTCAGCAATGTTAATATTTAAATCTCCCATCAAGAAAGTATTTTTAAAAGAAGATAGTTCAGTTAAAGTGTTTTGTAACGATAGAAGGAATTTATCCAGCGATAGGTAGCTAGGGGATCTATATATAGCAATTATAGCTGTCTCGTTATTAATTTTTATTAATAGGGAGTTCGCTTCAGATATATTAGGTTCCTCTACTTCAAATTTTAATTCTTTCTTTATCATAACGACAACACCTTCGTTTTGATTATTGTTCATCATAGTTTTAAAGGAGATGTATCCTGGGATAACCGGAAGGTTAATGACACAAGATAGCCAACATTCCGAAAGGATTAAAATATCACAGTCAAATTTCATCCTATGTAGTAGCACGATTAAGCTGTTAAAGTTTTTGTTTAAGCTTCGTATGTTTAACTGTAATATTTTTAAGTATAAGGATGGATGCAATACAAAATTTATACATGATTCAGGTTCGCAGATTTGAAGATCTGTTTGTTGGAAGTTGTCTAAATTATTTAAGTTATTTACGTCAGCGAAATTATAATAATAAGTAAATAATTTTGTTTTTCCGATAACAACATTTCAATTTGCAATACTATTGAGCTTATTTTACTTAACTGGGTAACGCCATTTTGTAAGATATTTAAAAAATGTTTGTGTGAAAAGTGTGAATGTGTTGGAATTGTGAAAAATAATGTAATGTGTAGATATATACTAATACTAATAGGTACTGTACATTGTATTAGGTTATACACATGAGAAATTATATACATCGGTCTAGCATTTAAATAAGAATAGTATATCGAATAAGGTAACCACAAGCATACCTATACATTGTATAATATTGCTTACAATTAAAAAAGTACTCCTAAATACTTGTAGGCCGTAAGTGTAACGTGTAAATAAATCCAAATGTGATTGAAAGATATTATATAGAAGCATGTCAACTTCTCCAAAATACAAATATTCGTAGAATTGAAAAACCGCTATACTTATAAAGTTGCATAAGGAAAAATAGCAGACATCTATGTTAATTCTCGTACTAATCATAGCAAAACATATTATAGAGTAACGCTGAACGTAATTCACAGCAAGCATTTTATCGTGAAACAAGACAAAACCTACTTTAAACATAATCTCACACAAGAGTATACATTTATATAAGGTGCAATAAAATATTAACAACTTTACATAGTATTTTATAGTAAGGACAGAAAGTACAGCAATTAAGAATACAAATGTTACAACGCCTGAGCCAAAAAATAACCTAAGTGTACCATTACTATGTAAAAGAATACGATAAAAACAAAATTTAAACAAATTAAACATCAAATTTAAGCAATACAAAAAACCTTTACGATATCACTCTCCGTATGAATTCGCTGTTTGCTCGACATCGTATCACGCCTTACAAATATATTGCCGTTTTTTGTCCATACATAACGCCAGTGGTTTCGCTGCGCTTCTTGTCTAACCTTATAGAAAAGTTGCTTGTTAGTGTACGTCAGACGTTCATTTAAATAAAAACGCACTGTATGAGCGTTAATGTTGAACCCGGACGTATCGGCTCCTCGTCGCACGAATTAAGATAATGAACCCAACTTCAATAAAAAATATATTTATTTATTTTGACAGAGTTACAGTAAGAAGTTTATTACTACAATATTCGATTTTAAATGATTACAATTGTCTATTTATACTTAAGTTATATGCTACAAAACTATTTACTAAGCTTATTTACTGCATACGTTTGACCCAGATGGGATTGCTGATGATGTGCGAACGAATGAGATTTGGCAGGGGTGCTCAGCCTTAACTCCTCCCCCCTCAAGAGAGAAATTATCCGAAGGTGGCTCAAGCGACTTCGGAGAATTTCGACAACATAATTTGAATTTAATTAAAATGCTACATACTATACAGATTACTATAATGAGATATAAACTTATGGTCCATACACTGATTTCACTTGTTACTAAGAATTTTGTATTTATTTCGTTATCACTGAATTTAGCACTATTTATTAGTTCTTTTATATCACTGAAGTCCACGTTTCTTAAATCTAACTGTTTTGCTTCTTTCTTGATGTCATCCTCTCGTACAGTTGGCATCTCGATTGTGGGAAGCTGAAGTTTGATATTCGCAAAGTACCTCGGAGCGTTGATGAATGTGTCTCCAACCTGTGTTCTGCATTCTTGATTAGGTATCATGATATATGTGCCTTGCACTTGGTATTTTTGTACATGTTCTGGACAGTGTTCAGTTATTATCAAGTCCTTAGTGGTATACAGTAACCAATAGTTCTTGAAGATCCTCTGGATTTTCAAATTCTCCAATCGTATATTATGTTGCTGGCAGCTACTGTGGTTGGTTTTCATCTGCATTATTTGCTCAATACATGTTTCAGCTGGATACTCTGCGAGACTTTCCTCTGGGCATAAGAACTTTTCATCGTCGATTTCTTCACAGGGACTCACCGCTGATCGGTATTTCAATCTTTTCACCAATAGGAAAGGATATGATGGGATTATGATATGGGTAACATCGGAATTAGATATTGGAATTGGTATTATTTTGTAGTATGTGTATATGTCTGGTTCAATTAATGGGATATCTAATACAAAAACTAAGTTATTCCTATTGACATACGATTTAACTACTATATTTCTTTCTAACTTAATTAAATTTTCCTTATTTGCTGGGTAAATCAATTTGGCATATTTTTCTATATTTATTAACATATTTAATAGTTCTGTTGAATTTATGATTGATTGATGTAAAGTATGTAATTTACTAAAAGCAATAGCTGTTTCTATTTCTTGTATTACATCTAAAATTGTTCGAAAATTGTTCGAAATTTGATATAAAGTATTTAATATTGTTACAACATTTTTAGAGACCTTTCCTTATGAAGTATAGAATCTATTTCCTGATTTTGTAAACGATTGACATTCGAATTTATGTCTTCCGACGCATTAACAAGCTTGTTAAATGCTTGTTGTAGCAAAGTGACTCGGTGTTCAACCAAATGTTCTCTATTATTCACCTGACTTATTTGTGAGTCGAAGTGCCTAGCGTCTTCTTTGTCTAAGTTACCTGAGATAACTTTAACTAAGGAACCTAAAGGACTAAATATGGCTCGTTTACTTATTTTAGATATAGGTAAAATCTGATGTATTTTATTATTTGTTAAATCTATGGATGTTTCTATTTGCTTAATTAACCCCCTAAATTCATCTCCAACTTCACTATTATTACTAATAATCTTACTTACGCAATTATACTGTTCAGTATTAATATCTATTTGTTCAACTACCAACTTTAAATCTAATGTTTTCAAAATGGTCCACGAGTTATTCCTGATCACTGCCATCCCAACTTTCAGAGGAGCTATCCCCGGATTGGTGTTCAGGTTCTGTAGATCTAGGCCGTTGGACAGTTTTGCCAATGCCAGAAGTACTAGCCACGACCTGTGGAGGACGTTTAATATTTTTTATAGCTACTCTAGTTTGTCTCTTATTAAGTTTAACGGGTATTATATTATGATCCGGTTTCCCTATGACTTTGGCTTTTTCAAAACGTGGCTTATCTTTTGCTTTTCTTGTCCTAGTAGTTTTCATAAAAATATCGTCCCCTTCTTTAATTTCTGGGACTTCCTCACCTCCTCTTTTTTCTCTAACCTTAATCTTATCTGTCTGTAATTTCTCGGCTACATATTCATAAAGAACTTTAAGACGTTTTCTATGATCTTGTAAGAGCTTTTGCATCAAATTACGTTCTCTATCTATATCGAAGACGGTACCTGAATCGGTGGTACCGAAAACAATTTCAAATGGTGTAAAGGTTGTTGCGGAATGAATACTATTATTATAAGCCATTATCGCATATGTCATCACAGAGTTTTACTTCTAAAACATTCTCCTTGAACAGTCGGAAGTCATTCAATGAATGGGCGACAGTAGGAGTCCATAAGAGCAGGCATAGGTTATATGATCTTTACCATGAAAGGTCATATAATCATAGCGTCGAATTTAGGGAATATGTAAAAAAATATTCAAAAATATTTAAAAGAGTGTGCTCCATAGCCAAGTCTTTGCATTTGAGCAACAAAATTAAGACGGCTTCCAATAAAATTAAAATGACATGGAGTATAATTAATAGCGAAACTGGTAAGATCAACTCTCGCAATTCAAATTACCAGTTAAGTGTTAACAACAAATTAACTGTATCAGATCAGGACGTAGCAATGGTTTTTGAGAAATATTTTACTGATATTCCGATCTTGACCACTAAGTCACTAAATTCTTCTCCTGCCGTCGCCGAATCATTACTTAAACATAATGTAAATGTGTGTACAAAGAATTTTACATTTCATAAAGTGACATCAAAAGATATTGTAAAATATTTTAAAACTATTGATGTTAAGAAAACTGCGGATCTGTGGGGGATTTCCGTTAAAGTTATTGCGTCTATAATAGATACAATCGCGCCTCATTTAGCTATTATTTTTAATACTAGTATCGAATCTGGTGTGTTTCCTGATTTAATGAAGCATAGTAAAGTAATACCTTTATTTAAATCTGGTAGTACATTAGACCCCGCCAATTTTAGACCTATTTCTGTACTACCAACACTTAGTAAGATTTTTGAAAAAATTGTTCTTGATCAAATGTTAAATTTTTTTAATATAAATAATTTACTTCATAAAAATCAATTTGGTTTCACAAGGGGTCGCTCGACAACTGATGCCGGTGTTGAGCTGATTAAATATATCTTTAATGCATGGGAGAATTCACAGGATGCTTTGGGTATATTTTGTGACCTATCCAAGGCCTTCGATTGTGTTCACCATGAAACATTAATCAGGAAACTTCTACACTACGGTGTAAGAAGTGATGCCCTTAAATTAATTATTTCATATTTAAGTAAGAGAACGCAAAAAGTTGTCATTAACAATATGAGCTCTTCCGGATCGATGGTACAAATGGGCGTGCCTCAAGGCTCAATTCTCGGCCCCTTTCTGTTTCTTGTATACATTAATGACTTACCTTACATAGTAGGGGATAACCATGATATAGTATTATTTGCAGATGACACTTCTTTAATTTTCAAATTAAGTCGACAGTTACTAAAATATGACGAAGTAAATAATGCTATATCTAAATTAGTAAATTGGTTCGATGTTAATAATTTGCATTTAAATGGCACTAAAATAAAATGTATGAAATTCGTGACTCCAAATGTCAAACAATTAAATACTAATGTAATTTTAAATGGGGAGAAACTGAGTCTTGTAGATACCACCATTTTTCTTGGAATCACACTAGACGCGAAGCTTCAATGGAGCCCCCATATATCAAAACTAGCAAGCAGACTTAGTTCTGCAGCATATGCTGTAAAAAAGATTAGAAGTCTAACCAGTGTTGAAACAGCTAGACTAGTTTACTTCAGCTACTTCCATAGCATAATGTCGTATGGTATTTTGCTATGGGGACACGCAGCTGACACAGAAATTATATTTGTTTTGCAGAAGAGGGCCATAAGAGCAATTTATGATTTAAAGCCTAAAGAGTCGCTGCGACAAAAATTTAAGGAAATTAATATATTAACTTTGGCCTCTCAATACATTTATGAAAATTTAATGTACGTACACAAAAATAAAAGTAGTTTTATAAAAATAAGTGATATTCATTCTGTAAATACTAGGAACAGACACAAGCTAGTAGTACCAGTTACTCGACTCCATCGAGTCAGTAATTCATTCTTGGGGCGATGTATACGCTTTTACAACAAAATTCCAGAAAATATACAAAGTTTGGCCTGTTCAAAGTTCAAAAACTTTATTAAACTAAGTTTGTATAAAAAGGGTTATTATAATATTAAGGAATTTATGGATGATAATAACCCCTGGAAATGAGGTGATCGCTACCAAGCTATTTCTAATTTGTTGTGTTGTTAATTTGTGTAACATCATGATTGTAAGCTGTTATTTAAAAAAAAAAGTCCCGCTGGGTTTCTTGCTGGTTCTTCCCAGGACAGAGGTTTTTTCCGAACCAGTGGTAATCAAACAAAAGAATGACTTTCAATAAGTATTATTTATAATCTATATTGAATAAAAAAGTTTCTGTTTCTGTTTCTGTTTCTGTTTCTGTTTCAGAGCAGGCATCAAGATTTGTCTTATCGTACTTAGCTAATCTATATGTTTCGTTAATGGTGGAGTGGAATCTTTCAACTATTGCCATGGAACTAGGGTTATTTGGTGTTCCTATGTGGAGCTCTATTTTATAAAGATTTAGAAGTTCTTTTATTAATTCGTTATTAAATTCTGTACCTGAGTCGCTATTTATTTTCTGTGGTAAACCATACATACTAAAGTATTTAATTAAGGCTCTTACAACTTCAGGGGTACTGCGATTTGGGATGTTTATCGCTTGCCCTAACTTACTGAAAGCATCAACAATTGTCAAATAATATTTACTTTCTATGAATAGCAGATCTATGAAAACTTCTTGGAACGGTGTGCTTTGACTCTGTGTTAATTGAATATGAGGTTTTATAGGTTTCCATTCATATTTCATCTTTTTGCATTGTTGGCAAGAATTTATTATAGCTGTTATTGTTTCTTTCATATTTTGCCACCAATAATGCCGTTTTAATTTATTAAATGTTTCTTGGATCCCCCTATGACAAGTTTTACCCTCGTGATATTTTATCACTATCTCTCGTTGGTCCTGCTCGGAATCGGTTAAGTTAATAATTCTTTCCGTACATTTAACAAGTTTGCAAGCTCCTTTCTTATATAATTGAATTAATACGTTTGAAAAATTTATCCTAAAAGCTGGGTCTTCGGAATAGATGAAATATTTGTTTTTAAAGTCTACATATTCTTTCAGAAAGTCTTTAACTAATGTTTCATTATTTATTGGCATATGAACTTCTAAAATACGCTGCTTTTTGTTAGACATGTCCTTGACCGAAAATTTATCAGAGAACCACGAATAAACTAGTATTTGACGCGGTTTTGAGTCTATTGCTTCGTTTAAAATCGGAATGCCTTCGTGTTCCCTATTAGATACGGAGTTCGCTGTAACACCATCGTCTGAGATTTCCATCAATTCATGTTGTTTTTCACTTTCCGTATCTGAGATTGACACAACTGGTCCCGTCGAGGCTAATATGTGAAAATTCTCAATTCCAGTCAATTCCGAATTATTATACTGATTTGATTCAATACATTGTTGCGAATTGCAAGGTTGATTTATTTCGCTATTGGTATAGTTTATTCTGCTTGAGTTAGCAGTTCGCATTGTTACATCGGTGTTCGAACTCGATGCCACAGGTGGCGATTGATATTGCGTTAAACGCTGAGTATGCGCAGGGGCATTGTCCGCGAAATACTGACTACGCTGTATCGGGCCCGGCGCCGGCGGTACTGGTGACCTAGTGGTCGATTGTTGTTGATAATTATTGCGATGGCTATTGTTACGATTGTTATTTTGCCTAAATTGGAATGAATTATTTGACCAGTTAAAAGAGCGATTATTATTAACGTAGGGTGACAAATTATTTTGATTATTAAATGTATTTGCACTAGATTGCTCCGTATGGGAAACATTTCTAGGTGAATAAGTGTAGTTATTGTTAGGACTCGGCCTAAAGTTTGTTCGATTAGACCGTGAATTTTTACTTTCATAAACTGACTGAAAGTTTTGTTCTTCTAAGACAATTTTCAAAGCGTCTTCTAGAGTAGTCACGTTCCGTAATCTCACAAGTCTAACTAGATATGCCGGTAAATTATAAAGAAACGCATTTAATGAACTATGGTTATAAATAGATTGTTTCGCTAGACGTAAGTTCGGATCGTCAATCGTTTCGCTAATCTTAGAAAATAAGACACTTCTCAAATGTTGTATCCTGTGACAAAATTCCTGGTAATTTTCATTACGGTTTAATTTTAAGGATTCGAGTTCTAAAGCCAAACATTCCTCGGATCTCGGGTCACCAAAATGTTGGCTTAGTAATGTTTTTAATTCGTCCCAATTATTAATATGATCCCGTTCTCCAACTAGGTTCGCAGCTTCCCCGGATAACCTACTTGTAATAACGTGGAATAAATATTCGTTTTGTAACTGGCTTCCTCGGAATGAATGGAGTATATACTCGCATTTTTTTATAAAGAGTGGTAAAAGTCTAGTATCACCATCGAAATTAGGGATAATTTTAACCATTTCCATAGGAACTCTCACAAAATTTTCCATTTTTCTTTCTTTACAGAATACACTACCAATAAAAAAAATAAAAAAAAATACTCTTCGGTTATTATTAAGTGAATTTATAAGGAAATTAAATGAAATAATTTAAATTCCTCAATTACTTAACTAATTAGAATAATTAACTAAGTGTGAATTTATCTAGTAATTAGGCGTAATTAATCCCACAAAACCAGAATATAAACACACACAAAATAGGAGAATAAGAAGGGTAGGAAAATACAGATTGGTGAAGAAGATCTACTCACAGTGCTGCAGTTTTCCCCATGCTCCTTCTGGAATATTGGTGCTCCGTCCTTGAAGTTGGTCTGTTCCTTAATAAATTTGTTTGTTCCTTTTTTCCCGATTAAAACGTTGAGACGTACGACCGATTTTTCTGCGAAAACTTTTATTCGCCACGAATAATACTTGGTCTTACGGGTCCCTACCGACTGCGCCAATTAAGATAATGAACCCAACTTCAATAAAAAATATATTTATTTATTTTGACAGAGTTACAGTAAGAAGTTTATTACTACAATATTCGATTTTAAATGATTACAATTGTCTATTTATACTTAAGTTATATGCTACAAAACTATTTACTAAGCTTATTTACTGCATACGTTTGACCCAGATGGGATTGCTGATGATGTGCGAACGAATGAGATTTGGCAGGGGTGCTCAGCCTTAACTCACGCGAGCGGCACGCAACAGTTGGTCGCGAATAGCACGCCGCGCTAAGCGAATGATGATAGGTCTCGGACGCGGCGGTTCAGTGGCTGTACTCACACGATCACGACGCATACCAGATCTCTCTACACTAACCACATCACGTTCATCCAGTTCAATGCCTAATTTTTGTGCGACGAGAGAAAATAGATGCATCGGGTTTTCTCCATTTTGTTCAGGCACGCCCGTGAGCTCCAGGTCATTTAAAAGAGCAACTTGATCTTTGTAATTTAGGTCACGCTTTAGTTGAGCTACAGTTTCAACCAACTCACTTGCAGGTGCAACCTTTTTTTCATCCTTCGCTTGAAGTTCTAAGCAGGTCACGCGGTTTTCAACGCTGTCTAATCTTGAGTTAAACTCCGACATAGTGGCATTCAGTTTCCCAACTTCCTGGCGAAAATTAACCATTTCTCTCGAAAGGGTTTGCAATTCTGTTCGTAAAAGCCTAATTTCCTGCGCTAATAATCCTTCGTTAGAACCCTCCACCCTTGCATCCATAAATGTTTCAGATATCACCTCTGTTTCCGCATGTGCTGGACTTTGCCGCGGCGACTCCCGAACATGAGGCCTTAGGTTTACAGGTCATGCACATCCACTTTACACTAATTTTCGTGTCCGGGTTAACGTTTACACAATGGCGATGGTATGCTGATGGACACTTTGAACATTTAACACAATCTGTTTGAGAAAGGAACTTCCCGCAGAGACCACATTTATTTGCCATGTTTAATTTAATTATACAAAATGATCCCGTATAGTAAACTTCGCCAAACTGCGCTAACTACACAATATAATATTTATAGCGACGCTTGAGTTAAGAATACATAAATGTAAAACATTTTACTTGTTGCGGGTAGATATAATTGCGGATTGGAAAAGTTGATTATGTTACGATAGACTTTAATGATATTTTAATCACACTGACTCAGTAATAAATGTAAATAAACACTAGTATCACTTTTTGGTGCTATCTTAAATAGGAATATACTGTTTGTATGTACAAGAACCACGTTTAATTATTTTATTAGCTCAAATAATCACGACGTGTATGCACTACCCGCCATGTCTCGATAGGGCCCCAGCGGTAATCAGAGGATCGGAGAAATCTTGTATAAACACTAAATAGTCATATTATCGCCAACTACGTGTAAGATTCCGAATTACCCTATCAAGTAAGAGAATATCTCTACCCTACGCGGTCACCTGTGCTCAAATGTGTATTTTTTCCCTAAAATATACACAAGGTTACTTTTCAAAGAGTATTCGAATTTTATATTTAAGTTTAAATATATAAATAATGATATACCGTTATTGTAGTTTTTGAAAATATGAGTAAATAAATACGAGGAATGATCCCAAATGAATTGTGATTTATGAGCAATAACATCGACAGATAAAGTAAATACCTATACTATGTACTGATTACATCAAATAATATTATAGACACAAACAAATGAGCAATAACACCTACCCATAATAGGTAGGTGTAATTGCTCATTTGTATGGTAGGAAGGTAATGTAGGAATTAATTGTAGGTTATTTTCTACTTTTAGGTTATATGCTATTTTTAAGTATATCTTTTTTGTCCCACTTTTTTAGACTTCTACTTCCCATTTGCTTTTTTGTTAGTTTTGTCACGATCTACAAATATTAATAAGTTTCCACTATGAACGCTACTTCTATCAGTGGGTCCGAAAATACATGAATTCTCGCCATCTTCCTTTTATTGTAATATGTCCAAAATGAATTCTGAATGAGTCATTCATTACGTCCTACATACCTATTTAAAAGGGCAGGGTAACATTCGCCAGGCCTGCTAGTAACTTATAAGTGTTTAGATATTTTATATTATATTTTTATAGGATAGCGTGACGAACGGGCACACAGTCTACCTGATGGTAAGTGGTTGCCGTGGCCCATAGACATCTACATTTATCCTCAATAAAGAATCAAAAGCAGATGCGTCGTCACCCGTGAGGACATTCGTGCCACAACTATACTGCTAATATAGCTGCAGCATGGCTCTTTAGTTTAAAAATGTGCATCGAGTCCAAGAAAGAAAAATGCTGAAGCTGTTTGCCCAAGATCCTGTTCCTGGATGCGGCAGGAGCTCTTGGGTGATGTATATAATAAATTAATGTAATCGAATTCCCAAAATAAAAATCTTGACTTTAATTGTATTAATTGCGTATAATTCAAGAAGTAAAGGATGAAAGATTTCAATATTTAAAGATAATTACAAATGTATATAAAAGGTGTGTAGCCGGTGGAAGGAAAAGGGGAGATCTCCCGCCGGGCAAGGTGTTCTTCCCGGGGAGCGGCCAACGCTCCGAGTGGTAGTTCGGAGCTATTCTGTATATACTGCTTTAATTTCGTAACTTTGTTAGCGCATTTAAGCTGCGATATGTTTCGCTTGTGGCGCGACGAAAGCGCCACCACATCACCACTCTGCTCAGACTTGAGGTCGATAGTGAAGTCTAGATGTCGACGAATTTGCAAGTGCCAGGGAATTGCCTTGTAATTCTGCGGTGAGTCGAGAAGAAGGCAAGTAATCTGCGAGAGTGCCGTGAAGCAGAGGCGAGCAGTGAGGCTCAGAGGCGGGCAGTGAGGCTCAGAGCCGTGCCGAACACTGTAGCGCAGAGAGTAGCTTGAAGGAACAGGAAGCATTATTATTCCAGTGCTGTGATGAACCTTTATAAAGCGAGATGGCTTGCACAATGTGAAGACTGCAGACAATATCTGCTCGGAAGCGAATGAATGGGGTACTTGACGACGATGACGAAGTTTTTGAAGTTGTAGTTTCTGAAGGTTGTTGGTTGCGTGTTCAAATCACGTCGGGGTCACCACTGTAGCCGGTGGAAGGAAAAGGGGAGATCTCCCGCCGGGCAAGGTGTTCTGCCCGGGGAGCGGCCAACGCTCCTAGTGGTAGTTCGGAGCTATTCTATATATACTGCTTTAATTTCGGAACTTTGTTAGCGCGATTTGAGCTTCGATATGTTTCGCTTGCGACGACAGCGCTGCCACAGGTGAACAACTGTGTTGAGTTAAACTATGCTATCGTGTCTTGAAGAAATCTCGAACCGTTATTTTAATTCGTATTTTTTGATTGTACCGGGCTATTTGTCTATTGTTGCGTTTCGATTTACGTTATAACGCAACAGAAGCTGAAGGAGAAAGAAGTCAGCTTTGTACGTGGTAGAGCCACGCTGTAGCTATAATGGTTGTAGCACGAATGGGTCGGTTCGACCGGAGCAGGACCACGCCCTCACAGAACACCAGCGCGAAATAGCAGCTTAATACTGCTGTGTTTCGTATGGTGAGTGTAAAGAACCGGAGACCCTATTTACTGAAAATCAGGTATTCCACCTTAGTCCTCAGGGATGACAACGCATCTGCATTTTGATTGAGTGCTCGTTTGTCATCCCGTACTGTAAAAAAAAAGAAAAAAAAGGATCATGCTCTCACATAATACCAGCGTTGTTGTATTTGTTTCAAGCTGCTTTTTCGTATGGTAACTGTAGAGAACCGGAGTCTCTTTTTATTGGAAACGAGACATTTCATCTTATTCCCACCAAATATCTTCATTTTTATTTTTATTCGAGTATAAATTTAGATGTCTATGAGCCACAGTATCCAATTACCATCTGATGGCCTGTGTACTCGTTTGTCACCTTTACTCTATATAAAAAGAGCTTATCGAGCGATATTTTATCGGTAAGAAAGGTAACAAAGCTATAAATTCACACCGATGTGGGCGTACAAAATTAATCACCCACGTCTAGTTGCGGGTATCTTTTTCTCTTTGCGGCGGAACAAATGATTTTAAATTTCTTTTATTTAATTCTATACTTGTACCACTTTTAATCAAAGATAACAGCACTTTTTTTTCTTTAATTAAACAAGTTGTCAATACAAAACTTTTTCCACTTTGCTTCTTTCTTTAAAGGAAATTTTTGCATTTCTTGGTAAAGCGCTATGTTACCAGTTCAAGACTGTAATTCCATGCAAAGTAAGGGAATAATTAATCTATGTCTCTGCTAATGATTTTTTATTGCATACCTTAAACGAAAGCGCAAGGTATGTTCTACTATCGCCTAAAAATTAAGATTCCAACGTTTTGTCGAATAAAATCGTATCTAGCAATCATATTATACATATAAATGATATAAAAAGCACATTGTTAGAAAGATAAATGATTGTTGAACTTATTAATATTTTTTAATCAATTAATTGCTATTTTTAAATAAAAAAGGGGTTTTAGTGGCTTATGGCTTATTATGGATTTATCATGTCCCCAAGGCTTGTAAACACGATATCTTTTGAAAATATCAATTGTTTAACTCAATCTATTTTTTAATCTCTTCATCTATCATGTGGAAACCCACTGAATATAAATAGCAGTGTAATTTTGTTTTGTTAAGCTATAATTAATTTTTTTCGGCTCCAAAATGGCAAAATTTTCGCTGATTTGCTAGTGTTGTATGTAAATTATTTCTGTAAATGGGGAGCTAAAGCCACAGAGTAGTTTAGTAATTTAGTTCGGCTTCAGTCGCCGTCGTGAGTGGATATTGTTTCGGTTGTTTGCAGCGGCTCAAAAAGATCGCTGTACAAGTACACAATATTCGAATAACCAAATTGCTTAAATACATGATTATAATAATAATAAGAGATTTTTTTTATTACAATATTTTAAAAGCCCAGAATAAATAATAGTAGTACGTACTAAAAGTAAGTAGTATAAATTTTTTTGTCATGGGTGACATTTTCATAGTTTTGAAACCGATAGGGTTGTCGAAATGTAAATCCAAGATGGAGGCTGCAATAGGTATCAATTTTTTCATCATGGGTGTCATTTTCATAGTTTTCGAGGGTGTTGCAGCCGATAGTGCTGTCGAAATATAAATCCAAGATGGCGGCTACAATAGATATCAATTTTTTCATCATGGGTGTCATTTTCATGGTTTTCGAGGGTGCTGATGCCGATAGTGCTGTCGAAATGTAAATCCAAGGTGGCGGCTGCAATAGATATCAATTTTTTCATCTTGGGTATCATTTTCAAGGTTTTCGAGTGTGTTGAAGCCGATAGTGCTGTCGAAATGTAAATCCAAGGTGGCGGCTGCAATGGGTATCAATTTTTTCATCATGGGTGTCATTTTCATGGATTTCGAGGGTGTTGAAGCCGATAGTGCTGTCGAAATGTATTTAAACTACTTTAAAAATTGCGTATAATCATGTTATACGTAATTTTTTTAATGCGCTTAAGCTATGCCCAATGGGATTTACCAATATATTTCTTCCTTCTTCTTTATTAAGCAGTATTGCAACGTGGAAGAATAGTGGCCAGGTATGCAGTCCCGAATCGCACATCTTATGACAAAACAATCTATAAACCTAAATAAAATAGAATTGTCTGTCTGTAATATTGAAATAACAAGCTTCTATTACGCTTATAAGGGTTACTCGCATGCTATTAAAACCAAAATAACCATTTTTTAAATATTTGTTCGTCTGTCGGTCTGTCTTTCCGGGCTGATCTTCGGAATGGCCGATTGTACTAAACCTCCACGAACAGGCAGAGAGCAATCAATTCCAGGCGTGATCTAGGCTTTTTTGACCGACGTGACTGTAAAGATACATCTACATCTACGGCTACATCTTCCCGATAACAACTCAAAATTATAAAAAATCGACGTTGCAAAGCGCTCCCAAACGTGGCAACTATGGCAAATATCTGACCTTGGTATTCCATGTGGAGGTTTTTATTCAGCAGGAGGCTTTTGACAGATTGTAATGAACGAAATTAATTATTTATCATATTAATAACTAGCGATCCGCCCCAGCTTCGCCTAGGTAGGATTAATTATTAGGGCGTTATTTAGATTTACGATTTTTTAAAGAAAACTCCAGGTGTCATGAACATTTTTTTGCAATGCTCTCTATCTTTTCATGAAGTTTCATTACAATCGGTTCAGCCATTCAGAAGATTAGCCCGAATAGACAGAAAAAATTAAAAAAATGGCTTTTCATGTCTTAATGGCTTGCAAATAACCCCCGACTTAGATCAGCTCAATTAAAAGCTAACTACTTTTTGATATTACAGACAGCCATTTCAACTTTATTTATATTTATGAACCATTTTACTGGAAAAGAGGTACTCCATCTTAGTCCTCACGGGTGACAACGCATTTGCATTTTGATTCGCAAACGATGATAAATGTAAATGTCTATGGGCCACAGCAACCACCTACCACCGGGTGGACTGTGTGCTCGTTTGTCACCCTATCCTACATAAAAAAATTATGAATAAATTTTTCTAGGGGTAGGACTCATTTTCCGCCTGAGAGTCCGTCTGGATAACACCCTCATATCCATTTCTGTTGCCAAATAACAGTGCTTGCACTGTTGTGTTCAGTTATATAGAGTCCGTATGATTACAGTATGTGAGGCATTCCATCTAAGTCCTTAGAGGTGACAACTTAAATTTATTTATATTATACAACTTATATTATATTTACTTTGTTTGAAGTTGACCGCAGGTCTCGTTAGACTGCAATAGTCACTTACTATCATGTAGACTGTTAATTTGTTTGTCATTTAAGTCTTATAAAAAACAAAAATTATTAAATAATAATCGCAGTGAAATACAAGAAGAATAGCAAAAAAATAAAACACCAACGAATATACTTAGTTATAGTTAAAGCTTTAGAAACTAAAAGCCTGGTTATGTTTAAAAAACTAAATTATGTATCTTATTTCGATTACAGTACATTGAATAATAAGTACATATATATATATATATATAAATAAATAAAATTGAAGTGTCTGTTTGTTATGTCAAAATAACAGCTGTTTACTAAATGCATATGAAAGTATATACGGTACTTATATAACAAAAAATACATTTTTAAATTTTTTGTCTGTCTGTCTATCTGTCGGTCTGTCTGTTTATTCTGGCTAATCTCCGAAACGGCTGGACCGATATCAACGGGACTTTCACTGGCAGATAGCTGATTTCATAAGGAGTAATTTAGGCTACATGTATTTTAGAAAAAGAATAGGGTTCTGAGCAACATAATTAAACCCCTAAATTACACGCGGGCGAAGTCGCGGGGTACAGCTAGTACTAAATAAGACCTTCATTCTATTTTATTACACACTCTCGTTTACTTTGCTGCAAGTAAATATTATAGCACACCAAAACACAGTCCTTCAAAGGTGAAAAGGGTAACAAGCTATAAATCCAACCGGATGAAAGCACAAAATTAATCGCCGACGCTTTGTTGCGGTTCCTGGTATTCCCGGGTGTATTATTGGAATATATCTACAATGCACTCTTCATTTTGTATAACGCTACGAAATGAATTGTAAATTTTAAAATACAGAACTTATTTGCTGTATCCATCATGAGGTGAACCACCATTTCGTCTCATGTGATGTGCCTCACAGCAGGCTAAAAGGAAATTCCTGATACTCGCACTTCCGTGGACAACATGGACTGTACCGTCGACCTCCGGTATGAGCAGGGGGATGATGTAGCGCTGTGAATAAACAACAATCCTGTATAAAACAATCCGCACTGCACACGTAACATTGGTCGCTCCTCAGGTTGAACACCCTGCCCGGTTGGAATTCTCCTATTTCTTACCAACGGCCGAAACAATTTAGCCGTTATTAAAACTTAAAATTAATGTCACTTTAAAATTAAATGTATTGAAGCACTGTATTGTAGCGTTTAATTTTTGGAAATATTCTATAAAAAATTCTAAAAATAAAATTTACTTATGACTTAAGGTAATAAAAACCGTTTATTATATCTTTTTCCTTTAAAAAATATTCCAAGGTATTTTAGATAAAATATAGCCTAGATTACACCTGGTATTGCTCGTCATTCCGAAGATTAGCCCAGACAGACCGACAGACAGACAAAAAATTAAAAATAGTGATTTATCTTTTAATAGCCTGTAAGTAACCCCCTAAGCTTAATAGAAACTAGTTCTTTCAGTATTACAGATATACACTTCAATTTTATTTATATGTATAGATTGCCCTACCGTAAGTTGTGCGATTCGGGATTGCATTCCTGGCCACTATTCTTCCAGCTTGCAATGCTGTTGAATAAAGAAGAGGGAAGAAATAAATCAGTTGCAGGGACATAGATTAATTATTCCCTTAATTTGCATGGAATTACAGTCTTCCACTGGTAACAAAGCACTTTACAAAGAAATGCAAAAATTTCCTTTAAAGATTAGGAGTAAAGTGGAAAAAGTTTTGTATGTATTGACAACTTCTAAAATTAAAGAAAATAACCAGCAAAGTGTGAGTCGGACTAAAAGTAGAAAATAACCTAAAATTATTATTCAAAAATACCTATTATGGGTAGGTGTGGTTGCATGTGTTTATAATAATACTAGCTTTTTGTCCGAGACTTCGCTCGCATGCGCTTGAATTTAGAAACATTAAATACTTTTAGACATAGATGATTTTTAACATGCTACAGAAACACGAATATATACATATGTCTAGAAACGACTTCTATTTTTATATCGGGCGTGTCTTCCGATGTATCCATAAGAAAGGTAAATAGTCTTGAAATCAAAATGTATTATTATTATTTACATTTTACTCTTTACGTTTATTTTATATTATATATTTTCAAAGTTAAATTAGTTTTAACAAAGTAATATAATGTTTATTTGAGACATTTTATTCATATTATTGGTCCTATTCAATATTGATTGGCACCATAAAATAGATGTAGATATTTCTTTACTTGGAGTAGACTTGAAAATTTCATAAATACAGTTCTATAATAATGAATAACTACACATGGATTAAAACTAACGTTACGGGTTTTTTTACGCATCTTGGATATAAGTTCCGAGTAAAAGAACATATTATCGTTGATGTGAAGCATCGAAGCTCCGGGAAGTCTAAAGTATGTCAACATATTTAGTATCAACCCAACCATTATATCGGATCTGATAGAACAACAAATCCTTGCAATACAACACTGAATCCTACCAATGATGATTCGCGAGGTTATTATATTATATTATATGTAATATGGAAGATGGCTGAGTGCTACCATCTGCTAAGGACCCCTTAATTAATAAAATAAATTGGTGGTACTACTGCATTTATTCTATTCTATTTTAACGATGACATCAGGTCGGCAAACACATCAGTTCTCCAGCCCCTCCCGTAGCCATGGGTTCTGTAAAGTGCCCAAAACATCGGGAATTTGAAAAGTTAAAATTAAACGCGATAAAATCCTTAAACTTAGTTTTATTCCTTATAAATTTTCCATCACCTCATATCGTCCTGTCGTAAGAGACAACATAGGGAAACAAACTGCAGATGGGATGGGCTGCATCGTCTTCTTGACAACAGATCAAAATAATAATAGCTGCGGTTGCCAACCCGCCTACCAAGCGTGGCAACTATAGTAAATACCCAGTTACTTGACAATTTATGGAGAAGGCCTATGTTTATTTCAGTGGGCTTTTGATAGGCTGACGATAATGAGTTCTACTCATCTTTGCAAGCCTTAATATTTACCGCAGAGTGAAAACAAAAAGTAACATACCCGAAAACACGAATGAAAGAAAAACTGCATATATTGCCCCATGAAAAGTATTAAAGTAGCAGCTTACATACATCATATATGTTACTACTGGGCACAAGCCGCAGTTTTTGGCCAAAAAAGTGTTCGCTGCGCTGATTCCAACGCGGGATGAATTTAATGTAAATGATTCAATTATTTACATCGTATATTCAGTAGCATTGTATTATTTCATTTTATCAATGACTTGCCATTTTAGTTTATTTAGAAGTAAGTAGGTGGCGCTAATATTAGATGAAATAATGAAAGCCAAAATTATACCATCTAGTAATATCAGCAATAGAAGCGAACATTTATTTATTATATCAATAAGGAATAAAGTGATGTCAATTCTCTTAAAAGTTTTGTTTCTGTTAAAAAATACGCAATCAGCGCCGCTAGCGGTGAGAAACGATTTAATGATATCGTCATATGACCATATTATGAAATAGCAACGTTGTGTTTAGTTATTAATATCTTTAAACGATTTCTATTCATTGATTTGGTCAAGCTATATCATGACATGGTCAACAAATAGTGTTAAATATCATGAAATGACCACACCATTTCACGAAATGATAGACGGCCATGACATACATAAAACTCTCTTTAATAATACTATAATGATAATGAAAATTTTGCAAAAATTACAGACAGACCAGTTTTAATCACTTTACATATAATATATTGGTAATTAAAATAAATACCTTAACAATTTTCATATTTTTGAAAGACGTCACTATTATCTATTGAAATTATTACACTTTTAAAATAAAATAACAAAAATACTAAAAAATAAACGTTAAATTTTGTAATAGTTTTAAAAATCTAATCATTTAATCATATAAATGTAAGTTATTTATATTATTTCATCTATTAGTAACTGAAAGCAAAATATACTACTTTTTCCATTTGAAGAGAGATGGCGCTGTTTTGAATACCAGATCGGTGCACTTTCAAATTATTTTACCAAGATTATAACTATATTTTAAACTTTATTTACAAATTTCGTTTTTATTTGAAAAACACCCGTCATCCCGCCTATAACTAATATGTAATAGAAAATTAACATCTAAAGGAAATAGAACACGTAACCTTCCTTCCGTAGTTCCGTAATCGGATAAAAAGTAGCCTCTAAGTTGCCCCGGGGTATTCACTACCTATATACAAAATTTCATGTAAATCGGTTCAGTAGTTTTTGCGTGAATCCGGAATACACAGACAGACAGACAGAGAGACAAAAATTCTAAAATCCACTCATTTGGTTTCTGAACCCTTTATTTAGTCCCCTGGACTTGTTTCTTTAAGAAAATATTAGAATTACAGACTTTTCTACAGATTTATTATATGTATAGATCTGTTTATAATATATAGACGTCGGTCGAAACCCGTCTGTAACCAGCGTGGGACGGCCAAAATAAACTCGAGTACAACTCTGCGTGCTGTGGAGCTAACTATACAGTTCTACATCTCCCGTTTGGACAAAAGTACGTCAGGAGAAGACGTCCTGCGTTTCGTGGAAGAACGAAGCCGATGCCGCATTGAGGATCCAATCTCTTTACATTTGCAGGGTCTAGAGTCTAATAGGTCAACGAACTTCAAATCCTACGTACTCCAGGTTCCTGCAAAACACAAAGAGACATTCCTCGCTCCCGATTTCTGGCCCTCTGGGGTAGTGTTTCGCCGATACAGGGATGCGCCAAAGAAAAAAGTTCCCTAAATAGTGTTAAGTTATGTCTATATTTTATATATATTTTTAGGTTAAGGTATATATTGCTACGGGCCAATGTTCTTAATTTTTAAGTCCTTGATGCCTGAAATAAAGTTATTGTATTGTATTGTATTGTAAAATGCAGATGCATCGTCACCCGTGAAAACTAAGATGGAATGCCTCTTTTCCAGTAAAATGGGCATCCGGTTCTCTACACTCACCATACGTAGCACAGCAGTGTTAAGCTGCCATTTTACGCTGGAATTCTGTGAGAGCGTGGTCCTTCTCTGGTCGAGTCGATCCATTCGTGCTACAACTATACTACTAATATAGCTGCAGCATGGCTCTACCATGTATAAGCGACACACTTACCATCAGCTAGACTGTGTGCTCGTTTGTCATCCTCATTCTAAATTATTTATATACAATATCTAATAAATACAAAATACAATAATTGAAGGTAAAAATAAATAATACGCTTGTATTTAAAATTTTTTAATGAATGTATTTTTTATGTTGTCATAAGCATAGCTTATGCTAAGCCGGCTCTAGTACATATATCAAACCACAACGCGTCTCTTCCAGGGGGAAACGAGCAACGCGACGTGCTATAAATCCTCTTCGTTGAAAGCACCGGGCTGCCCGCTGCCCGCACTTTGATGCGGTTTTTAGATTCTGTCTCGGATTTTAAAATATTTCTACTATCTGGACAAGATTTGTATATTATATTGCTTTAAAACTGAAAACTAAGTAAGACATTAATATTTACCTACCGAAATATACATAAATACATACATATACATAAACACTCACGCCTGTCACCCAGAGGGGTAGGCAGAGATTATGGACTTCCATTTGGCACGATCCTGACACACCTCTCTCGCTTCCTCCACATCCATATACCTACGCATACACGCTCGTCGGTTAAAGGTACTCTTGATTTGGCCCATTTTTAATATATCGCCAATTTGGTCGATAAACTTTCGCCTAGGGCGACCCTTCCCGACTATGCCGTTCACCTCTGCAACATAAATTTGCTTTGTCACTCTTTCCTCATTCATTCTTTCTACATGGCCAAACCACCGAAGCATTCCTTTCTTAATCCTGGTCACAACATCATCTTGCAAACCACACTCTTCTCTTATTAAACAATTTCTCACTCTGTCATTCAGCTTCATCCCTAACATACTCCTTAATGACCGCATTTCTACAGCATTTATTCTACTCTCATGCTTCTTCTGCCACACCCAACTTTCACTACCATACATTAAAGTAGGTACTAACACAGCATTGTGAATTGCCATACGTGCCTTTTTGGACACATTCTGACTTTTCACAATAGAGTGTAGAGCCCCATTCACTCTATTTCCTGCATTCACTCGTCGTTCTATATCCTTATCATATCTACCATCCCTGCTAAACACACATCCCAAATATACAAACTCATCTACTTGCTCTACCAACTCCCCTTCTATTCTTATTTCACATATCGTTTTACTTTCTTCTCTTTCAAAAACCATAACTTTCGTCTTACTTGCGTTCACTTTCATTCCCTTTTTTAATATGTATAGGAAATAATATATCAACATTTATCTTATTTAATAAATTTTATGTATTTTAGTTTATTTTCGTAAGGCAAGATTTATGATAATTCCTAGCTGAGACGTGTAGTCCTGGACGTGAGCTGCTGTTTCCTCTTTTTCAAAGTATGTACTGCACATGGATCTATCTGTATTTAACTATCTATCCAAGGTAAATAATAGATCGGCAAAAAAAGTTTTTTCGTATTTTGTTTGTATAAAATAGAAGAAAAATGTCTTTGGTTGTAGTGTTTGTATCTGGATGGTTTTTACATCAATACGTAAGAAAAATAAAAAGTAAAAAACACTTTCCCGCAATTTTTCAATTGTTTTTCCGTCCGCCAAAATTAATAAATGTAACGAAAAATTTCGATACATTCTGAAATTTTATTACAAAAAAAGGAAAAATGCGACTCAAGCCGCATAAGAAGAGCACAAAGTTGATTCAAGCGTTTTCAGTCTGGGAATTTTGATGTCAAAGATATAGCTCACTCTGGTCGCCCTCATACGGATAAAGTCGATACCATTTTTGAAAAAGTGGAGCGAGATCAGCATATTAGTAGTTAAAACACAGGAACTGAGGACTGACCACAATAATTTTTGATTCATTTGAAAAAGTCTCACTATACAGAAAAGCTCGGTTTGGGTACCACACGAGCTCACTGAAAAAACCTAATGAATCGTTTACGCATTGGCGATTCTCTATTGAAAAGTAATTAAACCTAACCATTTTTGAAAAGATTTATTACTGATGATTAAAAATGGATCACATACGACAAAAAAGTGCGAAAGAGATCATGGTCAAAGAGTAATCAAGCTCCATAGACTGTTGCAAAACCCGTATTAACACGCAATAATGTGATGCTGTTTGTATGGTGGGAGTGAAAGAGCATAAAAGGCAATAAGTTTCATAGTAAAGACATGTTTTTTTTTTTCAAAATTAATTTGTCTTTAAGTTTTTTTCTGCTATATTGCTATCTTTATGACCATGGACTCTAAGAAAATTCATCGTCTTCATTGTGCGTGAACAACAGTTAATGAACAAGTAGTATCAGTTGAGAAGAAAAAGCTCTTAAAAGAATGCCTCATGTTTCCGGCACTATCTAGTTTTCTTAATTTAATTCATTACACAGATGTTCGAAAAAGTTGGTTGTTACTCTTAATTTACTTCCGGCGCTTGTTCTATTAAAACGCGCACGAGAAATTCACAAGCAGACTTAATAAAGAAACTTTTGCACAAAGGTTTCACTCGATTTTTATTTTCACTAATATCTATAGTCTAATGCTGAATAAATGGCTCTCCCATAAATTGTCTCATAAGGAGGATTTTGCCATCGTTGCCACGTTTGGAACAGGGTTTTGTAACCAATTTTTTATTATTTTGAGTAGTTATCAGGTAGATGCTGCTGCCCATATTTTGTTTTAATTTACTTCTTTCGCCACGAAATGATGTGGGGGTAGTGGATAGAATATCCACTACTCCACATCGTCCTATGGGTAGTGGATAATAATAATAATATATTTATTTACTCTCACAATTTCAGTTTACAAGATAGATTATAAACAATGTACACTATGGACTGAGAGTCTGGTGTCTGTACTAGGCGGAAGCCTGTGCTACGGATCACCAGGGTCCCTCAGGATACTATCATCATAACTTAACATGCTATTTGTATGATTAACAAATGAGAAACAAATGAATTGTATTATTAGTTACTTTTGTGATGTGTGTGTGTGTGTGTGTGTGTGTGTGTGTGTGTGTGTGTGTGTGTGCGCGCGTGCATGTGCGTGTGTGTGTGTGTGTGTGTGTGTGTGTGTGTGTGTGTGTGTGTGTGTGTGTTAACCTTAACAGTCGCAGTACACGATATTTCGCCCTTTTGTGCAGAAGGCATTAGATTTTTATTTTCACCAATATCTAATATCCAAATTTCAACCTTTGTTTTTGGACATATGTTAGCTACTGCTGAAGAACTCAAGACCTGTGAAGAACTCAAGACATGGTACTCTGACTAGTAGACAAACGGATAAAACGAAACCATAGAATGAGTACATTCAAACCCGAAAACTACTAAGTTTTTACTCAAACTTTTCCCTGAATAGGATTTACATGCGGACTTGTTATGGACTTTAGTCGTGATATATAACAGATTATTGCCTAAATACTAAAACTGAATTTTAAAATGCCGTTAAGTCTCGTGCTATCTCTATCACTTTAAGTCAAAGTGACTGTGACACCACGAGACTTAGGGCCATCTTAAAATTGAGTACCGTTTAAGTATTTGGCTATATTTCTTTTAACTTAGGTCGACTACATAATATTATAGTTTTACACGTCGCAGAGCCAAGTTTCTTTAAGTACGAACCGGTTTCCTTCACCATCAGTGTAAAATAGTCGCATAATTCTACTGTGTTCCGTATGGTAAGTGTAAAGGACCGAATATAGTTTTTAATGGTACTAATAATGAGATATTCCATATTTTTTTTAACTGTAGTAGCAAATGATCTTATAGTCCACTTTTTAAAAACATAGCTACATCAGCTGGCTATGAACACGTGCAGCTAACTTCAGACACAGAATGTTACAGATGCGTTTTCACTCCTAAGGACTAAAATGGAATGCCTCACAATCTGTATTTTTTTAATAGAATATGGATGACAAACCAGCACACAGTTCAACTGATGGTAAATGCTTGCTGTTGCCCATAGACGTCTACATCTATCTTCGATTACGAATCGAAATGCATTTGCGTTCTCACCCTTCATTCGAGGCATTCTACCTTAGTCCTCACGACTAAGGTAGAATGTCTCATTTCCAGTAAAAAGGATATACTAACGCTTATTTAAAAAGGTTCTGATGAGATATAAATTTAAAATGCTCACCAAAACTATTCGTGTATATTTTGTTATAATTAAAGAATACCAGGAAGCCCGGTCGGTAATCCGCTCAATTTTAATTCTCACGGAAAATATTTCACAAAATCCCATTCCATTTTGGTGTTAGTTTCACACGGAATGATACCGGACCCCGTGTGAAATGGGACATGGCGGGAACAGTACGTGCCCGTGATGCTACGCCCTGTAGCTTTTGTAACAGCTTTATATAATGAATATGGAGATACATTAAATGGGTTTAAGTATTCAAGAATGCGTAATCATATCATAAGTAAATAAGGACACTTAAAATTGAGCTCTGGAGTGAGAAGCGCTTGTCGAAGCATGATTTTTTAACCGGCTTCAAAAAGAGGGAGGCTCTCAATTCAAGTGTATGCTTTTTTGTTTGTATTTTATGCGATATCTTCGCAGATTGTGAACCAATTTTGATGATTCTTTTTTATTAAATTGGTTATACTTTTAAGGGTGGTCCCATATAAATTTGGAGAAAATATTCCACCCCTAAGTCTAACAAATAAATAACTTCTATTTCTGAAGTCGGCTTTTCCTTTTATTAAAAGTTTTTTTATAGGATTAGAGTTACAAACACCCACAGTCCACCTGATGGTAAGTGGTTACTGTGTTCCATAGACATCTACATCTATCTTCCATTACAAATCAAAATGCAGATGCGTTATCACTCGTGAGGATCAAGATGGAATACCTCGTATCCAGTAAAGAGTCTCCGGTTCTCTACACTCACCATACTAAACACAGCAGCGTTAAGCTGCTATTTTACGCTAATATTCTGTGAGAGCGTGGTCCTTCCTCGGTCGAGCTGACCCATTCGTGCTACAACTTTACTCATATAGCTCAACATGGCTCTGCCACGTAAAAATAAGTTATAATTATTAGTAAAAAAATTACGCCTAAAAAAATGAAAAGCTGGCTTCAAAGAACTGAACACAATAAAATGACTTCCACGTTTATATATATAGCTATTTAAGTATTAAAACCGGACTTCAGAAAGTATTATGTCCAAAATATTTTATTATTTGTAGTACTTTTAAATCTGCCTTTTAGTTTTTATAATAACCTTACTTTTTTAACTATTTTGAGTCACTTGAGGAATATCACAAGCTCACGGTTTCAACTAGAATAGGTAAAATAGTTACACTAACGACTTCATCTCTTACTTTTTATTCCTAGGGGCGAAATTTTTACTCTAGAATTATTTAGGGCCGCCCCTGAAGTACATCCCCTTTGATAAAAACAGTCATTAAACTCGATTAAATAGGCAAAGATATTGCGTAAAAGACATTAAAAAAAGAACCTACAGTTGACTTGAGATCCTCCTTTTTCTGAAGTTGACTAAAAAATGTATCTTTACTGCATATAGCCATCCCACTGTTGGACACAAACGCACTTTCATCTCTTCATTTGAAAGGCAGTTAGTTCAGTTCCAGGTAATCGCTTGCCCCAACACTCTTTGGCGTATTTTGATATATATACCTTTCCCCACGATGTTTTCTTTTAGGACCGAACATGTGTTATACAGGCCCGTTGGTCTGTGTTGAAGAGTGAATTAATAAAGAGTATATCTGCACTTGTGAACACGCTCGTGAACTATAACCCTGTCCTAGGTTCTATTGAGACGGGCCACCGTGACCGAAATTCAGTCAGGAGGATATTATAATAATAAATATGTAATTGATGCTATACACACACACACACACACACACACACACACACACACACACACACACACACACACACACACACACACACACACACACACACACATAAACACACACACAGACACACACACACACACACACACACACACACAGACACATATATATATACATATACGCACTTAAAGGGAACCACGGGGTTTTTGTTACACGTTGTATATATTATATTGGTGTGTCATTTTATTGTTATCTTATTAATTATATACTACGAGATTTTGATATATTTTTCATTATTTATGAAATTTAGTGTCAAAATAAGTACACATAAATATTTTAATTGTTACGCAGTAATAGAATGTTAATAATCGATTATGTCTACTACCGGTAGAATAGTGGTATAAATGAATAGTACGGTTGCAACCTGTTTTAATAAATAAAACAACCAAATGTAACTAATATCTTTTTAATCCGTACTTACAGTCAATTACCATATTTTTTTATCAGAAAAATATTTGCTTCAACGGCATTGACCGAACTTTTCTCGAGTCGATAATTTAAGGCAGTACACACTTTTCATAAAAAGCTTGTAACTTGGGTAACATATTGAAAATCTAAAATTGGTCGTCTTTGTAAAGGAGAAAGAGACGTCTCCATACATTCTTGGGCCCAAGTGTTAATAAAATGAAAGTAAGACCAGTTGAAAGCGTATAAACAATTCATAAAAGAAAATCTGGCACGATTTGTCAATCTAGGAGCTGAGTTATTGTAGAATAAGTTAAAGTGAGATTATCTATTACCTACACTATAACAGGTGATTTTTCATTGTTATTACACTGTAACAGGCTATTTCTCGGGATCAGTATTAAAGCTGTGGTTAATAATGAAACGAAATGGTGAAACGATTAACGAAAGTTAAAACAACAACAACTAAGTAAATTGAATATTGGGGATATCGTTCTGAGATCGATTACTTGAATTGTTGTTGTAACTGTTACTTGTTGGAATTTTGATATTTTGTATTTTTATTATTATTTTGTAGATATGTACGCAATTTTTTATCTCCCTAGTTAAGACAGAAAAATAATCGAAAATAGATATTAAAATGCTCAATTTAATCGAGAATCGATTATATTGCGCTCGTATCAAATCGAATCGAAAATCTGTCTTTTTTTTCAGTTAATAGTTTGAAGTTTAAACTGGTAAGTCAAGTATCATAATCAGAATCCTCTATTGAAAGATAACGTTCAGAAACGAGAATTTCACTGATGTATTTTTTATGGTAAACGATTTATTGCCATAAAGAATACACTAAAATCGACTTTCCAAGTTATTTTTTTTATTTTATTGTTATTTCAAAATCTATTTTTTGTATGTAAATTGTATTTTACTTAAGAAAAATATGGCTAATTTCTTAAAGTATAAACCAATTAGTTAACTTCAGGTCCAAAAATCCCATTCTCCTTTTTAGTACTTTTATTGCACAATCTGGGCCAATACATATTATGGCAGGTATTCAGACATTTTTATTTGCTAAATGAAGCTGTTCTTGGATTTGGTAAAACTAGTCACGATTTTGATTAAAAAAAGGTTATAAATTCAATGATTCAAGTGTAACATTTACTCTTGAATCATTGAATTTATAACCTTTAACTTTTTTTAGTCGAAAGGCAGTGTCAAAATCTATTCCGAAAGCTGAAATAGAGCATTTAACTTCAATAAGACCTTCACCGTATAAACCATTAGGTGAAGCCCTCAAATAACAATGATCTAGGTCAACGAATAGACCACTTTTGGTCAAAGATTGGCTCACACATCGGCTCAATTGTGCCAATGCTGCAGACTCGTTGTCCCTACCATGTTTGATGGAAGAGACGTGATCTAAATTATAACTATATAAAATAGTATTAAACCGATCGATCAAAAACTGCGGTCGTAGTTGACGATGCTCTAGCACGCAGGCAATCGACGCACACTACGAAGCAATCGACGCACACTACGATAGTATCGAAACGACCCAGTGCACGAAATAAACTGACGCAGGTCCAACCTCGACAAGCGCGCAGGGGGTGTAACTCAGTGGTAGAGTGTCATTAATAACAAAGTCTTTAAAGCCCTTCCCCCAAAGTTGATCTGCCTTCTAGTGGCTATTTTCAATGTCTCATTGTCCACCTGCACCTTTCCAGAAGTGTGGAAAGAAGCAGAAATAATCGGTATTCCCAAACCGAACAAACCTAGAGATAGGGCATCTAGCTATAGGCCCATCAGTCTCCTCAGTGCCATGGGGAAAATCTATGAGCGCATCATCCTCAGCCGTCTGAAGGATGCAGTGCTAAGAAAAAATCTAATTCCTAACGAGCAGTTTGGCTTTCGAGCCAAACACTCTAGTGTTCAACAGGTGCACCGCTTCACGGAGCACATTTTAGATCAGGCCGCAAAGGCTAACAGGCGCCCTGTTTACACAGGAGCACTGTTCTTCGATGTGGCCAAGGCCTTCGACAAAGTCTGGCTCAACGGACTAGTTTTAAAATTTATCCATACATGAGTGCCCTTAAGACTTGTCAAAGTCGTTCAAGATTTTCTTGCAAATAGATCCTTTCATTTTCGCGTGGAGGGTACTTTCTCCTCTTCCAGATCAATCAGAGCAGAAGTTCCCCAGGGCTCGGTGCTGTCCCCGACCCTATACTCACTTTACGCAAGTGACATCCCTTCGATAACAGGTACTCATCTAGCACTATACGTGGATGATACTACCATATATTCCTCAGACACCGACCCTATTATAATCTGCAGTTGACTCCAAGCTGCAGCAAACGCACTAGGCGATTGGTGCAGAAAATGGAGAATCGAACTGAACCCCGATAAGAGCAAAGCCATCTTTTTCAACAGAAAGTGTTTTTATAACACTTTATTGGCACAGGTTAAAAAATATAAAATAGGTACGATCTCCCTCTACGGCAGCCCAATCCCATGGGCCCGAGAGGTAAAATACCTGGTGGTGATCTTAGATTGTGCAATGAGCTTCTCTCAGCACCAGCACATTACAACAGTTAGAAACAAGGCAAAATTCGTTGTATATCGTCTCTTCGCCTTAACCAACAAACGCAGTAAGCTGTCCCTTAGACACAAACTGCATCTCTATAAAACCTGCGTACGTCCTATTATGACATACGCGGGTGTGTCCTTTGATCACGCCTCCAAAACGAGTCTAAAACAACTTCAAGTTGTTCAAAACAAATTCCTGCGTCAAATCACAGGAGCTCCCTTCTATGTGAGGAACGCGGATCTTCACCGCGACCTCGATATGCCCACAATACATACGTATCTTAAGGAACTATCCTTAAGATACGCAGGAGACGTCCCAAGAACGTTCTTCTTGATCCCGACGACGAGATCACTTCCATGAATAGGTCGATCCCGTCCCCCCCCCCCATCCACAGGAGAGGGAACTAGTTTAGTCACCATAAACACTCACACACACTCAGACACTACTCTAGTACAGAACACTAGGACACACCGCATTCGCCGGCGAATGCGTCGTCACAGACACACTCCGTACACGAGGTTTAACACCTGTGATACGGGTCGTTTCTAATTTCTGCGACCCTCTAATAAAATTGCGATAGTGATTCAAGCCGAGGTTTGTACCTCCTTCTGAGGGGCCCTTGAATTGCTTCGAGCCGCCCCCCCCCCCCATAGCTCGAGGAGCCTCACTCCGAAAGCAGGGGTCGGGGTGCCTCGGGACTGCAGGCGGCGCTTCGCACCGCCTCGCAGCCGCCGGAATCATCGCACTCAATAGTTCGTAAGTCCTCACTTACTCCTACTGCCTAATTAGATGAAGTTGTCAAGGCCGCAGGGCCAACAGCATACACATTCAGAAAAAAAAATCGACAAGCGCTCGCGCGATAACGATCGCAGATGGCCGGCGCGGTGAACTATATGGTATTTTTATTTAATTAATTAAAATATAAAAGTAACGATTTAAAAAGTAAAAATAATAGTATAGTTTAAGCAAATGTTGATGATTATTTTGGTATAAATTTTACCTCTCAATGATGTAGAACTTCGGAAATATTGAGACTTGTTTCGAAGCTTTTTCGGTCGTTTTTTGAATTATCTCGATTTTTTTCCCTAGCGTGAAAGGCATATAACGAAAATGTATTCTATAATTATTAAAGTGTAGAATATTTGGGAGATAAAAATATTTTTTTGATGGTCGATATTCAATAGAATCTACAAATTAGAGCTCCCAAATCATGTCTTCGAGAGTTTTTGCCTGAACATGCATCGGGAGAATGATTATTACTGAATAAATAAATAAGTTATCTAAAATTTGCTTTGAGCTTCTTTGAGAAGAGAAAACAAACTATTTTTACCAAGTCATTTTTATTTCAAGCAACGAACGATAAACATACAATTTCAACGAGGAAACCTTGTAATTTCGCATTTTTTTTAATAATACGCGTCTTAACGAGAACCACAGGATTTTTGTTACTTGTTGTATGTGTGAACAAATTGCTCGAAGAGGGTAGGGTCAAAAGTACTCGGATACCTAGACGTGCATGTATGAAGAAGATAATGAATCTGAAAGAAGCGAAAGAGGTATGTAAGGATCGTGACTCTTGGCGATCTGTTCTCTCTGGCTACCCCGTCAGGGATTGTGCGTAAAGATAAGTTGTATATATATAATTGTGTGTATGTATATATATTTTCTGCCAGCCACCCACTGTTATCGCACCCTCTGGCTCTAAATCAGGCCAACACATTCCGTGCAAGCGTGACCAAGACAAGTAAATTTATTTTTGTACCATGTTTATTTAGAATATATATATTAGCTCTTCACAAGTCCCTTCCTGAACACAGACCTCCCGCAAAGGAATGCAACAAAGTACGATCCTGAGCCACCTGCATCTATTGACTTCCTGTATTTCTTACAAGGTCATCATTTCTTGTGGGGACCGCCCCACACGTCGCTTACCGGCACGAAGCTGCCACTCGAAAACTTTTCTTCCGAATCGGTTGTCGGTTCTTCAGTTACTGATCTGATACTTACGGTACAGTCTGTTAAGTCAAGTGAACATTGGTCACCCCATAGATTGCGTCATAGAGGGGATATTTGCCATTTTTGTCAAATTAGGCAAGCGGGTAAGCAACCGCAGTTTTTAAGGATAACTATGCTGCCTTCGACATTGCATTTTTCCCTCTGTGGCCTCTTACAACACCCGTGGGACGATATGGGGTAGTGGACTACCGTTTTACACCGTCTGTCACACGGTTACGTAAAGTTCAATATTAACAGTGTACTGAAATGCAAATTTAATTTATATTTTATTTGTAGTATTTTAATGTTATTATACGTACAAAGATAGAAAAAAGAAAACAAAATAAGGTTATTACGTAGAAGAAGCAAAACAACGCAAATTGCGTTAACTTGCGACCTTTTGCACAATTTGAATAAATTATTTGGCGAAACGAATTTTGTCCTCCGTTATGTTTTGGAATTTACAAGCTAAATACACAGTGATCAATTTAA
This sequence comes from Parnassius mnemosyne, assembly GCA_963668995.1. Lineage (NCBI taxonomy): Eukaryota > Metazoa > Arthropoda > Insecta > Lepidoptera > Papilionidae > Parnassius > Parnassius mnemosyne. The sequence continues at coordinate 27,822,812 of CAVLGL010000083.1, forward strand.
TGTATTGATACAATAAATAGCCAAAATATTAGCGGTAAAAGTCTGATTTACAATAATATACATACATACATTACGTACATAGGTACATAAATACATACATTACGTACATACTTACATATATTAGATTGACACGATCCTGACTGCTTCTTTCACATCTATATATAACAATTTCGTCGATAAACTTTCATCAAGACTCATTTGTTTTAAAATAATTGCAACTGATATAAATTGCTTTGTATAGTTCTCGGGCTTTTTGGAAATTTATATGGGATCTTACTAGTCCACTTTGATTATCGCCTTTTATCACGTTTAATTTCAACTAATTTTTATCTCCCTACGTATCAACCACAACACGGTGATGTCATCAGGATGACAAGCTGCTTAGTTCCCCATCGAAATGTCAGGGGCTTATAATAAATTCAAATTAACCGCGATAAAAAGCTGTTGAATAATTTAATGTGTTCAACTAAATATAAAAAAGTTAAGTAAAATATTATGAAGAGCTTCATCATCATCATCATCATTACAGTCCTTCACAAGTCCACTGCTGAACATAGGTCTCCCCCAAGGAATGCCACACAGCAATGTTCTGAACCACCTCCATCGTCGTCACTCTATCTAGTGAGGGGACGCCCTACACTTCCGTAGGTGCGAGGCTGCCACTGGAAAATCTTTTTTCCCCATCGGTTGTCGCTTCTTGGAGCTAAATGGCCAACCCATTGCCACTTCAGCTTCCTAATCCGTTGGGCACATGTCGGTCACTCTGGTTCTACTGCGGATATCCTCATTTCTAAGTTTATCACACAAGAAAACCCGGACGATAGCCTTCCCCATAGCTCTATGAGCGACCTTGAGCTTCTTGAGTTTCCTCATACGGCCATCAGTGATGGACCACGTCCCAGTTCCATAGATCATCACTGGCAACACGCACTGGTTGTACAGTCTCGTTTTTAAGTTTTGAGGTATACCTGACGAGAAGATGTGCCGTAATTTCCCGAACACTGCTCAGCTGAGTTGAATTTAACAATTGACCTCTCGGTCGAAGTTGGACTTACTTATTCGGACTATTTGTCCCAGGTAAACATACTCGTCAATAACTTCGAGCTTAGTGCTCCCAACAACTACCGGCATAAGTGTGACATGGACATTAAACATAATCTTTGTTTTGTCCATGTTCATATTAAGAGCATAGTGTTTAAGTCCTCCAGCGATTCTGCCATAAAGACTATATCGTCAGCAAATCGAAGGTGAGTGATGTACTCGCCATTGACGTTAATATCGTATCCTTTTCAGTCCAGTAGCTTGAAAACGTCTTCCAATGCAGTGGTGAAGAGGTTCGCGGATATAACGTCACCCTGTCTTGCACCTCTCTGCAGTTGGGTAGGTTTCGTACTCTGGTTCTGTACTCGGATCGTACCTCTACTGTACAAACACTTCAGCACTTCGATATACCGACAGTCAACATGGCACCGCTGAAGGGACTGCGGCATCGCCCAAATTTCGACGGATTCAAAGGCTTTCTCATAGTCTGCGTACGTCAGACATAGTGACAAATTGTACTCCTCGGACATCTGTACAATTTGCCGAAGGGTATGTATGTGGTTTATGGTGCTAAAGCGTTTTCGAAAACTGGCTTGTTCAGGAGGCTGGAAGTCGTCGTGTCTGCATGCGAGACGATTCGTGATCACTCTTGAAAACAGCACGTAGACGCGGTTCAGAAGGGAAATCGGCCTGCAGTTTTTCAAGAGAGTGTTGTCGCCTATTTTGAATAACAAGACAACCGCATTTATGCTCCACGCCGCCGGTGTAATACTACAATGGAGGACGGAAGTAAAGAGCTTCTGAAGGACTTCAAGTATCGGTTTTCCACTCGATTTCAGAAGCTCCGCTGTAATTCTATACCCGCCTGGGGTCTTGCGGTTTTTAAGGTGCTGGAAAACTATCCTAATCTCGCTCAGACTGACCCATAGAACCTTTCAATCTCACTCAAAATCTCAGGTGTCGCGGAAACGACGCTGCCACACTCGTTCGTCAGCTTCGAAAGTTGGCTCTTTCTGGCAGACAGATCTCTAGCAAAGACTTTGGAGCCCTGATTCCGGTCGATTGCTTCTTCAATACAACCTGTATTGAAGTTGCGTTAGTCCCGCCACATGAATTTGTATATCTGTCTATTCAGTTGACTGGACGCTGTCAAATCTGCTGAAAACTGCAGCTTCATTTCCCATCTAATAGCCATGAATTTAAGAATGTGATCGGAGAGTTTTTGTGTTCTTCTGGGCGGGTCTTGCAGTACTTAGCTCCAACCGCATGGACAGTTTCCACGAGCTTGTCATTTATATCTTCCATTTCATTGCAATCTTTTAGACACTGTAAACGGTTTTGTAACTTAAGCTAAAAGGTTTCGGGACTTTAGATTTACTATCATAATCATCATCATTATAGCCAATTAAAAGCCCCAGACACTACCCACGCTACCCACTCTCGTTAATTTCGGTTTATTATTTTGAGTCGTTTTCAGGAAGTTGCTCCTACACATCTCCTGTTTTATATTCCACTGTTACCTCTTACAACATATATACGTGGTACAGCCATGCTGCAGCTATATTATAGATGTAGCACGAATGGGTCGGCTCGACCGGGGAAGGACCACGCTCTCACAGAATACCAGCGTAAAATAGTAGCTCAATGCTGCTGTGTTTTATATGGTAAGTGTAGAGAACCGGAGAGATATGAGGTATTCCATCTTAGTCCTCAGGGGTGACAACGCAACTACATTTTGATTCTTAAACTGTATTGTTAAATGTCTATGGGCCACAACATCCACTTACTATCAGGTGGACTGTGTGCTCGTTTGTCACCCTTATTCTATAAAAAAAATATGAATAAAAAGTATAAAGTCTATTCTTACACTGCCATTACTCGGCGTTTATTGATGTTACGAATTGACTTAACGTCTTCAAAGCGTGGCAACGATTGCAAACTTTCTGCTATGAGGCAATCTATAAGGGGATGATTATGATCAGGAGTGGACTTTCAATAGGCTGTCATGAATGAATGAATAAATAAATAATATATAGGTTTAGGTATTAAACTAATTTACTTTTACAAGAGAAATTTATTTTTTATAAGTTAATTATTATGCAAATCATATTTTACAATTAAATGTTTACTTAAAAATACAACGTTAGGGAGGTAAAGTTATGCAAATGAAAACACGCTAAATAATTTGTTTTCCAAGGTGTTACCTTAGCCAAATAAAGTCATTCTCATTTTACTAAACTAATAAGCTCTTTATTCAACTAAATATATATTTAAAAAAAATTATAATACGGAATATACTTTAGTTTGCGGCGACCAATAAGAATAATTATTCAACTAAAATTTAGTTACGTAAAACTTTGGTCAAATTAATTATTATAGAGCTATGATAATATATTGGTTATATTTAATACATTAGTGTCAACAAGATTTCTGTTACCTTCGTTTTTACAACCTTTATTAATTGCTATTACAACCTCAAAGTCCACTGCTGAACATAGGCCTCCCCATAGATTGCCTTATAGGAGGGATTTTGGCCATAGTTGTCACGTTTGGCAAGTGGGTTGGTTACTGCAGTTTTTTTAGTTCAAAAAATCTGTCATCAGGAAAGTTCTGCTGCCTATCTCCTGGTGCATTTTCTCCCTGTCGCCACTTAAGATATCCACAGGATGAAGTAAAACGAGTACTAACTAAAATAAAAATATCTATACATATAATAAAAATGTAAATAGCCGATGTCTGTACATTTTAGATTTATATAATAAAAGTGATTGAGTGGTACTAAAAATAAGTAATTAAATACATTTCTACCATTTTTAGAATTTTCTGTCTGTCTGTCTGTCTGTCTGTTTGTTTGTTAACGTATCACGTATAAAGTACCAATTTATATCAGAAGAATCGTTAAAGAATTTATAAAGTGTATCTTCAGGTTACATTTAGTCTTTATTTCATTAAAATTAGTTCATTCCATCAAAAGTTATGATAAATATTCTGAAGTATGGCTGCAAAGTATAGGTACGAATTTGTTCAATGGTGGCGTTTGTTGAGTCATCAAGTACATTTTAAACTAATATCATATTATAAATCATAACATAATTAAATGATGTAAAATAATGTTCTATAATGATGAAATTATATCTAAAACGCAGTAAACAAAAGTATTGCATAAAGAACGTAATAAATATATTAAAAAATAATACCTTATTATCTAAATCTAAAGTACAATAGTTAACCCATTTCATCGATAGATAGATGGTGGTGTTGCACAAATGTCATGCAAGAAGGCAGGTTGTGGTTTTTTTCTGTAAATGACTTTTCATATTTGCTGTTAATCTTTAAATTACTCGCTGCCCTACTATGTATTGACAATGTCATTTATTCTTTACCGCCGAGTTCTCTACATGGTAAATCAAATTTTAAAAGAGCTATTAACAATTTCGTTGGTTTCGGCGAGAATCAAACTTTCTTTCTTGCTTACGATGTAGGCCTGATTTATAAGTTCTTTTAAGTTTTTTTATTGTATCAATCGCATCAATTAATCTCTTATTTTTAGAATTGATTTTAACAGCGCCATCTATCCTTATATCTCTATACATGCGGTAATCACATGCTGTGTCTGATTCTGTACATTGTATAGTATATTAATTTGTGACTAAAATCATTATGGAGACAAACTCATTAAATAAGTACATTTTTATAATTTTTAGAATTGTCTGTCTGTCTGTTTGTTTATAAACTTATTACATACTTACTTTGTCTATGTCTTAAGTAAACATCTTTTTTTCAAAGAAATTGTTTAGAAAATCATAAAGCGTATCTTCCAGTTCATTTAATCTTTGTTTTATTAAAATTGGTTAATTCTATCGAAAGTTTTGATTATTATTTTGAAATGTAGGTTCGATTTGTTTAAAGGCGCCATAAAACCTCAGAAATAGTAATAAAATGATTCCTTTTTATAAAAAAACGTTTTATTATAATATATTTATACTTTAAACACAGTAAACAAAAAATATGTTTTCCTTAAATTAAAAAAGGATGTCTTCCACGAAGAACGTAATAGATGGCGTTGTACGTTAACGAGTCCATTCAAGCTGAAAGAGCCGTGTAGGGTGTAGCTAACAGCACAAACATCATCAAAAACAGATATCAGAAAAAAGATACGTACGCCCAAGCTAAATGTAGCAAAATTGCATCAAAAACAATATGTCATGATGTTGTTTTATACCAAGAATCCACCTTATATCAAATAACTTTCCTTTCAGTTCTAAGCGTGTTCTGTTCCCATTTCCCATTCCCAGTCAGCGTGTGTTATGCGATGACCGATGACCGTAAATAACGCGCAAGGTCAAACTTTACGCGTTGCAGGAGTGGACCTCAGTAGTGACTGTTTTGCACATGGCCAATTCTATGTTGCTTTTTCCCGCGTTAGTAGCTCCCGTAACATTTTTCTGTACGCCCCGGCTGTCTACTTCTAACGTCGTTTACACAGAAGTTCTATCACAAACGACTCAGAACTTTGAGCATAACGATTTATTTTGGTGCCACTTATTCATACAGTAATGATATAAATCTTTTAATATTCTCTTACGTAAACGTCAAATTCTTTAAGTAAAACCTATATACGCGAGCTACGCCGCGGGCACAGCTAGTTTATAATAAAATTAGACAGAACACATAGAATGACAGAAAAGACCTAATGGCAAACCTTAGTTGTCGTTTTTATCATTTTTTTTTTGAAAACCTTCATTGCACATAAAGTGTACTTACGATTGGCGGACTTAATGCTTTTAGGCATTCTCTTTCCGTCATCCACGAGCTGAACAGATACGCTTGAGCAGGTGCTATAAAACAAGAAAATATATATTTGAAATTATAATATATGTTTGAAATTGAAATTGGTGTATACTAAACTAACGATACTGATGCCAGAACAATAGTTTATGAATGCGTTGTCTATCTGTCTTAGTATCTGAACGCGCATCACACAAAAATCTGCGGACGAATTTGGATTGGCAATCACTATAATGCTGTTTAAAGGTTAATTTATTAGAATAAATATTATGACGCTATCTATTAGAGGAGCTGGGCAGCAGACCTAATTGTCTGGATATATAATACAAATAGTAGAAAACATTCTGAAGAAATTTAGATGAAGCTTTCAACGTATCTCAGTTATAATTATATTTAAATATTTTATATTTTATTTGTTAAAAATTTTAATTTTCAATATATATAACAATAATAAATTAAAATAAAGGTAATTAGTAAGCCTAAAGCATAAATTCTTTGACCTTAATCAACAGAAAATCTGTTGTATTAGCAATGCGACTTCGCTCCGAACACATTCCGTACAATAAGTTTGCTTTCATGATGAAAAAGAAACAATCTCCAAATTGCGAAACATGCAATACAAGCGAATACATAGAACACTTGCTGGCGGAATGTTCCAAAACCATCACGAGAGGAAACTACAGGTCACCAAAACTGACATTAAAATGTGTAACATAGCGGAATATCAAATTATACACTCTGAACCACTGTCAGATACTGCTCAAATGATTCATCATTTATTAAGTACTAGCTGTGCCCGCGGCGTAGCTCGCGTATATAGATTTTACATAAAGAATTTGTCGTTTAGGTAAGAGAATATTAAACGATTTATATCATTACTGTATCAATAAGTGGTAACAAATAAATCATTATCATCAAAGTTCTAAGTAGTTTATGATAGAGCTTCAGTGTACACGACGTTAGAAGTAGACTTAGACGGGGTGTACACAAAAAGGTTACGGCGGCTACTAACGCGGGAAAAAGCAACATAGAGTTGGCCATGTGCAAAACAGTCAGTACTGAGGTCCACTCTTACAACGCGTAAATTTTGACCTTGCGCTTTATTTACGGTCATCGCATAACACACGCTGACTGTAACTGGGAACTGAACGCGCTTAAAACTGAAAGGAAAGTTACTTCTTAATAGAGGGTTTTTTGGCAGTGCTGCCAGATCAAAAAAACTCATTCAGCGCTAGGACAACACAAAAAGCGCTTTCATGAAAAGATTTCATGAAAACAGCGCTTTAAAAAAGCCCTAGATTTCGCGCTAAATTAACTACAAACAAAGTTTGTGTTTTTTGAAACAACATTAAGTTTTTTTCTGGCAATATTTTTTGATGTATCAATACTTCGCAGGACATCGACTTATAATTATGGCAATTGCTGTCAACAGTAGTTAGTACTACTCTAAGTAACTTTTAACTTAGCTGTGCTCTAAACAACTGACTAAAACTGAATAAAGCAAAATAAATGCGTTGCCAAAACCATGAACGAAAACTTTAATGAAGAGGATTTCCCCGCTTATAGTTGTCGATAAAAAAAATCGAGTTGATCATCCTAAAGGGGAAGCCGGGAGATCCATAGCACAGAGTATCCTAGTTTGGACTCGTCTCCCATGCTCTTTGTTTTGTGGAAAAAATATGTTTGAAAAAGATAAACTGCAATGTACTATTTGTGGAAAAAAATAATAAAGGTCATTATTATTATTATCGGTAATGTGGACTAACAGTGCTGCTATAAAAGAGTTAATAACCCGCTAGTCGCTACAATTTTGAAATGTGTGCTAAATACACCAAAAAGCGCTGGATTAAGTGCTAGGTGCTAAAATTTCGAAATGCGCGCTATACATTCCAAAAAAGCGCTAAATCTAGTTCCCAAAGCGCTAAAATACCAGTACTGATTTTGCGTATATTATAAATAAAATATCACGACATTTCGTTGCAATTTTGTTATTTTTGTTCGGGTTCCGTTGTATGGCTTCGATAGATACAAATTTCTTCAGTAAGTCTCAATACGATTCATCGGCGAAAAATCTCAACACAGCAAATCAGAAAAGTTTGTAATTTGTACAACTCCACCTATTACGTCCTTTGTGTGAGAAAACATCCTTTTTTAAATCTCTTTTTATGTTTTAAGTATAAATATATTAATTATTACGGAACGTTTTTTTACACACAAATCTTTTTATTACTATTTCTGAGATTTTTATGGCGCCATTGAACAAATTCGAACCTACATTTTAAAATAATAATCATTACTTTCGATAGAATTAACCAATTTTAATAAAACAAAGATTAAATGTAACTTGAAGATACGCTTTATGATTTTCTTAACGATTTCTTTGAAAAAAAAAGATGTTTACTTTAGACGTGATGCATTCATATAAAAACAGACAAACAGACAGACAGACAATTCTAAAAATTATAAAAATGTACTTATTTAATTATTTTTAGTTCCCCATAATGATTTTAGTCACCAAAATATATAATATACAATGTACAGAAAGAGACACAACACGTTATCATCATTTTTATTATAAGTATATATTTAATTAAAGAGAGATGGCGCTGCTAACATCAACTTGATGACTCAAACAAAGCCACCGTTGAGCAAATTCCCTACCCATACTTCAGAATATTTATCATAACTTTTGATGGAATGAACCGATTTTAATGAAATAAAGACTAAATGTAACCCGAAGGTACACTTTAGAATTTCCTTAACAATTCTTATGATATAAATTAGTACTTTAAACGTGATACGTTAACAAACAAACAGACAGACAGACAGACAGACAGACAGACAGAAAATTCTAAAAATGGTAGAAATGTATTTAATTACTTATTTTTAGTACCCCTCAATCACTTTTATTACAAAAATATAAAATGTACAGACATCTGCTATTTACAGTTTTATTATATGTATAGATTGTATAAGTAATTTAATAAATTGTTTTGAGCTATTTAGTTATAAGGTACACGGGGCCTCACATGTTAATAATAACGAAAATCCCTTAAATAAAGGAGAATTAAAAAAATATTTCACTTATTTTATCTACATAAAAAATCTTATATTAAACATATGTTGTCCGGCATGCATTTCAATGAATCAGTTTTTTCATTAACATTCAGGATCGCGAGCACAAATACTCACCAAAATTTTATCGTAATCGGTTAATAGCAAAGAAACGCATGCGGAACAAACAAAGAAACATTCATTTTATGTATATGTAAGATTATATACGTGCATTTTCTTTCCGACTTTGAGTGGTGAAATATTTCAGTCACTAACGAAAGTGCAGATGGAAATATGTTAAACATGAACCTCTGCAATATGCAACACACGTGTGGGAATATTTCGTGAGTGATATTACGAGTAAATAAGTGAAAATTTACCGGCCGCACGGAGCGCTGCACACTCGGAAATATATAAAGTGCCCACGATTCTGTTGGCTATGAAATATTCAAAGCTACAGGAAAGTAATTCCGGGATGTGTGTAACAGAAATTCGCGAGCGCAATGGGTAAATTATTGTCGGATTTTTTAACGTTTAGCGTTTAATCTAAATGAATAAATAAATTATTGGGCTATGGTGTAGTAGTGATGTAAGAATATCCACTATCCATATCGTTCTCGTTGGTGTCTTAAGTGGAGGCAGAGAGAAAGAAATTAGTAGATGGGCTGCAGCGTCTTCCTAAGAACAAACAAAAAAAAACTGGGATGTAAACCCTTTTCTTTCTATAGTTGCCAAGTTCCATAGTTTGGAAAATATGAGGCAATCTATGGAGAAGGCCTAAGTTCAGCAGTAGAATGTTGAGAGGCTGATACGTGAACAGTAATAAATTGGGCTACGTGCGCATGGACGCTGTTAAATCGACTGGTCTTAGCGTCTGAGACGGGGCACAAAATTCCTATTCGTGAATATTGCGAGGCTGGTGAGGGCACTATACTGATGGACCACCAATTCTATTTTCCAATTTTATTTCACTGCGGGCAGCGAGTATTTAACATTAGGATAATAATATGGTTTTCGACCCAATAGAGGATTGATATCCGTGTCTATGGCACGGCATGCAAAACTTTTATCGTTCAAGTGTTATATCAGGAACGGGAAGGTGAGAACAATTTGTAGACATTCTATCACAATTTCTTTTTCTTCTTTTATAGGATCTTATTTTGAAACGGTTTAATTAATGAATGAATTTGAACTTGGGTTATTATTTGTTAAAGTAAAAACATTTTTACATTTAACTAGTGCTCGATTCAACTTTAATTCATTAAATTTGTAGATTGTAATTAAATTAACTACAAGTAAAATTATAAGCAAGCAGCTTAGTTATAAGCAAGCTGTATTTAACTTACAACTGCATATTAATAAATAAAACATATATCTAATATACAAAATTTAAATAAATACTTTTTTGCCTTTACATACACACTATTGAAAAAAGAACATTTGAAAACACATAAAATTCACAGTTTCTTCAGTCAATTAGTCAGTAATTATGTTTTGGCAACATTTCAAATTTTTTTGGCACAACCCGTACTCTGTGCGGCTATAGACTATTAAGTGTTTGACATTGGCCTTAGAGTAGTAATAACATACATATGCCTGTACCTCAGGCTTGTACCCACCTACCTGATTTATGTTATATATATTGGCAGTATGTACGTAAACAATGTATGTTTTATTTTATTGTGTTTAATGTATACATAACACAAATTATATATAACTTTAGCTTTCTGCACTTCTTTATATAATGTTTAACTATGCCAAATCTCACACTTATGCGTTCGCGTAATAGTTTAAAGAGCGGTATAAAGTGTTATCTTTACGTATTAATATATAGAAGATAGATACATTTCTCAGATATATTTTTAACAATCTGTGGATTCATAATTACCCTCGTGTACTTGAACCATTTACTATATTGTAGATATTTTATTCTAAAAATATCTAAAGCAATTACTCTCCTGCACTCGAAGCACAAGCAAAGGCAAAGCATGTTAAATTTGCGACATTTTAAATATCTAAAAATCTCTACACCAGGAAGTGAGTTCTGCTATTTGGGAAACTTCAAACCCGTAGGAGTATATAGCATGTTTTAAAATACGCAGGAAAGAATAACCACGATATAACAACCGTAAATATTAAGGTGAATATTCATCCACAAAATATATATTTTTTTTCGACTTCAAATTGGCGGAGAAACAATATTCACTACCCCATATTATTTTATTATTTTCACTTCTTTAATTACGCCATTTTCTTTGAAAGACTTTAAAAATATCCATATCAGTTTCATACCGCGATTTCTAAGATGCAGGGACGAGATGAATGGATATACTCCCCGCTTGATAGTAATCCGACATGCACAAAAAAAACCAGCGTCAGTAGCAGAATTATACTGTTATGTTATATATATACAGGTAGGTAATAGGGTGACGAGAACCTTTTTGTTGTTAACGAGGTATTCAATCTTAGTCTCTGATATATATAATTATCTATGTACCACAGCGAGGTGTGCTCTCTTGTCAGTCTTACATAAAATACTAAATCCATGGACTTCAATAAAACAAATTATTGATTAGTAATACAATTATTACAACTATGAAATAACCGTTACTAATTAGTAATACATAGGAAAGACTACTGAAACATAGAGATGTGCCTAAGGGTATTAGTGTTCTGTGGAGATGTGTGTGTGATACAGAGGTACCAGCGCTGTCAATGTCTCTGTTTCTATCACTTTTATATTGCGGGGCATGTTCATGTTTAGGGTGATAAGAACTTCATTCTTAACACTTTCAATGTCCGATTTCCAGACGCAATGTAACATTATTGATTCTGTGACAATAGTAAGACAAAAGCAATGAACCAAATGTGGGTCACGAGACAGTAAATTTGTTAAAGTATGACTATGGAGTAAGGACTCGAAGGGATTTGTGAACACGCCGCACATCATTTATTATAAAGTTAAGGCAATCAGTCGAATTATTGGAATGCATGGAATAATCATAACAGAGTAGTGGCGGTGTAAGAATAATATTTACTACGTATTTACTACGTCATCCAGAGGACCATGTCCACGTAAGAGGTGACAGAGGGAATTAAACCAGGAGATGGACAGCAGCGTTTTACTAGTTATAAGATAATTATTGTAATAATAATATTAAATCACATTATAATACTAAAATATCTTATGTACGTAAATGTATATATATGATATCAATAGCTTTTTCGAAATCGCTAACTGGATGAATAAATAAAATAAAGTAATGTTATTCCGACTACCATGGATCATGTATGTTAACTATACAAGTATGATAAACTTATTTGTTAGTAAAAAACTAAAATAAAGAGAACAAACTAATTTGACATCGCATGAACCATTGAGCAAAGACGTTACGAAATAAGATCGTTATTCTTCACACTGAATTATCATATTATGATAATCACAATCTTTTATGCATTTAACATGACTCCATATAAGCCATCACAAAAGCCTAGGGGTGTACACACATTGACACGTGCTACTGTTCTCCCCTTATGGGATTTCACACGGGATATTTAGTCGTGTAAAACAAGCACAAAAAATGGATAACCGACTTACATCATAGAATTCCGTTGAAACTTTACCGTGAGAATTAAAGTTTATTTGAATGACCCAACTTTTTTTCGTTATTATTGTAGTTTTTACGTGGTAGAGCCATGCTGTAGCTATATTAGTAGTATAGTTTTAGCACGAATGGGTCGGCTCGACCGTGGAAGGACCACGCTCTCACAGAATACCAGCGTAAAATAGCAGCTTAGCGCTGCTGTGTTTCGTATGGTGAGTGTAGAGAACCGGATACCCTTTTTACTGGAAACGAGGCATTCCATCTCAGTCCTCACGGGTGACGACGCATCTGCCTTTTGATTTGTAATCGAGGATAGATGCAGATGTCTATGGGCTGCAGCAACCATTTACAATCAGGTGGACTGTGTGCTCGTTTGTCACCCTTATATTATAAAAAAAAAGGTATGTATACCTGTAAATTTTAGTTAAGTTTTTTACATTTGTTTTTTTTTCTGATCTTGAAGTGAATCTTTATTACTTAGTTATCTATAATGATAAACGAACTAACCACCGTGTCGTGATGGTGTAATAATATCCTCTACCCTATTGTGTCCTGTGAGTATCGTAAGGTCAATCGACGGTTTCAACTCGGCTGGGCAGCATTCGGGAGATCACGACACATCTTCTCGTCAGGTATACCTCAAAACTTTAAAACAAAACTGTACAATCAGTGCGTATTGAAAGTAATGACTTATATATCTGAGACGTGCTCCTTCACTGCTGGTCGAATGAGGAAGCTCAAAGTCGCTCAGTGAGCTCTGGAGAGGGCTAAGTTCGAGTTTTCTCTGCGTGATAAACTTACAAATGAGGGTATCCGCAGTAACCGACATAGCCCAACGGATTAGTAAGCTGAAGTAGCAATGGGCCGGTCACATACACGGGAAGAAAGGTACTCGAGTATGAGCTTCGTACCGGTAGGCGAAGTTTAGGTCGACCCCCCACTAGATGGAGTGACAACCTGGTAAGACATGCAGGAAGTCGATAAATGCAGGTGCCTCTGGACTGTGCGTCAATATTAACATGTATATATTAGAGTTTAATGTGACAATATGGAAGGTTTTTGATAAAATTATTACAATTTAAACAGTCAAAGTATTCAGTTATTTCAGATGAGTACATAATATTATTATTATCCATCACTATTAGGTATTAGTAAATATTATTGTATTTCAACTAATTATATATACGTTAGAAATTGATGTAAATTAAGTGAGTAAACAAAGACCTACCAAGTTAAAAAGGGTAGGTAGGCACTTTATTTAGTTAATGTTACAATTTCAGACATCGATCTAATCAAATGCACTTTACTTGCCTTTGTTTACGTTGCAAAAACTTTACCATTTTTACACCATATAAATTCAAATATTGGACGCAGATTTTTCTTTGCAATATACAATAACATTTTGCTGTGCGGAGTGAGTGCTTCACGACCAAAATTCGATACTTAGCCATTTCGTGTAATGCGTTAGATACAACGTCACCAATTGTGGGAGACACTTGCTTAGCCGCTGAAATCCATTGTTCGCGGTATTCGGTAGTTTTTAATTCCACTAGAAGAGAACACGGTAGATCCTTACGAATTGGCATGCTACGCGTGGAATTTACAGCTTCGTATGCAACCTTAAGCTTGGTGGCAACTGATTTTATGGTGCAGCCGTCATAGTGCCCTATATCCAAACGAGGTCCATTCTTCCACTAAAACGAACTGCCCTCACCATAATTGTCCTACCTTGGTATAGATGAACTTCTAGAGGGTGTTGAATCTGGCTTGCACCACTAGGGTCTCTCTAAACATGTACTCTCTTCGAATCAGGATGAAAAGCAAATCGGGATTTATCGGTAAAAAGCATGAATGACCATTGGTGAGGTTCTCAGTTCACATGTTCTCAAGCTTAGAGCCGGAACCCGAAGTGGTCTATGAGCATGAAGGATGGCTTCGTGCGATCTCCTTCTCACAGTTAAGTCACTCACAAACACCTGGCGTTAGAATGTAGCCTTTGAAACAATTGCATCGCCGTAACATTTGGTTGTCTTCTCGCAGCAATTCCCAAAAAACGGTCTTGTCTGGGTGTAGTACATAGATTGGTCCTGGATGTTTCTCCGCTACCTTCCCCGTGGCACGTTAGCGTGACAACAATCTCGAAATCACACCAGTTGACAATCACCAGCGTGCAGCATTCCCATTACTCTTAACATATCTTCTCCAGTTAAATGTCGACTTTGCATTGCAATCAAATATCAAGATATCACAATAAACCCAAGTCGAATGAAAAAAATGTTAGATTACAGTTCAAATTCGCTTCCTCGAGTTCAACTTAATTTTTACTGTCAACTCATTTTATTTATTTATTTAACAATTTATGTACACACAAAATAATGTTACAATGAAGAAAAAAAATAATATTTTGTACAAAGGCACTGCTTATTTCATATTGAAATTTCTTCCAACAGGCCTGATTTTTATTTTTTCTTTTATTTCAATTTTTAATCAATCTGGAATAAATTACGAAAAATTT
The DNA here is from genome assembly GCA_963668995.1 of Parnassius mnemosyne. Classification (NCBI taxonomy): domain Eukaryota; kingdom Metazoa; phylum Arthropoda; class Insecta; order Lepidoptera; family Papilionidae; genus Parnassius; species Parnassius mnemosyne. The sequence goes on from CAVLGL010000083.1 coordinate 27,837,815, forward strand.
GATATTAAAACATTTTAAAGTGACAGGTACTTTTTTAGGTGTAAAACATTTACAACTAAAAAATATCCCTGTGCAGCGTTGATGTGTTTATATATTATGGTTTTTTATACGTGGTAGAGCCACGCTGCAGTTATATAATGGTTGTAACACTATTGGGTCTAACTAATCTAACTCATAGTATACTGCATTTCTTATTTTTGGACTTAAACACAACAGCGTCCGCATTGAGGTCTGGGGATAGAAATACGTATAATATTGCTACTTACCCTGGCTACGTGTCTTTATTTAATAGAAAAAATAAAAAATAAAGGTGAGAAACGAGCACAGTCCTCCTGATGGTAAGTGAATGATGTGGCTCATACACATCTACATCTATCCTCGATTAAGAATAAAAATTTAGATGCGTCGTTACTCCTTAAGACTATGATAGAAGGCCTCATTTCCAGTGAAAAGGGTCTTTGCATAGCTAATTTACTACCACGTACAAATACCGCCTGCATATTGATTCTTAATTGATGATAATTCTAGGTACATATGGGCTACAGCAACCACTGTGTGTGTGAAATGTGTGTTCGTTTGTCACCCTTATTTTTTTCAAATATCAATCAATGATTAAGCACCTGTTAACAAACACCGTTATATGATCTAATAAGCCGTAACGAAATGTAAGGGGTTCACGCTCATTGGCACGTGCTACTGTTCCCACCCTATCGGACTTCACACGGGATCCGTGTCGCCGCGTGTGAAGCGTGCCCAATAACTGGTTACCCGATTCTTGTCACAGAATTCCGTTGAAATGCTACCGTGAGACTTAAATTGGTACAAAAGACAGAACTATCGTTTAATTTTTAATTATAACAGATAGTTCCACCTGCGTTTTTTTTCTGTAAACCTTAACTTTGAAACCATAAGTGATAATAAACTCGCTAGCATGCCCAGACGAATTTAAGCTATAATTTCAGCAAGAAGTGGTTACACTCCATACTAAACTTTATTAAAGAATAATTAAAAACTAAACATTTTGTACAATCGACATCAATATGTATTATTAAGAAAAACTCAAAAACTATTGGTCAGATCTTGTTCAAATATATATGGGACCACATGAAAAGCACCAGCATTCAAATAATCATCGAAATCGGTTCACCCAGAAAAAAGTTATGAGGTAACACACATAAAAAACATACAGTACCTCCTCCTTTTTGAAGTCAGTAGAAAAACAAAAAAAAAGTGTTTCATTTTTACTTAGTGAACAGGTACACGACTAGCGCTTTGAACATCAATATTATTTTTCATTAATTTAATTAAAATATTATATTAATTTATAAAATTCTGAGTATAAGGCTATCTAATATTATCAAAAAATTTTATAGCAACAATAAAATTAGTTCTTTGCTGAGGTGCCTACTTTTTTGCAAAGAGTTTTTAAAACCCAGAGAAAAATTAGTTGTTGAGAACATTTTTAATCAATAACACTCTGTATTCATAATAAAATTAACGCTTCCTTAATAAGTGTAACGGACCCCAAGGTACTACAGGTTCAAAGTCGAGGACCTTTTGACACGTGCCATAGACCTCACCCCACCTGAATTCACACGGGTCCGGGGATCTGTGGCGTCTCGTGTGAAACGATAGCAAGTGGCGGTCAGGGTCGCAGACTCGCGGGATCGTTTAGAAATTTCACCGTGGGAATTTAAAATTTTATGCATAACAGACCGTGGTTCCTAATATTTTAAATTACGTAGGTAACATTTAAAAGTTCTCTGAATGTGTATTTTATATGCAATATTTCTGTTTTTAAAGAACTGTACAGGATTTTAGGACTTATTTAAGTATAATATATCAGAACTTACCATTATCGATGAATTAAATGAATCTTAATAATCTTAAAATAAATTTAAATAAGACTAAATACATGACTTTTCAAGGAAGGCGATCCGCTCAGATATTACATCACTCTGGTACAAATATTGGTAAAACTAATAACACAAATTTCTTAGGTTTGAAAATTGATGACATGTTAACATGGAAGTCCCATGTTGATATAGTGTGTACGAAACTTAATAGGTTTTCTTATGCACTTCGACAACTTTCTAAAACTACCAATATGTCTACACGGATTACAGCATATAACGGTTACGTAGATTCTATACTAAGATATGGTATTTTATTTTGGGGCAACTCCGTTAATAAGGAAAATGTTTTTAAAGCACAAAAGAGGTGCATACGAGCTATGTGCAATCTAAAGCAAACTGAATCATGTAAACCATCTTTTAAAAAGTTGAAAGTATTAACTCTTACTTCATTATATATTTTAGAGGTCACCATGTTCGTAAAAAGGAACATTCATCTTTATGAACATCATGTTGGTCTGCGTCACACAGATAAACTCTGCTCTGTAGCAAGTAGAACAGCGTTATTTAACAAGAGCGTGTTTTGCATGGCGCCAAAAATATATAACAAAATACCCAAAAAAATTAAAGATATAAAAAATGTTAAATCTTTTAAAAAAACGCTTGTCAGTGTCCTAATAAACAAAGCCTATTATACATTAAATGATTTCTTTAGAGATGATTTTTTGATACCAAATTCAACCATTGGATAAATAACTTGCTTTACATAATTATGTTAACATAAATATAAAAGTAATTACATCATATTTGATACTATTTATTCATTAATTTTAAAGTTTAAGTGAATAAAAAACAATGAAATGTGTCACTATTTATTTGTTTGAAATATTGTTAGGTCATTATTTAAAAATGTACATAATAAAACATAGTTATTATTCAATATATTTATGTCATAATTAGATTTCTAACATACATACTTAACTCTTTTCTCAAATTCTATACCCACTAATGTTTTGTATACGTTCCATTTTTTGTTATTTTATTTACTTTAAATGATTTCCAAAAATATTGTATTTCGTATGCCCAGAGGGTAGGACATAGTTGAACTTGATTATATAATAATGTATCTAACATCTATGTAATACCTATGATCCACGAAATAAATGATTATGATTATGATGATTATGATTAAAATAATAAATATCCTTTAACAATTTCGTTCCATCGTGTATGCAAGCGGTCCTCAAAAGAGAGTCCATTCATTCAACGTTAGCTGAACATAGGCCATAGATTTTCTCAAACGGAGAATAACTGCCATAATTATTCATTATATCATAATAGTCATTTAACGGTGGTAGAGCCACGCAGCAGTTTTTGCTGTTGCATGTATGGGCCGGCTCGAGCCGGGTTGGTACCACGACCTCACAGAATAGCGGCGTGAAGTAGAAGCTTTGCTTCTGCGTTTCGTCTGGTGAGTGCAGGTGGCCGGAGGCCCAATTCCCCCCCCCCCCCATCAACATGGTAGCGGAATTACACGAAGAACTACCCCAGGAGGGTACCAGCACCCCTGGAGAATCCCTCGCTGAGCATCCACGACCATGTTATTCCGATCCTGAGCGTGGGTGCTCAGGCTGCCCCGCGTATTCTGGGGGGGGGGGGGGGCAAAATTCCGCTCAAAAGCATTACTGCTAGGGGCAAACTGAGCAAGAACACCAAGGCGACCCCTGCCACGCTATCCGTGAATTTCTGCAACATCAGGGGACTTCACTCTAACCTAAACGCCGTCCACTACCATCTCGAGACGGCGAAGCCGGCCTTGCTCTTTCTGACCGAGACGCAGGTTTCCTCTCCGGCTGATATTTCGTATCTCTCCTGCCCGGGGTACAAATTGGAGCATTCCTTTGTGCCTCGGGCTGGAGTTTGCGTGTATGTCAGAGAGGACATCTGTTCTCGACGCCTCGGCAGTCTTGAAGGTTCGGACCTGTCCATCCTTTGGCTACGCGTAGACAGCGACGACCATCCGCGCGTCTACGGGTGCCTCTATAGGTCCCATAGCGGTAATGCCGAAACAGACCGACTCATCGACCACGTCCAAATGGCTACAGATTTCTTGCTACAACAGGTCCCATCCGCAAAGATCGTTATCCTTGGCGATTTTAACGCCCACCATGCCGAATGGCTCGGTTCACGTCTAACCGATCATGCGGGGAGATCTGTTTATGACTTTGCCTTGGCATATGGTCTGACACAACTGGTTACTTCGCCTACGCGGATTCCAGATGTGGTGGATCATACACCTTCCCTGTTGGACCTTCTGCTGACCTCTCATCCGGACGGATATCTGGTTTCCGTCGATGCCCCTCTCGGCTCTTCGGACCATTGTCTGATCCGGAGTGTGGTGCCACTCACGCTCCCTTCGCGGTTGCGTTCTGCAGGTTGCCGCCGTGTTTGGCATTACAGGTCGGCGGATTGGGATGGAATGCGGTCCTTCTTTGCATCCTACCCATGGGGGCGGGTTTGCTTCTCGCCGGATGATCCCAGCGCTTTGCTGACTCTGTCACTGATGTGGTGCTACAGGGAATGGAACTATTTATTCCATCATCTGTGGTACCCATCGGAGGCAGATCTCAGCCTTGGTTTGGTCGCTCCTGTAAGACTGCATTATGCAGTAAGCAGGAGTGTTATCAAGCCTGGGCTGCGGCTTCGGCGACTCGGGATGTAAATACCAGCACACTTAAAAAGAAGTATAACTTCGCCTCCAGGTCCTTCAAAAGAGTTATTGCCAAGGCAAAGTCAGAGCACATAGGCAGAATTGGCGAGAAACTAGTTCGCCTTCCTTCGGGAACCCGTGCATTCTGGTCTCTCGCCAAGGCTGTCCAAGGGAATTTCTGTAAGCCATCACTACCATCTCTGCACAGGGAGGATGACTCACTGGCCCATGACGCAAAAGACAAAGCCGACCTTTTAGGCTCCCTTTTTGCGTCCAACTCGACTCTTGATGACGGGGGGAAAACACCGCCGACCATCCCGCGGTGTGAGTGCTCCATGCCGGATGTGCTGTTCTCACAGCGCTCGGTTCGCAAAGCACTGCTCTCCCTGGACATCCAGAAGTCGAGTGGGCCTGACGGAATCCCCACAATTGTGCTGAGGACGTGTGCTCCGGAGTTGGCACCGGTCCTAACGCGTCTTTTCCGGTACTCCTACTCCCAAGGCGTAGTCCCGAATTCATGGAAGACAGCTTTTGTCCACCCGATCCCTAAAAAAGGCGACCGCTCAGACCCATCCAACTATAGGCCTATCGCGATCACCTCCTTGTTCTCCAAAATAATGGAATCCATTATTAACTGCCAGCTCATCCGGTACCTTGAGGATCACCAGCTGTTTAGTGACCGCCAATACGGTTTTCGTCGGGGTCGATCAGCTGGTGATCTTCTGGTCTACCTGACCCATAGATGGGCGGAGGCAGTAGAGTCCAAGGGGGAGGCGTTGGCCGTTAGTCTGGACATTGCGAAGGCCTTCGATCGGGTTTGGCACAAAGCGCTTCTTTCGAAGCTCCCTTCCTATGGGCTTCCCGAGAAATTGTGCAATTGGATCACCAGCTTCCTTGTAGATCGGAGCATCAAGGTCGTTGTAGACGGTGCATGCTCTGACTACAAGCCTATTAACGCTGGTGTTCCACAAGGCTGTGTGCTATCACCAACGCTGTTTCTTCTGCATATCAATGATATGTTGCAAGCCAGTAACATTCATTGCTATGCGGATGACAGCACTGGTGATGCTCTATACACCGGCCGTGCCAATATTTCTCGGGAAAACGTCGCTGAGTACCGGAACAAACTTGTGTCTGAAGTCGAGTCTTTGCTGAACAAAGTCTCGGATTGGGGGCGACTAAATCTAGTCCAATTTAATCCTCAGAAGACACAAGTTTGCGCGTTTACCGCTAAAAAGAACCCCTTTGTCGTATCTCCTCAGTTTCAAGGCACTCCCCTTCTTGCCTCAGCCAGTATCGGTATACTCGGAGTCGACATATCGAGTGACGTGCAGTTTCGTGGTCACTTGGAAGGGAAGGCCAAATTGGCCTCTAAAAAGCTTGGCGTGCTCAGCAGAGCGGGACAGTATTTCATGCCGGCACACCGCCTGCTACTTTACAAGGCGCAAGTTCGGCCTCACATGGAATACTGTTCCCATCTCTGGGCAGGAGCTCCCCAGTGCCAGCTCCTTCCACTTGACCGCATCCAACGCAGAGCGGCTCGAATTGTCGACGACCGAGCCCTTTCCGATCGGCTCGATTCATTGGCACTGCGAAGAGATGTTGCATCCCTTTGCATTTTCTTTCGCATCTACCATGGGGAGTGCTCTGAGGAATTGTTCGGATTAATCCCAGCCGCCAAATTTCACGAACGCACATCGCGGCAGAACTCCCGATACCATCCACACCATCTGGATGATTGGCGGTCCACCACTGTGCGATTTAGAAGATGTTTTCTTCCTCGCACGACCTCCTTGTGGAATCGATTACCATCAGCGATTTTTCCGGACCGATACGACTTAGGGACCTTCAAGAAAAGAGCGTACTCCTTTTTAAAAGGCCGGCAACGCATCTGCGATTCCCCTGGTGTTGCAGTTGTTCATGGGCGGCGGTAGTCACTTACCATCAGGTGAGCCGCATGCTCGTTTGCCCCCCCTCCTATAAAAAAAAAAAAAAATTACCACACTTGCCACGATTGTCATGATATAATGATTGGCAACTGAAGTTTTTTACTATTTTGTGTTGTTGAGAAATCACGAAGATGCTGCTGCTCATCTCCTGTTCCATTTATCTCTGTCACCTCTCACCCACGGAATCATGTAGGATAGAAGATACTCAAATAAAAAAAAAATGAAATAACATATATTTATGCACATAACGTATGTACATCGTCATCATCATCATTACAGCCCTTCACAAGTCCACTGCATAACATAGGCCTCCCCCAAGGAATACCACAAAGCACGGTCTTGAGCCAAATGCATCCATTGACTTCCTGCATGTCTTACCAGGTCGTCACTCCATCTAGTTGGGGAACGTTCTACACTTCGCCTGCCGGCACGAGGCTGCCACTCGAGAACCTTTCTTCCCCATAGATTGTCGGTTCTCGAGCTATATGGCCGGCCTATTGCCACGTCATCTTACTAATTCGTTGGGTTTTGTCGGCCTGACGAAACGAGAAGATGTGTCGTAATCTGCCGAACGCTGCCCAGCCGAGTTGAATCCGTCGGTTGACCTCACGATCGAAGGTAGACTTACCTAGTGGAGGAAAAAAAGACAAATATTTTTTCTTAATTTACTCGTAATCTCGGTGGATCGCGGATGCTCTGGTAGGTGATATTTGTGGCAGCAAAATTTTGTACATACATACATACATATAATCACGCCTCTTTCCCGTAGGGGTAGGCAGAGACCAGTTCTTTCCACTTGCTACGATCCTTACATACTTGTTTTGCTTCGTCCACTTTCATTATTCCCTTCATACATGCTCTACGGTTTAGGGTACTCTTGACCTGGCCTTTTGTGTTCCCCTTTATTTCCATGGCCCATGGCCAGCAGTGGAAGGAAACTGTAAGGGGAGCGAGGGGGTAGTTTTACTATTTGAAAAAAAAAATATTTGTAAAAAAAGTCATCAAACATCAACATTAAACAATTTATTATACCAAAGTTGCGTAAACAAGTTCACCAAACCATCTCTCCCAAATCATGTCTTCGAGAGTTTTTGCCTAAACATGCATCGGGAGAATGATTATTACTGAATAAAAAAATAAGTTATCTAAAATATGCTTTGAGCTTCTTTGAGAAGAGAAAACAAACTATTTTTACCAAGTCATTTTTATTTCAAGCAACGAACGATAAACATACAATTTCAACGAGGAAACCTTGTAATTTCGCATTTTTTTTTAATAATACGCGTCTTAACGAGAACCACAGGATTTTTGTTACTTGTTGTATGTGTGAGCAAATTGCTCGAAGAGGGTAGGGTCAAAAGTACTCGGATACCTAGACGTGCATGTATGAAGAAGATAATGAATCTGAAAGAAGCGAAAGAGGTATGTAAGGATCGTGACACTTGGCGATCTGTTCTCTCTGGCTACCCCGTCAGGGATTGTGCGTGAAGATAAGTTGTATATATATAATTGTGTGTATGTATATATATTTTCTGCCGGCCACCCACTGTTATCGCACCCTCTGGCTCTAAATCAGGCCAACACATTCCTTCCGTGCAAGCGTGACCAAGACAAGTAAATTTATTTTTGTACCATGTTTATTTAGAATATATATATTAGCTCTTCACAAGTCCCTTCCTGAACACAGACCTCCCCCAAAGAAATGCAACAAAGTACGATCCTGAGCCACCTGCATCTAGTGACTTCCTGTATTTCTTACAAGGTCGTCATTTCATCTTGTGGGGACCGCCCCACACGTCGCTTACCGGCACGAAGCTGCCACTCGAAAACTTTTCTTCCTAATCGGTTGTCGGTTCTTCAGTTACTGATCTGATACTTACGGTACAGTCTGTCAAGTCAACTGAACATTGGTCACCCCATAGATTGCGTCATAGAGGGGATATTTGCCATTTTTGTCACATTAGGCAAGCGGGTAAGCAACCGCAGTTTTTAAGGATAACTATGCTGCCTTCGACATTGCATTTTTCCCCTCTGTGGCCTCTTACAACACCCGTGGGACGATATGGGGTAGTGGACTACCGTCTTACACCGTCTGTCACACGGTTACGTAAAGTTCAATATTAACAGTGTACTGAAATGCAAATTTAATTTATATTTTATTTGTAGTATTTTGATGTTATTATACGTACAAAGATAGAAAAAAGAAAACAAAATAAGGTTATTACGTAGAAGAAGCAAAACAACGCAAATTGCGTTAACTTGCGACCTTTTGCACAATTTGAATAAATTACTTGGCGAAACGAATTTTGTCCTCCGTTATGTTTTGGAATTTACAAGCTAAATACACAGTGATCAATTTAATGTATTGATACAATAAATAGCCAAAATATTAGCGGTAAAAGTCTGATTTACAATAATATACATACATACATACATACATACATACATTACGTACATACATACATATATTAGATTGAAACGATCCTGACAATACTCTCTAGCTTCTTTCACATCTATATATAACAATTTTGTCGATAAACTTTCATCAAGACTATTACTGACTCTCTGCCACACATTTGTTTTAAAATAATTGCAACTGATATAAATTGCTTTGTATAGTTCTCGGGCTTTTTGGAAATTTATATGGGATCTTACTAGTCCATTTTGATTATCGCCTTTTATCACGTTTAATTTCAACTAATTTTTATCTCCCTACGTATCAACCCCAACACGGTGATGTCATCAGGATGACAAGCTGCTTAATTCCCCATCGAAATGTCAGGGGCTTATAATAAATTCAAATTAACCGCGATAAAAAGCTGTTGAATTATTTAATGTGTTCAAGTAAATATAAAAAAGTTAAATAAAATATTATGAAGAGCTTCATCATCATCATCATCATTACAGCCCTTGACAAGTCCACTGCTGAACAAAGGTCTCCCCCAAGGAATGCCACACAGCACGGTCCTGAACCACCTCCATCCATCGACTTCCTGCATGTCTTAGCATGTCGTCACTCTATCTAGTGAGGGGACGCCCTACACTTCCGTAGGTGCGAGGCTGCCACTGGAGAATCTTTTTCCCCATCGGTTGTTGCTTCTTGGAGCTAAATGGCCAACCCATTGCCACTTCAGCTCCCTAATCCGTTGGGATATGTCGTTCACTCTGGCTCTACTGCGGATATCCTCATTTCTAAGTTTATCACACAAGAAAACCCCGACGATAGCCTTCTCCATAGCTCAATGAGCGACCTTGAGCTTCTTCATATGGCCAGCAGTGATGGACCACGTCTCAGTTCCATAGATCATCACTGGCAACACGCACTGGTTGTACAGTCTCGTTTTTAAGTTTTGAGGTATACCTGACGAGAATATGTGCCGTAATTTCCCGAACGCTGCTCAGCTGAGTTGAATTTGACGGCTCCGTGGCGCAGTGGCTTAGCAATGAGTTGCTGCGCTGGGGAGCGCGGGTTCGAATCCCGCACGGAACAAGTATTTGTATGGCTTACAAATGATTGTTCCGGGTCTGGATGTTTGTCCTTGTGAAATTTGTGTTTGTAAACTGCCTCTACGATACAGGAGAAAATCCTAGTGTGGGGGTAACGTTTTTTAAAAAAGAAGACAAAGAAGACAATTTAACGATTGACCTCTCGGTCGAAGTTGGACTTACTTATTCGGACTATTTGTCCCAGGTAAACATACTCGTCAATAACTTCGAGCTTAGTGCTCCCAACAACTACCGGCATCAGTGTGACATGGAAGTTATACATGATCTTTGTTTTGTCCATGTTCATATTAAGACCTATCCTTTGGGAGACACTATTGAGGTCATTGAGCATAGTGTTTAAGTCCTCCAGCAATTCTGCCATAAATACTATATCGTCAGCAAATTGAAGGTGAGTGATGTACTCGCCATTGATGTTTATACCGCCATTGACGTTAATATCGTATCATTTTCAGTCCAGTAGCTTGAAAACGTCTTCCAATGCAGTGGTGAAGAGGTTCGCGGATATAACGTTACCCTGTCTTGCACCTCTCTGCAGTTGGATAGGTTTCGTAATCTGGTTCTGTACTCGGATCGTACCTCTACTGTACAAACACTTCAGCACTTCGATATACCGACAGTCAACATGGCACCGCTGAAGGGACTGCGGCATCGCCGAAATTTCGACGGATTCAAAGGCTTTCTCATAGTCTGCGTACGTCAGACATAGTGACAAATTGTACTCCTCGGACATCTGTACAATTTGCCGAAGGGTATGTATGTGGTCTATGGTGCTAAAGCGTTTTCGGAAACTGGCTTGTTCAGGAGGCTGGAAGTCGTCGTGTCTGCATGCGAGACGATTCGTAATGACGCTTGAAAACAGCACGTAGACGCGGTTCAGAAGGGAAATTGGCCTGCAGTTTTTCAAGAGAGTGTTGTCACCTATTTTGAATAACAAGACAACCGCATTTATGCTTCACGCCGCCGGTGTAGTACTACAATGGAGGACGGAAGTAAAGAGCTTCTGAAGGACTTCAAGTACCGGTTTTCCACTCGATTTCAGAAGCTCCGCTGTAATTCTATCCTCGCCTGGGGTCTTGCGGTTTTTAAGGTGGAAAACCATTCTAATCTCGCTTCAGACTGACTCATAGAACCTTTCAATCTCACTCAAAATCTCAGGTGCCGCGGAAACGACGCTGCCACACTCGTTCTTCATCTTCGAAAGTTGGCTCTTTCTGGCAGACAGATCTCTAGCAAAGACTTTGGAGCCCTGATTCCGGTCGATTGCTTCTTCAACACAACCTGTATTGAAGTTGCGTTAGTCCCGCCGCATGAATTTGTAGATCTGTCTATTCAGTTGCCTGGACGCTGTCAAATCTGCTGAAAACTGCAGCTTCATTTCCCATCTAATAGCCATGAATTTAAGAGTATGATCCGAGAGTTTTTGTGTTCTTCTGGGCGGGTCTTGCAGTACTTAGCTCCAATCGCATGGACAGTTTCCACGAGCTTCTCATTTATGTCTTCCATTTCATTGCAATCTTTTAGCCACTGTAAACGGTTTTGTAGCTCAAGTTAAAAGGTTTCGGGACTTTAGATTTACTATCATAATCATCATCATTATAGCCAATTAAAAGCCCCAGACACACAATCTACAGCTAAACATAGGCCTCTCCCTGAAGAATACTCTGAGGCAATATACAGGGATAGACCTGAGTTTCCACATTTTATATACGTATTTGGCATAGATAGTAGAGCTTGACAGCCGGGCAGGCAACTGCAGTTTTTTAAAATTTACACCTCGAAGTGTGAGAAGTTGGGCTTTACTTCCAACTTGACAAGGTTACGCTACCCACTCTCGTTAATTTCGGTTTATTATTTTGAGTCGTTTTCAGGAAGTTGCTGCTACACATCTCCTGTTTTATTTTCCACTGTTACCTCTTACAACATATATACGTGGTACAGCCATGCTGCAGCTATATTATAGTTGTAGCACGAATGGGTCGGCTCGACCGGGGAAGGACCACGCTCTCACAGAATACCAGCGTAAAATGGCAGCTCAATGCTGCTGTGTTTCGTATAGTAAGTGTAGAGAACCGGAGAGATATGAGGTATTCCATCTTAGTCCTCAGGGGTGACAACGCATCTACATTTTGATTCTTAAACTGTATTGTTATATGTGTATGGGCCACAGCATCCACTTACTATCAGGTGGACTGTGTGCTCGTTTGTCACCCTTATTCTATAAAAAAATATGAATAAAAAGTATAAAGTATATTCTTACACTGCCATTACTCGGCGTTTATTGATGTTACGAATTGACGTAACGTCTTCAAAGCGTGGCAACGATTGCAAACTTTCTCCCTATGAGGCAATCTACGAGTATATGGGGATGATTATGATCAGCAGTTGACTTTCAATAGGCTGTCATGAATGAATGAATAAATAAATAATATATAGGTTTAGGTATTAAACTAATTTACTTATACAAGAGAAATTTATTTTTTATAAGTTAATTATTATGCAAATCATATTTTACAATTAAATGTTTACTTAAAAATACAACGTTAGGGAGGTAAAATTATGCAAATGAAAACACGCTAAATAATTTGTTTCCCAAGGCGTTACCTTAGCCAAATAAAGTCATTCTCATTTTACTAAACTAATAAGCTCTTTATTCAACTAAATATATATTTAAAAAAAATTATAATACGGAATATACTTTAGTTTGCGGCGACCAATAAGAATAATTATTCCACTAAAATTTAGTTACGTACAACTTTGGTCAAATTAATTATTATAGAGCTATGATAATATATTCGTTATATTTAATACATTAGTGTCAACAAGATTTCTTTTACCTTCGTTTTTACAACCTTTATTAATTGATATTACAAACTCAAACTCCACTGCTGAACATAGGCCTCCCCATATATTGCCTTATAGGAGGGATATTGGCCATAGTTGTCACGTTTGGCAAGTGAGTTGGCTACTGCAGTTTTTTTAGCTCAAAAAATCTGTCATCAGGAAAGTTCTGCTGCCTATTCTCCTGGTGCATTTTCTTCCTGTCGCCACTTATGATATCCACAGGATGAAGTAATACGAGTAATACGATATAATAAAATAATAAATCTGCGGACGAATTTGGATTGGCAATCACTATAATGCTATTTAAAGGTTAATTTATTAGAATAAATATCATGACGCTATCTATTAGAGGAGCTGGGCTACAGACCTAATTGTCTGGATATATAATACAAATAGTTGAAAACATTCTGAAGAAATTTTGATGAAGCTTTCAACGTATCTCAGTTATAATTTTATTTAAATATTTTAAATTTTATTTGTTAAAAATTTTAATTTTCAATATATATAACAATAATAAATAAAAATAAAGGTAATTAGTAAGCCTAATGCATAAAATCTTTTTAAACCTTATTCAACAGAAAATATGTTGTTAATAATAACGAAAATCCCTTAAATAAAAGAGAATTTAAAAAAACATTTCACTTATTTTGTCTACATAAAAAATCTTATATTAAACTTATGTTGTCCGGCATGCATTACAATGAATCAGTTTTTTCATTAACATTCAGGATCGCGAGCACAAATACTCACCAAAATTTTACCGTAATCGGTTAATAGCAAAGAAACGTATGCGGAACAAACAAAGGAACATTCATTTTATGTATATGTAAGATTATATACGTGCATTTTCTTTCCGACTTTGAGTGGTGAAATATTTCAGTCACTAACGAAAGTGCAGATGGAAATATGTTAAACATGAACCTCTGCAATATGCAACACACGTGTGGGAATATTTCGTGAGTGATATTACGAGTAAATAAGTGAAAATTTACCGGCCGCACGGAGCGCTGCACACACGGAAATATATAAAGTGCCCACGATTCTGTTGGCTATGAAATATTCAAAGCTACAGGAAAGTAATTCCGGGATGTGTGTAACAGAAATTCGCGAGCGCAATGTGTAAATTATTTTCGGAATATTTCCAGTTAAACGTTTAATCTAAATGAATAAATAAATTATTGGGCTATGGTGTAGTAGTGATGTAAGAATATCGACTATCCATATCGTTCTCGTTGGTGTCTTAAGTGGAGGCAGAGAGAAAGAAATTAGTAGATGGGCTGCAGCGTCTTTCTAAGAACAAACAAAAAAAAATGGGATGTAAACCCTTTTCTTTCTATAGTTGCCAAGTTCCATAGTTTGGAAAATATGAGGCAATCTATAGAGAAGGCAGTAGAATATTGAGAGCCTGATACGTGAATTGTAATAAATTGGGCTACGTGCGCATGGACGCTGTTAAATCGACTGGTCTTAGCGTATGAGACGAGACACAAAATTCCCATCCGACAAGCAAAGGCAAAGCATGTTAACCTTTTAGATTTGCGACATTTTAAATATCTAAAAATCTCTACACTAGGAAGTGAGTTCTGCTATTTGGGAAACTTCAAGCCCGTGGGAGAATATAGCATGTTTTAAAATACGCAGGAAATAATAACCAGGATATAACAGCCGTAAATATTAAGGTGGATATTCATCCACAAAATATATATTTTTATTCGACTTCAAATTGGCGGAGAAAGAATATTCACTACCCCAAATTATTTTATTATTTTCACTTCTTTACTTACGCCATTTTCTTTAAAAGACTTTAAAAATATCCATATCAGTTTCATACTGCGATTTCTAAGATGCAGGGACGAGATGAATGGATATGATGTTTTATATATACAGGTAGGTAATAGAGAGACGAGAACCTTTTTGTTGTTAACGAGGTATTCAATCTTAGTCTCTGATATATATAATTATATATGTACCACAGCAAGGTGTGCTCTCTTGTCAGTCTTACATAGAATACTAAATCCATGGACTTCAATAAAACAAATTATTGATTAGTAATACAATTATTACAACTATGATATAACCGTTACTAATTAGTAATACATAGTAAAGACTAATGATTTCTTATATTTACGCGAACACTACACATTTTTAATTAAAACTAATTTTACGGATTTTATCGCGTATATTAATCTATTTTTATATTCCCGACGTTTCGGGTGCTTTCCAGCACCCGTGGTCACGGGGGACTGAGGTGTTTGACGTCCTGCTGTCATAGTTAGCCCGGCTACCTTCAGTTTTTTAATATTAATTTTTGGTCCGATTTACGCAGAATGACCTTACGGTATCTTGAAGTCTAGCAGTGGTATACTTGGGTTTGGATTTGATTTTATTAATTATGGGATCCCAAGCAGATGGCAGCACCCATCCATGTTCTCTATTGAAATTAGGATGTTTTTTAATTTCAATAGCCTCGCGAATCATCCTTGGGAGGAATCGGTGTTCTTTTGCGAGGGTTTGTGGTCTATCAAATCTAATGTAATGGCGGAGACGATCTTGAACATGTTCACAAACTGCAGACTTCCCGATACGTCGGTGTTTCACGTCAGCTATATGTTCTTTAACGCGGGTTTTAATAGATCTTTTTATTTGTCCTATGTAGGGGAGACCACATTCACATTCCACCTTGTACACTCCTGCATCTTGTAGAGGGATATGACACTTGACGGATGGTAAAAATTGACCAATCTTCTTCAGCGGCTTGAAGTATGTTTTAATGGAAGCTCGCTTCAAGATGTAGCCAACCTTGTCTGTGACTCCTCTGACATAGGGTAGTACAGCAGGCACACGCTCGACTGTGGCTGGCTTCACTCGGTCACTGTGACGTAGGCGCGGGACCCGAAGCTTGTTGTCTTGCAGTACTTGCTTGACGTGCTGAAGCTCGGCGGCCAGATGTTTTCTGTCACAGATCCCTCGTGCTCTCTGAAACAAAGATTTTCCCACGGTAGCTAACTGTGAAGGATGATGGTGAGATTCACCATTTAGATATCGGTTGGTATGGGTATTTTTTCTGTACACAGTATGACCAATAGTGTTATCAGGATTTCGGATGACTAAAACATCTAGGAAAGCTAAAGTATTGTTTGCCTCTAACTCCATTGTGAATTGTATTTTAGGGTTTATGGAATTAAGGTGGTTTAAAAATGCAGTTACTTTGTCAGATGGTAAAATTGTGAAAGTATCGTCTACGTACCGCTTGTAGAATCTTGGATTTACAGGAGCAGTAAGAAGGGCTTTCTCCTCAAAGTCCTCCATGAATATGTCGGCGACTACGGGAGATACAGGTGAGCCCATTGCCACTCCGTCTACTTGCATGTAGAACTCTCCTTTCCACAATAAATAGCCAGATGTGAGGCAGTGTTTGAGTAATACTGCATATTCTGTAGGCATGTTGTTATCTTCTAGCTTTCTAGTAACAATTGAGATGCAGTCTTCAATAGGTAGGCATGTGAATAGTGACTGAACATCAAAACTGACCATAGTTTCATTGTCAGCGAGATGTAGGTCTTTAATCTCACTAACAAAATGGTATGAATCCTTTGTGTGTGCTCTGGTATGTCCTCTTAGTGGTGACAGTATTTTAGCCAAGTGTTGAGCCAACTTATAAGTTGGTGAATCGATCTGGCTTACTATAGAACGTAGTGGAGCGTTTGGTTTGTGTATTTTCGGTAACCCATACAACCTCGGTGGTTTGGCACATGATGGTATTGTCGAATTCACGTCGAGATCTAATTTTTCGGAGTATTTCTTTATTAAATCAGTAGTTGTTTTAAGTGTATTAGTTGTAGGGTCTATTTTGACCTTTTTGTATGTACTTACGTCCGATAAAAGTTGTTGTATTTTGAAATTATACTCTGACGTGTCCATTATTACCGTAGCATTTCCTTTATCCGCGCGGAGAATCGTGAGCTCTGGTCTGTTGCGTAAGTTGTACAACGCTTTAAATTCGTCTTTGGGGAGGTTTAATTTCGGCGCTGAACTTCGACGTAATAAGGACGAAATGTCTTGACGTATAGCCTCTAAATCCTCTTTACCGATATTATTCTTAAACAGACAATCCTCAACACTACAGATAATTTCCTCGTACGGGATTTTTTGCGGCGTTATAGCAAAATTCAAGCCTTTCGACAATACTTTCATTGTAGGTTCATCCAGTGTTTCTTTTGACAAATTATAGACCGTGCGTTGTTTATTGTTTGCGTCTGTGGTCAACGGTTGTTGCGTTTCGTTTCTACGTTGACATGGATGTTTGGCATTTGATTTGATAGTTAATTTTTCGTATATTAATCTATTTTTATATTCCCGACGTTTCAGTTTGTGAACATGTTCAAGATCGTCCCCGACATTACATTAGATGTGATAGACCACAAACCCTCGCAAAAGAACACCGATTCCTCCCAAGGATGATTCGCGAGGCTATTGAAATTAAAAAACATCCTAATTTCAATAGAGAAGATGGATGGGTGCTGCCATCTGCTTGGGATCCCATAATTAATAAAATCAAATCCAAACCCAAGTTTACCACTGCTAGACTTCAAGATACCGTAAGCTCATTCTGCGTAAATCGGACCAAAAATTAATATTAAAAAACTGAAGGTAGCCGGGCTAACTATGACAGCAGGATGTCAAACACCTCAGTCCCCCGTGACCACGGGTGCTGGAAAGCACCCGAAACGTCGGGAATATAAAAATAGATTAATATACGCGATAAAATCGGTAAAATTAGTTTTAATTAAAAATAGGAAAGACTACTGAAACATAGAGATGTGTGTGTGATACAGAGGTATCAGCGCTGTCAATGTCTCTGTTTCTATCACTTTTTTATTGCGGGACATGTTCATGTTTAGGGTGATAAGAACTTCATTCTTAACACTTTCAATATCCGATTTCCAGACGCAATGTAACATTATTGATTCTGTGACAATAGTAAGACAAAAGCAATGAACCAAATGTGGGTCACGAGACAGTAAATTTGTTAAAGTAAGACTATGGAGTAAGGACTCGAAGGGATTTGTGATCACGCCGCACACCATTAATTATAAAGTTAAGGCAATCAGTCGAATTATTGGAATGCATGGAATAATCGTAACAGAGTAGTGGCGGTGTAAGAATAATATTTACTACGTATTTTACTACGTCACCCAGGGGACGACATGGTCCCCTGGATGACGTAAGAGGTGACAGAGGGAATTAAACCAGGAGATGGACAGCAGCGTTTTACTAATTATAAGATAATTATTGTAATAATAATATTAAATCACATTATAATACTAAAATATCTTATGTACGTAAATGTATATATGATATCAATAGCTTTTTCGAATTCGCTAACTGGATGAATAAATAAAATAAAATAATGTTATTCCGAGTACCATGGATCATGTATGTTAGTTATAAAAGTATGATAAACTCATTTGTTATTAAAAAACTAAAATAAAGAGAACAAACTAATTTGACATCGCTTGAACCATTGAGCAAAGACGTTACGAAATAAGATCGTTATTCTTCACACTGAATTATCATATTATGATAATCACAAACTTTAATGCATTTAACATGACCCCGTATAAGCAATCACAAAAGCCTAGGGGTGTACACACATTGACACGTGCTACTGTTCTACCCTTGTGGGATTTCACACGGGATATTTAGTCGTGTAAAACTAGCACAAAAAATGGATAACCGACTTACATCATAGAATTCCGTTGAAACTTTACCGTGAGAATTAAAGTTTATTTGAACGACCCAACTTTTTTTCGTTACTGTTGTAGTTTTTACGTGGTAGAGCCATGCTGTAGCTATATTAGTATTATAGTTGTAGCACGAATGGGTCGGCTCGACCGTGGAAGGACCACGCTCTCACAGAATACCAGCGTAAAATAGCAGCTTAGCGCTGCTGTGTTTCGCATGATGAGTGTAGAGAACCGGATACCTTTTTTACTGGAAACGAGGCATTCCATCTTAGTCCTCACGGGTGACGACGCATCTGCATTTTGATTTGTAATCGAGGATAGATGCAGATGTCTATGGGCCGCAGCAACCACTTACAATCAGGTGGACTGTGTGCTCGTTTGTCACCTTTATCTTATAAAAAAATAAGGTATGTATACCTGTAAATATTAGTTAAGTTTTTAACATTTGTTTTTTTTCTGATCTTGAAGTGAATCTTTATTACTTAGTTATCTATAATGATAAACGAACTAACCACCGTGTCGTGATGGTGTAAGAATATCCTCTACCCTATTGCGTCCTGTGAGTATCGTAAGGTCAATCGACGGTTTCAACTCGGCTGGGCAGCATTCGGGAGATCACGACACATCTTCTCGTCAGGTATACCTCAAAACTTCAAAACAAAACTGTACAACCAGTGCGTATTGAAAGTAATGACTTATATATCTGAGACGTGCTCCTTCACTGCTGGTCGAATGAGGAAGCTCAAAGTCGCTCAGTGAGCTCTGGAGGGGGCTAAGTTCGAGTTTTCTCTGCGTGATAAACTTACAAATGAGGGTATCCGCAGTAACCGACATAGCCCAACGGATTAGTAAGCTGAAGTAGTAATGGGCCGGTCACATAGCCCGATGAACCAACAACGACAACCAATGGGGAAGAAAGGTACTCGAGTAGGAGCTTCGTACCGGTAGGCGAAGTTTAGGTCGACCCCCCACTAGATGGAGTGACAACCTGGTAAGACATGCAGGAAGTCGATAAATGCAAGTGCCTCTGGACTGTGCGTTAATATTAACATGTATATATAAGAGTTTAATGTGACAATATGGAAGGTTTTTGATGAAATTATTACAATTTAAACAGTCAAAGTATTCAGTTATTTCAGATGAGTACATAATATTATTATTATCCATCACTAGGTATTATTAAATATTATTGTATTTCAACTAATTATTAAATTAAGTGAGTAAACAAAGACCTACCAAGTTAAAAAGGGTAGGTAGGCACTTTATTTAGTTAGTGTTACAATTTCAGACATCGATCTAATCAAATGCACTTTATTTGCTTTTGTTTCCGTTGCAAAAACTTTACCATTTTTGCACCATATAAATTCAAATATTGGACGCAGATTTTTCTTTGCAATATACAATAACATTTTGCTGTGCAGAGTGAGTGCTTCACGAACAAAATTCGATTCTTAGCCATTTCGTATAATGCGTTAGATACAACGTCACCAATTGTGGGAGACACTTGCTTAGCCGTTGAAATCCATTGTTCGCGGGATTCGGTAGTTTTTAATTCCACTAGAAAAGAACACGGTAGATACTTACGAATTGGTATGCTACGCGTGGAATTTACAGCTTCGAATGCAACCTTAAGCTTGGTGGCAACTGATTTTATGGTGCAGCCGTCATAGTGCTCTATATCCAAACGAGGTCCATTCTTCCACTAAAACGAACTGCCCTCACCATAATTGTCCTACCTTGGTATAGATGAACTTCTAGAGGGTGTTGAATCTGTCTTGTACCACTAGGGTCTCTCTAAACATGTACTCTCTTCGAATCAGGATGAAAAGCAAATCGGGATTTATCGGTAAAAAGCATGAATGATCATTGGTGAGGTTCTCAGTTCACATGTTCTCAAGCTTAGAGCCGGAACCCGAAGTCGTCTATGAGCATGAAGGATGGCTTCGTGCGATCTCCTTCTCACAGTTAAGTCACTCACAAACACCTGGCGTTAGAATGTAGCCTTTGAACCAATAGCATCGCCGTAACATTTGGTTGTCTTCTCGCAGCAATTGCCAAAAAACGGTCTTGTCTGGGTGTAGTTAATAGATTGGTCCTGGACGTTTCTCCGCTACCTCCCCCGTGGCACGTTAGCGTGACAACACTTCGTGCGATCTCCTTCTCACAGTTAAATCACTCACAAACACCTGGCGTTAGAATGTAGCCTTTGAACCAATTGCATCGCCGTAACATTTGGTTGTGTTCTCGCAGCAATTCCCAAAAAACGGTCTTGTCTGGGTGGTTAGTATATAGATTGGTCCTGGATGTTTCTCCGCTACCTCCCCCGTGGCACGTTAGCGTGACAACAATCTCGAAATCACACCCGTTAACGATCACCAGCGTGCAGCATTCCCATTACTCTTAACATATCTTCTCCAGTTAAATGTCGACTTTGCATTACAATCAAATATCAAGTTATCACAATAAACCCAAGTCGAATGAAAAAAAATGTTAGATTACAGCACAAACTCGCTTCCTCGAGTTTAACTCAATTTTTACCGTCAACTCATTTTATTTTTTCTTTTATTTAAATTTAGAATCAATCTGGAATAATTTACGAAAAATTTGATATTAAAACATTTTAAAGTGGCAGGTACTTTTTTAGGTGTAAAACATTTACAACTAAAAATATCCCTATACAGTGTTTATATGTTTATATATTATGGTTTTTTATACGTGGTAGAGCCACGCTGCAGTTATATCATGGTTGTAACACGATTGGGTCAGCTCGACCGGAGCATAAATGTATATAGAAATACCTCTAATAATATACTGCATTTCTTATCTTTCGGACTTAAACACAACAGTGTCTGCATTGATGCTTGGGGATAGAAATACGTATAATATTGCTATTTACCCTGGCTATGCGTCTTTATTTAATAGAAAAAATAAAAAATAAAGGTGACAAACGAGCACAGTCCTCCTGATGGTAAGTGAATGATGTGGCCCATACACATCTACATCTATCCTCGATTAATAATAAAAATTTTGATGCGTCGTTACTCCTTAAGACCATGATAGAAGGCCTCATTTCCAGTGAAAAGGGTCTTTGCATAGCTAATTTACTACCACGTACAAATACCGTCTGCATATTGATTCTTAATTGATGATAATTCTAGATACATATGGGCTACAGCAACCACTGTGTGTGTGAAATGTGTGTTCGTATGTCACCCTTATTTTTTTCAAATATCAATCAATGATTAAGCACCTGTTAACAAACACCGTTATATGATCTAATAAGCCGTAACAAAAGGTAGGGGTGCACGCTCATTGGCACGTGCTACTGTTCCCACCCTATCGGACTTCACACGGGATCCGTGTCGCCGCGTGTGAAGCGTGCCCAATAACTGGTTACCCGATTCTTGTCACAGAATTCCGTTGAAATGCTACCGTGAGACTTAAATTGGTACAAAAGACAGAACTATTGTTTAATTTTTAATTATAACAGATATTTCCACCTGCGTTTTTTTTCTGTAAACCTTAACTTTGAAACCATAAGTGATAATAAACTGGCTAGCATGCCCAGACGAATTTAAGCTATAATTTCAGCAAGAAGTGGTTACACTCCATACTAAACTTTATTAAAGAATAATTAAAAACTAAAAATGTTGTACAATCGACATCAATATGTATTATTAAGAATAACTGAAAAACTATTGGTCAGATCTTGTTCAAATTTATATGGGACCACATGAAAAGCACCAGCTTTCAAATAATCATCGAAATCGGTTCACCCAGAAAAAAGTTATGAGGTAACACACATAAAAAACCATACAGTACCTCCTCCCTTTTGAAGTCAGTAGAAAAACAAAAAAAAAGTATTTCATTTTTACTTAGTCAGCAGGTACACGACTAGCGCTTTGAACATCAATATTATTTTTCATTAATTTAATTAAAATGTTATATTAATTTACAAAATTCTAAATATAAGGCTACCTAATATTATCAAAAAATTTTATTGCAACAATAAAATTGGTTCTTTGCTGAGGTGCCTACTATTTTGCAAAGAGTTTTTAAAACCCAGAGAATAATTAGTTGTTGAGAACATTATTAATCAATAACACTCTGTATTCATAACAAAATTAACGCTTCCTTAATTTAATAAGTGTAACGGACCCCAAGGTACTACAGGTTCAAACTCGAGTACCTTTTGACACGTGCCATAGACCTCACCCCACCTGAATTCACACGGGTCCGGGGATCTATGGCGTCTCGTGTGAAACGATAGCAAGTGGCGGTCAGGGTCGCAGGCTCGCGGGATCGTTTAGAAATTCCACCGTGGGAATTTAAAATTTTATGCATAACAGACCGTGGTTCCTAATATTTAAAATTACGTAGGTAACATTTAAAGTTCTCTGAATGTGTATTTTATATGCAATATTTCTGTTTTAAAGAACTGTACAGGCTTTTAGGACTTATTTAAGTATAATATATCAGAACTTACCATTATCGATGAATTAAAATAATAAATATCCTTTAACAATTTCGTTCCATCGTGTATGCAAGCGGTCTTCAAAAGACAGTCCATTCATTCAACGTTAGCTGAACATAGGCCATAGATTTTCTCAAACGGAGAATAACTGCCATAATTATCACACTTGCCACGATTGTCATGATCTGATGATTGGCAACTGAAGTTTTTTACTATTTTGTGTTGTTGAGAAATCACGAAGATGCTGCTGCCCATATCCTGTTCCATTTATCTCTGTCACCTCTCACCCACGGAATCATGTAGGATAGAAGATTCTCATATCAATAGATAGTGATTTAAGATTTTATCCTTTTCAGGTAGTGAAATGAATTAAAATATATTTATGTACATAACGTATGTACATCGTCATCATCATCATTACAGCCCTTCACAAGTCCACTGCATAACATAGGCCTCCCCCAAGGAATGCCGCAAAGCACGGTCTTGAGCCAAATGCATCCATTGACTTCCTGCATGTCTTACCAGGTCGTCACTTCATCTAGTTGGGGAACGTTCTACACTTCGCCTGCCGGCACGAGGCTGCCACTCGAGAACCTTTCTTCCCCATAGATTGTCGGTTCTCGAGCTATATGGCCGGCCTATTGCCACTTCATCTTACTAATTCGTTGGGTTGTCTCGTCCTGACCAGACGAGAAGATGTGTCGTAATCTCCCGAACGCTGCCCAGCCGAGTTGAATCCGTCGGTTGACCTCTCGATCGAAGGTAGACTTACCTAGTGGAGGAAAAAAAGACAAACACTTTTTCTAAATTTACTCGTAATCTCGGTGGAACGCGGATGCTCTGGTAGGTGATATTTGTGGCAGCAAAATTTTGTGTTCCCCTTTATTTCCAGCAGTGGAAGGAAACTGTAAGGAGAGCGAAGGGGTAGTTTTATTATTTGAAAAAATATTTATAAAAAAAGTCATCAAACATCAACATTAAACTATTTATTATACCAAAGTTGCGTAAACAAGTTCAATAGTTAAAACAGGACTAAATAAGGTGACTGAAAAGAAGAAAATCAAATACTATATTTCACTTCTACAACTAAGCCAAATCTATCGTATCCTCATATTAAAATTCCTTTATGTTAAAATTAAATAACTGTTCACTGTAACAAATAATTATTCCGGTTTTGGATGTTCTTCCTTGTATAATATATGTTTGTAAACAGCCTCCACGATACGGGAGAAAATCTTAATGGTAAAAAAAAAATTCGGTGTTACAAAAATTTTAAATACGAAGATTTTTCTTCCACCCTTTAGTAACGTTTCAAAAAAAGAAAGACTTCAATTCTCACGATAGTAATAACCGTTTATTACCCCTGCATCCCCGACCGTTTTTGTTGCATTTTTTTACGTAAATTATCTACACTTTTGTAATCGGATCGTGGGAGAATACTTACAAATCTCAAAACCATAATGACGGTTAAGATTAAATATATCCTGGATAATTATTTTAATTCTCGAGCCCTGGGAGCTCAGGGGATTAGCGCTCACCATAAAATTGTGTAGAACGCACACCGAGTTCGATTCTCATCGGCGCAAATTAAATTATTGATTCTTTTAGGTTGTTTTTAATTCTTTATCGTTTTTTCACGTTATTTTATTATATAGAATATTAAAAACTATAATAATATAAAAAAAAACTAAAACTAGAAACTTAATTATCATATAGTTCTACTCCTCGCGGTATCATCCCCGAACCTCACCTCACAAGAACGCTGGCTGCGTTTCCCCGCTGAATGGATTATTTTAAATTCTTATTTTAAATGCTGATTTACTAAGTGCTTAGTGGTGAAAGAAAACATTGTAAAGGAAACTGCATGTCTAATTACCTTGTGTGTTACCAGGCAGACTCAGTTCTGCAGCATATGCTGTAAGAAAGATTAGAAGCCTTACCAATGTGGCAACAACTAAATTGGTTCATTTTAGTTACATTCATGTATGTCTAATGGAATTTTGCTATGGGGCAATGCAACTTACATTTAAGCCATATTTGTTTTGCAAAAGAGAGCAGTACGGGTGATTTATAACTTAAATTTTAATAAGTCCCTTATAGAATTTAAAGAAATATACATATTAACTTTGGCATCGCAATATACTTATGAAAATATAATGTATGTATATAAAAACATAAATAGCTTTGATAAAAATGAAGATGTTCATAAAACAATAGGAACAAACATAAGCTTGTAATACCAGTTACTACACTCGGGTTGAAAGTGAAATTGTTAAATATATACATACTTAAAAAATTACGAAATAAATTACGATCGAATTATGACCACTCGACGACCACTAGTCCAATTAATTACTAAAATGTTTTATAAATGTGAAACGAATGTAAATAATTAGTAAAAATTGCTATTTGGACGTTAACAAAGCAGATTTTAAATATATTGATTAATTTGAACACTGTTAACGTGTGCTTAACATGAATGCACGACCCCAATGATCGTGTATTATGCAATATTAAAAGGAATGTTTGAACTATTGTAGTAGAGGCACGGTTTCTTTAATCTTGTAATAGAGGGTTATAAAAAGTAAAAACGGTAGTTCGTTTCGTATGGGACCTTAATTTTCGGCGTGTGAACAGGAGCAATGGGAATGTTAAACTCAATTCTGTAGTTAAATCTTTTTTTTTTATAGGACAAGGGTGACACACGAGCACACAGTCCACCTGATGGTAAGTGGTTTCTGCGGCCCATAGACATGTATATACATCCTCTCTTACAAATCAAAATGTAGATGCGTTGTCACCCGTGAGGACTAAGATGGAATGCCTCATTTCCAGTAAAAAGGGCCTCCGGCCACCTGCACTCACCAAGCGAAACGCAGAGGTAAACCTCTACTTCACGCTGGTTTTCTGTGAGGTCGTGGTACCACCCCGGTTCGAGCCGGCCCAAAAATCTAAAACGCAATTGGTTATATCATATGTTTAAATAACCTGATGGTAAAGGGATGTGGCCCATAGAAATCTATATCTATCATCGATTAAGGATCAAAATGCACATGCGTTGTCACCCCTGATGACTAAGACGGAATGCTTTGTTATCATTAATAATTAAAAATTAAAAATTTTGTACTGCCGACTTCAATATAAGTCATTAAGGATAACTCAAAAACGATTGATCTGACCTTGATCCAATTCATATGGGACCACACGAGAAGTATCAGCTTTCATATAAAAAAAGAATCATCGAAATCGGGTCACCCAGTACAAAGTTATGAGGTAACACACATAAAAAAAAACATACAGTCGAATTGAGTACAGTCACCTTTTTGGAAGTCGGCAGAAAAAAGTATCCGATTCTCTACACTTGGCATACGAAACACAGTGGCATTAAGGTTAGCACTCCCTACAACGGGAGAGGCCATGTCCAGCAGTGGACTTCTACGGGCTTTTGATAAAGAAGAAGAAGATAGTACAGTAGAAGAGAATACATAATAAATTAACTCTACTATGAAGAGGAACATAATTTTTTTCTTATTATAAAAAAACTAAGCGGTCGTTACGATCTTAAATAGTTTAGTAAATAATGTTAAGGGCTTTACATATTTTTTCAATCCCATAATACTTAGTGTTCCCTACTTTAGGGTCGGATACAACCAGCCACATTGTTGTTTATTTAATGCTAATAACATGGGAAGATTACGATTCCGTGTGAATCCATTAGGGTGGGAACCAGGCGCGTGGGGAGTAAATACTTCATTAGGATCACAGCATATTTTATTTATTTAACTATTTTTGATCTAAAAGTATAATAATTAGAGAGACAGTTAATAAATAACATATCACCGTTGATGTTACAACGCAATATTACTCGCAACTTTCTGCAGTTTTCACTTTTATCAAGTGTGAACTGCACACATATTTTTTTATTATAAAATATATCGATTAGTCGGAGTCATTATTTATGCAGTAAAATCGCAATTTATGTTTTCGGCAGTGTCTGCATCAGCAGAATACAGCTTAGTATGTTTTGTTTAATATAGATTAATAATACTTAATGAAAGTTGTTTTTTTTATTACCGGTTAGAACCCAGGCTGCTACTGAACTTTGAAAAAATTCACGCGGTGGAGACTACTTTTATGCCCTGTAGTCCGTTAGGGTTGGTAACACCCTCTTACATATTTCTCACGAATACAGCAGTGCATCTACTGTTATGTTCCAGTTTGAAGGGCAACAGAACCGGTGTAGTTACTAACTTTGAAGTATCCTAGTCTTTAGGATTGACACATGACACTTAATTAATATTTGATAATAAATCTGGATCTAATGTCTATGCGCCACAGCAACAACTTATCATCAGGTGGAATGTTACATCATCGTTTGTCACCCTTCTATTTTATCCATCTATGGTTAAAAACTTGTTAATAAACACTTAAATGCGTTTATTATGACCCCATAGTTATAATATACCTTAAGCCGTAATATGACCTTACAAGTTAGAATGAAAGGAAGGGATGCACTCTCATCGGCACGTGCTGTCGTTCCCACCCTATCTGACTTCACACGGGTTCGGTGTCATCCCGTCTGAAGCGTGCACTAAAACTGAGTACCCGATACTTGTCACAGAATTTCGTTGAAATCCTACCGTGAGAATCAAATTCGAAGAAATGACCCTTCGTTTATTTTTTAATGATACTAAAACCTGCACTTTTATTTAATTCTAAAGCGTTACTTGTGGCTCCGACATAATATCAGCGCTGCGGTAACTCTATTACTGTAGTATTATGCTCAGTCGGTGGCCTTTGCTTCAATATACTTTTTTTTTTAATATTTAGTGAAGCTTTTTAACTTTCCGCTTTGAAAATTAATAATTTTCAAAAGTAGGAAGACATAGATTTCGGTTCGATTTTGAGTATGCCAGTTCTCATCAGATCTTCACGTTTTGAGGTCCTAGGAAGCCGTTCTGAATATTACCGTCTGAACGTCCAGCCGCGTGTGTGTGTGTGTGTGTGTGTGTGTGTGTGTGTGTGTGTGTGTGTGTGTGTGTGTGTGTGTTTGTGTGTGTGTGTGTGTGTGTGTGTGTGTGTGTGTGTGTGTGTGTGTGTGTGTGTGTGTGTGTGTGTGTGTGTGTGTGTGTGTGTGTGTGTGTGTGTGTGTGTGTGTACGTACGTAAATAAAATTTTGTCGTACGATATCTTTAGAACGAACAATCCGATTGAGATGGGCGACACGGCTTTCGAAAGTGTTTATTCAGACTTCGAGTTGATAAGACTTTCAAGCCCAGCCGTTTAAAAATTTTTCTAAAATTAAAACAAAATTAAATAGATTTTCTAGCGTTGGGCTCGACAGTCAGCGGAAAGTTCCAGGGATGGCCTGCAGAATCAACCGTTATTCAGATTTTTTATTTGTAAAATTGTTGTTCTGCAAGTTGCAGCAACAAATAAATATGTTATATCTTTCTTTCTTTCAAGATCTGTATAAATGTAAATCAAAGAAAATTACCTTTATATTCAGATTTTTTAAAATAAACTGTGGCTATAAGAATTTTACTTAAAATATCATTTTTAATTATATGACAAATAACTAGTGTCTTGTCCCGGTTTTGCCTGATTGAAATCTATTTAAGTGGCTTACATAAATTTAAGATAACCATCAAAGACCAGTTATTTAGTGCTTTATTATTAAAAAAAACACCAATCTCCTGGAATTGCTCTTTATCTTTTCGTAATGTTACATTACAGTTAGTTCAGCCATTTCGAATATTAGCCCGGAGAGACAGACAGACAATTATTTAAAAAATGGTTACTCATGTGTTTTAATGGCACGTAAATAATTCCTTCGCTTCATAAAACGCAGTTATTGCAGACAGACACTTCAATTTTATTTATATTATATAATAATAATACTTCAATTTTATTGGTGTGTACAGATTAAAACGAGTTAAAAAATTGACATTTGTAACAAAATAGTAACAGCTATTTCCAAGTAAACTTTTGGCTTCCAAAGCGTAATAACTTAATATGTTTTTTTTGGGCTTTTTTGTAATTTTGTCAGCCCTTAACAACCTTTAGTCCTATTGCCTATTTAAATATTATAATTTTTCTTTAATTTTATCTTGGCATTCTTAAGAAAAAGAATATTAGTAATGTTATTTACATTACTAATACTCACATCATGCACTCCAAGTAAGCTTAAAGTGTGTTAGGAGTGGTTTATTATATATTATATCGGACTCAATCCGACTGCGAGTTTGCAAAGTTACTTATTTCATTTTTTTTATTTAAAATAACGTTACCCCTACACTAGTATTTCATTAATTAATTACATCGTACAAAACTATATGAAGGCCATACAAATACTTGTTTCGTATACTTGTTTCTCGGTATCCAAGCCCGCAGCTCTCAGCGTCGTAACTTATTGCTAAGCAACTGCGCCACGGAGCCGTCGAATCATAATCAATAACATATCAAACATATCATAATCAATAACCTTTTGAATTCGTAACAAAATGTACTTAACAATAGGCGTAACGGACTTTAAATATACTTCAAATTCAGACTAGAGGACCTTTTGACACGTGCTATTAACCTCACCCCACCTGAATTCACACGGGATCCGTGGCGTCTCGTGTGAAACGATAACGAGTGACGGTCTCGG
The DNA here is from genome assembly GCA_963668995.1 of Parnassius mnemosyne. Lineage (NCBI taxonomy): Eukaryota > Metazoa > Arthropoda > Insecta > Lepidoptera > Papilionidae > Parnassius > Parnassius mnemosyne. Next base: position 27,867,548 of record CAVLGL010000083.1, read on the forward strand.
GTCGCAGTATCGTGTAAAAATTCAACCGTGGGAATTTAAAATGTTATGTATAACAGACCGTGCCTCCTGAAATTTGATTAACGTATCATCTTAAAAGTCCTATAAGTTATATGATTTCTGTTTTTAAAGTACTATATAGGATTTTTAATCGTTTTAAGTTATGTTAAGGTTAGGATAACAAAACATGAAAATGATAAATACCCCATACTTAATCTATTACATTATACTGCTTTGCAAATGGTCTTCATTTATCACTTAATTTTTTTATATATAACCCTTGTGATCTCACACGAAATCTGTTGACAACCTACGAAAACGGGATTTTACCAGGTTTAAAATAAAAGTATTAAGATTAGTCAATAAATGATACCTCCTCTTTGATAGTGACATCACAATCATTACATTTATTTTTAATTATACCGGCTGGACTGCATTTGATACTATCGATATAAGATATTTGACGATTTTTCCCTTCAATTTTAGCCCTCAAGGGTGACAACGTATCTGTATTTTGATTCTTTTTTTATATAAGAGGGGGCAAACGAGCATGCGGCTTACCTGATGGTAAGAGACTACCACCGCCTATGAACAACTTCAACACCAGGGGAATTGCAGGTGCATTGCCAGCCTTTTAAAAATGTGTAAGCTCTTTTCTTGAAGGTACTTAAGTTGTATCGCTCCGGAAAAATCGCCAGTGGTAAACAATTCCACAGAGAAGTTGTACGAGGAAGAAAACTCCTAGTAAAACGCACTGTCGTGGACCGCCAAGCATCCAAATGGTGAGTTAGTGAAATTTGGTGGCTGGAATTAATCCGAACAATTCCTCAGAGCACTCCCCGTGGTAAATTCGATAGAAAATGGAAAGGGATGCAACACTCCTAAGCTGTGCCGATCAAAAAGAACTCGGTCGTCGACGATTCGAACCGCTCTGCGCTGGATGCGGTCAAGTGGAAGGAGCTGGCACTGGGGTGCCCTGGCCCAGAGATGAGAAAAGTATTCCATGTGAGGCCAAACTTACGCTTTGTAAAGTTGCAGGTGATGTGCCGGCATGAAATACTGTCTCGCTCTGTTGAGCACGCCAAGCTTTTTAGAGGCCAATTTGGCCTTCCCTTCCAAGTGATCACGAAACTGCACACTATTCGATATGTCGACGCCGAGGATTCCGATGCTAGCTTAGGCAGCAACTTGAAACTGAGGAGATACGACAAAGGGATTCTTTTTAGCGGTAAACGCGCAAACTTGTGTCTTCTGGGGATCGAACTGCCCCCAATCCGAGAATTTGTGCAGCAAAGATTCGACTTCAGATACAAGTTTGTCCCGGTACTCGGCGACGGTTTCCCTAGAAATTGAGGATAAATGTAGATATCTACGGGTAGCAGCATCTACTTACCATCAAGTAGACTGTGTGGTCATTTGTCAACTTTATTCTATAAAAAATAGTGACGTTTCAAGAGAAGAACGACTTCAATTCTCACGACAGTAATAAACGGTGCCCTGCATCCCTATGCATCCCTTTGCGTTAATGTGGAATTTTTTTACGTTTTAATTATCTACACTTTTGTAATCGGATCGTGGGAAAATATGGACAAATCTCAACGTGATGACGGTTAGAGTTAAGAGTTAAAATATTTTAACTCTCGAGCCGTGGTATCTGCAGGGTAGGGGTTTAGCACTCACCATAACGTCCCATAAAACGCTAAAACACCAAGTTCAATCGCCGCTATCACAAGTAAATTCGTCAATTCCAATTTTAAATTCAGATTTACGAGTGCCAAGTGCTTGGCGATGAAGGAAAACATTATGATGAAACTTGCATGTATGATTTCGAACAATCGGCTCAGTCAGTCAAGTCGACTGACTAGTCGGTCAGTCGAAGCTACGCCAGCGGGCCGTGATCACCTCGTGTATATCCCGCTGGACCTACGAATACAGCAGGTATGAAAATTAAAAATGTTTTGAGATCATGTAAAGTCCGTCAACAAACATAAGAGAGCCCTGGGTGCTCTTACTGGCTTCAAAAAACCTAACCTATACCCAACACTTACCAATAGTCTAATGTTCGTTAGTGTGACTGCTGAACATGACGTCCTGAGTTCGAAACCCAGGGTCGGGTTGAAATCAACTATTGATTTTTTCTGTCAAGAAATTCTTAGTAACAGTTTGGAATCAGGAAGTTGGAGATTTTCACTCCTGTGCCTCGACCCTACGCCCGAACTCAGAGTTTGAGAGTAAAAGAATATAGAGTGCACCTTGCTTGCACATATTCTCGTGCACTATAACCCGGTCATGCTCACATGGCCTTAAATGAGCTCATCTCCGTTAGGACTGGTCGCCGTGACCGAAATTCGATCCGTAGGTCGTTGTTTATTATTCTCTGTTTTATTAATTTTTTAATTTTTTATTATTCTTGATTGTCTATATTAACAACTTATTAATAACCAAAAAGGTTCTATAAGTGTGTAACTAATAAATGGCTTTTGTGACGTTTACAATGCAGAATTTTGATAAATTAATTGATTTGAACACTCATAATACCTTGTGCTTGACAAGAACGCACGACCCCAATGATTGTGTACTATGCAATATTAAAAGGAATACTTATTTTGATTAATGCATGTTGCACTTGCTTAGCAACTGGTGATTTAGGTATGAAATTTAGAAAGATTGCAGTTTCACGCAGTGAGGAAAACTTTTATGGCTAGCACTCAGTTAGGGTTGGCAACACCCTCTTAGCTATTTCTTACGCTTACTACTTCACTAGTGCACGTACTGCTGTGTTTCAGTTTGAAAGGTAATAGAACCGTTACAATTACAAACTTTGAAGCATTTAAATCTTTAGGGTTGACACTTGATTATGAATTGATGAAAAATCTAGGTGTCTATTTGCAGCAACCATAACATCAGTTGGAATGTGTGTGCGTTTGTCACCCTTATTTCTATAAAAATATCTATATATTGTTAAACACTTGTTATAACACAATTAAATCCGTTTGTTATGATCTCATAAGTAGAATATACCTTAAGCCATAATATGAATATAAAAGCTGTAACAAAAGGTATGGGTGCAACCCGATTGGCACGTGCTGTTGTTCCCACCCTATCTGACTTCACACAGGATCCGTGTCGTCCCGTGTGAAGCGCGCACAATTGGTACCCGATTCTTGTCACAAAATTCCGTTGAAATCCTACCGTGGGAATTAAATTTGAACAAATGACTTATATTCACATTTTCAATATAATAATAACTGTAGTTTTATTTAATGGTTAACCTAAAGTTACAAGAACATGTTGTATAAAGGTAAATCAAAGTACATTAACTAATTTTTAGATATTTTTAAATAATGAATGGCTATCAGATTGACTTTAAATATATTTTAATGGTGCCATGTAGTGGCGGTGTATGAATATCCACTACCCCATATCATCCCGTTCCGCGGGTGTCATAAGAGACGACAGACGGAAACAAATCAGGAGATGGGCAGCAGCGTCTTCCTAGTAACGATTAAAAATAAGCAACTGCGGTTGCCAACCCGCTTGCCAAGCGTGGCAACTATATCTATGGGGGAGGCATAGGCCATAGGTTCCGCATTGGACTTTAAGGCACTAAGATCGGATGAAATGCCTAAATTCTTGGATATTTAAGTAAAAAGTCACAATAACTGTTCATTAAATCCGCAAAGAAATAATACAGGGTGACAGAAGAGGATTTAATATACGTTTTTAATTGAATTCTTTTAGTACGTTATAGTACGTTATGTTGAGACGTACTTTAACGTAACGAGATGATAATAAACATAAATCGGAAGTCTTAGATTTTTCTGGAATTTCCCATTCCCTCAAACCAAACACGCATTTGTGAACAAATTTTACATATTTTTAGAACCCTTTCTATATAACAAGCTCAACAAGTCACTAAAGGTATATAGTCCAAGTTATAAGACACGGAGAAGTTGTTAGAAGTTCTAAAATAGTTTGTCTTAATTGTAGGTAACAAATAATTGTTATTTAGTTATTTTATTTACTATTTAATATAGTTTAATTATTAAAATGTCTAGTGTCCTACATTATTAAACCCATTGTGTAAGTGATGTCTGAAACACAGGTACTCAACCTAGTTCAGGCAGGTAGCTAATATTATAAACTTGACTTTTCTATTATTCTTTTGTAGATTCTACATTATTTAGCTACACATAGTTTTAATTTTATCATAGCATGTTGTTTTTGTTAGACTTATTGTTACTTTATTTAATTGAAATCATATTTGTTCCTGTATGTAAACATGTGTAATTGGAAATGAAATAAATATTTATTATTATTATTATATTATTCGGTGCGTTCTTACTACACCCACGTAACGAAATCTTGTGATGAAATCTCTTAAGCCGCCATCACCAGGTTTCAGGGCAGTGAAGAGTCTGCCGAGCTGCCTAACCCTTAAACGTTTGGCCGCGGGACTGCTAAACTGCGGGTTCTGATCCTGCACCAAGGTAATATATACAATATATGTATTCGGAAATATTTTAATATTACTGAAGTGTTAGAGCCACTAATGGGTCAGCTAATGAATCTTTCATAATGCGCCAAGTAGTGTAACTTCTTATTTAGGCATAGAAAAAAAAAACAATCGCGTGTTAGATTTAACAACAAAAATGTGTTTAAAATTCCCATCGTTCCTGTTCACACGCCGGCGTTTGAGATCCTATACGAAACGAACAACCGATTTTACTTTTAATACCCTCTATGACCCTCTACCACACGAGTCAAAACATTCCATTTAATATTGCATAATACACAATCATTGGGTTCGTGCATTCATGTCAAGCACACGTTGACGTTAATAAAGAGTGTTCAAATCAATTAACGTATAAATCTGCTTTGTAACCGTCACGATATTAATTTATCAGCTTCACATTTATAAAACCTTTTTGATGATTAACAGGATAATTATATTGATAACCAAGTATAATTAAACTTAAAAAGTAAAATAAAATAGCTAATAATGAACAACGTCCTACGAACTGGATTTCGGTTAAGGTGACCAGTCCTAACGGAGACTAGGCGATCTCATTTAAAGCCATAATATGAGTATGACCGGATCATTGCACGAGTGTATGCGCAAGCATATTTGTTCAACAGTGGTAGAGCCACGTGGCAGCTTTTGCTGTCGCACGGATGGGCCGGCTCGAACCGGGGTGGTACCACGACCTCACAGAAAACCAGCGTGAAGTAGAGGTTTACCTCTGCGTTTCGCTTGGTGAGTGCAGGTGGCCGGAGGCCCTTTTTACTGGAAATGAGGCATTCCATCTTAGTCCTCACGGGTGACAACGCATCTACATTTTGATTTCTAATAGAGGATAGATGTAGATGTCTATGGGCCGCAGCAACCACTTAAAAGCAAAGTGCATTTTCTATTCCTTTACTCTCAAAGTCCGAGTTTGGGCGTAGGATACGGCGAACGCTTGATAAAGTTAATATTTGATGAAAAGTCTGGATCTAATGATCTAATGTCTATGCGCCACAGCAACAACTTAATATCCGGTGGAATGTTACATCATCGTTTGTCACCCTTATTTTTTTATCCATCTATGGTTAAACATTTGTTAATAAACACGTAAATGCGTTTATTATGACCCCATAGGTATAATATACCTTAAGCTGTAATGTGACCTTATGAGTTAGAATGAAAGGAAGGGGTGCACTCTCATTGGCACGTGCTGTTATTCCCACCCTATCTGACTTCACACGGGATCGGTGTCGTCCCGTGTGAGGCGTGCACAAAAACTGGGTAACCGATGCTTGTCACAGAATTCCGTTGAAATCCTATCGTGAGAATTAAATTTGAAGAAATGACCCAAAAACGTTTATTTTTTTAATAATACTAAAACCTGCACTTTTATTTAATTGTAAAGCTTGTTACATAACTCTATTACTGTAGTATTATGCTAAGTCGGTGGCCTTTGTATTGCTTCAATTAATTTTTTTATATTTAGTGCAGTTTTTTGACTTCCAGCTTTGAAAATTAATAATTTTCAAAGTAGGAAGTTATAGATTTCAGTCCGATTTTGAGTATGCCAGTTCTTATCAGATCTCCTCGTTTTGCGGTCCTAGAAAGCCGTTCCGACTATTATCGTCTGGACATCCGGCCGTGTGAGTGTGTGTGTGTGTGTGTGTGTTTGTGTGTGCATGTGTGTATGTACGTATGTAAATAAAATTTTGTCGTACGATATCTTTAGAACGAACAATCCGATTGAGATGGGCGACACGGCATTCGAAAGTGTTTATTCAGACTTCGAGTTGATAAGACTTTCAAGCCGAGCCGTTTGAAAGTTTTTCTAAAATTAAAACAAAATTAAAAGATTTTCTAGCGTTGGGTTTGACAGTAAGCGGAAAGTTCCAGGGATAGCCTGCAGGGTAAACCGTTGTTCAGATTTTTTATTTGTAAAATTGTTGTTCTGCAAGTTGCAGCAACAAATAAATATGTTGTTTCTTTTATTCTTTCAAGAACATGCTGTATAAATATAAATCAACGAACACTACCTTTATATTCAGATTTTTTAAAATAAACTGTGGCTATAAGAATTTTACTTAAAATATCATTTTTGATTATATGACAAACTAGTGTCTTATACCAGTTTTGCATGAGTGAAATCTAGTAACGTGGCTTTCATAAATTTAAGATAACCATAAAAGACCACTTATTAATCGCTTTATTAAAAACACCAAGTTTTTTTGATAAAATGTAGTCCAGATCAATTGCTCTTTATCTTTTCGTATGTTACATTACAATTGGTTCAGCCATTTCGACGATTAGCCTGAAGAGACAGACAGACAATCATTTAAAAAATGGTTACTCATGTGTTTTAATGGCACGTAAATAATCCCTTCGCTTCATAAAACGCAGTTATTACAGACAGACAGTTTAATTTTATTTACATTTTATAATAAATAATACTTCAATTTTATTGGTGTGTATAGATTAAAACGCGTTAAGAAATTGACATTTGTAACAAAATAGTAAGAGCTATTTCCAAGTAAACATTTAGCTTCTAAAGCATAATAACTTATATGTTTTTGGGCTTTCTTGTAATTTTGTAACTTTAAAACCTTAACAACCTTTAGCCCCATTGGCTATTTAAATATTATAATTTTTCTTTAATTTTATCTTTGTTTTTTTAAGAGAAAGAATATTAATAATGTTATTTACATTACTAATATTCACATCAACCACTCCATAACAACGTAAAGTGCTTGTGTTAGAAGTGGTTTATGACAGTAGTCGAATATCGGATTCACTCCCTCGATTGCGAATTTGCAAAGTTATTTTTTTATTGTTTTTATTAAAAAAAAACGTTACCCCTACATTAGTATTTTCTCCTATATCGTGGAGGCAGTTTACATACATTAATTGCATCGCACAAAACAATATGTAGGCCCTACAAATACTTGTTTCGTATACTTGTTTCTCGGTATTCAAGCCCGCAGCTCTCAGCGCCGCCGTAACTGAGCCGTCGAATCATAATCAATAACATATCAAACATATCATAATCAATAAGCCCTTTGAATTCGTAACAAAATGTACTTAGCAATAGGCGTAACGGACTTTAAATATACTTCAAATTCAGACTAGAGGACCTTTTGACACGTGCTATTAACCTCACCCCACCTGAATTCACACGGAATGCGTGGCGTCTCGTGTGAAACGATAACGAGTGACGGTCTCGGGTTGCAGGATCGTGTAGAAATTCAACCGTGGGAATTTAAAATGTTATACTTATTACTATACTTATTGTGTTTAAAGTACTATACAGAATTTTAGATAATTTTAAGTTATGTTAAGGTTAGGATAATAAACCATGAAAATGATAAATAACTCACACTTAATATAATACATTATACTGCCTTGCAAATGGTCTTCAATTATCACTTGATTTTTTTTATATATCACCCTTGTGGTATCGAATAGAATGCTTCGCATTGATAAATCGGGACTCCATTCTCACCACACAAAACCTGTTGACATTCTACGAAAACGGGCCTTTACCAGACTTAAAATAAAAGTATTAAGATTAGTCAGTAAAACCATGATAACTCTTCTTTGATAGTGACATCACAGTCATTACATTTATTTTTAATTATACCGGCTGGACTGCATTTGATATTATCGATACTTATATTCGACGATTTTTCCCTTCAAGTTAAGCCCTCAGGGGTGGGTTAATTGAGAATAAATGTAGATATCTACGGGCTACAGCAACTACTTACCATCAGGTGGACTTTGTGGTTATTCGTCAACTTTATTTTATAAAAAAAAATAACGTTTCAAAAGTAGAACGACTTCAATTCTTACGAAAATAATAAACGGTGCCCTGCATCCCTAAGCGTTTATGTGGATTTTTTTTACGTTTTAATTATCTACACTTTTGTAATCAGATCGTGGGAAAATATGGACAATTCTCAACGTGATGACGGTTACAGTTAAGAGTTAAAATATTTTAACTCTCGAGCCGTGTTAGCTTCAGAGTAGGGGTTTAGCACTCACCATAACGGCCCATAAAACGCTAAAACACCAAGTTCAATCGCCGCTGTCACAAGTAAATTCGTCAATTCCAATTTTAAATTCAGATTTACGAGTACCAAGTGCTCGGCGATGAAGGAAAACATTATGATGAAACTTGCGTGTATGATTTCGAACAGTCGGTTGAGTCAGTCAGTTCGACTGACCAGTCGATCAGTCGAAGCTACGCCAGCGGGCCGTGTTCACCTCGTGTATATCCCGCTGGACCTACGAATACAGCAGGTATGAAAATTAAAAATGTTTTGAGGTCATGTAAAGTCCGTCAACAAACATAAGAGAGCCCTGGGTGCTCTTACTGGCTTCAAAAAGCCTAACCTATACCCAACACTTAGAATTAGTCAAACCAAGGCTGAGATCTGCCTCCGATGGGTAGCACAGATAATGGAATAAATAGTTCCATTATGTAGCACCACATTAGTGAAGGGCTCAGCAACACCGCTGAGATCATTTGGCGAGAAACAAACCCGCTCCCATGGGTAGTATGCAAAGAAAGACCGCATTCCGTCCCAATCCGCCGACCTGTAATGCCAAACACGGCGGCAACGTGCAGAACGAAACCGCGAGGGGAGCGTAAGTGGCACCACACTCCGGATCAGACAATGGTCCGAAGAGCTGAGAGGGGCATCGACGGAAACCTGATAATCGTCCGGATGAGAGGTCAGCAGAAGGTCCAACAGGGAAGATGTATGATCCTTCACATCTGGAATCCGCGTAGGCGAAGAAACCAGTTGTGTCAGACAATATGCTAAGGCAAAGTCATAAACAGATCTCTAATTTTAAGTTAATAATTTTTACTTACTTACTTACTTATCTTCACGCACAATCCCTGACGGGGTAGCCAGAGAGAACAGATCGCCAAGTGTCACGAGCCGTACATACCTCTTTCGCTTCTTTCAGATTCATTATCTTCTTCATACAAAAATAATTTTCAAGTTAATCAATATTGAAATTTATCTTTTGTATTAACAAAATGGACTAAGCAATAGGCTTAACGGACTCCAAACATACTTCCAATTTAACCTTGAGGACCTTTTGACACGTGCCGTAGACCCCACCCCATCTGAATTCACACGGGATGCGTGGCGTCTCGTGTGAAACGATAACGAGTGACGGTCTCGGGTTGCAGGATCCTGTAGAAATCTATCCGTGGGAATTTAAAATTGTCTGCATAACAGACCATTGTTCCTGATTTGAATAACGTAACATCTCAAGTTCTATGTGCAGGATATCAGTTTTTAAAGCACTCACAGGATTTTAGATAGTTTTAAATTATATTAGTATTAGGATAATGTAGTTCCATTGTCCAGCAAGCAGTCTTCAAAAGAAGTAATTTAAGATTTTATACTTTTAGGCAGTGAAATTAAATTAAATTATTGTTTATATATTGAAAATTATAAAATTGAATTTTTTGAGCAGTTTCTCTAATGGTACGTGATTCCTGTTACTTAATGAAACCTCAATTCGAAGTGTTACGCTTTATCACAAGTTGCTAAGGCTCCGTTTCTCTCTAGTAGATCGTCTGGGTAAGCACACCAGTACAAAGTGTCACAAGTGAACAAGTGACAAACGAGCACACAGTCGACCTGGTTGTAAGTGGGTGCTGTGGCATATCTCTGCATGTATTCTCGACTAAGAATCAAAGTGTAAATGCGTTGTTACCTTTGAAGACTAACATGGAATGCCTCGTTTCCAATAAAAACGGGTACCCAGATCACTACGCTCACCACACGTATCAGAGCATCAAACTGCTAATTTACGCTTGTATTCTATGATATAACCATAACATAGCTGTAGCTGACTCTTCCACGTATAAAAAGTTCGTTTGTCACTTAATTTTTTTACATATCACCTCTGTTACCTTGAACAGAATGCTTCGTAAAACATTTTTATGTTTTCTGTTGATATTCTGTGAAAGCTCACTTCGATCGGGCCGACTCATTTGTGATACTCCCACTGTACACGCCCCTAGCTGCCCCAACCAAGGCTGACGGGATTAGGGCCCATGAGTAATCCCATCGATGAGCAGCAGAGGGACGGGGCCAGAATATGACCACGTGGAAATTCCTAATTACACTAAACAATATGGGAGGACGCTAGAAAGACATAGTACTTACCATTATCCGAAGCTAACTTCGCACCAAGGCTTGGGCAGGCCGTGAGTGTGTGTAATAGTGGATGGAGAGTAGTGTACAGTGAGGGGTGAATGTGTGGGGCCTTGTCAAGCATAGGCGACCAGCCGCTGCCGAGTTCCAGGCTGCTCCAAAATGCTGCAACACTGCTTCAGACTGCTTCGGCACCGGACCACAGTCACTTTCCTCGTTCGTCACGATGACAGTCAATTAACTCTATCGTACGATTTACTAACTTACAGAAGCCACTAACTATCGCGGGTTATAAGGTTAACGCACAAAACGCACACGGAGTTTACAGTTTATTAAAGGTCACTACCGTTTCGCGTCGCAACAGTTAGTTCTAGAATATCAGAGGCCGCACTAGCTAATATTGCCTAATGCACTTATGCAGATTCTGAGTCAAACACAATGAGTCCCTGGGAAGCTCTCCAGCAGGAATGCGCGTCACAATGGTAGACCGTATATTTACTGGCCGCGCCGGATTATTCCGAGTTCCCGACAAAATGACAGAGTGCCAATCGTGAGCACTGCCTAAGGACGACTGCCTGCCCTTGTGCGTTTTTCGCACGACCGAAAGTCAAACCGGTATGAATGCACCGCGCCGAGCGCCCTCTCGCGTCAATCCTTGAAACTAGCGCTTGGCGCGAACAAACCCCCGTCCCGGACATAAGGATTTAGGTCCGCGAGCAAACCGGTCAGCGGGACAAGGTCGCGACGGCAAGTTGCAAAACCGAATCTACAGCCAAACTAGGCCACCTTAGGCACCCCAGCAGATCTTGCAACCCTAACCAACGCCTCAAAATTACCGCCCCAACGTGGGCAAGCCGGAGGGTCAGCCTCCACTGGATGTCCCTCCTGGGCATCGCAGTACTTTAACAAATTCTGTACTGGACAGAAGTCCGACGACTTCTTTCAAACACCTATCTGTGCCCCTATGATTAGTTCCGCAATACGACCGGATCAGCTCTGCAACCAGCGGCGCTACAAGAAGCTGCCCAGACAAATTTTGTGCCAGCAGTTGCTTCAGCGCAGAGCGCACCCACAAATTCCACATGAACGTCGTCTGTGGAGAGCCGAACGAAACGCACAGATAGTCTCTAGTATGAATTTTCAACAAGTAGGCTTAGCCAGACCACCCACCATATTATCATTTACTAAATAGTGCGGCAGCTGATTTCAATCTGATAATCTCCAAAACTAGCTAGCCTGTTAGACAAGTAGTCCTATGCTCATATTTCAACTAATTTTTCAAAAGCATCAATGTTCAACTACAGAATCAATTCAACCAAATTAATCACCGATGCGCATAGGTCAACTTGCAAATTAAACAAAACAATAACGTAAGGGACAGCCCTACTTCTTCGCAAAGCAAAATGATTAAACACTATCATGTATATGTTACATAATTTTTCAAATAGCGCGCCATTCAATTTCCTTTCAGCAAACAGACGCAACAATCAAATACAGTGATTAAATATATGTACAAAACACATGCAGTAGCATTTAAAGGAGTAGATTAAATTCAATTCTTTTAATTTAAACCGCTACAAATAGGAAAATTTCGCGGGAAGCCCAAAGCATTTTTTAATTTTAATTCAAGTATTTTTTGACTAAGTGCTCGACCAAACCAAATCTAATACCCCTTGACAGCGTGATTCAACGCTCCAGAGGGGCCCTAATCTTCCCACCACCAAGGGGAGGCCACATGGCGTGAACCCAAGATCAATAGGGCACAGCAACCGCTAACAGTCGCCACTCGGGTTGTACGCCTTCACTGAGGCCGTCGGCAACAGAACATTTTGATAAGTGGACTGTTGACGGCTTAAGGCTCAGTGGAGGCGGCCGTGGTGGGAGCTAAGGCGGCAGCTAGCTAGGGCCGCCTCCATCAAATGGGGAACAGTGGTACACCAGTCGCGGCCACTCAGCTAACGGGAGTGAGAAGAGTCCAGCGGACCGATGAGTGGCCGTGAAGTTCCTCTCCACACGCTGAGGGGGGGTGATGACACCCCCGCCCCTGGGGGAATTACCCCCCGACTGGTCGGGGGAGAGGCCCCTTTCAAACTTAGGGGCCTGGTGGTTGGCCGGCGGGCGCCGATTGTCGCCCGGCAGAGGGCGCGACTGAGCGCCCCCGCCCGTGGGGGTCGAAGGCCTGGCAGAGCCCCGAGAGGAGACGCCGTTCGCACCCAGGCACAAAACTGCATGGTGATTGCCCTGGCAATGCAGACAGGGCCGTCGATGCGGACAGTCTCGCAGGAGATGCCCTCCCAGACATGAACAGCACCAGCGGCGCTCCTTGGCGATAGTTCGCCTCGCTGGAACCGGCTTACCTAATAATTTCGGGCACGACGTTACCCGGTGATCAGATGCTCGACAATAGGAGCAGGGGGGGTTGACGACGACTTGCCTGGCGGGTTCAGCCTCTCACTGGGCACGTCTCGTAAGTCGTCAACGGTGCCCGCCGGGTTCTCGATCTGCCGGCACTGCTCCTCCAAAGACCGCAGCAGGTCATAGAAGGGCGGAATTTAGGAGGCCTCGTCCCCGCTGTACCTCTCCTCAAAATGGATTCGAAGTTCGAGAGGTAGACGGGACAGCACGATGCGGAGCAACAAAAAAGCCCATTCGCCCACTGGTAATTCCAGCCGCCTCAACGTATTACAAGCCACTAAGACTGGATCCAACAGGTCCGGACGTAGTCTGGTCCGGTCACTAAGCAGCGGGAGGCTTAGAAGCTGCTTAATATGTTCGTCCGCAATTCGCCGGACGTTGGCGTATCTTCTGGCTAGGAGGTCCCGAGCAGTCTGGTAGGCGTCGTCCGACAATCTCAAGTGGCCGACGACGCCCAGGGCCTCCCCCTCACGTGAGGCCAGGAGATACACCATCTTTTGGCTCGGGGTCAAGTCACTTCGGGCGTCCACTAGGCTGTCGAAAAGACCAACGAAGGTCAGCCATTCGGAAAGGACCCCGGAGAACTTTGGCAGGTCCAGAGTTGGGAGTCGTCCCAACAGCTCCGGCTGAAGCTGCTTCAGAGAGGACTCGGACAGGTCACTCATCCGAGCTTCACGCGCCTCCTCGGCATACCTGCCTTCAGCCTCGATCAACTCGTCCGTGAGCCACAAGAACTGCTCATAGTCCGCGAAGCAGGAGTCCAGGACTCCCCTCTCCACATCCGAATCCTCGAGCTCAGCGTAAGCCTCCTCCACTGCGGCCCTTCGAGCATCCACCTGCTCGAACCGCTTCATCAAGTTATGGACCCTATCCGGTCGACCTATCAAAGCATGGGCGCTTGTAGCCCAGCGCAACTCAGTCCGCAGACAACGGATCAGTAGCTTGGGCGATGACATCACTATTAAATACAAATTACGACGCGGCTCGAGCACAAATTACAAAGATAACAAATAAAAAATACAACAAAAAATTTACAGTTAATAAATGCAGTTCCTATCAAATCGCGTTGAATAGAAATTACACAAATACGAATTACTATGTATCAACCAAATACAAGTTAGCTCAAAAGAAAAGACACAAATCAAATTAACAAATAACAAATACTAGTGCGATAAAATCAAGTTAAATTCAAATTGCGCAAATACAAATTACTACTCTTTAGTTCAAATACAACTTACAGTATAAAGGAAGATACACATCACGGTCGATCAACAAAAAATGCCTAGCTCGGAAATCGACCCTTCGATAAGTAATCCCCTACAACTATCCGACAACGATAATTAACCGATTACGTAAAAATAACCATCTACCTACATGACGTATATCCCTAGAAAAACTCCCGCTTGCGCAACCTAGGGCGCGGCTTTTCAAACTACCTACTAACCAAAAAAAAGGCAAGCAACAAACAACAAAGGGAAATAATTTTATTATTACGTACAAAAAAATATTTTTACGTATTACGGACGGGCGTGATTGTAGATACAAATTAAACCAATCAAACCAACGCTCCCTGCCACCAGAATTGTTTAATGTTTATCAAACACTATGGTCGGGATCGACCGGGGAATCGAACCCGGAACCACGCTCTGCAACCAGTTTGTACACGCCCCTAGCTGCCCCAACCAAGGCTGACGGGATTAGGGCCCATGAGTAATCCCATCGATGAGCAGCAGAGGGACGGGGTCAGAATATGACCACGTGTAAATTCCTAATTACACTAAACAATATGGGAGGACGCTAGAAAGACATAGTACTTACCATTATCCGAAGCTAACTTCGCACCAAGGCTTGGGCAGGCCGTGAGTGTGTGTAATAGTGGATGGAGAGTAGTGTACAGTGAGGGGTGAATGTGTGGGGCCTTGTCAAGCATAGGCGACCAGCCGCTGCCGAGTTCCAGGCTGCTCCAAAATGCTGCAACACTGCTTCAGACTGCTTCGGCGCCGGACCACAGTCACTTTCCTCGTTCGTCACGATGACAGTCAATTAACTCTATCGTACGATTTACTAACTTACAGAAGCCACTAACTATCGCGGGTTATAAGGTTAACGCACAAAACGCACACGGAGTTTACAGTTTATTAAAGGTCACTACTGCTTCGTGTCGCAACAGTTAGTTCTAGAATATCAGAGGCCGTACTAGCTAATATTGCCTAATGCACTTATGCAGATTCTGAGTCAAACACAATGAGTCCCTGGGAAGCTCTCCAGCAGGAATGCGCGTCACAATGGTAGACCGTATATTTACTGGCCGCGCCGAATTATTCCGAGTTCCCGACAAAATGACAGAGTGCCAATCGTGAGCACTGCCTAAGGACGACTGCCTGCCCTTGTGCGTTTTTCGCACGACCGAAAGTCAAACTGATATGAATGCACCGCGCCGAGCGCCCTCTCGCGTCAATCCTTGAACTAGCGCTTGGCGCGAACACCCACAATACAGCTGCAGCGTACCTTTACCACGTTTAATAATAAAAGGATTACGATTTCTTAAAACCATGATAACTCATTATTGATAGTGACGTCACAATCATTACATATCTTTTTAATTAAACTGCCAGGATTGTATTCGATATTTTATATCGACGATATTTTAATTCAAAATCCCTTTTATTAATGTTTTAAAATAAGAACGACTTCAATTCTCACGATAGCAATTAAAGGTGCCCTGCATTTCCAACGGTTTTTGTTGCATTTTTTACGTAAGTTATCTACATTTTTGTAATTGGACGGTGGGAGAATAATGACAAATCTCACCACCTTACTGACGGTTAAGATTAAATTTGTTCAGCTAAATTATTCATTCTCGAGCCGTGGTAGCTCAGGGCATTAGTGCTCACCATAAAATTTTATAGAACTCGAGCACACCGAGTTTGATTCCCACCGCAAATGAAATTGTTAATTCTTATTTTAGACGTTGATTTACCAAGGGTTCGGTGGTGAAAGAAAACATTGTGACAAAACCTGCATATGTGGTCCGTCGTCCTACTACCACTCTTGACGTGTTAGCACCAAATTCTTTCGATCTGTGAGTGAAAAACTGACATTGACTGGCTGGTCGACCAGCACTGGTCCATAGAGCATATATTTGACGGATCACAACGGCTTAACAATAAATTGTGGCGCTGAGGGCCGCGGATTCGAATTCCACACGGGACACGTCACAGATTTGGATATTTGTCGTTATGAAATTTATGTAAAAAAGCCAAAGCACCACTGACGGGTCATGTGTACACCGCGCTGGTTCAAAGAGCTGCAGGTATGAGAAATTAAAAATGTTTCGAGGTCATTTAAATTCCGCCAACACACACTAGTACAGCGTTGGGCACCGTCACTGGCTCCATGAACCCCAGCCTGCGCCCAGCACTGGGGCATTTATGTCTGCCACGTTGGTCTAGTGATCGTTAGCACGATTGCTGATCACTAAGTCCTGAGTTCGAAGATCCGGGTCGTGATGAAATCAGTTATTGATGTTTTTGTCTGTCGAGAAATTCTTTGTACTTAACAGCCCGGAACCAGGAATTTGGAGATTTTCACTCCTGTGCTTCGATCCTACACCTAAGCTCGGACCTTAAAAGTAAAGAAATTGAGAAGGCACCTTGTTTACGCATACACTCGTGCACTGTAATCCGGTCATGTTTATATTATGGCCTTAAAGGAGAACGCCTAGTCTCCGTTAGGATTGGTCGCCGTGACCGAAATCCGGTCCGTATGATGTTGTGTATTATTACCTATTTAATTTGATTTTTAAATTTTAGTAATACTTGGCTGTCAATATAATTATCCTGTTAATCATCAAAAAGGTTTTATAAATGTAAAACTGATAAATTGCTATTGCGATTGCTACAAATCAGATTGTCATTGATTTGAACACTCATTATTAATGTCTGCTTGACATGAATGCAGGACCCCAAATATTGTGTATTACGCAATATTATGAGGAATGTTTGAACTCGTATGGTAGAGGGTATTAAAAATAAAAGCGGGTGTTCGTTTCGTATGGTATCTGAAACGCCGGTGTGTGAACGGCAACTTTGAATGAAACAAATATAACGCATTTTATCGTCATTTGATTTAACCTTTTTTAATTTTGTCATTCGCGTAATTATATATAATATCACGTAGTAATATATATTATTATATAATTGTGCTACTTGCCTAGCATGTCGTAAAAGGCGACTAATAGAATATTGAGTTTGTAATTGTATAGGCAATGTGCTAGCCACCCACCACTTCTATCACAATTTTCTATTTAAGCCCGTACATTCTGGCCGTTCCTCAGGGATCCGCGTAGGTTCAGATCTCGCAGTTCCGTCGCGCTGCAGCCAAACGCTTAAGAGACTCCGTAAGATGTGACTAATGGGAAATTACAGAAAAAGATCTATGGCTTCCGATTGATGTCTATTATCATCTCGTTTACGTTATAGTACGTTAGTTCGACGTTATGAGACGTACGATACTAAGGCCGAAGACGGGCACCAGCGTCAAAAGCGCGATATTTCTTGCACTGCGATCATCAATTCCTCTGCCAAATGTAACAATCAAGGCAAATCTTCCCTACTACAGGAGAGGTCCATTGCCAACAGTGGACTTCTAAGGGCTGTTGATAAAGAAGAAGAAAATTGTAAAATATCAAAACATATAAAACTGTAATAAGAACAAAGCCAGATTAAAAATATTCTTTTTTCAAAATTATCATATTAAGCAAAAGAAACAATTAAAGCTGCCGTTACGATTTTTAATAGTTTTGTAGATAATGCCAAAGGATTTCATTTTTTTTTTAATCCCATAATAGTTAGTATGTTTTGCTAAAGGGTCGGATACTATTAGCTACATTGTTATTTTTTTCATGCTAACAACATGGGAAGATTCCGATTCCGTGTGAAGTCCGGTAGAGTGGTAACCGGGTACGTAAGGGATTCAGTACTTATTCATTATGATTACTGCTGTTGCATTTGCTTAACAACTTATGATTTACAACAATACTGGTATGGACATCAGACTAACCAAGTCAGATGGCTTGGACAGTTTTCTGATGAGTTTAAGCTTAAATGTGGGGTGAGACAAGGTGGTTTGACCTCTCCCACACTATTTAATTGCTATATTGATCAGCTGATTCGTGGGCTCAGCAGCATGCGTGTCGGATGCTCTATAGACGGTTTTTGTGTCAATAGTATAAGTTATGCCGACGACATGGTGCTGCTGAGTTCATCAGTCGCTGCTCTCTAAACTCGCTCTTCTTTACAATGTAGAAAAGAGCGAGTTTATGGTATTTAAGGCAGACAGTCGCAGAGCTCTTAATGTTCCGCCAGTGTACCTAAACGGAGTAACTCTACATCGCGTATCGTCCTTCAAGTATCTCGGTCACATTGTGAACGAGAGGCTGAGGGATGACTGTGATATGGAGAGGGAAAGGAGAGCGTTGGCAGTCCGCTGCAATATGTTAGCCCGCAGATTTTCACGATGTACCACAGAAGTTAAAAAACATTCTGTCAAACAATGTACACGTGTAATCTGTGGGTGCCTTCAGGGTGATGTTGGGTCTGCCGCGATTTTGCAGTGCATCGGGCATGTATGTACAAGCGCGCACTGATAGCTTTGAAACGGTTTTGCGCAAACGTGTCGCCTCGCTCATGCGCAGAATACGTGGTAGCTCCAGCACCATACTGAGGGCTATTAGTGACAAACCAGATTGTCCTATTATGGGACACTGGGTGAATATGCATGTGCATAAACCTAGTGCCTCAGGTAGGCCTGGTTTGTACTTAAACTAATTATTCGTATCTGTATTTATTTATTACTAACATAGCTATAACTTCCTTGTACCTACTAACAATTATGGATGTTTGTCCGAAATAAAGAGATATTATTTATTTATTTTATTTATAAGCCGCATTTTGACCTGTTACTTCTGTACCTTTAAACCTACTTGGAGTAGGTTTAAAGTGCTAGTGGGGTTAGGAAGGAGTGGGTTACGAACAGTAGTCGAACGGTGGATTCAAACCTACGACTTAGCGAGTAAGCAAAGTTAATCAATATCTACATTTATATTTTGTATTAACAAAATATACTTAGCAATAGGCCTAACGGACTCCAAATATACTTCCAATTCAGCCTTGAGAACCTTTTGACACGTGCCGTCGACCCTACCCCACCTGAATTCACACAGGATCCGTGGCGCCTCGTGTGAAACGATAACAAGTGAAGGTCTCGGTTCGCAGGATCGTGTAGAAATTCAACCGTGGGAATTCAAAATTGTCTGCATAACAGACCGTTGTTCCTGTATTTGAATTACGTAACATCTCAAGTTCTATGTGCAAGATATCTGTTTTTAAAGCACTCACAGGATTTTAGGATAGTTCTGTCTTTAAAAAAGTAATTTAAGATTTTATCCTTTTAGGCAGTGAAATGAAATGAAACTATTGCTTTAATATTGAAAATTATAAAATTGAATTTTTCGAGCACAATTTCTCTAATTGTACGTGATTCCTGTGACCTATAGAAAATTCAATTCCAAGTGTTTGCGTTATCACAAGGTGCTAAGGCTCCGTTTCTCCCCAGTAGTTCGTCTGTGTAAGTACGCCAGTGCAAAGTGTCACAAATGTACATGTGACAAACGAGCACACAGTCAACCTGGTGATAAGTGGATGCTGTGGCATATAGACATGTATCCTTGATTAAGAATCAAAGTATAAATGTGTGACCTCTCAACGTGTTACCTCTGAAGACTAAGATGGAATGCCTCGTATCCAGTAAAAAAGTGTCTCCGGATCACTACGCTCACCACACAAAACAAAGCATTAAGCTGCTACATTTGTATTTCGAGTCAAGGCGATCCATTTGTAAAGTTGCAGCCTATTTACGTCTCACTGCTGGGTACAGGCCTCCTCTCATTTCTGAGAGGGTTTTAGGGCAAGGAAATGTCCACCGCGCTGCACCAATGCGTGTTGGCGAACTTCACATGTCATCTAAATATTTTTTTTTATTTCTTAGACATGCAGGTTCCCTCACGATGTTTTCCTTCACCGCCGAGCACGTGGTATATCAGCACTTAAAATTACAATTAACAATTTCATTGGTGCCGGCGGGGATCGAACCCGGGTTGCTCGAGTACCGTGAAGCTTACAGCGAGCGCTAACCATCTGAGCTACCACGACTCTCCATTTGTATTTCGAGGTAATTCTTTGAATACCATAATATAACACATATAATAATTTAGTTTGTCACTTCATTTTTTTTACATTCTTTTGTACTTATTCTCATATTATACTGTAGTTATCATTTACCTCTGTGGTATTAAACAGAATGCTGGATACTAGTAAAACGGGTTGTCCATTCTCACGATACGTAACAAAGTATTATGCACTGCTGCTGTTTTCTGTTGATATTCTGCGAAAGCTTATCCCAATCGGGCCGGCTCATTCCTGCTACACCCACAATGCAGCTGCAGCGTGCCTTTACCACGTTTATAATAAAAGTATTAAGATAGGTTAGTTAAAACCACGATAACTCCTTATTGATAGTGACGTCACATTCATTACATTTCTTTTTAATTATACTGCCAGGACTGTATTCGATATTTTATTTCAACGATATTTTACTTAACATTCCTTTTAGTAACGTTTTAAAATAAGAACGACTTCAATTCTTACGATAGCAATAAACGGTGCCCTGCATCCCCAACGGTTTCTGTTGCATTTTTTTTTTACGTAAATCATCCACACTTTTGTAATCGGATCGTGGGAGAATACTGACAAATCTAAAATATTAAATTTTTCAAGCTAAATTATTCGTAATTCTCGAGCCGTTGTATCTCAGGGGATTAGCGCTCACCATAAGATTATATAGAACGCAAGTACAACGCACAATAAGCGCACCCACCGGCGCAATTGAAATTGTTAATTCTTATTTTAGGCGTTGATTTACCAAGGGTGCCGCGGTGAAATAAAACATTGAGAAAACCTGCGTGTGTGGTCCGCCGTCGTACACTAATTGGCTGGTCGATCATCGCTGGCCCATAGAGGATATATTTGATGGCTGTGTGGCACAGTATCCTAGCAACGAGTTGCGGTGCTGAGGGCTACGGGTTCGAATCCTGCACGGGACAAGTATTTTTATGGCCTACAAGGTTCTAATTGTTCAAGGGTCTGGATGTTTGTTTTTGTGAAATTTATGTAAAAAAATAGCGAAAGCACCGCCAGCGGGCTATGTTCACCTATTGTACATCGCGCTGTTTCAAAGAAACAACGCATCTGCAACTCCCCTGGTGTTGCGGGTGTTCATGGGCGCCGGTAGTCACTTACCATCAGGTGAGCCGCATGCTCGTTTGCCCCCTCTTCTATAAAAAAAAGTACAGCAGGTATGAGAGATTTTACGTGGTAGAGCCATGCTGCAGCTATATTAGTAGAATAGTTGTAGCACGAATGGGTCGGCTCGGCCGGGGAAAGACAACGTTCTCACAGAATACCAGCGTGAAATAGCAGCTTAATGCTGTTGTTTTTCGTATGGTGTGTGTGTAGAGAACTTTTTTACTGGAAAAGAGGCATTCCATCTTAGTCCTCACGGGTGACAATGCATCTGCATTTTGATTCGCAAACGAGGGTAAATGTAGATGTCTAAGAGCCACAGCAACCACTAACTATCAGGTGGACTGTGTTCTCGTTTGTCACCCTATCCTATAAAACAGATGAGAAATAAAAATTGTTCGAGGTCATTTAAATTCCGCCATCACGCACTAGAACAGCGCTGTGCACACTCACTCGCTCCATGATCCTCAGTCTGCGCCCAGCACTTGGTCTAGTGGTCGTTAGCGTGATTGCCGATCATGAGGTCCTGAGTTCGAAGCCCCGGGTCGTGATGAAATCAGTTAATAATATTTTCTGTCGAGAAATTTTCAGTAACAGCCCGGAATCAGGAAGTTGGAGAATTTCACTCCTGTGCCTCGATCCTACACCCGAACTCGGACTTTGAGAGTAAAGGAATAGAGAATGCACCTTGCTTGTGCATACACTCGTGCACTATAATCCGGTCATGCTCATGTTATGGCTTTAAACGATATCGCCTTGTCTCAGTTAGGACTGGTCACTGTGAACGAAATCCGGTCCGTATGATGTGTATTATTACCTATTTAATTTGATTTTTAAATTTTAATTATACTTGGCTGTCAATATGATTATTCTGTTAATTATATATATATATATATATATATATATATATATATATATATATATATATATATATATATATATATATTGGAGTGGTAGCGCCATGCTGCAGCTATATTAATAGTATAGTTGTAGCACGAATGGATCGGCTCGACCGGGGAAGGACCACGCTCTCACAAAATATCAGCGTAAAATAGCAGCTTAATGCTGTTGTGTTTCGTATGGTGAGTGTAGAGAACCGGCGACCCTTTTTACTGGGAAAGAGGCATTCCATCTTAGTCCTCACGGCTGACAACGCATCTGCATTTTAATTCGCAAACGAAGATAGATCTCTATGGGCCACAGCAACCACTTAACATCAGGTGGACTGTGTGCTCGTTTGTCAACCTTATTCTATAAAAAAAATTACCAAAAATGTTCTATAAATGTGAAGCTGATAAATTAATATTGTAACGGTTACAAAGCAAACTGAAACGTTAATTGATTTGAACACTATTAACGTTAAAGTGTGCTTGACATGAATGCAAGAACCCAATGATTGTGTATTATGCAATATTAAATGGAATGTTTTGACTCGTGTGGTAGAGGGTCATAGAGGGTATTAAAAGTGAAAGCGAGAGTTCGTTTCGTATGGAATCTCAAACGCCGGCGTGTGAACAGGAACGATGGGAATTTTAAACACAGTTTTGTTTATAATCTCAAACTCGATTGTTTTTTTTTTGTCTTCTATGCCTAATATATGAAGCTACTTTGAATAAAACTAATATAACTAATTTTATCACATTTAGTTTTGACATGTTTTTATAATTAGTAGTAAAATATATATTAAAAATTAAGGGTGACATACGAGATGACAGTTTACCTGAGGGTAAATAAGTGCTAAATAACATCTTACATCTATCATCAATTAATAATCCAAAACACAGATGCGTGTCATCCCTGAGAATAAGGATGGAATGTTACCAGAAAAAAAGGGTCTCAAATTCTCTACGAAACATTATTCCTCATAGCAGGAGTATTATGTTTCATGCTGCGAGAGTGTGGTACTACCGCGTTTGAGCCAACCCATTAGTGGTTCTAACACGTGAATAATATCTAGGTTTATCCGAATATATACATACATACATACATATAATCACGCCTCTTTCCCGAAGGGGTAGGCAGAGACCACTTCTTTCCTCTTGCTACGATCCTTACATACTTGTTTCGCTTCGTTCTCTTTCATTATTCCTTTCATACATGCTCTTCGGTTGAGAGTACTCTTGACCTGGCCTTTTTTCAAGACGTCCCGAATATACATGACGTCCGAATATATATAACTTATATAATATCTTGGTGCAGGGTCAGAACCGGCTGTTTAGTAGCCCCGCAGCCAAACATTTAAGGGTTAGGTAACTCGGGAGTCTCTTCACTGCCCTGAAACCTGGGATTTCGTTACGTGTGTGTAGTTAGAGGCACCGAATCGGGAATACCGGAAAAACCTATGGCTTTCGATTGATACCTATTAGCATCTTGTTTACGTCTCCTTACGTCTGAACGTTACGTAGTATAACGAATTAAAAGCGATACTTCTGTGTGGACTGAATGGACTTCTACGGTCTGCTGATAAAGAAGTAGAAGATATTAATTATAACATATCAAAACATAAACTATCACGAGGAACAAAACAATATCCTATCTCCTCAGTTCGAAGGCACTTCCATTGTTGCCTGAACCAGTATCGGAATCTTTGGCGTCGACATATGAGCCGTATGCTTGTTTGTCCCCCTCTCCTATAAAAAAAAACATAAAAAATGTTCTTTTTTCAAAATTATCATATCATGCAAATAATTTATGTGGTCTTCATGCCTTTAAATAGTTTTGTGAATAATGCTAAGGATTGTATTATTATTATTAATCCCATAATACAATAATACTTATTATTCTTTGCTATGGGATTGGATACTAGTTAATTTTTCAATGTTAATAACATGGGAAGATTTAGATTCCGTTTGAAGTTCAGTAGGGTGAGAACCAGGCATGTGGGGAGTAAATATTTGATTATGATCAAGGCATGATTTTTTTTTATAAAATAAGGGTACCAAACGAGTACACAGTCCACCTGATGGCAAGTGGTTGCTGTGGCCCGCGGACATCTACATCTATCCTCAATTACGAATCAAAATGAATATGCGTTGTCACCCGTGAGGACTAAGATAGAATACCTCGTATCCAGTAAAAAGGGTATGCGGTTCTCTACACTTACTATACGAAACACAGCAGTGTTAAGCTGCTATTTTACGCTGGTATTCTGTGAGAGCGTGGTACTTCCCCGGTCGAGCCGACCCATTCGTGCTACAACTATACCAGTAGCTGCAGCATGGTTCTACCACGTAAATGCATGTTGTATTTATTTACTACTACTAATGATCTAAGTATAATAATTAAAACGACTGTTATTGATATTAAACTGTTGGTTTTTTTTTTATAAATGTTAAGTATGTCTGGTCCAGAGTCGAATGTTAAAAAAAATAGGAGCTGTGGTAACTTAGCAGGCTAAGGGCTAACCGTATTTTCTACCAACTTCATAAAGGAGACGGTACTCAATTCAATTGTATGTTTTTTTATGTGCGTTACCTCATAACTTTTTACTTGGTGAACCGATTTCGATGATTCTTTCTTTATTTGAAAGCTGGAGCTTCACATGTGGTCCAATATAAATTTGATCAAGGTCTGACTAATAGTTTTTGAGTTATTCTTAATAATTTATATTGAAGTCGGTTGTACAAAAAATTTAAATTATTTTGCCGTGTAGTGGCGGTTAAGAATATCCACTACCCCATATCTTCCCGTGGGTGTCGTAAAAGGCGACAAAGGGAAACAGGCAGGAGATGGGCAGCAGCATCTTCCTGATAACAGCAAAATACAATAAAAAAACTGCGGTTGCCAACCCGCTCGCCAAGCGTAGCAACTATGGCAAATACCCCCCAAATGGATAAAATTACAAAGAGACGGCCCCCAGTCCCCGGAGGCCCCGCTATTCCTGGCTACGGTGGTAACGGCGGGGCAGGGGGTGCTAAGAATCTCCGGTGGAGGTTCGATTGCCACCTACGACGACTCGACCTGGCAACATACAACGCACGCGCCCTGAGGACTGACGAGAAGATTGTGGAGCTGGAAGAAGAGATAGACAAGTTACGCTGGCATATTATAGGATTATCCGAAGTCCGTAGAGAGGGGAAGGACACGATAATCCTCGAATCCGACAACTTTCTCTATTACCGGGAGGGCGGCCATCTGTCCCAAGGAGGTGTCGGATTTATCGTCCACAAGTCTCTCGTTAACAACGTTGTAAAGATTGAGAGTGTGTCGACGAGGGTTGCGTACCTTATACTCAGAATCACCAAACGATATTCGCTGAAGGTCATACAGGTTTACGCACTAACCTCGGCACACCCCGATGAGGAGGTGGAGGAAATGTATGAGGATATCTCTAGAGCCATGCATTTCTCCAAAACCCAATATACGGTGTTAATGGGAGACTTCAATGCAAAATTAGGCACAAGAGAGAATGGTGAGCTGAAAGTAGGGAAATTTGGAATAGGGCAACGGAACCCAAGGGGCCAGCAGCTGGCCGACTTCATGGAGAAAGAGGGACTCTTTATGATAAACTCTTTCTTCCAGAAGCGGCCCCACCGCAAGTGGACCTGGTCGAGCCCCGACGGTTGGACAAAAAATGAGATTGACTTCATTATGACGACCAGACAACAACTGTTCAGTGATGTCTCAGTGATCGCGAGGGTGAAAACCGGCAGCTATCACCGAATGGTTAGAGGCACACTGAACCTAAACATTAAGTTGGAGAGGTATCGTCTAATGAAGTTAACGCTCCGTCGGGGATCAGAGCATGAGGGGTCATGCTCTGATCCAAAGTCCCGAAACCTTTCAACACGAATTACAAAACCGTTTTCAGTGCCTAGAAGACTGCAATGAAGTGGATGATATGAATGACAAGCTCGTGGAAACTGTCCATGCGGTCGGAGCTCAGTTCTGCAAGACCCGCCGCAGAAGAACACAAAAACTCTTCGATCACACTCTTAATCCCATGGCTGTTAGACGGGCGATGAAGCTACATTCTTCAACAGATTTGACAGCATACAGGCAACTGAACAGACAGATCTCCGAATGCATACGGCGGGACTTACGCAACTTCAATACAGCTCGTATTGAAGAAGCGATCGAGCGGAACCAAGGCTCCAAAGTCTTTGACAGAGATCTATCTGCCAGAAAGAGCCGACTGTCAAAGCTGAAGACCGAATGTGGCAGCATCGTTTCCGGGGCACCTGAGATTTTGAGTGAGATTGAGAGGTTCTATGGGCAGCTGTACACGTCATCGTTGGAGCCACACGCAAATGTGAGTAACGATCCAAAAGCGAGACTTATCCGACATTATTCCGATGATATCCCCGACGTCAGTCTGAGCGAGATTAGAATGGCTCTCCAGCACCTTAAAAACGGCAAGGCCCCAGGCGAGGATGGAATTACAGCGTAGCTTCTGAAAGCGGGTGGAAATCCGGTATTTAAAGTCCATCAGGAGCTCTTTAATTCCGTCCTGCATGGTGGCATTACACCGGAGGCGTGGAGCAGAAGTGCGGTGGTCTTGTTCTTCAAGAAAGGCGACAACGCTCTCTTGAAGAACTACACACCGATTTCCCTTTTGAGCCGCGTCTACGTGCTGTTTTCGAGAGTCATTACGAGTCGTCTTGCGCGCAGACTTGACGACTTCCAGCCGGTTTCCGAAAAGGCTTTAGCACCATAGACCACACACATACCATTCGGCAAATTGTACAGAAGTCAGAGGAGTACAATTTGCCACTATGTCTGGCGTATGGGGACTATGAGAAAGCCTTTGATTTCGTCGAAATTTGGGCAATGCTGCAGTCCCTTCAGCGGTGCCAAGTTGACTGTCGGTATATTGAAGTGCTGAAGTGCTTATACAGTAGGGCTACGATGGCTATCCGAGTACAGAACCAGAGTACGAAACCTATCCAATTGCAGAGAGGTGTAAGACAGGGTGACGTCATATCCCCGAAACTCTTCACCGCTGCATTGGAAGACGTTTTCAAGCTTCTGGACTGGAAAGGATACGGTATCAACATCAATGGCGAGTACATCACTCACCTTCGATTTGCCGACGATATAGTCCTTATGGCAGAGTCGCTGGAGGACCTAAGCACTATGCTCAATGACCTATATGCAGGAAGTCGATGGATGCAGGTTGCTCAGGACAGTGCTTTGTGGCATTCCTCGGGGGAGGCTTATGTTCAGCAGTGAACTTGTGATTTTTAGTATTTTGTTAATTATGACCGCATGATTAAGTGTTTAGCAGTCCTGGGTTCGAATTCGAGTAGAGGCCAACTTTTTTATTCTTCATCAGGTCATAAAATCCATTGCTGGATATAGGTCTGTGTCGGTATTGATGGATAATTTCTTTAACTAATATTGATTAAAATAATTCTGGGCTGTAATGATGATGATGATGAATGATGTACGTGGACTACGACGACTACTGTGTACGAAAGCCATCGGATACATTGAAATCATTAATTGCATTTTTAAATTCTTATTTAATAAATTTTCGCGTGGAAGAAAACATCATAAGGAAACATGCACTTCTGAGAGAAATATTTCGTGGACATGTGAAGTACGCAAACAATTGACAAATACTAATTGCTCCATAATTCTGTCAGAAAAGAGAAGCGATTGCCCAGCAATAGGACGTATACAGGCTGTAACTTAACGTATCGCTCAGTCGGACTCGTTATTTTTGCAGTAAAAGCGCAATTTATGTTTTCAGTAGTGCCTGCGTCTGTAGTGGAGAACAACGCATGATATTATATATTTTGTTTAAAATAGATAAGTAATACATATTGCAAGTAATTTTTGTTTTATTACTGGTGTACCGGGTAATAAAAAATAGCGTGTTTTTAACTAAAAATACTGTGTTTTTAACGTGTTGTGGCGGTGTAAGAATATCAGAAACAGAAACAGAAACTTTTTTATTCAACATAGATTATAAATAATACTTATTGAAAATCACTCTTTTGTTTTATTACCACTGGTTCGAAAAAAAACCTCTGTCTTGGAAAGAACCAGCAAGAAACCCAGCGAGGCTTTTTAAAAAAGAATAACAGCTTACAATCACGTTTGTTACACAATTAACAACTCAAAACAAATTATAAATAGCTTGGTGGCGATCACCTCATATCGAGCGATATCTACTAACCATATCCCGTGGGTGTTGTAAGAGGCGACAGAGTGAAACAAATCAGAAGATGGGCAGCAGCGTCTTTCTAATAACGGCTAAAAAGGCCTCTCCTATAGATTATAGTATAGGTAGAGGGGATATTTGCCATAATTGCTTGGCAAGCGGTTGAGGACTATGATCAGCAGTGGACTCTAGTAGGCTGTAACTGTTTAAGGGTAGTGAGAAATTGGCGCAAGTATGAGTCCCTGAGACATAACCACCATATTTGTGCCATTTTCTGTAGATACTATTGATCCGTGAGGTCCACGTGCGATGAAATTTTTCAAGGATTTGTATCCGCGACTTGTCGTTGCCGCTGGTGATATAACCAATCAGCGAGGAAACCCAGCCAGCGTCCTTGGCACTATACCGCGGAGAGTGGAACTGCATGATTATTTAAGTTTTTAGTTTTAGTTTTTTTTTTTAAATTATGAATATAATTTTTTTTTATTTTAATGTTATTTTTTACCTAATGGTACTAACTCAGGTTGTTTACTTACTAAAATTCACGCGGTGAGGACTACTTTTATACCTTATAGCTTGTTAAGGTTTGTAACATCCTCTAACCTATTTTTCACACCTACAGCAGTGCACCTACTGCTTGTTCCAGTTTGAAGAGTACGAGAACCGGTATAATTATAGACTATGAGACTTTACGGCAAGTGTCACTTGACAGTGCATATGTGGTCTCCTTTGTTTGAAGTTGGTAGCAGAGGCATATTGGCTGAAGTAGCCACTTACCATCAAGTTTTATTAACTTTTTATTTAAGTTTTTTCTTGTTTATGACAATAAAAAATTATTTATAAATACTAGGCGACCACACTGCGCCTCACACCACGGTCCATGATTTTAAGGCCGCTTTACAATGTCAGTAACAGATGTAAATTGTTAGAAATATAAATAAATAGAGTGGATGTCAGTCGCTTCCTTGATGTAAATATTTTCATCTCATCACTTTTTTAGAATAAGAATGACAAACGAACGCGCAGCCTACCTGATAGTAAGTGGACGCTGTGGCCCATAGAGATTTATTTCTATACTCGATTAAGAATCAAATTGTAGATTCGGTGTCACCCCTGAAACTAAGAAAGAATATCTCGTTACCAGTTAAAAGAGGTACTGGTTCTCTATACTCATTATACAAAACACAGCAGCATTAGAGTGCTTTTTAAGTTGGTATTCAGTCGGAGCGTAGTCCTTCCCCAGTCAAGACCACCCTTTTTTACTGTTAACACACCACAGCCGATTCTACCACTTTAATACATTTTCTTTTAACTACAAAAAACTAATCATAATAAAATAATTTAACAGTGGTAGAGCCACGTGGCGGCTTTTGCTGTCGCACGGATGGGCTGGCTCGAACCGGGGTGGTACCACGACCTCACAGAATACCAGAGTGAAGTAGAGGTTTACCTCTGCGTTTCGCTTGGTGAGTGCAGGTGGCCGGAGGCCCTTTTTACTGGAAATGGGGCATTCCATCTTACTCCTCACGGGTGACAACGAATCTGCATTTTGATTTGTTATAGAGGATAGATGTAGATGTCTATGGGCTGCAGCAACCACTTACCATCAGGTGGACTGTGTGCTCGTTTGTCACCCTTATCCTATAAAAAAAAATCACTCCTTTCAAATAGACAATTTCATTTTCACTGGTTCAATTAGGGTTCAATTATAGAATTGAATATGTATTTATTGTTACAATTATGTGGACTCATACATATTGAATTACCCTAACAGACCGTAACGTACTTTAAGTTTTTCAGAAGGATAATATATTTTGTCACGTGCGGTTATTCCCACCCTAACACACTTCATTCACACGGGATTTCTGCCTTCTCGTGTGAAGCGGCATTATAAAGTCTCGGGTCACAACCCACCGTTGAAATTCGACCGTGGGAATTTAAAATATTATGAATACAAGGCCAAAGTTCCTGCATTTTTGTTATAAAAACTAAAAGGTCGTTGGAAGGATATTTACAAGCTCTATTAAATTTTTAATGCATATTAGGGCATAGCATATTTAATTATATTACTAACCGTGACCCAATTAAAATTTTAAGAAAATTATTACACCCTAATAAAGGCTGAAGTTTTAATGTAATTATTTAGAAGACCTACCTACTATTATTACACAATTATTTATCTAAATTCATATTGTTTGGCTTTTACTTTAAAAAAATTTGGGAGAATCACTTTATTGCAAATTGAGAAAAAGCTATGTAATGAGTTCTCTTGTAGTAGCTGTCGTAATCTCGTTCTACGTTTTTTAACCTATCGTGTGTTCACAATTATAGCGGGAGAATCGATTTTATTTTATACTAGCTGGTACCTGGCCCATTGCTGCTTGTTAAAAATATTAATTTAAGGTTTTAATTTCGTCATTTTTTATTATATAAATATTGTTATTTAAATTATTTGGGAAAATTTATACAAATCACTAAAGTATTCCTATTAGGGAGTTGTTTTTATATAACTGGCAACTTGAGAGAGAAAAGGGGGTCGAGGAGTTTGAAAATTCACTGTGTGTACAATTAATAACAGATTAAAAGATTTAAACAGTCAAAACTAATTATTTCTTTAAAAAGAATAAATTATTATAATCAGGTATAAATTGTATTTTTATTTTATCATCGTTATCACACATTTGGGGAGTGGAAAAAAATTCCACATCCAAAAAAATGCAACTGCTCGAACAGAAATCATGTCAGTTACCTGTTTATATAAAAAGATTTATAGGTGTAAATAAATTTTAATGTCTTTGTGCCTATTCATGTAACGTTTTTGATTGCATGCACTTTTGTATGATGTTGTCTTAGTAGCCACCTCACCTTCATTTACTAATTTATGTAATATACTTATGCACATGCTTATTACACTGGCAAAATATGTATTTTCTGGAATAAATATAAAACATGTACTATACTAATACTTACATGCTTTAAGATATATGAAGATATAAACTTCTTAATTCAGAATGAGATTTTGTCATTAATGTTGATGCAAAATGGTAATGGTAACAAGCATACTTCATTAAATATCTCATTCCAATATCGAAATCACAAAATTTTACTCTTATAATATTAAAAAAAAATTAACTGTTACATATATTATCTTGCTGTCTCATACTTTAATAGAAGATTCGTCGAGGCACCCACTAATGAGTCTGTTTTAATTTGTAATAAATTATTCTAGCAAATTTAAGTAGTATTCTATATTTATTTGGCTTAAATTGCTATGAAGTCATACGTATATTATACTCGTATGAAAGTCAAGAAGTCGATATGCTATTTTAAGAGATATATTTATCTACACAGACATTTCTGAATATTTCAGATTTGAGTTCATTTCATTCCACTTCCTTAAGTCCTTAAGCTATTAACAATGAATCCTTCTTATTCATGTGACCCAGTGGCGCAGTTGCTTAGCAATGAGTTGGTGCTCTGGTCGCTGCGGTGTTAGAGAAATTAGTTAGTGTTCTCAACAATAAAATTAATGCTGGGTCTCCTGGCACTGCCATACATAACGCTCAGCACATGATAGCAGAATTAGACCCACAAGCTAAGTCACAGGTAATCAAAGATTGGCTTTCTAAAATAAACGAGTCAGCACACAATGTATACGGGTGGTCAGAATGTCAAATAATATTCCGTGCAAAATTAGGCAAAAAATTAGGCAAACCTAAGCTGAAAGACTTAGCCAAACGTTAGTATGTTTTAACTGTGGTGAACAAGGTCACACTGTCAATAGATGTTCAAAGGAGCTTATTAAAAGTGTCGACGCTATAGGCACATAGAAAAAGAATGTAATGGATTTGCAGACACAACAAAAAACGAACAAAGATTAATCCCAAACACCACGAGTGCAACCAAAAGTGTACAAAATATTACAAATAACGACAGCAGAGGCAATAAATACTATAAACAAGTTAAAGTAAAGGGTTAAATAAGGTAAAGTTATATTGACTTTGGTAGTCAGTGCACGTTATTAAGAAAATATTTAGGATTAAAGTTGAATATCCCGATTGAAAAACATTAATTTACCAAACTAGAAGGGATTTGGCAATGGTACCTTAATTCCATATGGCCGAATCATCATTCAAGTGGAATCGTAAAACTTCATGATTATCTTATTTCCAAATGCTTTTACACGCTCACTGAATTTTTTGATAGTTAATTACTAACCAGTAAATTACTAAGTATTAAATAAAATTTTATTTTCAAAATAGCCAAATATAATATAATGATGTTACATAGTTATAAGTCCATTCAATTATTTTATTGTATATTTCTTGTATATTGCAACGCCCGACAGGGTCTATAATGGTCACTGTAACTGCTAATGTACTGTACATTATAGAAGCAATAAACGATTTGATTTGATTTGATTTGATCGTATGGAATAAATGAAAGAGTAGAAGCGTATTTAATGGAGCCCAATTTATTGACAGCAGATGTATTGATTGGACAATCCTTCACAGAACTTCCAGATGTACAAGCGTATAAATCTGATACTACATTAACATTTTACAAGAAATCGGGCACTCAAACTGAAAAACTTCCAATAGTTATATATCTAAGTAAAGCGATTTACTTTCCGGAGTAACAATCGTTGCATTTGGCACAACAGTTAAAGCGAGCGGTTCTATTTTCGTATCTATAGATGCTTGTTTAAAGAAAGGCAAGGAATACATGGTATTTCCAGGGGTGTATTTTATAGAAGACAGAAAGGGGACCGTCATCGATATCAGTTTAAGTTCAGAATCATTTAGTTTGCCACAGGGTACGTTAATCTCTCGAGCGATATTCATCTCAAAACAACTGCCAAAAGTTACAATAGATGAAACTATAACAAAAAATGTTATACTACTAACATTTTTTGTTATAGTTTTTTTTTTGTATACAAACGACTCGACTAAAACTATAACTGTCGGTCAGCTTAATGTAGACGTTGGCTTATATATTCACGACGCGCTTGTTTAGCATTTTCACTTAAGGAACTGGGGCAAACTTCTCATGCTGAAATGCACATCAAGCACAAAGATGATGAACCGGAAACCTCCAGGCCATGTCGACTCTGATATGTTGAATAATGGCATCATACGAGAGCCAAAATCTCAGTACGCTAGCCCGATAATATTAGTCGCAAAAATGAACGGTGAGTCACGGATTTGTGTTGACGGAGAGCATTAAATAGGAAGACTATTAGGGAAAATTTCCCGATGCTTCTGATTGATCAGATAGATAGCCTCTCTGGTCAGGTTTTCTTTACGATGTTTGAACTTACTTCTGGATCATCATCATCATCATCATTACAGCCCTTCACAAGTCCACTGCTGAACATAGGCCTCCCCCAAAGAATGCCACAAAGCACGGTCCTGAGCCACCTGCATCCATCGACTTCCTGCATGTCTTACCAGGTCGTCACTCCATCTCGTAGGGTACGCCCTACACTTCGCCTACCGGTACGAGGCTGCCACTCGAGAACCTTTCTTCCCCATCGGTTGTCGGTTCTTCGAGCTATATGGCCGGCCCACTGCCACTTCAGCTTACTAATTCGTTGGGCTATGTCGGTTATTCTGGTTCTACTGCGGATATCCTCATTCCTAAGTTTATCACGCAGAGAAACTCCGAGCATAGCCCTCTCCATAGCTCGCTGTGCGACCTTGAGCTTCCTCATACGGCCAGCAGTGAAGGACCACGTCTCAGTTCCGTAAGTCATCACTGGCAACACGCACTGGTTGTACAATTTCGTTTTAAGGTTTTGAGGTATGTCTGACGAGAAGATGTGTCGTAGCTTCCCGAACGCTGCCCAGCCGAGTTGAATCCGTCGATTGACCTCTCGGTCGAAGTTGGACTTACCTAGTCGGACTATTTGTCCCAGGTAAACATACTCGTCAACAACTTCGAGCTTAGTGCTCCCAACAACTACCGGCATAGGTGTGACATGGACATTAAACATAATCTTTGTTTTGTCCATGTTCATCTTAAGACCTATCCGTTGGAAAACACTATTGAGGTCATTGAGCATAGTGCTTAGGCCCTCCAGCGATTCTGCCATAAGGACTATATCGTCGGCAAATCGAAGGTGAGTGATGTACTCGCCATTGATGTTGATACCGTACCCTTTCCAGTCCAGAAGCTTGAAAACGTCTTCCAATGCAGCGGTGAAGAGTTTCGGGGATATGACGTCACCCTGTCTTACACCTCTCTCCAATTGGATAGGTTTCGTACTCTGGTTCTGTACTCGGATAGCCATCGTAGCCCTACTGTACAAGCACTTCAACACTTCGATATACCGACAGTCAACTTGCCACCGCTGAAGGGACTGCAGCACCGCCCAAATTTCGACGGAATCAAAGGCTTTCTCATAGTCCACATACGCCAGACATAGTGGCAAATTGTACTCTTCGGACTTCTGTACAACTTGCCGAAGGGTATGTATGTGGTCTATGGTGCTAAAGCCCTTTCGGAAACCGGCTTGTTCGGGAGGCTGGAAGTCGTCAAGTCTGCGCGCGAGACGATTCGTAATGACTCTCGAAAACAGCACGTAGACGCGGCTCAGAAGGGAAATCGGTCTGTAGTTCTTCAAGAGAGCGTTGTCACCTTTCTTGAAGAACAAGACCACCGCACTTCTGCTCCACGCCTCCGGTGTAATGCCACCATGGAGGACGGAATTAAAGAGCTTCTGAAGGACTTCAAGTACCGGTCTTCCACCCGCTTTCAGAAGCTCCGCTTTAATTCCATCCTCGCCTGGGGCCTTACCGTTTTTAAGGTGCTGGAGAGCCATTCTAATCTCGCTCAGACTGACATCCGGGATATCTTCGGAATAGTGTCGGATGAGACTCGCTCTTGGATCGTTACTCACACTTGCGTGTGGCTCCAACGATGACGTGTACAGCTGCCCATAGAACCTCTCAATCTCACTCAAAATCTCAGGTGCCCCGGAAACGATGCTGCCACATTCTGTCTTCAGCTTTGACAGTTGGCTCTTTCTGGCAGACAGATCTCTGGCAAAGACTTTGGAGCCTTGGTTCCGCTCTATCGCTTCTTCAATACGAGCTGTATTGAAGTTGCGTAAGTCCCGCCGCATGCATTTTGAGATCTGTCTGTTCAGATGCCTGTATGCTGTCAAGTCTGTTGAAGAATGTAGCTTTATCTCCCGTCTAACAGCCATGAGATTAAGAGTGTGATCGGAGAGTTTTTGTGTTCTTCTGCGGCGGGTCTTGCAGAACTTAGCTCCGACCGCATGGACAGTTTCCACGAGCTTGTCATTCATATCGTCCACTTCATTGCAGTCTTCTAGGCACTGAAAACGGTTTTGTAACTCGAGCTGAAAGGTTTCGGGACTTTGGATTAGAGCACGAGGGGGACGGAGCGTTGACTTCATTAGACGAGACCTCTCCAACTTAACGTTTAGGTTCAGTGTGCCTCTAACCATTCGGTGATCGCTACCAGTTTTCACCCTTGCGATCACGGAGACATCACTGAACAGTTGTCGTCTGGTCGTCATAATGAAGTCAATCTCATTTTTTGTCGAACCGTCGGGGCTCGACCAGGTCCACTTCCTGTGGGGCCGCTTCTGGAAGAAAGAGTTCATCATAAAGAGTCCCTCTTTCTCCATGAAGTCGGCCAGCTGCTGGCCCCTTGGGTTTCGTTGCCCTATTCCAAATTTCCCTACTTTCAGCTCACCGTTCTCTCTTGTGCCTAGTTTTGCATTGAAGTCTCCCATTAACACCGTATATTGGGTTTTGGAGGAATGCATGGCTCTAGAGATATCCTCATACATTTCCTCCACCTCCTGATCGGGGTGTGCCGAGGTTGGTGCGTAAACCTGTATGACCTTCAGCGAATACCGTTTGGTGATTCTGAGTATAAGGTACGCAACCCTCGTCGACACACTCCCGATCTTTACAACGTTGTTAACGAGAGACTTGTGGACGATAAATCCGACACCTCCTTGGGACAGATGGTCGCCCTCCCGGTGATAGAGCAAGTTGCCGGATTCGAGGATTACCGTGTCCTCCCCCTCTCTTCGGACTTCGGATAATCCTATAATATGCCAGCGCAACTTGTCTATCTCTTCTTCCAGCTCCACGATCTTCTCGTCAGTCCTCAGGGTGCGTGCGTTGTACGTTGCCAGGTCGAGTCGTCTAAGGTGGCAACCGAACCTCCACCGGAGATTCTTAGCACCCCCTGCCCCGCCGTTACCATGGTCGCCACCATAGCCAGGAATAGCGGGGCCGCCGGGGACTGGGGGCCGTCTGTTTGTTGCTTTAGTCATTGGGGGGTATTTGCCATAGTTGCCACGCTTGGCGAGCGGGTTGGCAACCGCAGTTTTTTTACTATAATTTTGGCTATTATCAGGAAGATGCTGCTGCCCATCTTCTGCCTGTTTCCCTTTGTCGCCTTTTACGACACCCACGGGAGGATATGGGGTAGTGGATATTCTTGACCGCCACTACACGGCTACCACTTCTACTACTTCTGGATACCACCAAGTATCAGTTAGAGAAGTCGAAACCACTAACGGCCTTCGTGACTCCAGATGAGTACTACGAATACAATCGTATGTCATTTGGGCTTACCAATGCTCCAGCGGTATTTCAGAGGCTCATTTTGAAACTTCCAAAAACGTAATGTTCCAAGATTTTAGCATACATGGACGACATAATAATTGCATCAAAAACAATAGACAAAGGAATGGAAAAGTTGCAAGCCGTATTCGACTTATTAAAGAAAGCAAACTTGACGTTGAACCTTACAAAATGTAATCTCTTTAAAAATCAACCGACTACCTTGAATTTGAAATATCGCACGAAGGTGTAAGGCCAGGTCTTAAAAATATTGAAGCTGTTGCTGCCTTTAAGATTCCACAAAATGTACACGAGGTTCATCAGTTTATAGGATTTTCGAATTTATTTAGACGTTTTGTACCGGGCTTCACCTCAATTGCCAGACCATTAACTTCTCTTATAAAAGTAAACGCTCCATGGACTTGAAAAGAATATTAACAACACGCTCAATATTAGCCATTTATAATCCCTGCTATGAGACTGAATTGCAGACTGATGCTAGTCCCTCTGGGCTAGGCGGCATCTTGCTTCAACGTCAAAGTGAAGCTGCAGCGTTTCGACATAGCATATTTTAGCAGGCAGACTACAGCCGAGGAACAACATTTTCATTCCTATAAACTTGAAACGCTGGCCGTTATCGCATCGCTTAATCGAATCAGAGTTTATCTCATTGGCATTGACTTACAAGTGGTTTATTAACTTCGCAAAGGTCATTAACATATGAATCGGCTAACGGTGTCAAGCTATTACTGGATACAACAAACTCTTGCTTGAAAGCCTTAAGGCATATTGAAGTTAAGGTGTCAGACTGGGACGTCATCCTAAATCACTTGGTTTTAACAAAATTAGACGAGAAGACTGTGGGAAGTAAAAGTCTACCAACTAGAATCTGAAAAATTACCGTCCTGGAATCATCTAGCAAATTTTATTGAGTCCAGATTCCGAGCACTCGAAATGATCGATACAGGAAAAAATGTCAGAAGAATGTCCAGTAGCAACCTAAAACAAACTCATAAATAAAAATCGTAACATGCAACTACACTGTACTGTAACTGTACCTCAGAAGAAAAAAAGGTATTGAGTAACAATTATACAATGCGCTCAAGTCAGCATTTATTATACCAATTTAAACAGTTTGGAAAGCAATCTCTGATCAAAAAAATTGAATTCAAAAGCAAGAATCACCAAATCAATCGAAAGTTGAGAAGAAGGTAGTAGCCCATTTTGCAAAGCAAGAGACTGAAATTAACGTTTTACTGGCTACGGCAATTGCCAAAGTCAAATCAACAAAAGGCTACTCATAAATAATAAGGTTGCTGATTGATCAATGCTCTGAAGTATCTTTTGTATCCGAAGCTACAGTACAATCACTAGGCCTTCATCGCCTCTCAGTTAATGTTTTAATATCAGGTGTTGTGGATGGACAAATGAGATTCAAGCATATGGTTCAACTAAGTTTAGAATCATTGCAAAATCCTGAGTTTTTTGTCCAGGTGAATACCTATGTTTTGAGTACCTTGACATCGTTTCTACCATCTGCTGAAATCAAATCTGACATTGAAAGCTTGCCCTTAGCTGATCCAAAATACGGTTCACCTGCAAAAATAGATATGATTAAGTGGGTGCCGATATTCACGGTGTAATAATACGAGAAGGTTTAATCAAACACCCATCTAAACACGGACCCATTGCTCAGAATATTCACTTAGGATGGTTTTTGTCAGGTCGAACTCATCAAAGGCCCCAATCAAATCCTCGATTTATAAGTTTACATATCCAAATAAAGGATAATGAAATCCTGAAGCAGTTTTGGGAGATAGAACGAGAGGCGGATGAAATTAAGAAGAAGCAAACAAAGGACGAAATAAAGTGCAAGGAATTCTATGAAAAAACGACACTCATCGATAACTTACTTGTCGGCTCTAAACTTCAGCAGGATCTCCGTCACATTCTGATAAGGTGGCGTCTACATCTAATATTTATCTGACATCAAGCAAATTTACCGCCAAGTATATGTAAATGACGAAAACACTGACTTTCAAAGAGGTTTGTGGATACCAAATACTGATTAAAATATACATTACAAGATATTGCGACTTACCTTTGGAACTGCTTGTGCTCCATGCTTGGCAATAAAATCTACTCAACAGCTGGCTATAGACAAAATATCGAAATATCCGGTAGCGGCAAAAATAACACTAAAGGCTAAAGAAATTTATGACCAAATGATCAAATTAATGAGCGTTGGCGGATTTATACTGCAGAAATGGACCACGAACTCTCAAGCTTTATTAGAATAAATCGAAGCAGAAAGTAAAGGATCAAAAGCACTAGTTTTCAAAATTAATAACGATATGATAAAGGTGCTCGGCGTAAGATGGAATTGGACAACGGACTGCTTTGAATTCAATTTAAAATTATCAGATATACCTGAATCAATAACTAGGAGATATGTCCTATCAAAAATAGCTAGATTATATGATCCCCTAGGATGTGTAGCGCCAATTATTGTGAGGGCAAAAATTTATATTCAAAAATTATGGAAATCTGGTTTAAGTTGGGATGAAGCACTAACAGAAAGCCTAATTAAGGAATGGTTAGAATTTGAAAACGTTCTCGCTAAGGTAGAGAGAATTGTTATACCCAGATGAGTAAACACTAAAAACGAAGATAAAATCACAAGCAGCCAATGCAGCGGCAGTTTATTTGAAGTCAGTTGATAATAATGGTCACGTGTGCGTTAATTTGGTGTCAGCCAAAACTAGTTTCTCCAATTGGCTAGAAAGTATCAATTCCTCGACTTGAGCTGTGTGCTGCATTGATAACTACTAAATTGATATACGAAACATCATAGATAATGAAGATTTCTAAAGAAAATCTATATGCCTGGTCTGATTCTACTGTGGTACCTTCTGGCATGGATTAACGGTGAACCCAGCAGATGGACAACATTCGTCAGCAACCAAGTCTCAGAGATTTTGATTATGATAGATAAAGATCAGTGGAGTCATGTCAATGCAAACGATAATCCAGCAAACGGTGCACCAAGAGCTATATCCGTAAGCCTTATCCTTGATAATAACTTGTTGTGGCATGGCCCGTTGTGGCTGCAAGGAAAGACGACTCAATATAGGCAGACTAAAATAAAATATATAACTAAAGGAGAAGAAAGACCAATGAAACATTTTCTCACAGTAAAGGCAAGCCGTGAAGAAGATCCATTACTTAGGAAGTTTTCGAGCTTAACTAAAACTATAAAAGTACTAGCTGTATGTAGAAGAGTTTTAAAGTGGAAGTTACAAGGATTCGTTGCCAAAAACAACCACCTTCACTCTTTTAGTCCAATTCTTGATGAGAATGGGGTGTTAAGAGTTGGTGGTCGCATTCACCGTGCTCAAGTGGACTATGATAATAGGCACCCGATAATTATGCCTAGTGAAAGTCATATCACTAAGTTAATAGAATACTATTAACCAATTAAAGTTAATAGAATAATATTATCCAATAGGATACTTATATGAAGACATTGCATGGTGGGACAAAAATCATGTTAAATTTTATACGATCTAAATACTGGATAATCCGTGGAAGGGTGCTGGTTAAGAAGTGCTACAGAAAACGTATTAAATGTTTAAGATACTCCAGACAAGACAATAACTAGTTTATGGGTCAGCTTCCTGAAGTCAGATTAAAGCCATCTCGACCGTTTCAATCAGTCGGTGTACTTTAAGGGATAAGGATTACATCATCATACATCTATATAACAGGATTATGACTTCACGGGATATATAAATATACGGATGTCTCCCGGTCGAGGAGCCAAAGCATATAAAGGATATAAATGTGTCTTCGCATCTATGATATCAAAAGCTATGCACATAGAAGCCGTCTCGGATTTAACAGCTAAGGGCATTATCGCAGACTTTCGCCGTTTTGTGTCTAGTCGTGGTCTCTGTACAGACGCGCCAATAAAGATTTGTGCGAAATGCTGAATAGTGTCAAGTCAACAAACTGCTTGCTATTGAAGGAATAACGGGGCATTACATACCTCCACACTCTCCCAATTTTGGAGGCCTATGGGAAGCAGGAGTTCGATGCGTGAAGTCACATCTAAAACGAGTGATAGGTGATTCAAAACTAACCTTCGAAGAACTTTCTACAGTTCTAGCATAAATCGAGGCGTGCTTACATTCACGTCCACTTTCCTATATAAGTGAAAATCCTGAGGATCCATTACCACTAACCCCAGGTCACTTTTGTGTGGGTGAGCCCTTGATAGTAGTACCAGAAGAAAATTACTCAAATATACCGCTAAATGGACTACAAAGGTGGAAATTCAGTCAAAGGATGGTAAACTACTTTTGGAAAAGATGGTCAGAAGTGTATTTAGTCACGCTAAACCAAAAATATAAATGGAATACAAAGAAGATTGAACCTGAGATCGATGATGTGGTAGTAATAAAGGATCATAATCTTCCTCCAGCCAAATGGTTGCTTGGAAAAGTCATTGAAAAACATCCTGGAGCAGATAATATCACAAGATTTGTGTCTATAAAAACTAAGAATGGTTTTGTAGGCGCCCTTGTAATAAATTGTGTTATTTACCTAAGAAATAGAATGCTTGTTAATTTCATAGAGTTATTTTATTATATATAAGGCTTTACTAATTCTATAGACTTTTCCATTTTTGTTAATATTGTGCCTAATGGTGGGTGGTTTTGTATTGAGTATTGTATAAGAGTTGAATCAATTTGAAATTTTGTTACATTTGAACACGAACGAGTCTACAGACTAACTAGTAGACCCAACGAGTCTTTTGGAGGGCGGTATATCAAAAATTAAGTCAATTTGTGACATATTATTACCATGTCTTTAGAAAAAATATAGAGATAAGCATAAAGGTTTCATATAAGTTGCCAATGCTTAATATTCTCACAGCATCAGTAGATGGCACAACAATATAATGGTATCACGGTAACAATTGTTCTATTGCCTAAGCTTTATAGCTGTTGGATGATTTCGATTAAATGAGTCAAAGTGAAAATAAAGGTGCAGTGTTTAATTTAATAGTGTAGGAGCATAGTGAACTGAGTTAGTCGAAACATTGTTGAATTAGGAATGATAATACAATCATTAAAATTGAATGATCTACGACTTTCAAATAAATTATCAGTACGATACTCGCGCCACCTAGTGTTAATTAACTTAATTGTACCTTCGCACAAGTGCAAGCAATAAGTTAACAAAGTTTTAGCGTTTTGTTTTGTTTTTATTGCGCTCTCTTCCTTTTAATTTTTAGTATGATTGATGTATATTATTGCTTATTTTTTTATTAATAGTAACAAAATATGATATGATGCTCTTTCTGGCTTATCCAATATCCATTTTCGCCTCGTACTACACGAAATATTGTGACTAAATATTGTGATAACTGTAGTTGACATAGTGTAGGAGTACGTCATCACCATTATCATTCAATACTTAGTAAGTATATCGATGATTTATAAAAGTTACGTAATAAACGCTATCAGTATGACCCGACCTTTAAGCCCATTATGCGTAAACTCGCTTGAGATTCTTCGGAGGTGCGTGGGAATTTTTATTAACGGCTCCCTTCGCCTCAATTCAGGGTTGACGTTTTATTTAGTGCACGAGTGAAGCTGGAATTATATGACTTAGGTACAACTGAAGGTATTTTTAGGTACATTTATGTTTATTTATCCATTGTTATTAATTCACAGTCAAATATTTTGCTTTATAATTATAATAAAGACAAAATTTTGATACGTCATACAGATAATTAATAATTTGAAATTTTATTTACATATTATTTTATGCGTACATAATAATGCACCTTAATAACTTCCGCGACAAAATAGTTACAATTATGAGATATTTTTTTAGTGACTTAAAAACAAATATTTATGATATTTTTCATTTAATTATGATTGAAAATTTTATCTTTACGATTATAAATTAATTGTATTAATTATTGTTAAGATTATTAATTATATTAACTATATAAATTTACAAAAATCATATCAAAATTATTTTTATATATTAATTTGCATGTAATAATATTTTCGTGATATTTAACGAAAATAATAATAATAAAAGGTACCTTAAATTAATTTGAAACTAGAATTGCAAACACTTCACATAACTCCCAAAAATAACGCTGTCGAGTAAATAAGTTCTTGTAAGTATTTACATAATTCTCGCAGCCCGCAAATTTTCCCACAGCATTTCAATGAACCCAAAAGTTCACACAGGAAGTTATGTGGGCCCGTGAGAAATGGTGCGACCTTGCCGCTGACCTCAGATAATTCCCATGACATTGCCGGGCAAAAAAGTACAGGCCATCATTTGACTTACAACGGAATTTCACACGGGTTCTGAACAAATTTTATAAACAAAAAAAGATACACAGTTTAAAACGGTTCCCGATCTGAGGATTTTAATGATATATTTATTTATTAGGTCGGGGAAAAAGTTTTTTCGTATTTTGTTTGTATAAAATTGAAGAGAAATCTCTTTGATTTTACTCTTTGTATCTGGCTGGTTTTAATATCAATTCTATAGGACATTATGAAAAAGAAAAATAAAAAGTATAGTAAAATAATCTTTATTATACACCTTAATATAATATGAGATATAAAAGGCGGACCTAATGCCTTATGACATTATCAACCAGTCAGTCCTGCCTGGTAAAGAATGTCATAAGAAGTAAGTTGCCTAGACGTTTCACCCACAACATGTTAAATGATACCATCACTTATTAGTAGACCCTAATTTTTGATAATATAATAATTGTATGTGTCTCTGATCCCATTTCGTAATAATAATAAAATTAGGGGCCTGCTACATTAAGGCAAATATTTAAACTGCACTGATCCCTGCTATTAAGCCGGTAACAACGCATCAACCGTCGGCACGTGTCGACA
This sequence comes from Parnassius mnemosyne, assembly GCA_963668995.1. Taxonomy (NCBI): domain Eukaryota; kingdom Metazoa; phylum Arthropoda; class Insecta; order Lepidoptera; family Papilionidae; genus Parnassius; species Parnassius mnemosyne. Next base: position 27,911,661 of record CAVLGL010000083.1, read on the forward strand.
CACCCTTCCAACCAGAATATTCTCACACAAAAAATTCTCATAGGAAATGCGGTTCCCTGAGAATTTTGTGGCTCAATTAGATGCGACTTTTTATAACTGTGTTTACGTAAGGATGTTTGAGGGATAGATAAGTAGCGTAACATATTTGTTTACATTTTGTCGATAGGATAAAGAAGATTGTTTTCTTTGATAACATTTTATAGTGGACGTCGTTTTTCATAGTATAGGGGTTACAAACGAGCACAAAATCCACATGAAGGTAAGCAGTTGCTGTGGCCCATAGACATCTACATCTATCCTCGATTACGAATCAAAATGCAGTACGTTATCACCCGTGAGCACTATGGAATGTCTCGTTTCCAGTAAAAAGGTTCTCCGGTTCTCTACACTCACCATACGAAACACAACAGCGTCAAGCTGCTATTTTACGCTGGTGTGTTTCGTACGCTTAGTCTGAGCGTGGTCCTACCCCGGTCGAGCCGACCCATTCGTGCTACAACTATACTACTAATATAGCTGCAGCGTAGCTCTACCACGTAAGACCTAGACGTAGATATATTGTGCATATGCATTAAGAAAAATGTTTTTTTATTGAAGTTAAACTTCTTTAGACGCAACATGGGACTAATTCCGATTTTATAATAATAATATATATTACTTAACAGTGCACCATAAACAATAATTACAAAAATAAAAGAATTATGTGTCTCAACGAGTAGCACAATCGGTGATCTTAGCGGTAAAAGTGATATTGTCCAGGCAACCTTTGGATGAACTGAAACTTAAAAACTGTGTAGACAATGGTGTATCAACATTAAAATAAAAAAACCGATTTTGTTTTCGAACGGAAGTAACGTTCGGTGTAATTTCCGCGTTTATAAAGGCAGCAGATGACTACATACACATGTATGGTGAGTGTAGAGAGAGAACCGGATATCCTTTTTACTGGAAACGAGGTATTCCATCTTCCTCACGGGTGACAACGCTTGGATTCTTTATCAAAGATAGACGTAAATTAATATCGACCACAGCATTCATATGAATTATGTGGTCGATATTCGTGGTATATACCATCAGGTGAACTGTATACTCGTTTATCACCCTTATTTAAAAAAAATGGCACAGCCGTGGTAGCTCAGAGAGCCGTGGTATCTCAGACGGCTAGCGCTCGCTGTAAGCTTCACAGTACTCGAGCAACCCGGGTTCGATGCCCACTCACACCAATGAAATTGTTAATTGCAATTTTAAGTGCTGATTTACCACGTGCTCGGCGGTGAAGGAAAACATCGTGAGGAAACCTGCATGTCTGAGAAATAAGAAATAAAAAATATTTCGAAGACATATGAAGTTCGCCAACACGCATTGGGGCAACGCGGCGGACATTTTCTCGCCCTAAAACCCTCTCAAAAATGAGGGGAGGCATGTGCCCAGAAGTGGGACGTAAATAGGCTGCAACTTTACTTTACTATGGGGCACAGCATCCACTTACCATCAGATGAAAAGTGTGCTCGTTTCCACCCTTATACTATTAAAAAAAATGTTTTCTTTTACGTTATTCATGTCTTAATTGCATTCAGTTCAATTCAGATAGGCACTTAAATTTTATATATATGTAAACATTTATTCCGTTTTCCTAGTGTTTATAAGTAAGTGTTCTCTTAAAATTGTTAATTTAAGAAAATATTGCTATTTTTCATTTATTCCGTAATTTCGTCAGTTCACGTGTGCGAGAGGCCTTAGCACTTGACATTGTTTCTATTCTATTAGCAAATTCGAATAAACAGGCAATAGTTTGAATAATAAATTCATACCAGAAACATATTTTAGTAATCAAAAATGTAGTATATCATTAGGATTTTTTTTATTTAGATTGTTAAAATGTTATTACTTTGTAAGAGGTTACCTTCCGCTCAAATTTTACCCTGTATTGTGAAGGTGTTTTATGCATATTTCTATATAATACAATGTTTTTAGACCACACAAATAATCGTTCCATGTGTGAACCGAACTCGAGGCTCGCAGTGCTACAACCAAACGCTTGGCACAGCGCTACCTCGCCTTCAAATTATCTCAGTAACGCTATCTCAATTGTTTGCAATTCAAAAGATACATTTGTATACATAGATAGGAATCCCCTGCCTATAGGTAAACTATAATTCATCAAGAACACGTAGATCATCAAGTATTTCCCACACACCATTTCTCCCACGGTCCGTGGAGTATAAAAACGATGTCCGATCCCGTGATCATTGTATGACCTTATGCTACGGAAATTACAACTGTATTGCCAAGTATTGCGCAGTGTATTGGACAAATATCGCGTGTATTTAGCTCGTAACAGAAATTCCCACGTCGTTTTTGTGGGGTTCGCTCTTTGGTATATAATCTAGTTCAGCGCCAATACAACTCAGTCGTATTTAAGAAACAGAAGTAGTTGGAGGTCTCCTTTTTTAAATAGGAGGCCGTCTTCGTTACCTATTTCTGCTGCCAAGTAGAGGTACCCGCAGACCTTTTGCTTGGCACTGCTTTTTTCCATTGAATGTGAGGCATTTTATTGAAGTCAGTCGAGTCACTACTAAGGGGTCATCTATGAAATTGTGTTTTGAACGAAGTATCCATGGGCTGAAGTAAGCCAATTTTCTAGCCACGTTTTCTATGCGGAATCGGCTACCAGCAGGTAATACACGGACATATATGACTTAGGGATTTTTAAGAAAAAGAACCTGCAATTCCCCTGGTGTTGCAGTTGTTCATGGGCGGCGGTAGTCACTTAACATCAGGTGAGCCGCACGCATGTTTTCTTCTTCTTCTTCTAATATACATCTCTTCTCATAATATACAAAAAAATCTTACCACCAGGTGGACTGTTAGCTCATTTGCTAGCTCTATAATATTATGAAAAAACAGTCACATACTGTAACATAAAATAAAAAAAATGTCTAAATTATATGTACGATGCTGTTATTCTATAATTTTAACTTTTTAAATTGTTAACCTGACTTCAAAAAATAAAAAAGAACAACACATAATAGCTTCTGTAGTCAGTGTTAAAAAGCTATTTTGTGAATTTTTTAATTTTTCAAGTCGGTTTTAATTTTCATTCAAAATTTAATTATTTTAACCTTTTATACTACATAAGGAATATCACAAGTTCTAGATAATAAAAAGAATATCATTTAAATGTACAGTACAATAACATCTTCATCCCATATTTCCCAACATTAGTGATATTTTTTTTCTTTAAGGTAATATGAATAAAAAAAACAATTTAAATCTGTTTGTCCATTTCTTAGTAATCCATGAACACATATAAAAATACTTATAGGATAAATATAGAATAGAATATAATAGAATATAATCGTTTCTATTCAATATAGATTATAGTACATAATACTTATTGAAAGTCATTTTTTACTTTTACCATTGGTTCGTAAAAAGCACCTCTGTCTTGGGAAGAACCCAGCGGGACTTTATTTTTAAAAGCACAATGTATAATATAATATTTTATACAATAATTATTATGAAAACATTTAGAAACAGCACGGTAGTGATCACCTCGTTCCCAGGGGTTATTATCAGTCATGTACTCTTTAGTAGCCCTTACTATAAAATTTTTGCTTAATAAATAGTTTAAACCTTATGATAGAAAATGTCTGCATATTTTCTGGGAATTTGTTGTAAAAGCGTATACATTGCCCCATGAAGGAATTACTGACACCTTGGAGTCCAGTAACTGGTATAGGACCTCATTCTTATAGTGACTTATTATATTTATACGTTTATTCAACCTCGTTCTTTTAAAGTCGGTTAAAAAGGAAAGCTGCTTGCGATAAATAAGGATATATTTATGTACTAAAATTATCTTAGACAATTGCGATCCAATACCAATTTTCAATGATATATTTGTAATTTTTATATATTTATTTTTAGTTATATAAGTAGTCGAAGTATGGGCGAGCCCCCACTAGATGGAGTGACGACCCGGTAAGATATGTAGGAAGTCGATGAATGCAGGTGGCTCAGGACCGTGCTTCGTAACATTCCTTGGGTTAGGCCTATGTTCTGCACTGGACTTGTGAAGGGCTGTAATAATGATGACGATGAATATAAAACATTTGTGTACATACACATGCATTGGAACAAGAGCATAAACCCATCTATATTTTTTTAGGGTTCCGTAGTCAAATGGCAAAAAACGGAACCCTTATGGATTCGTCATGTCTGTCTGTCTGTCCGTCCGTATGTCACAGCCACTTTTTTCCGAAACTATAAGAACTATGCTGTTGAAACTTGGTATGTAGATGTATTCTTTCTCTTAAGATTTTTACTCAAAAATAGAAAAAAGAAACAATAAATTTTGGGGGTTCCTCATACTTAGAACTGAAAGCCTGAAATTTTTTTCATCAAACCCATACGTGTGGGGTATTTATGGATAGGTCTTCAAAGATGATATTGGGGTTTCTTATATCATTTTTTTCTAAACTGAATAGTTTACGCGAGAGACACTTCCAAAGTGGTAAAATGTGTGTGTAGCCCCCCCCCCCCCCCTCCCGTGACATCTAAAATAAGAGAACGATAAAACTAAAAAAAATATATGATGTACATTACCATGTAAACTTCCATCGAAAATTGGTTTGGACGAGATCTAGTAAGTAGTTCTTTTTAATACGTCATAAATCGTAAATTATGTTACTTGCTGCTACGGAACCCTTCTTGGGCGAGTCCGACTCGCACTTGGCCGCTTTTTTTATAGAATATGGCGACAAACGAGCACACAGTCCACCCGATGACAAGTGGCTGCCGCGACCCATACACATCTACATCCATCCTCAGTAAAGAATCAAAACGCAGATGCGTCGCCACCCGTGAGGACTAAGATGGAATGCCTCTTTTCCAGCAAAATGGGCCTCCGGTTCTCTACACTCACCATACCAAACACAGTAATATCAGGCTGCCATTTTACGCTGGTATTCTGTGAGAGCGTGGCCTTTCCCCGGTCGAGCCTACCCATTCGTGCTATAACTATACTACTAATATAGCTGCAGCGTGGCTCTACCACGTATATCATTAATGCAACAACAAATAGGCAACAGTTATTTTTTTAGAATACAAATTAATTTATTTCTTTCAGCGTGCTCTTGTCGTCACATGCAGTGTCGCTAAATCAGCAGTGTCGGTAAAATAGCAGCATAATGCTGCTATTTTACGCGTATATCTAAAACAACTGCTGTATATACTCTAATTAGTTTATACTGCAGTTATGTTACAACTGCAGTATGAGTTAGAGCCCTTACTGCAGTTATTTTAGATAAAGTGATAGATCACAAAACCAAAGAAAATATAGAATGTAATGATCAACATCGCCACCAAAAATGTATCAAAAATCATTGAAAATAGAATTTTATTTGGGTCTTTTAGGCTTACCAATTATAGAAATACTGGTCAAAAATCTTTTTTTTTATAGGATAGATTGACAAACGAGCACATGGTCCACCTGATGGTAAGTGGTTGCTGTGGCCCATAGACATCCACATCTATCTTCGTTTGCGAATCAAAATACAGATGCATTGTCAGCCGTGAGGACTAAGATGGAATGCCTCTTTTCCAGTAAAAAGGGCCTCCGGTTCTCTACACTCACCATACTAAACACAGCAGTGTTAAGCTGCTATTTTATAATATAAAAATCTACGTTAAAAATACAACTGTACAAGTGGACTTAAAAACACGTCATGATACAAATCAAATGGAACTTTACTGGATTTAATAAGTATACATATTTGAATAACGTCTTTCCTTACTTTGCCAAGTTTTAAGGAAAACCTTTTTTCAAATTTGTCTTGAGGGTACATAAATTAACACGTTTGGAATCTCTCTAAATTGTCTCGTTTAAATTACAGTAAAACGCCAAGCAATAAACGTCCCACTGATCACATTTTATTCAAAAGTTAATTAAACAGAGACAGATAAGAATTTGATACACTTCTACGTCAGGTTTTTTTTTATAGAATAAGGGTGACTATCCAGCACACAGTCCACTTAATGGCAAGTGCTTACTGTGGCCCATAGACATGTAGATACATTTGTCAGCGATTAAGATTAAAAATGCAGCTGCCTTGTCACCCTTGAGGACTAAAACTAAACGCCTAGTTATCATTAAAAAATAGTTTCCAATTTTTCATTTACCGAAGCATTTTGACATCTTTGTATAATTTAAACATTGCCGCGTGGTGAAGGAAATTTATCAGCCCATATCTTCTCGTAGGTATCAATAGGTCTCTATGGATGACTCCTTTAAGCTAGACGTAAAATATCCAGACCGGCGATTGACAGAAACGTAAAAAATGCGGGACTTCTAGTACTGTGATCATCAATCCGCCTGCCAAGCGTGAGCGGAAGAAGCCCATATCAAGCAGTGGACTTTTTGGGCTGGTGAAGATGATCTATATCTAGTGGACAGTATTAATTTGCTTTTGATGATGTTAATACTGACGAAAATGATGGTGTTGGTCACACAATGTCACTAAATTACATTCAATAACGCGATCCAATTCAAACACTTTTAAATGCAAATCAATACGAAATGCGCCAGCCTTAATAAACATTTCAAATTTTAATTCGCTTCTTGTTATCTTACGCTTCGACAATTGGAGCTCATAAAGAACGTCAAGTGGAAAAAAGCTTTTTCCATTTAGCCTCGGGGAGACATAAATTAGCACATTTAAGCACTCGCAAGAATTCAATTTCAAACATAGGATTAATGATTTATCTGTTATATTTTTCTTCTTTTATTATTTGATTTTTTCTGAACATTTCACATTTAATGTTCGAGGGATGACAGGAGTCATATTTTAAATCAAACTACTTTTTAAAATTTTCATCGCGTTTAAGTTTCATATTTTTGTATCCCCCACGTTTGGAGTACTCGTATTTTGTAGCAACCATCGTCACAGGGTCCTGATGTCCTGATGTCATAGTTAACCTGAGGCAGATTAAATATCAACAGCGCCCTAGGCTAGCACCTCATCGGCGCTCCTCTGGCGGCCACATATTATATTAACTACCCATTTTGCAAATAAACTATATTATCTTTATATATTAAAATTACGTGTCACGTTGTTTGTCCGCGATGGACTCCTAAACTACTGAACTGATTTCAATAAAATTTTGCAAACTGTGTGCATTTTGGTCCAACTTGAGAGATAGGATAGTTTTTATCCCGATATATGACCCTCAAAATTTTTTATTGCGAATTTAAGTATTTTTATAGAAAGGTTCGTTGGGAAGGGCAGAACGACGTCTGCCTGGCGAGCTACTAATTTATAAAATAGTTTTTAGTTGCAAAATAATTAGGACACGAATCTCCTTAATAGGTGGTAGTGAATGAAAAATATGATGAGAGAGTGAGGACGATGTAGTAGTAATGAAATAGACTATTTTTTTTTCATTTGAAAACTTCCGTGCGTGCCTTTTTTTAGCCCTGCGCCCCTAGGCACGTGTCTAGTTTGCCCCCTTCGTACGTATTGCTCACAACCGTATCTTGATGTCTTGCAGTAACAGGAGTGGGTTAATTTTTTTTTAAATTATAGAATTCCAAGTCGATGATAGCACCTAGCCATCTATATTAGTATGTGTTTTTTTCTAAATTCCTATAGCCTCACGAATCATTCTTGGCAAGAATCGGCGCTTTTTGCGATAACTTGTGGTCTATCAAATCTGCTGTAACATGGATGGAAGCGATGCTGAACTTATTTGCAGACTGCAGATTTCCCAAACGTCTCTCTTTAATATTAGATACTTGTCCTTTCGTAAGAGAATCCACTAACTATATCATCCCAAGGTTGTCGTAAGAAACAAGAAAGGAGAATTAAAACAACAAGATGGACAGCAGCATTTTACTGATAACTACTTAAAATAATAAAATACTGTAGTTGCCGAACAGCCTGATAGCGTGGCAACTGTGGCAAATATCGAAATTTCAAATATTGATTATAAATATTCCTATGAGGTAATTTATGGGGAAGCCTATGGTTAGTGGACTTTTCTGGACTTTTGATACTGGCTGTAATGAGTAAAAAAATGTTTTCTCACCCGAGATTCGATTGATGTTATGTTGCCAACATTCAAAAAATTAAACTTATATACTGTTGCATCTTGTAGAGAGATAGTTTTATCAAGATGAAGAGGCAAACTGGTATACAGCTCACCGATGGTAGTTGATCATGCCGCCGACGAACATCAGCAACGCTATGGGAATCGCAGGTACATTGTCGGCATTTTAGAAAGGATCAGGCTCTTTTCTTGAAGATCCCTAAGTCTTATTGATTCGAAAAACCTGTGGTGGTGACAAATGCCACTATATAACATTGGATAAATGATGATGTCTGACAATATAGTCTTCTTTAGCGGTTTGTTGAATATTCTTATAGAAGCTCGCTTTAAGATTCTTTAATACTTATTCTAAACTAGTCGTTGACTACAATCGTACTGCATGGTAAGTGGTGATGAAGTCCGAGATGGCAAATCGCACTGAACAAGCGTAACAAAAGCCTTTTACTCTTGCCTTAAAACAAGCAGATTGAGATCGGAAGACAGACGCCAGCAAATTATTCCACTCATTTGCATATCGCACAATGAAAGATGAAGCAAACGGTAAGGTTCGAATGCGTAGAATATCGATAGTTAGTTAGTATTCAATTGCGTAGAAGTAGGTGATCGCCTGGTTGTCCGATGGTGAAAAGGAAAAGGAAGGTAAAGGGAAGTGAGAGTACAGGGAAGGGAGGGTATATTTGGTTTAGTATCTCCTGAAAGGATTTTGTCAAAAATATGTCAGAAGCCAAAAGTATTCATCTGATGTATCTACCCCACGGTCATGAGTGTGTTCACATGTCTTCATCTACGGGGATATCTACGGGCATACGGAGTAATAGATAGTTATGTCGCTGAAACATGACATTTAAAAAAAATTACGTCATTGATGGGCTTTAAATTTGTCCGACTAGGTAAGTCCAAATTCGACTGAGAGTTCAATCGACAGATTCAATCGAAGGATATCCGCAGTAGAACCAGAGTAACTGACATAGCTCAACGGATTAGTACGCTGAAGTGGCAATGGGCCACGCTCGAAGAACCGACAACCGATGGGGAAGAAAGGTTCTCGAGTGACAGCCTCGTACCGGTAGGCGAAGTGTACAGCGACCCCCCACTAGAAGGAGAGACGACCTGGTAAGACATGCAGGAAATAGGTGGATGCAGGTGGCTCAGGACCGTGCTTTGTGGCATTCCTTGGGGGAGGCCTATGTTCAGCAGTGGACTTATGAAGGGCTGTAATGATGATAATGATGATAATTGATGGACTTTGAAGGAAGAATTAGGTATATTAAACATATCCTTCCAAGATACCCTTACTCTTGGAAGGATACGTATAATATACATTTCTGCTGGCTGTAGATACATTTTTTTTAATCTAATTTTTTATTTGTATATCTTATCGGTTTAATCGATAATATATTTCACATTAAATTTTGTCCAGTATTCAAATAACAATACAAAGTAATTAAATATAAAATAATGGGTCACATTAATTCTCAAAACCTTAATATAATTCCGCCAAATTTTAGACAATTATTCAAGTAGAAGGCGGAAGAAATATTCGGCGCAATCAAGATTGGTCGGGTCATATTTTACTTGATTTTAATCAACGCTTTCTCACCAAAATAGCTTAAAAATCCCAAGAAGGTCGCTCCTGTCCGGAATACAAATGAACAGGGAGATTAAAGGCATAATGCAGTATCTACAGAACGCTTACCAGAAGCAAGGAATAACTTCTGCCTTTTTGTTGTAACAGTATTATTCAAATCTGAAGCCGAAGGACTAAAAATGTCCAATAAAAAGGAAGATCTCGCGCTTACTCCTTTGTAATTAAAATTTGTCTTGTTAAAGGCGTTGTTTTTTCCGCCCTACATTATGTTGAATGTACAATGTACAATGAAACATAGTGGTGAACTTAGTAATTTATTTATTGATATGTGTTTATTTATGCATATACATTTCGCAGCCAACTAGCTCAATTAGCTGTTCCATTAACAGCCCAGCCTTTTTTATTTCAACGCCGTTCAACTAGCAGCCTGAATGATGTTCAGACGATGCGTCTACAACGTTGCACATATTTATCTACTATCTATATAGTTTTTATACACTATCATATATAGTTTTTTTCCCTCTGTTGTGGCTCTAACCATAGCTCTCACCACACTATCAAAGGTTAGCTGACAGAGAATTCCTTTTTGGCATTAAGTTCTACTTTGTACCAAATGTTTGTTTGATTGAGTGCAATAAAGAATTTTCTATCTATCTATCTATCTATATCTTATAATATCAGCGATATTAGGTTAAGTTTGGGCTGGCGTGACCCTTGGGCCACCCCAATGCCACGTGCATTTATATAATATAGCACAAAGCGCTAATTAGACACATACCACAGACCGTCTAGTTAAATTAAATTAATAGGCTGACCAAGCCATGTAATGTCTAGGCTATTAATTGAACGGCTAATTAAGCTAGTTGGCTGTGACAGATATATATAAATATTATTATATCTTATTATAAATATTTTTTAATTTATACATATTTATTGAACTTTATTTTGTACAGTAAGTACGAGTATGTATAATTTATGTTGCACCCTCTACCTTGTATCTGCAGCTTTATTTATTTACGCCTTTGGTTGTTGGAAGAGATCACTATATTCGCTTTTCAATGTTTCTGTTTGTTTTCTTAACAGAAATTCAGGAACTCATAACATATCTACTAAATAATTTACAGTCTATACCCATACCGCTCGCCACAATATTATGAAATAGTTACTTATCAAGTCGACGAGCAAGTATATAATTTATTTTTACTTTTTCTTCATCAGTTTGTAAAAATCCAAAGCTGGATATAGAACTCTGCGCTTGTCGGAAGGATATGCCTTATTCGCCACAGTTGGCAGGCGCATTGACAATGTATGTACCATATTGACACCAGACCTTTTACATTGTTACCCGTAGCATATCCGTAGAATAGAATAGAATCCTTTTCATTCAATATAGATTCAAAGAATACATATTGAAAGCCATTTAAGTTATACCGCCGCGCCCGTTCGCAAAAAAAACCTCTGTCCTGGGAAGAACCAACAAGAAACCCAGCGGGACTTTTTTTTAAAGCATTATTTACAATATAATATTTTTTTATAGAATAAGGGTGACAAACGAGCACACAGTCCACCTGATGGTAAGTTGTTACTGTGGCCCATAGACATCTACATCTATCGTCGTTTGCGAATTAAAAGGCAGATGCGTTGTCAGCCGTGAGAACTAAGATAGAATGCCTCTTTTCCAGTAAAATGGGTCTCGGAATCTCTAAACTCACCATACAAAACACACCAGCATTATGCTGCTATTTTACGCTGGTATTTTGTGAGAGCGTGGTCCTTCCCCGGTCGAGCCAACCCATTCGTGCTACAACTATACTATTAATATAGCTGCAGCATGGCTCTACCACATAAACTTTTTTTTTAAATATTTTATATCATTACTGTGAAAATGTTTATAAACAGCATGGTAGCGACACAGTATATTCCCACTATATATTTATACTGTGGTAGCGATCACCTCATTCCCAGAGGTTATTATCAAACATGCAGTCTTTAGTAGTATAATTACACTTACTAAACAATGTTTTCTTAATAAAATTTTTAAGCCTGTTGATAGATAAGGCCTGCATATTTTCTGGAACTTTGTTGTATAAGCATACTACAGTATACATTGCCGCATGAAGGAATTACTGACTCTTTGGAGTCGAGTAACAGTGAAAATTATTTCCGATATAAACCAGATGTTTTGATAGATGATATATCGAAAGCCATAAGATTTTTCTGACATATTTGTGATTATATAAATATTACTGTTATACAAAAAAGATTTCTTTATTGAAAATATAATTTAATATTTTATTAAAATGTTTTTCTCGCGACTTTTCCTCTTGTGGACTTCGCTTTACGAGCAAATTAAATCTGTGCCTAAATTTGAGACTGCAGATACAAGTCCATCACAGATGTCTGTGATCACAAACGTTCCTTTAAGACTTGATTATAATATGTTCACCCCGTAATTTTTTTAAAGAGTTAATACAAAATTTATCAATAACTCGAATACAGTACCACTTTGGTATCACTTATCAGGTACATGATATTGTGATATATTTTATTGGCACTAAATCGACATGTTGTGAACGTATTTTGTTGGTAATATGTAAATAACTATACCGTGTAGTGGCGGTGTATGAATATCCGCTGCCTTATATCATCCCGTGGGTGTCGTAAGAGGCAACAGAGCGAAACGAATCGGGAAACGGGCAGTAGCGTCTTTCTACTAACGACTAAAAATAAAAATAAAAATATAAATCTGCGGTTGCCAATTCGATTCTCAAGCGTGGCAACTATGGCAAATATCCCCCATGATGCGTTCATGTGGGAGCCCTATTTTCAGCAGTGGACTTTATAGACTGTAACGGTAACGGTAACAGTATATAATTAATTTGACTACAGAGCCATCTGTCGGATTCTAGGATAGTTATAATCCTGCAAAATAAACATATTGTGTGAATATGCCCACAATCGGTCAAATCGTTCAAAAGTTCCACGATCATTTATAGTCGCATCAACGATGAAGCCAACCTGGCCCGGCAGACGTTGTTCTGTAGTTTTCGACAGATGGCGCTATGACTTTCACTTTTAATTCACTCTGGAGCTTTTCAAGTGTAAATATAAAATTTATTAATAACTCGGCCATAACACCACGCTGGGTATCTATTTTTTTAATATAAAAAATGGATATACCCACTAGATGGAGTGTCGACCTGGTAAGACATGCAGGAAGTCGATAGATGCAGGTGGCTCAGGACCGTGCTTTGTGGCATTCCTTGTGGGAGGCCTATGTTCAGCAGTGGTCTTGTGAAAGGCTGTAATGATGACGATGATGATAAAAAATTTATAAAAAGAAAGGTTTTATTAACATAAAATAGTTAGGTCCCACCGAGATTTGAACTCGGATCGTTGGATTCAGAGTCCAAAGTGCTAACCATTACACCATGGGACCGCTGGCAGCGAGCTCAAATTTGTTGTTATATTGTACTGCTTTCAGTAACACGAGTATATTATGTTGACTTAGATTACTTTTTCGTTCTTTTTATATTATTACTAGCTGGTACTCGACGCATTCTGCCGCAGAAGAAATAATTTTGGAAATATCGTTTTAAATTTGGAAGAATTATATTGTTTAATTAGGAATAATAATACAACCATTGAAATTGAATAATCTATAACTTCCAAACTAATTGACTGTACGATACACGTACCACGTAAGTTAATGGTTCTATGCCTACAATAGTCGCGCAACTGTAAGCAATAAGTTGACAAAGTTTTACTGCAATCTGTTGAACAGTAGAGCAGCGCATAAAATACGAACAAACAAACATTATTTTTTTATAAACATGTAGAAATCCTTTGTTCGGTCGATTCGTTAAATATTGTTAACAATAGAAAAGTAATCATTTCATCAAACAACAAGATAAGTTTCGTCTGACTATCGTTCATGTTGTTTCTATAGAAAGGATTTATTAATACTTTTGAAAGATTAAACAATTATATTAACATTTTAACGATTTTTTTAATAGAATAGAATAAAATAGAATAATTTTTATTCAATATAGATTTCTTGTAATTTTTATTGATAGTCATTTTTTACTTTTACCATTGGCTCGGAAAGAACCTCCGTCCTGGGAAGGACCAGCTTTATGAAACGTTATGAAAACATTTTGAAACAGCATGGTAGCGATCACCTCATTCCCATGTGTTATTATCAATCATATATAATCATATATATCATATAATCATATAATAGTACATATTAAATAATTGAAGAAAAGTTTTATTTCATATAAAAACTCTTTTTGTAAATTTCATTGAATAATGTATGATTTCACAATAATCGCCACGCTGGTGATTGGCGATTGCAGCCATTAAAGTAATATGTATAGTCATTGCAACACACTTTTTACGCTGCTCCTCGTCGCCATATTGGGTATTTTACGTCTGTAATAAAGTATGAAAGAAAACTTTGTTAAATTGTGTTATTTCTTAATTCTTAAAGCGTCAGTAGCCTAATGTCGGGGTGCGGACCGCGAACTTGAAAGGTCGTGGGTTCGAATCCGCAATTCGACTACTGTCGTGAACCACTTCTAACACAAGCATTTTAAGCTCACTAGAAGTGGTTTAAGGGAATATTGGTAATGTTTAATAGCATTTCTAGAATTTGTAAAAAAAATCTTTTGAAACTGGTTTAAGAAAAAAAAGTCGTAAACGAGACGGCTAATGGTTATTTCGCCTTGTATCGAAAGCCATAAAACCATTTTGGATCTTCCCAAATCAGCCCCTTACGACAACCACTAGTCGCAATTGGGTGATGGTATCCTTACGCTGTAACCACGGCAAACAAAAAACACGATTACATACAAAATTAAAGTATTTTTATAGGATAGGATGATAAACGACCATACAGTCCACTTGATGGTAAGTGGTTACTGTGACCCATAGACATCTACATTTATCCTCAATAAAGAATCAAAATGCAGATGCGTCGTCACCCGTGAGAACTAAGATGGAATGCCTCTTTTCCAGTAAAATGGGTCTCCGGTTAAATGTCTATACATAATAAATAAAAATTCAAGTGACTGTCTGATATGATGAATATCAAAATAACTGTCATTTATTGAGCTCAGGGGATTATTTGACTTGAGATAGAAACTTGCAAATGTTTTTGTGAAATGGAGAAATTGATGTCATTGATGATTATTTTAGTCTTATTTTTATTTATTTTTTATAAAATTATATAATTATATTACTAAACAAACAAACCTGGTGATAAGTGGAATCTGTGGCCTATAGATATCTACAATTTATCTTCAATTAAGAACCAAAATGCAGATGCGTTATATCATGCCTGAATTCTGTGATGAAATGCCTCGTTTCCAGTAAAAAGAGTTTGCGGTTCTCTATATTCACCATACGAAACACAGCAGCATTAGGCTGCTATTTTACACTGGTGTTCTGTGAGAGTGTTGCTCTACCCCGGCACAACCGATACATTTGTGCTACAACCATAATATAGCTGAAACGTAGCTCTACTACGTTTTGATCTAGTGGGGTCACAAGTTAAATAAAGAAAGTTCTTATTTCTTATTTCATATTGGTAGTAAAATTAAATCATAGCTTCTTATCTTTGTAATTTTATTGCAAATTTTATTACAAAGTCTCTGACTTAAGGCGATACACCAACCAAAACCTTGCGATAGTGCGTTTTTCTTCGTTATTCGGAGACTATTATCTCATTAGTTATGAGAAATAAACTACATCTAAAAGCACATTATTAATGTTCGATCAACACATTATCATCACATTCCACGTTCTTTTTTTTATAAGTTCGTTCTAATTTGTTTTTATGTGTTATAAATACATTTAAAATCTACTTTTAAAAAATGACTAAAATTATTGATTACATCTGTTGCTAAAGGCAACGCTCTAATCATTTGAGGATTACACTAATGAATAGATAATTTAAAATTCTATATTATTCACGTTTTATTTAGTTTTTACAGTTCGCTTTTCTTTTTTAATTAAAATTAATTCCAAAAATTGTGTGAATTCTATGATAAATGGGCGTACGCAGAATGCGGGCGGCAGTGTACTGCATGCTCAAGGTTATTTGGTCAGGCAAACGCCTCATTATTTTCATTCCAGTTCCTGTTTTATTTATTGAATTTCATTGAAAGAATATCCCATGGAATGAGTTAATTTAATTCACTAACTTCGTTATCATATTTATTTCTAGTGGATTTAAAAGAACAACAAGTTTACTAGATGGTAGGACTCTTTTGTTCGAGAGTATAACGGAATTTTAAAGTAATGCAACTTGAATGTGGGCTTGGACGATTGTATTATTCTCACAACAGTTGAAAGGGTTCTATCTAGGAGTCTGTCTAGATAGGTACTCACTTACCTATTTCGCCCGCCATGCTGCAGTGCGTCCACTGTTTTGTTCCGATCTAATTATAGTCTGTAAGACATTTCCTTAGAGGTGAGAACTTCCCAGATCTTTATTTAAAGTTGGCTGCAGATGTACATAAACAACAGCCACATATCATGAATGGACTTAAACACTTTTACTATACGGTTTTCTGACACAATAGTAAGACAATAGCAATGACCTATATGTGGGGCACGGAACAGCGAAAGGGAAGTTCGTTTGTCACTTTAATTTTTATTATATATCAAAAAAATTATTATAAATAAAAAACATGCAAATGTCAAACTTACTTAAACGTGGTGCAACCTGGGATATTGAAGACCGACGTATAGCGGCAAAAACAAATAAAATAGGAGTTCATGCGACAAAACGTTGGAATCTTAATTTTTAGACCCTAGCAGAACATACCTAGCAGGCATGCAAAAAATGTCAATCCCAAATTTGTAAGGGAGAGCAGTACAAGCGTATCGTCTCTTTGCTCACGAACCCGCACGTCCAGCCTGCAGTATAATGTGTAATATAGTTCGACGGCTCCATGGCGCGGAAGCTTAGCAACGAGTTGCGGCGCTGAGAGTCGCGAGTTCGAATCCCGCACGGAACAAGTGTTTGTCTGGCCTACAAATTATTGTTCAGTGTCTGGATGTTTGCTCTCGTGATATTTAAACATGTAAAACCGTCTAGAAAAAAACCCTAATGTTGGGGCAACGTTTTTTAAATTGAAAAAAGTGATTCCAGCTTACACTTTCTTGGAAAAATTATCCAGCACTAGGTTTTAACAGGCCATAGAAGAAGCTGTTGAAGGAGATATTTTTATGAATTTACGGTGGTTTATTCAAGGGTACGTAGGGTAAGGTAAGGGTAGTAAATATTACGGAACAAATCGACAGTGAACAAATTTATCACATACAATTTAAAAATTTCGTGACCCGTTCTGACCCGTTGAGCTGTATATTTTTAAAGTTGTAGTACATTTTGGATGTTCTTTCAGTACAGTTTACAACGCTTCCGTAGTAACTCAGGTAATATGTGCCAGTCTTAAATTTTTAAAGGAAGCGAGAAAATCCATTTCTATCTCTGCCCGTACAATTAAAATTGTGAGGAAGCCCGAATCTCCGAAAAATAAAAAAAAACATTCTGGAGGTACGAAACTGTGCAACGATGCATTACGACAAAGAGAGGCGAAGGATTCTGATTTGCTCTAAAAAGCCCTTTAAAAAAAGAGCAAGCCTGCGCCTAGCTGTGGGAATTGTATAGGCTTGCTAGACTTGTTACTTTTTCTGTTATAGTTTACAATAGCATATTACTTTCTGTACAATGCACCTGTATATTATACTTATACACTTAAATACGTTTTTACTTGTTACATATTATCTAATAATAATTTTCTATTTTTGGTCTTCTGTGCATTCCTATAAAATTTATCTAACTACAATAAAACTTTGGTGAGTTGTTGTGTGCGTAACTGTCATTGCTCTGACAAATACGTATTAATATTTGTGTTTATTTTTATCAACATGTTCGCTTTTTATGCGTTTATCGGATTACAATGAAACTTTGTTGAATTGTTTTCGAAAAAGAAAAGAGACATTGCATTGCATATCGAGCGCTTAAAACGTTGATTTAGAGTAAAAATAAGAAAAATTTAAGTAATTTGATGTAAACTTTAGGTTATAACGCAGTAGAAACAGCACGCAAAATGTCAATACCACGTTTGGAGGATACGACAAAC
This sequence comes from Parnassius mnemosyne, assembly GCA_963668995.1. Taxonomy (NCBI): domain Eukaryota; kingdom Metazoa; phylum Arthropoda; class Insecta; order Lepidoptera; family Papilionidae; genus Parnassius; species Parnassius mnemosyne. The sequence continues at coordinate 27,929,511 of CAVLGL010000083.1, forward strand.
AGATTCATTGTGCGTCCTTTGTTTAATCGCTTTCGTACGTGAATCTTCGGCTTGAAGAATGAACCACGAAGAAGACCAGGCACTGAAGTAAATAATTATGAATAAAAGTAACGGTGAAAGCTGATTCTTATCAAACAACCAAGTAATTAGCATCATGGTCTGACGTTACTAAATTGGTAAAATGAAAAATGCTTTCATGAGTTAGTACAGAAATGTGCGAGTTTTGGATAGAATTGTGACGCGTGAAAAGTGCAATCCCTACGATGATCGCAAGTGAAAAACGCAATAGCTAAACACACGTCAAATACCAAAACAAAGTCCTAAAGAGAAGCTCACCATATAAAAGTAATGGTAACTTGTAGGTGGTAACTTTATGGTTTGATTTACTTTAGCCTATTTAGACCCCTGTATAATAACTCCTAACATTGATGGTGAAACTTTTAGAGAAACTACCTCAACTCTTGAATCGATTTTTATCATTACTAATCAATGATAATGCAAGACTTCACGTTGCTCCCGTTTTAACATTAGATTACTTGCAGTGAGCAAACATATGTCACTTTCGTGCTCGCCAGACCGAGTGCAAACCGATTATCTTTTCTCCAATTTGTTCAACTTCATACAAGGAAAGAAACTTAGTTCCCAGCAAGTGGTACAAAATGTGACTCCCATATTCGTAGAGTCCAGATCACCAGACACAATCTTATATCACAAAGGGATAATTATGGTCTTCCCTCGAGATAATAATGAGGTAAATGTTTGTGTATAGGTAATGAGGAAACTTTGAGAATTAAAAAGTTAAACTCGATAAAATCTGTAAAATTATTTTCATTTAATAAGTACTTAGATTAAATAAATATATTCTTAAATATAAAGTTATTTGAATTTTAAAAAAACGGTTATTTTATACCTTAACTCCTAATAGCAAAGCAGATAACTCCTAAAAGCAGAGATAAAAGAAGCACTGCCTTTATTTTTCGTTTGCCGTTTACCCGTGTAAAGACAACGTAAGAGAATCCACTACCTCATCGCCATGCTTGGCTGGCAGACATGAAAACTATGATGGCAAATATCCCACCTCCTATGAGGCAAACTATGGGGGAGGCTTAATCTCAACAGTGGTATTTTGATTGACTTTTATAAATGAATAAATGAAGTAGGTGAAGGAAGACGTTAGCTAATTTTAAGGGATAATAATACAGTAAAATAAATTTTAAAAATTAATATAAATAACAATTATCACTTCCATTAACAGTATTAAATCTACACGCTGTATAACAACGATTGAACTAAATTCATTTAATAATGCAACAGCTGAAACGTCCAATATAAACTTTGCAGCCACTACACAAAACTAATTGAATACAAAACGAACGGAACGAGTCGCTTTGTAGAAATAGACCGCAAATTGATTGCTGTTGCTGTGTTAAATCCGTCGCTATTAATTGGAATATTTAGCGGGGCCGTGTCTCACACCGGAGCGAACAAGCAGTTGTATATACTGTGTTTTAAGTTATTTTTAGACTTTATAAAAATATTCTAATGCCGCAGACATGTCAATATTTGTGGTTTAAGAAAAGATAAAAAAGATAAAAAGCATTGTTTTAAAATTTAATAATGTGAAATTTATTCAGTGGAATGGTAAGCAAGGTATGATAGACACACATTTTTAATTAAAAAGTATTTGGAAGAGCGTTACTGCGTTGTTGTAGTGCTAACGCTAGGTTGTCGTGAAGCGACAATTAAGAACAAAAAAGAACCTAACCTAATAACAGCAAAACAACAAAAATAGAACAAAAACAAATAATATATTTAAGATTCAAAAGATATTTACAATTTTATGTAACAAAATGGAGTATGAAGATGAGGATGGATGTCGTGATTTACAAATTTTATTTAAAAAAAAGGTAATAAAAAAAGGATTAGAGTCGAAGTTGAGTCTGAAGATCCAAAGTGTGCTCTCAGCGCCTGGAACGAGCACGCACGGCGTAGGTGAGAAGGCGTGGGCGTCTCTAGGCGACGACCTCAGGTGAATGCGGTGATTGCAGGATCCGGCGATTTCAGGCCAGACAGGGGCTTGCAGGATCCTCAGCGACTTCAGACAGGACAGAGGCCTGCAGGATCCGGTGACTTCAGGCGGGACAGAGGTTTGCAGGTTCCGGTGACTTCAGGCGGAACAGAGGTTTGCAGGTTCCGGCGACTCCAGGCAGAGCAGAGACTTGTAGGATCCCGGCGACTTCAGGCAGAGCAAAGGCTTGTAGGATCCCGGGGCAGTGCGGCCCCGGGATAAGGCCTTTAGGAGATGCTTCGAACTCGAGAACTGAAGCGAGACTGAATTTCTTCACCGATTGTTCGGCTTTTATACCTTTCTAGAGAGAACGGAAAAATTATTTAAATTAAACGCAAATGTTTTGTAAATGGTCAAGAGGAAAGAGTATTTATGTAGAATTATCGAAATAGAAACAACAGACCGGTAGCAAATTTGAATATAATTGTCATAGCGACCAAATAAACAACGATGTCAAAACATGTCAAATTTTGGTTTTAGGCTTGTAATAGAAAAACGGCAAGATTTAAGTGAAAAATGAGATATTATTGATATAGGAAAAAAGGTAGCGCAACTGCACGCACAAAGCCCGAAATTGCGGAGTTACGGAAAACTAAATAAAAGATCGAAAAAAAAGGTAGACTCCATTGACACCAATTTAAAAGTGCTGATAATGTGAAAATACGAAGTAGAAATGATTTGTTATTGTGTTCTTATGTTTTAAAATCGTTACAGGATCCTATGGAAATAAAGGTGATGTAAAATATCCAGTTTTGAGGTGAATGCAGAAAATCGAAACAGAATGGAAAAATGAATTTAAAATAATGTAAAATGATAAGTAAGTAGCATAACACTACAAGGTTTTTACCTTTTGCTGGTATTCTGTGAGAGAGTGGTCGTTCCCCGGTCGAGCCGACCCATTCTTGCTACAACTATACTACTAATATAACTACAGTATGGCTCTACACGTACATAACCAAAACCATTTACAACGTAAATAGCGCTTACATTGCACCAAGTTGGCTAAATTCTTGGGGTTTGATGTCTTTTTTTAGTCTCTTATTACTACGAGCGAATTCCCTTTACATTCTCACAAAAAGGTAATTTTTTCACTTAAAAGTATATCATAATAATTATATCATGTTAAATTTTATCAGGAAATATTTTCTAGCCTTAACTTGGCAGTTTTAAACAAATGTGTAAGAGTATTTCAGGTTTATGGTATGTCCAATTATGTTAATATTATTTATGTAAAACTATTTACGAATTTTTAATTTAGAGAATCTTAATTTAAAATAAAGTATTTAATTTTTAATTTCGAGTCTCCAGACACCAAAGCATATTGCACTGAGCAACCACCTAGACACGGGCCTTATTGTATAAGTAATAACGAAAGAACTTCTTTTTTATAGGAGAGTAGGTAAACCAGCATACGGCTCACCTAATGGTAAGTGTTCACCGTCATTGATGAACACAATACAAAAGAAATTGTAGATGTGAATTATTAGAATTGAATTGACATGAATTTATTAATTATACTCATGAACTTAAATTACATTTTAGTTTTATGAACTATTTTTAATTTTTTTTCCGTTGTAGCAGATTTAAAAATACGCTACGGTGTGAGTTAAACTCTTTCAGTGTTAGTAACTATCTGCATTTCGAACTCGACGCCAGTCTATTTAAGTGACAACAAGTTTGAACTTTCTTCTAATTCCGCTAACAGTTTGTAAACAACGTAGCTCTAACTTTTAAATAAGTCTCTTGACACTATAGGTATTGTATTTTGTACTTAATTTCCACACGTCATGTACAAAAATATAATTATTACAATTATCTTCTTTTCTACTTATACTATTTTGTCATCAAATAAAACGAATAATTTTAGAGATAATATTTCTATCTGGGAGCACGGCAGTGCCCCCGCCAAGTCGTGCGAAAAATCGGCACGGCCGTACCATTCTTTTCTCGAAGCATTTTAGGCCATTTTCGATCCACTATAACTTCGTTGTGGATAGAAGTAGAAGCCTGAATTTTCAGTAACCAAGAATGCATTGTATAACCACGGTATATTTCAAGTTTCTTAGTTTTAGTCAAAGTTTCTTAATTATGTCACTCACTGACTGACCGATCATCAAAACTCTAAAGCACTTCTAGCAGACGTAGAAGCTTCAAATTTAGAATACAATTAGAATTTAGTGTATAAATCAAGGAAAAACTAAAATATTTTTAATTTCGGTCCAATTTTCTGGATACACCAATAGCATAAATAACTTTGTAATCTTATATAAATATATAGGATTACAAAGTTACATTTGCAGTGAATGAGTCAGTCTACCTGTATTTGTATAATATAATGGAATAATGGATGTCGATAGGTACCTAGATATAATTATGTTCAAAGGTAACTTGTAAAATGGTCAACGGAATGAAAAAGCGAAAATGGAACAAGTCTTATGAAGTTGTAGCAAAATCCCGCAAAGTATTAAGTAGACTAAATTGCCCGAAAATCCGTAGTTGGTATTCAAGAAGTAGATGGTACCGTAAAGGAAAAAAAAATTTACTATCTACAAAAAGAAATGAAATGCCATTAAAAACATAACTTGTAAAAAAAACCATATCCCGCAACTCAGTTCTTCTACCGGAAAAAGTTGTGAGATCCATGTAATACCAAGTCGGTTAATTTATTCAGTCCGTACTTAAGGGTCCTTCTGTCTCAAGTTATTACGTAATTAGCTAAACTAACAACATCTTATAGTGAGCATATCAATATTAAAAATCTTTTATGTTTTAAATACATAGATTGACTTGGCCATACCTCTTTCTATCGGACGCAGAATGATAATTTTCTAACTTTAGTGCACGACCAAGTTTTTTTGGAACAAAGTTCCTTATCGGACGGTACAGGTTTGGCGGATGGGAGCTAGGCGAAAAAAAGTGTAAGATTTTTTCGTCACTACCCCCTGTGTCATAGTGTATTTTATTTTAAATGACGCTTCATTTTAATAGACGCTAATAATTAATTTATTTATATTTTTAATCAATAATATAATACGTTTATCAATAATAATATACTATGAAAGGAACTTCGTTCCAACCGAGTGTTCCACGACACTCATGCATGTTTTTTTTATATAATTAAGGAACATAACACAACATTATTTTTACGCTGGTATTCTGTGAGAATGTAATCCCACTCAAGTGGAGCTTGCCCATTCCATAATATGTGTGCAGCGTAGCTCTACCACACCTTCTTCGACGTAAAAAAAAATTCGTTTCTCAAAATCATTATCATCTTCCTGATAACAATTCAATATAAAACTGTGGTTGCTAATTTTCCCACCAAACGTGGCCACTATGGCAAAATTTGTCACTAAGATAGAAGGCCTCATAAGTCCCTATGGGCTGCAATAGACATTTACTTTAGTTTTTTTATAGGATAAGGTGACAAACGAGCACCAGATTGTGTTTACTGCAGCCCATAGACGTCTACATCTATCGGGTGAAATGCAGATGCGTTGTCACCCGTGAGGACTAAGATGGAATGCCTCATTTCCAATAAAAAAAGTCTTCGGTTCTCTACACTTGCTATACGAAAAACAGTAGCTTAAAGCTGCTATTTTACGCTGGTATTCTTTGAGAGCGTGGTCCTTCCCCGGTCGAGCCGATCCATTCGTGCTACAACTATACCAGTAATATAGCTGCAGCATGGTTTATCTTTTCAGTTACATTAAATATTTCGGAATACAACAGTATCGTGATTCGTGACTGGTTTTAATATTAGATGCAGTGTGCCAAATGGCTGGAAAATTTTCATTTATTTACATTGCTCTAAAACAAACTACAGGATTGCACATTTTGGCGCATACATAACAAGTGTAACGTATGCATTCTTAAACGTTGAAAATGAAGGGAACGTGATAGAGCCGCCCTCTAGTCTTACAGTTGGAACATGAATGGGTCGGCTTAACCAAGGAGCTTCGCTTGCAAAGAAAACCAGCGTTAAATGGCAGCATAATGCTGCTGTGTCTCATGATGCCGAAGCTCGCCATCTTAGTCCCTTGGGAGAGTTCCTACGGGAATAGTATAGAATCATAGACTGATTTTGATTTTTAATCGTAGATGAATTAAGGTGTCTATGGGCCTTTTTTTCATGGGGAAATGCCTACGCATACCCACCTCGCGAGGGCAAGGACGGGTTATGCCGGAATCGCACCGACTAAAACCCAATGGTGTTCCACCTTCGCCGAATATTGGCAGGGTCACGGGAACGCTTTCGCACCCATCCACAGCCCGGAGGAGGGGTCGCCCGATGGCAGCCCCTCCTCGGGGAGGACTTCTCTTCCCCATTCTCCTTCTCAGGTAACGCGCACCAAGAACACAAAGCACGCCTTCCTTCACGGCCTCCAACTACAACTGCGTAACTAGCCCCCCCCCCCCCCCCCCGAGTCCGATACGCGGAGGCCTTAGGGCCAAGAAAATCTAGTGCTCGGTAGCACCTGCTTTCCCGGCCCCAGCGATGAATCTGGTCTTTGACTCCGCCGCCAACCAAGACTCGGCTCGGGTAAGGAGTGCGGCGTCTCGCAATACCGACACTCCTCTACTCTCGCGGTCCCACCTCCATCGAATCAACGGTGCGGCCCCGTGAGAGTCGCAGAAGATAGGACCAGTGGCGTATCGGCATACGTACACTCCTCTTCCCCCGCGACTCCACCTTGGCTGCAGCGCTAGGGGGAGAGGGCACCACTCTCGCTGCAGCCCACCGACACACATCCGAAGCCCACTCGGAGTGGCCACCTCGGGCCGGCCCTACACCACCGACCAGCCAAGGGGTTCCTCTTTATTCGCCGCGGGTGACCAAAACACGACTACTAAGCCCCCCACCCACGACAAGGCGGGATCCCGTTCGGAGAGTAAGGTGTCTATGGCCCTAGCTAATATTTACTGTTTTATGAATTGAGTGCACCTTTACCACCCTTATTTCCACAATACGATAAACGTTGCTATGACGACCGCATGGCTATTTCGTTGTAGTATCTGACTACTTATTCTTATCAGCAATAGAAGTAAGAGAGTATCAGTGTTGTACTTTTTAATCCACCTACGTACCTTGCTTAGGATGGGCTATGCGCAGGGCAACTTGAAGTTTTTTTTTTATAATTGATACCCATAACAAGGCATATGATACTTAAGAATCAGGTTCTGATTCTCACATCACCATACAAAACTCACCATCATTACGCTGGTTTTCTGTGCGAGCCTGGTTCCTTCACCGTCGGGCCAACACATTCGTACAGCAGTCATGATATGCTGTAATGTGACCCTACAACGTATTTTTAAGGCGTGACTCTACCACGTATTTTTTACGTGGTAGAGCCACGCTGCAGCTTTATCATGGTTGTAGCACGAATGGGTCGGCTAGACCGGAGTAAAACCATGTTCTCGCAGAATACCAGCATCAAATAGCGGCTTAACGCTGCTGTGTTTCGTATGGTGAGTGTAGAGAACTGGAGACCTTTCTTACTGGAAACGAGGCATTCCATTTTAGTCCTCATAGGTGACGACGTATCTACGTTTTGATTCTTAATCGAGGATAAATGTAGATTTCTATGGGCCACAACATCCTGTTACCATCAGGTGGACTGTGTGCTCGTTTGTCATCCTAATTCTATAAAAAAGTGTGAGTGAGTTGACTGCCTTGATCGTATAGTGATCGTAAACGCGACTGCTGACCATGTTGTGGTCCTGGGTTCAAATTCCAGGTCAGGCCAAAAATCAATTTGGCTTTTTCTGTCGTGAAATTCTCAGTAGCAGCAGAGTCAGGAAGTTGGCGGAATTTCAGTGTGTACAACATTTGTTAATAAATATGTTTAAAAGTTTTATTAAAGAAAAATTGTACAAAAAGGATTATTATAATCAAAGAATTCATAAGTGAAAAAACCTCTGAAAATAGGGTGATCGACACCATGTTGGTTCTATTAAAACTCATTTGAATAACGCTTTATCAAAATATATTGTTGGTTTAACGCTAACATTTTGCTTTAAAACGGCAGCAAAATATTATCTATTATTAATTAGACATTTGATCTACTCAAAAGCCCAAAAAAGAGGCGGTGTAAGAATAGCAACTATCCTATATCGTTACGCAGCTGTTGTAAAAGGCGACAGAGGGAAACAAACTAACCTCTTAGTAGTCTGTGAAACAAAGCATAAGTTGGACAGCACTATCATCTTTATAACAATTAATAATAAATAACTGCGGTTGCCAACCCACCTGCCAAGGACTATATCTGTGCGGGAGGCTTGTGTTCAACAGTGGTCTATTTTCATAGGCTGAGATGGTAAATATTTGATTAGCGATGTGGTTGCGTTTGAATCATCAACGGAGCCTTAATATTTCAAATTTAACAAGAAGAGAATTGCCGTTTAAATATTTATTTGTATGGATCTTTTTTCTATACACAGTGTGGCTCAAGGTGTTATCAGGATTCCGAATTACTAAAACATCTATAAAATCTAAGTACTAATAGTGCGGTACGACGTGAAATTGAAAACTGCGGTGGAGCGGCTAATTGCAGCACAAGTCCTTAACGAGAGTACGTCTATCTAGTCATTATAGTATGTATACTTTTAACAATTTACAACTTAAAAAACAAAAAAGGAATTTACACATGAGTATTTTAGGTATTGTTTAGGCTCAAACATGGTCATTTGAAACGGCATCCAATCGCCTTTGAGTTAGCGCATCGCCCGATGGTGTGAGGTGACGTGCGTGCCGCCGGGGGGGGGGGGGGGCGACATGCTGCTTCCCGACGTTCGGCCTGGTGGGCGCTGTCTACTAGCGTATTTTATTTGCGACCGTCTACACCGTCTTGCGTGTCTAACTTGTACGTTCGTGACAAGAGGCTTGTATTGAATTTGAGTGATTAGAGTAATTTCGTTGCAATTGTACCGTATGTCACGTGTTTGATTTAGATGAACGTTGAATTGGTTGACTTTGAAGTTAATTATATGTACAATAAAGTAGATAGACTGGAATAGTATAAACAACTGCCGGTCGAAAGGAGGTGTAGAATTTACTATTGGAGTTTTTCGCTTCTAGTTTTGGTTATCTTTAGTGCGTTCACGCGATACGAAGCCGTAATATTTTGATTGATTAACCTAAATTCGTTGGCAAGTAATTTACTTAAATTGTATAGTGATTGCCGGTTGAAGTGCTTGACAATATTAATTTGCGTCGACGAGTTGCTTTGTGGTATTTGGTGTAACTCGGAGATATTTTCCTGTATCGGTTAAAAATGCTAAACTTTGTGACCCGCGAGAAACAGCGTTCGTATTAGATTATAGATTTGTGCTAAGGGACGCTAGACTTTGAGTGACATCGAGGTGACGCCGCTAGAGGATACCATACCGTGTGGCGGTGCCGGAGTCAGGGCTTCTGCCGCTTAAAAGGGTTAAGTCAGGTTTCAAATTTTACACACCATTAAACACCACTTACATACACTACACCTACCGCCTGACCGAGCCTTGTGGCCAGTCTTCGCTTCTGAACCAAGTAAGTCGAATTAATTATCTATTCCATGTATATTGATTATCCACAGACATTTCGAGCCCCACCCTTAGTTGTCCGTCGAATCTACCGCTGATGGGCTCCGGGATATTTGACCTTTGTCGGGACAGCTAGGGACGTGTACAGGTATGGTTATAGTTAGGTAAGCTAATATCGTAACCGTAGAGAGAACATATGCGGCGAGACACGAACGAAAACTGTGGTTAACGGCCTATTGTAGTAGAAATTAGACTTCATTGCACGTATTTAGTTGTGTTAGAGAGCAAATGAGGCACCAAATACAACTTATGAGCGAGGTAACCAATTTTACGCCTTCATTTAACTTCAAATATAGACGTATTATAGTTTAGCGAATTTTCTTTTTCGCATAATATAAATTGCATGCAAAATTCATTTTTGCCTTGTAGATGGAATGGACTCTTGACTTAACTATAAGGACTGCCAGTTTGATCTTGGTCGTAAGCGCGATTGTAGATCATGCAGTCCCAGGCTCGAATCCCAAGTCAGGTAAAATAGATTATTTAGTTTTTGTGTAAAAAAATGAAAAAGTGATTTCTTCGCACATTCTGTTAAATTAATCCTAAAATGTTAACGTTCTTTAAATGTTCTCTAAATATGATGAATAATCTATATAAGAATAATCTCACAAAGATGGTAAATTATTAATTTTGAAAGACCCCTGACGCAGTGAAGAACTTACTTAAATTAAAAAGTGATAAATGTTGATTAGTTTTTTATTTTTTTTTTATTTAAAAAATTTTTGATAATACAAGTTTTAATTTGATCCAAGATACCTACTACGCTAAATGGTATATAATCAAAAAACAATAACCCTTGTATAGTGAATATGGATGGACAGGACATGTTACCCAGAGAATGATAATTAGTGTCAGTCTATGAAGACAGATCCCTCGTGCTCGCCTCGTGCTGTGACAGCAAACACCTGGCCGCCGAGCTTCAGCACGTCAAGCAGGTTCTGCACGACAACGAGCTTCGGATCCCGCACCTAAGTCACAGTGACCGAGTGTCGGCTACACTCGAGAGTGTGCCTGCTGTACTACCATATGTCAGAGTTGTCACAGACAAGATTGGTTACATCTTGAAGCGAGCTTCTATTAGAACATTCTTCAAGCCGCCGAATAAGATTAGTCAGTTCTTACCATCCGTCAAGTGCAATATTCCTCTACAAGATGCAGGAGTGTACAAGCTTGATTGTGAATGTGGTCTCATATATGGGGCAAACACAAGGTCACACAAAAATTTCATTTAGCAAAAATTGTATAAAAAGAGTTAAATAACAACATTGAGGAATACCAGAGCGGCCAGTGGTAATAAAAATGACTTTGTGAAAGTGAGTATTCTATAATAATCTATAATTTAATAGTAATTACATTCTTTTCTATTCTATTCTGCTTTGCTTCTACTGCGGAAATTTTTATTTTGAAATCTATCACGCAGAGAAACTCCAAGCTCTCCACACTTAGCTTGCTGAGGTACCTTACGTGACGCGCGACGTGCAAAGATTTATACAAATAAAAATAACTAGTATTCTATTTAATCTCCACTTTTCATTAAAATTTGTACAAACAAAAAAAAACAAAATGTTGTAAAGTGAAGTATGTTTTAAAAAAAGTCCCGCTGGGTTGCTCGCTGGTTCTTCCCAGGACAGAGGTATTTTCCGAACCAGTGGTAAATAAAAAATAACTTTAAATAAGTATTATGTTATAGTCTATATTGAATAAAAATTATTCTGTTCTATTCTATTCACTCCAGTGCAAGCAAATAAAGCCGTTGGTCCTGCGCCTGATCTCTCTCCGGTCGTCTCGGATTGCCGTCCCTATAGTTGTCGTATACGAGTATAAGCACAAATTAAGTTATAGTTACTAGGTAACTGCAGAAGCGGAATATGATACGATGAAAGATATGCAATGTTACATTGATGATAGGTACCTACAGTATGAGCGAGCAAAGATAAGAGAGGCATAGACGGTTATAGACAAATAAGACATAGTTGTATAATTTACCTGTTGGTATAAAACAGTACTTCTTGTTTTATTACTAAACTCTATATAGTAGGAGTATAATTAAGTAGATGTTAAAGACGTAAGACGTAAGACGAGTGTTACTAAGCCAATTGTTTAACATAGAATATTGAAAATATAAGGAGATTGAGTTAAGGCGACTTTTTTTTGAAGACCCATTCCCATATAATCCTAAAACTTGCTTTCTTAAATGTTTTAACGTTGCCTGTCTTCGTTTTTAAGCGGCCATAATTCGTTTTTAAACGACCGAAATGTTATAAATAATTTTAATTAATTTCATAAACTGCTACCAAAAGTTGTGCTGGACTTTAAATCTCCTTTGAAATGTAGAACAGTTTCCTAACTATCGTTAATTTCGCTAGCAAAACATTAATGTTTGATACAAAAATTATAAAACTGTAATCACATACAGTAAAGTACCCCCTGGTGTCACATGAGTTGTCTGATGTAATAAATATATGTTTGCATTTGTAAATCATTGTTGAAATAATAACACCTTTATTGCGAAGGGTAGAGAGTTCATTTTTGTTGGCTTAATTGTATTTTAAAGGTATCTTTTGCCGTAAACAGTGCATTGGACTAAGCTCATAAAGCTTTTATACCTCCAGGTAAGTCCGTGAGATATTTTAGTTATTGTACTCGATTTTCCATCATATTAAATTATTTTAGGTGGCATTTACAAACAGATTTTTTATGAGATATAAACAATTATTCCTCAGATTTAGCTTAAAAGTGCTGAGTTTTAACTCAGAACTCACCTCTATTATCTATAGGTATCCACGGCTTTTTTTAATGGTGCAATGCTTACATTTACCCGTCTCAAGGGGGCAAGGACGGGTTTTAACGGTCTCGCATCTACTAAAGCCTCATGGTGCCGCATATTGGCAGAGCCACAGGAACGCTTTTCTCCAGCCTCACCATCAACTACAAGAAAGCTCTTCAAGAAAGGACAGCTTCTCCCCCTATTTCTTCTCAGGTAAGGCAAACCACACGGCATGCCTTGTGTTTTCGTTCCTTCAACTCCACATCTAACAACGGACGGAATGTGCGGAATGCATTTTGATAGAGCCATGCTGCAGCTATATTAGTAGAATAGTTGAAGCACGAATGGGTCGGCTCGACCAGGGTAGGACCACGTACTCACAGAATACCAGCGTAAAATAGCAACTTAACACTGCTGTGTTTCGTATGGTGAGTGTAGAGGACCGGAGTCCCTTTTTACTGGAAAAGAGGCACTTGATCTTAGTCCTCACGTGTGACAACGCATCTGCATTTTGATTCGCAAACGAGGATAAATGTAGATGTCCATGGGCTACAGCAACCACTTACCATCAGGTGGACTGTGTGCTCGTTTGTCACCCTATCCTATAAACAATATGTTAATACCCTACAGTAGCAACTTACAATCAAATGGAATATTAGATTGTTTGTTGCTAAAATGTTATAAAACCAAATCTTCTGCATGATCAGCCCGTAAAAGTCTAAGCTGTGGCGGTGTAAGAATAATCCACTTCTCCAAATCATAGGGATAGACATAGGGAAACTAATCAGAAGACGGGAAGCAGCGTCTTCCTTATAAGCTACTAGAAAATAAAATAAAACTGCAGTTGCCAACCCGCTTGCCAAGCTAGGCAACTATGGCAAATGTGGGATCTCAATTTATCAATACGATGTAACAATCTATGGGGGGCACCTATGTTCAACAGTGGACTTGGATAAGCTGTAACGAATGAAGAAGAAAGAAAGAAAGAAATATTTATAGCAACACGCCACAAACATCATTAATTATTTAGGTTTTAGCATTTGTAGATATATCAATTAAAAATAGTATAACAAAATTAAAAAAAGAAAAGTAAAGAAAATAACAATTTGACCGATATAACATTTAAAAAGTATGTAGGGGAGCGGGGGGCTAGTTGTAACAATTTTTTGTTTCTTGGCTATGGAAGCTTACTTGTTGAGTATTTAGGAAATGCAGCAGTACTGTTCGAAGGAGTTACTATTCATCTATCGATTTCAAATTAAATTTTGATCAAACCTGTGATGAATTCTTATAAAAATGGCTTAGAAAAAAAAGTGACAAATGTTACAATTTACCCCGCGATTGGGGCTAGTTGTAACAGGCTTGGGGTAAATTGTAACAATAAGAATTGGAAACCACTTTTCTATTTTTCAAATATTTATCTAGCATATTTAGCTTTAGAAACATAGACATGCTATAACAGACTTAGACTTTTAAGTTTTATACTTAATCTAATAGAAAAATATTCAAAAACAAAGATGCTTTTTTTTAACTGTAAAGAATGTTGCGTGTCTCAGAGACTGTAGCTTCAGGCGTCTTCAGCGACAGTCTTAGGTTTCTTACCACAAAATTTTTGAACCAATCAGGTCCAGCTGATTCGTTTTTATGCCACGACGGAGGTACATTTTTCACCTCAATCATAACAGCACACTGGTATGTCAACTTTCTGACTTCCAAAGCAAGCAATGCAAAGTAGATGTTGGAGCAAGTAAGCAAGTACTCAGATTATTTTAGCTTCTTCTTTCCCTTTAAAAACTAATCTGGGTTTGACATACCGACTGATAGAGATTTGTTACTCTTCTTTTTTCACATATCTATATAGTGACACATGACACAAATTAAAATGTTTTGCAGCTTTTCGTGCACTGGTTTTATTTTCCAATATAGAAGCCAATTCGTACACATCTGGGCTTTGGGAAGCACGTTCAGTTTTTCTTTCACATTGTCTCATTCTGAAATAGATAAAATCAATTAATTTCAAGAAAAAAGTATTAAAAACATGAAAAGAAGAAATTGAAGTATGCCTCACGTAATTTCACGGAAATAATATATCGATAAGGGACAATTAGTAACTTGTTACAACTTGCCCCGTGAAAATGTTACAACATACCCCACTGCAAGGTTTTTAGAAAAACTGCTATAAAAAAATATATCCCTTATTTGATGTAAAATTACAGTTAACATAATCGAAATAAACAAATGCGAAATGTATTTGAATAAATCAACAACTGCTAAACAATTTGATATCAACAATAATCAATTTTGCATAAACAAAAAAAAGTCCATTACCTGGTCTTATCGGAGCGCCTTCATAACACTGTAACTGTAATACTAATAACTGTAACTACTGATCGTGCTCATATGATGGAATGGGTATTAACTAGTAGGTTAGGTTGAAAATCAAATGAATATTCTTCTATTATCTAGGTAAAAAATGCTTGTTACTACTTGCCCCTGTTATAACTAGCCCACCGCTCCTACTTAAAAAGTACAACAAAAAAAAATCCTCATGTTGTGCTGTGGTGCGTTAGTTCTTTTAACTATTATTTATTCTGTGGCGTTAAGCAAACGGTCCTCACGCAGCTTATGCTGTCGCCGAAACAACAGCACTGGTTTTCTGTGCGCCCCAAAGATTAAATGTGGGCCCGAACGGATAGTAAGGCATGCGATGCGATACATAATAATATTATAAAACAAATCTGTTATACTATGCTGAAAGTATTAATATCAAAACCGAAGGTATATTCGTGAATATTATACAGACACTTTATATTGATTTCCATAACATTGTGTGTTAACAGTGTGTTCTCAAATAAGTATTTTTTATTATAGAATATGGGTGACAAACAAGCACATAGATGGTAAGTGGATGCTGGTCTGTAGACATCTATATATATATATCATCGATTAAGAATTAAACCTGCGGAGCTGCAGACTGATATGGAATGCTTCGTTCGTTACAGGGTTTCCGTTTCTGTGTAGTTACCTTACGAAACACACCAGCATTTTTCTACTGTATCACGCTGGTAGTCTGTGTGAGTGTGGTCCTACCCCGTCGAGCCGGTACCCATTCGTGCTGCAGCTATATATAGCTAGCATAGATGCAGCGTGGCTTCGTGCCATACATTGAAGTAACAAACGAACTTACAGTCCATCTAACAAGTAACATGTAGTAGGGCAGGTTTACGTGATAAAGCTATGCTGCAGCTATAATATAATAATAATATCCTCCAGGCCAAATTTTGGTCATGGTGGCCAGCCTCAAAGGATACTAGCCATCGACCCAGGACAGGATTATAGTGCCCAAGTGTGTGCGTAACCACAAGTGCACTCTCTATTCCCTAACTCTCATAGTTCGATGAGTCGGTAAACCTACACGACCGGAGAGAGATCAGACGCAGGACCAACGGCTTTACGTGCTTTCCGAGGCACGGGGGTGAGAAACCGCCAACTTCCTGACTCCAGGCAGTTACTGAGAATTTCTTGATGGAATCAATAACTTATTTTTTGGCCCGACCCAGGATTCGCACCCGCGACCTCATGATCAGTAGTCGCACTACTACAACCACTGGACTAACGAGGCAGTCAAGCTATAATATAGTTGTAGCGTGAAAGGGCCGGCACGACTGAGGAAGTAGGATGTTCTCACAGAATACCAGCGTAAAATTGCAACTCAATGCTGCTGTGTTTCGTATGGTTGTAGAGAACCGGAGACCCATTTTACTGGAAACGAGGCATTACATCTTAGTCTTCAGGGTCAGCAACGTATTAACATCTTAATTCGTAATTGAGGATAGATGTAGATATCTGTGGGCAACAGTAACCACTTACCATCAGGTGGACTGTGTGCTCGTTTGTCACCCTATCCTATAAACAATATGTTAATACCCTACAGTAGCAACTTACAATCAAATGGAATATTAGATTGTTTGTTGCTAAAATGTTATAAAACCAAATCTTCTGCATGATCAGCCGGTAAAAGTCTAAGCTGTGTAGTGGCGGTGTAAGAATAATCCACTTCTCCAAATCATAGGGATAGACATAGGGAAACTAATCAGAAGACGGGAAGCAGCGTCTTCCTTATAAGCTACTAGAAAATAAAATAAAACTGCAGTTGCCAACCCGCTTGCCAAGCTAGGCAACTATGGCAAATGTGGGATCTCAATTTATCAATACGATGTAACAATCTATGGGGGGCGCCTATGTTCAACAGTGGACTTGGATAAGCTGTAACGAATGAAGAAGAAAGAAAGAAAGAAATATTTGTAGCAACACGCCACAAACATCATTAATTATTTAGGTTTTAGCATTTGTAGATATATCAATTAAAAATAGTATAACAAAATTAAAAAAAGAAAAGTAAAGAAAATAACAATTTGACCGATATAACATTTAAAAAGTATGTAGGGGAGCGGGGCCTAGTTGTAACAATTTTTTGTTTCTTGGCTATGGAAGCTTACTTGTTGAGTATTTAGGAAATGCAGCAGTACTGTTCGAAGGAGTTACTATTCATCTATCGATTTCAAATTAAATTTTGATCAAACCTGTGATGAATTCTTATAAAAATGGCTTAGAAAAAAAAGTGACAAGTGTTACAATTTACCCCGCGATTGGGGCTAGTTGTAACAGGCTTGGGGTAAATTGTAACAATAAGAATTGAAAACCACTTTTCTATTTTTCAAATATTTATCTAGCATATTTAGCTTTAGAAACATAGACATGCTATAACAGACTTAGACTTTTAAGTTTTATACTTAATCTAATAGAAAATATTCAAAAACAAAGATGCTTTTTTTTTTAACTGTAAAGAATGTTGCGTGTCTCAGAGACTGTAGCTTCAGGCGTCTTCAGAGACAGTCTTAGGTTTCTTATCACAAAATTTTTGAACCAATCAGGTCCAGCTGATTCGTTTTTATGCCACGACGGAGGTACATTTTTCACCTTAATCATAACAGCATACTGGTATGTCAACTTTCTGACTTCCAAAGCAAGCAATGCAAAGTAGATGTTGGAGCAAGTAAGCAAGTACTCAGATTATTTTAGCTTCTTCTTTCCCTTTAAAAACTAATCTGGGTTTGACATACCGACTGATAGAGATTTGTTACTCTTCTTTTTTCACATATCTATATAGTGACACATGACACAAATTAAAATGTTTTGCAGCTTTTCGTGCATTGGTTTAATTTTCCAATATAGAAGCCAATTCGTACACATCTGGGCTTTGGGAAGCACGTTCAGTTTTTCTTTCACATTGTCTCATTCTGAAATAGATAAAATCAATTAATTTCAAGAAAAAAGTATTAAAAACATGAAAAGAAGAAATTGAAGTATGCCTCACGTAATTTCACGGAAATAATATATCGATAAGGGACAATTAGTAACTTGTTACAACTTGCCCCGTGAAAATGTTACAACATACCCCACTGCAAGGTTTTTAGAAAAACTGCTATAAAAAAATATATCCCTTATTTGATGTAAAATTACAGTTAACATAATCGAAATAAACAAATGCGAAATGTATTTGAATAAATCAACAACTGCTAAACAATTTGATATCAACAATAATCAATTTTGCATAAACAAAAAAAAGTCCATTACCTGGTCTTATCGGAGCGCCTTCATAACACTGTAACTGTAATACTAATAACTGTAACTACTGATCGTGCTCATATGATGGAATGGGTATTAACTAGTAGGTTAGGTTGAAAATCAAATGAATATTCTTCTATTATCTAGGTAAAAAATGCTTGTTACTACTTGCCCCTGTTATAACTAGCCCACCGCTCCTACTTAAAAAGTACAACAAAAAAAAAATCCTCATGTTGTGCTGTGGTGCGTTAGTTCTTTTAACTATTATTTATTCTGTGGCGTTAAGCAAACGGTCCTCACGCAGCTTATGCTGTCGCCGAAACAACAGCACTGGTTTTCTGTGCGCCCCAAAGATTAAATGTGGGCCCGAACGGATAGTAAGGCATGCGATGCGATACATAATAATATTATAAAACAAATCTGTTATACTATGCTGAAAGTATTAATATCAAAACCGAAGGTATATTCGTGAATATTATACAGACACTTTATATTGATTTCCATAACATTGTGTGTTAACAGTGTGTTCTCAAATAAGTATTTTTTATTATAGAATATGGGTGACAAACAAGCACATAGATGGTAAGTGGATGCTGGTCTGTAGACATCTATATATATATATATCATCGATTAAGAATTAAACCTGCGGAGCTGCAGACTGATATGGAATGCTTCGTTCGTTACAGGGTTTCCGTTTCTGTGTAGTTACCTTACGAAACACACCAGCATTTTTCTACTGTATCACGCTGGTAGTCTGTGTGAGTGTGGTCCTACCCCGTCGAGCCGGTACCCATTCGTGCTGCAGCTATATATAGCTAGCATAGATGCAGCGTGGCTTCGTGCCATACATTGAAGTAACAAACGAACTTACAGTCCATCTAACAAGTAACATGTAGTAGGGCAGGTTTACGTGATAAAGCCATGCTGCAGCTATAATATAATAATAATATCCTCCAGGCCAAATTTTGGTCACGGTGGCCAGCCTCAACGGATACTAGCCATCGACGCAGGACAGGATTATAGTGCCCAAGTGTGTGCGTAACCACAAGTGCACTCTCTATTCCCTAACTCTCATAGTTCGATGAGTCGGTAAACCTACACGACCGGAGAGAGATCAGACGCAGGACCAACGGCTTTACGTGCTTTCCGAGGCACGGGGGTGAGAAACCGCCAACTTCCTGACTCCAGGCAGTTACTGAGAATTTCTTGATGGAATCAATAACTTATTTTTTGGCCCGACCCAGGATTCGAACCCGCGACCTCATGATCAGTAGTCGCACTACTACAACCACTGGACTAACGAGGCAGTCAAGCTATAATATAGTTGTAGCGTGAAAGGGCCGGCACGACTGAGGAAGTAGGATGTTCTCACAGAATACCAGCGTAAAATTGCAACTCAATGCTGCTGTGTTTCGTATGGTTGTAGAGAACCGGAGACCCTTTTTACTGGAAACGAGGCATTACATCTTAGTCTTCAGGGTCAGCAACGTATTAACATCTTAATTCGTAATTGAGGATAGATGTAGATATCTGTGGGCAACAGTAACCACTTACCATCAGGTGGACTGTGTGATCGTTTGTCACTCAATCCTATAAAAAACACAGTAATTGTCTATTGCAGCCCATCGGTACTTGCAACCGACTTCAAACAAAGAAGTCAACAGAAGCGTTGTCAACTCTGAGCGCTGAGATGGAATGGCTCACAGTCTATAATTATCCTGGCTCTCTATATCCTTCATACTGAATCATAGCAATGCAAGCAACATTTGGCGGCAGAAATTGGTTAGAGGGTAGTACTTACCCAGACTGACACCTATATAGAAACGGAGTTCTTTTACGCTGCTGCCAGTACGTCTGGCGTAAACGAGGTGGTTATATTCATCGGGAGCGATAAGATTTTTCTAGAATTTTCCATAATCGCCTCTTACGACTCCCACGGGACGAAATGAGGCGATGGATTCCCTTATGACTGCCAATACACGGCGAACTACTATAATACATTCTTTACTTTACTTTTAAAAAACTTAACCCTGACTTCAGGGTTCTCTTCCGGTTTCATGTTGGCAGTTTGCATACATAAATTGCACAATGACAAACATCCAACGGAATTCAAAACCGCGGCTCTCAGCGCCGCTACTCAATACTAAGCTACTGTGCCACGGAGCCGTCGATAATCCATATCATCATCATCATTACAGCCTATCAAAAGTCTTCTGCTAAAGAAAGGCCTCCCACAGATTGTCTCATGGTAGGATATTTGCCATAGTTGCCACAGAAGGTAAGCCGTTATTGCCCATCTCCTGGTATGTTTCCCTCTGTAGCCTCATACGCCACTCTGTAGCTTCTTAAGAAACTGAGGAGATACGACAAAGGGGTTATTTTTAGCGGTAAACGCGCAAACCTGTGTCTTCTGGGGATTGAACTCGACTAGATTTAGTCGCCCCCAGTCTGAGACTTTGTTCAATAGTCTAATCTTCAGACACAAATTTGTTGCGGAACTCAGCGACGTTTTCCTGAGAAATATTGGCACGGTCAGTGTATAAAGCATCACCAGTGCTGATGTCTGCATAGCAATATATGTTACCAGTATACAACATATCACTGATATGCAGAAAAAACAGCGTTGGTGATAGCACGCAGCCTTGTGGAACACCAGCGTTAATGAGCTTGTAATCGGAGCATGTACCGTCTACTACGACCTTGATGCTCCGATCTGCAAAAAAACCGGTGATCCAATTGCACAATTTCTCGGGAAGCCCATAGGAAGGAAGTTTCGAAAGGAGCGCTTTGTGCCAAACCCGATCGAATGCCTTCGCTATGTCCAAACTAATGGCCAACACCTCCCTCTTGG
Organism: Parnassius mnemosyne; assembly: GCA_963668995.1. NCBI lineage: Eukaryota > Metazoa > Arthropoda > Insecta > Lepidoptera > Papilionidae > Parnassius > Parnassius mnemosyne. The sequence continues at coordinate 27,950,412 of CAVLGL010000083.1, forward strand.
ACTTCACTGCTTCCGCCCATCTACGAGTTAGTTAACCTGAAAGACCAGCTGAGCGACCTCGACGGAAACTGTACTGGCGGTCACTAATCAGCTGGTGATCCTCAAGGTACCGCATGGGCTGGCAGTTAATAGTAATTTCTATTACTTTGGACAATAAGGATGTGATAGGGAGAGGCCTGTAGTTGGACGGATCTGAGCGTTCACCTTTTTTAGGGGTTGGGTGCACCAAAGCTTTCTTCCATGAGTTCGCGACTATGCCTAGGGAGTAGGACTACCGGAAAAGATGCGTTAAAACCGGTGCCAACTCTAGAGCACACATCTTCAGCACAATAGGTGGGACTCCATCATGGCCACTGGACTTGTTGACGTCCAGGGAGAGGAGTTCTTTGCGTACCAAGCGCTGTGTAAATAACACATCCTGCATGGAGCACTTATACCGCGGGATGGTCGGCTGTGTGTTCCCCCGTCATCGTGAGTCGAGTTGGAAGCAAAGAAAGAGCCTAGGAGATCGACTTTCTCCTTTGCTGCATGAGCTAGTGAGACGTCCACCCTGTACAGAGATGGCAGAGTTGGCTGATAGAAGTTCCCTTGGAAAGCTTTGTCGAGTGACCAGAATGCAAGTGTTCCAGAAGGGAGGTTAACTAGTTACTTGCCTATTGTGCCGATGTGCTCTGAATTAGCCTTGGCAATGGCATTTTTGATGGACCTGGAGGCGGAATTATACTTCTTTTAAGAGCGCTGGTGTTGACATCCTGGGACGTTGATGCATCATATCTATAAGCAGGAGTGCTACCGAGCCCAGGCTCGGTACCACCAGGCTCGGTATCACTCCTGCTTATAGCGTGATGCAATTTTACAGGAGTGTGTGAGTTCTACCTCCGATAGACACCACAGATGATGGAATAAATAATTCCATTCCCTGAAGTACCACATCAGCGATAAAATCAGCAACTACGTTGGGTTTATCCAGCGAGAAGCAAACCCGCCCCCAAGGGTAGGATGCAATAAAGACCGCATCCCGTCCCAATCGGCCAACCTATAGTGCCAAACACAGCGGTAAGCTGCAGATCGCAACTGCGGTAGGAGCGTGAGTGGAACCATACTCCGGATCAGACAATGGTCCCAAAAGCCAAGAGGAGCTTCTACGGAAACTTGATATCCGTCCGAATGAGAGGTCAGCAGAACGTCCAACAGGGAAGGTCCTCAGATCATCTGGAATCCGCATAGGCGAAGTAACCAGTTGTGTCAGACCATATGCCAAGACAAAGTTATAAACAGATCTTTCCGTTAAACGGGAACCAAGCCATTCAGCGTGGTGGGCGTTAAAATCACCGTGCATCACGATCTCTGTGGATGGGACCTAAACCCTACCACATAAAATTGTACCAGCACATAAAATTGGAATTAACAATTTCATTGGTGCCGGCGGGGATCGATCCCAGGTTTCTCGCGTACTGTGAAACTTACAGCGAGCGCAAACCATCTGAGCAACCACGACTCTGGTGGTACCCTCAGGTACCCTATGGCAGGGGTGCTGGTACCCTCCTGGAGTAGTGATCTATTTAACTCCGCTACCATCTTAATGGGGATAGGGGGGAATTGGGCCTCCGGCCACCTGCACTCACCAGGCGAATTGCAGAAGTAAACTTCTACTTCACGCTGGTATTCTGTGAGGTCATGGTACCACCCCGGTTCGAGCCGGCCCATCCGTGCGACAGCAAAGGTTGCTGCGTAGCTCTACCACTGTTGCTTTTCCACTGTTAGGGGTGGAACGTTTTCTTCAAATTCGAATGGTATGACTCTTGTGTATAACCTATTTGATTATTGGCGAAGATGACGCTTAACATACAAAAAGTGGTAAAATAAAAAAAAAATTGTACAACTGACTTCAATATAAATAAAATGAGAACATTATCAATGTAGTCGAAGTCAACTAAATACGTATTAATTAATTATCATTTTAAAACTACTGGCCAGATCTTGATCAAACTTACTTGCAACTACGTTAGAAGCACCAGCTTTCAAATAAAAAACAAACAAACCTAGAAAAAAGTTATGAGGTGACACACATAAAAAACACAGTCGAATTGAAAACCTCATCCTTTTTTGACGTTGGTTAAAAAACATACTGAAATTCGATTTTTTATAATGATTTCTTATATTTACGCGAACACTACACATTGAATAAAACTACTTTTACGGATTCTATCACGTTTAATCAACTTATTTTTATTTTTATTAAATTCCCGATGTTGTCATTCATATGTCCCCGAAAGAACACATAGCTGACGTGAAACACCGACGTACCGGGAAGTCTGCAGTTTGTGATCTTATCCTAGACGACACAAATACTGGCGAAAGAACATCGATTCCTGCCAAGGATGATACGTGAGGCTATTGAAACTAAAAAACTAAACCCAAGCATACCACTGCAAGACTTCAAGACACAGTAAGTTCATGCTGCGTAGATCGAAACAAAAGTAATAATTAAAAAAAACTGAAGGTACTCTAGGTTAATTCTGACATCGGGACGTCAATCACCTCAGTCCCCCGTGATCAAGGGTGCTGTAAAACACCCGAAACGTCGGGAATTTAATAAAAATAAAAATAAGTTAATTATAAACGCGATAGAATCCGTAAAAGTAGTTATATTCAATACCACATTTTTTGTAAAGTCGGCTGTAAATTACTATAATACTGCAAGAACCATATTGGTTTATAGATAACTTATGTAATACTCCCGTATTCTTACAGGCACCGAGTCATCACTTACTACGCATACACAGTATTGGGAGCACAATTTGCCCTCTCGAATACATTTTACGCGCGAGCGTCCCTCTTGCTTAAACCTAAACCTCCTCCTATTTGTACTTTGAACTCTATAACGCGACGATAAAGCTGACTTTCGTGAAGGATGTTCCTGAAATTGAGAAGTAGAAATAATATACGCTTAGAAGTGAGAAATTTCATTTGAGACGATCTCGCGATTTTCTTTTGGCTCCCTAGAGGACCCACCGTTGATTTATCTTGGAGCGATGTATTTTTTCTCTTCCTTTCAATTTTACTTCAAAAAGTTATTTACACGTAAACGTATTTGTAATAGGATTTACGATATTAAAGAAATGAAATTAAAATTTTATTTAACACTAAATATTTACCAGTTTTATAAAAAAAATCTGTATATAAGTATACATTGACGTGGTAAATCCATGCTGCAGCTATATCATGGCTGTAGCACGAATGGGTTGGCACGAATGGGTTAACAAGCTCTCACAGAATACTAGCGGAAATAGCAGCTTAATGATACTGTGTTTCGTATGGTGAGTATAGAGAACCGGAGACCCTTTTTACTGGAAACGAGGCATTCCATCTTAGTCCTCAACAAAGCCTCATGACAAAGCATCTGCATTTTGATTCTTAATCGAGAATAAATGTAGTTGGTCATGGGCCACAGTATCCACTTACCACCCTTTTCAGTAAACCCTTATCACCCTTAAACAATAAAAAAACAACTTTAATTGTACGAATTTTATCGCGATTATTTTTAATTTATTTTAACCAGCCAACCCCTCCCGCCTGCTTCACTCATAGGTATATATCTGGCTGGATGATCCCTTGGTGGCCTGAGGGACGTAGTAGTAAGTTTATCTACCGTCTTTTTACGTAGTGCTCTTACAAATGCTGAGCTATTACCGACCATGCACGTTAATTATATAATAAGGTTTGGGATATATACTGTTATAATTTAAATGAAATGCACGAAACAGTAATTATAGTTATTTTAAAGGGATGAGTATTTTTTTTACACAAACGACTCATATAGGTGGACTGTGTGCTCGATTGTCACCCTTATTCTATAAAAAAATATAAATTGAAGTTAAGCTACGCGTATTTTCGAAGCTTTCTTTTTAGTTATTTCAAGGTAATCTTAATAACACATATAGAGTCATATAGAGAAATATATAGTCGAGGAGTTTTTTGTTTAGAAATCTTTGAGAAAAACAATTCCACTATGCATTTACAAAACGCACGTCATGAAAAAAGTCACGAATTTATTTGACAAATATCATGATAATATTAGCTAATTAGCACAAAACATAAACAGAAACATTTTAATTCAAATAAAAATACTTATTGAAAGTCACTCTTTTGTTTAATTCACCGCTTTACACAAACATTAAGTATAATTAATAGAATCAGGCGTTACTTTGCGGAAATCCATTATACTCGTATAAATAAACGGATAAATTTTTCTAAAAGCTTTTAAACATTAAGTATATTGTTGAACCTTCCTCGTGAATCATTGCGTCTATTGGTGAAAACCTAATGCAAACCTTAATAGTAGTTTCTAAGATTACTGAGACTATATACATCTAGCCCTAGCCCATAGACATCTTCATTTATCCTCGATTAAGAATGACTTTATTTAAGTAACGCCTAGCTGCTATATTGTAGATATACGAGTAGCTTGTACGCATTACATGCAGTGTATGTTTTTGTCACATACTAGTTTAATAAAATTGTAAAATAAAGAAGACAATTTAAAAACAACTTAGCTAAATTTAGTGGTGGACTGCTTTTATACCTAGGGGTCCGTCTAGGTATGTACCACCCTTTTATCCATTCTGACAAATAGCAGTTTGTGTACCGCTGAATTTTGTTCTGAAGTGTATAGAGAGTTAGCCCATCTGGCTTCTTGGTTTGAAGGTTGCAGGTGTCCATGGACTGCAGTAGCCACTCATCAGGTGGACTGTAAGTTAATAATAATAATAATAATAATTTTATTGCTTAAAACAATACAATTTAAACTAAATGGTGACAGGCACCTCTCTTTCTTAAGTTTAAAATTATCATTAAGCTGATAGTTTTAAAGCAGTTCAACAATAAAATTAAAACTTTAATCGAATTTTTGCACAGTTCATATATAAAAAGATTTAAGTGGTGTGTGTGTGTGTGGTTGAATGTGTGAGTAAGAGCGCGCGCGCGCGTGTGTGTGTGTGCGTGCGTGTGTGTGTGTGTGTGTGTGTGTGTGTGTGTGTGTCTGTGTGTGTTTGTGAATGTGCACTAGCCATATGAATGAAATACACTCTACAATAATGTGGATATTTGTTCTTAGTGACTTCTTTAGTGACTTAAGTTTTATAAAAAAATATTATTTTAAACTATACTTTCTTCCTACGTCTTTACAAACAAATAGTTGTTTGAAAGACGGAAAACGGACGCCAGCAAATTATTCGACTCTTTTTCGAAGAAAACCGCTTGGTTCGAATGCGTGAAATACTGACAACAAAGAAAGCCCGCTGAATGCCTAGATGTCCGACGCCAAATTATTTTTAATATAGCGTAGTTCTTCGGCCTGGAGAAGAAAATATTAAAGACGGCCAGGTATCGTATATTTGAATTTTTTTAAAAGGTCAACGAAAATTTCTTTTTAAATAAAAAAAGAATATAGACCTATAGGTAATTGAAAGATGCTCTATAATAAAATAACACGAAAATAAAACAATACATGCCTTTTTAAATACAACGTGTGTTTTGGGGCCAATTTGCCAAATACATTTCACAAGTGAGAGCTTACCGACCTTAACCTGTACTGCTAATAATTGTATCTCTGTTATAATGTATGTTTAGGCCAAAATCGTAATATTTTAAAAACTTGCGTCAAGATGCGCGTGCTGCGTGTCCTCCGATGGAATTTAGAGGTCACCGCCTGGGACTGTTGCGCGCGCGCGTCGCATCGGGCGACCTTACCCTTTTTCAGTATGACGGTTACGCGCGAAGCGGTCGACCGCGTGACAAACGCCTCTTATTGATTGTCTTTCGTGCTTTAAGTGACAAGAGGCCCTTTTGAGTTTTGAAACGCTAAAAATTTGTGACCCGAGAGGAAATCGCTTCGTGTTGGATATAGATTAATTGTGCGCGCACACCGGGGCGAGTAGAAGTCTAGAAAAATAATTGTCGCGAGACGGTCTGCCGGTTAATTGCTTTGGAAGTTAATATTGAATTGTAACGTCGCGTTAAGTGCCTTTGTTGAGTTTGTCTAATCTCGTGCATTTTTGTGTGACAACGAGGCAGATCTCATATAATTTTATTGTAACCGTTTTGAGTATTGTTTGCGACCAGGCTTGTATTGAGTTTGAATTATTAACTTAACCTTGATTGACATTAATTTGATTCGATGAGTTGCTTCGTGGCATTTTGATATCGTGCGAGGGAATTTTGCCTTGTGTAAGTGAAACCGGAACATTGAATATTGCACTTTGAACGACTGTTCCTTACTTGTGTCGTGTGTCACTTGTCTTAATTTCGATGAACGTTGAGTTGGTTGACTTTGAAGTTAATTAAATGAACAATAACTTTGATAAATAAATATAGTGAAAATAATAGCAGAAGTTTCAATTAATGATCGACCACTGGAGGGATCGCACATTTGGAGAAAATCAGTGCCTGAGGATCTGCGGTCCGACTTCAACGGTTAAGTCAGGTTACATTGTACACACTACTACACACTACTTACATGCACATTACTTACCACCTGACTGGTACCCTGTGGTCAACCCTACCTCCTGAAATCGGTAAGTTGTGCTTGCTTATTTGCAATTAATTTAGAACCATCCATAGGCCATTGGGCCCCACTCTCTATTGCCCGTCGAGGGAATCACTCATGGGCCCTGGTCCAGTCGACGTTTGTCGGGGAAGCTAAGGGCGTGAACAATGTAATAAGGTACAAATTTATAGGCGGCTCTTCACGTTGGCCAACATAGTGGCGAATGTGTTGGCAAAGATATCAGCCAAGAGTCTGTGATGGCGTCCACACGTTGGAAGGTCGTTCAGTTTGTTTCGGATCAGGCCAATGTATGGACGAATTTATTAAAATGGATATTGAAGCGCTAACGGCTGCTGCGGTTTATTTATTCACAGCATACCGCTACAACGTGAATGTGTATAAGAAAAGGATGATCGAAAATGCAAAAAAAGAAATTTTATTTTTTGTGTGCCACGAATAATTTTCGACTTAGTAGAGCTCTATAAAGTGAAAAATTTCTTCATTGGTCATTGTTACTGCCATTTTGAAGACACTAGTTAGGATGCGTGAATATAAAATTGAAATCATTTGCGTGCGTTCACTTTGGAAGCTCGTAGCAAACTAAACGTGCGCCCAGTGTGTGGACGCGGCGGCCAATACTCAGCCAGAATCCTTTGATGTTTTGTAAAAACCCGAAAACACACCGATCTCGCGCCACTTGTGGTTCTGTGCTTCTGGACCATCATTCCAATACATACCGCCCGCTCTACACGATGGCCATCGGTATTGGCCAACACATTCACCACTATGTTGGCCAACGTAAAGAGCCGCCTTAAAGCAAATTACTCAATTTTCGAAGTAAGTAATTTAATTTAAGGCGCATTCGCAATTTCATTGTTTCCCTTGAGGACAGATTGTGGATTTTTTCTAAAAACAATTTTGTTCTGTTTTTCCTTTAATTTTAAAAATGTAATTAGTGTTACTAAGCTATTAAGGTTTTTAATTCCAGCGTTTAAAAACTGAATTAAAAATGAGTCCACGGTTACAAACCACATTAGTCCACTTTAAAATCAAATAAAAGACAAAAAAAAAAACATTCTAAATACTATCAAATCGATCATCTGTGCATACAATAAATCTGTGGAAAAGTCGTGTCTGTAATTCTAATATTTTCTGGGAAAAAAATGTCTAGTAGCTAATTATGTGGAAGCCAAATCCATAATTTTAAGGATTTTTTTCTGTGTTTCTGTCTGTTTGTATGTTGGTCCGTCTTTCTGTGTATTCACGATTCACGCAAAATCTATTGGACGGATTTTCGTGAAATTTGGTACGTAGGTAGTTAATGACTAAAATAACTTTCAATAAGTATTATGTAATAATTTATATTTAATAAAAATCACTCTATTCTAAAAATGAACCTGGGAAACATATAGGCTAATTTTTTACTCGTTCACGGAAGTGCAAGGGAAGAGAATGAAACCGACCGCAACGTAAAAATAAACGTGTAAAGGCGGTGTAATAGCCCATATTGTACCATGAATGTTACAAGAGGTGACAGACGAAAACAAACCAGGAGGTGGGCTATAGCGTCTTTCTAATATTAACTGAAAAATAAATAAAGACACTGCAGTTGCCAACCCACCTGTCAAGCGGGGCAACTATGGCAAACGTCCTATTATCAAATATCACATTATTATGAGGCAAGCAATGTTAGGGGGAGGGGGGGGGGGGGGTAGTAGATTTATTTAATATAAATATTAGATGGAATCGTGGACAGACCACAAAAACAAGGGAAATATTTTGGCACGGTATATTATCTACTGATGTTGCTAAGCTAAGACCACGCGAGCAACGCTGCGAGCAAATGCTAGATATAAATATTTACTAGTGGTAACATCGCAGCAAAAATTTTGTGAATTTTAACGTATGTGATGCTTAGTTAATATTGCAAATTAATGTGTTAGTAAAGACATAATTTATTAATCAATATTAAAAACTATAACAAAGAAAAACTGAAACTAATAACCCGTGGTATCATACCAAGAACGCTGGCTGCGTTTCCCCGCTGAATGGATATACTTGAACATTGAGCGAGAAAAAAACCAGCCCTCTTATCATCAGCGGTAACGACCAGTCGCGGATAGAGTTCTTTTAGGAACTTCACCGCAGCTGGACCCCACGGACAGATAATCTCTACAGTAAATGGCACAAATATGTAGTCATCTCTCAGAGACTCATATTTGCGTCACTTTTAAAACAATCAAATATCTTTTAATTTAATTATTACATTTACAATACTTAAATCAAGCTACAACATATTTCATTGAATTAGTTCTGCTAACTTTATTACGGTGACAAAGAGATTTTGTTGCTCGTATGTCGTAAATTTGAGATCAAAGAAACAATTCGCAAATAAAAGGATTGGCCTTTAGGGAACAAACGACTTGCTGACGCAAAAAATTGGAAATTCGTTCGTTCTATTGAGCTCCAAAATTTTGCTGTTTCGGGCAATTTAGCTTCATAGAGACCTAAACTGATTAAAAATTTACTTGATAAGCTTTATAACAACAAAAAAAATAATTACACTTAAAATCGTAGCGTTGTTTTATTTTCAGTTGGAAAAATTATGTTCTTTTACATTTTTAAATAAAAATATTAGTAATTGTAGCCATAAAAACCAAACAAAATTAAATAGCGTTTTGATTATTTTATGAGGCATAATATGTTTTTAATATGGTTTGCTGAAATCCTAGACAGACACAACATAATAGGTCGAATGTGCCCTTAATGTGTCAAAACATATTTATAATGGCAACAACACTGTCGTTGCATTACAAGAAGTGTTTAAATTTAGATTTTAATAATTGCAAAATTAACTACGACCAATTCTTTGTAGAACCCTTAAAGTAATCAAATGTGAAAACAAATGAATGAACCTTATATCATATTTTATAAAATTTATATAATTGGCCAGTTATACTGCCCTAATCAGACTGGAAGTCTGATAAAACAAGTTTAACGAACATAAAATATAAAAGAAACGGTAAAGTTAAATTCATAACCTTTCTTATACTGTATGGTTTTATATAAAGTATGGTTGACAAATAAGCACACAGTCCACCTAATGGTAAGTGGATGCTGTGGTCCATAGACATTTATCCTCGATTAAGAATCAAAACGCAGATGCGTCGCCACAATTGGGGACTAAGATAGGACGCCTCTTTTTCAGTAAAAAAGGTCTCCAGTTCTCTACACTCACCATACGAAACACAGCAGCATTAAGCTGGTATTTTATGCTGGTGTTCTGTGAGAGCGTGGTCTTACTCCGGTAGAACTGACGCATTCGTGCTACAACCGTAACATATTAGCAGCGGGGCTCTACCACGTAAAAAATAAATAATAAAAAGAATTAAAATCAATCCAGTTCAGGTACAACAATTAAAATCAGTCCACAATTTGTTAATTAAGGATCTATTAAGTATTAATTATATTATATTCGATTCGATAAACTACAAATCCTCGCGAGAGAACATCCATTCCTGCCAAGGATGATACGTTAGGCTATTGAAATTAACACTAGCAAGACGGGAAAAACAGCTAACCTACAAAGCGGTCAAGGGGCATTTGACCCTATCACTGTTACCTAGTCTCTAATTATGTATAGGTATATGTGTAGTATAATAGTAGAAAAAGGAGACGATATTTATTGTTACAAAGGCAAATGAAATATTTTTGGTTTCCAGTATTAAATATATGTTTAATAAAAAAGTTATTTACAATTAATATGACATATGAAAATTTTAGATAGATTACATCTAATTTTTTATTTTTTTTTATTTTATAAGATAAGGTGATAAACGAGCACACAGTCCACCTGATGGTAAGTGGTTACTGTGACCCATAGACATCTACATTTATCCTCAATAAAGAATCAAAATGCAGATACGTCGTCACCCGTGAGGACTAAGATGGAATGCCTCTTTTCCAGTAAAAAGGGTCTCCGGTTCTCTATACTCACCGTACGAAACACAGCAGTGTTAAGCTGCTATTTTACGCTAACATCTGCCACATAGTGGTTCTTTGCACAAGTCACACACTTTATTAATTTTACAATGAGTATGATAGCAATTACGCCTCTTCCTCAACTCAGCTGCTGGCATTTCTGAGGCGATAGAACGTTGCAGTGAGGTTTCACGAGTGGGGTCTTCTAAAATTTTACTCAGTTCAACCGCTAATAGCAGAATAAATTCTCTTCTTCGTATTTTCTTGTGGTTTATTTCTTATTACAACACCCAAACATTTATTGCAGATAAATCTAAAATATTTCTATAATACTAATTAATAAAGGAAAATATTTCTGCTGCGCCGTTGACAACTGTTAAAGCGTAACGACTATACATACAATGTTAATCAATATGGAATAAATCCAGGGAAGTAATGTAATAATATTTCATTTATAGAGTAAAGTGCTTTTATTTAGGCCGTAAATGATTGTTTCAGGGAAAGATGCGGGGTACAGCACATTTCAAGTTAATATGAATATGCAATATAAAGACTTTTGAGTGTTGTAGAGATCTGTTTAGATTTTTTAATGAATATCTCTGCTCCTCTACATTCACAGCCGGAATTTCTACAGTGTCAACATTGTGCTGACGGTAGGCTGTTTAAAGGTAAAAGGGGATTAAATATTCATATTAAACGATGCCATAGTAAAAGTATTTCGGCTTCAAGCCTGCCGTAGAAATTCATAACTTTATTAGCTATTCCTCTAATGCCACAAATGTTTCCCTTTTTTCGGAGCAAATTTACAATTATTATCGTAATGTACCAGTGGTTAAAAGAATTCCTAGAGGTGCGAGGATGCAGGTTGCTAAAGCATTGTCATGCACTATTCAAAATTGTTTCACTAATAGTAAAAATAGTTGGCAAAAATTATTTACTTTCGCGTATTCCCATTTTCATTTTGATAAAACAATAAATAAATCAATTACGTCTCAACTAAAAGAGACATCTTTTCAAAATTTAGATTACCCAATTAATACTCATTTACCTCGACCACGTCCTAAATTTGATTTAAAAATAGTAGTTGAGTCGAAAGTAATGGATGGCGACTTAAAAAATGCATCCCGTATTTTATTCTCAGACGACATCCTGGCTCCTCGTAACGTCGAAACTCTTGAAAGCCTTCGTCAAAAGCATCCTTCGGTCAAACCGTCTCAGGGTTTACCGCTGCCTCCCAGGACTTCTATGCAACTTTTACAGATTTCGGAAAAAGACACTTTAGAAGCAATTATGTCATTTTCGAATGGCTCTGCTGGCGGCATTGACGGAATTACGCCTCAACATCTTAAAGATCTTGTAAGCGCTTCTGCCGGTGACGCCGGCGGAGTACTTCTTAAAGACATTACAAAATTATGTAACTTTATGCTTTCTGGTAATGTTAATCCAAATTTCATTCCATTCTTATATGGGGCAAGATTATGTGCCTTCAAAAAAAAGGATAACGGTATCCGTCCTATTGCCGTTGGTTCCACATTTCGATGCTTAACATCAAAATTAGCTTGCAGGTACATAATCTCTAACCTTAAGACCAAATTTCAGCCTACTCAACTAGGTTTTGGCACTAGAGGTGGCTGTGAGGCGGCGGTACATTCAGTGCGTACATTTTTAACAAACTCTAATGCAGATGTTCTTGTGAAGGTTGACCTAAGGAATGCTTTTAACCCTATCGATAGGGTAACCTTGCTGAAAGAAGTGGCTAACAATACCCCCGAAATTTATCATTACGTTTGGCAATGTTATAGTCAAAATACTAACTTGTTTTACGAAAACCATGTTATCGATTCTGCTGTTGGTGTTCAGCAGGGTGACCCACTGGGTCCAGCACTTTTCAGTTTGGGAGTTCAACCCATTATTTCAAATTTGAAATCCAAGCTGAATGTCTGGTACCTAGACGACGGTACATTGGGAGGTAGAGCAGATGACGTCCTCAGCGATCTTACTCATATTTTTTGAAATTTTAAAAATATTGGCCTTGAACCAAATAGTAATAAATGTGAAATATTTTTTTCCAACAATTTATCTACTTCTCATAGAGACACTTTAATTCAAAATTGTAATCATATTTGTCCAGGAATAAAAACTGTCAATACGGAATCACTTTACCTGCTAGGTGCCCCGTTGTTTTTCGATAGTATTAAACCTGTTTTAAAAACAAAATTTGATCAGTTTTTAAACCACGTTGATAAATTGTATAAATTAAACCCCCACATAGCTCTTACTATTTTAAAATATTGTCTTCTTGTGCCTAAATTTACATACTTACTCCGCTCGAGTCCAGTCTGGAAATATTCGGATATTTTACAAGATATTGATAATAATCTTAAAATAGCTATAGAAAAATTCTAAATTTAACTTTAAATACAACAGCCTGGACTCAAGCTACTTTACTTATAAAATTTGGTGGCATGGTGTGAGAAATCTTTCTAGCGTTGCATTGCCTGCTTTCCTTGCTTCCGTGCATAGTGTCAGTGACTTATGTAACATAATTTTAAATAATAAAGTAGACCTATGCTTTGCTACGGAGGCAAGACAGACATGGCAAACGCTCTGTCCTGGTGAAAATATTCCACTGGAAGTTAACCAACAAAAACAGTGGGATGTTCCGTTGGTACAGGGCGTGCAGAAGGATTTACTTCATAATTTCCATAGTGACCAAGATAAGGCACGCCTTCTAGCTGTTTCGACTAAGGAATCTAGTCACTGGTTACACGCTTTACCATCAAGTAATCTCGGCACATTACTTGATAGGGAAAGCTTGCGCATTGCCGTAGGAATCCGACTAGGAGCGGCGATTTGTCAACCCCATCAGTGCCCCTGTGGTAGCAGCGTCGACAAGTTTGGGCTCCACGGACTTTCATGTAAGAAAAACGCTGGTAGGTTTTCACGACACAATTCTTTGAACGATGTCATCCGTAGGACTCTTGCCTCTATAAATGTTCCCTCGGTTTTAGAGCCTTGTGGAATATTTAGAGACGATGGCAAGAGACCCGACGGTATGACATTGGTCCCTTGGGAGAGAGGTAAAGCCCTAGTGTGGGATGCTACTTGCGTAGACACTCTGGCGGTCTCTCATCTCAGGGGTACCTCGTTTAGAGCCGGGGCGGCTTCAGAGGCAGCTGAACTGAGTAAGTGGCGCAAATATGAGTCTCTGAGAGATGACTACATATTTGTGCCATTTGCTGTAGAGACTATCGGTCCGTGGGGTCCACGTGCGGTGAAGTTCCTAAAGGAACTCCATCCGTGGCTGGTCGTTGCTGCTGGTGATAAGAGGGCTGGTTCCTTCCTCGCTCAAAGGCTAAGTATAGCCATTCAGCGAGGAAACGCAGCCAGCGTTCTTGGCACGATACTTTTTTTTTGACTTTGATTTTATTATAGTTTTTAATATCGTAGATAAAATTTAAACTGTAATTAAAAATAATTGAAAAAAAATCTAAAATATTATGACATACTTGTACCGGCCATCTTCTAAAAGGTGCTTTTGTGCTGTATCTTCTCGCCATATGATCGACCACGTCAACGCCATATTTAGTTGAATTGTAAAACATAACAGTTTCAGGTTTTTCCTTGACATCGCCAATGTGTATGTGAACACTATTATGTAATGTACCCAATAACAAAACATTTTTGCTTCTCTTTGTTTGGTAGTCACAGTCAATAAGCATTAGTCATTTTCAGTTTTTAATGTTTTGGTGTAACATAAATCCAATGTTAGATTTTTTACGTACGATGGAATGTCACGTTTTCCTTTGTTTATAGTACCAAACAAAGTTGTACGAATTGAAAGCAAGTTTTGTGCGAGAGACACAGATGTGAAAAAGTTATTTGTAGTCACATTTCTACCTTTATTCAAAAATGGTTCCATAAGATGCATGGCGACCTGTTGTCCAAGACTATGCAGTCGAGTTTCATCTTTCCCAAGATATTGGTTAGCATTCAACAAGTATTTTGATTTGACACCAACACAGAACCAAAATTTTATTCCAAATTCATAAGGTTTATTAGCCATATACTGGATAAAAGGCCATCGAACTTTAGTAGCAAACAACTGTTCATCTATTGTTACATTTTCTTCCGGTTTGTAGCACGAAATGCAGTTGTCAATAAAGCGATTCCATACTTGAGAAATCAACGCAAATTTATCTGTTATAATTCTCGTAGATCGTTCTGATCTCACATCGAATCGTAAATATATCATAATGTCTTTGAATCTATCCCTAGGCATAGTTTTAAGAAAATATGGAATACCCCATATTTTACTCCATAAATCATTTACAGATATATTTCTCGTTACAAAACAACCTCTAACGTACAGTTCTAGTTCTAACGTAGTTGTTCTTCTAGGGAAATATACCATGAATGACCAAGCAGACGATTTGCTTCATCCTCAGTACAATTTTTTATGTATCGTAAAATTGTATCATCTATCGAAACTTTCCAGGCTGTCATAAATTTCTCTCCAACTTGACTCCGTGTATAGCTGGTAGGTCCTGCTTGTTCAGTCACAACATTATGCCTTCCTCAACGACCTGTCACCTCTAACAAACCTCTACCTGTTCTGCCCAACTATTGCTCCTATTTTGCTGAGTGTAAGCTGAACCAAAGCGATAGTGTCGTAATATATGTACAGAATGCCTTAAAATACAAAATTAATTAAATAAATTTAACGCATGCATGACGTTTACAGCTCGATATACTAAATAATATAATTTTATGTGTATATAGATCACCTTCAATTGAAAATACTGATGGTTTTATAAATTCATTGAATTAACACTTCAGTTCTCACTATGAATCTGAAAGAAGCGAAAGAGGTATGTAAGGATCGTGACACTTGGCGATCTGTTCTCTCTGGCTACCCCGTCAGGGATTGTGCGTGAAGATAAAAAGAAGAAGAAGTTCTCACTATATAAAGTCACTTAATAATATTTATGTCACAGGTGATATTAATATTAACATAGCTCTCAAGGCCATAGAACTACCCCAAGAATAGAAATATCAACTAAATTACTTAAAAATGTTATCAGAGCACGGTATATTGGCGAGCCGCACTGTCCCTACTAGAGAACAGAACTGCCTAGACCATATTTTGTTAAATATAAATAAGCTCAAAGTACAAGCATCTATTTTTGTATTATACACGACCACTACTGCCCATTTTGCGACTTTCGTCTTACTCTCAAAAATCAAGCCTAAGCTTTTTGTATGTAAATCAAAAACATCAACAATCAAAAGCTCTAGATCCCCTTAAAAATCAAAACTTAGATAAACAGCTACAATGCGATGACCCTGAGTATTTAAATGAAAGACTTATAAATGTAAGATTAAACACCTACTTACAAAAATATGAGATCTTGTCTTCTTCCCAGTTTGATTTCAGACAGGGAAAGTCGACCGAAGATACAGTCACTGCATTGAGTTCATTGGTTTTAGAGGAAATAGTATTCTTGAATTTGAAGAAAGCGTTTGATACGGTCTCTATCCCCATTCTTGTACATAAGCTGGAAAGAATCGGTATCAGGGGTGTTCCGCTAAAATTAGTCAAGGACTAGCTTGCAAACAGGAAGCAGATAGTAAAACCAGAAAATTATACTAGTGATTGCACTAATGTGTCGTTTGGTGTCCATCAGGGAAATGTTCTTGGTCCCAAATTATTCTTAATTTATCTGAATGATTTATGTAACATTACACTTAAAAATGCCAAAACATTCTCTTATTCGGATGCAACTGCCGTTGTTTTCACAGGAGGATCCTGGTACATTACTAAAAAGAATGCAGATAAAGCTCAATATGGCCAAAAGTTGCTATATATGCTTTAGAATTTATAACAACGCTTAGCCAGAACTAGATTTTGCGGTGAGAATACATCACTGCCGTACTACAACAGATAGATAACTCTGCCATTGCTCTACTATACAAAAAGTAACCGAAGCTAAATATTTGAGTGTGGTTGGATCAAAGGCTATCTTGGTATCCCCAGCTTGAACGTGTCACTCAGAGAATAAGGAATCTCACATGGATTTTTAACATATTGAGACATGCGGTACTTAAGACGGATTTAGAATCGGGGCTTGGGGACAAGTGTCTTCTAAGAGAAATATTTGTATCCCTAATACAGTCTGTTCTTGCTTACTGCTTACCTATATTGGGAGGTGCAGCCAAGACGCGCTTTCTTGAGATGGAACGTGCACAACGTAGTTTGATAAAGGTCTTAAAAAAGGGTTTAAAAACAAATGTTTTCAACTGATAAACTTTATCAAATTACCCGAAATCCTTAGAAAGCTTTACATTATACAGACAATTCTGAGTAAACACAAAACCCTGAAATGTGATGCCACTAATGCTGTAAGAAGAAAACTTCAGGCCCAAAAATCCCATTCTCCTATATTATTTTTAAACTTTACATTCTTCTAAAAACGACCGAAAAATAATGGAAGAGCGTTGTTCCCTGATACAAGCTCGTTACCTTAAAAGAGCGCTACGGTCACTAATGTAATATAATGTACCCATTGTTTTGAAATAAAATATTTATTATTATTATTATTAATAATAGAGAAGTAAGCTGGGTACTACCACCTGCTTGGGATCCTGTAATTAATAAAACTAAAACTAAGCCCAGGCATACCACTTCAAGATACAGTAAGTTCATTCTGCGTAGGTTGGGACAAAAGTAATAATAAAGTAATAATAACTCTAACATCGGGACGTCAATCGCCTCAGTCCCACGTGACCATAGGCGAGAATTAAAAATAAGTATAATTAAAAGCGATAAAATCCGTGAAAGTAGTTTTATTCAATTGTTATTTATATGAAAAACCATTTTATTTTAATGTTGATAACGATAGCTAATTAAATTTTGAGCTTCTCAGTTACTGTTCATCACATAGATTGCCAGAAATGCAGCTTTAATAATTTTCATCGCTGAGTTTGTCTCGTTCTTCATCTGAAACACAATAATCAATATTTGTTTTGCTTTGTGATTGTAATGGAGGAGGGCAAAATATAAACTGACATTAAACTTAAAAATTGAAGTCACACCATTACATCCATGTATTTAATTCAAAGCCGGACTTTTTTGGAACGTAGTTCTTTATTGGACGGTACGGATTTGGCGGATGCGAGGTAGGCGACAAAAATTGTAAGATTTTTCCGTCACGACCCCTTCGGCCGTACAACGTACTGTGTAAACGGCCTTGGCGGCTATAAGAAAATTAGATGGAATAATATCCATCTCCCTCACACTTTTTCTTATCTTGCCATGAAAGAAATATTATTTTATTTTAAATGACGCTTTGTTTTAATAGACGCTAGTAATTCATTTATTTGTATTTGTTAATCAATAATATAATACGTTTATCAATAATACTATACCACGGAAGGAACTTCGATCAAACCGAGTGTTTCACGACACTCACGCATGTTTTTATTTCACCTAACCGCTCCTTTCTCTCGGTGATACCTTAATTGTATTTTATTTCTATAATGTCTATTTTACGTGAATTTTAGAGTCATGCTCATTGCGGCTCTTAAATTACTTCCCCTTATCATTATCGGAAAATTAGATGATTGACGCTTGAATATAGGTTAGTATGAATTGTCTCATTGACTGCGTTTTTGGTCGAGGCTACTGATCATGTGGTCTGTGGTTCAAATCCCCGGTCGGGCCAAAATTAGGCTTTTCTGTCAAGATGATCATAGTAGCAGCCTGGAGTCAGGAAGCTGCGCCTGATCTCTCTCCGGTCGTGCTGGGTTTCCGTCCCATTGAAATATTAGATTGAAGAAATAGGGAGTGTACCTGTGTTTGCGCACGTACTCATGCACTATATTAATGTCCTGCGTAGATAGCTGGTCTCCATTAAGACTGGCTGCCGTGACCGAAATTCGGTCTCACACTGGACCTCATAATCAGCTGCCACGCTTACGAACATTAGACCAACGAGATTATCTACCACTACTAATCAAAACTAAATTACAATCGGGGCTCGGAGGTCCAGTACTAATAAAATGAAATAAATATTTGTAGTAGGCCGTCCACACACCTTTTTTGACGCAGCGCATTTTGGTGCAGTACATGGTCTTGTCCGCCCCGCAAATGCACGAGTTGCATTCTACCTTGGACGTCGTGAAAGGCTCACACGGCTCAGAATTCGCTGAAAAAATAGAAGCATAATTTTGTTTTAAGTCTTTTTAAGTGTCTCAATTTTTTAAACTTGTTATAATGACAAACGAGAACACAATTTCTTTTTTTTGATTATGAAACATAATGTGTTTGTTTGACTTGTCTTTATCTCTTCAGTTTTTTCTAAATTAGCTCGTATTTCGGCGGTGTAGAAAATAATTAAATATGTACATATCAAAGATTTGAGATGTTCGCGATCCCCAGAGTATAGCATACTAAACTCAGTTCAGTTACCTATCCTTATGCAAAATCTCTTTTTACTTTGCTAGGGTTGTTCTTCGTAGAGCTACTCTGAAGCTGTATTATGGCTGTAGCACGAAATAGTCAGCATAATCGGAAAAGGACCACATTCACAAAGAATACCATCTCTACACAGCAGCATTATATGTATTGCGTACGGTGGGTGGCAACTACAAATTCCATCTTAGTCCTCAGGAACGACACTCATCTTTATTTTGATTGAGTGTCCACATACTGTATATCCTACCACTAATTGATAAGAACCTTTTACTTGTCGAGATATTTTATTTTAGACTTCAAGGGTGAGAATGCATCTGCATTTTGATTTTTATTCGACTTCTTATTATTTGGAGAGTGTGTGCAGATATTGTATGCACTTAATTCCCCCCTCTCTGTTCCATCATCGGACCACGTGACGCTCGGCTGGTCTCCAACTCTTTGTTTGTAACGTAATATGCTGGCGCATTCGAACCAAACAGTTTGCTTTGACGTCCAAAATGCGTGCAGCAAAGGAGTGGAATAATTTACTGGCATCTCCCTTTCCATCCGATTATATTGTAGGTATCTTCAAGGCAAGAGTGAATAGGCTTATTCAGCTAAGTCAGTGCACATCACCATCTTCGGCTGCATTACCATTCACCATCAGGTAGGATAGTAGTCAAGCGCTTGCTTATAATAGTAAAAGAAATTATATAATAAACCAAGTTACGGGTTATAGCACTTATTACAATCAGATGGGCAATTAGCTTGTTTTAACTCGTAAACTCCTCAAAAATACTTCAAGTAAACTTACATCTCCGCCAAAATAGAAGCATGTCGTTTTCAACAAATTTTAATGCAACTGTTGAAGACAACTGAAAAAACATCAAAATATTAATATTTGAAAACAACTAGCATTGCATTTCCTTCTATGTTGGTACCTTAATTTTGCCCATTTCTGCCACCAATTATCAATGCAATGTTTTTTTTTTACGGAAGTAAGAGTACGCATTCCTGCGGCAGTCATTATGTGCAATGTGTCCTGACTCTTTTGATTTAAAAAGCAAGGAAGTCGGGTGAGGTATTTTATGATAGTTCTCTTGGCTTCCAACGAATCTGTGTCCTTCTTTCTTCGAAGTTGTGTGGGCTGCAGTATCCATTTTTTAATTTTTATTTATTTATACTTTATTGTATTTATTTTTATAATAATAGGTTTTTAATTATTTTGATAGATAGGTCCTACATATTTTCTAGTGCTTTGTCAAGTGAATTCTGCCGACTCTTTGGAGTAGAGTAACCGGTGTGAAGAGCTTGTGCTTGTTCCCAGTATATATAGAATGTAGATTCACTATTTTTAATAAAAATATTTTTTGTGTGCTTACATTAAATTTTTTAACTAAGACGCTTAAATACAAATTTTTCTTTAAATTTTTCTCTTAGTGACTCCTTCGGTCGATCAATATAATCTTACATTTCTTCCGCCTGAAGCAAATCGTTCAAACCTGCCTCTTCTTTATCACCCCATAATGATCTACTGTACATATTCCTCCATTTATCAAGAGAGGACTTTCCGAATTCACCACGCTTGGCAGATGGACTGGCAATAGCAGTACATTTGACCCTGTCTCTTTTCGCAAGTCTGGGTAGAGTTCCTCTCGCATACGAGATGGTGTACTTCATCAAAATTTCAGTCTTTCCCATAGTCACTTCATGGCTCACACACGAGATAGATTCGTTTTGTACCGCTGGGTTTCTTGCTGAGTCTTCCCAGGACAGGGTTATTTTCCGAACCAGTGTTAAATTAAACATAAGTGTTACTTTCAATAAGCATTAATTATAATCTCTATTGAAGTAAAACGTTTCTATTCTATTTATTTTCTGCCACGTACGATTACGATATTTATAATATTGCATCGTCAATATTATGACGATATTTTTTTACTTTTTTTTAATAATTTTAAACACTACTTCTACACACACGATAAGCCGTAAATGGAAAAATATTTTTACCACTATCAGGAAAATCGTTATTACTCCGCGCATTGCGTTAGGCACTAAAATAAACTTTATAATGCGTACAAAACGAACAACTAGCTCCTGTTTCCAATTAGTCTGCTGTTGCTGCTCTATTCACTTCTATCGAACATTGGAAAGTAAAATCGGTTACGTTGCTTTAATTATTGGCATTCAATGAATCGAATTTATTAATGGAATTATTGCCATAAGAACTTGTTTCTAAAATTAATTTTTAATTGATTACGTTATCTAGATAATGTATGATTTTAACTCTGAACTCCTCCTAAACGGCCAGCCAGACCGATTTTGATAATTTTTAGGGTTCCGTACATCAAAAGGAAAAAACGGAACCCTTATGTATGGCCTACAAATAATTGTTCCGGGTCTGGATGCTTGTCCTCGTGCAATGTATGTTTGTAAACTGCCTCCACGATACAGGAGAAAATCCTAGTGTGGGAGTAACTTTTTTTTTAAAGAAATAAATAAGAAATTTTAAATTTAATTTTCAAAATTTTATTGATATATGTCTTCTTTACTATGTACAGCTAAAACTATGATAGAATCTAATAGCAAATTCACCGTGTAGTGGCGGTGTAAATATACCCACTGCCCCATGTCGTAAGATTGCACTTTCGCCTTCAAAATGCTTCCCTGATTTAAGTAGCGTAAGGCGTTGTTGGTACGCATGATTTGATCGTGTTTCCCTTCATAGTAAAATTCGTGGAGGTCGAGTCTCAACAGCGATCGATGTAGGAAATGTGGCTACTGTCAAGCGACTAACTGGCGCGTCACGTATATAGTTTCGAAGACATTTGGGTAAAGGTTAGAAAAAATTGTTGCCGCTGGATTCCTCATGTATTCATCACTGAACGTTAGCGTATTGCGTTGTAGTCTTCCAATCGATCCATCGCAAATAAACCGCGTTACTACGTAACTTGCGATCATTGCCCGCCAAGTTTGCGGGTTACTAACTCGGTAGCGAGCACGAATCCGCGCGAAACTGCGGTCTTGTGAATTTTGAAATAAAATTACAGTTCCTCAGCCGGTGCGGGCGAGGGTAAATATCGCTCCATGAGTTCTTAGCCATAATGTTCTTAATCATTTCTATGATTTTCAAGCATTGTAAAAAGAAGCGAGTGCAAAGCAAAGAGGCAAAACCTGCTGTAATCCATAAGGTTTTTATTGAATTTCCTATACTCGAAAACCACGGGATATAATAGGAAAAATGTACTCGTACGTAGTTTTATTTTTTATTTTTAACATTCGATGTGGCTGAATGTTTTGCAGCTCCTATGGTTACAAAGAGGCTGTCCTCAGTCAGTATTCATAATCGCCATTCATTCATTACGGCTTATCACAGATCACTGCTGAAAGTAGGCCTAAAGGGGGATATTTCTTGTATTTGCCACGCTTAGCAGGTGGTTTAGGAACCGTTGTAGTTTTGGGTTTTTATCAGGAGGATGTTACTGTCCATCCTCTGTTTTATTTCCCTTTTTTATAGAATAAGGACGACAAGCGAGCACACAGTCCACCTGATGGTAAGTGGTTCCTGTGGGCCATACAAATCTACATCTATCTACGTTTGCAAATTAAAACGTAGAAGCGTTGTCAGCGATGAGGACCAAGATAGAATGCCTCTTTTCCAGTAAAAAGGGTCTCCGGTTCTCTACACTCACCATACAAAACACAGCAGCATTAAGCTGCTATTTTACGCTGGTATTCTGTGAGAGCGTGGTCCTTCCCCGGTCGAGTCGACCCATTCGTGCTACAATAATAATACTAACAGTAACTATACTATTAATATAGCTGCTGCATGGCTCTACCACGATAAACAATTAACAAAAACGATAAATAATATAATTTAGGAAACGTGGCCGTTTAAATATCTTATACTGCTTATTGTAATGAATTGTGTCGAAAAAATATTTGCTGTAATCCCTGGAAAAAACAGAGGAATAAGTAAATAGGGAGTCACACACACACACACAATATCTTCTGAACTGTTAATTCTCACTTGATAAAATTCACATTCAATGCAAAAACATTATTGTTCTTGTCTGACATAATCGAGATTACAATAACGCGCCAAGGATTTCTTTCACCGCGTTCTACTTCTGCTCTTTTATTGTTATCGTACATATTATATTTTATTCACAAGTCTTTTGAGACGCGATTCCCTTTGTGAAGCCGCGCGGATGAATGTTATGACAGTAAAACATTTTATTTGTCATAAATCTACACTGTCTCATCGATGTGCCTTTCACAATATGCGAAATATTTTTTACTAGACAAATTATTGTTTTTTCTAGTCGTAAAACGAATAATAATAGACTCAATTCGCTCTGTACATTGAAAAAGATTTTGATATAGTTTTGGTATGTAAAAACACACGAGCAAATAATTGAGGATTTAGTTTTCTTTATTCATGTTATTGCAATTTTTTGAATCAGTTTTAATAACAGTTTCATTTATTTTTATTTTTGACTGCCTCGTTGTTTCAGTAGTTGTAATCACTAGTGTCGATTTTGTGGTTAATGGGTTTTCTGTTAGATTTTCAAAGTGGCAGCACACAAGACGTGGTAGAGCCATGCTGCAGCTCTATTAGTAGTATAGTTGTGGCTCGACCGGGGAAGGAACACGCTATCGCAGAATACCAGCGTAAAATAGCAGCTTAACACTGCTGTGTTTCGTATGGTGTGTGTAGAGAACCGGAGACCCTTTTACTGGAAAAGAGGCATTCCACTTTAGTCCTCACGGCTGACAATGTATCTGCATTTTGATTCGCAAACGAGGATAGATGTAGATGTCTATGGGCCACAGCAACCGCTTACCATCAGGTGGACTGTGTGCTCGTTTGTCAGCCTATCCTATAAAAAAACAGTTGGCGGTGTTTCAACCCTCCTCTCTCTTCGGTCACGTCGGATTGCCGTCCCATTGGACTATGAGATTGAGATAGAAGATATTAGAGTGAGGGAATAGAGAGTGTTCCTGTGCTTGCGCGCTATAATCCTGTCCTTCGCAGATGGCTTGTTTTTTTTTTGAAACTGACCGCCGTGACCAAAATTCGGTTTGAAGGTAGAAGTCAGACAGAAATATTGATTTTGCCAACAACCATTTCAAAACTTATTAGTACTAACACGTAAAAAAGAATAGATTTATTTTTTATAGAATAAGGGTGACAAACGTTTACACAGTCCACTTGATAGTAAGTGGATGCTGTAGCCCATAGAAATCCACATTCATTCTATATTAAGAATCAAATGACATTGTATTTAATTTGTTTTGGTTGGTTGTGTAGATCGTTTGTAGAATGGTAGGTACGACGCAAGCATTAATGCGGGTAGACGTTGGTTGGTACCTTTGTTTACTTCGACTTCGACTCGGTGTGACGTGATCAGGTGCGACGATTACAGCTTTTCGACGTCTTCAAACCCACGCAATAATATTTGCTGTGTAATGGCGGCTCTTCAGGTCGGCCAACATAGTGGCGAATGCGTTGGCAAAGATATAAGCCAAGAGTTTGTGATAGCGTCCACACGGTGGAAGGTCGTTCAGTTTACTTCGGTTCAGGCCAATGTGCGGAAGAATTTATTAAAATGGATATAGAGGCGCTAAGGGCTGCTGCGGTTTATTTATTCACAGCCTACCGCTACTACATGAATGTGTATAAGAAAAGGGTGATCAAAAAGAAATGGAAAAAAAGAATTATTTCTTCTGTTCCACAAACAATTTTAGGCTTGGTTTCTACCAAGCCTAAAGTAGTAGGCGGGGAGTACTAACTGCACTTTCAACACAACACGGTTATTACAATTTTAACAAACGATGGTTTGGCGGCAAAGGGGTCTTCAAGTTACAATACACTTCGTGTGTTAATCGATTGAAGCGGTAATTATATTTTTATAGCTAATGAGACACAGGTCTGTTCTGAACGATAATCAACAACGGAATGTCAAGCTGTAATCAGTGTTGCCGTTAGATGAAAAAGAAAACCACCAAACTCTCGTCAAAAAAGCGCTATATTTTGAAAAAAAAGGGCTTAAAAAAGCACTAAAATCAACTAAACTCTTCGCATGTTTAAATTTTTTGGCTATTATTGAAAAGATAAGAAAAACACAATTAATGGCTTTATAATAATTTTATTTAATTGTTAAAATCAACCATGTTCAATAACTTAGTCACATTTTCGTGGTCAGTTTTGTCATTTTTTTCAGGTATCAGTATCTGTGATTTACTTTAGCCAGCTAAAGTTCCTTTTTTGATAGTTTTTGTCATTTTACTCAGGACATTTTCAGGTAATTCGTAGGTGTGGCAAGTTTTCTTTAATAATCTCATTTGGTGCCGTATAAGAAAAATAGAATTCAATGTAACAGCTGATATTCTGTTGCGTATCTTGCTCTTGATAATGTTCATTACGCTGAATACGCGCTCCATCTCAGCATTGGAATATGGAAGCGACAAAGCAGTAATAACCAGGTTCACTAAATCCTGGAAAGCATTAAATCCTGCCGCATTCTTGTATCTAGAGACTTGAGCCCAAAATTTCACTGTATCCTCACTGCTATTTTCTCATTGGAGATATTGAATCCCATGCCACTGCGTCAGTATTTTATCAATTTTCTCGTCGTGAAATCCCAATACTTTTGCAAGGACAGTAATTGAATTATCTTTGACTTGTTTCAGTGTATTTTCTTATATAGATGAGCCATTTTTTCTAAAACAGCGTAATTGTTCAGCATTCTATTCTAAATTTGTATTACTAACTGAACTGTAAATTCAATGCAGCTTCTTCTAATTCCAGCTAGTTTTTCTGGTGGTATATTTACTCTTTGGGCTTGGTTCTTGGTGCTTTGGAATTTCATATACGCTGTTGTGCTGCCCTATCATTACAGCAGCATTATCTGTACCAATACCAACCAAGTTGGCAATTTCGTCAGGCATTTCACTAATTTTGTCACGAGTCCATTAGCGTCAGCCTTATCCACAGGCTCCAGAGACAGGAACGCGGAAATAAATGCATTTAATGTCAGACTAAAATATCTCACAATAATTCCCATAAATTTTGTTACGCTGATATCGGTGGATTCATCAAGAATAATGCTGTATGTTTGCGTTCCATTATCTTTCAAAAGTTCTTCTTTAAAATGTGGTGCCAACACTTGATTAATAACTTGAGTACATTTGGTTCTATGCAGTTTAAAATCTATTACAGCTTTTGAATCAGAAAATATAAGTATCTTTATATAGATCGGTTAAATGGTCAATTGTAGAAATTGATTTGTGTCCCGTGATGAATAATGCCAATTTTTCTTCTACTTTCCGGCATCCACTAAAATTTTCCTTTGGTACTGCATCACAACATATTTGCCGATTTTTTGATACAGCTTCACACTTATTCTTATGTTTTTAGTCTCGGCGTGCCTACGTAAATCAGCAAGATTTTCAAACATTTCTGTATGACATAGTAAACAAATGGCCTTTGGCCAAAGGTTTTAGCTAATTCTAGAACTCTTCCATCAATTCCCATTCCGGACGATATTTTTAGCTATAAGCCTTCTTCTTCAGTGGAACTTCTATTTAAGATTTTCACAAAAACACAAACTAAAATTCTAATAAGAAAGTAATTCCGCGCCGCCGCAATAGGTACGTAGTAAATAAGATAAATGAACCGGTTTTTCTCTGTTAGTAACACGAGCGAGGACTGGCATAGTAAAATCCTTTAATGTGAAAAGAGACAAAACAATATATTAAACCAAACGTTATGGTTGGGGAATACCCGACCAGAATGAACTCATATTATTTTTTCTATTTTTTTGTCTCTGAACCCTGACATTTTGGCCTAATTGGACAACCTAAGTTGACAATATCTTTTTGCATTTTTCCATCAGATTCCACTAAATTATGTATAGCGCGTCAATTTTTGAAAAAAAAAACCGCTGAAGAGCTTAAAAATGCGCTGTAATGGTTGTAAGAAATCGGTCTGGTAATGTAACAAAATAATTTGCACTCGCAGTAATTGTGCTAAGTCATACCATTATGTATAGGTTTGACCTCAGAAAGTGAGAAAAAAATTTTGTAATGGACATGCCCGTATTATATTAGCAAGCAACTGAAAGCGAATGACAATACCAACACTCCACTTAAATCTACATTAGAAGAAAATTCTTCAGTCAACCCTTATCTACAGGAATCATCTGAATTTCAAACAGGCATCCTAAATTCTCTTAAAGGTAAACTCCAAGTTCTTATGAGAGAGGCAGTTAAAAGCGAGTCAAGCTCCCTAAAATCTCAAATATCAACTATGGAAACTACTCTTATATAAGTACCCAATACGAAGATCTCATGAAAAATCTAGCATCCACCGGAGCTGAACTTAAGTGCCTAACGGAAGAAAATGCGCGTCTCCAAAGTGACGCAGATGCTAATACAATACGTATTAATCAATTGAAAGAGGAGTTTGCAAGGCAACAGCAGTAAAGTCGCCTTCAGAATATAGAAATTACAGGTGGCCCCGAGTACAAGGATGAGGACACTATTGCAATTATTTTTAAGGTGGCCGAGAAATTGGGTGTCATCATGGACAGCACTGAGGTAGACTTTGCAAATCGCGTGTTACATCATTGCCCGGTTTCGTTCAAAAGACGTAGTAGTCGCATCGCGTAAACATCGCGGCATCAAAGTAACCGACATCGGAATGGAGAACAAGACAAGGAACGATGATACTAGAAATAATAATATTTATATTAATGAGCATCTTACATCATATAACCGGGATTTATTTAACAGTGTAAAATCAATGCTAAGGAATATAATTTAAAATTTATCTGGACAAAAAACTGCCGTATTAATGTGCGTCGCAACGAAACTTCTCCCATTATAACGACAGCTGATTTGATAAAGGTAATTTAATTTGTACTGATTGTATAGCGATGTTATTCTTGGTTATGATACGCATTCTTACACAATACACATTTTTCACTCACATTCAATATCTATGCCTCATTACAGTTTAAGACAATACAAGTTGCAAAGTTATCACGTCACATATGATTCAGTATTTCAATTTATCATTACTCATACTACAAAAATTGCATTACATGTGACTTAGTGACTAAACAAACATGCAATTGCTAACAATCATATGCACCTCGAAAGGCATAGCAGAACAGGAGAGGGGCAGACACTTAAAAATTATTTTCCTCAATGTATTCATTAATTGAATAATAACTTTTTTTAAGAAGTATATCTTTTAAAGATCTTATGAATTTATTATTATTTGTTTCGGCTTTTATGTATTCCGGCAATTTGTTGGCTGGCAACTGGCAAGATCAAACTACACAACTCAAACTTTCAATTAAATTTTAACAATAATCTGACAAAATCAGATCAAGATGTTGCAACGGCTTTTGAACAATATTTTGCCGACATTCTGGTCTGGACTACAAAGTCATTCAATTCCTCCACTGCAATCGCCAAGTCATTACTCAACTATTATTCAGGTGATATTGTAAAATAATATAATAAATATAACAGCAGATCTATGGGGGATTTCTCTTAAAAATTGCTTATTATTATTGCGTATTATTATTGCGTCTATAATAGTTGCAATCGCACCCCAACTTGCTATTATTTTCAATGCTAGTGCCGAATCTGGTGTGTTTCATAGTAAATAGTAAAGTTATACCTTCCAAGGTGTTCAACTGTGTTCGCCATGAGACATTAACCAGGAAGCTACATCATTATGGTGTAAAACACGGCGCTTAAACTTATCATGTCATATCTAAATAATAGAACGCAAAAAGTTGCTATTAATGGATGCAGTTATTCCATATCGGTAGTATCTATGGGTGTTCCTCAGGGCTCAGTGCTTGGTCCCTTTCTGTTCTTAGTTTATATTAATGACTTACCTTACTTGGTAGGGAATAACCATGATATAGTATTATTTGCTGATGATACTTCGTTGATTTTTCGACTAAATAGGCAATTATTGAAACATGACGAAGTGAATCATGCTATATAAAAAGTTGTACACTGGTTTGACGTTAATAAATTGCTTTTGAACGGTAATAAAACGAAATATATTAAATTCACTACACCTAATGTTAAACAGGTGAATACCAATGTGTTTTTAAATGGGGAGGAGCTGGCCTTGTTGAATCCACTATTTTTTCGGAATCACAGTTGACGCGAAGCTTCAATGGGGCCCTCATATATCTAAACTAGCTAGCAAACTTAGTTCTGCAGCGTATGCTGTAAAAAGATTAGATGCCTTACTTGTGTTGAAACAGATTAGTTTATTTTAGTTATTTCCATAGCATAATGTCATATGAAATGCGGTAATGCGACTGACATTGTAACTAACTTTGTTTTGCTAAAGAAAGCTATAAGCGCAATTTATAACCTAGGTCCGAAGGAATCTCTTACAGGAAATTTTAAAGAAATAAATATATTAACTTTGGCTCCTCAATAAATTTACGAGAATTAAATGTATGTACATAAAAACAAAAATAGTTTTATTAAAAATAGTGATGTATATTCTGTAAATACTAGGAACAAGCACAGTAAGATATACCAGTTACTCGACTCCAAAGAGTCTGTAACTCCTTCATGGGGAAATGTATATGTTTTACAACAAAATATGCAGATCTTTTCTATCAAAAGTTTTAAATTATTTCTTAAGCAAAAATTGTTTCGTAAGGGTTGTTATATTATTAAAGAGTACACGACTGATAATAACCCCTGGGAATGAGATGATCGCTACCATGCTGTTTCTAAATGATCATAACAATTGTATGTTATATTGTAAATTGTGCTTATTTAAAAAAAAGGTCCCGCTGGGTTTCTTGTTGGTTCTTCCCAGGATAGAAGTTTTTTTGCGAACCAATGCTAAAAGTAAAAAATGACATTCAATAAGTATTATGTATTGTAATCTATATTGAATAAAAATGATTCTATTCTATTCTATTATATAAATAGCAATGTTGTGTTTAGTTATTAATATCGTTAAACGATCTCTATTTATTGATTTGGCTAAGCTATATCATAACATGGTCAACAAACAGTGATAAATATCATGAAATGACACCATGTCACGAAATAATAAATTAATGAGAATTTTGTAATAATTGCAGGCAAACCAGTTTTAATCAGTTTACATACAAAAATAGTGTCAAACGTATGAAAATTGATATGTTTTTAGTTCATAAAAATATAATTTTTCATACGTTCGTTAGATGTCACTATTATCTAATATTTTTTAAATTTTAATTATTACACTTTTAAAATGAAATTACGAAAAAACTAAAAAGTTATACGTTAGGATTTTTAAATAACTTTATAAATGTAATTATTTAA
The DNA here is from genome assembly GCA_963668995.1 of Parnassius mnemosyne. Classification (NCBI taxonomy): domain Eukaryota; kingdom Metazoa; phylum Arthropoda; class Insecta; order Lepidoptera; family Papilionidae; genus Parnassius; species Parnassius mnemosyne. The sequence continues at coordinate 27,980,762 of CAVLGL010000083.1, forward strand.
ACATATTAATTTAATAAAACTAATTTTTACGGATTTTATCGCGTTAAATTTAAATTTTTAATTCAACACCCATGGTCACAGGGCGGACTGAGGTGTTTGACATCCCGATGTCATAGTTAGCCCGGCTACCTTCAGTTTTTGAATATTAATTTTTGGTCCAATCTACGCAGAATGAGCTTACATTATCTTGGATTCTTGCAATGGTATTTTTTTTATAGGATAAGGGTGACAAACGAGCACACAGTCCACTTGATGGTAAGTGGTTGTTGCGGCCCATAGACATCTACATCTATCCTCCATTCAACACAAATCCCCAAATCAAAATGTAGATGCGTTGTCACCCGTGAGGACCAAGATGGAATGCCTCATTTCCAGTAAAAAGGGCCTCTGGCCACCTGCACTCGCCAAGCGAAATGCAGAGGTAAACCTCTACTTCACGCTGGTTTTCTGTGAGGTCGTGGTACCACCCCGGTTCGAGCCGGCCCAACCGTGCGACAGCAAAAGCTGCCGCGTGGCTCTATCGCTGTGTAGTATGGTATGCTTGGGTTTGGATTTAACTTTACTAATTTTAGGATCCCAAGCAAATGGCACCAACGCCCATCCATCTTCTTTATTAAAATTAGGATGTTTTTTAATTTCAATAGAATAAAACCTTCTTTTTAAGTTCCGTAATCGGATAAAAAGTGGCCTATAAGTTGCCCCGGCTTATTAACTACCTACATATAAAACTTAATGGAAATCGGTTTTGCGTGAATCGGTAATACACAGACAAACAGACAAAAATTCTAAAAACCGCTAATTTGGCTTCAGTGTCTTTTATTTAGTCTCCTGGACTTGTTTTTTTTTCAAAAGTATATTAGAATTACAGACACGACTTTCCTACAGATTTATTATATATATATATATATATATATATTAATTAATACTCATACGTTCAATGAAATGACTTTCGAATAAATTTGTCGGTACGATACGCGCGCCACTTACTATAATGTAAGTTAACTAAACTGTGCCTATAACCTTCAAGCAAGTAAGTGCAAGCAATAAGTTGACCAAGTTTTACTGTAATGCATGTTGTACGGTATGGCTGCGTATAAAATACGAATAAACAAATATAAAATTTTATACATTAGATATAATAATATATAATGTGCATTTATTATACATATAAACCTTCCTCTTGAATAATTCTGTCTATTGATTAAAACCGCATAGAAATCCGTTGCGTAATTTAAAATATCTAAGAGGAAGAAGCAGCTTTGTTATAATATATTTTTGTAGATAACTGAGCATTCTATCTTTTATATTTTGATTTATAGTAGATATGCTATCATCTAAAAATCCAATTACCATTTTTCATCCTTACTACTGTAACAAAAATAAACGTGGCTTTTCTTTGTAAACAAAGATCAAGATCATCAAAACAATGAAACAACTACTAAGCCAGATCCCAATTTTTTATTTAAAAAAAATATTTAATTTTAGCTGGTACCCGGAGCCACAGAGTAAAGAGTAAGGACTTACTCATGTGCCGGAGCGTTGCTATCGCAGAAAAAATATTTGAAGAAATACTCTTTTAAATTTGAAAGGATTACATTGTTTAATAATTAGGAATGATAATACATTCCTTGAAATTAAATGGTATATAACTTTCGAATAAATTTGTCGATACGATACGCGCGCCACCTACTGTAAGTTAATTGTACTATTTTTATAACCTTCGCACAAGTGCAAGCAATAAATTGACAAAATTTTAGCGCAATCTGATGAACGGTAGATAATTATGGTAGCGGATAAAATACGAACAAACAAAAATTATTTTTTATATGTTATATATAAAATATAAATTACATTTTAAGCAAAAACCAGCAAAGAAATTAGTTTTAATGATAATATTTTTAGAAACTAATCCTATAGGCGCGTGGTGTTAATACGTAATAGGAAGGTCTTTTGGAAATTGTAATTTAGAGAACACAAAAGGGGAAACGATTCGTAAATCAAAGGATTGGCCTCGGGGGAATAAAATTCCTTGCAAAATAACAAAGCGTTCTTTTGTGTCAAGTAATAACGCCTTAGTATATAAATTGTTTGGGGCATTATGGAGCAGATGTAAAGTATTCACTTACCGATTCTTATTTTTTTTTTTGTATAAAACGAGAGTGACAAACGAGCACACCCTCCACCTGATGGTCAGTGGTTGCTATGGCCTATAGACATACTTACATCTATCTTCGTTTGCAAAATGCGTTGTCAGCCGTGAGGACTAAGATAGAATGCCTCTTTTCCAGTATAATAGGTATACTATTAAGACTTTTACTCGTACATTGGGTCCTATTTTGTTGTTATACATTTTAAATGAATCCAAACCAGAATTAAACCAACCAATTCAAATGCTTAAAAATATTGCTTCTTGTATTATCGTTACGAGACAACTGAGTCGGTTCAGATGGGTAAGGACTATGAGCACAAAAAAGTAACATAATGCTACCGTGTTTCATATGCTTATAGTTACGAACACTTACGACCCTGTTTAAAAAAACTGTACTCAAAAAGTTATTTTTATTTGTGCATTTAAAATTTGTAAATAAATATCTTAAGTATAATTATGAGTGGTACTTGTAAGGACCGTGTAGTGACGATGTAAGAATATCTACTACCCCATATCCTGTCCTGTTAATTTTGTAAGAGGCGTCAGCAGAAAACAAAGCAGGACGATGGGCAGCTATATTAATAGTATAGTTGTAGCACGAATGGGTCGGCTCGACCGGGGAAGGACCACGCTCTCACAGAATACCAGCGTAAAATAGCAGCTTAACGCTGCTGTGTTTCGTATGATGTGTGTAGAGAATTGGATACATTTTACAATGGATATGAGGCATTCCATCTTAGTCCTTACGGGTGACAACTCATCTGCATTTTGATTTGTAATAGAGGATAGATGTAGATGTCTATGGGCTGCAACAACCACTTACCATCAGGTGGACTGTGTGCTCGTTTGTCACCCTATCCTATAAAAAAGCATTTTCCTAATAACAAAATGTTCATGTGACTACTGTGACCATGGTAGCTGCAAACTACATGAAACTTCGGGAATATAAAATAAGTTGATTAAACGCGATAAAATTCGTTAAAAAACTAGTTTTATTCAATTCTGAAAGGTCTTTGGTTACTTTATAACATTCAACTTTCTTCTCAGTAAAAAGTAAACACCTAGCCAACGTCAATGGAAAGTATTCAGTCAAAGCTTTCTGTTAAATAAAATCTTTTACTTCCACGATATTCACGCTGCAGTATGTCACAAAGACGAGAAATTATTTTGCAATAATGCTGAACCCGCAGTCCTCTCTCAAATTTACAAATAATATGAACATTATTATCATGCCAGATGCCAAATGCGATTGCAAAGTTTCGCCAATTAACTTTCCTTAATACTTGTAAAATAAATAATACTTCAAGTATCCTCATACCAACAAAGAAAGAAAAACGGAGCGCTGCGTGCATTTCAAGGGATGCAAAAAACCAAGCTAAAACCATGTTCACCTTATTGCAAGAACACACACTCACGTACATGTTGTATGCATATATAAATATAAAATAATTAGCACACATTAACATGGTTTTAGGTGCATCCATGTGTGCATCCATTAGTAAACTTTTACGGAATGATAAAAAAAAGATGTATGCGAGAGTACGTGTCAAGAAGTTGAGCATAGTTTCAGCTTCACTTAAAATGTGTGCGGCGCTCCGTCTTTCTTCCTTTGGTGGTCTGAGCAAGTATCAAGATTACTTAGGTATAATATATAAAATATAGCGGAAAACTGTTTCAATACGAGTATGTTTGTGCGTAAGTAAGCTTGCAATTCAAATATCTAAAGATCCATGCCCACTTTTCATACATTTAAAAACATGATAGTAAAAGTTTATGTATAGTTATAAGGTATGGTAGAAAAACTTATAGGTATAGTAAAAATTTTATTTAGTCATTTTTACGAACGCTACGAAGCCCAAAAATTTTAATGTTACTTTTTAGATTAGGAGTTGCCGTTACCAAATACTTAATTTTTCTATCTCTTATTAATGTTCTATCACCACTTCCTCTGAGATTATACTGAGAAAAATCTTGTGTATTTCTCCATATTTCTATTTTATATGATCCTTGAAAAACACACAAAATGGCACGAAACATAACGAGACGCAAACGCAACAAGTGATTATATTCTCTTTGGCAACAACGAAGGACAGCGCCGATGCCAATCGTAGAACTGTCAAATGTCAAAAAAATCCGTTTCACTCGTGCGCATTTAATGACATACTGCACGATTAATTTATTTAGGAGTTTTGGCGGGAACTTGACCGGCGACGAATGCTGCTCCTGTATTATCGTTTAAATAATGGTTTGAAGTGGATTTTAATATGTAAAAGTGGTGCGATTTTGTGCATTGAATGTCTGCGCATGTGAACTATTAGTGGAAACGGTGAAACAAATGCTCTGATGGTGATGTGATTCTCAAGATATGGTGTCTGTCTGCTTAGGCGCCTTGAGATACCATCGCCAACTTTCAACTGTCTGCTGGCTCAAGTTGCCGTCAAAATCTCGCAAGAGCTGCATAATGTGACGCATCAACATATTGTGAAGCATTATACTATGAAGGATAATAATTATACATTGTAACTTTAGGTTCAGAAGGGCTAAAACCCAGAGCCGTAAAGCCAGTTATTAAAAAAAATTATTTAATTATTATATCATTTTTAATTAATCTATACTATACAAAGAGTAATAAAGAAATACTTACTTCATGAATAAAACATAAAATAGTTGAGATGCGTTCAAAACATGGTGGTAATACTCCCTTGACGTAGAGTAAGCTTAAATAAATTATATTAAAAAATATTTGTCTCCTGCGTTTCTTTTAACATTGTGCTTATTTAATTTACATTTCAATTAGCTGAATTTTAAGATTTATTTCATTTCTATACATAGTCAGGTGAAAAATGGGTATCATTCTTTGAGCACGTCAAAAATATAAATACGTCCTTAATATTAGAAAGAAGAGCAAACAGTTTGGTTCGAATACGTGGAATATCGATACATTACAGCCTATAAAAAGTTTATTGCTGATAAAAGACCTATCTCATTTATTGCCTTATAGAAGATATTTTACATAGCTTGGCAAACGGCTTGGCAAATACTCTTATGGCGCCAATACACTGCAAAAGTTGGACTGGACTAAATCGCCAATATCATCCTTTATATTTCACTACAATGTGGGTGTCTTCAAGGGTTCTTTACTATCTTCGACTACATCACCATGATTGCTAGAATCAGGTGGGATTAGTATTCAATTTACTATAATACTTAAATAAGATATTTCTATTAAAATCCATAATAATTAATCAGACAGTAAGAAAAGATTAATAAAACAGTAAGAAAAGATTTTTTTACCAACACTTTAGTAAATTATTATTGATACAGTGTGTCATATTTTATTCATAGAGATTTAAAGGCGCAATCGTTTTTCATTACTAGTTTAGATATGAATGTAATTGTTCCCATTCTTGTTGTAAGGCGACATCCACCAGCGCTTTTTTACTTAGTTTTTATTTACGGTATAATGCTTATGACTAAATAATACCACAAGAGCTCCGCAAAACGTTCTCTTTCACTTAGCATTTACATACATCTCTAAAGTAGTAATGAAAAACGATTGCGTCTTTAATGCTATGATAATGATAATGTATCCAAATATAAAATTAAACTTGAAATATATTTTTGTTAACTTTATTATGTAAAACACTTAATGAAATGAGAATAATATTCCATATGAGGCCAATCTTGCACCTTGTAAAGTTGCAGTCAGAGTGCTTGCATGAATACTGCCTCGCTCTACTCAGCCAAGCTTTTTGGAGGCCAATATGGCTTTCCCTTCCAGCTGACCGCGGAAATAAACGTTATTCAATATGTCGACGCCAATGATTCTGATGCTGGCTTTGGCAGCAAGGGGAGTGCCCTGAAATTGAGGAGATACGACGAAAGGGTTCTTTTTAGCGGAAGACGCGCAAACTTGTATCTTCTGATAGTTTAATAAACTAGATTTAGTCGTCCCCAATCCGAAAATTTGTTTAACAAAGGCTCTACTTCAGACAAAAGCTTATTCCGGCACTTTCCGACGTGTTCCTGTGAAAACCAGTGCATTAGTGTAAGCCATTAATGTACCCGTAATGCAATGCAGTGCAATGTATTACCAGTGAAATAAATGACTATCCATACCTTTAATGTCACTGGTTTGCAATATATCATTGATACGCCTTGAGAAATACCTGCATTACTCGTAATTAGCACAGGGCTTGTGGTCAGAACATGCACTATCTACTACAACCCCGATGTTTCGATCTAAAAAAAAATTAGTGATCCAATTGCATAATTTCTCCGGAAGCCTTCGAAAGAAGCGCTTTGTGCCAACCTCGATCGAAGGCTATTTAATATGTCCAAACTAACCGCCAAGGCTTCCCCCCTGAACTCGACCGCCTGCGCCTATCGGTGTGTCAGGTAAACCAGAAGACAATTCAAAATTCCTCAAACATTGCTTTAAAAAATCCAAAAGAAGTGAATTATATAAGTATAAGGAAAGGAAGACATTCAGCGATGAACTTATATTTATTTTGAAAAGGTCCATCAAAAGCCATACTTAAATACATGTTTCCCTGTATTGCTATTTATTACGTAATAATAAGTCGGGGAAAAAGTTTTTTCGTATTTTGTTGGTATGAAATTGAAGAAAATCTCTTTGGTTGTACTATTTGTATCTGGCTGGTTATAATATCAATACATATAGGACATTAAGAAAAATAAACATAAAAAGTAAAAAAAAAACACCTTCCCGCCACTTTTTTTCATTATTTTTCTGTCTGCCAAAAGGAGTGAATCTAACGAAGACACCATTTTTGTGTACATGTGTATAATTGTTATTATGTATTGTCAGTACCTAATATAAAGTAACAAAATGTTAAATAGGTGCAGTACACGAGTTTCACTTGCAGTCGAAATCAAGACGAATGTTTGTCGAGAAAGTTTGTTCACAAGCTGAGTAGAATATTCGAAGTTGTGATGAACACATAATTGCTTGGACATATTGGTCTGGAATTAGTTAAGACTTTTGTCAGTTTGTGTTTGTTTTAAATTAATCAAAGATGTTTTAGCTATTAATTATTTTGTACGTATTCGGCGGTGAAGGAAATCATCGTGAGGAAACCGGCATGTATGAAAAATAGAAAAAAAGTAGATATGTGTATGTATAAATGTGAAATTCGCCAACACGCAGCACAGCGAACATTTTCTTACCATAAGACCTTCTTAGAAATGAAAGTTCTGTGCCCAGCCGTGGGACGTATATAGGCTGTTTAACTTTAAACGCATTCAAAAATTCGAGGAGGTTCCATACTCGACGAATATGTTTTTTATTGTATTTCATTTACTTTTCGAAAACGGTTGAACCCATTTAAATGATTCCTTTTTTATTAAATTAGATTACTTCAGGAGTGGTCCCAAAAATATTTTTAGAAAAAATTTTATCTCTTTGTTGGAAAATTAGGGTATGAATATTTTATTGTACCTATTTAAAAGATCTTCTAGTTGTTACCTTGAACTTGTGATTTTCATAAGACCACCCAAAAGGGTATAATACTTTTTATAAAAAGTTTTTATCCTACACAAGTATTTTCTCCTATATCGTGGAGGCAGTTTACAAACATAAATTTCATAAGGACAGACATCCAGACCCGGAACAATTATTTGTAGGCCACACAAATACTTGTTCCGTGCGGGATTCGAACTCGCCGCCCTCAGCCCCGCAACTCAATGCCAAGCCACTGCATCATGGTGCCGTCAGTTTCTTAAATAAATGAAAGAAACCATAACGATTTTTGGTATTAAGTACAGCGAGGAGTGCACACATTAAATGCTATGGATTTTTCGCTTTTATTTTTACTTACTACTTAAGTCCTGTATTTTAAAATAATTTTAATTGTAATCTGTTTTTCTATATTTGAGCGATGAGACCACTTTTACTGGAAAAGAGACATTCCATCTTGGTCCTCACGGGTGAGAACGCATCTGCATTTTGATTCGCAAACGAGGATAGATGTAGATGTCTATGGACCACAGGCACACACTTACCATCAGGTGGACTGTGTGTTCGTTTGTCACCCTATCCTATAAAAAAAAGATGAATCGTGCAATCTGGCTTGTTGTATAGGTAAGTTGTTCAACGCTAGAAATTCATCGCGAGGGAGGTTTATTTACAACACTGAACCATGACATAACATGGATGAAATCGTGACTTTTTTTTCATTACTGTCTATTAGATTGCCTCTCATGGGGGACATTTGTCATAGTTGGCAGTCGGATTTTCAACCGCAATTTTTTTTTCTAGTTGTCATCTCCTGGTTTGTTTCCCTCTGTCGCTTCATACGACACCCATGAGACAATATGCGGTAGTTTGTATTCTTATCCATTACACGGTTTACTGCACGGTACACATTAAAGTGTTTTGTACTTTCAATACTCGAGTTTAAAGATAATTTATTTATATCAAATTCTTCAAGGTGTTCTTGCGAAATTTATTCCTACTTAGTATATATATTTTGTTTTTTAACTTCCGATAACACCTCAAGTCAAACAAAAAAACATCATACAAACCTATCAACTACCAGGTTTACAAGACGTACTTATGCTTATAAATATCACTCCTGAACGTAGGCCTACCAAATAGATTGCCTCATACGAGGGATTTTGACATACATAGTTGCCAAGGTTGGTTCGAGTTGGTAGTCGCAGTATTTGGGTCGTTATCAGGCGGGTGCTGCTACCTATTTCCTATTTAAGTTGCTCTCTGTGGCCTCTTACGACCATGGATACGGATGATATGTGGTAGTGGATATTTTAACAGCGCCATTCATGGTGAATTTGCTACTAGATTCTATTAGGTGTTCTAGCTATTAAAAAGATTAGTTATATTAACAAAATTTTTAAAGGAAAAATTAATAATCTTAAAAAATTATAGGAATACACAAAGACCTCTGTCTTATTCTAAGTTAGAGACATGCGTTTAGCAAGACAGTTTACAAACTACAAGCAACAGTGTGAGCCTATACACAAACCACAACACGTTGCTCTGAGCACTTAAGTAGGCGCTGCATGTTAAAGATGAAGAATTACTCGTAACTATATATCATGTAAAGATGCTTTAAGACAAAGAAAACAATATTTAATAGTTACTACTATTAAATAACCAAACACGAGTAAATATTTATTAAAAACTAACTGTTCCCCGTGACTTCGCCTGCGTATAATTTAGGTATTTAATTTTTTTGCACGGAACCCTAATTGTTTTTTTATAAATAAAAGTAACCTAAGACACTCCTTATAACATCAGATGTCTGCCTGTAAAAGTCTCATCAAAATCAGTCCAGCCGTTTCGGAAATTAACCTGGACAAACACACAATTTCTTTTTAATTGTGTTTTTGTTATAAGTACTGTATATACTTTCAAATGCATTTAGTGAAAAGCTGTTATTTTGACATTATAAACAGACAAGCTATTTGTATAGATATATATTCTGACTGCAACGATCTCATAATGACTATTTATATGTCTAATCTTATTACGTTTATCTAGATCATATATTGTATTCATCTAAACTTTTAAGACACAAAAATATGGCGGCGGGTTTAGTTGACTTATTCTAGAATGATTGCACTGATTTACAAAGTTCTCAGCGATGTAGGAAAACATAGCGAGGAAGTTGTTTTTAAAACATTTGACGACTGCCAAAAAGCAGTGGTGGCAGGACGACAAACAGTTCCTTGTCGTAAAACGCTCTTAGAAATGAGAGGAGGCCTGTGGATAGCAATTGGACGTATATAGACTGAAATATTATCTTAAATTCCTATTTGATCCTTGAATTGGTATGTAGAAATAGAAAATAAATCCATTTGAAATAAAAAACAATAAGAAAATGGAAATTTAAAGCTCTAAACATTAAATATACACGAGACTTGTAAATAATCCAAATTCGAATATTGTGAGGGCATTCGAAATGAAGCCTTCTTGTGACACTACGCCCCAGGCGCTCCGAATTTTGGGGACCAAACAGATTTAAACGTAACGATTCAATACATACTGTAAGAAACTATGCCACTTTTGGTGTTAGAAATTATCCTCAAAAGTATTTAAATAAAATAACACTACTCGGGAACACACGCTGCTTACTATCAGGACCCCAATTACATGATAACACCAAAGTATGCAAACCAAGAGCATCACTACCCATCTCAATATTATACAGGGCAGCCTCTGAGCAACACGACCTTCCTTGCCTACACTAGTAGAATACCCCTACAGGCATAGTAACGACAGTGGGACTCTTGGAATTACAGACTCATGCCTCTTAGTCGCCTGTGCTATATATTGCTAAAACAAGTGTGAGATTACCATTCTACCTTCATTTGTTAGTATAGCCTTTACTTTTTTTACCCTCATTCCCGACAATACATTATCTAGTAGTTCCTCACTCCACACATACACACACAAGTTAAACTAAATAAGGAAACTATCATTTCCAAAAGTTGCTCAGTGTGTGTGTGTGTGTGTGTGTGTGTGTGTGTGTGTGTGTGTGTGTGTGTCTGTGTGTGTGTGTGTGTGTGTGAATCATGGAGGAGGTGACCATTAGAAGAAATAAACACATATTTGCACACTCACTGCGCACACTCACACATGTATGTACACAAATGGATCACAGGCTTTTCTTACGAACACATTCTATTTCGGAACCATAGCCTATATTTAACAATTTTTTATCGTGTAATTGCAGTGTAGGAATATCTACAACGCCACATCGTCCCGTGGGTGTCGTAAGAGACGAAATAGACAAAATGAAACAGGAGATGAGCAGCAGCATTTTCCTGATAAAAACCGAAACATATAAAAAAACTGCGCCTACTAAGCGTGGCAACTATAGCAAAATCCCTCCTATGAAGCAATCTACGAGGAAGGCTTATATTCAGCAGTAGACTTTTATAGACTGTATGGTAATGGATGGTTGGATGAATTATACCAGTAGAATCTCTCTCCGCAACTCTCTTCCTGCTGCATATAAATGATCTGCTCATTCCCGGTATGCAGATGACAGCACAGTTGTGGAGAGATACCAACCTAGTGCCCGGGCCAGTCGGGATCAAATCCAGTCAGAAGGAGAGGCTATGGTTGAGCGTGTGAGTCTCACACTACAGGCAGTCTCCGAATAGGGCGATGCCAGTCTCGTGAGATTTAACGCCTCCAAAACATAAGCGTGTCTTTTTACCGCTACAAGGAGCCCGTTCGCCTTGGCTCCTACTTTCCGGAATGTATCCTTGGAGTACACTGACCGCCTTCAGTTGTTAGGTATTGAATTTTCTCCGAACCTTAACTATGGGCGGTTCATTGAGTCCATAGCTAAAGCAGCCGCAAGGAAACTTGGTGTCCTTGCAAGTGTGCGGCGGTACTTCACGCCGAGGCAGCTTCTTACCTTATATAAAGCGCAAGTCCGGTCGTGCATGGAGTACTGCTGTCACATATGGGCTGGTGCTGCAAAATGCCACCTGGAAGCATTGGACTCAGTGAAGAGGCGTGCTAAGAGGCTCATTGGTGACGGTGATTTGGTTGAAACCAATCTTGTCAGCCTCGAGCACAGGCGCAGAGTAGCCAGTCTCTCGGTATTCTGTAAGATGCATTTCGGTGAGTGTGCGCAGGAACTACACGCTTTAATTCCTCCCTCTCCTTTCCACCATCGGACAACCAGGCGGTCGGCGGGTTTTCATTTCTTTGTTGCCGATATTCCACGCATTAAAACCATACGGTTTGCTTCGTCTTTTGTAATGCGTAGAGCAAAGGAATGGAATAATTTTTCGGCGTCAAACTTTCCGTCCGAATACAACCTGGGCATCTTCAAGGCAAGAGTGAATAGGCTTTTGTTACGATAAGACAGTGCGATTTACCATCTAAGGCTGCATCACCACTTACCACCAGGTGGGATTGTAGTCAAGCATTGGATTATAATAAGTAAAAAAAAAAACCACTATACACACCATTAATCTTTACATATTTCATGGGTTATACTAATCATAAAAAAATTTAGGCTGCAAAGGGACTTGTGGGTAATGATTTCTTATATTTACGCGAACACTATATTCGATATACATCGATGCATCGAATTCACTCGATGTTTACAATACGATGCATCGAATCGATCCAATGATTTGGAAAGTTATTGATATACTCGATGTATCGATGTATTTTCATAAAACATCGAACCAATGATAACCAGTCAATTGTAAAAAGGTATACTTACATATCACTATTAATTTTATAACTTCTAAATCAGAAAAACTAAAACGTGTTCTGATTTAGAAGTTATAATATTAAACCTGTTGGTGGCGTTAGTTGGCAGCTGTCAGTCCCTTAGCGGAATCAAGAAATTGAGATTGGCTGGTTGTGTATTAAAGAGAATCTAAAGAAAATCGTCTGGTCTGCCTTGGTCTTAAGGAGGCTACTCATTTGCGTGCCGCAGGGGCAATTTTGACCGAAAAGCGATCGGGGCGATATCAGAACTGTCTCTACACACACGCCTGCCATTCTATGGGAGAGTGTACGTCTCACTGGACACACGCATTGAAAATGGTGCCAGTTTTATCAAAATATAAATACGTTTATTTCGGTAATTTTGTTAACAACATAATACTGAGACTTCCCGGAGAGTAATCAGAGGATACGCGTGTTGGGAATGACCCGCTACTTCAAATGAATGAAGAAAAAAAATAGTAAATAATAATCATAAAATAAACTTATATATAGCCTTGGCTCTTTTTTTATATAGAATAAGGGTGACAAATGAGCACAGTCCACCTGATGTTAAGTGGATACTGTGGCCCATAGACACCCATATTTATTGATAAAACAAGTAATTAATTAATAATTACACCCGCAACACAGTCCTTAAAAGCTGTAGAATGACTCTACCAAGTTTAGAAACGTTACGACGTTCAAATAACGTTCTTTCTGCGGTGCTACCACAAAAAAAGACAAAAAGAAGATACTGGGTGAAGAAGCTGCTCTTTATACACTTATCATCAGTGTCCGAATTTCATATTTTTTATTAGTATCCATTGTGACATGTGCTGCGCGCGAAAGTCGCTAACGAACTGATTGAAATTGCCTTAATTGCGCTACACACGTGGAAGCGGTAGCTGTGATCTAGGGAGCAAGGAAGGTCTTGCGCTCATGTCGCTCTGCCGCAGGGCCGTCTTAGAAAATTGCCCCTGCTTTCATACACACATCGCAATTAAGGAGGCAATTAAGGGTCATTCCCACTCCTACACCCTAGATTGCCCCTGCAGCAGGCAAGTGAGCAGCCGCCTTTAGACCATTTAACCCAGTGGACTCCTCTGGCGTAATTATTCCCCTCTGCCAAGGTATTGGATTTAAAAGCTTATGCGTTTATAAAAACTGTTTACGAAACCGATTTTATCATTACAAGAATCGTTTCCGCCGAAATAGGTGCTCTTTAAAAAATGCCGATCGGTGCGGTTAACGTGTTTTTTTTTATAGGATAAGGGTGACAAACGAGCACACAGTCCACCTGATGGTAAGTGGTTGCTGTGGCCCATAGACATCTACATTTATCCTCGATGAGGAATCAAAATGCAGATGCGTTGTCACCCGTGAGGACTAAGATGGAATGCCCCGTTTCCAGTAAAAAGGGTCTCCGGTTCTCTATACTCACCATACGAAACACAGCATAATTAAGCTGCTATTTTACGCTGGTATTCTGTGAGAGCGTGGTCCTTCCCCGATCGAGCCGACCCATGCATGTTACAACTATATCAGAAATATAGCTGCAGCATGGCTCTACCACGTGTGCATAAAGCAGTCAAAATACTTAAAATTTACAAAAAGATGGAGTTATATTCCATATGTAAGTATTTTTATTATGATGCATGCTTTTTTTTTATTGAAACCATTTAAAATAATATCATAAACATTGACCTACTACTAAATGGACCTCGGCTCTGCGCTCAAGTGTCCGAGTCAAAAGAGTTCCAAAATGCAAAAAGAGTTCCAATTGCGTTCCAAAATACCGAACTGTATCACAAAACGAACAAAACTATTTATATTTATAATCTATACAAATAAATAAAATTGAAGTCTCTGTTTGTAATGTAAAAATTACAGTTTTTTACTAAATGCATATGAAAGTAAATACGGTAAGTACTTATAACTAAAATACAATTTTTAAAATTTTTGTCTGTCTGTCTGTCTGTTTGTTCCGCGTAATCTCCGAAACGGCTGGACCGATTTTGACGGGAATTTCACCGGCAGATAGCTGATTTCATAAGGAGTTACTTAGGCTACATTTATTTTAGAAAAGTATTTAGGGTTCCGCACAAAAACATAAAAACCCTAACACGCGAGTGAAGTCGCGGGGAACAGCTAGTTTATATATATTTTCGATAAGGACTATTAATATTTAATCATTTAAAAGTAATATTCTGCATAGATTAGTATTTAAATTAAATTCACATTAATTGTAAAAACTAAAAATCATACCGATAATTTTCGCTAGAAGCTGCATAAGATGATAACAGTTTCTGGTTGAAGTTGAAAGGCTGCTAAATTGTCGCAATTAAAATTGTATATATAATACGCTTATATAGTTTGACTCGGGACACATTTTTCGTGTATTTTGTTCTAGGCCCGCCGTCCATTTAGTAGTAGGTCAATGATCATAAATAATTATTTATTTATTCTTTATTGTATTCCTTAATATAAAAGAATACAAAGGGCGGACTTTATGCCTTGAGGCATTCTCTACCAGTCAACCCATGGAGTGGTGAGAATTTGACGTAGGTGTAGCAATATAGAATAAAAACAAAATAAAAAATAAATAAATACATAAAGACATATATACGTCTGTTAACAATATATTAATTCTTAAGATTAAGATACTTTATGTTTCGTGCAATAAAGAATACACACACACACACACACACACACACACACACACACACACACACACACACACACAC
This sequence comes from Parnassius mnemosyne, assembly GCA_963668995.1. Lineage (NCBI taxonomy): Eukaryota > Metazoa > Arthropoda > Insecta > Lepidoptera > Papilionidae > Parnassius > Parnassius mnemosyne. The sequence continues at coordinate 27,995,880 of CAVLGL010000083.1, forward strand.
ACACACACACACACAAAAGGTGTGCGGACTGCGGACAAAGACAGTGCCGATGTAAGAGTAGATCATTCAAAATTGGCGGTTGTTTGAATGGAGTGTCAGGAAGATGACTACAGATTTATAATATAAAGTAATAAAAAGTACTCGATGTTACAAAAACATCGATGTTTCTAACCGATGCATCGAAATACATCGATGCACATTCTCGATGCATCACATCGAAAAAAAACATCGATATATTTTCAAAATGGACACCTCTAGCGAACACTATACATTGAATAAAACTACTTTTACGGATTTTGTCGCGTTTAATTAACTTATTTTTTGCCATAGTTGCTGTAAAGTACCCGAAACGTCGGGAATTAATAAAAAATAAGTTAATTAAACGCGATAGAATCCGTAAAAGTAGTTTTATTCAATGTATTATGAGTAATTTGTGTTTAAGATTCAAGTTCCCTTTTTATCATAATTCATTAAACCGTGAGAGTCCATGACTGAACTATGGTGTCCAATAGCGACCTAACAAAATAACGACGAAAACTCGCCGTCGTCAAAAATTTGTTTATGTCTAATCAACTTCAATGTCAATCAACTATAAATAAGGTTATCATTTCCTTTGAACTTAACATTGTAGTTCGAGTACAACCATATCGTTTTATTAAAGACTACTGACGCCATCTATTGATATAACGATACAAGTTACTTTAAAACTGAGAAATAAAACACGTCCTTGCGTAACGGCATTTATCGCAATCTAACGTGGCAGATGCAACTGCCTACCTACATAGAAAAATATATATATATATATATGCACATACTTATATTGTACGATCTACCGACATACATCACACCTCCCCACTTAAATTACAACAGGGTAGGTTACCGAACGGTCGGCCACACACAAACGGAATCCCGTTTTGCCCGCAAAATATCGAACGGAAAACTACCGTACGTGTGTGGCGGGTCATAGATTTTATATGGACTTGCTGCGTTCGGGATTCCGAATCGGAATATCGAAACGGAATTCCGTATGTATGTGGCCGGCCGATGCAACTGCCTACCTAAATAGAAATATATATATATATATGCACATACTTATATTGTACGATCTACCGACATACATCACACCTCCCCACTTAAATTACAACAGGGTAGGTTTTATATTAACTAATAGGTAACACATTAATATTTTAACTTATAGGTAACACATTAATTGATGATGTATTAATTTGATTGATAACCCATAACGCTGAACAGGTTTACGGTTTCGTTTGGGACGATTCACAGGAATGCATGGTGAGTTTAGGACTGGTGATTGCGCTGGACTCGACTAACTCTGTGTAGTGTTTGGTGAGGAACGTACTGACACCTGTTTGTCACTCGAGGGGTGCCGAACGAGCCCTCCTCACCATTGCTCACAACGTTCCTCTCCGACCCGCTTCCGGTTTCAATATCTTCGTATTATATGTGCATTTAGCTAGGAAAGCTTATATAGATATATATTCTGACTGCAACAACCTAATAATGACTATTTACGTTTTATTACGTTTATCTAGATAATAAATTTTATTTATCTAAACTTTTAAGGCACTAAAATATGGCGGCGGGTTAGGTTGACTTATTCTAGAACGATTGCATTGATTTACAAAGTTCTCAGCCATGTAGGAAAACATAGTGAGGAAGTTGTTTTTAAAACATTTGAAGACAGCCACCACTGCGGCAGCGCGGCGCGATAAACAGTTCCTTGCCCTAAAACCCTCTTAAAAATGAGAGGCCTGTGGATAGCAGTTGGACGTATATAGACTGAAGTTTTATTTTAAATTGCTTCTTGAACTTGGGTTGGTATGTAGAAATAGAAAATAAATCCATTTGAAATAAAAAACAATAAGGAAATGGAAGTTTAAATCTCTAAACATAAAATTTACCCGAGAATTGTAAATATTCCAAATTCGAGTATTGTGAGGGCATATGAGATGAAGCCTTCTTGTGACACTATGCCCCGGGCGGGTCGAATTTTGGGGACCAAACAGATATAAATGTAACGATTCAATACATACATTATGTAGTAGTTCCTCACTCCTCACACACACATACAAATTAAACTAAATAAGGAAACTATTATTTCCGAAAGTTCTTTAGTGTGATCATGGAGGAGGTGACCATTAGAAGAAATAAACACATATTTGCACACTCACGCTCGCACACTCACACATAGACACACATGCAAGCATACAAGCATGTATGTACACAAATAGATCACAGGCTTTTCTTACGAGCACATTCTAAGTCGGAACCATAGCCTAATTTAACAATTTTAATTATATTTATCGTGTCATTGCATTGTAGGAATATCCACAACGCCACATCGTCCCGTGGGTGTCGTAAGAGACGAAATAGAGAAAATGAAACAGGAGATGAGCAGCAGCATTTTCCTGATAACAACCCAAAAATATAAAAAAACTGCGCCTGCCAAGCGTGGCAAATATGGCAAAATCCCTCCTATACAGCAATCTATGGGGAAGGATTATGTTCAGCAGAAGACCTTTGTAGACTGTATGGTAATGGATATTTTGATGAATTATACCAGTAGAATCCACTATACACACTATTGATCTTTACATATTTCATGGTTTATACTAATCATAAAAAAATTGTGACTGTTTGTGAATTGGGACTGTGTGCTCGTTTGTCACCCTATCCTATAAAAAAAAGATGAATCGTGCAATCTAGCTTCTTGTATAAGTTGTTCAACGCTAGAAATTCTTCTCGAGCGAGATTTGTTTACAACATTGAACCACGACACAACATGTATGAAATTGTGACTTTTTTTTCATTACTGCCTATCAAAGACTGCCTCTGTAGTTTGTATTCTTATCCATTACACGGTTTACTGCACGGTACAAATGAAATATACTCGATTTTAAAGATAATTTATTTATATCAAATTCTTCAAGGGGTTCTTGCGAAAGTTATTCGTACTTAGTATTTATGTTACGTTATTTTAACATCTGATAACACCTCAAGTCATACAAAAAATCATACAAACCTCATACAAACCATCTACCACCTGTAAAGTGTAATATAATGGATATTACACTTAACTTTTGGTTTACAAGACGTACTTATGCTTATAAATATCACTCCTGAACGTAGGCCTACCAAATAATGGATGGTTGGATGAATTATACCAGTAGAATCTCTCTCTGCAACTCTCTTCCTGCTGCATATAAATGATCTGCTCATTCCCGGTATCTATGGGTATGCAGATGACAGCACAGTTGTGGAGAGATACCAACCAAGTGCCCGGGCCAGTCGGGATCAAATCAAGTCAGAAAGAGAGGCTATGGTTGAGCGTGTGAGTCTTACACTACAGGCAGTCTCTGAATGGGGCGATGCCAGTCTCGTAAGATTTAACGCCTCCAAAACATAAGCGTGTCTTTTTACCGCTACAAGGAGCCCGTTCGCCTTAGCTCCTACTTTCCGCAATGTATCCTTGGAGTACACTGACCGCCTTCAGTTGTTAGGGATTGAATTTTCTCCGAACCTTAACTATGGGCGGTTCATTGAGTCCTTAGCCAAAGCAGCCGCAAGGAAACTTGGTGTCCTTGCAAGGGTGCGGCGGTACTTCACGCCGGGGCAGCTTTTTACCTTATATAAAGCGCAAGTCCGGTCGTGCATGTAGTACTGCTGTCACATATGGGCTGGTGCTGCAAAATGCCACCTGGAAGCATTGGACTCAGTGAAGAGGCGTGCTAAGAGGCTCATTGGTGACCGTGATTTGGTTGAAACCAATCTTGTCAGCCTCGAGCACAGGCGCAGAGTAGCCAGTCTCTCGGTATTCTGTAAGATGCATTTCGGTGAGTGTGCGCAGGAACTACACGCTTTAATTTCTCCCTCTCCTTTCCACCATCGGACAACCAGGCGGTCGGCGGATTTTCATTTATTTGTTGTCGATATTCCACGCATTAAAACCATACGGTTTGCTTCGTCTTTTGAAATGCGTAGAGCAAAGGAATGGAATAATTTTTCGACGTCAATCTTTCCGTCCGAATACAACCTGGGCATCTTCAAGGCTTCAAGGCAAGAGTGAATAGGCTTTTGTTACGATAAGACAGTGCGATTTACCATCTAAGCCTGCAAATCCACTGCAAAAATCCACTAGACACACCATTAATCTTTACATATTTCATGGGTTATACTAATCATAAAAAAATTTAGGCTGCAAAGGGTCTTGTGGGTAATGATTTCTTATATTTACGCGAACACTATACATTGAATAAAACTACTTTTACGGATTTTGTCGCGTTTAATTAACTTATTTTTTGCCATAGTTGCTGTAAAGTACCCGAAATTAATAATTACTAATACCCGGGAATTAATAAAAAATAAGTTAATTAAACGCGATAGAATCCGTAAAAGAAGTTTTATTCAATGTATTATGCGTAATTTGTGTTTATGATTTATGTTCCTTTTATATCATTAGACCGTGATAGTCCATGACTGAACTATAGAGTCTTCCAATAGTGAGATTACAAAATAACAACGAAAACTCACTGTTGTTAAAAATTCAATCAAATATAAATAAGGTTATCGTATACTTTGAACTTAACATTGTAGTTCGAGTACAACCAGATCGTTTTATAAAAGACTACTGACGCCATCTATTGATATAACGATACAAGTTTTACATTAAGAACATATTAAGAAGCAAAGTAATTTATTTTAATGATAATATTTTTAGAAATTAATTCTGTAGGCGCGTGGTGTTAATATGTATGAAGGTCTTTTAGAAATTGTAATTTAGAGAACACAAAAGGGGAAAAAATTCGTAAATCAAAAGATTGGCCTTGAGAGAATAAAATGCCTTGCAAAATACCAAAGCGTTCTTTTGTGTCAAGTAATAACGCCTTAGTATATAAATTGTTTAGATCATTATGGAGCAGATGAAAAGTATTCACTTACCGATTCTTATTTTTTTTGTATAGAATAAAGGTGACAAGCGAGCACACAGTCCACCTGATGGTAAGTGGTTGCTGTGGCCCATAGACATACCTACATCTATCTTCGTTTGCGAATTAAAATGCAGATGCGTTGTCAGTAGGGTTGCCAGATGGTCGGGATTCGTCTGGATTCCCCGACATTTTAAATCATCTCCAGGCTCCCGACAAAACTCACTCTCCAGACAAACAGCTTCTCGGAAAGTTCTATACAAAATAATTATTTAAAATTGCCACGCGAGTTCACGTTCTTCTACGTCATGTCCCGACAAGATGGCTATATCTTTTGCCCACTTTAGATCATTTACTGTATTAGTCTCCTGTAAATCAGTATTTTATGTTGAAAAGGGAAGACAAATGTCGAAAAGAAATATTAATATAGGAGTTTGTAACAAAAAGTATAAGCCATATTGATAATAATAGTGAACGGGTTGACGAATGCAAACAGGAAGGTGATTTCAGAAGCGTATTTATAATTTGTAACGTAATGTTGGAGTTCCAAGTAGCAATTTTAGCATTGGAAAGTACTGCATGCCCTATCCTAGAACTTGAAAGAACTAATGAATCATCTCAAAAACAGGTTGGATGACAAATTTTTAGGTAGTAGAAAATAACCTTATTAAGGTATGTTTCCGATAGTGAGAAAACCCTTTTTTTGCGCTAAAGCTGTAATGTTTTTTAAACGAGCTATTCAATACTTGCAAGAACGCTATTTTTCTGAGAACGCTATATAAAAACTCGCTGTATTGTCTTTAATAGGTACAAATTTATTTACGTGGGAAAAGTTATCCGTATTGCCTGACGTACAACTTAATATGTCAAACGATATTGACTTTATATACCGATTACTTTTGTTTTCAAGAAACACTTGAATATCTTCCAAAAAACAAGTACATGGTCACGGGGGACTATGGGTGCTGTAAAGTACCCGAAACGTCGGGAATCAATAAAAAACAAGATAATTAAACGCGATAAAATCCGTAAAAGTAATTTTATTCAATGTGTATATGTCAACTGGTTTCAATTGGTTATATGTCAACAATGTTAAGCCTTTTTGTAGCCTATTAATTTAAAAAATATTATTTTTATGTTTTACCTTTTTATTTTTTATATTTATTTCTCCCGACAACTACCCCAAAATCCCGACATTTTCAAATTTTGTCCAGATATTTTGGCCTTCCGATCTGGCAACCCTAGTTGTCAGCCGTGAGGACTAAGATAGAATGCCTCTTTTTCAGTAAAATAGAGCTACTATTACGACCTTTACTCGTACTTTGGGTACTGTTTTGTTGTTATACATTATAAATGAATCCAAACCAGAATTAAACACCAACCAATTCAAATGAAGAAAAATATTATTGCTTCTTGTATTATCGCTACCACACATATGAGTCAGCTCCAGTGGGCAAGGACTATCAGCACAAAATAGCAACATAATGCTACCGTGTGCCATATGCTTATAGTTACGGGCACTTACGACCGTCTTTAAAAAAAAACTGTACACAAAAAGTTATTTTTATTTGTGCATTTAATATTTGTAAATAAATATCTTAAGTATAATTATGAGTGGTACTTGTAAGGATCGTGTAGTGACGATGTAAGAATATCTACTACCCCATATCGTCCCGTTAATTTTGCAAGAGGCGTCAGCAGAAAACAAAGCAGGAGGATGGACAGCTATCCGAAAACATCCGTTTCACTCGTGCGCGTTTAATGACATACTGCACGATTAATTTATTTAGAAGTTTTGGCGGGAACTTGACCGGCGACGGATTGCTGCTCCTGTATTATCGCTTAAATAATGGTTTGAAGTGGATTTTAATATGTAAAAGTGGTGCGATTTTGTGCATTAAATGTCTGCGCATGTGAACTATTAGTGGAAACGGTGAAAAAAATGCTCTGATGGTGCTGTGATTCTCAAGATATGGTGTCTGTCTGCTTAGGCGCCTTGAGATACCATCGCCAACTTTCAGCTGTCTGCTGGCTCAAGTTGCCGTCAAAATCTCGCAAGGGCTGCATAATGTGACGCATCAACATATTGTGAAGCATTATACTATGAAGGATAATAATTATACATTGTAACTTTAGGCTCAGAAGGGCTAGAATCCAGAGCCGTAAAGCCAGTTATTAAAAAAAATATTTAATTATTATGTCATTTTTAATTAATCTGTACTATACAAAGAGTAATAAAGAAATAGCAGTAGGGTTTTGGCGGGAAATTGACCGGCGGCGGTTTGCTGCTCCTTTATTATTGTTTAAATAATGGTTTGAAGTGGACTTTGATATGTAAAAGTGTTGCGATTTTGTGTATTAAGTGTCTACGCATGTGAACTATTAGTGGAAACAGTGAAACAAGTGCTCTGATGGTGATGGATTCTCAAGATAAGCTGTTTGTTTGCATAGGCACCTTTAGATACCATCGCCAACTATCAGCTGTCTGCTGGATCAAGTTGCCGCCAAAATCTCCCAAGAACTGCACAATGTGACGCATCAACATATTGTGAAGCAGTATACTATGAAGGAGTGGGGAAATTACAATAAACCGAATAAAAATACTTAAGACTTGGCCTAAAGGTCTAGATACCAGGCCATAAACTCCATACAAAAAAAAGAAATACTTACTTAATAAATAAAACATAAATCATAAAATAGTTGAGATGCGTTGAAAATATGGTGGTAATACTCCCTTGTCAAAATAATGGCTTTTTACTAAAGGAATATGAATGTATATACGGTACTTATAAGAAGAATACAGTTTTTAAAATTTTTGTCTGTTTGTTACGGCTAATCTCTGAAACGGCTGGACCGATTTTGACGGGACTTTCACTGGAAGATAGCTAATATTATAAGGAGTAACTTAGGCTACTATTGTTTTAGATAATTAAAACCCATAAATACCACGCGGGTGAAGTCGCGGGGAACAACTAGTTTTTAAATTAATTTTAATTGTAATCAGTTTTTCTATATTTGAGCGATGAATCGTGAGATCTAGTTGTTGTATAATTTGTTCAACGCTAGAAATTCATCTCGAGGGAGATTTGCTTAAAACACTGAACCACGACATAACATGGATGAAATCGTGACTTTTTTTAATTACTGCCTATCAAAGACTGCCTCACAAGGGGTCATTTGCCATAGTTGCCAGTCAGATTTTCAACCGCAGTTTTTTCATTTTCTAGTTGTCATCAGGAAGACGCTGCTGCCCATCTCCTGGTATTTTTCCCTCTGTCGCTTCATACGACTCCCATGAGACAATATGCGGTAGTTTGTATTCTTATCCATAACACGGTTTACTGCACGGTACTTTCAATACTCGATTTTAAAGAAAATTTATTTATATCAAATTCTTCAAGGGGTTCTTGCGAAAGTTATTCCTACTTAGTATTTATATTATGTTATTTTAACATCTCATCAACACCAGCAATTTATACTAAGCTAACTCACAAAAGTGAACTTTACAGTAGAGGCATATGAAGGGAGAAACGTGATAACTTTTATATTAATTAAGACACTTATTTGAAATTTGGTATGCTTAATATTTAATTTATTCATCGTAATTTCCCATATTTATTTTTCTTTAATTATTTATATTCTTTGATTTAGCGCAAATTAGCCGTATATACCTACACGTAATTCCTCAATAAGATTTTACATATTACACACGTCTAACTAATGTTAGCGTAGAGTATTACGGGAGATCGTAGTGCTAAAGAAGTGTTATATTTTTTGCTTTGCAATCATAATTGTAAAATATATTATGCATTAATTATAACCTTAGGTTTTTATATATATTCACAAGCTATATAATTATAAAATCTTATGCTAAATAACAAGTTATTAAAGTTAGCTTTATTTAACTGGTACATGCATCACTGGCGCATATCGTATTAAAAGCCGTCAAATTATATATAGCGTACTATACATCGACGTGTGCTATAAATTAGCATATTATTTAACTTTCCGTTGAGCTACAATACATGTAGATTTTTATAAATTCTTGATAAATTCTGTAGATAATATTATTTTTTGTAGGTAAATAAATAATTCAAACAAAAATAGTAATCAACTGTTTATTTAAATTTCAGGTAAGTAAGTACTTATTAATTATTAACGATAAGAGATCGGATTAATCACAGTTCCACTTCGTATATTATATTTAAATCAAGATTGCACATAATTGTTATTCTTAATAAAAAACAAAAACTTCTAAGTGGTAAATATAAATCAAATAATTTAAACAGTATGTTGTAATCATTAAGTACTTATAATCATTCAAATCTCATCATCACTCACAATCTTCTCATCATATTCAGTTGTTAATAAATTCCTATAAAATGTATGATACTTTTCGGGTATAATATTATTATCACAGTAGTATTTTAAACCTTTATATTTTGCTACATTAATTTTTAACAAAGTTTTGTATGCTTTTTCGGGAAAAGGCTCCAAGTGGGATAATCTAGTAGATGTCTTTTTAAAACATTGTATTTGATTGCTTTCTTTATCACCTAAACTATACTTATATTCCAACAACCCGTAATATCGGGAGAAACTTCAATTTTTTTTACTTTATTCCACATAACTTTATCGTTATTTAAATTTTTAGTCCAATTTTTTTGCTAATATTACTTTTAAAATCAAATATCATGTTTTGATTAACCTCGATAACATTATATGGATTCCCATTGACCTTTGCCCATCGTACTAGTGAATACCACTCATCCGGCGAATATACCTATCTACCTCTTGCAGTTTTTTCTATCAAAGCGTGAACTGAATCTCCTTCATTCTGTGTATGGCCCTTTTCCTTAAAATGGTGGCTTATCTTCATGTTAAAATTTTTAGCAGCTAATAAGTACATATAGTAAACAATACGGTTACGATTTTGTCCCCCACAGTTGTCTGACCATAGATTGACTTCGTGAACTCCCTTAGAAACTAATTTAATAAAAAAATCGTATAAACAGCTAGCCACTTCATTAGCCCCCCTCTTAGCCGTTTGCTCATCTCACATATAACAAAACGCTTCTTTTGATCCCATATTGTAAATTGTAAAATTATATACATTGAGCTTACGGTTATAATAATACACACTTATATTACCATGTGGTGAGCTTAAAACTTTTTGAAAATCAAATACAATACAAACTACTTTGTTACTAGAGACAGCTCTGTTAGCTGTCTTTATATTCTAATTTTAATTTACGGGAAATTTCTTTTTCTGTTTGATGTTTTGTGAAGTTTTCTTTCAATTCATCTGTAGGGCTAGAGATGTATTTTTGTACTGATGACAGATATCGCATTGGTCTTTTTTTGGTAAATGAAAACTTATCTTCAAATTAGTATTAACAACATCTCTATACTGTCTTACTGTCTGTACTCTAACATTATAATTATTATCAGAACACCACTCATGATACAACTTAAACATTTTAGAAAAAGATAAAGAAGGTTCTAAGTATTTTTTACTCGTACGTTTTCTAACGTAGTGAGATTCAACAGGGGTGAAAGAATTAACGTGATCTATGACACTGTTTCATTTCATTTGAAATTACATAGTTATGGTTTTTATGCCGACCTCTGTCGTCAGTAACATGAGTAAAATCATTGTTTTCTTGGATTTTTGGTATTGCAGTATACACAAAATCTTTACTAATATCAAAGGTGTTCAAGAACATTGTTTTGCAAACTTTTTGTAATATGATACCATTGTCAGAATTTATAGGAAGGTGATAATGCAAAGTGTGTGATGACGACTAGATTCGCTTTCAACATTAGTGGCAGTCTTTTTACTTTTTTTTATTACATATTTGGCAATGATTTGCCATTGTTTTGCGTGATCACCAGTATCCCAAAACTTATCAAAAAGGTCAATACGAACTTCTTGGCTTATTTTATTATAGCATTGCAGACGACAATTGACACAATTGACTTTAATTCTTCTTGGTGCTTTAGTTTTCCCTTCTGACGTAGTATACTGCAATCCTTTGTTACATAAACGTTTTCTCTTTCTACTTATCCACTCATCTTCAAGTTTAAGACGTTTGAGACCCACATCAGTTCTTTTTTTAGATCTACGTTTATTATTTTTTGGGGTCGATACTGCAGAATAGTCACTATAATTAAACGTTGCAGGCGATGAAATTGAATCACAGGTAGTAGATATTGCCGATACTGAATCTGTGTTATTGCTGAGGCAGTTAGCCACATGCGAATCGGGAAGACTTTCCTGGACGGACGTACTGATTTCTGGTGTGAGTGTTCTATCTTCGCTTTCTTGGCAAGAAGTCGGCACTAAAGTACCGTTTAAACTTTGTGAAGATTTCGAAAAATCACTATATATACATATACATAGTTGCCACTGTTGGTTCGAGTTGGTAGTCGCAGTATTTGGGTCGTTATAAGGCGGCTGCTGTTGCCTATTTCCTATTTAAGTTGCTCTATGTGGCCTCTTACGACTATGGATACGGATGATATGTGGTAGTGGATATTTTAACAGCGCCACTGCACGGTGAATTTGCTACTAGATTCTATTAGGTGTTCTAGCTATTAAAAAGATTAGTTATATTAACAAAATTTGTAAAGGAAAAATTAATAATCTTAAAAAATTATAGGAATACACAAAGACCTCTGTCTTATTCTAAGTTAGAGACATGCGTTTAGCAAGACAGTTTACAAACTACAAGCAACAGTGTGAGCCTATACACAAACCACAACACGTTGCTCTGAGCACTTAAGTAGGCGCTGCATGTTAAAGATGAAGAATTACTCGTAACTATATATCATGTAAAGATGCTTTAAGACAAAGAAAACAATATTTAATAGTTACTACTATTAAATAACCAAACACGAGTAAATATTTATTAAAAACTAACTGTTCCCCGCGACTTCGCCTGCGTATAATTTAGGTTTTTAATTTTTTTGCACGGAACCCTAATTGTTTTTCATAAATAAAAGTAACCTAAGTTCTAAAGTAAGCGAACTCCTTATAATATCAGCTGTCTGCAAGTGAAAATCCCATCAAAATATGTCCACCCGTTTCGGAGATTAGCCGCAACAAACAGACAGACAGACAGACAAAATTTTAAAAAATTGTGTTTTTGTTATAAGTACCGTATATACTTTCATATGCATTTAGTTAAAAGCTGTTATTTTGACATTATAACAGACACTCTATTTGTATAGATATATTCTGACTGCAACTATCTAATTATCTATATCGATATATCATTAATCTTTACATATTTCATGGGTTATACTAATCATAAAAAAATTTAGGCTGCAAAAAATAAAACTACTTTTACGGATTTTGTCGCGTTTAATTAACTTATTTTTGCAATAGTTGCTGTAAAGTACCCGATACGTCGGGAATTAATAAAAAATAAGTTAATTAAACGCGATAGAATCCGTAAAAGTAGTTTTATTCAATGTACTTATTATGAGTAATTTGTGTTTATGTTCCTTTTTTATCATTAGACCGTGATAGCTCATGACTGTACTATGGTGTCTTCCAATAGTGAGATAACAAAATAACGACGAAAACTCGCCGTCGTCAAAAATTAGTTAATGTCAAATTAACGTCATTGTCAAATCAAATATAAATAAGGTTATCATATACTTTTAAATTAACATTGTAGTGCGAGTACAACCATATCGTTTTATAAAAGACTACTGACGCCATCTATTGATATAACGATACAAGTTACTTTAAAACTGAGAAATAAAACACGTCCTTGCGTAACGGCATTTATCGCAATCTAACGTGGCAGATGCAACTTCCTACCTACATAGAAAAATATATATATATGCACATACTTATATTGTACGATCTACCGACATACATCACACCTCCCCACTTAAATTACAACAAGGTAGGTTTTATATTAACTAATAGGTAACACATTAATATTTTAACTTATAGGTAACACATTAATTGATGATGTATTAATTTGATTGATAACCCATAACGCTGAACAGGTTTACGGTTTCGTTTGGGACGATTCACAGGAATGCATGGTGAGTTTAGGACTGGTGATTGCGCTGGACTCGACTCACTCTGTGTAGTGTTTGGTGAGGAACGTACTGACACCTGTTTGTCACTCGAAGGGGTGCCGAACGAGCCTTCCTCACCATCGCTCACAACGTACCCCTCCGACCCAAATTCCGAGCGCAATACCGCCCTCCTGACTCCCGCTTCCGGTTTCAATATCTTCGTTATATTCTACACTAGAAGGATAAGAGACATCCGACATTCGCGCCCGGCGTCTAATTTGGTCAATATGTCTTTGCATCAGTCTACCGTTATCACTATTTACCAAATAACGACGTGAGCCCTCATTACCTACTACGGTACCCTTTTGCCACTTCTCTGAACTTCCATAGCCCCTAACCCAGACGGTATCGCAGGGCGCAAGCGCCCGCGGCACACGCACTGCTCACGATCACTGTCGCTACGCAATAGGTCTAATCTTGAACGCAATGACCGCCTCTGCAGTAGCATCGCAGGTGTGTCGCTTGTGCTACTATACACACTATTCCTATAGCTCAGTAAAAATATTTGCATAGCGGCCTTCATGTCGACCGATTCCCTATTTGCTTTTTTAAGTGCCCGTTTGCAAAGTTTGACCGCGTTTTCGGCCGCTCCGTTCGGTGACGGGTGATAGGCGGGTGAAAAAGATTGCCGAATGCCATTATTATTTAAAAATGTCTGAAACTCATTGCTTGTGAACGGGGGACCTTGATTCGATACGATCTCCACTGGTAGTCCAAACCGTGCGAACGTTGCTCGAAGAACTTTTATTACAGCCGTTGCATTCGTTTTATGCATCTCAAAAACTTCAAGCCACTTTGAACTCTCGTCTATGACTACAAAACGTAGCTGCGAGCCATGGACTTTATTTTAACTATATCCATGTGACTTATATGTAATTGTGATATTACCTTAGCTCTTAAACCTTGAGGTATGACTAATCTATAGCCCCACATAAGGCAACCGCGATCAATGTATAGTTCAAAACGTTTATTGTAAAAATGTTTAATCTGTTCATCCTTGCATTTATTTTGCCATGCGGATTGAACATGTAACATAATTCGACACAAAAGGGCATCCTTAGATGTAGCAACTCTGACGTCATCGTGAGTTATAGGTAAAAACTGCTCGACAAACTTTAAATAGGTTATTTCTTCGGTACCAGAACGCCCGGAACCGGTTTGAGGTAGTCGTGATAACGCATCCGCACAATTTTTCTCCGACGCGACGTATTCTATTTCATAACTATAGCCCGATAACAAAATAGCCCACCTTTGCACTCTCGACGCGGCCATTAAGGGAATACCTACTTTGCTCCCAAATATGTATGTTAAAGGTTTATGGTCAGTTCTGAGAGTGAATTTGCGGCCATATAAATATTGATGAAATTTCCTAATGCCGTATACTACAGCTAAAGCCTCCCTATCTATTTGAGCGTAGGCTCGTTCGGCGCTGGTAAGCGACCGTGAAGCATATGCCACGGGCCGCTCGCCGTCCGGCGTCACGTGCGAGAGGTCTGCACCTATCCCCACGCCGCTCGCGTCCGCCGTCAAAATCAGCGGCAGATCCAGCGAGTAATGCACTAACACCTCACTCGAACCTAATCTCTGTTTTATACTAGTGAATGCTATCTCACACTCCTTACTCCACACAAATTTAACGTTAGCCCGTAATAAATTATACAGAGGTGCTAATATTGTACTTACGTTTTTTTATAAATTTGGAATAATACATGACCATGCCTATGAAGGCACGCAACTCCGAAACGTTTGTGGGGGCAGGGGTCTTAAGAATCGCTTTTATCTTATCCTCACAGGTTCTAATTCCGTTTTTATCAATAACGTGGCCAAGGTATGTTACGCTGTCCTCGAAGAAAGCACATTTTTCTTTTTTTACACGTAGACCGTGTGACTTTAGTCGCTCAAACATTTTATGTAAATTATTTATGTGATCCTGGGCCCCATTTCCCGTTACGACTATGTCGTCGAGAAAAACACCTACATAAGGTATATCAGAAAATAATTGTTCTAAACGTTTTTGAAAAATTCCTGGGCTCGATGAAAGACTAAAGACTAGCCGGTTATACATAAACAATCCCTTATGGGTGTTAATGACCGTATATTTCTTCGATTCGTCTAACTCAAATTGAGCGTACGCCAGTGACAAATCGATTTTACTAGATTTTTCTCACCCATGTAGGCGAGCTAACACGTCCTCTACTTTTGGTAAAGGATAACGATCGACTTCAATGACTTTATTTAAGGTTAACTTGTAATCAGCGTAAATTCTGATGTTACCATCCTTCTTGACCATGGGAACAATAGGTGTGGCCCAGTCGGAGCGGTCCACGGGAGTCAGGATGCCATCGCGCACCATGTGCAGCGCGCGCTCCACGGGCGCCCGCAGCGCGTACGCTACGGGCCGCGCGCGCATGAACACCGGCCGCGCGCCCTCCCGCACGTGGATGCTCACTGTGCCGCCTGTGAATCGCCCCAGACCGTCCGCAAATACTTCACAGTATCTGGAACTGAAAGCGTCCAAATTGAATTCTTCGTTTACATTATTTACACAATTAAATCTGGGAAGTTGTACACTGAGCTCTATTAATCATTGCCTACCCAGTAGCGAAGTTTTAGCGCGCTCTATTACATACAAGTTCAAATATTTCTTTTTATCATTATACAAAACTAAAGGTTTTATTACACCAACGGGTTGAACTAACTCTTCCGGTATAGTATCTTAACTTCATGTTAGATTCCTTAATCTCTAAATCTTTAAATAACTTTAAATAAAGACATTGCACTGCCCGTGTCACATTCCATAGCTATATTTTTGCCGTGTATATTAAGCACTATCATAATGGGGCTACACATTAATTGATTAGATAATTGATGAATGTTCTTTATCATTACCTCATCACTCTCCCCGCTGTCCCCCTCTTTAGGTGGGGCGGAGTTTATCACCTCGGTGATCCGTCAAATAAGGGCAGACCCGACGTAAATGCCCCTGTTTGTTGCACACTCGACACACGTATCGCACAAATTGGCATCGCAAACTGTCGTGATTACCACCGCATGCACTACACTGCTGCTGCTGGGTGATGGGGCGCGGTCTTTGCATGGCGGCTCGCTGCCCGCGGTGCGCGCTGCGCCCGCGGCTCGGCGACGCCACCGCCAGTGCGCGCCGGGCGCGGCCAGAGCCGCTGCCACCGCCAGTGCGCGCCGGGCGCGGCCAGAGCCGCTGCCACCGCCACCACCACTATAGTCCCGCCACGTGCCCGCCACCGCCTGGCACGCTGCGATGTCGCCGCCCGACGTGTCCGCTCGACCTTCCACTGCTGCCGCGTCTTTTTCCGCCGCTTCCATACTGACCGCCAGGGCGTATGCTTTTCCAAAATCGATTTTATATTCCGTGAACAGCCGCTGCCGTATGGACTCACTGCTGACGCCGCATACCAGTTGGTCCCGCAAACTTTCCTCTAGCCAGTTACCGAATTCAAAGGTCTTTGACATTTTTTTTCAAAATGGCTACGTATTCCGAGATTGATTCGTTGCTGTTTTGCTTCCGATGGCAGAATTTGTATCTTTCCGAAAGTATACTGGGTTTGGGCTGTAAATATCTTTTGAGAATTTCTGTTAATTGCTTGAACAATTTATTCGACGGTTTCTCCGGTGTACAAAGGTTAACCAAAAGTTCGTAACACTCGGCTCCCATCACAGTAATAAGTGTTGGTACATGCCTTTCCGGTTTAATTTCGTTTACTACGAAATATTGTTCGAGGCGTTCGACGTACAATTTCCAATTGTCGGAATTAACATCGAACTCGGTTATTCGGCCGATCGACATCTTGTATGCACTTCACTAAACTGGATTCGAATTAACTCGTCGCCACTGAGAAATAAAACACGTCCTTGCGTAACGGCATTTATCGCAATCTAACATGGCAGATGCAACTCCCTAACTACATAGAAAATATATATGCACATACTTAAATTGTACGATTAACCGACATACATCACAAAAACAAGTTATCGTGAACTGAATTAAATTTGCATTGGCCTTATACTTAAGTCAGCATTAGCAGCTTATGGCTTGTTATTTTCCCTATTGTCCAAATAACTTGAATATTAAGTATGTCGGAAATGACCACACGAGATCCCACTTCTGATGTCGGATAATTACAATAGAAGGATTCCAATTTTGATCTCTGAAATACATCAGGATAGCGTTAATTGTTAAAAATAATAAAAGTGTGAGAGCGGAGCGGTGTTCAACTTGCTCTCTTGCTTACGCGGTTTAATAATTATCAGTAATAAGACAACGCAACGCACTATACATTCAGTATAGTGAAATTACAGTTCGACCACACCGTAACACGTCTCTGCCACAATCACACACCAGTGTAACGTGAGGTACGTAATTACATGATAACACCAAAATATGCAAACCAACAGCAACACTACTTATCTCAATGTAACACAGGGCAGCCTCTCAGCAACACCAATTCTCCTTGCCTGTCCTAGAAGAATTACAACAACGAATAGAACCACGACACTATCTTCGCACTAGTAGAATGACTACACTCGTTGAATGACTTAAGCGGAATCTCTCGCGCACGGCACCTACAGTGAACTTTATACTACAGACACAAGAGGGGGTTTCTCGATATACCCTCCCTTCTACCTCGATCCAACCGTGTATTTTATAAACGCTCCGACAAGTATATTCAGCCTAAATGATTTATGTTATGCCTCCTCTACACTACTCGCGAAGTAACTTTGACGAAGTGCTCGTCGAAGTCGATCGCAGTCCGAAGAATGCGATTACACACTCGTACTATTTCACGAAGAGGTCAGTCGTCTTGAGTCGCCCGCACGCTTAACCGTTTCAGTGCGGATGGCACGCCAGGCGTGCCATCGATTACTTTTGTGTATGGCGTATGACACACGAGTCGTGTCTTTTTCAAAATCGTTGTAACTCGCTCAAATTGCGTTTTTGGAAAATTTATCCAGAACAAAATATTCAGATCAAAATATAATATATATAAGTTGGGATCGCTACGCTAAGTAAACAGGTGAATTCATAGAACCAGAAGTCATGCTTGATACTGTTCTCCCGGTCTGGATTTACACAAGTGTTCATCTGGCAAATAGCAAATAGTTGGACGAGATGTATTGATTCTCTTTCGCTGTATTTTATTTTTATATTCTACTAAGCCAGCATATCTACGATTCCATCTAATGGTAAGTGGTGATGTAGCCTAAGATGGTGAAGCGCACTGACTTAACAAAAGCCTATTCACTCTTGCCTTGAAGACACCCACACTGTAATCGGTTGGAAAGACAGATGCTGGCAACTTACTCTACTCCTTTGCTGTACGCATGATGAACGACGTAGCGAACCGTTTGGTTCGAATGCGTGGTAAGTCAACAATGAAAGGCTGGAGATTGGCCGAACGTCTTGTTGTCCAATGGTAGAAGGGAGAGGGAGGAATTAAATTATGCAATTCCTGCGCACACTCTCCGAAATTCATCCCGTAGAAAACCGAAAGGCTGTCTACTTTGGTTGGTTTTAACTTAATTCGGGTCACTAATAAGCATCTTAGCACGCCTTTGGTTCAAAGCTGCTAGGTGGCATTTTGCAGCACCAGCCCATGTATGGCAGCAATACTCCATGCACGACCGGACTTGCACTTTATATAAAGT
Organism: Parnassius mnemosyne; assembly: GCA_963668995.1. NCBI lineage: Eukaryota > Metazoa > Arthropoda > Insecta > Lepidoptera > Papilionidae > Parnassius > Parnassius mnemosyne. Next base: position 28,014,608 of record CAVLGL010000083.1, read on the forward strand.
AAGCAGCTGTCCCGGCGTGAAGTATCGCCGCACCTTTGCAAGGACTCCCAGCTTCCTTGCAGCTGCTTTGGCCTTGGACTTAATGAACTGCCCGAAGTTCAGATTTGAGGATATCTCGAACCCTAACAACTGAAGGCGATCGGATACTCCAGCTCCGTTATCATTTCGCTGTCATAAAGACCAATTATGATTGCATTCATTACCTTTAAGAAAATAGCCTACTTATTTTCAATAGGCCGGCAGGCAACGCACCTGCAATTCTCCCAGTGTGTCGTTTGTTAATAGGCGGCGGTAGTTATTTAACATCAGGAGAGCCGAATGCTCGTTAAAAATATTCCGTTTATCATGGGTGAAGCACGAATTAGTCGCCTCGGCCGAGAAAAGACCACGCTCGCACGGAATACTAGCGACATATCTTCTTGAATAAAACGCCCATTCTTCGCACTGGTTACTTGTCAGTTGTATTTAGCTTAAAGCGACCAATTGAGAGTAACAAGCATATCCGCAGTAAAACAAGAGTATGTGACAAAGCCCACCGGATCACCACGTTGAAGTGGCAATAGGTCGACCATATAGCTCAAAGAACTGATTACCGATGAAGAAGAAAGGTTCTTGAGTGGCACCCTCGTACTGAGCGTCCGCAACGCAGTACAGTGCGTCCTTATCAAAGGATGGAGTTGACATGACATGGGATGAGGTGACATTGGGTGGAGTGACGACCCGATGAAACGTGCAGGAAAGCGATGAATGTAGGTGGCTCAGTACCATTCATTCATTCATTCATTACAGCCCTTCACAAGTCCACTGCTGCACATAGGCCTCCCCCAAGGAATGCCACTAAGCACGGTCCTGAGCCGCCTGCATCCATCGACTTCCTGCATATCTTACCAAGTCGTCATTCCATCTAGTGGGGGGACGCCCTACACTTCGTCCGCCGGTACGAGGCCACCACTCGAGAACCTTTTTTCCCCAACGGTTGTCGGTTCTTCGAGCTATATGGCCGGCCCACTGCCACTTTAGCTTACTAATCCGTTGGACTATGTCGGTCACTCTGGTTCTACTGCGGATATCCTCATTTCTAAGTTTATCACGCAGAGAAACTCCGAGCATAGCCCTGTCCATAGCTCGCCGAGCGACCTTGAGCTTCCTCATCAGGGCAGCAGTGAAGGACCACGTCTCAGTACCATAGATCATCACTGGCAACACGCACTGGTTGTACAGTCTTGTTTTCAAGTTTTGAGGTATACCTGACGAGAAGATGTGCCGTGATTTCCCGAACGCTGCCCAGCCGAGTTCAAACCCTCGATTGACCTCTCGGTCGAAGTTGGACTTACCTAGTCGGACTATTTGTCCCAGGTAAACATACTCGTCAACAACTTCGAGCTTAGTCATCCCCATCAACTACCGGTATAGGTGTGACATGGACATCTTTGTTTTGTCCATGTTCATCTTAAGACCTATCCGTTGGGAAACACTAATAAGGTCATTGAGCATAGTGCTTAGGTCCTCCAGCGACTCTGCCTTATGGCAATGGCTTATGGACTATATCGTCGGCAAATCGAAGGTGAGTGATGTACTCGCCATTGATGTTGATACCGTATCCTTTCCAGTCCAGAAGCTTTAAAGCGTCTTCCAATGCAGCGGTGAAGAGTTTCGGGGATATGACGTCACCCCGTCTTACACCTCTCTGCAAATGGATAGGTTTCGTACTCTGGTTCTGTACTCGGATAGCCATCGTAGCTCTACTGTACAAGCACTTCAGTACTTCGATATAGCGACAATCAACTTGGCATCGCTGAAGGGACTGCAGTACCGCCCAAAATTCGACGGAATTAAAGGCTTTCTTATAGTCCACATACGCCAGACATAGCGGCAAATTGTACTCCTCGGACTTCTGTACAAATTGCCGAAGGGTATGTATGTGGTCTATGGTGCTAAAGCCTTTTCGGAATCCGGCTTGTTCGGGAGGCTGGAAGTCGTCAAGTCTGCGCGCGAGACGATTCGTAATGACTTTTTTTTTATAGAAGAGGGGGCAACCGAGCATGCGGCTCACCTGATGGTAAGTGACTACCGCCGCCCATGAACAACCGCAACACCAGGGGAATTGCAAATGCGTTGCCGGCCTTTTAGAAAGGTGTAAGCTCTTTTCTTGAAGGTTCCTAAGTCGTATCGGTCCGGAAAATTCGCTGGTGGTAATTGATTCCACAAGGAAGTTGTGCTAGGGAGAAACCTTCTTCTAAATCGCATAGTGGTGGACCGCCAATCATCCAGATGGTATGGATGGTAACGCGAGTTTTGTCGCGATGTACGATGGTGAAATTGAGCGGCTGAAATTAGTCCGAACAATTCCTCAGAGCACTGCCCGTGATAGATGCGATAAAATACGCAAAGAGATGCAACATCTCTACGCAGTGCCAGTGTATCGAGCCGATTAGAAAGAACTCGGTCGTCGACGATTCGAACCGCTCTGCGTTGGATGCGGTCAAGTGGAAGGAGCTGGCACTGGGGTGCCCCGGCCCAGAGATGAGAACAGTATTCCATGTGGGGCAGAACTTGCGCTTTGTAAAGTTGCAAGCGATGTGCCGGCATGAAATACTGTCTTGCTCTGCTGAGCACGCCAAGCTTTTTAGAGGCCAATTTGGCCTTCCCTTCCAAGTGACCACGAAACTGCACACTATTCGATATGTCGACGCCAAGGATTCCGATACTAGCTGAGACAGCAAGGGGAGTGCCTTGAAACTGAGGAGATACGACAAAGGGGTTCTTTTTAGCGGTAAACGCGCAAACTTTTGTCTTCTGGGGATTGAACTGGACTAGATTTAGTCGGCCCCAATCCGAGACTTTGTTAAGCAAAGACTCGGCTTCAGACACAAGTTTGTCCCGGTACTCGGCGACGTTTTCCCGAGAAATATTGGCACGGCCGGTATATAAGGCATCACCAGTGCTGTCGTCCGCATAGCAATGAATGCTACTAGTTAGCAACATATCATTGATATGCAGGAGAAACAGCGTTGGTGATAGCACGCAGCCTTGTGGAACACCAGCGTTGATAGGCTTGAAATCAGAGCATGCACCGTCTACTACGACCTTGATGCTCCGATCAGCAAGGAAACTGGTGATCCATTTGCACAATTTCTCGGGAAGCCCATAGGAAGGAAGCTTTGAAAGAAGCGCTTTGTGCCAGACCCGATCGAAGGCCTTCGTTATGTCCAAACTAACAGCCAATGCTTCCCCCTTGGACTCTACTGCCTCCGCTCATCTATGAGTCAGATAGACTAGAAGATCACCAGCTGATCGACCTCGATGAAAACCTTACTGGTGGTCACTTATCAGCTGGTGATCCTTAAGGTACCTGATGAGCTGGCAGTTTATAATGTAGAACAAGGAGGTGATGGCAATAGGCCTGTAGTTGGACGGGTCTGAGCGGTCGCCTTTTTTAGGGATCGGATGGACCAAAGCTATCTTCCATGAATTCGGGACTACGCCTTGGGAGTAGGAGTACCGGAAAAGACGCGTTAAAATCGGTGCCAACTTCGGAGCACACGTCTTCAGCACAATGGAAGGGACTCAATCAGGCCCACTCTACTTGCTGACGTCCAGGGAGAAGAGTGCTTTGCGAACCGAGCGCTGTGTAAACCGCACATCCAGCATGGAGCACTCACATGGCGCGATGGTCGGCGGTGTGTTCCCCCCGTCATCTAGAGTCGAGTTGGACGCAAAAAGTGAGCTCAACAGATCGGTTTTCTCCTTTGCGGCATGGGCCAGTGAGTCATCCTCTCTGTGCAGAGATGGAAGAGATGGCTGACAGAAGTTCCCTTGGACAGCCTTGGCGAGAGACCAGAATGCACGGGTTCCCGAAGGAAGGCGAACTAGCTTCTCGCCAATTCTGCCGATGTGCTGGTCTGACCTTGCCTTGGCAATGACGCTTTTGAAAGACCTGGAGGCGGAATTATACTTATTTTTAAGTGCGCTGGTGTTTACATCCCGAGACGTTGATGCGTCAGCCCAGGCCCGGTAGTACTCCTGCTTATAGCGTGATGCTATTTTACAGGAGCGACCAAACCACGGCTGGGATCTGCCTCCGATGGGCACCACAGAGGATGGAATAAAAAGTTCCATACCCTGAAGTACCACATCAGCAACAGAATTGGCAACTACGCTGGGATCTTCCAGCGAGAAGCAAACCCGCCTCCAAGGGTAGGATGTAAAAACAGGCCGCATCCCGTCCCAATCAGCTGACCTATAGTGCCAAACACGGCGGCAAGCAGCAGATCGCAACTGCGATTGGAGCGTGAGTGGCACCGTACTCCGGATCAGACAATGGTCCGAAGAGCCCAGAGGGGCATCGACGCAGACCTGATATCCGTCCGGATGAGAGGTCAGCAGAAAGTCCAACAGGGAAGTTACATGGTCTTCCACATCTGGGATCCGCGTAGGCGAAGTAACCAGTTGTGTTAAATCATATGCCAAAGCAAAGTCATAGACAGATCTACCCGCATGATCGGTTAAACGAGAACTAAGCCATTCAGCGTGGTGAGCGTTAAAATCACCGAGTATGACGATCTCTGCGGATGGGACCTGTTGTAACACGGAGTCTGCAGCCATTTGGACGTGGTCGATGAGATGGTATGTCTTTGCCATCTCTAGATGGTAATGGACAGTGTTAAGGTTGGAATGAAATCCCCTGATGTTGCAAAAATTCACGGATAGCGTGACAGGGGTCGCCTTGGTTGTATGGCTCCGCTTGCCCCGAGCAGCATTAGTCTCGAGCGCAATTTTGCCCCCCCCCCCCCAGAATACGCGGGGCAGCCTGAGCACCCACGCTCAGGAGTGATTTAGTTTGGTCGTGGATGCTCAGCGAGGGATTCTCCAGGAGTGCTGGTACACTCATGGGGTAGTCTTTTATTTAATTCCACTACCATGTTGATGGGGGGGGGGGGGTGGATTGGGCCTCCGGCCACCTGCACTCACCAAGAGCAACGCAGAGTTAAACTTCTACTTCACGCTGGTATTCTGTGAGGTCGTGGTACCACCTCGGTTCGAGCTGGCCCATCCGAGCGACAGTAAAAGCTACCCCTTAGCTCTACCACTGTTAAAACGACTCTTAAAAACAGCACGTAGACGCGGCTCAGGAGGGAAATCAGTCTGTAGTTCTTCAAGAGAGCGTTGTCACCTTTCTTGAAGAACAAGACCACCGCACTTCTGCTCCACGCCTCTGGTGTAGTGCCACCATGGAGGACGGAATTAAAGAGCTTCTGAAGGACTTTAAGTACCGGTTTTCCACTCACTTTCAGAAGCTCCGCTGTAATTCCATCCTCGCCTGGGGGCTTGCCGTTTTTAAGGTGCTGGAGAGCCATTCTAATCTCGCTCAGACTGACGTCCGGGATATCATCGGAATAGTGTAGGGTAAGACTCGCTCTTGGATCGTTACTCACACTTTCGTGTGGCTCCAACGATGATGTGTACAGCTGCTCATAGATTCTCTCAATCTCACTCAAAATCTCAGGTGTCCCGGAAACGACGCTGCCACACTCGGTCTTCAGCTTCGACAGTTGGCTCTTTCTGGCAGACAGATCTCTGACAAAGACTTTGGAGCCCTGGTTCCGCTCGATAGCTTCTTTAATACGAGCAGTATTAAAGTTGCGTAAGTCCCGCCGCATGCATTTGGAGATCTGTCTGTTCAGTTGCCTGTATGCTGTCAAATCTACTGAAGACTGCAGCTTCATATCCCGTCTAACAGCCATGAGATTAAGAGTGTAATCGGAGAGTTTTTGTGTTCTTCTGCGGAGGGTCTTGCAAAACTTAGCTCCGACCGCATGGACAGTTTCCACGAGCTTGTCATTCATATCGTCCACTGCATTGCAATCTTCTAGGCACTAAAAACGGTTTTGTAGCTCGAGGTGAAAGGTTTCGGGACTTTGGATTAGAGCACGAGGGGGACGGAGCGTTGACTTCATTAGACGTGACCTCTCCAACTTAACGTTTAGGTTCAGTGTGCCTCTCACCATTCGGTGATCGCTGCCGGTTTTCACCCTCGTGATCACTGAGACATCACTGAACAGTTGTCGTCTGGTCGTCATAATGAAGTCAATCTCATTTTTTGTCGAACCGTCGGGGCTCGACCAGGTCCACTTCCTGTGGGGCCGCTTCTGGAAGAAAGAGTTCATCATTAAGAGTCCCTCTTTCTCCATGAAGTCGGCCACCTGCTGGCCCCTTGGGTTCCGTTGCCCTATTCCGAAATTCCCTAATTTCAGCTCAACGTTCTCTCTTGTACCTAGATTTGCATTGAAGTCTCCCATTAACACCGTATAGTGGGTTTTGGAGGAATGCATGGCTCTAGAGATATCCTCATACATTTCCTCCACCTCCTCATCGGGGTGTGCCGAGGTTGGTGCGTAAACCTGTATGACCTTCAGCGAATACCGTTTGGTGATTATAAGTATAAGGTACGCAACCCTCGTCGACACACTCCCAATCTTTACAACGTTCTTAACGAGAGACTTGTGGACGATAAATCCGACACCTCCTATGGACAGATGGTTGCCCTCCCGGTGACAGAACAAATTGCCGGATTCGAGGATTACCTTGTCCTCCCCCTCTCTTCGGACTTCGGATAATCCTATGACATTCCAGCGCAACTTGTCTATCTCTTCTTCCAGCTCCAGGATCTTCTCGTCAGTCCTCAGGGTGCGTGCGTTATAAGTTGCCAGGTCGAGTCGTGGTAGGTGGCAACCGAACCTCCACCGGAGATTCTTAGCACCCCCTGCCCCGCCGTTACCATGGTCGCCACCGTATCCAGGAATAGTGGGGCCGCCGGGGACTGGGGGCCGTCACTTCGTTACTTTCATGGGGGGTATATTGCCATAGTTGCCACGCTTGGCGAGTGGGTTGGCAACCACAGTTATTTTATTGTTGTTTTGCTGTTATCAGAAAGATGCTGCTGCCCATCCTCTGCCTCAGTTTCCCTCTGTCGCCTTTTACGACACCCACGGGAAGATATGGGGTAGTGAGTATTCTTACCCCCCACTACACGGGGCTCAGTACCATATTTTGTGGCAATTTATGGGGGAGGCCTATGTTCAGCAGTGGCCTTATGATAGGCTGTTATGATAATAATAATAATGACCCCTTTTGGTAGTGGACTACTCCTCCCCGTACACACACACAAGGCACGTCTCTTTCTGGAAAACAATATTTCTGATTTGCGAAAGCCATGGAGCCAGGAAAAGCCTTCCTGACCGCCGCGACAGATTGGTGTATAAATCCGCCGCCAACCAAGATTCGGCCGCGGAGGATAGGGAGAGCGTTGCCTCGCCATAACAACACTCCTTCTCCTTCGCGACTCCACCTCGTCTCAGTCCACCAACACACATCCGAAGTGGGATCGCCAAGTCAATGTAATATTTTATCACACGGAAATAATCAAAGATATATTTTGAATTTTCTAAATAGAAACGACCGTATTGTATTTGCTTTGTAATGTTAGTATAAAACGGAGTTCGTTTCCATGCCAGTAAACATAATATAAAGATGCAAAGATATCCCCCAGAGGTATATTTATGCTTGCCTGAACAAGCTGCTTGAAGCGCTTGTCATACTTTGTAGTCTGATCTCATTGGGATTCTACAACAGAGTCAAGAAATACAATATTCTTAGAAACGAAGAATCCACATAAAGTTTTCTAGTCGTAGTAGCTCAGTGTAATCTTTTTCTTTTATAGGATAGTGTAACAAACGAGCGCACAGTCCACCTGATGGTAAGTGCTTGCTGTGGCCCATAGACATCTACATCTATCTTAGTTTGTGAATCAAAATGAAGATGCGTTATCAGCCGTGAGGACTAAGATGGAATGCCTCTTTTCCAGTAAAAAAGTCTCCGGTTCTCTACACTCACCATACGAAACACATCAGTGTTAAGTTGCTATTTTACGCTGGTATTTTTTGAGAGCGTGTTCCTTCCCCGGTTGAGCCGACCCATTCGTGCTACAACTATACTACCAATATAGCTGCAGCATGGCTCTACCACGTATAAAACTACTCGCCGTAAATTTTACAGTATAGTTACTTATACTTGGTAAAGCCACGCTGCAGCTTTATTATGGCTGCAGCAGGCTGATGATTGGGTAGCTTAATATTTATATGGAGATATTCCATCTTAGTCCTCTGGACTGGCAACGTTTCTGCATTTTTATTCTTAATCAGGGATAGATGTAGGTGTTTATAGGCCACAGCGTCCACTTACTATCAGAAGGACGGTGTGGTCATTTATCAACATTGTCCTTTAAATTTCTGCTGCCAAGTTGCACTGCTGTGTTCCACTTGAAAGAGTAAAGAGAGCCAGGAAAATTACAGGTTCTCAGGCATTCCATCTTCGTCCTCAGAGGTGGCCCTACAAAAATCACCTACTTTCTGGTGAACTGTAAGATCGTCCACCACATCTGTTTTATAAAAAAAAGTATTTATATATTTTATAAAAAAAGAGACACGTGCTAGGCGGAGAAGGAAAGTATTGCGAAGAACCTGAACGTCTGCATGTCTGAGGAATAATAATTTCGAAAACATGTGAAGCCCGCCACATTTGCTAGAATACTATACTTGGTAACTCTCAGGAATAAGAGGAATCTATTTTAATAATAGTATTATTATTGCAGTGCTTTTATTACTAATACTTAAGCTAACCTCCACCAACAAATATAAAAATTCTTGTGATTCTGTGGTTCTTGAGTTCACAACAATAGTCGAATGGTGGCTTTGAACCCTGGTCAGTACCCTTAACCACCGATAGTTATTAAGTGCTGTAATTTTTCTTTTTTAAAATTTTATAAAACAACATAAAATACATTGGTGTCATACTATACAATAAATTTGCTTTTTTTTTTAAGTGGCAAGTGTATGACAGTTCATAGGTGTTATATTTTATCATATATGGTCATATTATGGTATACTTGCTGGTCCGGAAAATGTAATTCTGCCATTTTTGGTAGATATCACTAATGATATTTAACTAAAGATTCATCGTAATATGATGAATAGTATAAAGAAGCATAAAGGACGAACAAACAAACAAATAATTATTTCTATAAATAAGATATTCCTGTTTGGCTTATGATGTAAAATGGATTTATAACAAAACTTTAACAAAATTAGACAGTAACATTAGTGCGAATTGAAGACTATGTCAAAGAAGTCTAGAAGCTGAGGAAACACTATAACAGAAATGTAACTAACAATAAGAATCCTTTGTAAAAGTTAAGTGCTTTTAACTAAATTAGACTTATTTCCTTTGTGTTGAACGTTTTTTTATAATGTTAACTGAACCAAATCAAAATTTTCCATGGAAAAACGGACTATTCAAAAGCACTCGTAGAGTTAAGCGTCCAAATTTGTTCTTTTTATTTTTCCTTTTGCAAGACATGGTAATATTAATAGGTAGGATAGAACCAAACGTTTACTAGGTGGTCGGATTTCTTTATTGCCTTGGCTTCCATCAGTTTAGGCACAACAACCTCTTACCTATTCCTGCCGCAAATGGCAGTGCGTGCACTGCTGTGTGCTGGTCAGTGAGTGTGGTGAGAGCCAGTATAGTTACAGGCTGTTCCGTCTCGGACCGTCGCCGTCGTCTTGGACCTCGGAATACCAACACATCTGTAGCAGACTACAACTATACGTGGTAGAGCCATTCTGTGGCTATATTAGTAGTATAGTTGCAGCACGAATGGGTCGGCTCGACCGAGGAAGGACCACGCTCTCCCAGAATACCAGCGTAAAATGGCAGCTTGACACTGCTGTGTTTCGCATGGTGAGTGTAGAGAACCGGAGACCCATTTTACTGGAAGAGAGGCATTCTATCTTAGTTCTCATAGGTGACGGCGCATCTGCATCTTGATTCTTCATTGAGGATAGATGTGGACTGTGTGCCCGTTTGTCATCCTATCCTATAAAAAAACTAACTTGTAGCCTTCTATGCTTCAAGTTAGTCGTAGTCTGCAATAGCACCATCAGATGAACTGTTAATTCTTCAACATCTACAACTTGCTTCAACTATTAAATTGTAAGTAGATATAGAACATTTGTTAGTAACGTATACGCATTAATTTAGTCTAAACAAGACAAAAATTAATATAAATGATTATCTATAATGGAAGATGAAACTTTTAAAATCTGATTACAAACTTTAACAATGAAAGAGTTTGGAAATATCTACAGATAACTCTAACCATTCTCGATAAAACTTAACGGAAAGCGGATTAAAAGTTTTAGGTAAATAACAAGTTTCAATAAATTGCACATAAATTATTGTAAATTATAGGGAAGTGGAGAGGCGGTATAAGAATATCCATTATTCCATATCATCCCGTGGGTATCGTAAAAGGTGACAGAGGGAAACAAATCAGGAGATGAGCAACAGCTTGTTTCTAATAACGCCTAAAATTAAAAATAAACTGTGGTTGTATGAGGCAATCTATGGGGAAGGTCTATGTTCAGCAGTGGACTTTAAAAGGCTAAAGGGTATGCCATCCCCTCCTTTCTAAAAGGAGCAGTCATAGAACTTCTAAAAATAAAAAACAAAAAACAATATGCGTTTTTCAAAAACATTTTTCCACTTGCAGATGTAAGATGACCACTAGGCCACGCGGATGTTAAATAATGACTATAAAAATAACGATATAATAAAATTGTAGTCTTAATCTCCATTAAATATTAATGCGAATAAATTTAAACTTTAAGATGGCAATTCCATCTATTTTACATAACAATGAGTTGGACACTATTGTTTTATGTTAAATTCAAGTTTTATAACGTTGTTATAAATTTTAAGCCGATTTAAAGTTTGCAGGCGTCGACTATTATTCATAGACTTAAAAGCCGATAAATTGGTTGTTTCAGACAAAAAAGACTCAAAGAAAATAAGTAATGATTTTGATAAATATCCATGGAAGGTGAGTGAAAAGTTTTTTAGAACAACCAGAATAGAACACATGCCCAGTTGAAAAATAATTTCAGAAACACAACTTTAATATAACCTATATATATACCTATATACGTGGTAGAGCTATGCTGCAACTATACTTCTGGTATAGTTGTAACACGATGGGTCGGCTCGACTGGGGAAGGGCCACGCTCTCACAGAATACCAGCGTAAAATAGCAGCTTAATGCTGCTGTGTTTCGTATAGTGAATGTAGAGAACCGGAGACCCTTTTTACTAGAAACGAGGTATTCCATCTTAGTCCTCACGGGTGATAACGCATCTGCATTTTGATTCGTAATCAAGGATAAATGTAGATGTCTATGAGCCACAGCAACCACTTACCATCAGGTGGACTGTGTGCTCGTTTGTCACCTTTATCCTATAAAAAAAAAACCTAAACAGAAAATCATCATCAATCAAAAGGAGCAAGTTCGCCTTTAATTCGAAAGTAAGCAAGCAATTTAAGTTCAGTTCCTGCTAGCTGCAGTTTTGTACTGATTTACCACGGTCTCAGCGGTGAAGGAAGGCATTGTGAGAAAAACTTCATATTATCTAAAAAAATAAAAAGTATTTTAATATTTTCAATACACTTCAAAAAACGCTATTTCGTGTTGCGGCATCGCAGAGGACTCTCCTGCTTCATAACTCTCCCAAGAAAGACCAGTGCTCAGGTGTTACTTTGATTTTATTTAAATACTAGCTGTTCCTCGCGACTTCGCCCGCGTGTTATTTGGGGTTTAGTTTTTTTGCGCGGAACCCTAATTCTTTTTCTAAAATAAAAGTAGCCAAAGTTACTCTTTAGTGATATCAGATATCTGCCAATGAAAATCCCGTCAAAATCGGTCCAGCCGTTTCGGAGATTAGCCGGAACAAACAGACAGACAGACAAAAACTTTAAAAATTGTCTTTTTGTTATAAGTGCCGTATATACTTTCATATGCATTTAGTAAAAAGATGTAATTTTGATATTACGAACAGACACTTCAATTTTATTTATTTGTATAGATTGTCTTCTTCTACCGTACAATGGCGATGCAAGAGATTCCACTATGGAGTAGAATCATTCTGATCATACATATTCATCCCGTGTCGTAAGAGGCGACAGACTGAGACTGAAACATAAGGTGAGCAGCAGAATCATTTTAATTAACACTATAAATGATGAAAAAATTGCGGTTGCTAATCTGCCTGTCAGGTGTGGCAACCATGGCAAATTATTGGGAGGTCTATGTTTATCAGTGACTCTTGATAGGCTGTAACGAATTAATGTCGTCAACTATCATGGTTTTTTATGGCCCACAGTACGTTGAACCATTAAATACACTATATTCTTGTTTTTTTTTTATAGGATAAGGGTGACAAACGAGCACACAGTCTACCTGATGGTAAGTGGTTGCTGCGGCCCATAGACATCTACATCTATCCTCTGTTACAAATCAAAATGTAGATGCGTTGTCACCCGTGAGGACTAAGATGGAATGCCTCATTTCCAGTAAAAAGGGCCTCCGGCCACCTGCACTCACCAAGCGAAACGCAGAGGTAAACCTCTACTTCACGCTGGTATTCTGTGAGGTCGTGGTACCACCCCGGTTCGAGCCGGCCCATCCGTGCGACAGCAAAAGCTGCCACGTGGCTCTACCACTGTTAAGACTCTGTTTGTCACCCTCGGTCAGATAAAAAAGGTTGAACAATTTATAAAAAAAATTCAATCCTGAATTTTGTAGAATTATCACAATTCTGGTGGTTATAAGAAATTTTATAAATAAATAATAAATCAAATATTCTAAAAATTAGTTTTATTTAAAAGTTCCTTGTACATCAGTCAAATATCCGTATTCACAACAACTTTCAATAAGTCCCTCCACGCGTTTTTTGATCGCTTCAACTGTTTGCGCCATTAAATTTTCCACTTTAAAGTTTTTAGGCAGCTCTGTGAAATCCATATTATCAACAGATGCAAAATCTGGTGCCTCTTGCGTTTGTCTCATCAAGAAATTAATCATAATCAAGGATAAACCGAAGCAAATTTTCCCATACCTCTTTAGATCGGCGTCAAGCTTATCTCTCGGGTAAACAAAGTTAACCTTAAGGCCGAAATAGGACAAATATCTGTCCAACTCTGAGTGGTAGTAATCGATCCATTCGTAATAGTGCTTCGATCTAGTGTCATAGTCCGTGCAATTGAAGATCAAATTGTGTATATCAGAAACCGGAACACTTTCTCTAGCAAGCTGATAATCAATAAGCGTGCATTCAACTGGCCGGTCACCCTAAAATATACGTTTCGATACATGTTTGTGTAAAATTAAAAATTTTAAGAAATCATTTTTATAAATATTACAACTTAAATTCTGCCAGCTCTAAGTTTCTCTCAGAAATAAGAGGAGGCCAGCATTCAGCAGTAGGACGTATGTAAAATTATACTTTTATTTTAATAGCATTATGAGTTTTAATAAAATGTTTTAGAAATTTCGCACACAAAGTTATCAAGGGCTTATTATATTATTAACTCATCAATATCCTACCTCATAAAAATATAGGGAAGTATAAAAACGTTATCTGTGTACCAAACGTGAAGATACCCCTAATACTAAAACCCATAATTATGAAAAATCCATACACATCGCTAGATAATTTATACGCTGATAATGAATATAGTCACTGGTTACACGCTTTACCATCAAGTAATCTCGGCACTTTACTTGATAGGGAAAGCTTGCGCATTGCCGTAGGAATCCGACTAGGAGCGGCGATTTGTCAAACCCATCAGTGCCCCTATGGTAGCAGCGTCGACAAGTTTGGGCTCCACGGACTTTCATGTAAGAAAAGCGCTGGTAGGTTTTCACGACACAGTTCTTTGAACGATGTCATCCGAAGGGCTCTTGCCTCTATAAATGTTCCCTCGGTTTTAGAGCCTTGTGGAATATTTAGAGACGATGGCAAGAGACCCGATGGTATGACATTGGTCCCTTGGGAGAGAGGTAAAGCCCTAGTGTGGGATGCTACTTGTCTTGTAGACACTCTGGCGGCCTCTCGTCTCAGGGGTACCTCGTTTAAAGCCGGGGCGGCATCAGAGGCAGCTGAACTGAGTAAGTGGCGCAAATATGAGTCTCTGAGAGATGACTACATATTTGTGCCATTTGCTGTAGAGACTATCGGTCCGTGGGGTCCACGTGCGATGGAGTTCCTAAAGTAACTCCATCCGCGGCTGGTCGTTGCTGCTGGTGATAAGAGGGCTGGTTCTTTCCTCGCTCAAAGACTAAGTATAGCCATTCAGCGGGGAAACGCAGCCAGCGTTCTTGGCACGATACCGCGGGGAGTAGGACTATATGATAATTAAGTTTCTAGTTTTAGTTTTTTTTTTATTATCATAGTTTTTAATGTTGTAAATAAATTGTAAAGAAAAAAAAATATAATATTCATTATATGTGTTAAAATGATTGTTTTTTGTTTTAATAAAACACCTTCATTTGGAACATAATATTGTTTGTCCACAAATCTCCGTGGTCCACGACACTGTATTTTGAACCCTTATCAGAAATCAAGATTTTGATTCCGGTATTCTTAAAATAATGCAAAATTTCACTGATAGCGTTAGTATACCTCTCTTTATCAAATATCGCTTTTATGCTATTTAATACTTCAACAAAAACCATTTCCATTTGAGCCATATTTTCTTGATTTATCAGCGTATTTACAAGACCTCCTGTGAATTTCTCATAGGCTAAAGGATCATTATTTTTCAAAACGTAGGATAGAGAATGAAATTTTGCTATATTTTTTACAACAATTTTGACAGCCTCATCGCTTAATGGTTGCATTTTGTTAAACATGATGAAGTTATGCGTTTCTAGATCTTCCAGTAATATTATTTCATTTAGCGAATCTGAAAGAGTTCCGTAACAAACTGGATATTTAAATCTTTCCTCCTCCGGAGCACTGAAATTCGCCTCTAGCTCTCTCATCTTTGGTAATAGTTCTTTGTATATTAGAATTTCAGTAAGAAATAAGTCCCTTAATGATCTTTGTTCACGAAGCATTTTAATCGTAGGCGCTATTTTGGCTATCATTTTAAACTCTTTACCATTGTCAAATTCAACGATAAATATTTTTACGTATGATCCATAGTTGTCACCTGCCTTTCCCACCGCCTGCACCAGCACATGATTTCCAGTATAGCCATGTTTTTCAAGCACTTCACCAACAAATGTAAATTGTTGTTTTGTTATATTTTCAGTGTCACCTTTAAATTCGTATAGACACATTTTCTTATCAACTATCTTTGCTCACTGAGATAATAAAAGTTAAGCATTATTTATATATACATTTTATCAGAGGTTATCACATCGATAAGAGATATGAGTTGAATTATATGAATGAATAAAATTTATTGAAACTTCGTTCAATAATTATGAGAGCCCATCAAAAGTCCACCGGAAGGGGGACTTTGACCATAATTGCCACGCTTTGCAGGTAGACTGGCAACCGCAGATTTTTTATTATAAGATATAATTTACTTGGTATTAGGAAGATGCTGCTGCCCATCTCCTGTTTTAGTTTCCTCTTGTTTTCTCCTACGAAATCCACGGGATAATATGGCGTAGTGGATTCTCTTATACCGCCACTACACACAACTTACTTTATATGTTTTGCTTATTTTTCAAAAATACTGTTCTTTGTTCTCTTGCAGTCAATGGTCTTCAATTGATGGACAGATTAAAAGATTTCTGGACCAAATCGCTATTAGTGATAAGACTAACCGTCTATACAGGTTCTAATAATTTTATACGTGGTAGAGCTATATTAGTAGTGTAGTTGTAGCAGGAATGGGTCGGCTCGACCGGGGAAGGACCATGCTCTCACAGAATACCAGCGTAAAATAGCAGCTTAACGCTGTTGTGTTTCGTATGGTGAGTGTAGAGAACCGGAGACCCTTTTTACTGGAAATAAGGCATTCCATCTTAGTCCTCACGGATGACAACGCATCTGCATTTTGTTGGATGTAGATGTCTATGGGCCACAGCATCCACTTACCATCAGGTGGACTGTGTGCTCGTTTCTCACCCTATCCTATAAAAAAAAAGACTGCACATTATACCACAATTCTCTTTCCTATCGACTTGAAAAAGGAGACGTTACTCAATTCGACTACATGTTTTTTTATGTGTGTTAGCTTATAACCTTGCTCTGGGTGAACCGATTTCGATGATTCTTTTTGCATTTGAAAGCTGGCAGATGCTTCTCATGCGTTCTCGTATAAATTTGATCAAGGCCTGAGCTGAGTTATTGAGTTATTCTTAATAATTTATATTGAAGTTGGTTGTACAAAATTTTAAATTTTAAATTATGTTCTATATATATTTTTAATATTACCCGATTGAAAATTTGATTATTATAGATTATACGTATTTTATTACTACATATTAGTTTAACATCTACAGTCAAGTTTTCCGTTTTTCTATAATAATTAACTTTTATTTCTAGAAGTGAAAATCATTGATACTTTTGTACAGTCTAATTCAACAAGGATATAATTTCATTAAAGTATATTTGGTCCACGTTATTGTACATGGTGTGCAAATTAAGTATCGACTAAAAACAAGATATTTTTTTTAATGATATGAGATAGTTAAACTGGCATTTATTGGAAGTTACAAAGTCTTCATCACAATATCCCTGATCCACATCTATTTCATCCTGTGGATAAAATATTCATAGACGTGGTAGAGCCACGCTGTAGTTATATTATGCTTGTGGCACGACTGGGTCGGGTAGATTGGGGTGGAACCACGCTCTCACAGAATACCAGCCTAAAATAGCAGCTTAATACTGCTGTGTTTCATATGGTGAGTGTAGAGAACCAGAGACCCTTTTTACTGGAAACGTGGCATTCCATCTTGGTCATAACGGGTGAGGGGTAGCATCAGCTTTTTGATTTTTAATCGAGTATAACTATGGGCTGCAGCATCCACTTACCATCAGGTGGACTGTGATGCAAAATACCCGAATTGGAAAACTAAACAAGTAATGAAATTAACAATTTTTACGTGGTAGACCCATGCGGCAGCTATATTAGTAGTATAGTTGTAGCAAGAATGGGTCCGCTCGACCGGGAGAGGACCACGCTCTCACAGAATACCAGCGTCAAATAGTAGCTTAACACTGCTGTGTTTCGTATGGTGAGTGTAGAGAACCGGAGACCCTTTTAACTGGAAAAGAGGCATTCCATCTTAGTCCTCACGGGTGACAAAGCATTTGCATTTTGATTCTTTATTGAGGATAGATGTGGATGTCTATGGGTCACAGCAACCACTTACTATCAGGTGGACTTTGTGCTCGTTTGTCAACCTATCATATAAAAAAAAACTGATTTCAATACAAATAATTAAGGATAACTCAAAAACTACTGGTCAGACCTTGATCGATATGATTTATATGCGACCACATAAGAAGAAGCAGTTTTCAAATAATAAAATAATCATCAAAATCGCTTCACTTAGAAAAAAGTTTTAGGTAACACACATAAAAAAACATACAGTCGAATTGAGTACCTCAAGCTTTTTGAAGTCGATTAAAAATCAATTTGAACAAAGCACGTGTAAATTTATTAAAAGTTCGGTTTAATTTGGTGCATTTTAAAACTGATAAGGGCAACTAAACAGTACATTGAAAATAGTGCACGTGCAGATTTAATCTTAATCTACAATAATTATTTTTGTCGTTTTTATTTTTATCGTACGATTGTTTATTGTATCCTGTTATATATCCTATTCAGAATTAAATGTTTGAAAAGAAATATGTTATTATCGCTATGTTCAACAAATCTATGTCGCAATACGAAACTGGTATAAAACTGACGTACGAGTATTTATTAATACTATGCAGATATAATATGTACATTCGACAGTGAAGGAAAGCATTAGATTGGAAGGTAACCTATATACTTAAAAATTGTAAGAAATATTTCGAAGACTTGCGAAGTTTTTCAACATGTATTGGGAGTAACACTATAATTTATTTATTTATTTATCTTTAATTTTACATATTATTTAATTTTATCTACAAATCTTTAATTGTACACCTTAATTAAAAGGATTACAAGGGCGGAACTAATGTCTTTTGGCATTCTCTCCCAGTGACCCCGAGACGTTTGGAAATAATGTGATAAGTGCCAAAAATAAAAACAACTTTATTGTAAATGAGAAACAATTAAAATAAAATATATACACACTATCAGAAATGACAGGAGACCTGTTCCCAGCTGTGGAACGTAGTAAATAAGCTGTAACCTTACCTTTACTTTTTAAACATCATTTGTTGCTGGTTAAGCTCCTGCTTAGGCAGATGGTTATCAGCGGTGGTTTGTCTATGGAAGTACTCCTTTACACTGCGCTTATGTTTAAATAGTTAGAGCAAGCAAACTGATATTTTGTGATAGAACACCAGAACAATGAATGGATGGGTCCGACCGGGAAAGGAACTGTCTCATAGACCACCAGTGCTAAGCTGTATAATACTCCTGTGTTTCTGAACTTCTTCTTTCATCTTCTTTATCCACCCCCCCAGACCAAAACAGAAATATCTATTGGTCATTCATGCATTAATTATTCATTACAGTCCATTAAAAGTTTTTTTTTATAGGATTAGAGTGACAAACGAGCACACAGACCATCTAATGGTAAGTAAGCATAAGTGGTTACTGTGCAAATGCAAATGCGTTGTCACCCCTGAGGACTAAGAAGGAATGTCTCGTTTCCAGTAAAAAGCGTCTTCGGTTCTCTACACTCACCATACAAAAAACAGCAGTATTAATCTGCTATTTTACGTTGGTATTCTGTGAGAGCGTGGTCCTTCCCCGGTCGAGCCGACCCATTCGTGCTACAAGCTGTACTACTAATATAGCTGCAGCATGGCTCTACCATTTAATAGTATAGTCCACTGCTGAGCATGGACTCGATGGAACGCGGATAGTGCCATGTAGCGGCGGCATAATAAAATCCACTGTATTCATCTATTACAGCCCAGAAAAACTGCTGAATATAAGCCTCCTCCATAGATTCTAAGCATCTTATTTTACATTTGGTATTTTAAACGATATAGCTTAACACCATATATTGGAGGCTATGAGATTTTAAAGTTCCGAATTCGCCTTTTATTTGCCTCTTACACACGGGACGAAATTATAATGTATAATTGTAGGTCATACAAATACTTGTTCCGAGCGGGATTCGAACCCGGGGCCCCCAGCGCAACAACTCATTGCTAAGCTACTGCGCCATGGAGCTGTCCTATCAGTTAGACAAGTTTGAGTTTTTAGCAAGGTGTATCCGTTCAGCATCCAAGCCGCAGTAAATAAACTGTTTCTTGGCGGCAGCAAAAGATACAACAGCGGTATTTAACCAGACGAATGCTAGAGATTAGACATAGGGACCCTATACTTTTCCAAAACAATATATATTTAACACACCTAGCATGGTTAGAAATCGCCAAAGAAATGGGGACCGAAAATGAATTATAAAAAATTTCTTCACCTGTAAGCCATTTACAAAACAGTCTATGAAACTTTCCATCTTGTTCTCTATTATTATTTACTGGGCGCACCCAAAGTTTCACTTTCCGTTTTGATGCTGCTAATATCCCCAATATCAATGATTCTATTTCCGATGAAGAACTATAGTCAAAAACATGGTGACTGTAGTGGTACCGCGTAGACCATCCAACAGCGGGACTCGTGAGCAACTGAACGCTCGAACGCAGAAAATGCGAACGTGGCACGCTTGAACACGTGACTTTCCTGTCTTATTAAATTTGGAGGTTCTCGATTCGTACGTATGTTTTATTGTATGTATGTTACGTGATATTACAAATTGTGAAAAAATTGTAATAATATAATACTATATTAAAAAGATTTAAAATAGGTTATTAACTTCAGGATGGTCCCATATAAATTAAAAAAAAATATCTACCGCTAAGAAAGAAGAATAGGGAATGAAGTTTTTATTGGAACTACTAACTGACCCGGCGAACTTCGTACCGCAATGTTACCTTTGTATAAATAT
This sequence comes from Parnassius mnemosyne, assembly GCA_963668995.1. NCBI lineage: Eukaryota > Metazoa > Arthropoda > Insecta > Lepidoptera > Papilionidae > Parnassius > Parnassius mnemosyne. The sequence goes on from CAVLGL010000083.1 coordinate 28,034,637, forward strand.
TGACAAATATTTATATGATACGACACGACACGATATAATATTTATACAGTTCTACCGTCACTCAATTGTTTTGCCTTCCCGAAACCCCTCCACTAACACTTAAACTTTATGATATGGTAATCATCATCATCATTACAGCCCTTCACAAGTCAACTGCTGAACATAGGCCTCCCCCAAGGAATGCCACAAAGCACGGTCCTGAGCCACCTGCATCCATCGATTTCCTGCATATCTTACCATGTCGTCACTCCATCTAGTGGGAGGACGCCTAACACTTCGCCTGCCGGTACTAGGCTGCCACTCGAGAACCTTTCTTCCCCAACGGTTGTCGGTTCTTCGAGCTATATGTCCGGCCCATTGCCACTTCAGCTTACTAATCCGTTGGGCTATGTCGGTCACTCTGGTTCTACTGCGGATATCCTCATTTCTGAGTTTATCACGCAGAGAAACTCTGAGCATAGCCCTCTCTATAGCTCGCTGAGCGACCTTGAGCTTCCTCATCCGGCCAGCAGTGAAGGACCACGTCTCAGTTCCGTATGTCATCACTGGCAACACGCACTGGTTGTACAGTCTCGTTTTCAAGTTTTGAGGTATACCTGACAAGAAGATGTGTCTTAATTTCCCGAACGCTGCCGAACGTCACCCAGTCTTACACCTCTCTGCAATTGGATAGGTTTCGTACTCTGGTTCTGTACTCGGATAGCCATCGTAGCACTACTGTACAAGCACTTCAGCACTTCGATATACCGACAGTCCACTTGGCACCGCTGAAGGGACTGCAGCACCGCCCAAATTTCGACGGAATCAAAGGCTTTCTCATAGTCCACATACGCCAGACATAGTTGCAAATTGCACTCCTCTGACTTTTGTACAATTTGCCGAAGGGTATGTATGTGGTCTGTGATGCTAAAGCCCTTTCGGAAACCGGCTTGTTCGGGAGGCTGGAAGTCGTCAAGTCTGCGCGCGAGACGATTCGTAATGACTCTCGAAAACAGCACGTAGACGCGGCTCAGAAGGGAAATCTGTAGTTCTTCAAGAGAGCGTTGTCGCCTTTCTTGAAGAACAAGACCACCGCACTTCTGTTCCAGGCCTCCGGTGTAATGCCACCATGGAGGACGGAATTAAAGAGCTTCTGAAGGACTTCAAGTACCGATTTTCCACCCGCTTTCAGAAGCTCCGCTGTAATTCCATCCTCGCCTGGGGCCTTGCCGTTTTTAAAGTGCTGGAGAGCCATTCTCATCTTGCTCAGACTGACGTCCGCGATATCATTGGAATAATGTCGGATAAGACTCGCTCTTGGATCGTTACTCACACTCGCGTGTGGCTCCAACGATGACATGTACAGCTGCCCATAGAACCTCTCAATCTCACATAAAGTGCCCCGGGAACGATGCTGCCACACTCTGTCTTCAGCCTTGACAGTTGGCTCTTTCTGGCAGACAGATCTCTGGCAAAGACTTTGGAGTCTTGGTTCCGCTCGATCGCTTCTTCAATACCGCGTAAGTCTCGCCGCATTCATTTGGAGATCTGTCTATTCAGTTGCCTCTATGCCGTCAAATCTGTTGAAGAATGTAGCTTCATCTCCCGTCTAACAGCCATGAGATTAAGAGTGTGATCGGAGAGTTTTTGTGTTCTTCTGCGGCGGGTCTTGCAGAACTTAGCTCCGACCGCATGGACAGTTTCCACGAGCTTGTCATTCATATCGTTCACTTCATTGCAGTCTTCTAGGCACTGAAAACGGTTTTGTAACTCGAACTGAAAGGTTTCGGGACTTTGAATTAGAGCACGAGGGGGACGGAGCGTTGACTTCATTAGACAAGACCTCTCCAACTTAACGTTTAGGTTCAGTGTGCCTCTAACCATTCAGTGATCGCTGCCGGTTTTCACCCTTGCGATCACTGAGACATTACTGAACAGTTGTCGTCTGGTCATCATAATGAAGTCGATCTCATTTTTTGTCGAACCGTCGGGGCTCGACCAGGTCCAGGTCCTGTGGGGCCGCTTCTGGAAAAAAAAGTCCATCATAAAGAGTTGGTATCTTAAGCTTGTGATAGTCTCTATTCCACACAACAGGGTCAAGAAATAAAAAAAATATAAATAGTAAAGCAACGTTAAAGAACTAAAAAGAATAAAATGATTTCCACATAAGGCCTATATGGCGAGTTTCTGAAGTCAAAGCTTTAATTTTTCGATACTACACTACCCTTTGAAGTTCCCTTTCACGAGTACTTACATTTTATTTTAAGTTTAATTTACTAAACCGTGCGCAGAAAAATAGTTTGCGTCGATATTCCTTTGGCTTTATATTCAAATTTCTTCAGCAACGCTCTTTAACTTTGTAGACTTTCACAGTTTCATACTCGCTTGGGGCGACATGTCGCGGACGGCTTTTACCAAGCCTCCCGGTTCTACGGGTTTTCAATTGACATGCAAGATATGTTGAAACTTTTCTCTAACACAGTTGTAATGTCACAGAATTATTGTGTAATGGTTTCGTAATCTTTGTTTTAGTATTAAAAGATGTTATAAATTCTATATCAAATAATTGTGAAAGGTTCCTCAGAGGCTCAAGGGTAAATAGAGTGTAGTGTGGTCCCTTACTAGATAGAGTAATGACCTGTAATGCATGACGGAAGTTGATGTATGCAGGTGGCTCAGGACAGTGTTTGGTAGCGTTTCTATACAGAGGCCAAATTTCAGTAGTGGATGAGAGAAGCTATAATGATGATGGTAATGAATATAAAAACATAGTATAATTCGCAAAACAATACAAAAAATGTAAATTCATAGATATTCAACGGCGCGATAATGAAACAGTCAAGTTTTATAATATGTCTAAACGAAATTACATAGTGTTTAAATAAAACAAAAATTAATTATTTAAGATATGATCATGATTACATTGTAAAAGATCATATAAATTCAAATGAAAGAATGTAATTTTTTCGTAAATAATAATCTAAGTATTTTTAAACCAAACTCACCCCAAATTTCAAAAATAAAAGTAAATTTTAAGCTATTAAATTGTAATAATATTTCAATAACATTATTTTATCAGAATATAGCTAGCTTGTTTATGTTAGAAACTTGATAGTGTGGAATTAATTATTTATGACTTTAATGAAAATAACATGGAGATAATATGTTATGTTTCTGTGAAACGTTTGTAAAAGAAGGCACCGAAGGTAACATTAAATTATCAGATTATAAATTGGTATCATCGTTCTGCCGTCGAGGTAAGAATAGAGAATAGAGGCGGGACATATATCTTGATACAAAAATCGTGAGAAACAAAACCTCTGAATATTCCAACCGGTATAATTACTAAATTGCATTTTGAGTGTTGCGGTATTCAAATTGTGGTGATAAATCTTATAATTTGTGTAATTTATTGAGTTTCAGATTATAAAGTACCTTCAATAGGAATGTTCTTACATAAACTAGAAAAATTATTACATTATTTAACAAGCAAATTCCATCTAGATATTCTTAAATCAAATATACACACTGAAGCTTTAAAAAGCATTCTTACAAGTTTTAATTTTCAAACAAATATTGAGCAGCTAACGAGAAGGAACTCTTGTTTGGATCAAATTGCTAGCAATGTAAAAGAGATACATGCAGAAATAATTAATTTAGGCCTTTCGGATCACGAAGCAGTGCAAACTGTAATATATAAAGGCAATAAGCAAAAGTGTTATAATTCCTGGTTTGAATACAAGCGAGATTATAATATTGATAATATGATAAAGTTCTATGATTGTATTAACAGCCTCACTTTCTCTGAAGTTTTAGAACCAAATACATTTGATTAAGCATTTAAGAGTTTTACGACCTTTTCTGCATGCTCTATGATCTCTGTTTTCCTGGTATTAAAGTTAAAGTAAATAATAGACCTCGTAAATTAAGATAGATCACTATGTATGTCTAAGGATATCAAGTAAAAATAAACGACAATTATATTTAAAATATCGATTGTTAAAGACTAGAATACCAACAAATAGTTTTTTTCATAAATATAGTAAAATTAAAAAAAAATGTATCCATGCTGCACAAAAAATTCATAACTATAAAGTAATATTAAACAGTAAAAATATAGGTAGAGCAACTTGGAATGCCATTTCTTCCACTGTGTCTAACAAAATACATAGTGATGATATCAATATGATTACAATAAATTATTTTACACATTCTGATCCCCAATACATCTGTAATTCCTTTAATGATTATTTTAGCAATGAAACCACCAAACAGACGCCTAACCTTGACAATACTCACAAAAAGATTGATAGGAATTATTCTCGTACAATAAATTTAAAGCCAACCAATGAAAATGAAATTAAAAATATCATAATGTCATTAAAAATAATAAATCCTGTGGGCATGATGGTGCCATTACTACAGTATTAAAGTATGTATGTATATATATATATATATATATATATATATATATATATATATATATATATATATAGCATATATGTATAGCTTATAGCAAAAACATATTCCTATTTCCTACCATAAACCAGTGCTTAAATTTTGTTGAACCTGATTAAAAGTGGTGATGTAGCCGAAAATTATCTCACGAGGGCAAGGACAGGTCATGTCGGATTCAAACCAACTGAAAATGACTTTAGTCTGACCCCTCTTCCTTCCCCTATTACTCCTTAGCCAAAAAGCGTAGGAGAACACAAGGCGAAGCGCAACAAACGTCTATTTCTATTTTTACCGTGCGAGTGATTTTTCATAGAGTATGTACTTGAAAGAGTCTATGGGTGGCTTTTTTATTTTCAGCTTATATCGATCCACGATCGATTTTACGTGGTAGAGCCATGCTACAGCTATATTAGTAGTATATTTGTAGCACGAATGGGTCGGCTCGACCGGGGAAGGACCACGCTCTCACAGAATACCAGCGTCAAATAGCAGCTCAACACTGCTGTGTTTCGTATGGTGAGTGTAGAGAACCGGAGACCCTTTTTACTGGAAACGAGGCATTCCATCTTAGTCCTCACGGGTGGCAACGCATCTGCATTTTGATTCGCAAACGAGGATAAATGTAGATGTCTATGGGCCACAACAACCACTTACCATCAGGTGGACTGTGCTCGTTTGTCACCCTATACTATAAAAAAAATCCACTTAGTGACTTAATTTGGTCCTTTGAACCGGATTATGTACAACAACGGGAGGTCTTCTGATATGATTTATAGAAATCGTTTATTTCTAAAAAAAATAAATACTATAACTACAATATTTATGAAACTTTGTTTAAATGTTAGACAGCGGTTGATTTCGTATTAAATGTAATGATCCGACGTTAGTTGAGTGCGGCGATTTTCCGTTCTTCTGACAGAGGTCGCTGCTTATTTTTTCGGAACTATTTTCAGAGCTTAAGAGTGATATAGGAACGTAAACATCTTTATACGTTTGAATAAGTTGTGGAATAATAAGTTTAGTTTATGAAATTATATAATCCATTTCCTTCACTCGTTTGCTAACTACTTACATGCCTACTAAGTTTTAAAGTAGGTGGAAGTTAGATAGAGTTAGGTAGAGAAAGTTATAGATATTTTTCACTGCTGGACGTTGACCTCCTCTTATTTCTAAGAGAAGTTTATCACAGGGAGTATGCCGCACTGTCCTAAGCAAACACAACCAGTCCACCTGATGGTACGTGAATGCTGTGACCCATATACACCTAACATAAATTTAGAATCAAAATTCTAAATGAAATTTCTGCGTTTTAGAAACAAGTAAATATCAACTTATAATTTAGCTTCTCACAAAGAGACGACATCGCTGTTGCTATGTATCACTGGAATAAATACAGCAGAGTTTGTTTCAGTTTCACTGAATACATTCAAAAGATACAAAGAGATCTCGCCGCAAATTTCTACGCTCGTTTAAAATCACCATATTTTTATTTTTATTCGAATGCTATTCTAAATTGAAGGATCAATTTTTGTACATTTTTATTCTTATTGCAAGAACATACAAAGCTAATTCTAACGTTCCCTTGAGTAATAAGACTGTAATTCATTTAAATTTGATTTTTTTTTTATGAAATACAATATTAATTGTTTAAAAAATATACAAATCTACTTGAAATTGCTGTTGGATATATTAAAATATTATATGAGCCCACTACGAATATATACGAATTTTACCTAGTAGAGCCATGCTGCAGCTATATTAATAGTATAGTTGTAGCACGATTGGGTCGGCTCGACTGGGGAAAGATCACGCTCTCACAGAATACCAGCGTAAAATAGCCGCTTAATGCTGCTGTGTTTCGTATGGTGAGTGTAAAGATCTCTCTTTTTACTGGAAATGCCTCTTTTCCAGTAAAAAGGGTCTCCTTTTTACTGGAAAAGAGGCATTCTATCTTAGTCCTCACGGCTGACAACGCATTTTCATTTTAATCCGCAAACGAAAATAGATATAGATTTCTATGGGCCACAGCAACCACTTACCATCGGGTGGACTGTGTGCTCGTTTGTCACCCTTATTCTATAAAAAAAATACGATAAAAAGAAGTATAACTACTTCTTTCTGTACAAAAAAAAATGTTAATATTGCATTACTTAGGGAATATTATATTACTTATTTGACGGCTTAGTACAGTGGCTTAGCATTGAGTTGCTGTGCTAAGGTCCTCGGATTCAAAGCCTAAACGGTACAAGTATTTGTATGGCCTATATCTAAATAATCGTTCCGGGTATGAATGTTTGCCCTTGTACAATATGTTGATTGCCTCCATGATACAGGAGAAAATCCTACTGTTGAGTGGCAGCATTCTTAAAAACAAAAACAAAATAAGTCGATAAACGAATCAGAGAGAGAGAGAGAGAGAGAGAAAGAAAAGAACTTTCTTTTCATATAGTTGATTAATAATGACGGAAATATCATTCACTCTATATAAAATCTATTTGATTAATGCTTCTGAATGCAATTACTTTAATTAGTTTTCACGTTTGAAAGATATTTTTAGAGTTAATTTTATCATCCCCTAAGCGTACTTAATTGAAAACATAACGGTACTCGTTCGCCCGTCGTCATGATTATTGCAGTAAAGCTGGCAAGCTAGCATACAATGCACAGACGGTAAGTGGATGCTGTGGCCCACAGACACGTTACATCTATCTTCGATTAAGCATCAAAATGCATGATGTGTGAGAGTCCCTTGAGAGTTAAGATGGATCGCCTGGTTACCAGTAAAAGGGTTTCCAGTTCTCGTCATTCACTATGCAAAATGCAGCACTATTTGTCTATTTATGTATTTGTAGGTATATATATACAATAAAAACTATCTATTGAACAGGTTAAAAAACTTATCAAAGCGCACTTCTTCCCCCTTGAATAGTCCACGTCTTCATTTAAAAATTGATACCTATTCTTCCTTGCGATAAAGGCTTTTATTTCACTTACTTGTTTACTTCTTTACGCTCTCGTAATATGTATGTATTTCAATACTTTTACTGAAATTTATTTATTTATTGTATTATGTGTATATTTAATGAGTATATATAAAATAAAAGACACATACAATTTACAGTATTATTATATGTATAGATAATTATTTGTTTGTCGTGTGTATTTTGTAATAACTTGAGAAAGGGTAAGGGTGTACCCTTACCCTTTCTCACATGTCATTATATCCTTCACATTGTGGCTGCTTGATCATTGTCATCGTCATCGTCATTGTAACCATCGTCATTGTCATTATCATAGTCAGCGTGATTGTTATTTTCACTGTCGTCATTGTCATAGCCATTGTCATCGTCATTGTTATTGTGATTTTCATTTTCGTTATTGCCATTAGCATTGTCGTTATTGTCATCATCATCGTCATTGTCATTTTCACGACAGTAATTTAAATAATCTGCATTAATAATGCAGAATGCATTATTGTAATAAAACGTCGTCACCACGTCGAGGTCACCAATTTAAAGTAAATGTATAATGTATACTAAAGTCTTGCTTATTAAGTGTTCACTGAGTTACGGTGGTGAGGCTTAATAATTTGGAGAGGAATAAAACTTAGAGTCTGGTCAAATAACATGGTCTATTTACTTTCACAATAATGTTTCTTACGCTAAAAAGTTATCACACGTAATTTCAGTTTGGAGGTTTAGAGACGACTAACATGTATATGGGCGATCGGTGTGGGTGATATATAAAATAATAAATATAAATAATGATAAATAAATATAAATATGCTGTCAGTAAAATGCGTTACAATGTTGCACCTACAGTCATCGGCATTGTCATAGACAGCATCTAGATCATTGTCATCGTAATCCTTATCATAGCTTCTTACCAAACGGGATGAGCTTTACTGTAGACAAAATGAGGGAGAATCTCGCACGTCTCCAACCAGCTTAGGTCAATCGCTCCTCCCCGCTGCTCCTGCACGATAACGCACGACCTCATACTGCACAACAGATGGTCTCCAAGTGATAAGAGCTAGAGTTGAAAGCTGTCCTTAATCCACCATACTCACCAGAACATGTGCCTACAGACTTCTGTTTTTTACAGAATTTGTATAAATTTTTGACAGGAAAAAAATTCAAAATCCGAGAGGCAGTACAAAATGCCTTTGAAGAATTTGTTTCCTCCCGTCTAGCTGAGTTCTTTAAGAAGGGCATCAATAGACTACCCCTGCGTTGGTAATGATGTATCGATTGCATCGATGATAACTTTGATTAATAGAAATAATAAATGTAGAAAAAAATTGCATTAACTTATTTCATAAAAACGGCAATTTCATAGGCAAAGCCCTAATAAAACCCCAACCAGATGGAAACCATCGGTATGGATGACCAAACGCCCGAGGGTTAGGGAGAAAGGGAAAGAAACTGGCGGACGATGCGGGCGGATATCGAGGAGCACTGCCCTCTACATTTGAAACATTTGATATAGTCACTACCGCATATTGTCGCGTATTAGTCGTAAGAGGCGACTGCGATAAATCAAACAGGAGATGGGCAGCACCATATTTCTGATAACAACAAAAAATAATAATAAACCTATAAGGTAATAAGGGGGAGATTTTTATAGGCTGTAATGGATAAATGGATATTATATAATATAATATATACCACCTGATGGTAAGTGGATACTGTGGCCTATAGATATCTACATTTATTCTCGGTTAATGCAGATGCGAAGTCATCCCTGAAGTCTAAGATGGAGTGCCTCATTTCCAGTAAAAAGTTTCTCCTGTTCCCTATACACTCACCATACGAAACACGACAGTATTAAGCTTCTATTTTACGCTGATATTATGACGGAATGGACTAATCTTGTCTCCTTTACCTATATTAAAAGTTTAAGTTTCTTATAGTTAATATTAAAAATTATCTTGAAATCTAATTCAGCATCGCTACCTAGTTCTCGGTAACTAGATATAATAAGAAATTAAAACTCTCGGAACTTTAACACAGAAATACTAATCTAAGTTTACGTAAAATAAGAGCTAAAAGCAATTTTTTTACAGGAAACTAACACAAGCACAAACTAACCTTTTGATTTGCTTATAACCTCATACCTTACAAGTCCTGAGCTACCAGCATCGACTTCCTGCATGTCTTACCAGATTTTCTTTCCGGCCGCTCAATACTTCGCTTACCGGTATAAGCTTTACGAGGCTGTCAATGAAGAACCTATCTTGCGCGTCGATTGTTGGTTCATCAATCTCAATAGCCATCCATTGGCACTTCACTTTGCTAATCCATTGGGCTATGTCTAATACTCAGATTTTATTGCAGATTGTCGTGAAGCGACAATTAAAAAAAAAATAGAACCTAACCTAAGTACAACAAAACAACAAAAGTAGAGCCAGAAAAACAATATATTTAAATTTATAAAAGGTATTTACAATTTTATAAAAAAAATGATGTGAGGATGATGATGGATGAAGTGAGAATACAATTAGATTATAAAAAAAATAAAGGTGAGAGAATAGGGGAATATAGCGTTGAAGTGGGGCCTAAAAGTCGAAGCGACACACGTTGCGTTTGTAGAAGTAGGTTTCTTAGCAGCGACGGCACGCAGCGCCTGAAGCCAGCACACGCCGTTTGCGCTTGTAGAAGTAGGTTTCTTAGCAGCGACGGCGCGCAGCGCCTGGAGCCAGTACACGCAGCGTCCGGAGCCGACGCACGTAGCGCCTGGAGAAGGGGCGCGCAACGCTTAGAGCCAGCAGTTGCAGCGCCCAAAGGTAGCGCCAGCGGTAGGTGCACTCGGCGCCTGGAGTAAGTAGTAGTAGTGCCCGGAGTAGTGTGGCCCCCGCGCTTGTAGTAGACTCGAAGCGACTTCCGAGGTAGATGGAGGCTTGTAGGCTTCCGGAGTGGCGCGGCCCGAGTTTGAAGAAGGCTTCGCCGAAGACTTCACGTGTAAATGGAGGCTTGCAGGATCCCGGGGCAGTGCGGCCCCGGGATAAGGCCTTTAGGAGATACTTCCAATTCGCGAACTGAAGCGAGACTGCCTTTCTTCACCGGTTGTTCGGCTTTTATACCTTTCTAGAGAGAACGGAAAAATTATTTAAATTATACGCAAATTTTTTGTAAATGGTCAAGAGAAAAGAGGATTTATGTGGAATTATCGAAATAGGAATAATAGATCGGTAGTAAATTTGAATATAGTTACCATGGAAATGATATAAATAAGAAAGACAAAATATGTCAAATTTTTGTTTTTGGTTTATAATAAGAAAACGGTAAGATTTAAGTGGAAAATGAGATATTATTGATATAGGAAAAAAGGTAGCGCAACTGCCCACACAAAGTCCAAGATTGTAGAGTTACGGAAAACTAGCTAAAAGATCGAAAAAAGGTAGACTCCATTGACACCAATTTAAAAGTGCTGATAATGTGAAAATACGAAGTAGAAATGATTTGTTATTGTGTTCTTATGATTTAAAATCGTTACAGGATCCTATGGAAATAAAGGTGATGTAAAATATCCAGTTTTGAGGTGAATGCAGAAAATCTAAACAGAATGGAAAAATGAATTTAAAATAATGTAAAAAGATACGTAAGTAGTATAACACTACAAGATATCATCATTACACGTTTAAAGGAGTCAATAGCCCACTGCACCAGTCCCCATTACAAGGCCTTCGTAGGGCTCTGAAAAATTTCTAGGTCAAAGTCTTCTGTGAATCTGGGAAATAGGTTGACACTAGTAACTTCAATATTTCTGTTTCACCGTTAGTGAAGTTAGACTGTGGTCTTTGCTATTTTACGGGCTTATAGAGGTAAAGAAAGACTGAAAATCTTGTTGTTAAACGTTGTACGTGTAATACAAGTCGCGTGTAAGAAAATTAACATTTACCAGCACATAGGTACATCCTTTCTCTATGGTAAGACCGAACTAAATCAAAATGTAAATTTTGTTAGAATTATAATGATGTTTACGTCGACCGGTAGACTTAATAGAGCTTCGTTACGCCTTGTGATGTATATTAGATTTACTAGTCCTTTATGTTATAACGCTAGGAATTAATATTAACGTTGATGAAATATTACGGACCATGTCAATTATTTATTCTGTATGTAACATATTTGTAATCGTTTGTCTAGTGGTCGTGGGCGTGTCTGCTGATCACGTTGTAAACTGATCATCAGCAGCAACCCGGAGTCAGGAAGTTCTGGCGACTCCTCGTGGTCGAGAAAACACGTAACGCCGATGGTTTGTATCTGGACTACAGAATTGTTGAACAGAGAGTGTACTTGTGCTTGCACACACTCCCGTGCTCAATAATCGTGTCCTGCGCAGGTGGCTAGTCTCTGTTGAGTTTGGCCGTCGTGATAGAAATGTGGTCTGAGGGATATTATTGTGGGTGTTTAGGCCTAATCTAAAACATTTAAAAACTTGCATTACGCGCGTCACGGCGTTTTCGCCCGATGGAATTTAAAGGTCACCTCCGGCCCCCTCTCTCGGGCGGTTCTCTCGGCCGATCGGTCAGTCGCTCGACGCGTGGGCGAAGTTAGTATTGTCTGCGACCGCTGAGTTTGTTGCGCGCGGCCGGTGTTGATTAGATGGCCTAAAGTTTATCGCTCGGAACCGCCTCTAAATAGCGTTATCTGATCTCGTGCGTTTTGCTTGGCAACGAGGCTTGTCTTATATAATTATTTTTGTAATAGTTTTGAGTGTCGTTTGCGACCGCTGGGTCCCCCAGTCTAGAAGAATAAATCATCCGAGCGGCCGTGTCGGAAAAAGGATTCAAGTTATGCTACCATCGTTAGGTCACGTGCCTCTTATTGTATTGTCTTATTTTGTTCGCATAAGTGATAATGAGGCTTATCCTTGAGTTTTGAATTATTAATTTAACTTCGATTGCAATTAATTTGCGTCGACGAATTGTTTATACATACATACATAAACACTCACGCCTGTCACCTAGAGGGGTAGGCAGAGACTACGGACTTCCATTTGGCGCGATCCTGACACACCTCTCTCGCCTCTTTTACATCCATATATCTACGCATACACGCTCGTCGGTTAAGGGTACTCCTAATCTGGCCCATTTTTAATGTATCGCCGATTTGGTCGATAAACCTTCGTCTAGGGCGTCCCTTCCCGACCCTGCCGTTCACTTCTGCCACATAAATTTGCTTTGTCACTCTTTCCTCGTTCATTCTTTCTACATGACCAAACCACCGAAGCATTCCTTTCTTAATCCTTGTCACAACGTCATCTTGCAAACCACACTTTTCTCTTATTACACTATTTCTCACCCTGTCATTCAGATTCAGCCCTAGCATACTCCTTAAGGAACGCATTTCTAGTTGTTGAAAAGAAAAAGCAAGAAAGGATAGATAAAAATGATAGAAGGATATCTGATAACTTCCAGGAAAATATTAAAATGTTCTGGAAGCTCGTAACAACTGCCAGGGGAAATTCAAAACAGCCTAGAATAAATGCTATACTCGACGAGAATGGCTGCATGCTGAATGATGAAGTTTCGAATTTAAAGAGATGGAAGGAATACTTTGAAAGCGTGTTTCAGAGTGAAGAGTCGTCTGAAATAAGTGAAATAGAAATTCCAGAAGAAGTGGAAAGAGGTAGGGAGATAAGTGTAGATGAGATAATGAAAGCAATGAAAAGCATGAAAGCAGGTAATGCAGCCGGATATGATAGAGTATCACTCGAAATGCTAAGGGCTGGTGAGGGTGTGGTTGCAGGCCTGCTGCACACCTTGTTTAATTTATGTTGGGAACTGAAACGGGTACCGGAAGACTGGTGCAAAGTCGTTATAGTCCCAATATATAAGGGAAAGGGATCGCAGCAGGACTGCAAAAACTACCGTGGTATCAGCTTGCTTAGCATTGTGGGTAAACTGTATGCTAAGGTGTTAATTGAAAGAAAGAAGAAAAAAGAAAAAAAAAAGAAGAAAAAAAAGAAGAAACTGATGGAAAAATTTGGGATGTGCAAGCTGGATTTAAAAAGGGGATAGGGTGTACGGATCAAGTCTTTTCCATGCGCATGATAGCGGAGAAGTTTTTGGCTAAAAACCAGAAAGTTTTTTGTGCGTTCATGGACTTGGAAAGGGCTTATGACAGAGTGGACAGGAATGTGTTATGGCAAACACTGAACTCATTTGGGTTGAGCGCTGGCTTGATACAGGCATTAAGGTCTCTTTATAGGGACTCTAGTGCTTGTGTCAGGATCAACGGGGTCTACTCGGACTGGTTTGGCATTCATAAAGGTGTCAGACAGGGATGTGTGGCTTCCCCGTGTCTGTTTAACCTATTTATGGACAGTTGTTTGCAAACTTTGAAAGTTGAAGAATGTGGGTTGAGAATGGTTGAGTCAACCGTCAAATGCCTATATACGCCGATGATCAAGTCATATTTGCATCGTCGGCGGCCGAGTTGCAAATGATGGTTACTTTAATGAATTGGTCATTGAAAGAAAGGGGTATGAAAGTGAACGCAAGTAAGACGAAAGTGATGGTTTTTGAAAGAGAAGAATGTAAAACTTTATGTGAAATAAGAATAGAAGGGGAGTTGATTGAGCAAGTGGATGAGTTTGTATATTTGGGATGTTTATTTAGCAGGGATGGTAGGTATGATAAGGATATAGAACGACGAGTGAACGCAGGAAATAGAGTGAATGGGGCTCTACACGCTATTATGAGGAGTCAGAATGTGTCAACTAAGGCACGTATGGCAATTCATAATTCTGTGTTAGTCCCTACTTTAATGTATGGTAGTGAAAGTTGGGTCTGGCAGAAGAAGCATGAGAGTAGAATAAATGCTGTAGAAATGCGTTCCTTAAGGAATTGTTTATCGAATCGTAATAAGGCATTTTTGCTTGTCGGTTGAAACGCTAAAACTTTGTGACCCGAGAGAAGGTCGCGTTCGCATACTATTGTAATTTTGTGCTAAGTAGAATAGAATAGAATAGAATAGAATATTTTTTTATTCAATATAGATCACATGTGTAATTCTTATTGAAAGTCTTACGATATACGATTGCCTTACGATACAGCCATATGACATTTTTAATTTTTTATAGAAGAGAGGGCAAACCTGTATGCGGCTCACCTGACGGTAAGAGACTACTGCCGCACATGAACAACTGCAACTCCATAAGAGTCGCTAATTCATAAAGTAGATATCACATATTCGTAATGCTGTTTCGCTGGCTAGAAAGCACGCAATTATCCTCGCTAGAGAGCTGGCTCTTACAGATCGGAACACAGAAGTGCAAGCAATGCCATCTAGCGGCAGAAATACGTAAAAGATTGGTACCTACTCAGACGAATTCCTAGGTAGAAAGGAGACCTACCACCTGATGAAGGAATTGTTCTGGGTTTATGTAGTTAGTATGCAATTTGTAAAAATACTTTTATGCGAGATGCTTTTACGCGTATTATAGCAACACGAATATATCGCCTTCACTGGTGAAGAACAAAACTCGCACAGAATGTAAGTTTAAAATAACAGCAACACTACTGGGTTGCATCGTCACTCACTGTATGAAAGGTGAGTAACCTAAGCCAGGGTCACTGGAAGTGGCAATACAACTACTTTTTGATTCTTAACCGAGTCATCTGGTGGACTGTGTGAAACATTGCAAGCTTCCTGACTTCAGGTTACTACTCAAAATTACCCGATAGAAAACTCCTATTATTGATTAATTGACAATCGAAGTCTACCACGACCACTAGACAAACTATGCATTCACTATATAACCTTACTTATAATGATTATCTTAATATTGATTCGCCCGAACATAAAGATTATTGAGGCATCAATATCATCAAATTAACTTCAATTATATTATCACAGCATTGTTATGTATAATTATATAAAGGCATTTCCAAGTCAATGAATTTGATCAAAGCTGCAAACTGACGTCGGCACAAATACAGGCTTACGTTTGGCCACACAAGCATTTCCTGATCTTGGTAAACTTTGTAGGATAGCCTAACTGGAGATATACGAGTAAAAGCAGAGTTTCTTTGTATATTTTCGAACACAGTCTGGAAGATTTTTATCCCATCTATTCAAAATATACTATTATGCTTAAATAATATAACGGCGTAAAAGAAACAAAATATAGTAAGAAGAGAATATAATATTAAGCGACAGAAGGAAACAAAACAGAAGATAGGCAGCAGCATCTTTTAAATTACTATTCATATTTATAAAAAACTCCAGTTGCAAATCTATGTGACGAGCGTGGCAACTATGGCAAATCTCTCTCCTTCAAGTCAATTTATAAGGCAGGCTTATGTACAGCCGTTGGCTTTTGATATTTCGGAATGAATGAATGAATGGAATAAGTGTCATAAGTTAATGACCATACCTGTACCATGTAGACATCTAAACAGTTCCATATTCGGTAGGAAATAATATTATAAGTTAAAATATTTTATATCATCTGTTAAACACGAAGTCTCAATCTATTTGAAGTAACAAGCAGCCTCCGAGGTACATAGTCTGTCAATTTATTAAGGTGTTGAACAATTTGCCGACGTTTGTCATTGTGTCCGATTATAAGTGTCTTAAAGGCAAGAGCGAATAGCCTTTTGTTAAGATAAGAGTACAATATACCATCTAAGGCTTCGTCACCTCATACCACCAGGTGCGATTGTGGTACAGCACTAGCTTAATATGATAAGTAAAAAAGAAACACTTTGAGCTACGTCACTACTCCTGGTACATAAAAATTTTAGACCCGCCCAGCTCTTCACCGGCCTTCATCATCACTCAGTTTCTACACCTCATCTACTATTTACCCGCCTGATGGTAGGTGAATGGCGATGCCCGTAGCCACCTACGTTGATGCTCAATTAAGAATGACAGCGCAATGTGTTATCATCTGAGAACTTAGACCTTTTTAATAGTTAGCTTCGTTACTATTAAAAGGGTCTTCGGTCCTTGTCACTCACTATACGTAACACAAAAGAATTTTACTGCAATTTTGAATTTACTTGAATTTTCATACGTGTTAGAGTTATGCTGCAGTTATTTTATGGTTGTAGATCAGAAGGGTTGACTCGACGCGCTCGTCATCACAAGAATCACATACTAAGAGAATACCTACGTAAAATAGCAGCATAATGCTGCTGTGTTTAGTTTGGTGAGTGTGAAGATACGAAGACGATATTAACATGGTCACAAAATTAAGAAAATTAACATTATTGATTTATATTAAATTTACTAGTATTTTATGTTATAATTATAACGCTAGAAATAAATAGTAACCTTGATGAAATTTTACGAACTATGTCCATTATTTAATTAGATATCATATATTCTTGATACTGTTTCTCTAATTTAAGCACTTTTACACTACAATTACAGCCTTTTAAAGTCCACTGATGACCATAGTCCTCCCCCATAGATTGACTCACACTCATATTTGCTATTTATGCCATAGTGTTACAGTATAGATATTCAATATAGATATCTAGTCAGTGTAGTTTAGGTCTAGGAATAAATTCTAATTTTAGTAAAATTCAGTAAAGTTTTCGAAGTTAGCTTCGAGTGGCGCTTTAAATTTATTACAGATTTAATTCATTGTACTTAAATTTGCTTTTAAATTCCCATTATTTGAAAGAACTTCTGTTCTGAACTTCAGTTTTAGACAGAATTTATAAATAATTATATTGACTTAAAGAAAACACTTCAATAATATGATATAATTTCACGATTCATAATGTTTGTGCAATTTGGCTGCGGAAATGCGGCCAGCGGGTTGAATTACCGTACGGAGCATATATTCCTTTTATAAAACAGAAGTTACACACGAATTTACAGTACACTTGATAGTAATTGATTCCTGCAGTCCATGGACACCTGCAGCCAACGTCAAACAAAGAATACCACAGATGCTTGTCACTTATGAGGTCTAAAATTGAATGCCTCACAGCCCGTAACTTTATTAACTAGAGAACCAGCCCTTACAGATCGGAATACGGTAATGCAAGCACTGCCATCTAGCGGCAGAAATACGTAAAAGGCATATAATACTCAGACGGAATCCTAGGTAGAAAGGAGTTCTACCACCTAGTAAATTAGTATTGATATAACCTACAAGTAATTGTTCTGGGCTTGGGTGTTTGGCAGTGTGCAAATTGTGTATATACTTTTATGCGTGGTAGAGTATTATAGCTGCAGCACGAATATATCGCCTTGACCCGGAATGAACAACACTCGCACAAAGAAAAGCTTAACGACGATGAAACACAGCAGCATTGCTGCTGATTTGGGGCTACTAACGAACTGATGAACTGATTTATTGGCAATAGCCGCGACCTTATGATCAGTAGTCGCGCTTACGACCACGACAAACGAGGTCACTATATTATAACCTAATTTCTATTTTTTTTAAAAACTACATGAATGCTATTAAACATTACTAATATTCCCTTTAACCACTTCTGGTGAAGCTTAAAATGCTTCTGTTAGAAGTAGTTCACGACAGTAGTCGAATGGCGGATTCGAACCTACGACCTTTCGAGTTCGCGGTCCGCGCCCTGCCATTAGGCTACTGACGCTTCAAAAAATAAAATTAATATTTGTTTGTTCGTATTTTATGCGCTGCCATAACGTCTATCAGATTATGGTGAAACTTTGTCAACTTATTGCTCGCACTTCGCGTTAGAGGCATAGTAAAATTAATTTACAATAAATGGAACGCGTATTGTACCGACATATTTATTTGAAACTTATATATCAATTAACGTCAATGAAGGTATTATTATCATTACTAATTAAAATATATAACTCTTCCAATTTTAAAACAATATTTCCACAGCTATTTCTTCTGTAGTTGCAATGCGCCGAGAACCAGCCAGTGTATAATAATAATTGTAATAATGATTCGACGGGACATAAATAGTTTGTTTGAAGACTTATTGAGACATCAATATCATTAAATTAACTTCAATTATATTATCACAGCATTATTTTAAGCACATAAAGACGTTTCCAAGCCAACGAACTCGCTCAAAGCTTCAAAGCGACGTCAGCGCAACTACAAACTTACGTTTGGCTCAAGGCGATACTAAAACCTTGCGATAGTGCGTTTTTCTTCGTTATTCAGAGATTTATTCATTAGTTATGAAAAATAAATTACATCTAAAAGCACATTATTAATGTTCGATATCCTTTCATCACATTCCATGTTCTAATTTGTTATTATGTGTTATAAATACATTTAAAATCTACTTTTAAAAAAAAGACTAAAATTATTGATTACATGCAATACTCTAATCATTTCATGATTACACTAATGGATAGATAATTTAAAAATCTATATTATTCACGTTTTATTTAATTTTTAAAGTTCGCTTTTCTTTTTTAATTAAAATTAATTCCAAAAATTGTGTGAATTCTATGATAAATGGGCGTACGCAGAGTGCGGGCGGCAGTGCACTGCATGCACAAGGTTATTTGGTCAGGGAAACGCCTTAACAAGCGTTGCCTGATCTTGGCAAACTTTGTAGGATAGTCTAACTGGAGATATAACAGCAGCCTTTCTTTGTATATTTTCAAACATAATCTGGATGGTTTTTATCCTATCTATTAAAGATATGTTATTAAACTTAAAGAATAAACTTAGAATTTGTCTTAACTAAATAAAAATTTAAATATCATGAATTGTCGTCTGCTGACGGCGTAAGAGAATCCAATATCCCATATCAGTTCTTAGGTATCGTAAGAAGAGACAGAAGGAAAGAAAACAGGAGATAGGCAGCAGCATCTTTTTAATAACAACTCATACTCACTCATAGCGTGTAAACTACAACAAATCCTTTGAGTCAATCTATGGGGCAGGTCTATGTTCAGCAGTGACTTTTGATATCCCGAAATGAATGAATGAAATAAGTGTCCTAAGTTAAAAACATACTTTAACCATAGAGACCTTACAGTTCCATATTCGGTAGAAAATAATAACGTTCGTTTTAAAATAATAATTAATTAGGAAAACATTTCAGCTATTCCCCAGTAGGTGACGCTAATAAACGTGAGGTAAAAACCCGTTTTAGGAATGATACCGTTTCGACATCAAAGTATCGATAATGCAGTTGTTGAAGGTTACTTAGTTTGTAATGTTTTACGATATAGTAATAGGGAATATGCATGCTTTTTTTATTATGACTCCTATCACACCAAAAAATCATACAATTTTTTTAAGTCATGAATAACGTCATGAATGAAATGAAACGTTATGAAATAAAATATTTTAATTTCCAATAACCAATAAATAATTAATTCAAACAGCAATCACATTGGTGGCATCTTAGATGACGTTACTAGGTCCTTTAGACGCTATAATAATAGCATATGATTGGTTGGTCGGCGTCGGAGGCACATTGCAAAACGTCAAATCTAATAAGAAAGCGCCACCATGTTTTTCAAATTCGTTTTTTTTATAAAAAATACACTTTAAATCTAACATATTTTAGGAAAGCATTGAATTTAAAAGTCGTTACACGGTAAATTATTTCACAAATTCACAAATTCAGTTTACCGCTAAAAATAACACCTTTGTCGTACATCCTCAATTTTAGAGCACTTCCCTTGTTGCCTCAGCCAAAAGCGGAATCTTCGGCGTCGACATATCGAATGACATGAACGGAACGGAACATGAACTTTACAAGTGCAGGTTCAGCCTCACATGGAATATTGTTTTCATCTCTGGGCTGGGGCTTCCTATGGCGACTTCCCTTCCTTTCCACTTGACCGCATAGAGAACAGAGCGGCTCGACGTCGACAACCGAGTTGTCTTTGACTGGTATTTACTACGGGGAGTGCTCTGAGGAATTGTTCTGATTAATTCCATCCACCAAATTTCACCAATACAAATCACAACAAAACTTTCGTTACCATCCACATCATTTGGATGCTGGGCGGTCCACTACCGTGCGATTTAATGGGACTTTTCTTAGGAATCGTTTACTATCGGCGATTTTTATGGACCGATAGGACAGGGACCTTCAAGAAACTAGTTTACTCATTTTCAAAAGGACGGCAACGCATCTTCAATTCTCCTAGTGTTGTAGAATTATATTAAATTTTAAAAAGAAGGCTATCTTGTGGACCGGTTTTACTGGCTGACATAGACGTTTCACGTTAAAACCAACGGCCGTGTGCCTCGACATAGGCCTACTCAATTTCTTTATAGGTACGGATACAGTATTGTATGCTGTTTCATCTCTTTAAATATTGTAGATTATGAAATATGCGTCCTGTGTAATATTTTTTATCGATAACACCAATCGATAAACGTTGTCAATCACTAACTCATTTGGTGTGTTACTAGATAACAGAGGGCGCTTATTACAATGATGATAAATGTTCTAGAACAATCTACCAGAAATAATAAAATTTATAAATTATGGGGTAAAAATACATTATACTTGCTATAATAAACCGAAATCACATTCAGTTTTTGCTACATATCGGGACTTACAATACCTCAATGCACTATCGGTCATATATTCTTTAATTTTTTTTATAATTTAGAAAAGGACTGCGTTTTGAGCTTTTGATGATGTCACTAAGACTATATGACACAAATCTGAAATATATCCTATAGGAAATAAGTAAGAGGTGACTATTTTGTTGCTGATGTCCGGTCTATTACTACTACTACTTAAATATCTTTGCTTGCACGCAACATCCTGTGCTCATCGTGTGCTCGTTTGTAACTCTTACTCTATAAAAAAAAAACAATTATGTTTGTATTATGTGCGGAACCAGTTACAATACGTCGTGTAATTGCATTACCACCTATAAACAATGTAACAGAGAGGTGCGATGATATTGTTTTGTTCAAATTAAATTTACTCTTGTCAACTCAGGAATATCTGTATTTGGTCTGCGGTATTTAACTACATAAATAATTTCCTACGTGAAAGCAAATCCAAATTAAACAACACGAATCTCAATCAAAATGTAAATTTCGAAACAACGCTATTTCCATGGTACGGTAAGTGTGATAACCTCATTATAAGATTACTTACTGAGCTCTGTATAATAAGCATTAATTTATATTTATACATAGAGTCTTTTATAAAACCTATCAAAAATTCACTACTGAACATCGGCCCCTTACGTAGAATGCCTCAAAAGAGGAACATTTGCCACACCTACCACACTTTGAAGCGGGTTCGCAACCGAACTTTTTTAATTATTTGGAGATTTTATCAGGGAGATGCTGCTGCCCATCTCCTGTTTCATTTTTCTCTGTCGCCTCTAACGACACCCATGGAATAATATGAGGTAATGTATTTTCTTACGCCGCCACTACAAGCATTTTTTTTTATATTTATTTATACACAGACATTTGTTAAGTATCTTAACGTTGAAGAGTCACGCTGAAGCTGTATTATGACAGTACGAATGGGCAGGCTCGGCCGGAGAAAGAGCACGGTCTCACAGAATGACATTGTAATATAGCAGCAGCTGCGTATCGTTTGGCTAGTTTTAGAACTTATATAGAATAATACTCACAATACGTAACATTGGTTCACTATCATACCAAGTCTCTCTAGTACACGTCCTACTTCGGTGCGCTCCACAACGCATCTGACTGCCGGTACTCAGTGGAACCACCGAATGACACGCTACCTCCACTACTTGTATGTATGAGACAGTGTATTAAATCTATTAAATATATACAAACACTACACGTTCAAATTAAAATTGTTTTTAGTTATACACCGTCTTACTCGGTGCTCTGTGTTTGGTTGCTGTCTTTGTGTTCGCACTGTGGTGTGAGTAGCGCGCTGTCCCGGGAGACAGCGGTCTCACTATGTTGTTGTGAAGTAAATCGGACGCTCGTTATGGTGCAAAGTGTGTCTGTGCATAACTCTCCTTCCTGGCTTTCTGGTACTAGTATCGGCAACCGTAAGTAGAGTGAAACACACCCGCAGCCTTAGAGACAGCTATCGTTTTAAATTTTTATGTTACTTTGCATTAGGCAACAGCTAGGTACACACCCTAGTGTACCAACGCGCCGGGTGTATGGATGTTTGTTTTAGGCATACACAATAAAGGTGGAGGAGCTTGGTACACATCTGTGCTTGTTAGCATAGGCGACAAAATGGTGTCGATAATTTCCGACGAACCAGCCGACTTTTTTAGTCGCGCTTGCCCCGACATTTAGGCAGTATTTCTTGCACAGCGCAATCCCCGTACCGCGCCCGGGTACGTGTTCGAAACCGCGCCTTTAGCAGGCCTCTCTACCCGCCATGTTTGGTCCCCTATAGACCATCTGACCGTGTGGATCGACAACCCTCTGCCGCCGAGCACCGAATCTACAACTCCTGTGTCCATAGACTCAATTTACAACGCCGCGTCCCCCGCACCCTCCGCGATGTCCACTCGCGGCCCTTCTCCGGTCTTCTTAGATGCCGAATCAGGCTCCGACATGGAGACCGACACACGTGTCCCGCTCAAGCCCGAAGACGAAAGCTTCACCCTGGTCCAGGAAAAAAAGCGCAAACGCGCAACCTCTTAAAAGGCAGGCGAGCCTAACCCGGCCCCCTCGTCCCCCACCGCCACTCTGGCAAAATTCCTGCCCCCGCGACGCAATCTCAATCCTCTAAGCCTGCGACAAAGCCCTACCTACCTATCATCCTATTTATCCTATCATACTGGTTGGATTTCAAAAAAATCTATTGCCCAAAGGTGCAAAACGCCAGTCAGGGCATTCGTATGTTTGTTAACTCAACCTAGGAATTCCGCAGTGCAACAAGTCCGCAGGTGACTTGCCCAGCAAATGAGGTATAGGCGTATGAAGGGTGTATGTATGGAACATACGCCCTCCCAGAGGAGCGTAACCTTCGTGTGGTTGTCCGCGGTCTTCCTAAAGAGCTCGAGACTGAGCTTTGAGGACTAAACGACCTCAAAGCCCAAAATTTCCCGGTCCGGGAGGTGCATAGAATGTACCACCAGACCGACCCTAAACGCTTTCTAGTTAAAACTAAGCATAAATGCCTGGTCATCCTCGACCTGTCTCCGGAAGGAAAGGAAATATTTAACGTTCGGCGCATCTGCAACCTAACGGGGATTGCAGTTGAAGCCCCCCGAAACAGGTGTATCGTTGGCCAATGCCACCGATGCTAACTCTACGGCCATTCAGCTAGAAACTGTTATGCCAGGCCTAGGTGTGTCAAGTGCCTAGTGGCCCCGGCACCACTGACTGCCCCCGCACGCCTGAGACGGTTGAACCCCCGAGCTGCGTCAATTGCCGCGAAGAGGGACACCCAACGAATTATCGCGGGTGTTCCAAAGCACCGCGAAGGAAGCAGCGCGGAGGTAGAAGCCGTCCTGGACGAGCAGGTCTAGCCCTCAGCTACCTGCCCCCAAACCCGAACCACCTTCGGTGCCCACATCCTCGCTTCAAATAACCACCCCAGTCGCCGGGGCAGCCGAGCATGGTACTAGCCTTCTCACGCTTCCCGCGCCAAAACCCAACGCTAGGGTGAAACCGCCGGCACTAGTCGCCTCACAGACCGTGCTCCCTCACCAGACCCTAAAACCGCAGCCCGTAGCACAAGGCTCGTCTTCTTTCGCCGTAGACTTCTCGCTAGTTTGCGGCTTCATAAGCAACATTAACGTTGCTAAGTTATACTCCTTAGCTTGCAAACTCCGCGGAGCCACCACCCCCCTGGACAAGCTTAACGCTGCGATTGAGCACATAGCATTTGTTTTACTAGTGTGCTTAATCACCTATTTTAAATATCAGAATGGCAGCACAAAATTTCGGTAGAACTAAACCACGCAGTGCAAGAAACCTTTTTGAAATCTATCCTAAGATCGCAAACTACACCCTAGTTAGAAATTATAGGTTGGCAAACCGTGCATGTGGCACCTTGATCTACTACAAAAGGTCTACCATTCTCAAAGCCACTGGAGCCCGCTGGTACCAGCAAAATTCCGATCTTCACAGAGATTGCCAACTTTCGACGATCTCGGAATACTTCAAGGAAATGTCTCATCGCTACTTCGAGAGCACCGAAACACGTCCTAACCCGTTGATGGTAAACGGAGTCAACTACGTTCTGACTCCAAACGTGACGGCCTCCCTTCGACGACCTTAATGCCACCGGACCATCACACACTAACACTATATACGTGCCTAGTGTCACAAACACCCCCTCCACACCGTATACACACCGTACACCCCCATCCCTGGACGGTACTCGCCGCCCAGAACAACGAACGATACCAATCGATCCGCCACCCCCTATTCGGACGATGGTTAGACAACTCACCCATGTCATGTTGTGATTTCGGCGACATCAAGGAGTATTTGATGTTGACCTGATGGTGATGTGATCACTGAACACAATAAAATCTCACCTCCGGATTATCGATTTTAGTCCAACTTGGCTTTCGCAACGTTGCGCTAAAATAAATAACCCCCTCCCCCCCTTTTTATAGCTGAGTCCGATGAAGCTGCAAGAGCCGTTGTAATGTCGGAAGGTGTTGCATGAAAAAGGAAACGTGTTTCTCAGTTCAAGACTTTAATTAAACTGTCCTCTTATTCTACACTTAATACTAATATCATAATATATATTGTCGTGGGTGACGGGGAGGCTACAGGGCACTACACCGCATAGGCTAACAGCATTAACAGAAACAAGACAAACACTGCAGATGGAACCGGACATCGTATTTACTGGTTTCCAGTTCCATCTTTGTTCTAAGGATTAACATCTGTGTTATGATTCTGAATTAAAGATTATGTAAGTATCTATCTACTATGCGTCAGAGCATCTACTACAGCCTCCCACTGCAGAACATAGGCCTCCCTGGCAACCGCAGAGTTTTATTTTTAGTCATTATTAGGAAGACGTAGATGTCCATCTCCTGATTTGTATCCCTCTGTCGCCTCTTACAACACCCACGGTATGATATAGGGTAGTGGATATTCTTACACTGCAAGGTAAATCAACATACCATCATGATAAATAAAAAATGTTTAGCTCTCAACTATTCTTTAAAAATAAGAGTACTTATTCTGTAACAAGGCAGGTTATTTCCAGATACAATAGGAAGCGATTCAACAGAGAAGCGTTTATGTAAATACGACATATTCTTTGATGTATATATCAGTTATAAGATGGCACCGGACAAGTCCACCTGCACGCACAGAACAAGCGTTACAGCCTCTACTCTGCTCTAGCCGGTGGTGATGTTAATAGTTCTTTTTTAACTAATACTTTCACTTTGTTTGTAGAATAAATCTTTTAAAAATATATAACATGCAGAGAAAACCCTGTTGGAAAAAGACCCATTGATACCGTAACAATATTTACAAAAAATTAAACATCGTAATATAAATGAATATAAATCTTTTATTGTTATTTAAAATACACGTTTTTAGCATTAATTTTATTCATCGTCTCAGTAAGCTGGTTGCAATAGGACGGGCAAATAGCTCCAAGACCTGGCAATTGATGGAGAAGAAAGATTTTCAAGTGGCAGCCTAGTATAGGTAAGCGAAGTGATGACCAGGAAATCATATAGGAAATCGATGGATGCAATTGGCTCGGGAAAGTGTTTTGGGGCATACCTTGGAGGGGCCATTGTTTAGCAGTAGTCTTTTCTGGTTATGATCAAATAGTTCTTTAATAAATTTATAAAAATACCTCCATCTCGTATATGCTTATCGAAGTGGATGCTGTGACCTATAGACAACTACATCAATTCTCAATTAAGTATCAAAACCTCGTTACCAGTTACGAGGTTCTTTAGTTCTCTACACTCGCCTTCCGAAACACAGCAGCGCTAGTATTCTGAGAGAACGAAGTTTTTCCCCGATCGAGCCGAACCATACCTGCAGCCGTAAGATACTGTAGTGTGACTCTACCGGTTAAGGTGAAAATGCATCTGTGTAGCCATCTTCAAAATGAGTTGTAGATATCGAAGGGCAGTAGTCATACATGCAGGTTTCCTCTTTCTGGATTTTTCTCTTTGCCACGAAGCAAATCGTCACTAAAATATACTATTAACAATTTCATTAAATGACGTCGTACGGCTCTTACGGTTCGTTGCTTAAATATTATAAAAAAGAACACTATGTAATAGTTTGTGCAATTAACAGTGTCTAATCCTTTAAAAGTATAAGTAAGTTGTACTGTTAGGTAATAAGTTTCATTTAATCCAATGATAAATAAAACTGTCATTTAAGAAGAAAAATAAAACTAAAGATAACTTAAATTCAAGACTTTAATAAACCCCCGAAAAAAAATTATGAACTTCAAACGGCTGAACAGATTTTCTTAAAACAACTTAGAACATTCTCGATTGAGAAAGATAGCACTCAAACCTAAAAAAACTTAATCGAAATCGGTTCATCCGTTCAGGAACTATAATGTCGCACACAGACACAGATATACAGATACACACTACAAACATATAACACACCGTCTGTTTTCATGGGTGGTTAAAAAAGAAATTTATAGCGTCGACAAGTTCGGGCTCCACGGACTTACATGTAAGAAAAGTGCTGGTAGGTTTTCAGAGCACGGTTCTTTGAACGATGTCATGCGAAGAGCTCTTGTCTACATAAATGTTCCCTCGGTTTTAGAGCCTTGTGGGATATTTAGAGATGATGGCAGGAGACCCGACGGTATGACATTGGTCCCTTGGGAGAGAGGTAAAGCCCTAGTGTGGGATGCTACTTGCGTAGACACTCTGGCGGCCTCTCATCTCAGGGGTTCCTCGTTTAGAGTCGGGGCGGCATCAGAGGCAGCAGAACTGAGTAAGTGGTGCGAATATGAGTATCTGAGAAATGACTACATATTTGTGCCATTTGCTGTAGAGACTATCGATCCGTGGGGTCCACGTGCGGTGAAGTTCCTAAAGGAACTCCATCTGCGGCTGTTCGTTGCTGCTGGTGATAAGAGGGCTGGTTCTTTTCTCGCTCAAAGGCTAAGTAATAGCCATTCAGCGAGGAACTGCAGCCAGCGTTCTTGGCACGATACCGCGAGGAGTAGGACTGTATGATAATTAAGTTACTAGTTTTAGTTTTATTTATAATAGTTTTTAATATTGTATATAATAAAATATTGTATATTTTAAAATTAAGCCGAAAAATCCGTATCCCGACTAACTATATCTATTATCAATATATAAAATTGAATTAAAGTGGCTCTCTGAAATAGCAAAATTACTGCCTTTTATTAAGTTTTGATCTTATTTGCATGCCACTAATTAATGAAAAGCCATTTTTCTAAATTTTAATTGTCTGTCTGTCTGTCCGGGCTGATATTCGAAATGGCTCAATCAATTTTGGTGAAACTTCACAAAACCACAGCAATACTAGAAGTGATCTAGGCTATATGTTTACGTGATATAGCCATGCTGCAGCTATATTAGTAGTATAGTTGTGGCACGAATGGGTCGGCTCGACCGGGGAAGGTCCACGCTCTCACAGAATACCAGCGTAAAATGGCAGCTTAACACTGCTGTGTTTCGTATGGTGAGTGTAGAGAACCGGAGATCCTCTTTACTGGAAATGAGGCATTCCATCTTAGTCCTCACGTGTGACGACGTATCTGTATTTAGATTCTTTATTGAGGATAGATGTGGATGTGGATGACCCATAGGTCACAGCAACCACTTACCATCAGGTGGACTGTGTGCTCGTTTATCACCCTATCATATAAAAATATATTTTATCCGAAAATCTTTTTTTTTTGTGTAATTCAAAAATTAATGAACAAATGATAATTGATTGATTGATGATTCCCAGGCAAAGACGGGGCGGGACGCTAGTGCATTATATTTTTAATATAAAATACATTTTAAATACAAATTAAATAAGATAAACAACGCTGTTCAAAACTTTATTAAACCAACGGTGAATCGCTTTCTATATTACGGCAATAATTGTTTAAAACTGAGCGTCTAAATTTCAACTCAATACTTCCTATTTTCGTTTGAGACTTCTAATTAGTTTCGTTATCTTCAATAAAGACCGACCATTAGCTTTATCAAACTTTCCTCTTTAGATCTTAAATATTTAATTAAATATTTTAATGAAATAATTTCTAACATTAAGTAATGAAAATTGAGTGATTTATGAGCATTGCCGG
Organism: Parnassius mnemosyne; assembly: GCA_963668995.1. Lineage (NCBI taxonomy): Eukaryota > Metazoa > Arthropoda > Insecta > Lepidoptera > Papilionidae > Parnassius > Parnassius mnemosyne. Next base: position 28,063,219 of record CAVLGL010000083.1, read on the forward strand.
ATCAGTAAGCTGAAGTGGCAACAGGCTGACCATATAGCTCGGAGAAGCGACAACCGATAGGGAAGGAAGTTCCTTGAGTGGCAACCTCGTACTGGTAACCTTTCTGTAGGGTGGCCCCCACTATATGGAATCAGTTCAATGGATGCAGTTTGCTCAAGACCTTGCTTTGTGGCACTCCTTGAGTAAGGCTCTTGACTTGTGGAGGCCTATAATGATGATGATGATGGGCTGTGGATTAATTTAACACTGCTTAAGAAAAGATGCTTGGCTTAATGTGCCTCGTTTGTTTGCTCGTGATTTTTTTTCAAGATACCGGCAGAATAATAGTTCATCTATCATCTATTTTCTGTGATTTAAGTGCTGTTAGCCTATGCGTCTCTTAATATCTATATTTAAAAAGGGAAAGATGATGGGGATGAGGATGATGATGGTTTATGAATTGGTATTTTTACGAATCATCATGTCCCCTCTGTTGAGGTTTTTTGAGCTATCTAACCGCTGTCCGAGTGGAGTTGTGTGGACCCTCGCCTCTGACTGCTCTGAATACGAGTGTGTGATGGGTACGTAGTAAGTTCATCTCTCTATTTTAATACAGCCTATTAAAGTCCACTGGTGAACATAGTCCTCCCCCATAGATCGTCTCATTGCCAATCCAGTAGTGTTCAGAAATGTTTGTTAACAGCCTATCATTTTATTGCTAAGCCCAGTCAATTACTAAACATAAGCCTCACCTATAGGATGAGTAGGGAGGGTAGGATAGGTAGGTATATATTATTACTCCATAGGAGTAAAAGGCTAGTGAAATTACATCGCTGAACATCTAACCATATTTTGTTTGGTAGGCTTGGTTTAGCAACCGCAGTTTTTATAATTTAGAGTTGTTATCAGGAAGATGGTGCTGCCAATCACCTGCTTCGGATTCCCTCTGTCACCTTTTGTGACACCCATGGGACGATATTGGGTAGTAAATATTTTAATTACGCCACTGCATACAGGGTACGAAATCCAAAAAGCAATCCGATAAATAGTTAATTTAAATAAAACTAATTTTACGGATTTTATCGCGTATATTAACTTATTTTATATTCCCGACGTTTCGAGTACTTTACAGCATCCATGGTCACGGGGGGGACTGAGGTGTTTGACGTCTAAATTCAGTTCACAATGGAGTTAAAGGCAAACAATTCTGTGGCTTTTCTAGATGTGTTAGTAATTCGGAATCGTGATAACACCTTGAGCCACGCTGTGTATAGAAAAAAGACCCATACAGATAGATATTTAAACGGTGATTCTCACCACCATCCTTCATAGTTAGCTACCGTGGGTAAATCTTTGTTTCAGAGAGCACGAGGGATCTGTGACAGTAAACACCTGGCCACAGAGCTCACACCAAGCAAGTTTTGCACTACAAGCTTGCTTCGGGTCCAGCGCCTACGTCACAGTGAACGAGTGAAGCCAGCCACAGTCGAGCATGTGCCTGCTGTACTGCCACATGACAGAGGTGTCACTGACAAGATTGGCTACATTTTGAAGCGTGCTTCCATTAAAAGATTCTTCAAGCCGCCAAAGAAAGTTACTCAGTTATTACCATCAGTCAAGTGTAATGTCCCTCTGCAAGATGCAGGAGTGTACAAGCTTGACTGTGAATGTGGTCTCTCTTATATAGAACAAACTAAAAGATCAATAGAACCCCGCATTAAACAACACATAGCTGATGTGAAGAATTGACGCTCCGGGAAGTCTGCAGGCTGTGAACATGTACAGGATCGCCCCCGTCACTAAATTAGATTTGATAGACTACAAATCCTCGCTAAAGAACACCGATTCTTTCCAAGGATGATTCGCGAGGCTATTTAAACCAAAAAACATCCTAATTTGTATAGAGAAGATGGCCGGGTGCTACCATCTGCTTGGGATCCTATAATTAATAAAATTAAATCCCAACCCAAGCATACAACTGCAAGACTTCAAGATACTGTAAGTTCATACTCCGTAGATCGGAACAAAAATTAATAATATTAATCTGGAGGTAGCCGTGGGTGCTATGACATTGGGACGTCAAACACCTCAGTCTCCCCCGTGACCATGAGTGCTTTAAAGTACTCGAAACTGCGGGAGTATAAATTAAGTTAATATACACGATAAAATTCGTAAAATTAGTTTTATTTCAATTAATTATTTGCATAGATATAAGAAATCATCAGATCAATAGTGCTGCGGCAATTTTGCTGTAAGCATATACTGAGTCGGTGACCGTTTTGTTGCTGCCAATGTTAATGTCGAAGAATGTTAACGCCAATGTTAATGAACTATATAGACGACATTAAGATATATTTTACTGAATTTGCGCTACAGATAATTATAAAAATATAAATCAATTATACAGCAATTTTAATGTTTTAATTTGTTTATACATTCGCAAATTTTGTAATAAATTTAATTAAGATTAAATTAGAAACCAATTAGGACTCAAACAAGTTATTCTAAACTGATTTTAAATGTTGTTAAAATTTTAATCCGATATCACTTGCAGCTTAAAATTAGTACAGGATTAAAATGAGACTGTTTCAATAAAGAATATAGAAGTCCCGCGGAAAATATTCCAAATGTCTCATTTTAAGGAATGAAAAATATAATTGATTTTAAATGCTAGATTTTCTATAAATCACTTTTTGTAATTAGATGGAGTAGGATTAATTTAACTAAATACAAACATTACAAACGCAGTTGAATTTTCAAAGGCGTCTTCTATATAGTCGATATCGACTGCACTAATAATTAATCAATTAAGTAAGGCTCAAACTGCTTAGAGTTCCTTTGACTACAAACTACTATGTATCTGCTTAGTTAATCTGTATCCCTTGTCTATGACTGAGGTGACTTAGTTATAAATTATTGTATCGAATTTACTAACTAAAAGCGATTACTGGAGTGTATTAAATATAATTTTAAAACAGTAGTAGTAAAACATTGTTATTTTATAAACGGAATAAGAAAGTAAATTTTACACGTAGCAGAGCCATGCTGAAGCTATATTATGGTTGAAGCACGAATAGGTTGGTTCGACTAGGGAAGCGACGCGCTCACATAATACCAGCGTACCGGAGAGCCTTTTTTACTGGAAACGAGGTATTTCATCTTAGTCCTCAGAGCTGACAACACATCTGCATTTTGATTCTCGAAGATAGATGTTTAAGATATATGTCTATGAGCCACAGCATCTACTTACCTTCAGGTGGACTTGTGTCACCCTTATTCTATCAAATTCAAGTCTTTCTACGTCTATCGATCTACTACAGCTGTTAGTTTATTGCGATGCTATTTTATTTTATTTTTTTGACATGCAGATTTTCTCAAGATATTTTCCTTTACCGCAGAGCACGTATAAAATCAGGACTTAAAATCGCAATTAACGATTTTATTGGTGTTGACGGGAAATTAACTCGGGGATTGTTAGCGTAGTATAACTTTGGCGCTCAGCTACCACGGCTCACATTTAATTTGTAAAAAATAATATCGTAAATATCACGGACCTTCTAATTAAAATGTCATGTAGGCTTTTACATTACATATAAATATGCCGTGTAGTGGCGGCGTAAGAATGTCTATTACATACGTATAGTGTGTGTGTGTGTGTGTGTGTGTGTGTGTGTGTGTGTGTGTGTGTGTGTGTGTGTGTGTGTGTGTGTGTGTGTGTGTGTGTGGATGTATTTGTATGTGCGATGTCATAAATAATAGCCCAATAGTTTTAAAATATTATAGGTAGATATTTAAAGCCAAATATACATCTAACTTCAGCTATGTAATATTCGCTCGATTGTAATTAATTGTAATTTATTTTCCCTCGATTCTCTCAAAATATCTATAAACGTCAAACTTTACGTAGAATGTGATTGCGAAACAAAATAAATTAGTTAATTGACAATTGGTACAAACTTTATAAATGTCAAAGAATTTGTGGCGATAACTACAAGCGATGACGATATTAATTGGCTTGCCGTACGAATGTATTTTTATTATTAATAAGCGATTGTTTTTTTATATCAATTTATTACGTATTTTTGACAAAAGCAATAACAGAAGTGAAACAACAGTTATTTTAATTATTATTCGGTCCTTACTGGATCAATGTTTAGCTGAATCAACTGCTCCCCTATACAGGCTATACTTACAACTTTTTACTTTTAGCCACGAATAGATTGAATACAGCTTAGTTTAAGCAGCCACATTTAGCACATATTGTAATCAAAACCCTAATAGCCGTATAAATAAATTATTTTTACCAGCTTATTTGTCACATTTTAACATTATAAATAATTTACGAGCCCAGGGACTAATTTCGTCAGACAGCGATAAGGAGCAGTACCTTCTTGGCACTTAATGTACAAATAATCTATGTTTTGCAATTACCAGCTTATACACAGTTAGTCACATGAAAACTAAATCAGATACAAGAGCAACTTGGCGTAACTTGGCGTAATACTCGGTCATTTTCGTTGTATCATACATAGTTAATCTAGTCTGCTAAAGATATTCTCAACTTAAACAATTCAGTACTGTGATTGTTTGCAGACGTTTCACAGAAGCACTTTTTAAATCGTGTGCGCTACCCTGCACTGCTTAGTTATAAATGCATTAAATATAAGCCAACTCCAACAAAACTTTACATAAACTGGATGATTTAATTAGACTTTAAAATTATACAAAGCTTAAAGTTAGTTTTAACTGGTTTTCATAAAATAATTTGAATTAAGCCAAAGTCAAGTTCAGATTATACGTAACACCAATTAATCTTTGAAATATGCTGGAAGCATATATCACTTATAAACTTCGCTGTACTAATAACATAAAATTTTGGTTTTGGCATCTGAAAAGTATACTCTTTGTCTAAATCAATTATATCTTCTTCAGCAGACGGTATTCATCACCGCTGTACTGGCACGATCACCGCTGAACATGAGCCTCTCCTGTCGGAGAATTTGACTTGATTGTGACAAGGGGATTATCAACACATATAAATAAATGTCCAATAATATAAAGCTCTTTTCTTTCATGTTATTGTGTTGTTTGATAAAAAAATTGACGACGTTAAATACCTTCATTTATTGTTACATGTTTGGTCCTTCGAGGCCTCAACAACCGCTTACCATCAAGTGGATACATCGTTTGTTATTTTATAAAAAAAAATAGTCGCTTTGATAATCTCCTCCTTTATTGATTTGTTAAATAAATATCACAATGATGGTTGTTATTGTTATTCAAGACTAGGTAATAAATTTAAAAATATAGCATTATCTCATAACAAATAGCGACGCCGACAAATGAATTTCGCCTCAGGTAAGTTCAATTCAAGTAAGAACGAAACTCCATGACAAAGTTTTATCCAGAGTACTGTAGTTGATTGAAGCGTTATATTTTATTCGTATTTCTGAAACAAAACGATACTGAATTTTCAGACTTGCAAGCAAAGAAATAAAAATTTTTCACCGTCATTCATTACAGCCTGTCAAAATTTCACTGGTCAACATGGGCCTCCCCCACAGTATATGGGGGGGGGGGGGCTTATAAGGGTATAAAGACTTTCCATAGTCACCACATTTGGCACGCGTAAGATGGCAAACTCAAACTCAAACTCAAACATTTTATTGCGTTCATGTGGTTATAAATAGTTCTTATGTTGGATATAATAGAGCCAAACATGAGCCCTGATAGGGCATAGCAACATTATATATTAATTTAATTTAATCGATTTATAAAGATTAATTACTTATTTTATTTACTTAAGCTAAACATTACTTTTAGGTTTAATAAACGCAATAAAAACGTATATATACATATATTTAATTAAACAATTATTATTTTTCCCCGAAAAACTCTGACAACGAATAAAAACTTTTTTCAATTAAATGTTTTTTAAGCTCTCTTTGAAATTTATTTAATGATTCTTCTTTTTGTAGACATTTAGGGATTTTATTATAAATTTTTACACACATACCATAGGGTCCTGATTTAACTGCTTGTAATTTTGTGATAGGTGGAGCTAATTTATTATTAGGACGTAAAAAACAAGGCCGGGAGTATATTGAAAAAAGGTGCATATTCTTTTTGACAAATTTGCATACTTCTAGAATATATATAGATGTAAGTGTTAATATTTTTAATGAAATGAAGTAAGGTTTACAGCTGTCAGTGTTATCTATATTTGTAATTATGCGGATACATTTTTTTGTAAAATAAATAATTTATTTACGTCTGTGCTGTTTCCCCACAGTATAATGCCATACTTGAGCCATGCATGGGCATAAGCATAGTATGCACACGTAGCCGTTTTTGTATCTGTGACTTTTTTAAGTTCGTATAGAGCATACGAGAAACGGGAAAGTTTAGATGATACTTTCTTTATGTGTTCTTTCCAGTTTATACCCGAATCTATGTTTATACCTAATAACGTATATGAATCAACACATTCTAATTTAGTATTGTTGTAAGAATAATTTATAGATAGGGGGTATTTTTGATACGGCTTAAATTGCATTATCTTAGTTTTTGTATAATTTATTACGAGATTGTGATTTATTAACCATTCAGAGATTTCTGTTAGCACACTATCTAGACAGTTGTTAAGATTGTTGTTCATATTATTGTCGAATGGGATGACTACAGAAAGATCATCGGCGAACAAGGTACAGGGAGCTTTGATTATTTTTGGCAAATCATTTATATAATTCAAAAATAATAAACAACCGAGAACACTACCTTGTGGTATTGATTTAGTGACCGGTGCAAATTTAGATCTGACTTTAATCACGTTTCCACTGGTTATGTCATGGTGTTCTATCTCTACACACTGCTTTCGATTGGTAAGGTATGACTCGAACCAGTTGTAGGGTGGGCCTCTTACTCCTATTCCGTGTAATTTCCGTAAAAGTATGTCAAATCGAACTCGATCATAAGCTTTGGTCATGTCCAGTAAAATACCAATTGCATATTTCTTTTTATTGAATATATTTAGTATATCATTGATATATTTGTATACTGCTATAGTTGTTGATCTGTTTTTGCGAAAGCCATATTGATTTTCATTTAATATATTGTACTTTTCGCAGTAACAGTACAGTCAATTAGACATAGCAGATTCAAATATTTTTGAAAACGTTGGAAGAATAGCAATCGGGCGATAGTTATTACAGTCAATTATAGAGCCTTTTTTATGGAGTGGTTTAATTATTGAAATTTTTAGGTGGTCTGGAACTATACTTTCTGTAAACGATTGATTTATTAAGAATGTCATAACTGGGACTAGTTCTTCGGCGCATTTTCTAATTAGACAAGGTGGTAATTCATCATGACCGAAGCTACGCTTGTTTTTTAAATTACGTATAGTTTTTATAATTTCTTGATTAGTAGCGGGTTGTAAAAAGAATGAATTTTTTACTGGATCAAGGACAGGCTGGCCGGTCGCACTTGTTGAGGCAAAAGTTGCATTATCGTTTCCAACCGATAAAAAGAATTTATTGAAACAATTTACTATCTGACCAGGGTCTGCAGTGATACTATTTTGGACATATAATTTTATGTTCTTTTTATTTTGTGTAAGCTTATTGGTTTGCTCCTTTACAACATTCCACATTGATTTTACGACATTGTCTGAATTCTTTATTCTTTTAATATTATGGTTCTTTTTTTGAAATATTTATAGGTTTTTTAAGTATTTTTGAGTAATTTTTGTAATACTTGTTTAGTACTGGATTTTTTGTTTGAGATAATAATTTTTTTAAGAATCTTTTATTTTTGCAAGATGTTTTAATTCCATTTGTAAGCCATGGCTTTTTCTTTGTACTTCTAATTTTTATGCGAATTTTTGGTATAGTTTCGTTTAGTATGTGATTAATTTTATTACAAAATGAGTTATAATTTTCATTAATGTTTTTATCAATGGTAATTATTTTACTAAAGTCTACTTCTCTTAATTTAGATTTTTTCACTATAGAATCTTTTTTCTATAATCCACGTGTTACGTACAAGTATGTTTCGTACTTTTGTAGGTATATTAACTATAACTCCTTTGTGGTCAGAGAGACTCAACTCTACAACATTAATTACGACTTGTTCGACACCAAAATTTGTGAATGTTAAATCTAAGCATGAAGCTGTAGTCTCTGTTACCCTAGTTGGTTCTTGAACATGTTGAATAAAATTATAACTACGCATTAAATCTAAAAGTCTTACAGTTGATGTACTTTGTTTTAGCACATCTACGTTAAAATCTCCACCTATTATAACATTTTTTTTAGAATTTTTTTGCTGTATTCGTTGCAAGAGCTTTTCTAATACACTGTAAAACGTATCAGGCATTCTGTTGCTGTTTGGCCAGTATACATTTATAATTAATAAATTTAAAATTGGTATTTCTATGCTACAAATTTCAATTACAGGTTCTATAGACATATTTTTTAAATCGTTTCGTTCAATATAATCTATTTCATCTTTCACTAGAATGCAAACACCTCCTCCTACTGAATTAGATCGACTGAAATAGGATGCCAGGGTATAACCTTGTACTTTGAGTAGGTCAAGTTTCGCAGCGTTGATCCAGGTTTCAGATAGACAAATAGCGTGTACATTTTTATCTTCATCTGTCCAAGCCTCCAATAAATGCCGTTTGTTATTAAAACTTTGTATGTTTTGGTAAATAATCCTTATTTTATTATTGAAAAAACATATTTTTTAGAGTTGGCGATGCAGGTCCTGGTTCATTTTGATTACTCCGAAATTCTGTCACGGGTTCTAATGTTTTTTTATGGCCATAATCTTCAATTTCACACATAAGTGCATCAATGTCTTTGAATATGGTTTGCATTCCATAGTTATTTATGCTACCTGTGTGTTTTTTAAACATCGTATAATCATATTCTAGGTTCAGGTTGGAATCAATTAGGTATGCATACTCATGTGTCATTACATCTAGATGTAGTAAGTTATTAAAAACTTCTACTCGCCAGTTAAATAAATTTCCGAATTTACAGTATTAAAAGGTAGGTAGACACAAGATGATGTTTGTATGTGTAATTTCTGATAATGTTTGTCGAATGTATGTTATTAATTCAAAGTAATTTGTAGTGGATTTGAAATCTTGATCACCTATTAGTAATATACAGTAGTCTTCCATTGTATAATCAATAAGTTTGGTCTTTAATCCCATCAATAGAGGTTCTATTCCGTATCCTGTTAGAAGATAATGGCAGATATCTAAATTTCCATGCAAAAATCGTTGCGCAGTGGATCTTGTTTTAGTAAACTTGTTAGTACTAAGCATACATATCTTCTTCTTGTTCTGCAGAGTTATTTTAGAGTTATTTGATTTGTTCTCTTGCTGGCGTGTTATGTTGCATATTGGCGACTTATTCATATTGCTAACATTCTTTTGCCGCATGCTTTCTTGTACTTCCCTGGGATTGGGACATAATGGTATATTTGTTATCGTAGATGGGGCACTTACTTTGGGAGTACTTAATAATATATTAGTCGTATACTTTTTTGTATTATTTTCACAAGTATTGTTCTGGGAGGGACTTAGGACATTCTTTTTGAGGTTGAGCGACAGATACGAGATAATTGGTTTATTTTGGCATCTCTTTTTGATATTTCTTCTCTTAATGAATGATTTTCTGATAACAATCTTTCCACTTCTAGGTCAGCACTTTCGAGCTTAGTTTCCAAATTTTGCAATTTTAATTTCATTTCCTCGAAATCATCCATAGCTAAATAGTTATTTTCGGGGCAGCTACGATTTAAAGCGGTGTCTATAGAAATCAACGTTTCACCTAAGTCGTCAATTTGGGAAATTGATTGCGAGCTGCTATCACTTATAGATTGATTGAGTTTTTTTCGCAATGTTATATTTTCAATTGCCATTTCGTGACAGCTAGATTTACTGCTGTCCAAATTAGGAGATTTTTCTGATGACGTATTTCTATTTTCTTTCTTATTCTTTAACTGTATGCAAGTTGTGCACTTCCAGGCATTTTTGGTGTCTATTGACATCCAACGAAATCTTTTTTCAGAAACTATCGTGCAAGTTAAGTGAAATTTTTCTTTACATAGTGAACAAGTTAAGCTCTCCTTATTTAATATTTTTTTACTACATTTAAAACATACTAGTGACATTTTGAATTTAGAAGAATTAATGATATTTTATTCTAATATTTTGAAGTGATATTTTATTGTAGTCTTCTGATTTAAAAAATCAGAACAGGGACTTTTTCAAAAATTAAAAATATTTTCAAATCATATGAATACGCGCGCAACCGCAGTTTTTTTAATCATTTTGTTTTTATTTATCATTAGGAAGATCTTCTGTTTCATTTCTCTCTATCGCCTCAAATACTTTGTGTCGGTACGCTCTCAACATACTAATAAATATTCTATTCAATATACTCCAGTATATATATTTCTTCACTGTTCAAACACATTTAAAACTGGCTTTCAAAAATATATAAATCGATTTTGCTTACGATCGAATAGAGTTGCAATTTATACTGTACCATTAGGAAAGGGAATAATATTACCATGAACAAAACTAACTAAATCAGTTAACTTTTATACGACAAATACAATTTACTTTACAATAATAATTACAATGTTGTAATCAATGTTCAACAGGAACACTTAAAATTTTCCTTAAAAAATTTTTGGTGTCCTAAGATACAACTTTTGGAATAACCAAAAAAAATTTATGGCTTCCGATAGATGCCTGTACAGCCATCTCGTTTGTTACATCAGACGTAAAAGACCCTGCAGCATCTAAAGTGCGAGAAGTCTGACTCTGCAGTCGTCAATTCGCCAAGCGTGACTATTAAGGCTAATACTCTCAAATACAAAAAGAGAGACCAAGTCAAACAGTGGACTTTTACCGGCCGATAGAGAAAGAAACACGTGTAGTAAATGGTTAACGCACTAAGCTGACTCAACTTTTATTTATATACATTGTTATTCTTTCGTAAACGAAGAAAAGAATGTTGGTGTGAGTAATCGGGTTTTTCCGATTCTTTGTAAGTATATTAGTTACAGTGAATTATGAGTCATGTCAGACCTGAAAGTCTTTATTTATCGCGAAGTGTTCACTTCTGACGTATAAAACATTACCTTTAAGGGTCAAGATAAAATAAACTAGGTACTTAAAAATGATAATACTTAATGTACTTATTTTTTTATTATTGGTATCGATCTTTTCATATTAAGACTTCAATAAAACTTTAAACTCGATGGGATAGTGATATAATATTCAAACACAGCGTTTTTACAAAATTTTATCTTTATTGGTTTTGCGTTATTTAAGATGATATTAAAGCATTAAGTATTAGCGATTCATTCCTGCTTCTCACTGGTGATATCTGGACCTCGACAACAGTGCCACCTATCGGGTCCAATTGTGAATCTAAACTATCCGGCACACAAAGAATTATATATATTATTTATTCACAAAAATCGTTCGAGCCGTTTTCGGGTTTTAGCGAGACTAACGGACAGCAGTTGATTTTTATAAATCTATACAAATAAATAAGATCGAAGTGTCTGTTTGTAATATCGGAAAAACAGCTTTCTACTAAATGCATATGAACGTAAATACGGTACTTAACTAAAATTAATTTTAAAAATTTTTGTCTGTCTGTCTGTTTGTTCCGGCTAATCTGCAAAACGGCTGGACTGATTTTGACCGGACTTTCACTGACGGATAGCTGATGTTATAAGAAGTAACTTAGGCTACTTTTATTTTAGAAAAGAATTAGGGTTACGCGCAAAAAATTAAAACCCATGAAATCTAATCGTAATAAATTACGCGCGGGCGAAGTCGCGGGGAACAGCTAGTAGAGATAATAAAAATATATGATATGCACGCAACCGATAGCGCGATGGGACGGTTTCTTTAGACAAGTGGCGATAGCGTCCTTTTTTGTTTTCTTCTTTTTCATAAAGTCACCCTGTAACTAGATTATATTATATTTCCCTTACAATCTCAAAAATCAGAATTCACCTATTCCGGGAGGTGAGAAAGTTATAAGTTGTTCTATTAACACCAAGACAAGAAAAAAAAGTTCTATTGCCACAAATTACACGAATACATCAAGTTTTTACCTCAATCAGGGATATTTCGGCAGTCGACATAAACGCACATTTTTCAGAGAGCCGTAAATTGAACAGCCAAATGAGGTGCGAACCGAAATGAGTTTTGCCCGAAACTACTCGTAATATAGTTACTAAATTGATTTTCGATTGCCGAACGCTTTGAGAGTAATTTGCTTCTATTAGTCCATACAAAAAGTAACTTATAGATTAAAAATTATTTCGTTGCGTTTAATTACGTTAAATATCATAATTTTATAGTTATTATTTTGTTTGTACGATCTAGATCAAGACTCTATTTAGTCGTCCTACACTAATAGAATTGAGTACCTCTTCCTTTTTGAAGTCAGTAGAAAATAGTGGAACTGCGTGTACCCTTGGATATGCTAAACACCCTATTAATCGAGGGCGTGACCGACCCAGACTGATTACTAGGCAGAATAGACCAACAGGTTGTATAACTGAAATTAAAAGAAAACTAATTAAATAATGTCACATTTTAAACACACTTTGATTGATGTGAATTTCATCGATTTAATTTACAAATGCTTTGGTGTGCTGTACGAGTGCATATCATGTAATTTGGGAAGTCTACAGAATCCTAATTCTTTTTCTAAAATAAAAGTAGCCTAAATTACTCCTTGTGACATCAGTTATCTACCAGTGAAAGTCCCGTCAAAATCATTAGTATTCCGATAAGCCGGAGCATACATACAGACAGACAGGCAGACAAAAATTTTGTTTTTATTATAAGTACCTTATATACTTTCATATGCATTTAGTAAAAAGCTGTTATTTTGACATTACAAACAGACACTTCAATTTTATTTATTTGTATAAATTATATAAATTATAAAATACTTATATATAGTTCACTCTAAATAATTTCCAGACTCTCTTAAAATAACAACGTAAATAATATTTTAGGTAACTAGTTAATTTTTATAACATTAGAAATATAGACATTTTTTTTTAAATACTACAAGTAAGCGCACACATTTTATTATCCCTACAGTTTGAATTTTCTTTATCCATTGTGGAAAAGATTTGAAATAATTTTTGATCGTTCATTCATCTGCCAAGTATGGTGATCATTATTTTTCTCAATTATATAATTTATCCAAAACGTTACCGTATTTATATTACAAATAATTAGCCTCAGGTTTAAAATAGAGTATCTTTTAATAAAAAATTCCCTTGGTATTTGGCAGTAAATGGCTTGACGTGGAGCCGCGGCTAAGGGAATTCTTAACTGAAAAAAAAAACTAGTTTAAACCGAAATTATCAATAAACCACGTTTAGTAATAAGTACCGTTCCGTAGTTGCTATTATATTAATCTATGGCCAAATATAAATATTTAAGTAAGGTAAATCTAATGATTTAACTTTTTAATTCCCAACGTTTCGGACGCTTAACAGCGTCCACGGTAACGGAGGGACTGAGGAGTATGACATCTTGAAGTTAACGAGTGCTCCCTTTAACATTTAAACGTCGGGAAATAAAAAAGTAAAGTTAAACGCGATAAAATCCGTAAATTTAGTTTCATTAAAAGGTTCTATTTCGTGTTGCGGCAAAATTTCGATCACCAATTGCTGTGGTATCCCAATGTATGGCGCTTTAACGTCGTGTGTTTGTGGCATACGTGTTGAATGTTTGATGGCTCTGCTAGAAATTGTGATTTATATTTGCGGTTTGTTGAATAAACGCATGAAACATAGTGTTAGTGCCGTAGTAACTCAGGGGTTAAGCGCCAGCTGTATAGCCCCAGTTCTATACCCGCCGGCATCAGTGTAATTGTGTTATTAATTGCAATTTTAAGTGCATATTTGTGCCATTTGCTGTAGACACTATTGGTCCGTGGAGCCCACGTACGAAAAAGGTCCTAAAGGAATTGTATCCGCAACTGGTCGCCGCTGCTAGTGCTAAAAGTTAAAAGGGGTGGTTCTTTACTCGCTCAAAGGCTAAATATAGCCATTCGCCGAGGAAACGGAGCCAACGTTCTTGGCACTATACCGCGGGGAGTAGTATGTATAATATTTTAAGTTTTTAGTTTTAGTTTTTCAGTACGGTTATATATTATATTGTATATATTTCATCAGCACTTAAAATAACATTTAAAAATTATATGCTGATGAAATAACCGTTCGGGGTTTGGACAAGGTTGCTTTACTTTTCTCCGATTCGGCTTGTCTTGCCGGGATGCTTATTAGGCTGGTCACCCACCGTAAAGTAAGATTCAACTGATTAGTATCGGGTTGCCGACTAACCTGAGTATTGGACTTAGCGAGCCCACTCCGTATGCTTGTCTGTGAAATATAAAGGGAAAATACAGCAGCGTTGCGAGTACATGCGGCAGTTAACGGTATTTGAAGCAACCAAGCCCAAAAACTAAATTTTAGTTGAGTTCAAAATTACCAGTACGAGGGTATCAGCGACTACAAGGCCGTGTGCGCAACGTGATGGAAAAATATTTACGTAGTTTAATTTGGCGCCAAAATGTTACAAAAAAATAAAATAATTTTTTTTTGTAAGAAACAGACGTACACCTTAGAGTATACATAAGCATAGCTTGCTTCTTAAAGTATAGGTTCATAATTGCTTCATATGTATTCTTTAGGACGTTAATACAATAAGAACTAACACAGCTCTTATTTTCATATGCATATTTATATTTCATATTTGTTCTGACATAGATAATATTTATATGTACTGTATGCATGTGTAAGTGTATGTATATATTTATATATGTATATATTGTGTGTACTTAAATATATATGTGAATGTATGTGTGTGTATATGTATATTTATATGTATATACAATATTTGTTTTTCAGCCATTTCTATTTTGATTACTGCTGCACCGCCTCTTGTTTGTCATCTCTGTTTAGCCTAGTGGTTGACTGGGAGAGAATGCCCTATGGCATTAAGTATGCCATATGTACAACTTTGTGCATGAAAGATTCAATAAGTAAATAAATAAGAATACGTACTAAAATAATGAGCAAAAATAAAAAAATAACAGTTTATATACACAAATATAGTCTAAAAAAAATTATAAACAAAATAAATGGTCCTAATGTGGTAGGGCTACACTGCATTTATATTATGGTTCCAGCACGAAGAGGCCAGCTTGAGGATCTAACACTCACAGAATACGTAAAAAATTGTGCTGCTGTGTTTTTTGATGGTGAGTGAAGAAAACTGGAGACATTTTCATTCTTAATCGAGATTAGATGAAGTTGTTTATGGACTACAGTAGCAATTTACTATCAGGTGCATTATGTGCTACCTATAAAATATGTAAATTATACGGTGTATATTTTTAAAAAACAATATTTTTAAAAAACAATATAATTTAAATACTATTCACTCTTACCTTTACCTTTCATAATTCTACTTAATTTTAATTCTTAATTTTTACTATACCATAGATAATATTCTGTTAAAATTTTTTATCCACTATTTTGATATTTTCTTTAAAAATAAATTGCAATTTTAGATTTTTCACGTGCTTGGCAGCGATAACTCGCGGTCCAGTAAGAGGTTGCTCGAGTACTTCATTTTCCCATCGGTTGTCAGTTCTTCGAGTTTTATGTCTGGCCTATTGCCACTTTAGCTTACTAATCCGTTGGACTATATCAGTCGCTCTGGTTCTACTGCGGATATCCTCATTTCTAAGTCTATCACGCTTTGAAACCCCTAGCATAGCTAGGGGAACTCCAGAACTCATTGAGCGACCTTGAGTTTCCTTATACGATCAGCAATGATGGACCACGTCTCAGATCCATAGGTGATCACTAGCAACACGCATTGGTTGTACAATCTCGTTTTCAGGTTGTCAGAGGTATACATTACGAGAAGATGTGTCGTAATTTCCCGAACGAAGTTGGACTTATCTAGACCGACTATTTGTCGCAGGTTAACATACTCGTCAACAAATTCGGGCTTAGTGCTCCCAACAACTACCGTCATAGGTGTAACATGGACGTTACATCTTAAGCGGTGAAGAGTTTCGGGGATGTAACGTCACCCTGTCTTACACCTCTCTGCAATTGGATAGGTTTCGTACTCTGGTTCTGTACTCGGATAACCATTGTAGCTCTACTGTACAAACACTTCAGTACTTGGATATACCAACAGTCAACTAGGCACCGCTAAAGGGACTGCAGCACTGCCAAAATTTCGACGGAATCAAAGGCTTTCTCATAGTCTACGTACTCAAGGCAAGGAGGCAGTTTATAGTCTTCGGTCTTCTGCATAATTTTCTGAAGGGTATGAATGTGGTCTATGGTACTAAAGACTTTTCGGAAACCAGCTTGATGTTGAGAGGCTGAAAATCGTCGAGTCTGCGTGCGAGACAATTCGTAATGATTCTCAAAAACAGCACATCGACGCGGCTCAGAAGGGAAATAAGTCTGTAGTTCTTCCATAGAGCGTTTTCGCTTTTTTTGAAGAACAATACCACCGCACCTCTGCTCCACGCCTCCAAAGTTGTCCAACCATGGAGGACGGAATTAAAGAGCCTCTGAAGGACTTCAAGTACCGGTTTTTCACCCGCTTTCAGAAACTCCGCTGTAATTCCATCCTCGTCTGGGGGACTTGCCGTTTTTAAGATAGTGGAGAGTCATTCAATGGGATATGATCGGAATACCGCCATCTATCGGAGCCAAAACATCTTTTTAGCTTTTCTCAATAGCGCAGTGGAAGGCTTCGTAGCGGTTCCGTGACACAACGTTTTAGCAAGGAACTAGTATTTGTTTGGCCTATAAACATTTTTTCCGAGTCTGGATGTTTGCCCTTATTTAATTTATGTATGTAGACTGCCTCCACGATAAAATTGTAGTGTGAGGGGTAACATTGTTATGAAACAGAAGAAAAAAGAAGAACGACGCCTCTCACGATACCTACGAAGCAAAATGGGATTATGGGTTCTCTTAAGCCTCCATCTTACGGCAAGTCTAGTTTTTAGTAAGTTTTAATACTCGTAATTGCATCAAAGGCACTGTAAAAATTTATTAAAATTACATCAACCTCAGTCAAATGATGGTAATCTAATAACCTATTGCGTCATATTCCGCCTTCACAAAAATTAATTTAATAGTTAGAGTATATTATTTCACTTAAGAATCCCGATTTTTCAGGTTGGAATCCCGCATTGAACAAATATTTGTATGTCCTATAAATATATTGGTCCGGGTCCTAATTAAATTTTTTTAAGTAGACTGCCTCACCTATTGCCTTATGTTCCGCCTTATCACAAAACTTAATTTAATAGTTAGAGTATATTTCATTTAAGAAGTCCGAAATGCGAACTATTAAATTTGACAGCAAATACCAAATTTCGTGAAGATTGTAGCGCCACGGCTTAAGGACTTGCTAAAGATAGATAGGTTGATTTAAAAAATTATCTACACACAAAGTAAAGATACAATGAAAAATAAAAAAAGATATTTTGTACAAAGGCACTGCTTATTTCATATCGAAATTTCTTTCAGCAGGCCTGATACTGGACAAATTCAAAAAAAAGGGGATTTAGTGTGCACTCTCATAATAACTTTTATATTATTAACATACTGACCATAAAATAAAGACAATATAAACATATACATACATCCATACATACAAACATACATATACCTAAATACTATACTATATACGTATATATAATATAATACATATATATATATATATATATATATATATATATATATATATATATATATATATATAATTCCATAACCTAACTGCATTTACTGTAAAACAGTGAGAATAGAACTTAGTTCTGGTGAAATGGAAATTTAGGGGGGGGGGGGGGTTAAATATGATTTGCAAACTGCATCGGGGGAATGAGCAAAGCGGAATCGATCAAGTAGATACTAGATACAGTGGTGATGTTGGATTGTGTAATATGTTAAAGAGGACACATTTAGGATTCGGGTGTTCCTGCGAAGTCGCATTGGGCGCCACTTGAGCTGTTTGCGATAGAAGGAGACGTGGTCATACTTTTTAAGTTCAAAAATATTACGAATATGTAAGTTTTGCAAGCGCTCAAATTTGTTTCATTGCAAACAGACATCAGCATAATCAAGAATCGGGAAAATAAGTGTTTGGTCAGGAAAAATCTTCGTTGATAAGGGCAGAAAACTTTGAAGGCATATTAAGGAATGAAAGTATAATTGATTTTAAATGCTAGATTTTCTATAAATTACTTTATGTAATTAGATGGAGTGGGATTAATTTAACTAAATGCAAACATTACAAACTCAGTTGAATTTTCAAAGTCGTCTTCTATATAGTCGATATCGACTGCACCAATAATTATTCAATTAAGTAAGGCTCAAACTGCTTAGAGTTCCTTTGACTACAAACTACAAAATTTATCTATCTAGTGTATGTGTGTATCCCTTGTCTATGACTGAGGTGACTTAGTTGTAAATTATTGTATCGAATTTACTAACTAAAAGCGATTATTGGAGTGTATTAAATATAATTTTAAAACAGTAGTAGTAAAACATTGTCATTTTATAAAAGGAATAATAAAGCAAAGCTCTGCTACGTGTAACGTAGCAAAGCCATGCTGCAGCTTTATTACGGTTGAAGCACGAAAAGGTTGGTTCGACTAGGGAAGGACCACGCGCTCACATAATACCAGCGTACCGGAGAACCTTTTTTACTGGAAACGAGGTATTTCATCTTAGTCCTCAGAGGTGACAACACATCTGCATTTTCATTCTTAATCGAGGATAGATGTTTATAATATATGTCAATGGGCCACAGCATCTACTTACCTTCAGGTGGACTTGTGTCACCCTTATTCTATCAAATTAAAGGCTTTCTACGTCTATCGATCTACTACAGCTGTTAGTTTATTGCGATGCTATTTTATTTTATTTTTTTGATATGCAGATTTTCTCACGATATTTTCCTTTACCGCAGAGCATGTATAAAATCAGGACTTAAAATCGCAATTAACGATTTTATTGGTGCTGACGGGAAATTAACCCGGGGATCGTTAGCGTAGTATATCTTAGGCGCTCAGCTACCACGGCTCACATTTAATTTGTAAAAAATAATATCGTAAATATCACGAACCTTCTAATTAAAATGTCTGTAGGCTTTTACATCACATATAAATATGCCGTGTAGTGGCGACGTAAGAATGTCTATTACATACGTATAGTGTATGTGTGTGTGTGTGTGTATGTGTGTGTGGATGTATTTGTATGTGCGATGTCATAAATAATAGCCCAGTAGTTTTAAAATACTATAGGTAGATATTTAAAGCCAAATCTAAATATCTCAAAATATCTATAAACGTCAAACTTTACGTGTAGTGTGATTGCGAAACAAAATAAATTAGTTAATTGATAATTGGTACAAACTTTATAAATGTCAAAGAATTTGTGGCGATAACTACAAGCGATGACGATATTAATTGGCTTGCCTTTGCTGCTTTGCATATTAATGTCTTTTTTTTATTAATAAGCGATTGTTTTTTTTATATCAATTTATGACGTATTTTTGACAAAAACAATAACAGAAGTGAAGCAACAGTTATTTTAATTATTATTCGGTCATTACTGGATCAATGTTTAGCTGAATCAACCGCTCCCCTATACAGGCTATACTTACAACTTTTTACTTTTAGCCACGAATAGATTGAATACAACTAAGTTTAACCAGCCACATTTAGCACATATTGTAATCAAAACCCTAATAGCCGTATAAATGAAATATTTTTATTCGTTCGATTACCAGCTTATTTGTCACATTTTAACATTATAGCATAATTTACGAGCCCAGGGACTCATTTCGTCAGACAGCGATAAGGAGCAGTACCTTATTGGCACTTAATGTACAAATAATCTATGTTTTGCAATTACCAGCTTATACACAGTTAGTCACATGACAACTAAATCAGATACAAGAGCAACTTGGCGTAACTTGGCGTAATACTCGGTCATTTTCGTTGTATCATACATAGTTAATCTAGTCTGCTAAAGATATTCTCAACTTAAACAATTAAGTACTGTGATTGTCTGCAGACGTTTCACAGAAGCACTTTTTAAATCGTGTGCGCTACCCTGCACTGCTTAGTTATAAATGCATTAAATATAAGCCAACTCCAACAAAACTTTACACAAACTGGATGATTTAATTAGACTTTAAAATTATACAAAGCTTAAAGTTAGTTTTAATTGGTTTTCATAAAATAATTTGAATTAAGCCAAAGTCAAGTTCAGATTACACGTGACACCAATTATTCTTTGAAATATGCTGGAAGCACATATCACTTATAAACTTCGCTGTATTAATAACTTAAAATTTTGGTTTTGGCATCTGGAAAGTATACTCTCTGTCTAAATCAATTATATCTTCTTCAGCAGACGGTATTCATCACCGCTGTACTGGTACGATCACCGCTGAACATGAGCCTCTCCTGTCGGAGAATTTGACTTGATTGTGACAAGGGGATTATCAACACATATAAATAAATGTCCAATAATATAAAACTCTTTTCTTTCATGTTATAGTGTTGTTTGATAAAAAAAATTGACGACGTTAAATACCTTCATTTATTATTACATGCTTTGGTCCTTCGAGGCCTCAACAATCGCTTACCATCAAGAGCATACATCGTTTTTATAATCTCCTCCTTTATTGATTTTGTTAGATAAATATCATAATGATGATTGTTACTGTTATCCAAGATCCAAGACTAGGTAATAAATTTAAAAATATAGCATTATCTCATAACAAATAGCGACGCCGACAAATGAATTTCGCCTCAGGTAAATTCAATTCAAGTAAGAACGAAACTCCATGACAAAGTTTTATCCAGAGTACTGTAGTTGATTGAAGCGTTATATTTCATTCGTATTTCTGAAACAAAACGATACCGAATTTTCAGACTTACACGCAAAGAAATAAAAATTGTTCACCGTCATTTATTACAGCCTGTTCACTGGTCAACATGGGCCTCCCCCATAGTCCATTGGAGGGGGGGGGGGGGTAGGGTATAAAGAGTTTCCATAGTTACCACGTTTGGCACGCGTAAGATGGCAACCGCAGTTTTTTAAAAATCTTGTTTTTTTTTGTTATTAAGAAGATCTTCTGTTTCATTTCTCTCTATGGGCTCAAATACTTTGTGTCAGTACGTTTTCAACACACTAATAAATATTCTATTCAATATACTCCAGTTTATATATTTCTTCGCTGTTCATACACATTTAAAACTGGCTTTCAAAAATATATAAATCGATTTTGCTTACGATCGAATAGAGTTGAAATTTATACTGTACCATTAGGAAAGAGAATAAATAATATTACCATGAAAAAAACTAACTAAATCAGTTAACTTTTATACGAAAAATACAATTTACTTTACAATAATAATTACAGTGTTGTAATCAATCAACATCACAATCAACAGGAAAACTTAAAATTTTCCTTAAAAAATTTTTAGTGTCCTAAGATACAACATTTGGAATTGCCTGAAAAATCTTATTGTTTCCGGTAGATGCCTGTACAGCCATCTCGTTTGTTACATCAGACGTGAAAGACCCAACAGCGTCTAAATTGCGAGATGTCTGACTCTGCAGTCGTAAATTCGCCAAGCGTGACTATTAAGGCTCTGCAAAGAGAGAGACCAAGTCCTACAGTGGACTTTTACGGGCCAATAGAGAAAGAAACACATGTAGTAGTATAAGCTGACGCAACTTTTATTTATATACATTGTTATTCTTTCGTAAACGAAGAAAATAATGTTGGAGTGAGTAATACGGGTTTTTCCGATTCCTTGCAAGTATATTAGTTACAGTGAATTATGAGTCATGTCAGACCTGAAAGTTTACTATCGCGAAGTGTTCACTTCTGATGTATAAAACATTACCATTTAGGGTCAATCTAAAATAAACTAGGTACTTAAAAATTATAATATCTATGTACTTATTTTCTATTATTGGTATCGATCTTTCAGAGAAAGAATAAATTATGAACACTGTTAGGATTTCAATAAAACTTTAAACTCGATTGGATAGTGGTATAATATTCAAACAGCGTTTTTACGTTTATGGGTTTTACGTCATTTAAGATGAAATTAAAATATTAAGTATTAGCAATCCATAGAATCCTGTTCCAGATTTTAAGTATTAGCCGTATTCTGTATTCAAAAAATTACGCCAAATAACCTATCTTAAAGTTATCCTGTAACTAGATTATATTCTATTTCCCTTACAATCTCAAAAATCAGAATTGACCAATTCCGGGAGGTGAGAAAGTTATAAGTTGTTCTATTAACACCAAGACAAGAAAAAATAGTTCTATTGCCACAAATGACACTAATACATCAAGTTTTTACCTCAATCAGGGATATTTCGGCAGTCGACATAAACGCACATTTTTCAGAGAGCCGTAAATTGAACAGCCAAATGAGGTGCGAACCGAAATGAGTTTTGCCCGAAACTACTCGTAATATAGTTTCTAAATTGATTTTCGATTGCCGAACGCTTTGAGAGTAATTTGCTTCTATTAGTCCATACAAAAAGTTACTTTTAGATTAAAAATTATTTCGTTGCGTTTAATTACGTTAAATATCATAATTTTATTGTTATTATTTTGTTTGTACGATCTAGATCAAGACTCTATTTAGTCGTCCTACACTAATAGAATTGAGTACCTCCTCCTTTTTGAAGTCAGTAGAAATTAGAGGAACTGCATGTACCCTTGGATATGCTAAACACCCTATTAATCGAGGGCGTGACCTACTCACACTGATTACTAGGCAGAATAGACCACCAGGTTGTATAACTGAAATTAAAAGAAAACTAATTGAATAATGTCACATTTTAAACACACTTTGTGTTCAGTAATAAACCGCAACTCACAAAATTTATACCGAGGCACAATGATCTGCTGCGATCGGAGCGCCGGTTACACCTAGTGGCAACATTGCGACGTAATATGCGTTGTAATAATCTGTGGAGTTAAAAAAAAAAGGAAGAGGAGGGTAGGAGGCGAGACAAGACATACACATTCTCTTTATGTTCGTGATGTGATTATCTCTCCAAAAACTTTAAAAGGGGACTACTCCAGAGTGTACCGTGTACAATCTAATTGCTAGTGTATTCTACCGTGTAGAAGAAGCTACCAGGAGCTGTCAACGTTTGCTGATCTTGGGAGGCTGGCTAGTAAGACCGTGAGTAGTTTGTTGCTGTTTTTGGTGTGATTTTGTGACTGCGGTAACTGAACGTTTCAGGGGATTTAGAATCTCAATACAGTCCACTATATCTAATAAAATAATCCCAATCCGCCACATTTCTGGTCCTTCAAGCCGGATATATTCGAATTAGTGATCTTCGAATAATAATTTTCTACCCTTAATTCGCGTCCCGTGGACGTCATATATTTGAGTAAAACTACGCATTTAATTAATTTAATATCCCTTATTTAATTTGCCTCTTTTTTAGCCTGGATGTCCATTGCTCGCGGTGCGTTTTTAAAGTATTAATTTTGTAATATGTTCATAATGTCGGATAAATTACAAATAAAAAGGCAAACACTTATTTTTAAAAAGGAATACCTATTTGCTAAATTACAAAAGGTTTTCGATATCGCGAGATCCCAAATAAATGATCCCACACAAATTCAGAATTTCTTAGCCGATTATTCCGAATTGGAAAGTGTCCGTTCAAAGTTTGAAGAAACAGTGTTAAATATTATTGAATTAGATATATCATTAAAACCGGAGACAAGATTGTCAACGCGAGATTTAGATACATTTGATGAACTTTATAAGGCATGTAGGTTGCAATATTTAAGATTAAAACCGGACGAGCAGGCATCCCTCAGTAGGAAAGATAGGAGTGATGTAAGGCCGTCATTACCTAAATTACGTTTATTTGAATTCGATGGTGATATTGAGAAGTGGACCACATTCTACGATACATTTGTATCACTTGTCCACAATCGAGATTTCGACGAAATAGATAAGTTTCACTATTTGCTTTCATGTGTTAAAGGTTCGGCATTAAACATTGTTAAAAAATTGCCTATAACAGCCGCTAATTATACTGTCGTATGGCAAAGTTTATGTAATAAATATCAAGATGATCGAATACTCGTGGGTAGGTACATCGACAAAATGATAAACTTTACGCCGTTAAATAAAGATACTACCGCAAATCTTACTTTATTTATCGAAACATTCGATCACTCTTTTAAAGCCATCGAGGCATTAAAAATTAAAAATTTACATGACTATTTATTTTGTCATTTAGCCTTACGTGGGTTGGATGCGCATACTAGGAGGCTTTTTGAAGAAAATCGGGATCAAAATTCACTTCCATCTTTTTCGGAATTAATTAGTTTTGTAAATAAACAAGTTAAAGTACTCGAACATTCATCGAATAGTACGATGTCGTTACAATCAAGAAATAAGTCTATATGTAACAATTACAAAGGCAACAATAATAACCACTACAAAAGTTATTCAAAGACAGTTTTAAATACTAATGTGTCGAATTATAATAAAAATAAAAAAATAATTTGCGCACATTGCAATCAAAATCACATGATTTATAGGTGCGATCAATTTCGTAAATTGACCGTAGATAAAAGGATTGACCGTGTCAATACCTTAAAATTGTGTCATAATTGCCTAAAAGGAAATCATGATACCTCAACTTGTAAAAGTGAGATGTCTTGTGGTTTATGTGCGTCACTACATCATTATCTATTGCATAGGGAGCCAGTGAGCGACACGCTCGTGCCAACATCCAACCGTCCATTGTGCTCTGACTCGCAAGTGCAACAAGCACTCGTCTCGTCTCAGGCTATGAGTGACTCAGAGCGTTATACGATAGATACGCTTCATTCCAATAACGCTCACTCGGGTTACGGTGTTGTATTGGGAACGGCGCGCGTGTTAGTAATTGATAGTAGCGGCCAGCCTCAATACTGCCGTGCAGTTATTGACTCTGGAGCTCAGAGCTCATTTATTACAACTGAGTGTGCTCAACGTTTGGGCTTACCTCGAAAGAAGTGTTCGTTTAATATTTATGGTCTCGGTGGAGAGGCTGTAAAAAATCACGGCATGATTACATGCACATTAAGGTCCCTACACACTGAACTACCTAGTTTTACACTGAACATGGTCGTAGTGACTAAGGTATCTGCTGATATGCCTAACGTTCGATTCCACTCGGACGTTATTAATAAATATAAGAATTTTAATTTAGCTGATCCATTATTTTATAAGCGTTCGCGTATCGATATACTATTGGGCAATGATATAGTTTCGGAACTAATTAAGGATAAACCTTATATTATTTCATCGGATATACCAAGCGTGATCGATACCGCTTTCGGGTTTGTTGTAAGTGGTAAACTTTATAGCAATGATAAGGACAATTTAAAAAATTATAATTTATCAGTCTCATTTGATGAACAAGAGTCTTTAGATCAAACGTTGCGTAAGTTTTGGGAAATCGAAGAATTGCCAAGCAAACCCTCGATTAATCCTTTGGAACAATTAGCGGAAGACATTTTCGTGGCTCGTTATAGTCGTACTGAGGATGGTGCCTATTCAGTGCCGTTACCATTCATACCAGACCCGCCTCCGTTGGGCGCGTCACGAGCGGCAGCCGAGCGCCGACTCTTGTTCACCGAGCACAAGTTGAATCGTTCAACTGTATTACGACAAGCCTATTCAGAGTTCATGTGCGAATATGAAAATCTAGGGCACATGGAGCTTTATTCGGGGGACACCCCGAGCAAATATGTGATACCTCATCACAGTATACTTAAGCCCAGTAGTTCCACTACTCCTTTGCGTGTGGTATTCGATGCCTCGGCTAAAACGTCCACGAACGTTTCGCTTAATGATATTCTATTGACCGGGCCTAATCTGTATCGAGATATTGGGGCTATAATATTGAATTTTAGGTTGTTTGAATATTGTTTGATTTGTGACGTATGCAAAATGTATCGGGCAATTAAACTGAATCAGTCAGATAGATGTTATCAAAATATTTTGTATCGTCATTCGCCTAACGATGCCATTGACGTTTATGAATTAAAAACTGTCACTTATGGCTTAAGTTGCTCACCGTTCTTAGCTATCCGCACCCTCTTACAGTTAGCCTATGACGAGGAAGAACGTTTCCCACTCGCTGCAATGGTTGTGCGCGAGGGCGTGTACATGGATGACATTCTATATTCTTGCAGTTCATTGTCACAGATATCTCGGTTACAAGATGAACTTTTAGAGATGTTTAATTCCGGTGGCTTTATACTCAAAAGGTGGGCGAGTAATAGTGCAAAAGTTTTACAACGCGTTCCGTTAGAAAACCGAGAGTGTCTTGTTACATTTATGAAAGATGGTAACGAATATTCAGTCAAAGTGCTAGGTCTGAAATGGTTCCCTTTGACTGACTGTTTTTATTTCACAGTAGATAAGACTGATAAAGTAACAACTAAACGTTCTGTTTTAAAATTATTAGCTTCTATTTACGACCCCGTGGGTTTTATTTCACCGTGCATTTTCATCGCGAAAGAAATAATGCAAGATTTATGGAAGCTGGGCATAGGATGGGATGAGCAGCTGCCAACCGACGTAACTAAGCGCTGGCTTAATTACGTTGATGACCTCCCGCGACTAACGGCAATCAAGATAGATAGACATATGCTGCTACCAGAACAGACCGAATGTGAATTGGTCGCCTTTTGCGATGCAAGCTCTCGCGGTTATGCTAGTTGTGTGTATGTGATCAGTCGTAACGATAGAGGTCAAACTAAGGTACGCCTGGTGACAGCCAAATCTAAAGTAGCCCCCGTCAAACCATTAACTATCCCGAGGTTGGAATTAATGGCGTCAGTTTTGTTAACCAAATTAATTAAATATGTCCGTGACATTTTAACTCGTGTAAAAATTACTCGTATTACTGCGTTAACCGATTCGACTATCGTGTTGACGTGGCTTCAGACAGAAGCTTACAAATTAAAGCCTTTTGTTAGTAACCGTGTTACTCAGGTATGTGAAGTGTTACCTCCACACTGTTGGCGTCACGTGAGTAGTGAGTGCAATATGGCAGACATATGCTCGCGCGGAGCGTCTCCGTCACAGCTCGTGGAATGCAGTGAGCAGTGGTTGAAGGGCCAATCTTGGTTGTACGACGACTATTCGCAGTGGCCAGTGAGAACATTTATCAACCAACATGAAAGTAATACACCCGAAATGAAATCAAATCATACATTAGGCTCCATCAATTTAATCACAAATGAAAATAATTCGATAGAGGAGACTAAGTTAGAGTTCTGTGACCGAATCTTTTCCAATTTCTCTTCTTATTATAAACTGCAACGTACGTTTGTTCGAATATTGAGATGGTTCCGACTCAAATCCGGTCACTCGAAGCACTCAATACTGACGACTAACGAATTAAATACTGCCCAAGATGTTTTAATTAAATTAGTACAAAGTGGATACTTCGCAAATGAAATAAATAGATTGTCAAAGGGCACAAAGTACGTTCCGTCGTTGAGAAAATTATCTCCATTTATTGACGAACGCGGATACCTCAGGGTGGGGGGTCGAATAAATTATTCAGCGTTACCTTATAACGCGAAGCATCCTCGTTTATTACCTAAAAATAGTAGATTTACCTTTTTACTTATCGAATATTTACATAAAAAATATTTACACGTAGGTCCACGCACCTTACAAAACATTATTAATCAAAATTTTTGGTTTTTAGCATCCCGTCGCATTATTCGGTCAGTTTTGTCCAAATGCAAAATTTGTTTTAAACACAACCCAGTGCTCTTACAGCCTGAGATGGCACCTTTGCCAGCAGCCCGATTGATATCTTGTAATGTTTTTGAGCATGTAGGGGTGGACCTCGGTGGTCCGTTCTTTACAAAAGAAAGTTTACGACGAAATGCTAGGGTTGAACGGTCATATTTAGCATTATTTATTTGTTATTCGACAAAAGCTGTACACCTTGAAGTCTTATCGTCGTTGTCATCGGACTGTTTAATCGCGTGTTTAGACAGATTTGTAGCGCGACGCGGTGTGTGCTCCTTCCTTTATTCGGATTGCGGAACTAATTTCATAGCTGCTAGTAAGCATTTAACCGAAGTACAAAGGTTTATGCTCGAACAAAAAAACAATATATTAGAGGGTTGCTCAAAACGACAAATTATATGGAGATTTAATCCCCCTGGTGCACCACATATGGGTGGGCTCTGGGAAGCTGGAATTAAATCTGCCAAGTATCTATTAACGCGAGCCGTAGGAGAAAAAAGTTTGACGTTTGAGGAACTCACAACAGTGTTTTGTAAAGTAGAAGCGATTCTCAACTCGCGGCCGCTTTGTCCGTTACCAGCTAGTGATAATCCTGATGAGTTCAACGTTTTAACTGCGGGACACTTTCTAATTGTAAAAGGGTTAACAGCAGTACCTGAGTATAATGTAGAGGATATAACAATAAATCGATTATCACGTTGGCAATATATTCAAAAATGTTCACAAATGTTTTGGCGTAGATGGAGTCACGAATATCTAAATACGCTGCAACAGAAAGCAAAGTGGCATTCGGATAGATCTAATATAAAAATAGGTGATCTCGTAATCATAAAAACTGATAATGTACCGCCGTGCAATTGGCCTTTGGGTAGAATTGAGGCTCTTCACCCCGGTCCAGATGGGATTGTTCGTTGTGTTACGCTTCGCACTCAAAAGAGTACTCTACAGAGACCAGTTAATAAACTGAGTCCTCTACCTTATTCAAATTAGTTTTTACGTGAATTAATATTTTTTTTCTCGTTGAGGACATTCTGTGTCTCAGCGTTATTTTGCATGTTCCGTAGCTTAAGTTATAATATTTTCTCTAATATCTTTTTCATATTGTTAGGAGAAACCATCAAGATGGTTTCGGTGGGGGGTGTGTTCAGTAATAAACCGCAACTCACAAAATTTATACCGAGGCAAAATGATCTGCTGCGATCGGAGCGCCGGTTACACCTAGTGGCAACATTGCGACGTAATATGCGTTGTAATAATCTGTGGAGATAAAAAAAAAGGAAGAGGAGGGTAGGAGGCGAGACAAGACATACACATTCTCTTTATGTTCGTGATGTGAATATCTCTCCAAAAACTTTAAAAGGGGACTACTCCAGAGTGTACCGTGTACAATCTAATTGCTAGTGTATTCTACCGTGTAGAAGAAGCTACCAGGAGCTGTCAACGTTTGCTGATCTTGGGAGGCTGGCTAGTAAGACCGTGAGTAGTTTGTTGCTGTTTTTGGTGTGATTTTGTGACTGCGGTAACTGAACGTTTCAGGGGATATAGAATCTCAATACAGTCCACTATATCTAATAAAATAATCCCAATCCGCCACATTTTGATTAGTGCGAATTTCATCGATTTAATTTACAAATGCTTTGGTGTGCTGTACGAATGCATATCATGTAATTTGGGAAGTCAGCCTTGTCTAATATGCATACCCTTTTAATTTTATACGCAATCTCATAATTTAAATATTGTTTTTTTTTGTGTTTGTACAGAAAGCTAAGTTATAACTAAATAAAGTGACGACCTGATAAGACATGAAGGCAGTCGATGCATGCAAATTGGTCAGGGACGTGATTTGTGTTTTTCTTTGAGTGAAACCTGTTTAGCAGCCGGCTATATTATATTATGATGATTATTATATATTTTACACTATATAAATTATTATAAAATACTTATATATAGTTCACTCTGAATAATTTCCAGACTCTTGTAAAATAACAATGTAAATAATATTTTAGGTAAGTAGTTAAATTTTATAACATTAGAAATAAAGACATTTTTTAAATACTACAAGTAAGCGCACACATTTTATTATCCCTACAGTTTGAATTTTCTTTATTCATTGTGGAAAAGATTTGAAATAATTTTTGATCGTTCATTCATCTGCCAAGTATGGTGATCATTATTTTTCTCAATTACATAATTTATCCAAAACTTTACCGTATTTATATTACAAATAATTAGCCTCAGGTTTAAAATAAGAGTATGTTTAAATAAAAAAGTCCTTTGTAATTTAACAGTAAACGGTAAATTTTGCGATGACGTGGAGCCGCGGCTCAGGGAATTCTTCTCTGAAAACAAAATCTTAAAACATAATGTAAACCGAGATTATCAATAAACCACGTTTAGTAATAAGACGGATGGGTACCGTAGTTGCTATTATGTTAATCTATGTCCAAATATAAATATTTAAGGTATTTTATGTAAGATAAATCTAATGATTTAACTTTTTAATTCCCAACGTTTCGGGCGCTTAACAGCATCCACGGTAACGGAGGGGACTGAGGTGTTTGACATCCTGAAGTCATAGTTAACGAGTGCTCCCTTTAACATTTAAACGTCGGGAAATAAAAAAGTAAAGTTAAACGCGATAAAATCCGTAAATTTAGTTTCATTAAAAGGTTCTATTTCGTGTTGCGGCAAAATTTCGATCACCAATTGCTGTGGGCTCCCAATGTAAGGCGCTTTTATGGCGTGTGTTTGTGGCATACATGTTGAATATTTGACAGCTCTGCTAGAAATTATGATTTATATTTGCGGTTGGTTGAATAAACGCTTGAAACATAGTGTTAGTGCCGTAGTAACTCAGGGGTTAAGCGCCAGCTGTATAGCCCCAGTTCTATACCCGCCGGCATCAGTGTAATTGTGTTATTAATTGCAATTTTAAGTGCATATTTGTGCCATTCGCTGTAGACACTATTGGTCCGTGGAGCCCACGTAAGAAGAAGGTCCTAAAGGAATTGTATCCGCAACTGGTCGCCACTGCTAGTGCTAAAAGTTAAAAGGGTAGGTTCTTTACTCGCTCAAAGGCTAAATATAGCCATTCGACGAGGAAACGCAGCCAACGTTCTTGGCACTATACCGCGGGGAGTAGTATGATATTTTAAGTTTATAGTTTTAGTTTTTTCAGTACGGTAATATATTATATTGTATATATTTCATCAGCACTTAAAATATGATGAAATAACCGTAAGGAGTTTGGACAAGGTTGCTTTACTTTTTCCCGATTCGGCTTGTCTTGGCAGGATGCTTATTAGGCTGGTCACCCACCGTAAAGTCAGTAAGATTCAACTGATTAGTATCGGGTTGCCGACTAACCTGAGTATTGGACTTAGCGAGCCCACTCCGTATGCTTGTTTGTGAAATATAAAGGGAAAATACAGCAGCGTTGCGAGTACATGCGGCAGTGAAGCAACCAAGCCCAAAAACTAAATTTTAATTGAGTTAAACATTACCAGTACGAGGGTATCAGCTCAGCGGCTACAAGGCCGTCTGCACAACGTGATGGCAAAATATTTACGTAGTTTAATTTGGCGCCAAAATATTACAAACAATGAAAATGATTTTTTGTAAGAAACAGTCGTAGCTTAGAGTACCTATACATGCATAGCTTATTTCATATATATTTTCTAAGACGTAATACATACTAAAAGAATGAGCAAAAAAAAAATAGTTTATTTACACAAATATAGTCTAAAGAAAATTATAAACACAATAAATGTTCCTAATTTGGTAGGGTCACACTGCATTTATATTATGGTTCCAGCACGAATAGGCCCGCTCGAAGAGGGATCTCACTCTCACAGAATACCCCCGTAAAAATGTGCTGCTGTATTTTTTTAATGGTGAGTGAAGAAAACTGGAGACATTTTCATTCTTAATCGAGGATAGATGAAGTTGTTTATGGACTACAGTAGCCACTTACTATCGGGTGGATTGTGTGCTCGTTTGTCACCTATAAAATATGTAAATTATACGGTGTACATTTTTTAAAAACAATATTCATCGAATATGAAAAAGGTACGTGAGGGTAATATGGTCACCATAAACTTTGCCGCCCTATAGAAAGAAAACTAGGAGGAGAACAGAGGCAAAAACACAGTCTTATAATATAATCAATATATTAAAAAAAATATAGCAAACAAGCCTTGTCAATAATTAGGATCACTTTAAAAAATTTACTAAAAAAAAATTCTACACTACACAATACTAAAATCGACTAAAATATTTAATATAATGTCGACTGTCAAAATGGCGTCGGTAAAGCAGCGCTCTTTTGATCCTTTATTTGATTGACTGATGAAGAGCTATCGTATAACATAGACATCCATGCAAACAAGGCTGTAGTTTTTGAGTTATAAGAAAGTGACCATATTAACCCAATGACCATATTACCCTCACGTGCTATTCACTCTTAACCTTTTATAATTCTATTTATTTTTAATTCCCGACATTTCGAATGATGCAATTGACAACGGGCTGAGGTGTTTGACGTTCCCATGTCAAAGTTAAACGTAGTACCTTCAGCTTTTTATTATTAATTTTGGTCCGATCAACGCAGAATGACCTCACAGTCTCTTGAAGTCTTGCATTGGTATGCTTGGGTTTCATTTTAATTATATTAATTACGTTCATAAAGCTTCTTGCTAATTAAGTTCAGTAAAATAATTCGGAAGTTATAGAACTTCTAACCATACGGCACATCCGACAGAATAATTCAACCGATGACGAAATTCAGCTAGGCACTGTGCGGAACTACGGGAAATAGATCGAAACGGAAATGACCACCGATTCCGGCTTAAAATATCTGTATGCAGCCATTTCCTGTCACTATTACGTCAGTTATTATTCAGCTTCCGGTTCAACTGTGTTCAACTATAAAACTGTGATATGTTTGAAATATCAATAAAGGCAAAAGAAGACCTGGAAAAGTGTTTAGCTTTACAAACTCAAAAAGATGAGCATATTGAACGAGGAACTAATGTGCGAGATATTTTGAATGATTACAAAACTAAAGTTCAAAATGATGAATCTGTAATAGCTGTAACCTTAAGTAATTAACTACTTAACACGGGAGAATTTTATTAAATAAGGTAACTACAGTTGTTCAATTTCGGGATTCATGCGTATTTAAAAGAAGGAGAAAAAATTATCATGAATATGTGGCCAGAGTACTGTGGGAAGAGAAGTTCTTAGGAAATAATGACATTTCTTTATTATTTTACCAAAGATTGTGTGCCGGATACCGCCAAAACACTATGTTTCTTTAGTGATTGCTGCTCTGGTCAAAACAGAAACAGGAATATTTTACATTTCATGATGTATTTCGTCAACAAATTACCTTGACAATATTTGCATACATTATCTCGTGAGCGGCCACACGTACCAGCCCAATGACACTGACTTTTCTTTTGTAAGTCGAGAAATAAAAAAGAGGACTGACATCTTCACGCCACAGGTATAGATGGATCTCGTGCCTAACTGTCGGAAACATAAACCATTCGTAGTTCGAGATATAAGTGATAAGTTTCTCAATGAACAATGGCAGACTTTCATACATAAAATTAGTTGCGAAGGAATGGAAGCGTCTATATATCGAAAATATTTTGAAATCTTAAGCGTCTGTCCTTGAATAACTTTGTCAAAGAATATTGTACTGAGAAGGCGTCAAAAAATAGATATTTAGATTTGAACCTTTTTAGGTTATGTCTTGTCACTTGGAAAAAGTCATGCGTCCTGTGGTTGTTTGATATTAGCTCAATACATTGTCAACATAATGTACCTACCTACATAATTGAGAGTTTTTAGTTTATTGTATCTGTATTATATATTTAAATACTATAAATGTATATTTCTGGCATGGCCTTTGTCATACAGTGACATACTCAGAAAGGCTGGAATCCAGAGCCGTAAAGCCAGTAAAAAAAATGATATTTTGTTTTAGCTAGTGTTGCCATAACATTAAATAGAATTGATACATAATACTATTTTTTTATAGGATAGGGTGACAAACGAGCACACAGTCCACCTGATCGTAAGTGGTTACTGGGACAGATGCGTTGTCACCCGTAAGGACTAAGATGGAATGCCTCTTTTCCAGTAAAAAGGGTCTCCGGTTCTCTACACTCACCATAGGAAACACAACAGTGTTAAGCTGCTATTATATGCTGGTATTCTGTGAGAGCGTGGTCCTTCCCCAGTCGAGCCGACCCATTCGTGCTACAACTATACTACTAATATAGCTGCAGCATGGCTCTACCACGTATAAAATTACTATGATTAAGATAATGTATTATTATCTTCGGAATAGTGTCGGATAAGACTCGCTCTTGGATCGTTACACACACTTGCGTGTGGCTCCAAAGATGACGAAGATATCCGAAGATATCCCGGACATCAGTCTGAGCGAGATTAGAATGACTCTCCAGCACCTTAAAAACGGCAAGGCCCCAGGCGAGGATGGAATTACAGCGCAGCTTCTGAAAGCGGGTGGAAAATCGGTACTTGAAGTCCTTCAGAAGCTCTATAATTCTGTCCTCCATGGTGGCACTACTCCGGAGGCGTGGAGCAGAAGTGCGGTGATCTTGTTCTTCAAGAAAGGCGACAACGCTCTCATGAAGAACTACAGACCGTTTTCCCTTCTGAGCCGCGTCTACGTGCTATTTTCGAGAGTCATTACGAATCTTCTCGCACGCAGACTTGACGACTTCCAGCCCCACGAACAAGCCGGTTTCCAAAAAGGCTTTAGTACCATAGACCACATACATACCCTGCGGCAGATTGTACAGAAGACAGAGAAGTATAATCTGCCACTTTGCCTTGCCTATGTGGACTATCAGAAAGCCTTTGATTCCGTCGAAATTTGGGCGGTGCTGCAGTCCCTTCAGCGGTGCTAAGTTGACTGTCGGTATATCGAAGTGCTTAAGTGTTTGTACAGTAGAGCTACGATGGCTATCCGAATACAGAATCAGAGTACAAAACCTATCCAACTGTAGAGAGGTGTAAGACAGGGTGACATTATATCCCCGAAACTCTTCACCGCTGCATTGGAAGACGTTTTCAAGCTTCTGGACTGGAAACGATACGGTATTAACATCAATGGCGAGTACATGACTCACCTTCGATTTGCCGACAATATAGTCCTTATGGCAGAATCGCTGGAGGACCTAAGCACTATGCTCAATGACCTCAATAGTGTCTCCCAACGGATAGGTCTTAAGATGAACATGGACAAAACAAAAATCATGTTTAACGTCCATGTCACACCTATGCCGGTTATTGTTGGGAGCACTAAGCTCGAAGTTGTTGACGAGTATGTTTACCTGGGACAAATAGTCCGATTAGATAAGTCCAACTTCGACCGAGAGGTCAATCGACGGATACAACTCGGCTGGGCAGCGTTCGGGAAACTACGACACATGTTCTCGTCAGGTATACCTCAAAACCTGAAAACGAAATTGTACAACCAGTGCGTGTTGCCAGTGATGACTTACGGATCTGAGACGTGTTCCTTCACTGCTGACCAGATAAGTAAGCCCAAGGTCGCTCAGCGAGCTATGGAGAGGGCTATGCTCGGGGTTTCTCTGCGTGATAAACTTAGTAATGAGGATATCCGCAGTAGAACCATAGTAACCGACATAGCCCAACGGATTAGTAAGCTGAAGTGGCAGTTGGCCGGCCATATAGCTCGAAGAACCGATAACCGATGGGGAAGAAAGGTTCTTGAGTGGCAGCCTCGTAACGGTAGGCGAAGTGTAGGGCGACCCCCCACGAGATGGAGTGACGACCTGGTAAGACATGCAGGAAGTCGATGGATGCGGGTGGCTCAGGACCGTGCTTTGTGGCATTCCTTGGGGGAGGCCTATGTTTAGCAGTGGACTTTTTAAAGGCTGTAATGATGATGATGATGACTATTATAGGAAGTTCCTTGTAAGATACTTATTTTCAACCATATCACTTTTATTTTTATTATTACTGAGAGTATAGTTATTACTAATAATCACTTAATATAAAAATAGTTTGTGTTTGTGTGTTGTGTTGGTAATGGTGGTCTTACAAACTGTTTACGAAAATAGTATGAATATAGTAAATCGCAACACTTGAATAGAGTAAAATGATTAAAGGAGGAGTTTTGGCGGGAACTTGATTGGCGGCGGTTTGCTGCTTCTGTATTATAGTTTAAATAATAGTTTGAAGTGGATTTTGATATGTAAAAGTGGTGCGATTTTATGTATTAACTGTCTATGCATGTGAACTATTAGTGGAAACGGTGAAACAAGTGCTCTGATGGTGATGTGATTCTCAAGATAAGCTGTTTGTCTGCATAGGCGCCTTGAGATACCATCGCCAACTGTCAGCTGTCTGCTGGCTCAAGTTGCCGTCAAAATCTCCCAAGGGCTGCACAATGTGACGCATCAACTTATTGTGAAGCAGTGAACTATGAAGGATAATTATACATTTGGGGAAATTATAATAAACCGAATAAAAATACTCAAGACTTGGCCTAAAGGTCTAGATACCAGGCCATAAACTCCAAAAAAAATGATTAAAGTCATTTGATATTCCCAAAAATGTTTGTTTTTTTTCTGTGGCTTTAATTAAAATACATTTTTATTTGGAAAAAATCATAGAAAAATAATAACACTCATTTTATACATAAGTTATTTCCAGACGCAATAATTTTTGTCAACTATTTTTCTGCCCTTGTTCTTTGAAAGCCTAACAGTTCACTTTAAAGATTACCAAACTGTTTAGCGAGAAGGCGCAAAAATATCAAAAATGCATAAAATAAAATTTTCTAAAGGGTCAAGCTTATTTAATTTTTATAATGACTACTCTAAAAATTTAATCTCAAACCAAATGATATAGATTTGGAGATATTTTTTATAAATTTCGAAAATTACGTACCGGAACAGATTACAGGACCAAAGCTTGTTTTTACTCCAATTTGTTCCTCCAATTCATCATCCTTTTTACCTATCAATTCCATATATTCCAAGAAGAAGAGGAGGCGGGGAAGCAAAGGAAAACCAAGACATAGTACCTGCCGTTTTAAGGGATGATTAGATAAATGATTTTTTTACGTGGTAGAGCCATGCTGCAGCTATATTAGTAGTATAGTTGTAGCACGTATGGGTCGCCTCGACCGGGGAAGGACCACGCTCTCACATAATACCAGCGTATAACAGCAGCTTCATGCTGCTGTGTTTCGTATGGTGAGTGTAGAGAACCGGAGACCCTTTTTACTGGAAAAGAGGCATTCTATCTTAATCCTCACGGGTGACAATGCATCTGCATTTTGATTCGCAAACGAAGATAAATATAGATGTCTATGGGCCACAGCAACCACTTACACTCAGGTGGACTGTGTGCTCGTTTGTCACCTTATCCGATAAAAAAATCGGTTTTTTATTAAAAAAATCTACATTTGATCATTAAATCTACATTAAATCTAGTCCTGTTTAATCCTCAGAAGACACAAGTTTGCGCGTTTACCGCTAAAAAACACCCCTTTGTTGTATCTCCTCGGTTTCAAGGGAGTGCCTTGTTGCCTCAGCCAGTATCAGAATCCTCGGCGTCGACATATCGAGTGACGTGCAGTTTCGTGGTCACTTGGAAGAGAAGGCCAAATTGGCCTCTAAAAAGCTGCTCAACAGAGTGGGACAGTGTTTTAAGCCGGCACACCGCCTTTACAAGGCGCAGGTTCGGCCTCACATGGAGTACTGTTCACATCTCTGGGCTGGGGCTCCCCAGTGCCAGCTCCTTCCACTTAACCGCATCCAGCGCAGGGCGGCTCGAATCGTCGACGACCCAGTCCTGACCAATGGGCTCGATACACTGGCGCTGCGAAGAGAAATTGCATCCCTTTGCAATTTCTTTCACATTTACCACGGGGAGTGCTATGAGGAATTGTTCAGATTAATCCCATCCGCCAAATTTTACGAACGCCCAACGCAGCAAATCTCCCGATACCATTCACACCATCTGGAGGCTTGGCGGTACACCACTGTACATTTCACTAGGAATTTTCTTCCTCGCACGACTTCCTTGTGGAATCGATTACCATCAGCGATTTTTCCGGACCGATCCGACTTAGGGACCAAATCAAGAAAAGAGCGTACTCCTTTTTAAAAGGCCGGCAACGCATCTGCAATTCCCTCCCTGGTGTTGCAGTTGTTCATGGGCGGCTGTAGTCACTTACCATCAGGTGAGCCGTATGATCCCCCCTATTTGCCCTCTCTCCTCTAAATAAGTGTAATACAGTTCGCGGATTTATGCGTAAACTTTATTCTTGTTTCTGCTAGAGTGATCCAAGTGTTTTTTTTGTGTGTGCAAATCCAACATTTTGATACTTTTAATATAAACAGATAAATAAAACTTATTTTTAACTTAATTCCAATACATCAGGCTTACTTTTATTAAAGATTAACCGTTAAAACTCATTAGTTTTTCTATTATAGGTCTAAACGCGTTTCCTTTATTTTCTCACAAATATGCAAATGTGATTTGGATCACTATGGTTCTGTCATCTTTAATTATTTTTGCAGAAGTCTAACCCGTTTGTGCATCGCATAACCGAACAAAAGAAATAGATAAAAATTATTATAGGAGACCTTAATATCGATACGCTCAAATGTAGTAGTACGAAGAATAGTTTTTTAATGTTTAATAAAAATGTAATTTAATAACTTATATTTACATTTATTTGGAAAATAGAGACAAAAAGTAGTAGATTTATAAATCTCTATACATAAAAATCAATTGTGTTCCGTAAGTCTCGCTAAAACTCAAAAATGGATCGACCGATTTTGATGAAATTTTTCGAGTGTGTTTGAATGGGTCTCTAGATGATTTAGATTCATATTTGAAGCCGGTAGGTGGCGCTGTGGCCGAGATCCAGAAATCACCGCTGTGATAGAAATAAAACACGAAAGATTGTTCAATAAAAATCCTTCATTACCTACTTAATAAGGACTAAGCGCTAGTTATATTTTTAAATGTTATCAAGTAACCCTGGATCGAACTTCACCAGCACCAATTAAATTGTTAATAGCAATTTTAAGTGTACTTGGCGGTGAAGAAAAACGTCGTGAACAAACTAACATGTGACAACTGAGAATTAAAAATATATTTCAAAGTCTGGTGAGATTCTCCAACTCTATCGGAGCAGCACGGCGGATATGATTATAGAAATGAGAGGAGGCGTGTGTTGATCAATTCACATAATAAACAGCTGTAATTTTATTTTAACTTTAACATTTTAAGTTACATAATCTTTACAATAATAAATATTGTATATTTTAATGCTATATTAATAAATCCTTATAAGCAATGTATTCAAAACTAATCACGTAATACACAAAAATTAGTGACTCATTGTGTTTCGGAGAAATAAGCTTCATTTTCTTTATCGTGGAAAACCCGATGACTCACGCCGCATAGGATAATGCACCCGCAATGAACCACGTCACGTAGGTTTCTTAGTTAGTAAAAAAATATAGAGCATAAGCTTTCGTCCGTAAGTGGAAGTTTTTTTCGAAAATTTGCTGTAGGTATCTATGGAGTACATACATAGGTATCATACAGTAGCCGCTTACCATCAATTGTAACATAAGCTTTTTTGTCACTCTAAGACTAACATTTAATATATATTGGTAATTAATAATCTCTAAAAAACTCGAAAATGGCTCTTTTCTACCGACTTCAAAAGGGAGGAGGATAAATCAAAATAATATTTTCTTTTTTTTTATATAATATTTTCTTTTTTTTTGGCCATGTCGAGAGAATGAATGAAGAACGATTGACGAAAAAAGTGTATAAGGCGAGTGTGAATAAAAGTGTTGGAAGGGGTAGACCTAGGCGGACATTTCTAGACCTAACCACGTCTTGAAAAAAGGCCAGGTCAAGAGTACCCTAAACCGTAGAGCATGTATGAAGGGAATAATGAAAGTGGACGAAGCGAAACAAGTATGTAAGGATCGTAGCAAGTGGAAAGAAGTGGTCTCTGCCTACCCCTACGGGAAAGAGGCGTGATTATATATATGTATGTATGTTCTTTCGAGTAAAATTCACTTCATCACAACATTCTATAGGTAAAGTCACTTTATCTAACAATAATTGATTAACTCTCAAAGTGGTACACAAGATAGGCGCTAGATGGTATAAATACGAATAATTTAATATTAATCGATAAGCTATGATATACGTGGTAGAGCCATGCTGCAGCTATATTAGTAGTATAGTTCTAGTACGAATGGGTCGGCTCGGGAAGGACCACGCTCTTACAAGAATACCAGCATAAAATGGCTACTTGATAGTGCTGTATTTCGTATGGTGAGTGTAGAGAACCGGAGACCCAATTTACTGGAAAAGAAGCATTCTATCTTAGTCCTCACGGGTGACAACGCATCTGCATTTTGATTCTTTATTGAGGATGAATATAGATGTCTATGGGCCACAGCAACCACTTACCATTAGGTGGACTGTGTGCTCGTTTGTCACCCTATCCTAAAAAAAATATGAATCATATACCAGAGAAATAAGACCATTTTACTTCCATATTATTAAAGTGAAAACTTCTTTAGAATGGTTGTGATTTGAAACTCCACGAAACAAAAAAGCTACTCTAAAACGAGACAAACAGTATACAGTATTTATTAAAAATTTATATAAGTTTCAATTTCATTACATTACATTTAATTACCTAGCCTGCAATGATCCTACACCTGACACTCTCGCATTCTTATACACTCTCGCATCTCTTGAAGTATAGTTTTCTCAAGGTTTCACTTCTAGCGTGTGTGAACTGCACACATGTTTTATTGTAATGTTGTATAATATTATAATCTGTACCACCTTTAAAAAAATAGAAATAAAATATTTTCATTTTCACTTTTCGTTTCAGTCGCTCGTACAACCACATGAAAAGTTACAATTTAATTAATTCAACTACGTTTTCACGTACGTATTCAACATTTTAGTTATAATTTTAATCCGACCAACCGCAAACATGGAGGCACATCGTTCCCTTCCATGAAACCGCCAAACGTCCACCGTGTCAGCCGCAAACGCAGGCCGCAGTAGCACG
The DNA here is from genome assembly GCA_963668995.1 of Parnassius mnemosyne. NCBI lineage: Eukaryota > Metazoa > Arthropoda > Insecta > Lepidoptera > Papilionidae > Parnassius > Parnassius mnemosyne. The sequence goes on from CAVLGL010000083.1 coordinate 28,104,283, forward strand.
TGACATGGCGCAAATAACCGCAGCTATGTGAGCTGGAAATTTCGTTACAAATATGAAATTAGTTCAATAATTTATATAATCACTAATATATAACTTATATGTACCTCTTTACATTTTTGTATAACATAAAATATGTTCATTTATATCTATCTGTTACACTCTATAAATAATGTCCTCCAGACCGAATTTCGGTCACGGCGGCCAGTCTCAACGGAGACTAGACATCGGCGCAAAACAAGATTATAGTGCCCAATTGTATGCGCAAGCACATGTGCACTCTCTATTCCCTCACTCTCATAGTCCGATGGGACGGTAAACCGACACGACCGGAGAGAGATCAGGCGCAGGACCAACGGCTTTAAATGCTTTCAGAGGCACGGGGGTAAGACACCGCCAACTTCCTGATTTCGTGCAGCTACTGAGAATTTCTTAATGGAAAAACTCAATAACTGATTTTTTTGGCCCGACTCGGGATTCGTACCTGGGATCTCATGATCAGCAGTCGCACTACTACAACCACTAGACCATCGAGGCAGTCGTAAAGTCTATAAACGTCCACTGCTGAACATAGGTCTCTACCATGGACTGCTGAAAAGGTAGGATTTTGCCATAGTTGCCACCGCAGTTTTTTATTATTTTAAGTTGTTATCTCTCTACTCGTGGTGATAAGGGCTTTGTGATAAGTTAGTAAGTATTTTCGTCGTTACTTAATCGTGTTTTTCCTTGATTGTTTTTGAATTAAACTGTAATACTATCAAAGTTCAGTTTGCTTAAAAAAGTAAATTCTTTAATATCCCATTCCGAAATCGATGGTAAGACATAGTGTATAGAACAATTAGAGCCGCAATTTCAGAATGTGAAATATTTTTTTAGTTCTTTCAAATCGAATTATACTTTTTAATAAAAGTAAATTTTTACCCTTTTGAGTAGATTAAGGATCTTCCTTAGTCCTAGCTCACACACTATTTCAATGTCGTCTAAATAAGGTACGTGAGCGTAATATGCTCACCTTAAGGCGGATCTTCACGTTGGCCAACATACTGGCGAATGTGTTGGCAAAGATATTGGCCAAGAATTTGTGATCGCGTCCACACGTTGGTAGGTCGTTCAATTTGCTTCGGTTCAGGCCAATGTGCGGACGAATTTATTAAAATGATTATTGAAGCGCTAACGGCTGCTACGGTTTATTTATTCACAGCATACCACTACAACGTGAATGTGTATAAGAAAAGGGTGATCAAAAAGAAATGTTTTCCATTTCTTTTTGAAATTTCTTTTCTTGACGGCTCCGTGGCGTAGTGGTTTAGCTATGAGTTGCTGTGCTGGGGGCCGCGGGTTCGTTTTTTTTTATAGAATAGGGGGCAAACGAGCATGCGGCTCACCTGATGGTAAGTGACTACCGCCGCCCATGAACAACCGCAACACCAGGGGAATTGCAGATGCATTGCCGGCCTTTTAGAATGGTGTAAGCTCTTTTCTTGAAGGTTCCTAAGTCGTATCGGTCCGGAAAATTCGCTGGTGGTAATTGATTTCACAAAGAAGTTGTGCGAGGGAGAAAACTTCTTCTAAATCGCATGTGGCGGGTGTAAGGAAAAGGGGAGATCTCCCGCCGGGCAAGGTATTCTGCCCGGGGAGCGGCTAACGCTCCGATTGGTAGTTCGGAGCTATTCTATATATGCTGATTTAATTTCGGAACTTTGATAGCGCGATTTAGGCTTCGATGTGTTTCGCTTGTGGCGCGACGACAGCGCCGCCACATCACCCCCCTGCTCAGACCGGAGGTCGATAGTGCAGTCCGATTGCCGGTGCGTCCTTAAATGCCGGTGGGGAATGCATGCTGTGTGCGTAAGGGCAAGTGACGCCGGTGCGAATGATATGCCGGTGTGTAATGCATGCCGTACTACGCACTTGCAAGTGATGCCGGTGAGAACGATGAGCCGGAGCAAGTGCCAGGGATTGCCTTGTAGTCTGCGGTGAGTCGAGAAGAAGGCAAGTAATCTGCGAGAGTGCCGTGAAGCAGAGGCGAGCAGTAAGGCTCAGAGCCGTGCCGAACACTGTAGCCCAGAGATTAGCTTGAAGGAACAGGAAGCATTATTATTCCAGTGCTGCAATGAACCTTTGTAAAGCTAGATGGCTTGCAGAATATGAAGACTGCAGATAATATCTGCTCGGGAGCGAATGAATGGGGTACTTGAGTAAGATGACGAAGTTTTTGAAATTGTAGTTTCCGAAGATTGTTGGTTGCGTGTTCAGATCACGTCGGGGTCACCACTGTAGCGGGTGGAAGGAAAAGGGGAGATCTCCCGCCGGGCAAGGTGTTCTGCCCGGGGAGCGGCCAGCGCTCCGATTGGTAGTTCGGAGCTATTCTATATATGCTGATTTAATTTCGGAACTTTGATAGCGCGATTTAGGCTTCGATGTGTTTCGCTTGTGGCGCGACGACAGCGCCGCCACACGCACAGTGGTGGACCGCCAATCATCCAGATGGTATGGATGGTAACGCGAGTTTTGTCGCGATGTGCGATGGTGAAATTGACCGGCTGGAATTAGTCCGAACAATTCCTTAGAACACTCCCCGTGATAGATGCGATAAAATACGCAAAGAGATGCAACATCTCTACGCAGTGCCAGTGTATCGAGCCGATCAGAAAGAACTCGGTCATCGACGATTCGAATCGCTCTGCGCTGGATGCGGTCAAATGGAAGGAGCTGGCACTGGGGTGCCCCGGCCCAGAGATGAGAACAGTATTCCATGTGGGGCCGAACTTGCGCTTTAGAAAGTTGCAAGCGATGTGCCGGCATGAAATACTGTCTCGCTCTATTGAGCACGCCAAGCTTTTTAGAGGCCAATTTGGCCTTCCCTTCCAAGTGACCACGAAACTGCACGCTATTCGATATGTCGACGCCAAGGATTCCGATACTGGCTGAGGCAGCAAGGGGAGTGCCTTGAAACTAAGGAGATACGACAAAGGGGTTCTTTATAGCGGTAAACGTGCAAAGTTGTGACTTCTGGGGACTGAACTGGACTAGATTTAGTCGGCCCCAATCCGAGACTTTGTTAAGCAAAGACTCGACTTCAGACACAAGTTTGTCCCGGTACTCGGCGACGTTTTTCCGATAAATATTGGCACGGCCGGTATATAAGGCATCCCCAGTGCTGTCGTTTGCATAGCAATGAATGCTACCAGTTAGCAACATGTCATAGATATGCAGGAGAAACAGCGTTGGTGATAGCACGCAGCCTTGTGGAACATAAGCGTCGATAGACTTGAAATCAGAGCACCGTCTACTACGACCTTGATGTTTCGATCAGCAAGGAAACTGGTGATCCATTTACAAAATTTTTCGGGAAGCCCATAGGAAGGAAGCTTCGAAAGAAGCGCCTTGTGCCAGACCCGATCGAAGGCCTTCGCTATGTCCAAACTAACAGCCAATGCCTCCCCCTTGGACTCTACTGCCTCCGCCCATCTATGAGTTAAATAAACTAGAAGATCACCTGCTGATCGACCCCGACGAAAACCGTATTGGCGGTCACTGATCAGCTGGTGATCCTCAAGGTACCTCATGAGCTGGCAGTTTATAATGGATTCCATTATTTTGGAGAACAAGGAGGTGATGGCAATAGGCCTGTAGTTGGACGGGTCTGAGCGGTCGCCTTTTTTAGGGATCGGGTGGACCAAAGCTGTCTTCCATGAATTCGGGACTACGCCTTGGTAGTAGGAGTACCGGAAAAGACGCGTTAAAACCGGTGCCAACTCCGGAGCACACGTCTTCAGCACAATGGAAGGGACTCCATCGGGCCCACTCGACTTGCTGACGTCCAGGGAGAAGAGTGCTTTGCGAAACGAGCGCTGTGTAAATCGCACATCCGGCATGGTGCACTCACATCACGGGATGGTCGGCGGTGTGTTCCCCCCGTCATCTAGAGTTGAGTTAGACGCAAAAAGAGAGCACAACAGATCGGCTTTCTCTTTTGCGGCATGGGCCAGTGAGTCGTCCTTTATGTGCAGAGATAGAAGAGATGGCTGACAGAAGTTCCCTTGGACAGCCTTGGCGAGAGACCGGAATGCACGGTTTCCCGAAGGAAGGCGAACTAGCTTCTCGCCAATTTTGCCGATGTGCTGATGGCATCGACGGAGACCTGATATCCGTCCAGATGAGAGGTCAGCAGAAGGTCCAACAGGGAAGGTACATGATCTTCCACATCTGGGATCCACGTAGGCGAAGTAACCAGTTGTGTTAGACCATATGGCAAAGCAAAGTCATAGACAGATCTACCCGCATGATCGGTTAAACGAGAACCAAGCCATTCAGCGTGGTGGGCGTTGAAATCACCGAGTATCACTATCTCTGCGGATGGGACCTGTTGTAGCACGGAGTCTGCAGCCATTTGGACGTGGTCGATGAGTCGGTCTGTGTCGGCATTACCGCTATGGGACCTAAAGAGGCACCCGTAGACGCGGGGGTGGTCATTCACGCTGGTATTGGTATTGTTGTAAACTGCCTCCACGATACAGGAGAAAATCCTAGTGTGGGGTAAGGTTTTTTTAAAAAAATACTTTTGTTTCACAAACAATTTTCAGCTTGGTAGGGCTCTATATAGCATAAAGTTTTTTCATTGGTCATTGTTACTGCCATTATGTAGACATTAGTTACGATGCCTGCATATAAAATTTAAATCAGGTGCGTGTGAACACTCTGGGAGCTCGTAGCAAACTGAACGTGCGTCCAACGTGTGGACGCGGCGGCCAATACTATGCCACAACCCTTTGATCTTTTGTAAAAAACCAACACCACACGGATCTCGCGCCAACTTGTGGGCCATCTTTCCAATACATACCAACTTATGCATAAACACCCGCTCTACACCATCTTTATTGGCCAACACATTCGCCAGTATGTTGGCCAACGTGAAATTCCGCATTTATGGTTTGCCGCCCTATAAAACCAAAACTAGGACGAGAACAGAGACAAAAATTCAAAGTCGTATACTGTAATTAATATATTAAGAAATAAATAGCAAAAAAGCTTTGCTAATAATTAGGGTCACTTCGAAAAATTTACTTAAAAAAAGTAATTACGCTACACAGTACATACTAAAATCGACTAAAATGTTTACTATTACGTCAACTGTCAAAATGGCATCGATAAAGCGGCGCTCATTTGATCTTTTATTATTTGATTGACAGATGAAGAGCTATCGTATCACAGAGTCATCTATGCAAACAAGGCTGTGGTTTTTGAGATATCAGAAAGTGACCATATTAACCGGATGACCATATTACCCTCACATAATATATAGTTCTATTAAAATTCCCTTTTAGACACCTTTAGGAAAGGAATTTAAAATTTAAATTAGCGAAACTTAATTAGTGAAACTTCTCTACGATACATCATTCTTCTTTTATTTTATATTTTACATAAGTAGGTTAAATAATAGTATAGTGCATGCAGCCTTGGCGGTGAAACGTTACAAGAAAATATTACGTTTTTTTTAATACCAAACTCATTTTTTTAAACAAAAAAATTTCTTCTTCAAAAAGAATCATCCAAATCGGTTCACAATTGATGAATACATCACTTAAAATACGAGTACATACAAAAAACATACAGTCGAATAAAAAAAGCCTACTTTTTAAAAGTCACAAGTTCAGCGCGTATTATATCATAATGCTAGAGAAAGAAGCTAACATTACACTGATGGTAAGCCAATAAATACTTGCAACCAATTTTAAAGAGGCTTCTACTTGTGGATGTAAGCTTAGGCTCTATACTATTTTACTAACTACGAAGCCTATGTGACGTCGATTTGTTGCGGGTGAATTATCCTCTGCGGCATGAGTCATCGGATTTTCCGGGATAAAGAAAAGGAAGCTTATTTCTCCGCTATTTAATGAGTCACTTATATTTATGTGTGTCACTTGTTTTGAATATTTACTCATAAGGATTATTATACTAAGGATGTTAAATTAAAGATACAACCTTTATGAAGTATTTAAGTTGTAACTTCACAATGTCATCTAAATAATTCCATTAAGAATCCCTTTTTTGAAACAAAAAACAAAAACTGACGGCTCCGTGGCGCAGTGGCTTAGCATTGAGTTGCTGCGCTGGGGGACGCGGGTTCGAATCCCGCACGGAACAAGTATTTGTATGGCCTACAAATGATTGTTCCGGGTCTGGATGTGTGTCCTTGTGAAATTTGTGTATGTAAACTGCCTCCACGATACAGGAGAAAATCCTAGTGTGGGGTAACGTTATTAAAAAAAAATAGAGCATTTAGGGATTGAATTTTTCCTCCAAATTGGGGATCAGCCCTGGGATCACACCTATTTAATAAAAACGAATCAATGAAATCGGTTCACAATTGACGAAAATATCGCGTAGCATATATACAGAAAAAGACTTGTTTTTTTTTTTATAGAATCAGGGTGACAAACGAGCACACAGTTCACCTAATGGAAAAATGAGTGTTGGGACCCATAGACATCTATCCCCGATTAACAATCAAAATACAGATGCGTTGTCACCCTTAAGGACTAAAATAGAATGCCTCGTTTCTAGTAAAAAGGGTCTCCGGTTCAAAACACTCACTATACGAAACAACAGCATTGGGTTCCTAATTTTATTTAAATGTATATACATAATAATATACGTTAAGTGAAATATTATATATATTTATAACAAAAAAAAAAAAAATATATATATATATATATATATATATATATATATATATATATATATAATATAAAGGCTTTAGTACCATAGACCAAATACACACCCTTCGGCAAATTGTACAGAAGACAGAGGAGTATAATCTGCCATTTTGCCTTGCGTATGTGGACTATAAGAAAGCCTTTGATTCCGTCGAAATTTGGGCGGTGTTGCAGTCCCTTCAGCGGTGCCAAGTTGACTATCGGTATATCGAAGTGATGAAGTGTTTGTACAGTAGGGCTAAGACGGCTATCCAAGTACATAACCAGAGTACGAAACCTATCCAACTGCAGAGAGGTTTAAGACAGGGTGACGTAATATACCCGAAACTCTTCACCGCTGCGTTGGAAAACGTTTTCAAGCTACTGGACTGGAAAGGATACGGTATTAACGTCAATGGCGAGTACATCACTCACCTTCGATTTGCCGACAATATAGTCCCTATGGCAGAATCGCTGGAGGACCTAAGCACTATGCTCAATAACCTCAATAGTTTTTCCCAACGGATAGGTCTTAAGATGAACATGGACAAAAGAAAGATCATGTTTAACGTCCATGTCACACCTATGCCGGTAGTTGTAGGTAGAACTAAGTTCAAAGTTGTTGACGAGTATGTTTATCTGCGACAAATAGTTCGACTAGGCAAGTCCAACTACAACCAAGAGGTCAATCTCGGCTGGGCAGCGTTCTTCTCTCGTATACCTCAAAACCTGAAAACGATATTATACAACCAGGCGTGTTGTCAGTGATGACTTATGGATCTGAAACGTGGTCCTTCACTGCTGGCCGTATGAGGACGCTCAAGGTCGCTCAGCGAGCTATGGAGAGGTCTATGTTCGGGGTTTCTCTGCGTGATAAATTTAGAAATGAGGATATCCGCAGTAGAACTAGATTGACCGACATTGCTCAACGGATTGGTAAGCTAAAGTGGCAATGGACCGGTTATATAGCTCGAAGAACAACCGATGGGGAAAAAAGGTTCTCGAGTGGCAGTCTCGTACCGGCAGGTGAAGTGTAGGGCGTCCCCTCACTAGATGTAGTGACTACCTGGTAAGACAAGAAGGAAGTCGATTGATGCAGGTGGCTCAGCACCTTGCTTTGTAGCATTCCTTTGGTGGAAGCCTATGTTCAGCAGTGGACTTGTGAAGGGCTGTAAAGATGAAGTGGAATATTAATATTTATTAATTAAAAAATTACTAATGGAAAATAATGAATATTTAAAGGTAGAATCATAATCCCTATCAGACATTTCACAAACCGCAACGACTTCAATTTGTTTAACAATTACCAAAGCACTTTGCTTTCAACGAAATTCATAAATATTTATGAAACAATTGGATTACATGTAATTAATTCGAAGTTTTGAGGTGTGTTCTCTCATCTCTGCGGTTTTGAATATTTGCTCCAAGAGATTTATTAAATTCTATTCATCTTAATTACGCTGTTTCGATGTTGTTAAATGTTGTATTGTAACGATTAAAAAATTAAAATTAACAGAGAGGCCACAGGGTAAGTTTCAGACGTCTCTCGAGAGCGTAATCATAGATTTTTTTTTAATCTAGTGACTCGCGCTGACTTAGCCTCGATATGATCTAATTATGTTTATATTTAAGATAATCACCAAAGACCACTTATTTTTACTATTTTGTTATTATTATATCTCACTCTACTGAAAATCTTACAATTAAATCTTTGTGCAAATTGCCCTTTGTCTGGTCTTGTATATAATAATGGATACATACAGATTTTTCGAAGTTTATATAGACGCATTTAAGTAGTAAGTAACGATTCGGGCAGCGCGGCGGACATCTTTCTGCTCAAAAATTTTATTATTATTAGAAAAGAGAGTACACCTTTTACCAGACGTTAAACGTATACAAACTGTTAATTTATATTACTTAAGCATGACGTAAGTATAAGTGACCAAAGCACTCGTTATATTAAAATTGATGACAAGGGAAATCAAGAAACATTTTATTGACGTCCGCTCTCAGCTAAAATTGCCGTTTGATATTCAAAATGGATACATTTTCATTAGCGTTCCTGTAAAATAACACAACTTGGCTATTAATTAAGCATTGGACGAAACAAAGGCGTCTCTAATTCAGAACTTTTGTTAATTTCGAACATTGATTAATCATGGAAAACGAATAATTATTTGTAACAGGGTATTAAAACTTTTACTTTGTACACGTGTCTCAGTCACTTGTTGGACACGGGCATCTTTCATCGCATGGAGGGATTGTTGTCATCTCCACACTTGGCAGGCATTTGGACGATCGCAGTGCCAGACCACTCTTGAAACGCTCCCCGTTTCGTGTTTGAGAATTATTAAGTCTGGTCAAACAAGTCTAATAATATCCTATAGATGAATTTCAGTCACGGCAGCAGTCTCAACGGAGACTTGTAATCTACGCAGGACAGTATTATAGTGCCCAAGTTTATGCGGTGCACTTCCTATTCCTTCACTTTCATAGTTCGATGGGACGGCTATCGAAAAAGACTGGAGTGAGATCAGACGCAGGACCAACGGCTTTACGTGTTTTCCGAGAACGCAAACTTCCTGTCTCCAGGCGGTTATTGAGAATATTTTGACAGGAAAAACCAGTAACTAATTTTTGACCCGAAAGAAGCAAATGCTTGCAGTCGCGCTTACGAGCTCGGTCAGAGTGCACGAGTGTGGGTGCATATGTACGCATAATATATGCGCTCATATGCGCACACGTGCGGATATTCACTTACCTTTTTTGAGGTTCCGTACCCGAAGGGTACCATACGTTCCGTACCCTATTACTAAACCTCCGCTGTCGGTCCGTCCGTCCGTCCGTCCGCCTGTCTGTCACCGATAGGTCATGATCCGTAATAGGTAGACAGTTGAAATTTTCACAGAATATGTATTTCTGGTGCCGCCATAACAACAAATAATAAAAATAATAAAAATTAAGGACCTACTAGAAACGTGTTTTTAACTACATAGTATTAAATCTTGTACGTTGGTACGGAACCCTTCATGCGCGAGTCCGACTCGCACTTGGTCGATTTTATTTAATTTTCGGAGTACTAACAGGTTTGTTACATTTCACTTATTGCAAATTTTTAAATCTACATAGGTACTAAAAATTATTCGCATAAAGACATTACTCTCGTGGTCCGATAGGGCGACAATGAGCAGTGAGCCGTAAACAAGTGCACTCGTAAATTGCCTCTTACGACACGCACGTGACAAAATGGGGTGATGAACTAGACAATCTTATGTCACCATTACACGAAATAGTGTAATGGTGTAGAAACGTATTCAAGTTTTTTTTAATATATAACAGAGGGGGCAAACGAGCGTGCGCCTCACCTTATGGTAAGTGACTACCGTCGCCCATAAACAACTGCAACGCCATGGGAATTGCAGATGCGTTGCCGGCCTTTTAAAAATAAGTAGACTCTTTTGTTGAAGGTCTCTAAGTCGCATTTGAGTACTGGTAATTAAATATGAAACAGTAAGTCCGAGCCTTTTTATAAAGAAATGTAGTAAAACAAATGGGTATTTAAAAAAAAAATTATGCACCCATTTTTTTCGTGGAGGCAGTTACGTGCCACCATACATACATAAATTGCAAAAAAACAAATATCCAGACTCGGAACAATTTATTTATAGGCCTTACAAATACTTGTTCCGTAACTTAATGCTAAGTCACTACGCCATGGAGCTGTCACCATCACAGTATTGTACACCATAATGACATAATTTCCTGATCACACTTGAACGTTTTCTTCATCAGCTTGTAAAAGTTCACTCCTGGATATCGGTCTCTTTCGTTGTGGGGAGGATCGCAGCACTAGATGTCTAGTACCCTATGACGCTATGCTTCAACACCAATCTGGTTATTTTACTTGTCTGTTGTACTCTGTGGTTACTCTGTCTGGCATTAACGAGCTAGTCATACTGCCATCTATAGGAAACAATAAGATGTTTCTGGCATTTTCCATAGTTACAACAGCCATGGGACGAAATGGTGTGGTAGATATTTTGCTACCACCACTCGGAAACTCGCATTTGACCGCTTTTTTATAGACTAAGAGTGACAAACGAGCATTTAGAGCACATAGTCCACCTGATAGTAAGTGGTCACTTCTGAGGACTAAGATGGAATGCCTCGGTTTCAGTAAAAAGTGTCTCCGGTTCTCCGCATTTGCCATACGAAACATAGCAGCATTAAGTTGCTATTTTACGCTGTTATTCCGTGAGAGTGCCCCTACCCCGCTCGAGACGACCCATTTATGCTACGTATAATAAACTACCATAATATAGCTGTAGTGTGGCTCTGCCAAGTATAAAAAGACTTGAAATAAAAAAAAATATTTTCATATTCTGTATTGATGACCTCATCCATTGCTTAGTATGAAAATACATTAAAATTTATTTAGCACAAATACCTCAAATTTGTTTTTTCTCAAAGGATATTTAAATGCAAATATCTATAAACAAATCGTTCTCAAAGTCTTTAAACGTCACCATGATCCCCGAGCGTCCATTTTTCAACACGCTACTCCGTATATTTTTCAAATAGCTCAAGTATAATTCTGCCTTCATAGACTAACATTATCATTCACTAGCTAACATGTCCTGTTCATCCATATTCACTATACAAAGGTTATTGGTTTTTTGGTTAAAAACCATTTAGCGTAGTATCAAAGTGTATCAAATTAAAACTTCTATTATCAAAACTTTTTTTAAATTAAAAAAAATAAAAAATCTTATCAATATTTATCACTTTTTAATTTAGGTACGTTCTTCACTGCGTCAGGGGTCTTTAAAAATTTATAATTTACCATCTTCGTGTAAATAACGTCACATTTAGAGAATATTTAAACAACATTAACATTTTAGGACTCATTTAACAGAATGTACGAAGGAATCACTTTTTCATTTTTTACACAAAAACTAAATACTCAATTTTACCTGACTTGGGATTCGAGCCTGAGACTACATGATGTACAATCGCGCTTACGACCAATTGACCAATAAAACAGTCCTTATACAGTTACATAGTTAAATTGAGAGTCCCTTTCGTCAAAGGCAAAAATGCAAGCACCGTTTTATATTATGCGAAAAAGAAAATTCGCAAAACTATAATACGTCTGTATATGAAGTTAAATGAAGGCGTAGAATTAATTACCTAGCTCATAAGTTATATTTGGTGCCTCATTTGCTGTCTAACACAACTAAATACGTGCACTAAAGTCTAATTTCTACTGCAATTAGCTGTTAACCACAGTTTTCGTTCGTGTCTCGCCACATCTGTTCTCTCTATGGTTACGATATTAGCTTACCTAACCAAAACTATACCTAAAATACTCATGTTGTGTAAATTCCGCAAAAGGTGCTTTTAGTATACATACTATAATGACTAGATAGACGAGCTCTCGTTAAGGACTTGTGCTGCAATTAGCCGCTCCACCGCAGTTTTCAATTTCACGTCGTACCGCACTATTAGTACTTTATAGGGCATATAAACTACAAGCAATTTGAATTACCTGGTGTAGATTGAAACTAAACTTAAACATTTCAATAGAGATTTGGTGGAGGCAGAAGAGAATCCATCCATTACCGTGTATAGTCTGCTCGCTAAGATAGTGTCGGTACACCCGGAGGCGCACTTATTATTTTGCTTTTAATTTATAATTTTTTAACTGTGTTTGTTAAACAAATGTTTAACCAACATTACCAAACAAATGTTTAACAAACATTGTCGCCGATATATTCATGGAAGATTTTGAGGAGAAATCCCAGCTTACTTCTTCTATAAATCCAAGATTCTACAATTCTACCTTTAGATAAAGTAACTGCATTTTTTAACAATCTTAACTCCATATATTCTAAAATGCAGTCCACAATGGAGTTAGAGGCAAAGAATTATTTAGATTTTCTAATTGAGCCACACTGTGTATAGAAAAAAGGCCCATACAGATAAATATTTATACGGCAATTCTTATCACCATCCTTCACAGTTAGCTACCGTGGATAAATCTTTGTTTCAGAGAGCAAGAAGGATCTGTGACAGTAAACACCTAGCCGGCGAGCTCCAGCACGTCAAGCAAGTTTTGCACGACAACAAGCTTCAGATCCGCGCCAACATCACACTAATTGAGTGAAGCCGGCCACAGTTCAGCGAGTGCCTGCTGTACTGCCATATGTCAGAGGTGTCACTGTCAACTGTGATTGGCTACATCTTGAAGCGTGTTTGTTGAAAAGTTGTAGACGAGTATGTTTACCTGGGACAAATAGTCTGACTAGGTAAGTCCAACTTCGACCGAGAGGTCAATCGACGTATTCAACTCGGCTGGGCAGCTCGGCATATCTTCTCGTCAGGTATACCTCTAAACTTAACTGTACGACCATTGCGTGTTGCTGGTGATGACCTATGGTACTGAAACGTGGTCCATCACTGCTGGCCGTATGAGGAAGCTCAAGGTCGCTCAGCGAGCTATGGAGAGGGCTATGCTCTGGGTTTCTCTTTTTTTTTATAGGAGAGGGGGCAAACGAGCATGCGGCTCACCTGATGGTAAGTGACTACCGCCGCCCATGAACAACTGCAACACCAGGGAGTGAATTGCAGATGCGTTGCCGGCCTTTTAAAAAGGAGTACGCTCTTTTCTTGAAGGTCCCTAAGTCGTATCGGTCCGGAAAAATCGCTGATGGTAATCGATTCCACAAGGAAGTCGTGCGAGGAAGAAAACATCTTCTAAATCGCACAGTGGTGGACCGCCAATCATCCAAATGGTGTGGATGGTATCGGGAGTTCTGCCGCGATGTGCGTTCGTGAAATTTGGCGGCTGGAATTAATCCGAACAATTCCTCAGAGCACTCCCCGTGGTAGATGCGAAAGAAAATGCAAAGGGATGCAACATCTCTTCGCAGTGCCAATGAATCGAGCCGATCGGAAAGGCTCGGTCGTCGACGATTCGAGCCGCTCTGCACTGGATGCGGTCAAGTGGAAGGAGCTGGCACTGGGGAGCCCCTGTCCAGAGATGGGAACAGTATTCCATGTGAGGCCGAACCTGCGCCTTGTAAAGTTGCAGGCGGTGTGCCGGCATGAAATACTGTCCCGCTCTGCTGAGCACGCCAAGCTTTTTAGAGGCCAATTTGGCCTTGTCTTCCAAGTGACCACGAAACTGCACGTCACTCGATATGTCGACTCCGAGGATACCGATACTGGCTGAGGCAAGAAGGGGAGTGCCTTGAAACTGAGGAGATACGACAAAGGGGTTCTTTTTAGCGGTAAACGCGCAAACTTGTGTCTTCTGGGGATTGAACTGGACTAGATTTAGTCGGCCCCAATCCGAGACTTTGTTCAGCAAAGACTCGACTTCAGACACAAGTTTGTTCCGGTACTCGGCGACGTTTTTCCGAGAAATATTGGCACGGCCGTTGTATAGAGCATCACTAGTGCTGTCATCACCATAGCAATGAATGTTACCAGTTAGCAACATATCATTGATATGCAGAAGAAACAGCGTTGGTGATAGCACACAGCCTTGTGGAACACCAGCGTTAATAGGCTTGTAGTCAGAACATGCACCGTCTACAACGACCTTGATGCTCCGATCTGCAAGGAAGCTAGTGATCCAGTTGCACAATTTCTCGGGAAGCCCATAGGAAGGGAGCTTCGAAAGAAGCGCTTTGTGCCAAACCCGATCGAAGGCCTTCGCAATGTCCAGACTAACGGCCAACGCCTCCCCCTTGGACTCTACTGCCTCCGCCCATCTATGGGTCAGGTAGACCAGAAGATCACCAGCTGATGACGTGAACCGAGCCATTCGACGTGGTGGGCGATAAAATCGCCAAGGATCACGATCTCTGCAGATTGGACCTGTTGTAGCATGGAATCTGTAGCCATTTGGACGTGGTCGATGAGTCGGTCTGTTTCGGCATTACCGCTATGGGACCTATAGAGGCACCCGTAGACGCGCGGATGGTCGTCGCTGTCTACGCTTAACCAAAGGATGGACAGGTCCGAACCTTCAAGACTGCCGAGGCGTCGAGAACAGATGTCCTCTCTGACATACACGCAAACTCCAGCCCGGGGCACAAAGGAGTGCTCCAATTTATACCCCGGGTAGGAGAGATACGAAATATCAGCCAGAGAGGAAACCTGCGTCACGGTCAGAAAGAGCAAGGCCGGCTTCGCTGTCTCGAGATGGTAGTGGACGGCGTTTAGGTTAGAATGAAGTCCTCTGATGTTGCAGAAATTCACGGATAGCGTGGCAGGGGTCGCCTTGGTATTGTTGCTCAGTTTGCCCCGAGCAGTTATGTTTTTGAGCGGAATTTTACCCCCCACAGAATACGCGGGGCAGCCTGAGCACCCACGCTCAGGATTGGAATAACATGGTCGTGGATGCTCAGCGAGGGATTCTCCAGGGGTACTGGTACCCTCCTGGGGTAGTCTATTGTGTAATTCCGCTACCATGTTGATGGGGGGGGGGGGGAGAATTGAGCCTCTCTGCATGATAATCATAGAAATGAGGATATCTGCAGTAGAACCAGAGTTACAGACATAGCCAAAGGATTAGTAAGCTGAAGTGGCAGTGGGCCCGCCATATAGCTCAAAGAACCGACAAGTGATGGGGAAAAAAGGTTCTCGAGTGCAGCCTCGTACCGGCGGACGAAGTAGGGAGCGTCCCTCCACTAGATTGGGTGACGACCTGGCATGCATTAAGTCGATGAATGCAGGTGGCTCAGGACCGTGCTTCGTGGCATTCTGTGGGGGAGGTCTATGTTCAGCAGTGGATCTGTGAAGGGCCATAATGATGATGATGATGAAGCATGCTTCCAGTATAAGTACTTCAAGCTTACTTAGTTTATACCATCACTCAAGTGTAATGTCTCTCTGCAAAATGCAGGAGTGTACAAGCTTGATTGTGAATGTGGTATCTCTTATATAGAAAAACTAAAAGATCAATAAAAACCCGCGTAAAATAACTCATAGCTGATGTGAAGAATCGACATTCCGGAAAGCCTGCAGTCTATGAACACGTACAGGATCGCCCCCATCACTACATCAGATTTGACTACAAATCCTCGCTAAATAACACCTATTCCTTCCAAGGCTATTCTTTATCGTATAATTAATAAAAATAAATCCCAACCCAAGCAAACAACTGCAAGACTTCAGGATTAATATTAATAGTTTTAATCTGGAGGTAGCCGTGGTTAATCAAATCAAATCACATCAAACACCTCAGAAGATTTTTTTTCATAGAATAGGTTGACAAACGAGCACACAGTCCACCTGATGGTAAGTGGTTGCTGTGACCCATAGACATCTACATTTATCCTCAATAAAGAATCAAAATCAAGATGCGTCGTCACCCGTGAGGACTAAGATGTAATGCCTCCCCGCTAGTAAAATGGGTCTCCGGTTATCTACACTCATCATACGAAACACAGCAGTGTCAAACTGCCATTTTACGCTGGTATTCTGTGAGAGCGTGGTCCTTCCCCGGTCGAGCCGACCCATTCGTGCTACAACTATACTACTAATATGACTACAGCATGGCTCTACCACTTATAGCACCACGTATAGGGTGCTGTAAAGTGCTCGAATCGTTGAGCATAAAATAAAGTTAATAGACGCGATAAAGTCCGTATAAACTAGTTTTACTTAAACAATTGTTTTTATATTCTAACAATATACGAATATAAATAATATACACAAGTTAGGTAGCAAAGAACCTTTACTACGGTTCCTAGTTTTAAAATGTAAAATTTTCTTGCCGGTGTACGCCGCACTCGGCGACCTTTGATGTCGCAGCGGCGCCTTTGAACAGATGAATCACGTGCCAAAGCGTCGTAACACAAACGCGACCGTATCTAAGCGAACAGACTATAGTGACGGTGCTAAAAAAATCGATTCTAGTGCTTATATGAGTATAATAATAAAAAAAACAACAACAAGACAGTGACCACTATGGCCAAATACCCCCCCGTGAATCTATAGCGGAGGCCTATGTTTGGCTGTAGACTAATATAGGTTGTAATGGATGGATGGATGGGTAAGAAAATCCATTACCTTTCCTTCCGTTCCGTGAGTGTCGCCATAAAAAGCGACCATATACCATAAGGATCCTATGGCTTCCAATAGCTGCCGTTATAACCATATCGTTAACCGTTACCGTTACTACAAGAAATATTAATATAAGTTTTGATGTTAGTAAAACGTCAAGGAGACGCTCCCAACAGCATAATTCCATATTTTTTTT